>OX422215.1:237647585-240067585 GCA_949130495.1 Sambucus nigra
CCTAGAAATATACAAGATGCTTATTCTGCTTTGATTTTTAGACTTCGTATATTCTGTTTCTTATTAACTTGGTTAGTTTTTTAAGAGTGATGATATTGTTCCTACTCCACATTTAGTTCCAAAAACTGCAAAATCATAGAAAGAGTTTATCAAAGACACTTATGGCTGATTATGGCTAAAATCATACCGAAATCAGTCAGCTAGATGTGCCCATGTTTCATTTTCTCCATACAAGACCTCTATAAATGATAGTATCCTTCGATTGCATTCTCTAGATCCAACTTCATTTTCTTCATTTTCTCAATTACTGCCCGAGTATCCTTCGGTTGCATTCGCTAGATTTTATAACTGAAATCCAGGTTCAAATTGTTCTTGAGGGGGTTGTCGACCTAAGGTAGTAGTTGACGCAAACCTATAAATTTAGTTTTCAACTATTTTTATAAATGACGTAGTGTTTGTTGCATAGTGTTCTGTCTTTGTTGTAATCTCTCTTTATTATTCTATCAGTTGTGTGAAACTGTGTTTGGGTTCACAACTGTTCTTATCGCTAACTAACTCATCAACATTGGCTTTGAATTGAAGCAGGTGGGCATGGTGGGGGGGGGGGGGGGAAGCAGCAGCAGGTAGGGGTGATGGGCAGCAGGTGGTCGTGGGGGGCTGCAGCAGGTGGGGTGGGGGCATCAGCAGGTGTGGGGGGGGGGGGGCAGCTACGACGGAGATTTCAGCGAGATCAGTGCCCGAGCCAAGCTTCTAGGAAGGAAATGTACTAGCTTTTAGAATATAATTTTTGACTACATGTTTAGAATTGCATAGCTACTATGCAAAAATCACATGTCATGTACATTTTCCCCTTTAGTTTTATCATGAAGAATGGCCCTCTAAAACCTAGGTTCATGGCGTTGATTTTTAACACCACTATAACTGTTTTTTGGTAGTTTTAGTACCCTAACCTATAGGGTGTGACCGTGTGAGGATCAACGCAATTCCAATTTTTAGAGGGTCAACAAATTTGAATGTGAATTTGATAAATAATTTACAATAATGTGCAGGCGAGTCAAATGTTATACAGACAACTTGAACTTGAATATGGTGTGAATGCAGTGGTTACTAATGGAAGGGTGAGTTATATTTGGGATATTTCTACCTTACTATTAATAAGGTCACGTTTAATTTTTTATTATTAGAAATTAATTCTTTTACTTTGCTTCTCATCGATTATCCCCACCCCCACCCCCCCTCCGAAAAAAAAATGGAAAAAAAAAAGAGAAGGAAATAAATAATTGTAGTAGAGATGCTTAATATTTAGAGGAAAGTGCAACCCCACTGAAATTTGAACTTTTTGCAAAAGAAACCCTGTATTGATCAATTAATGCAAGAACTTTAAACTTTTTGCAAATAACCCCTGTATCGTTGAACTATGTATTTTGCTTCAAAAACCCATTATAAGGACTTTTTAGGGACATTTTTTAACGACCCGTAGGGTGATCTTGGTAAGAAGATGAATTGTTCAAGGAGGTTTATTTCATTAAAAAAATTTAAGGAGGTTTCCAATAATTCACCCATATATTTATGAAGTTTTTGTAAACATCTCTATCGTTCTTACTATTTACATCATATTTGGCATTTAATAGGTGATCCGCCTTATTGATGGTACTACTTTTTTAAGCCATGATTTGCATTTTCTAGAATCTTTGGAGTTTTAAGTAGAGAAGAAAACACATTGTGAAAATTATTGAAGAAGTGAAGTGGGAGGGCATAGATCCTGACATGCTGCTGATGAGGTTTGTTGTTTCTGTGCTCTTTTGTGTTGCTTCATATGCTGTTTTCTTCACCTTTCCATTTATTTGATTTGGAGGTGGTTGGTAGTCATCTCCTTGCTGGTCTTAGATACTTTTTTTTGTAGCAAAAAAAAGAGATTACATTTGTGCTACGTGGATGCCACGAGGTTCATGGTGAGGCCCTCTTTTCATGATGAATTATTGGTAATTATCATTTTTTTACTGAAGTCGTATTTTGGCATATGTACTTTGGATTATTTTGGCATATGCTGCTTATACGAGGTCCAAAATGGGAATTTCAGATAATTTACTAGATTCGTGTTAATCCCATAGTATGCCAATCTTTCCTAACAATTACTACCTGTATAGAAGATATAGATGGGAATTTTTAGCATTTGGTTCCAACATTTAGAGACATGGTGTATTTGATATATAGTTAATAATTGGCTTTGTTTATTTAATATTTGACTAGCTATTTCAATTGATTAACTATATTTTCTGTTTTGTATCAGGTCGCATTTTGAAAAGGACAGACAATCATTATAGTGGAACATGTGGGATGACCTCGATTGATATATATTTATTTTTTTAAGAAATTTGTTTCATTGAAGCTTTTGTTAGACGAATTTGAGATTTTGTTATATTGTTGGATTTGTTGTTATCCCTTAAGTAGGGTGGATAGCACAATAAACAAAGGAGATTATGTCCATTTTTTTTTAAATTTGACACTTTTTTTGAGACACGATGTGAATTAGATTGATGAATATTGTATATTTCATATTATATGTGAATGTGTTAGATGGATTTAGACTATTTGAATGTTGTTGGACTATTTGTTATTCTATTTAGACTATTTGAATGTTGTTAGACTATTTGAATTTAGACTATTATATGTGAATTTGTTATTTGTTTGCCGTTTTCCATTTACGAATTTTGAAATTTTTTGTCTGTTTGTAATTACATTCTTTCAATTTTTTTGCCATTTTGTAGTTACGTTCTTTCAAATTTTTTGCCGTGCCTTCAGGCACGGGCATTCCGCTAGTATATATATAAGTGAGACTATCAATCTTTTCACTTAACCTCTTAATGGTAGCTAACTTATTCTTTGTGAGATTTTCTTGATCAGCTATTATTTCTTAAGTTCTTTCCTCTTCCACTGTTATGGCTCTCGAGAAGACTGGTATGTTAGAGTAAAATTTAATATATAGGCTTATATATAAAATAAATATGAATTATAGGCTATCAAATAAAAGTAGGCCAATTAAAGTGATTAATTTAAGTTTTGGGTCCTTACTAATGTATTATTAAAGTGTGGATTTTATTGTGTAGAGACAAGCGTAATTTCTATTTTTATGATGGGTTAAAATAGAAATATATGAAATATGAAAAGACACGATTGTGTTATAAATAGAGGTCATGGTCCCCAGATCCCACAACACCAATCTTCTGATTCCCATTGTCAGAGAGAAATTTAGAGAGGAAATAAAAGTGTTGATCTGGAAGAGCATAAGACCTCAGACTCAGATATTTTAACTTTCTGTCATGGATTCAGGTACACTTCCGCAAAATCAATATTTATATTTCTTGATAATTCAATATGAATGTTCCTGTTTGTGTGGTAGTTTTCACAAAATAGAAATTAATCCATCATGTGGTATCAGATCTATTTCATGTTGAATTGTTGAGAATATATTAGGAAGATATTGATATTAATTTTTGGCTGCAAATATTTTTTCAAAGGTTTAGTATTTCAGAAAATTTTTGGATTCATAAATATTCTCGTTTCATTACGATTCCAACGATATAAAATTCATGAAATTAAGTATAAAGGTTGATTTGATGGTAGTGGAAGGTTAAAGGTTCGACTCTTGGTGTTTCATATTTAAGCCTCTTAAATGATGAAAATTATGAAGGATCTCAAGAGGTTTTGAACCCATGACCTTTCAAGTCTGGAACCAAAGGGGTTTTGAACCCATGACCTTTCAAGTTGAATATTACTTTCATGCTTGTAATACCATACAAATTTAAATTCAAATTTTGGTGTATTTATATATATATTTCGAGATAAATTAATTTAAACAATATGTCACCAAAGTGACCTCTTTTGTTAAAAAAAAGGCATCGATTATAAAGAGACTTTCTCTCCGGTTTCATCGAAAGACTCTTTTAGGATAATAATGGCACTTGCGGCGCACTTTGACCTTGAGCTTCATCAGATGGATGTTAAGACTGCGTTTCTCAATGGTGACATTGATGAAACAATATATATGGTGCAACCAGAAAACTTTGTGGCGGGAGATGCAAAGAAAACAGTTCACAAATTAAAGAAATCCATTTATGGGCTTAAGCAAGCTTCATGTCAATGGTATTACAAGTTTCATCAAGTTGTCATCTCGTTTGGCTTTGAGATGAATCTGTTTGATGATTGTATATACCACAAGTTCAGTGGGAGTAAGCATATTTACTTGGTTTTATATGTTGATGACATTTTTCTTGCCACCAACGATATAGGTATGTTGCACGAAACCAAGAGATTTCTTTCAAAGAAATTTGAGATGAAATATCTTGGTAACGCTTCTTTTGTGTTGGGTATACAAATACACCGAGATCGCTCTCAGAGTACACTTAGTTTATCACAAAAGAGCTATATCGAGAAAGTTCTTAAAAGATTTGGCATGCATGATTGAAAACCAGGTGACACCCCTGTAGCTAAAGGAGATAAATTTAGTCTCAGTCAATGTCCCAAGAATGATTTTGAGATTCGAGAGATACAAAAGATTCCTTATGCATCAACAGTAGGAAGTCTTATATATGCTCAAGTATGTACGCATCCGGATATTGCGTACATTGTTGGCATGTTGGGAAGATACTTAAGTAATCTTGGAAAGGATCATTGGATAGCAGCCAAGCGAGTCATGAGGTACTTACAGAGAACAAAAGACTACATGATCACCTATCGGAAGTCAGAACAGTTAGAGATCATCGGATATTCTGACTCCGATTTTGCTGGATGCCAAGATAGCATGAAATCTACTTCAGGTTATATCTACTTACTTGCTGGAGGTGTTGTATCGTGGAAGAATGTTAAGCAGTTTATTATAGATTTATTCACCATCGCAACTGAGTTTGTAGCTTGTTATGAGGTGTCCAATCAAGGAATATGGTTACGAAATTTTGTCACAGGGCTGCGTATTGTGGATGGCATTGAAATACCACTTAAGTTATTTTGTGATAATAAATCAGCAGTACTGTATTCCAACAACAACAGGAGTTCTACGAAGTCAAAGTTTATTGACATTAAGTTCCTAGTTGTAAAAGAAAGAGTTCAGAGTGGACTTATATCTATAGAGCACATTGGAATAAACTCCATGATTGCGGATCCGCTGACTAAGGGATTACCACCCAAGGTCTTTCATGAGCACACTGCTCATATGGGTGTAATTTCTTTTCAGGATATGTCAGTTTAGTGGGAGTTTGTATTTTATATGCTTTCATAGACATATTTGATTTAATGGATATTGTATGGTTATTTACTGCAGTAATGTATTAAGTTTATATTCACTCTGACTTTATATGGTTTGATCTCACTAAGGTTTAAGGAGGACCAGTTGGAAATAGGCATGTTAAGATCACATTGCATGAAATTTCCATGCTACACATCCACACTTGATCTTTGTCATTAGTTGCATTGATATATGTGATCATTGATGGGTCTACTTACAAAATATGTAATGACGATCGCTTTGATTCTATATTGGTGCAATTAATGGACAAGATTGTTAAGATACATAAAGTTTTGATAGCTAAAACTCATGAGCTCATAAAGTATAATTCAAACTTATAAAGTTACATATATATATATATCCCAAGTGGGAGATTATTAGAGTAAAATTTAATATATGGGCTTATATATAAAATAAATATGAATTATAGGCTATCAAATAAAAGTAGGCCAATTAAAGTGATTAATTTAAGTTTTGGGGCCTTACTAATGTATTATTAAAGTGTGGATTTTATTGTGTAAAGACAAGCGTAATTTCTATTTTTATGATGGGTTAAAATAGAAATATACGAAATATGAAAAGACACGATTGTGTTATAAATAGAGGTCATGGTCCCCAGATCACACAACACCAATCTTCTGATTCCCATTGTCAGAAAGAAATTTAGAGAGGAAATAAAAGTGTTGATCTGGAAGAGCATAAGACCTCAGACTCAGATATTTTAACTTTCTGTCATGGATTCAGGTACGCTTCCGCAAAATCAATATTTATATTTCTTGATAATTCAATATGAATGTTCCTGTTTGTGTGATAGTTTTCACAAAATAGAAATTAATCCATCATGGTATCCTCCTTTTTCCCTCAATTTCACCAACTCTTCGATCAGACGAGCATTCTCATGCTCCAAAAATGAAAACCATTCACTTTAATCGATCATGATTGCCTTGAGAAGGCCTTCTAGTTCATCCCTCAACAAATTATTCTCCTACTCAAGAAGACTGGCCACCTCTTAAACACTCTTCAAATTTGATTGTAATACAAACTCCTTTTTAGAGTACATCGAAGCCAAATCTTGTAGTTTCCTATCAAAGATACTGTCACTCCAAACAATAGAAAACTTCTTCTCATAGTCGACAGACAAATTGGCAACGGCATCCTTATGGTCCCCCTGAAGTTTGAGAATCATTTCATAATAAGAAGCGTTGGTTGCCACGGCTTGGTGAAATAGCCTGCACGTACTAAGATAAGCCTTTTTGGCTTGGCTAGATGCATCCAACATGAGAAATTCCTCCACCTCTTCCTCATCTGGTTCTTCATGACCAGCACCAAATAGTGGATTGCTACTCAAGAAAAGTTCACTTTTAATAGCAACTAAATCATCCATTCTGAAATCAAACTGAAATAAATATAATAATGCATAAGTAGTGACATAATGAAATAAGGAATGCACCAATCTATTCAGGATCATGATAGAAAAAGGAATTTTTTTTATTAAAGATGCAAAGGTGTTACAACTGCAGAAATTGGGAAACTACATAAGAAGTACATTAAATAAAAATATAAAATTCCTATCACTACACCATGTCCTTGTCTTTGGTCACCTTTTCCTCTGCTCGAACAATCACAACCATATGGTCTTGAGGCACTAAGGACTCAGTCATCTCCTCCTCATAATCAACTTCCCCCTTAATTTATGGAGGTTTACCTAGATTATGGTGAAGGAACAAGTCTGATCAAATAGACGTGCTGACCTGGGTCAGAACAATAAGACTTATTTAGAGAATCAATCTGGATGACAGTAATAGAGAATACCCTATCCTCGGGTATAAGCATCCTCTTTGTCCTTCTTGGCCTTGGCCTTCACCTATGTCACGTGGTCCTTAGCTTATTGTGCAACCTTCTTAGGCTTCTCCGTAACCTTCTCATCACATTCGAACCTTTTCACAGGATCTCCAACATCCTTCTCAGCCTAGGTCTTTTAATATTCAATCTCCTTGATAGTATCATCCATCTTCTTTTTATCGTCCTCATGGGCCTATTTGACAACCTCCAAGGAATCGTGAATGTCTTTAAAGGCTGCCTCCACAATAGTAGAAGACTCCTTCAACTTATAATTCCTCATCAGCAATTGGTAACTCCAAGATATGCTATAAATCAACATTCAAAAGCATCCTTAACAATTAATAATGAAATATGATATTAAGAAAATATCCAGTGATACTTACAAAGGCGAGGCTATGATTGGTCCGCTCGACTAGTTTTGCATGAGGAAGGGAGGATGTTGTGGCCTCGTTGGAATGAAAACCCCCTGCTCCAATCAGATCGCGAGCATGCCTAGGGTTCAAAGCAATAAAGTAGGCACTGCCTTGGACCTTGTCAGCCAGGCCTTTTTCAGCCAACTCCAAGATAAGGGCTAAACCCCTTTTCAAACCTCTTGAATTGGGGCTCGTGGTTTTTACTTGGAGAAATTTTAAACCAAAATTGGTTGTTTAGAGTCCCTGGTAGCATATTCTTTTTAGCAGGAAGGGGAGATTTGGAGCCAGCTAAGAGGTTGGGCATCATCCTCTTAACCATTTATGTTAGAGAGATGTCAGTCAGCACAAGCTAGATGTCTAGAGATTCAAAAGATGAGGAAGTACCCCCTCCCCCCCAATAGAGAAATTTTCTTCTTTTTGTGGCGGGGAATCAAACTCAGAACTAGAAGACTAAGAGGTTAAGTCTTCTAGATTGATGGGGGTTGCTAGTATGTTCTCTATTATACGAGCAACGAAAGATGTAATGGAGCAATAGTATCCGAGCAAGACTGAAATAGAGTGAGGATGAGCTTCATCAATCCTCTGTTCTATGGATCAAATAATATTCAGGATGAAAAAATTGACCTCTGAGACACGAGGAATATCTTTCTTCTTCTCTACAATATAAGAGGACAAGAAAATACAATTAATGATCAAATCAAAAAGAGGTCCACAAATATGAAAAGGAATAATAATATGAGTGCCGACTTATGTCCTGGCCTTCATGAGGGAAACTAGGTCCATTATATTCCTCACCCTAAGGAAGAAAGGAAAATTTTCAATCCTTCAATATCAGACCATGATCCTAGTAATCCTTATTAGAATCAGGAAAATTCACTACAGGGGCTCTGTTGGAGAATCTCATCTTTGGATAATAAATATTCTCATTAGTGGTTCCCCAACTGTAACAATACATTAACTCATTTATTCGTATACTAGTCCCATACCGCTCATTAATGACGCTTACTCCATTTACCACTCTCCAAGTGTTTGGGGACACTGGAGTCGGGACCACATCAAAATATTGACAAAACTCTAAAAATAAGCAATTGGGTTGAAAGGTGACCCCGCATTTAGCGTTAAAAATAGTGGGGATATAGTGACCCTCCTCCAACACACAGGGTCACAAGGACTTGTTAATAACTCTATTTTTACACAAGCAAAGATTCTCTAGGTAGTCCTAAAATCTCCAGAGAACACTCATCAATAGTATACACCATTTTGGCAATAAATATGAAAGAAATATAAGAAGGGAAAGACTCTTATAGGGAAAACGGAATGGTAAGAAAGAAAAACTCTCACAAATGGCTAAAGAAAAGTTTGAGAGGGAAGAAAAGAATTTGAAATTCGCAGTGAAGTGAACAAAGGAGAGAACTAAAATTTATAGAACTCAGTGACATCTTCTGAGTTGCGTGAAGTGAAATTATTAAACATGCCCACCGCTTCATCTTTCGACGACACGTCAATTCCCAAGAAACCAAATGACCAGCATATCCTAAGACGGGTAGCTATTTTGACTGTTATTTATAAAATTGCAATTGACTCAAAGAATAAAATTCATAAATTTACAAACTCCCAAAGATCAGCATTCGACCAGAGCTCTCAAAACTTCCGAACAAACTGTGACACCCCGCCTAATTTAATCTCGGGTGATCAGTCATTAATTAAATTAAATCAGAATATCCAGTTGGTTCATTCTCAGCATCACTGTTGAAAAAAAATTCTTTATGATTTCAGCTAATAATTAATTAAGCTAGTATCAAAACTTTTCCATTTTTAATTTAATTAAAATCATTCCCCAATACGGAATAATAATAATCAACATCACATCACAACTGAACTACACATAATAAGAATAAACATGACTGGAATAATTCTCCAGTCAAAATATCTTATTACCAAGGTTCTAAAAAATGCGGGGCGTGATTGAGGCGTGGAGGCCAAGCCTTAAGCCTTAGAAGCCTACGCGGGCCTAGGCGTGAAAAGGCGTTTAGGCCTTCTTAATATATTTTAATATTTTTTAACCATAACAAGGCTATTAAAATATAAAAAATGCACATATCATAAAAATATGTCTGAATATATGCAAATTAAAATACTATTTGATTATTTTGAATGAGATAATGGTCCGTTTTGTAAACAAATTCTTTAAAAGGTGACATCGTTTCACTAAATCATTGTTGTTTTTAGAAAAAAGTGCGCCTTAAGGGTTTTACCAAGAATAAGGCGTGAAAAGCATAAGGCGAGGCGTTTCTCCTAAGCCTTAAGCCTAGGCGGAGCCTATGCGGGTTTTTTAGAACAGTTCTTATTACTAACCAACCAAAACTGATATCGATAATACTGAGATAAGTAATTACAATCTCTAGAATAAAAATAAAATAACTAGTATCCTGAGCGACATGCCCTAAATGAAAGTAGACACTACAGATGTGTGGATCAATAGAATGGAAGCGTCTAACAAAATCTTAATCTCCATTAGAAGCTATAACCCGTCAAGATATCCATACTCTATGTCGGCATCCCTCATACTGGACACCTGATGTACAAGATACAATAGAGAAGAGAATATGCAAGGAAACGGGTCAAAGCCCGATTGTAAAAGATTTTTAAAAATAACAAGTGCAACTAAGCAACTATTATGTATATGTTAGCTTCTCGGGCTCTCACTTGAGAATTATCACCTCTCATCTAGTGTGCACGCCTAATGTACCTTATCATCTCCCAAATTAAGGTTTTCAATTATGATTATATCCCATATCATTTCCCCGTATTTTCCACATAATACATATGATAATTAGACATGTTCATTTCTCTTAAATATGAACTAGGATTTTACGACTTTAAGATTAAGTATTCACTTACTTAATTTAATAAGATCTCATCATTCATTTTTATCTACAATTTCACACCGTAGATTACCTCATAGTATATATGTTAATCTACAAATTTCACACAGTAGATTACATCACAGTATATATAGTTTAATCTATAATTTCACATAGTAGATTACATCATAGTATATATATTTATCACAATATTATATATACTAATACGGAACCTCCCAGACACGGTTATAGTGCATGCACACTCTGCTATCATGTCCTGATACATCTCTCGCTGTATAAAGGACTATTGGTTCGGCGTCTCTAACAAACCATAAATAACATAACACACATATTGGAGGCGAGCATACTCCCCAGCCAAATGGGTCACACATATACCTACGTTCCCATTCAATCGTAGAAACTATCATTCACACCGATAACACGTGTCTAAGGTCCTATGCTCAGGGTACGATTATATAAAATCTCCCTAAATGGGCTCATCAGGATAAGATCGTCCACAACGCGAAACCTCCACCCCGATAGCAAGCAGCGTAGGTATGTCATACACACAATAAATAATAATATAGGTATTCACCCCACCTATATATAATAACAATAGGGCACATGCACAACCCATATAAATATTTCTATGCGTAGTATATTTATCTATAATATCCTACATATTTACAAATTATGACTTTACTTCTCATATTATATTCCCGAGCTTCTCTCATCACTCGAAGGGTAATTATTTATTCCTCAAGTAAATTCAATAGGTAACATCTATTCCCTACTGGTCCATGTCATCACAACTCTCGAATTTCTATGAATTAAAATTATCTTCAATTAGGCTTATTTCTTCATAATTCCTAATTCAATTTTAACCCTTTATTTCCTCTCTTAAGGTTAATCCATATAAGCCTAAGGTTATTCTGGTAATTAACAACCATCTTACTACTGGTACTAACCTTAAGTCATCCTTTATCCGATTTAAACCTCAATTTATATAATTCTCCTCCATAATTCATTCAATTAACACTCGTTAATTTCCCCCATTCAATCCCACACATACTAATATTTTTTCGGGTCTTAAGTATATCCTATCGCCCTTCTCTAAGTTCCAATATGCTCAATTAATTAACACTAAAGATTTCAAAAAGTTGGGATTTTCCTAAAAATTAAAACGGAAATAAATGACATTTTCAGGGGAAATCGATCGATCGACATTCTATGGTCGATTGATCGATCGATCAAATATTTGCCCAGATTTCTACATAAGTGTACCTACGGGTTTTAGACTTTTTCATCATCAAAACCACTACCAAGAAATCCCAAACTCCTCACAATTCATCCCAAAATATATAACAAGATATATAAATAATCTCTAACCATAAATTCATCAACAAGTTTCAATTAAATCATATTATTTTCCTTAAAATTTATAAACCTCTTATTTTATCATTTCTCCAAGAACAACTATAAATCCCAGATTTTTTCCCCAAATGATTCCCAAATTTCATGAATTTATACATGCAAAAAAGAGATTAATCCAACTTAATTCTAATTTCAAGAATTTTATTAAAATCAACATAATTCACCCTTGGTTCATTCAGCTTTTCAGAATTTCATAACTATCCTAACATGAACAATATACATGCTAAATGTGCAATAGTTAAATCATTTTTCCCTAATTGATGGTCTGAACCATTGGGGAAGATAACTCTACTGGTATTCCTCCATTTTTCGGCCAACTTCCAATGGTGGTGGTGCAAAATGGCTTTTGGCCTTTTGTCTTCCTAGAGAGTCTCTTCCTTTCCCCAGAGAAGACTCTCAATCTCCCCTAAATCTTTCTCTCTAAGTTTGGTGAATGACTATGAATCTTACCACCTTTAGACTTATATAATAACACTCAATTTTTGGAGATACTATTCACCTTATTTCTAAAATGATCAAAATACCCCCTTCGGGGTGTCTATTCGGTTCCAAAATGCCCCGAGACTTAAAGTAATCCCCCATGTAGACTTTTTTGACTATTTAAACCCTTTCGAACACTTTGGCACAGTCAAAATGACCATTCGGATGGCATAAAAATAATTTAATTTTCATTCCATTTAAATATAGTCCCGACACGACTCACACGTGCGTCCCGACTTAATTACCGTAATTGTCGTATTCATCACTACCGATAATTTTATAAAAATCATAATCATATGTAAAGTCATAATCATATATATTAATTTAATCACAAGTAATATTCAACATAAATCACATATTACTTTATTCTCGAGTAATATTTAAATCCGGATTAATTTTCAATTATCCCACAATTAATTCTAATTAATCCCATTTTAAAAGTCATTAAAAATACGGGGTGTTACATACTTCCCCCTTACAACGGAATTTCGTCCCCAAATTTGAAAAAAGTATACCAGATAAGAATAAATCGCCCATACATTACGCTATCAACTACCCTTGCGCTCACAAGTAAACTACTCTGTACTACCCATGCAATACGCTATCAAATACCCTTAATAATTAACACCTCACATATGTTCGTTTTAAACTCCAGGTTACCCTGTCACATAGGTTCTTGACCAAGCCTTACCATTTAAGTTTCACGGCTTAAAATTTATTTTAGATATTCACTATCTAGCCTTTTACTATTCACACCTTAGTAGATTAATTATTCTTTAAATACATACGATATCGTATCGCGACGATCACACACCAGTAGGTTATTTGCGCATTATGTATTTTACACACATTATATACTATAAGTATCAACTCATCTCTGATCTTCACAATAGTACCTGGTCCCACACCTTTAACTAACATGCAGGAGAACAACAAGGCTTATCGTGTCATAACTCAACTGGCACCATGCCCAAAAGTGAACTTATATGTGTTATTATACACAAACTCCACTAGTGGAAGGGACTACTCTCGTCCTTTCTTAATATCCAAGGGTACACATATAATTTATTCTCCAACATCTGATTAGACCGCTTGTTCTACCCATTCGTCTGCGGATGATAGGTCATATTCAATCACAACTCGGTACCTATAGCCTCGTGAACACTCTTCCAAAATTGAAAGACAAAGATCTTGTCCTAATCGGACACGCTTTCAAGTGGTAACCCATGCAACCTCACTATTTGGGCTATGAAGATCGGTGCATATTGTCCCGTAGTACAATCAGTCCTAATTGGCATAATGTAAGCTACTTCGGTGTACCGATCCACTATCACCCATATAGGATCGTAACCCCTCTAGGAAATAGTTACCTTCACGATAAAATCCTTGGAATGCTCTCCCATTCTACTGGTTGAGAAACCCCTACTGGTTTCGGATGATCCACTCTTTACCAATAGACAGGTGACCCATTGCAAAATAAATTTATCAATATTTCTCTTCATTAAATCCCATCACACTGTTATTTATAACATGATACATCCTATATTCTTCCAAATGTACCTCTAACTGTGATCCATGTTACTTTGCCTCACCACGTGTCACAAGTCCTTCCCCTGCTCTAAAAATTCAGTTCTCGTGAAACGTAGGCCTCTGCCAAATCTTACGAAATAAGCTTTAACTTTCCCGACTAGATGTTGTTGAATTCACATGACAATCATAATCCACTACCCGATTCAATCACCTAGGGCGCCCCACCCTATGTCTCGCGCATTGTTGCACTAATGACATGTACCCCTCTTAAATCAATTCTCGTGCACTTAGCATGCTGATATGGTAAGAGGACACTCAACAACCCCACTAGTCATAACTTAATCATTCTTTCAGTGGCAACATTGTTCTATTCATAATGATACCAGGACTAGGTGACTCTACCGGTATCAAGTTATAATGGAATTATCAACTCTCAGTTATATTCTTGTATATATATAATGACCAAAGTACGAAACCCATGTACTATCGACCAAACTTCTCTCCAACTCCTGACGTTTGCTAGTTTCATACGTGGGATGTCTCGCAAAGAGAAATCCAAATAAGGAACCCCCCGATACAATGTTACCTAACATAGTCGATTGTCGAGATTCGTAAGGCCCTCAGTCCATAATATATATCCCACAAGCTCTGTATATTGACATAAAAATCTACTTATGTCCCTTAAAAAATTACATGAAACATGGCACTCTCATTATCCCAAGTTCTCGACACTATATATATAACGATATATCTCTCACTGCTCTATCTCTCGCTGCTCGATAAAAAACACAATGTATCATGAGTTGCATCAGTAAATAAATCCATACGTCGGGATCACATATAACTAGACAACATACTCACTGAGGTCTACGATACCATGAAATTTTCATATATATATATAGGCCCAACCCTATTTCAGGTGGCGCCTCACCAAAGTAATATTACTCACCTGGAATATCCATCACGATAGTCTTATCAATCAATCTACTATCTTTCAAACAGTCGGTAATTAATCATTACACATTACCATAATAAGTTCTACTTTTTTGACTCAATGTAGTAGTAGATTATAACAATAAAATATGCTTTTAGTTCTCACCCGGCTCGCTCACGAGCGACATCAAAAAGTCTTGTTATCAATTATAGATACGCTTGTAATCCGACTGTTAAAACTAACTTACCCACAAAACTCGACTCACACTCGAATTTTAGTGTTTATAATTTATATATAAGTTGTGACACACCCATGTCACTTGAATTAATCCTTTACTCACAAGGATGAAACAAAACCTCACTAGTCTTACCTAATCGTAGGGTCCCAGCACGTAGCTGCCAACACAACCATGGGCATCTGCAACCGTTATACATCTATGATTTCATCCAATAGTTTCCCCCTCCTCGTAGTGGTCAAATTATTCTGTTCTACGGCTTACACACCCATTACTGAAACATTGGCCCAAAATCTCTAGGCCTCACTTATAGCTTTACTGGCCTCCCTTTTTCTTCTTGGTCCTCGTCGACCCTAAAATACGGCATGCTACTGTTACCGAGGACTCCACTGGTCCTGCCTAAACCCACCAATCTCGGGTTGTAAATTCCTAGTACCAATTCTCTTGACCTAATTCCTTCACTGGAAATATCACTCCTCCCGTTGTTATGTCAAACTGGTTTGGTTTACCATTCCCAATCTTATCGATTGCACTTCTCAATGAGGACAAATTCAACACTGGTATTCTCACTCTCTATATGTAGGACAATTTCCTCATCACTAGTCCTACTGACCATTTTGGAATGTCCTTCTCTCGGAACTGACAGTCTTAGCTCCCAATTGCTATTTTCGTTATTCCTTTGGCTCTACTGGTCCTGTGGAACACATTATCGTCCTCGCTGTTCTTGGATGAATTCATCGCCACTTAGTAGGGATTTAATCATATCATTTTAAATGGGTCCCCTACTGGGTATACCTACCGGTGATGTTCCACTAATACCGTTAAATTCAATCTTGCTCTTCGACTCGATCTCCCAACTCTCCTAGCTCCCCTTCTTCTGGAAACGTTAACAAATTTCTTTGCGACATTAAGACTAGTCATCTTCATTAGATTTCCATCCGTACTCGAGTATTTAACTCACGAGTCCTTCCACATAATGAAATCTTCTTATCTTTAATGCGCCCCCTTCTTCTTTCGGTAAAGGTTTCATTAATTTAATTAACTTATGGCTCGCATTGCGCTTTCTTTCTTGCCCATAAGAGATAAGTTTTGGGATTATTTCACATCCCCATTAAAACTGCAGATGGATGATCTCATGGTCGAACCATAGTCAAATTTCTTATTTTAGCTTCACACATACTTCTTTATATGTGATGTCTAACCCTCATCACTTTAGATTGCTCCCCTGAGCACAATTTTCGCTCGAAATTTTCAAGTCTTGGGTGTTACTATACTTCATGCTACATAATTTCCTTTGGATTCCTTCCTTCACAAAAGTCCTTCCGACTCCCTCACCCTTCACTGACAGTGTTGGGAAGGTTTGGAACAGCACAAACGTCATCCATGACGGTGCTTGGGAAACTACAGCTCCCGAACGTCTTCTTTATTATCCTTAACCCGAACAATAATTTTGGTGGGTTGTATTTCAAACACCATTTTCTAAAACACTTTATATCTTCGGCTGACTCCTCCTCATGTTGTCCTTATAACGACCCTCTCTAGTCATCAATGCCCGATTGAGCTCGTATAATAATTACATCGTTTATATTTCCAAGCAAGAGCACATACGTCGTAATACGCAGAGGAATACAACATCCTAATAATAGGGCTCTACACTAAAGAACGCTACGCTAAATATCCAATCATTTATTAAATTAAATTAGAATATCCAGTTGGTTCATTCTCAGCATCACTGTCGAAAAACAATTTCATTATGATTTCACCTAATAATTAATTAAGCTAGTGTAAAAAAATTTCCATTTTCCATTTTTAATTTTTAATTAAAACCATTCTCCAATACGGAATAAGAATATTCAACAACACATCACAACTGAACTATATATGACAAGAATAAATATGACTGGAATAACTCTCCAGTTAAAGTATCTCATTACCAACAAATCAAAACTGATATCGACAATACTAACATAAGTAATTACAATCTCTGGAATAGAAATGAAATAACGAGAATCCTGGGCGACATGCCCTAAATGAAAGTAAACACCACAGATGTGTGAATCAACAGAATGGAAGCGTCTAATAAAATATGCATCTCCATTAGCAGCTATAACCCATCGAAACATCCATATTCTATGCCGGCATCCCTGATACTGGATACATGATGTACAAGATACAATAAAGAAGAGAATATGCAAGAAAACGGGACAGAGCCCGATTTTAAAAGATTTTTAAGAATAGAAAGTGCTTAACAGGTGCAATTAAGCAATTATTATGTACATGTTACCTTCTCGGGCTCTCACTTGAGAATTCTCACCTTTCATTTAGTGTACACGCCTAACGTAACTTATCATCTCCCAAATTAAGGTTTTCAATTATTATTATATCCCATATCATTTCTCCGTATTTCCCACATAATACATAGGATAATTAAACATGTTCATTTCTTTTTAATACGAAGTAGGCCTTCACAGATTTAAGATTAAGTATTCACTTACTTAATTCAATCAGATCTCATTATTCATTTTTATCTACAGTTTCACACGGTAGATTACCTCATAGTATATATGTAAATCTACCTCATAGTATATATGTAAATCTACAAATTTCACACATTAGATTACATCACAGTATATATAGTTTAATTAATAATTTCACACAGTAGAATACATCATAGTACATATATTTATCACAGTATTATATATACTAATACGGCACCTCCCAGACATAGCTGCGGTGCATGCATACTCTGTTATCATGTCCTGATACATCTCTAGTTTATAAACGACTATTGGTTCGGCGTCTCTCATGAACCATAAATAACACAACACATATATTGGAGGCGAGCATACTCCACGGCCAAATGGGTCATGCACATACCTACGTTCCCATTCAACCGTCGAAACTATCATTCACCCCGATAACACGTGTCCAAGGTCCTATGCTCAGGGTACGAATCTAAAATCCCCCTAAATGGGCTCATCCAGATAAGATCATCCACAACGCGAAACCTCCACCCCGATAGTAAGCAGCGTAGGTATGTCATACACACAATAAATAATAATATAGGTATTCACCCCACCTATATATAATAACAATAGGGCACACGCAAAACCCATATAAATATTTCCATACATAGTATATTTATCTCTAATATCCTACATATTTACAGATTATGACTTTTCTTCTCAAATTATATTCCCGAGGTTCTCTTATCACTTGAAGGGTAATTGTGCATTCCTCAAGTAAATTCAGTAGGTAACATCTACGCCCTACTAGTCCATGTCATCACAACTCCCGAATTTCTACGAATTAAAATTATATTCAATTAGGTTTATTTCTCCATAATTCCTAATTCAATTTTAACCCTTTATTTCATCTCTTAGGGTTAATCCATATAAGCCTTAGGTTATTCCGGTAATTAACGACCCTTTTAATACTGGTACTAACCTTAAGTCATTATTTATCCGATTTAAACCTCAATTTATATAATTCTCCACCATAATTCATTCAATTAATACTCGTTAATTTTCCCCATTCAATCCCACACATAATGATATTTCTTTTCGGGTCTGAAGTATATCATATGGCCCTTCTCTAAGTCCCAATATGTTCAATTAATCAACACTAAAAATTTCTCAAAGATGGAATTTTCTCAAAAATTAAAAAGGAAAATAAATCACATTTTTAGGGAGAGTCGATCGACCAACGTTCTTAGGTCGATCGATCGATCGATCAGATATTTGCCCAGATTTCTGCATAAGTTTACTTACGGGTTTTACACTTTTTCATCATCAAAACAACTACCAAGAAATCCCAAAATCCTCACAATTCATCCCAAAAGATATATAAAAGATATATAAAAGATCTCTAACCATAAACTCATCAAGGAGTTTCAATTAAATCATATTATTTCCCTTAAAATTCAGAAGCCTCTTATTTTATCATTTCTCCAAGAACAACTATGAATCCCATATTTTCTTCACCAAATGATTCCCAAATTTTATAGATTTATACACACAAAAAGATATTAATCCTACTTAATTCTCATTTCAAGAATTTAATTAAAATCACCATATTTCACCCTTGGTTCATGCAGCTTTTCAGAATTTCATAACTATCCTAACATGGACAATATACATGCTGAATTTGCAATAGTTATATCACTTGCCTCCAATTGATGGTCTGAACCGCTGGGGAAGATAACTCTACTGGTATTCATCCATTTTCCAGCCAACTTCTGGTGGTGGTCGTGTAGGATGGCTTTTGGCCTTTTGGCTTCATAGAGAGTCTCTTCCTTTCCCCAAAGAAGTCTATCAATCTCCCCTAAGTCTTTCCCTCTAAGTTTGGTGAATGACAATGAATCTTACCACCTTTAGACTTATATAATAACACTCAATTTTCATGGGTACTATTTACCTTATTTGTAAAATGACCAAAATACCCCTCTGGGTGTCTATTCGGTTCCAAAATGCCCCTAGGCCCAAAGTAATCCCACAAGTAGACTTTTTCGACTATTTAAACCCTTTCGGACACTTTGGCATAGTCAAAATGACCATTCGAATGATATAAAAATAATTTAATTTTCATTTCATTTAAATATAGTCCCGACACGACTCACACGTGCGTCCCAACTTAATTTTCGTAATTGTCATATTCATCACTCACGATAATTTTATAAAAATCATAATCATATGTAAAGTCATAATCATATATATTACTTTTAATCACAAGTAATATTCAACATAAATCACATATTACTTTATTCTCGAGTAATATTTAAATTCGGATTAATTTTCAATTATCCCACAATTAATTCTAATTAATCCCATTTTAAAAGTCATTAAAAATATGGGGTGTTACACAAACCTTGATGGGATAATACTCCATATTTTCACTTTGACAATCATTACTCACTCCGATCAAGAATGAAGTATTGGGAGCTTTTATTGTAACCTAAAATAATAATGCTCTATGGACAAATAACAATACAACACTTGTTATAGTATCCAATGGGCCCAATCCCTCCATATTGATGCGGAAGACTTTATTATCTCCTTAGGTCAGCAGACTGGCCGACCACCTTCAGGAATACGAACCATCAGCAAGGTGGGCAAGCACATGTGAGAATTTCTACAATCACCCATGCACATGCATATGAAGAGACGCTAAGTTATTATTTATATTGTAAAAAGGTGTGAATACTCAATGTATAAAGGTATCCCACATCTTCTCCTTCCCAATACTATAAATAACTCACTACACCCCTCATCTAGAGAAGAACTGAAAAATAATACACACTAAACCCTAGAGATTTCTTGAGAGTTTTTATTCAAACCCTAGTACTTAGTAGCTTCACACCTGTGGACGCAGGCACGATATTGGGTTGAACCACGTAAAAAACCTTTGTATCCTTCTTTATCTCTCATCTCGCTCTAATCCATATCATCTCATACTTTATCTATGGTAAATAATTATTGGTATAACTAAGCTAAGACTCATTATAATCGATGTACCAATTTTAGACACCAACAAGATATCTCCTTCGACCTTCGACATTTGGATACCACGATATAGCTTACCTCCTCCTTAAGGAACATTAATCAGTTGTTTTACTATGTACAGATTTCTCTTCCATTTACTAAAGAGAGAAAGGTCCTCTTTTTCCCAGCCCCATCGATTTTCAGAATTTCCTTTCCCTTGTCGCGAATATTTTTCTTAATTTTAGAGTTCCCGTAATCACGTTGCAGTTGAGTACGATCGTGGGTTCTAATTGGGAAGTGGACCTTGGGTATTTAATAATTGGTCGCTATTCTCCAACTGTTTACAGATATTTGATTTCTCAGCAATATAACATATTTAGGTCACAAAACATTGGATAGTATATGGCTAGAGGGTGTTTGGTTAATTTCATGTCTCAAAATACCAAAAATTTGAAATTTGGGGTTAGTTGTAAAGAGTTGTAAGCTTAGAGGAGTCTTTGTCAGAATTTTCAAATCTGACATGTAAACTCGACATAAATGAATGACTCTAATGTAGTTTATAATAACTAAAATGTTTCTAAAATTAGCTACATACTCTTTAAAATCTCCCATGTCGATATTATGAAATGTTATATAAAGGTTTAGTCATTAATATATTTGATCATTTCAATACTTAATTTAACAATATTTCTCAAAATTAAAATAGTGGAACTTACGCCTATCTACTTAAAAAAACAAAGATACGAAAATCTTTTCAAATTTAAAAATAATTTCCCTTTAATTATTTATCCACGCTCTTCTTTTTATTCGTAGAAATGTAAATGTAATAATATCTTTATATTTTGACCTCGCGCTTTTTATTATTGACAACCTGTAATCATTATAGAGTACGTTTTAAATTGTTAACTTTACCAACCCTTTAAATCATCAAAAGCTTATGTTAGAACTAGGGGTGATTATCGTACGGTTTATTACTCTAACGTACGGTTCTATTCCTAAAAAATATGGAATTTGGCTTACTACTTTTCATTGTCGGAACTTGAAATCAACTGAACGTAAAAGTACCAAAAAACTTGGAAATATACCACATTGCTCCTTTTTCAAAAGGAGTATGCATTTATGTGTGAACCCGCTAAATTTAAATTCAGAGAGACCACTTGAATCTGGGCATAAACTTGCCCAAAACTATTTTATAAAATCATTTACAACCATTTTGAGTTCGTGAAAAGTTAATTGTATCATATACTTGTTGAGAAATAAAAATCCAAATTAAAAAAATTAAAATTTTGTATCACAATATAGAAAATATAAGATCCGGATTTCTCCACCTGTTGTCAATTGATTTTGAATTAGATGCCTTAATATTTAAGAGACCCGCCACAACTGCAATATAATTTTTAATATGTTCCTTGGCACGCCACAAATGATATCCTTTGTGACTGCAAACAAAACTGATTCTATAAGTATTTGTCGTTCTCTTTTTAAAATCGAACAAGTAAAGCCGCAAAGGAAATGAGATACAAACAATAGAAACATTTGTTTTCAAATCCTTTATACAGAAACATGAACGGGTGCATTTAGTTCTGGAAATTTGTTTATTGTTTCCACTTCCAATTTTCCTTTTTAACTTTATACATTACTCTTAAAATGTGTAGGAGAGTATAGTGTTAGTGAAAATTATTCTACAGCGTGAGTCTATATAAATCATCTAAACATTTTCTCTAAAATGACTCAAATTGGAGAACAATTTCTTATAGACCATATTCTCCTTCCCATCTTAAGAGCCAAATTTGTCCAGATAAAGAACAAAAGAAGCAAACAGAAAACTGAAAATAGTTTACCACAGTTAGTGGAGCCAGTAATAATCAAGAAACAGGCTTCCAGACCCAATGGCTTCAAAACACTTAAATTTAATGTTATTTCAAATATACTATAGAGTTGTGTGCTTGAAATAGTAACACAATATTGAAGACAATACTTTTCACATTTTGTGGACTAATGTAACCATATGTAGTGACAATGACAAGTTCGTGCGGTGTCAAACCACTACTAGCAACAAAGGCTACCAAATTGAAACCACTTGATCTCAAACCAAAAAAATCAATTCAACAAGAGGTTCCATTTTGGTTGTTGTTGGAGTTCAGTTTAAGCATATTATTTCTGCTTTTGTTGATGCACGACGGAACCTCATCAACTCTCTTGAAGCCTTGCGCTCCTCATTCACATCAATTTCCCTACTCAGCTCAATTGTCATCCTTTCAAGAGATGGAGAACTCGCAAGTAGAAGCTTTATAAACAGCAGCTGAGCCCTTAAACCGATGATACATTTTAATTCCACTCTTCGAAGATTGGCCAGAATCTGGTCCATGCAGTCAGGGGCCTCCAAATAATTTGAAACAGTTTCTATGACATTGTTAGTGACAGCAGAGGCCTAGGGAACAATGAAGCGAGAAACTGAGTTAAATATAGGTTGATATCTTCAAATATAAACAGGAATTTACCTAAATAACAATTCTCACATGTATCTCAAGCTTTTGCAAATTTGGAGAATTTTTAAGAAAGCAAAGGCCACAAAAAATATGATCAATATCATCGAACCTAAAGCCAATTAACGCCAGTGTTCTCAACTGGTTAATCGATGTTGGCAGCCATTTGGGAACAGTACCTACAGCAAAAAACTTGAAAACAGCTAGGCATAAATTAGCTGCATGTTTTTTTATGACTCAAACAGACTAAAATGCTAAAACCTTTATATTACCTTGAGGGAAAATCCATCCAACGAAAGAAACTCAATCATTGGCAAATTGTGAAAAAACGTAATTAAGTTGATGGCTTTCCATTGCTCCGCATTTTGAACTTCTTTCCGTTGTGCCATACCTACCACCCTTATGTTTCGACTGCTGAATAATCTCCAATCTAATTCATGACTGCCTATGACAATAATTTTAAGGAGATTTGGAGCATGGATGGTTAAATGTTCCATACCGGTGCAATCTATCAAAGTCAAACTTTCGAGCACTTGTGAAGAAAAAAATATTGTTCCCGAAAAGGTGGCATAAAATGATATTTTTTTTAAATAGAGGCTTATAAGAGTGCAGAACCCTCCAAATGCAGGCATTGGCTTTAATATACAATTACATAGCTTCAAATATGTCAAATTCACACAAGAAAAAATATATGTAGGGACTTTGTATGGATTGGGATTAGAGTTTTCAATGGTTAATTCTCTAATACCATTCCTTGACACGACTAATATCCACTGATCCATATCGGAAGTTTGAAAGAAGTTAATGTTGGGAATGTAGAGTATAAATTTCAGAATGGGGCCACTGTGAAGTAATAGAATTTTATTGATTATGCTCAGAAATTCGGTTTGAGGGAAGACATATGATTTGCTTTCTATGACATCTTCAAAAAACTGCTTATCAAATACTAGTTGTGGATAAGTAACCCAAAGGGACCTCCAGTTCTTGGACAAAATACTTGTCCTTGCTACATCACCAATGGTCACGTGGTTGAGAATTTTGTCAATTAGGTTTCTTGGAAGCTCACTAATTCTATCATTATTGATATCATCAATTGTACTCCGTTCAGCCATCATTGTTCTGAAAGCAGTAAAAATAAAATAAAATAAAACAGCATTAATGGTTCAACGGAAATCAAACTTCTAGCATGATAACCCGATTGAAAACAAAACTCAACCCATTCACTTTCACCTTTTTTGGTCTTTCTTACACAAGTCCTTTCAACATGAGGTGCAGTCTGTTTTTAAAATTCTTTTCGAATTTTAATTGTTAATTATTTGTAGACTATTTTTGTATAAAATTCATTAAAAATATTATTATAAAAATGAAGAAAAATTACTTTTCTCACTCAAGAATTCAAAATACGAGTTGAGGGAATTTTTCATGGGCTACCCATATAGTCCCTTAAACAAATATTAATACACCATTAATCTAAATCTTTTACTTTGTTTCAAAAAGTCCCTCATCATATAAAAATACTAAAAACAAAGAACACACAAAAATCCATTTACCCATCTCTCTCCACCCCTCCCCACCCCCCTTCACCCCACCCCACTGTCGGAACTCTGGCAATCTCCAACGGAACTCCGGCGACCCATTTGAGCTCCGACAGTCTCGCCGGAGCTCCAACAGTGGGTCGAGATGGGGAGGGGCTCTCCATAGCACAGACCTTTAAAAATAAAAATATTGGGTAAATAGGTATTCTAGGGACTAAATGAATTAAAGTAAAAATAGATGTGTTTTCAAAAAAACTATGAATTTATACGAAGGTCTATAGAGTAATTTGGGATTATTGGTTAAATGCCCCAATTAAGAATACAATCGGTATCACGAAACTCCGTTCCTTAATTATGTTCAAAAATGTAAAAATGTACTCTTAGGTCCCGTTTGTTTTTACCTCTTAAGTCTATCTGAATCTGAACCACTCAGATTTAAGAGGTACCAAAAAGTGTTTATTTTTTTAAATGATTAAGAGGTTAACGGAAATATTTGGCTCTTAATAATTAAGAGCTGAAGTCTGAATCTGAAGTATGAATCAGTCTAAATATTCAGACTTCAAATTCAGTCTTCAGATTTCAGATGAAAAAACAAACACAACCTTAATTTGGAATAATTCAAATAAACAGCGAGTGTTGTGTGTGTTCACGCTTATAACAATTAACAATGGAGAAGGGAAGAGGAAAATACCAGGTGAAGTAAAAGTTGTTCTTCGTTGTTCTCCCAAATTTCTTTTCTAATTTACCCCTCCTATTGTCTTGCTCGATTCTACTTTAGGAAATTTCTACATTGTTGAAATATTTTACTTCTTCACTAAGATAAGCTCCCATTGGCTGAATTTTGGGTCCAGTTAATACCGACCCGCCACATTTTTTTAGAGTCATTGTGCATTTGGCCCCGTAGACATGAATAGATACAACGGGATTGGGTACCTTTTTTTTTTTTTTTTTATGTAAAATCATTTTGGGTAGAAAATAGTGTTATTTAAACCTTGGCACCCCCGATCAGTATGATCATTTTAGGACTTCCACAAGAACACTACATCAACATTGACACTCAATTTTTAAAAGAATTCGTTCATTGGTTAATTTGACTTTTAATCACTCTAATTTTTTTATAAAAATTTTAAACTTTACATACTCTCTCTCTCTCTCTCTCTCTCTCTCTCGTAGATATTGATGGGGAAGCTTCAAACTCTACCAAAATTATCAAAAATAAATCAAAAGATCCCAAAATTAAAACAAAAGATAGTTATGAATTAAAATTCCTCAATGAAAGTCACTTTAGGCGACGAATATGAAAATTCGTCACATGTTCAATGTTCAGATATGGAACACTTTTAGTGTAGAAATATATATGTCCTAAAAGAACTTAATAATTGGCACGCTTATTCATGGCAAAATTTTTCTCTTATGACAAAAAGGTTAGAATTCCTCCACTAAAAGAAATGAATTTGTTTGAGTATATAGTTACGAAAACTCGTCTTCGATGAAGGACAACTTTGGAGAGGAATATTAGTCTATGTCCAATGGTGGTGTCTATCTTATGTGTCAAATGTTTTTCTTTCTTACTAAGTAATCAAAGTATTTTAGATGAAATCGCCTAAAGGGGCAGAAACTTGTATACAAGAGATATGCAAAAGTCTATAGATGACCAAAAAATAACAAAAAAAGGGAAGGAAACGAAAACCCTCTCAACCACCCCTCCGCCCCAAAGCATGTCAGGAAACAAAACAATTAATACCCCACCCCTAACTCCTCTAAAAAATTTAACAAGGAATGGAGCGTGGAATGAGCCTCCTCCTTGAACCATACATGCAAAGAGCTCAAAAGAGTGTAACGAAGTCTTACTCGCTCTACCGCTTTTCCTTCAAAGCACTATGTGTTCGTCTCTTTTTAAATTGTCCAAAAAATGCATAAAGGGGTTGTTCTCTACACAAAACTGACCACCCTCCTCCCACCTTATAATCCCAGGTTGACATCTCCTCCACCCAATAATGTAACAACAAGTAATTGATCGTCTCATCGGCTTCCTTATACATCCAACACCTAATTTTTATGCGCCCACCTCTCTTCTTTAGCCCATCTGTCGGTAAAATTACATGTCTAACTGCAGTCTAAGGAAAGAAAGCTACCTTTAGAGGAACTTGCATATACCCAATACACCTACATGGAAAATCGATCCCTCCACTGTCAACCAACTCCTTGTGATAAGATCTCACCGAGAAAATCCCCTTCTTACTACCCCTCCACCACACACAATCAACTCCCCCTTAGAAAAATCTCTCTCACCCATCTAGTCAGACATCTCATATGCCTCGTCTAACTCCCAGCCCTTGATCCTCTTCTAAACCTAGGATTCCATTTTATCATATTTTCGTCCTTCCAAATATGTCATGCGACTGAACCCTCCCTCTCACTCCCAATATGGTACAACCCAGGAAACAAATCCTCTAAAGATAGACCCCTCCAAAATATCTCTCTAAAACCAAACCCTTCCCCCGTTCTCTGTGCACAAAGAAGTATACATGAGGAAATCCCTTCACAACCACCCCTAGTAATGTGCTTCCACCACCCCACACCGTGTGGGAACCGCCTTTCCCCATAACCCCAACCATTGTTATCCAGCCCAAACCTCGCCACCACCACCTTTCTCCAAACCTATCCACCTCAATTAATTGTAATACCTCGAGGTTTTGGGACCAAAAAATTAATTATTTTTTGGAGAAATAAATATTATTTTAATTGGAGAATAATTAAATTGGCATTTACGTCAAATTTTGAGGATGTTAAAAAGTATTTCGAATGGCGATTCTGAGTGTGCGGTTGATTCCGGATGGGTCGTGATAGTCAAAATGATTGTACTAGGGTCTTATTTCGGTTCCGAAATATTTTTAAGTTCGTTTGACTCGAATTGGAGTAACCGAATCATTTAAAGTGTGTATTATCATTTTAAGTTGGGTATTTTGGAGATAAGGTTTAAAATCCTACGTGAGATGAAAATCTCATTAGAGAGAAAGAGAAAGCCCTAAAGAGAGAGAGAGAAGAGGAAAGGAAGAAGAGAAAGAGGAGAAAAGCTTGGAGATTCTGGCCAATTCGTGATTTCGAGGAAGATTCAACCTTTACAACTTTGACGCAAGTGATTAAACTTGCTAAATAATTCTTGTGCATCTTTTATTTCATGATTTGTGGATAAATTTATGGATTTTGGGTTTTAAATGTCAAAACCTAGATTTTGGGTAAATCTTGCATTTAGGGTGTATATATGGATTTCAGGGTATAAAATTTATTGGGTCGGGTTATATAATGAGTTTTGATGTTATATATATGTTTGGGTTGAAGAGATATCGTTAGAAAATGATATAAATGAATTTTGGGAATTTTTGGCTTGTGAGAAAAATTGCCATTTTCGTAGCTTCTGAACAGGCCGAATCGATTCGGCCCCCATTCCGAATCAATTCGAAATGTTCCAGCTTTCCAGGTCTGAGTGACCGAATCGATTCGGACCCAAAGCCTAATCGATTCAGACTAAGAGAGCTGCCCAGGTCTTTTGGACTGAATGGATTCTCATTGGAGGGCGAATCAATTCGCTGGGCCGAATCGATTCGGATTGGGCCCCAATCAATTCAGAAACATGGCAGTTTTGGGGATGTTTTTCTAGGGTGATTTTTTCCCCGTTTCGTTTGGGTTTATCCATTGGGAACCTTTATATAACTTATGAGAAGTATGTTTTGAAGACTTTTAGGGAGTTTACCTTATGATAAATTGTTGGGGTCATATTGACTTATTCCGAGAGAATATCGATTGGAGATTATCATACCGACAAGTGGGGAAGCCCACTGTCATTGAGATTTCTATTTGGAGATAATTATGGGTTTATAAGAGAGAGGTATGATGCACTTAGCGACGTTGAATTTTGAATTGAATCATAAATGGGATAACGTTAAAGGTTCATATGATCGATTGAACCATAATATGGATTGGGAATAATGAATGTTGATCGATGTGCATACGGATGTACAAAATGTCCTCAACGTTAATTGAATTGGGAGATTATTGATACAAATAGAAGTGATGGATGAGTAAATTTCAAGTGAGGGATCGTATCATGTATATAAAGTGGGAAATAGTGAGAGTTAGAAATGGTTTGTATATCGAGAGTAAAATATACTTATATAAATAAAATTAATTCATTTACGCATACGAGCGTAAAAAGAGTATGTATACTTATATGGCATGATATATATACCTTGTGTGATGGTATGCATATATATGATGTGATAGTATATGTATATCTAATGTTTATGATATATATATATATATATATATATATATAGCATACCCCCTTCATGCTATCATGGGAAGTTGCGCCATGTGGGTGAGGCCCCTGACTTGAGGAGCAGGGAGCGTATAGTCCCCAGTGAGATTCTGACCGTTGGTACCCAGGATGTTATGTGAGCGATTCCTTGGAAGATGATAGCATTGAGAAACTCCATCCTCGAGTTATAGCTCGCTGGGATGGTTATTATACTTGTGTTAATAGTATATTATTTGTATATGATTATGAGATATCTTATATCTGTCTCTAGTGTAAAGATATATAAGAATAATGATAGAATCTCATTCCGGAAGATTTTATCCCGACTTAAATTGTGATGAGTATATTAAAGTGAATATGATACATATATAATTATATGAGTATATATATTACGTTGGGTACCGAGGGAATAATGGACCTCAACGACCATCATTGTCAAGGAGTAGTGTATCAGGGGGTTCCTTATTTGGATTTCTCCTGTGAAACGTCCCACGCACGAAACGCAGTGCAATGTTGGGAGTAAGGAGAAGTTTAGTGCTTAGTACTCAGATTTATATTAGAATATCTTGACAACCGACAGTCTCAAGGAGTAGTGTATCAGGGGGGTTCCTTGCTTGGATTTTGCTTGGCGAGACGTCCCACGCACGAAACGCAGTGCACTATTGATAGTTGGGAATAGTTTAACTATGTATGTTAATTAAGTAATTGGGGTTATATGCATCATAAGTTGAGGGAATAATGAATCTCGATAATCAATATTGTCAAGGAGTAGCGTATCGGGGGGTTCCTTGTTTGGATTTCGCTTGTGAGACATCCCACGCACGAAACGATGTGCAGTATTGAGAATTGGGAGAAGTTTAGTCCTTAGCATTTAGATGTTATTAACTCATTTATGTCAATAACTAGAATCTGAGAAATTCTAGTAAGAGAATATGTATATGTATAATTATATGTTAAGTAAGTGTCGCACATTTGGGGATTATGGTAACATTGGAAGTTGATGGTTGTGTTAGATGGAAGTTTAAATGAGTATAAATTTTGGGGTGTAGGTTAGATTATTTTTTACCCTAGTTAGTGTTGGGCAGACATTTGAGGATCATGTGCATACGTTAGGTGCGCAATTTAGTTGAGAGGTGAGTTGGATTTTTCTAGAGAGTGCGACTCCACTTTAATCATGTCTTAATGCATTTATAATTATTATACATTTTAATGCACTTGTTAAAACTATTTTCACACCTCGGTCCCTGACCCGTTTATGTTTTCTTCTTGTTGTATATACATTATATTATTTTAGGTGTTCCTCCGCAAGGACACCATTGATGTTGTCTATCCAGTGCATTCGAGGAAGCTGTGGCGGTAGCGAACTGTTGCGGGATTTTGTTATAGCTGATTCCTAGCTTTTGTATATCTAGATTAGGATTCAGTTTGTATATCGGATTTACACCCAAGAGTTGTAGTTGTAGCATTTATTTTATATGTACTTTTCTCAAGACTGTTGTATTCTCTGTAACCCGACAACATATTAGGGTATTTCCTTTTTGTATATTTGATTGTACTCTTCTCTTTTTATAGCATGTGTGTGTTCTTTATCATATTCAGTAGTTGTTATGTTGTTAGTTGGTTATTGTTTGGTATGTTTTAAAAAAAATTGGCACCCTCTTTTTGTAGTAATGTGTAGTTAGTTGTGTTTGTTTTAGTATCGTCTGTAGATGCTGAGAATGATCCACTTGAGATTCTTAATTATTTTAGTATAGGGCTGGCCACCCGTTATTATTTTAAGCGGGGTGTCACAGGTGGTATCAAAGCATCAGGTTCTAGTGTCTTTAGGATCTGTGTGGGTTTTCTGCGATCTTTCGTACGCGTTCTTGATGTAGAGCCCTATTATTAGGACCGTTTTGTTCACAGGTCTATATTTTCTTCAACGATGAGGAATCATTTGAATGGTGTTCTAATACACTTGTTCTTGTTTCAGATGCCACCGAAGAGAGGTCGTCCAGGTAGGGAAAATAAAGGGGCTGAGAATATGGAACCCCAAATGCCTCAAGGGACTATGACCACAGCCAAAGCTGCCAATATTGTGGCACAAGCAGTAACTGCTGCCATTTCTGTGATGGCACATCAACCTGGAGTTCAAGCAGCCCAAGCCCACTCAGGGTTGTCTACGTGGGAGAAAGTACGGGAATATTTTAGAATGGGGCATCCTCCAGAGTTTTCAGGGGGAGCTGATGCGATGACTGCAAGTTGTTGGAAGAATAGTATATAGAGGCACCTTTGCATGGTTGAATGTAGTGAGGTGAAGAAGCAATTTCTCACCACCTTCAAGTTAACGGGAGAAACTCTCCCTTGGTAGGAGTCAATCACCAAATTGAAACAGAGAGATGCATGGCCCATATCAGATTTTTGGGAACTCTTTGACCGGAAGTATTTTCCTTCTGCGATCCAAAAGGAAATGAGGAGGAAATTATTGGATATGTTTCAAGGTGATCGAACGGTGGCCGAGTACGAAGAAAAATTTACTCGATTGGCAAATTTAGTGCCCGGTGAGGTAAATACAGAAGAGAAACGAATATCGAAGTTCATGGGAGGTTTAGATTGGCGAATTCAGCAACATTTGTTAGGGAACCCAGCGTTAATGAATTTTGTCGAGGTAGTGAATGCGGCACTGTTACAATGTCACGAATATCATTTTAGTTCGCAAGGAGTTAAGAACTTTAGAGATTCGGATTCATCAAGTAGGTCTGGTGAAGAGTATGACAGTAATACCAGAGGGTGTAAGCAGGATTATAGAGGGTCGTAACAACATTTTGTTCCTCATGATGAGCAGAGATGATTTGCGGGTAGATGTTTCTTTTGAAAGAATTAGGCCATGGGAAGAGAGATTGTCCTAAAAGAGGTAGAGGAACACGTTTTGAGGAAGTTTTGGATGTGAAACCCTTATAAAAGGTTTGAGGCCATTTTAGGCTGGGGGACTTTGAGTGGGAACCCATCAATGAAGAGATGCAGTCGGACTAGAGAGGTATGATGTAAAAAAATTTCCTTTATGATTAGGATTATGCTTTATGAGTCTTTGGGAGTATCGTATGTAAGATTGAAATGAGTGGTTAGTCCTATAACCCTATTTTGTATGGAATGACCTGGAAGGGAGTATTGAGAAAGTAAGGTTCTTATATGATTATCTTTTGGGAGAATAGATTCTCTTCTGTTATGCTAGTAAAGAGATATAATTTTGTTTTGAACGGAGGAATTATTGAAACGTGTTGAGTAGTAATGATAAAGCTAATGTTTTATAGTTACGCTAGACTTACATATTTGTTATATTCCAGTTATGGAAGAGCCTAGTGTATGGCAACATTTTATTATGATATAAGAGATTATTGTTACTTAAATGATTCAGAATTTAGTGGACTATTGTTGAGCGACGGATTTACCTCATAGTTATGCTAGTTTTGAGAACTATATGTTAGTAAGAGTATGATAATTATTATCACCTTGTGTCTTGGGCATAAGGTATTTAATTTGAATGTCGAAAGATGTAAACTATTTTCAAAATAAAATTTTATATAGGCCTTCGGGAAATATCAGAAATGATTTACACAAAAAAAATATTTTTTAAACTCTAGTCCCGATCTAACTAACTCTCAATCCCCAACATAGCTACATAGTAGTATATTGGGAGGGTTCCTTGTTTGGATTTCGCTTGTGAGACCTCCCCCGCATGAAAGTAGTGAATGTCAGGAATTGAGAGGAGTTAAATCTTTGGGCATTTCAAAAAAAATTCTTCTATAATTAGTATGTTAGTATGATTTAAATTATTTCGAGTTATTGTACGATTTTGATGGCTAAGTGATGCCGAGTTATGTTTATACGAGTAAAGCTTGAATATAGGGTGTATGATCACCTTAGTTGGTAGATTTAGTTTTATAAATTAAAATGATTCGTCATGAGAAATTAGAGGAATAGGTATAGTGATAGTGAGGATAAGTGTCGTAGAAACTAGATGGGATTTGGAGTATTACACTAAGCTTAATTTCGAGGACGAAATTCTTTTAAGTGGGGAAGTCTGTAATACCCCAAGGTTTTTGGACCAATAAATTAATTGTTTTGGGGAGAAATAAATAATATTTTAATTGGAGAATAATTAAATTGGCATTTACGTCAAAATTTGAGGATGTTAAAAAGTATTTTGAATGGTGATTTTGAGTGTGTGGTTGATTCCGGATGGGTCATGACACTCGAAATGACTGTACTTGAGTCTTATTTGGGTTTCGAAATATTTTTAAGTTCATTTGACTCGAAGTGGAGTAACCGAGTCATTTAAAGTGTGTATTATCATTGAAAGTTAGGTATTTTGGAGATAAGGCTTAAAAGACTACGTGAGATGAAAATCTCATTAGAGAGAAAGAGAATGCCCTATAGAGAGAGAGAGAGAGAGAGAGAGAGAGAGAGAGAGAGAGAGAGAGAAGAGGAAAGGAAGAAGAGAAAGAGGAAAAAAGCTTGGAGATTCCGACCAATTCGTGATTTCAAGGAAGATTCAACCTCTACAACTTTGAGGCAAGTGATTAAATTTGCTATTTAATAATTCTTGTGCATCTTTTATTTCATGATTTGTGGATAAATTTATGGATTTTGGGTTTAAAATGTCAAAACCTAGATTTTGGGTATATCTTGCATTTGGGGTGTATATATGGATTTAAGGGTATAAAATTTGTTGGGTTGGGTTATATAATGAGTTTTGATGTTATATATAAGTTTAGGTTGAAGATAAATTGTGGTAAAATGATATAAATGAATTTTGGGAATTTTTGGCTTTGGAGAAAAATTGATATTTTCGTAGCTTCTGAACAGGCCGAATCGATTCGGTCCCCATTCCGAATCGATTCGGAATGTTCTAGCTTTCCAGGTCTGAGTGACCGAATCGATTCGAACCCAAAGCCGAATCGATTCAGCCTAAGAGAGTTTCCCAAGTCTTTTGGACCGAATCGATTCGCATTGGAGGGCGAATCGATTCGCTGGGCCGAATCGATTGGGAAACATGGCAGTTTTGGGGATGTTTTTCTAGGGTGAGTTTCGCCACGCTTCGTTTGGGTTTATCGATTGGGAACCTTTATATATCTTATGAGAAGTATGTTTTGGAGACTTCTAGGGAGTTTCCCTTATGATAAATTATTGGGGTCATATTGACTTATTCCAAGAGAATATCGATTGGAGATTATCGTACCGACTAGTGGGAAAGCCCACTATCATTGAGATTTCTATTTGGAGATAAATATGGGTTTATAAGAGAGAGGTAGGATGCACTTAGAGATGTTGAGTTTTGAATTGAATCACAAATGGGATAACGTTAAAGGTTCATATGATCGATTGAACCATAATATGGATTGGGAATAACGAATGTTGATCGATGTGCATACGGATGTAGAGAATATCCTCAACGTTAATTGAATTGGGAGATTATTCATTCAAATAGAAGTGATGGATGAGTAAATTTCAAGTGAGGGATCGTATTATGTATATAAAGTGGGAAAGAGTGAGAGTTAGAAATGGTTTGTATATCGAGAGTAAAATATACTTATATAAATAAAATTATTTCATTCATGCATACGAGCGTAAAAAGAGTATGTATACTTATATGGCGTGATACATATACCTTGTGTGATGGTATGCATATATATGATGTAATAGTATATGTATATCCAGTGTGTATGATATATATATATATATATATATATATAACTATAACTATAACTATAACTATATATATATATATATATATAACTATAACATAGTTATATATATATATAACTATAACTATATATATAGTTATAGTTATATATATATAGTTATAGTTATATTATATAACTATAACTATATATATAGTTATAGTTATATATATATATATATATATATAGTTATAGTTATAGTTATAGTTATAGTTATAGTTAAAGTTATAGTTATGTGAAGCATACCCCCTCCATGCTATCATCGGAAGTTGCGCGATGTGGGTGAGGCCCCTGACTTGAGGAGCGGGGAGCGTATAGTCCCCAGGTCATAGCGTCCATTATTATTGTGTGACTTTTATTAGGGGTGAGACGTGGTGGGTATGTTTCGTCTCACTTTCAGGGAGGAACTATGACCGCTTCCCATACGTTGTGATTTTATTTTTACCAAGACGGTGTGAGATTTCGACCGTTTGTACCCAAGATGTTATGTGAGCAATTCCCTAGAAGATGATAGCATTGAGAAATTGCATCCTCGAGTTATAGCTCGCTGGGATGGTTATTATACTTTTGTGAATAGTATATTGTTTGTATATGATTATGAGATATCATATATTTGTCTCTAGTGTAAAGAGATATAAGAATAATGATTGAATCTCGATCCGGAAGATTTTATCCGGACTTAAATTGTGATGAGTATATTAAAGTGAATATGATGCGTATATAATTATATGAGTATATATATTACTTGGGTACCAAGAGAATAATGGACCTCAACGACCAACATTGTCAAGGAATAGTGTATCGGGGGGTTCCTTGTTTGGATTTCGCTTGCGAGACGTCCCACGCTGGAAACGCAATGCAATGTTGGGAGTGAGAAGAAGTTTAGTCCTTAGTAGTCAGATTTATATTAGTATATCTCGACAATCGACAGTGTCAAGGAGTAGTGTATCGGGGGGTCCTTGTTTGGATTTCGCTTGGCGAGACGTCCCACACACGAAACGCAGTGCACTGTTGAGAGTTGGGAATAGTTTAATTATGTATGTTAATTAATTAATTGGGGTTATATCCGTCGTTCATTGAGGGCATAATGAATCTCGATAATCAATACTGTCAAGGAGTAGCGTATTGGGGGGTTCCTTGTTTGGATTTCGCTTGTGAGACGTCCCACGCACGAAACGCAGTGCAATATTGAGAATTGGGAGATGTTTAGTCCTTAGCATTTAGATGCTATTAAATCATTTATATCAATAACTAGAATCTGAGAAATTCTAGTAAGAGAATATGTATATGTATAATTATATGTTTAGTAAGTGTCGCACATTTGGGGATTATGGTAAGATTGGAAGTTGATGGTTATGTTAGATGGAAGTTTAAATGAGTATAAATTTTGGGGTGTAGGTTAGATTATTTTTGCCCCTAGTGAGTGTTGGGCAGACATTTGAGGATCATGTGCATACATTAGGTGCGCGCTTAGTTGAGAGGTGAGTTGGATTTTTCTGGAGAGTGCGACTCCACTTTAATCATGTCTTAATGCATTTATAATTTTTATTCTAGTTTCTTTTTCGAACTCGATCATGCAACATATTTGTCCCAATATTCAATGTATCTATGAATAAATACATTATAAAAAATGGTTTTTTTCGCACGACCGTTTCTACTCTTATTCTTACCCTATCCCCGAGTGTGTTCGAATCGTGCAAATTTATTGACCAACCTTTAGGTGGAAGAAGTCTAACATCGAACGGTGTTCTAGTACGTCTTTCCCAGGCTCATATCCTCCTAACATAATAGCTTAATTGATCCCCACGTTAACTAATTGATAAGCACCCAAAACTGTACAATTTATACCCCAAATAGACTACTTTAGTTGCCAATTCTCGACAATATGGGTCTTATGCGCTTAATTGTTCAATACACAGGCTTAATTGCAGTTGCGGTGTCAAAAGCTATATTTCCAAGATATTTGCAGTTAAAATGGAGTTAATTCCCTTATCCCGTAACCCTAGCCGATCCTAGCCTAGCCTAAACCTACCCCGAAACCCGTGTGTGTTAGTTTGTGCCCTTTTATTATTTTTTAGATTTTTAGTTTGAGTCATTTTTATTTTTAAGATTTATTTTAGATTTATTTAGGATTTCTAGGTTTTATTTTCTATTTTTCTATTTTATTTTATTTTTATTAGTGCAATTTTATTTTATTTTTATTAGTTTTTATTTTTTATTAGGATTAGATTTTTCTAGGATTTCATTTATTTATTAGTTTTATTAGATTTTACATTTTCTTTTTAGGATTTTAATTTTAAGTTTTATTAGATTTTATTTTTATTTTTATTTTATCTCGTTTTAGTTTCATTTTTTTATTGAGTCTTTATTTTATTATTAGAAGTAGAATTTTTATTTTAGATTTTTTGTTTTATGAGTTTTAGTTTTTTTTAGTATTATTTTTATTAGGGGTCCAAATTAAACACACACCCTCACACCTAACTTACTACACCACACATACACAATCAAACCCACATCTTCTTCCCCATCTTCCACTTTCTCTATTCTATCACCAAAACAACCACCTCTTTCCACCATTAAAACCCTCTTCTCTATCCATCTCCACACCCATTTCCCAACATTTATACGCCATAAACCCCCATCCATCCTTTACTCACCGGAACAACCCACTTCCCGCCGGCATCCTAACTCCGACGATAACCGGGGCACCTGCCACCACTCCCCTTGCACCTCCGATGCCGGCAGCGCTCCACCTACCCGTGCCTGCCGCGACCCCCGCCAGCAGACCCTGACCCCCATCTCCGGCACTCTGGCCGGCGTAATCACCCCCCGACCTCTATACCTCTGACCCGCTGCTCTCCCTTCCAGATCCAAGCCTTACCCGAAACCCCAAGCTAAACCCATCTCCCCCCTTACCCCTTATCCAAGAACCCAAACCCATTTTCAAAGCTAAAGACCCATTTCATTCCCCTCACACAATTTCTTCAATCTGCCAAAACCAAAACCAAAACCAAATTCCAACAAAACCCACATGTGCCACTTAAACCACTTAAACCATTTTACTAAATTTACCCCCAACTACTCTTTTATCCCAAAACCCCAAAATACCCATAAAAAAATCAGATTTTTTTATTCTCTCTACCACTTAACCTATGCATTTTAATGCACTTGCTAAAACTGTTTTCACCCCTTGGGCCCTGAACCGTTTATATTTTCTTCTTGATGTATATATATTGTATTATTTTAGGTGTTCCTCCACAAGGTCACCATTGATGTTGTCTATCCAGTGCATTCGAGGAAGCTGTGGCGGTAGCGGACTGTTGTGGGATTTTGTTATAGCCGATTCCTATCTTTTGTATATCTCGATTAGGATTCAGCTTGTATATCGAGTTTACACCCAAGAGTTGTGTTGTAGCATTTTTTTTATATTTACTTTCTCAAGATTGTTGTCTTCTCTGTGACCCGACAACATATTCGGGTATTTCCTTTTTGTATATTTGATTGTACTCTTCTCTTTTTATAACATGTGTGTGTTCTTTATCATATTCAGTAGTTGTTATGTTGTTAGTTGGTTATTGTTTTGTATGTTTTAAAAAAAATTGGCACCTTGTTTTTGTAGTAATGTGTAGTTAGTTGTGTTTGTTTTAGTATCGTCTCTAGATGCTAAGAATGATCCACTTTAGATTCCTGATTATTTTAGTATAGGGCTGGCCACCCGTTATTATTTTAAACGGGGTGTCACATTAATATCCTCCACATCCAATTTTCCAAAAGTGCTTTATTATAGTTGACCAAGCTTCTGACACCAGCTCCACCCTCCCTCACCAGTTTGTATACCTCCTCCCATCTCACCAAATTATATTATAAATTATCTTTATTCCCACACCAGAAAAAGCGCATCATCAACCTCTCTAACTTACTATGAATGGACACCGGTGATGGAAGAATGGACAGGTAAATAAGAGGGTAAACTAGAAAGGGTACTCTTAATTAACTGTAGTCTACTCCCTTTAGGCAAATAAATCTTCTTCCAACCCGTCAACCTCCTCTCGACACTCTCAATAATCGGATCCCAAATAAGAGGGTAAATTATTTTTAGTAATTTCTATGTGATTTGGCAATTGATTTTATATTAATATATAAGTTTTTGAAAAATTGTCTCCAATTTGGATATTTCTAAAATATTTCTATCTTATGTGTTAATAGTAGAGTATCTCTAAAAAACCGTGTTGGTCTAATTATATTTATCCACGTTATATGGAAACACCAATTAGAAATTTTAATTGTAGAAATTATCATTAGAAATTTTAATTGTAGAAATTATCATTAGAAATTTCTATCTCGTGACTTACCATATCATATAAAAATAGCAAGAGAAAACCCACCCCATTGGATAATGTTTATATTTCTAACATAGATTACGACCGTTGGAGATGGCCTTAATTCTTCCCAGAAGAAATTTTAGATTTAAAATAACAAATAAAGGGAAAAAAATTTACAACTAAAATGACATTGTTTTGATTGGATTTAAAATAAACATCCGTAATCTGCTCTTCCCACACTAATCTATCACAGCCCTGGTATATATCCTTTTCCCCACTCGGTTGAAGCTTGTCGTTCACTCTCTATTTCCATCAAATCCATGGGTATATCTTGCTCTCTCTCTCTCTCTCTCTATCTATCTATATATATATGTGTGTGTGTGTGTGTGTGTGTAGAAAATGAGAAGAATAAAAAAGAAAATAAATAAATTTGAAAGTTTATATATAATAAACGAACAACCTATTGGGTTAATGACTTTTCCACCCTATTACACTATACACCCCACTCAATATCCATGAATGTCAACAGACCACTTTCTATATTATTTAGAGCGAAAAATCAATATGAAATTTCTCAATCCCCTTTACCATGTAAGCCCAAAACTCTCTTACCTCAATTTTATACCCCATACCTCATAGTCTCAACCATAAAATCAAGATTGTCTTCCTGTAAATCTAAACTCACAAGTTCATACCCATCATCTATCGAGAGAGAGAGAGAGAGAGAGAGAGAGAGAGAGAGAGAGAGATGGAGAGAGAGAGATCTTCGACTTGGGATCCTTCATGAAAAAACAACCACTTAAAAAATATTTTTTACGTTATATGAATCTATAAATCATACATATATTTTAATCGGTAAAAAAAGAAGAAAAAACATCGAGTGTGTTCTCATATATATACACTAGGGTGTACCCGTTCCGATGGCATGACGATAAATTTTTCCCATGATATTTTGTACTCGTGTCGATGACACGGTGACAAACTTGTTCCCGTGATAAATTTGTTCCTATTTTTCCAATAGTGCATATATAAATACTATTGGTCATCACACTTGCGGTATGGTTACGATTTTAATACGGTGCATTTGTGTCTTAGAAACATCTAGTTTAGATTTGCAATTAGTATTTTTTTATTATAACATTTCATACCTTATTGGACCAAATTTATAAATTTTACTAACATTGTGAGTTACCATTGTACTCTGATAACATAGACGTGAATATTAATGCTTAATATTAAATACATATATACAAAATTGGTATCTCAATTTTTTTTTAAATCTTGTGTCATCAAGCAAATTTCACGCACCCAACCAATGTAACAAAAAATATATCAATATCATATGGAGTTGTAACCTAAACAAAAAGGCAAATAATGTGGTGATTTTAAAGTGATATATAATAATACATTTGAACAAAATAAAAATAGCATGTCATAAAAAATGTGATAAAATATATTAACTTTGAAAAATATAATAAAGCATATTAACTTTGAAATTTAAGAATAAGCATCCAATATTTGATTGCAAGGTTAACCACATATAAATTTCAATGTTAGAAATTTTGTATGAAATAATAAATTTGTTAGCAAGCCTTCAGAACTACACCCCTAGAAAAATGATACAAAAACAAAGACAAATTTAGCGTTGAGAACATATTCAAGCATTTAATCGTAATATAGTTACATTTGACCAATATTTAAACTAACAACGTTGTCTTTCAATCATAAGATGTTTTCGTACAGGGACTTTTAAACATAACCGTGTCATGTGTTTTACGTGTGTTTTTGCTAAGTGGAATCACAAACCGATTAAATCAACACTTTATTATAATCCAAAAATTTTAATGGGAACATAAAACTAAATAAATAAAAATTAGCTCATAATTCTAGTGACAACAATACGTGATCAAGTAATCGACATATCTACACATGAACATTTACACAGACACACACGCACACACACACACACACACACACACACAGGGGGGTTAACATTTGTTCCGTCGATGGAGCTGGTTGGGACAGTGAAGGGATACGAGAGATGAGATGCAGATTTGAGAGAGTAATGACTGGGTAACTGGGTTTAGTAGAATTGAGAGAGTCATGACCAACTTTGGCAGGGCTGTTACAGTGTTGGGATGTAATATAATCACCTCCTGTCATTTTATATTGTGTTGGAAAACTCTCACGTATTTGACAAGTCTGCAAAATTATTTCACTATTGTGAATCTGAAGGGAATGAGAGAATGCATATTTTTCTTGGTTTAGGTTTATTGCTTGCTTATGAGTGAGTTATTTTTTAAAAACAATCTTTTGGTCCATATATTGAACTATACCTGGCTTACTTAATCATGAGAGAACCCTAGCTTACTTAAACCACACACATATGTAAACAAATAATATATATATAGAGGGGGGGAGAGAGAGATTGGTTTTATATAAATAGGCCTGAGTAAGGACTTGTTTGGATAAATTAGATCCTTGAAGAAAGGCAACAGCTTCAGCTCCAATAATCCTTCCATCTTTATCCAAATTGGCTCTCTTTAAAAATGGGAATCGAATATCCCTGAGATTTTAAACAAAAATCCCAAATCAAACCATCATGAACTATTAGGTATAATTTTCAACTTTCAAAAACTTGGGCTCTAAACCCATATCACATTTAAAAACCCCATGCCTTTAAATTTCTTATTCTTTAGCTATCATTTAACTTTAACTCAGGAAAATAAAAAAATATCTTATGACAATTTTTTTACCTTTAAATCAGTTACATCATAAGAAATTTAAAAAAAAATCCAAACCCATATCTGTGATGAGTAATGAGAAATAAAAAAAATAGCTAGGAAGAATAAATACATAACGCATAGACAATTCACTAATGAAAGGCCATTAATTACTTGTTAGTTTGCAACAGGAACTTTCATTTCTCACTCTGTTAAACACGGATGATAAAAATCCAAAAATACAAACTGAATCTCTCATTTCTCACTCTACTTAACACTATGGGAAATGACGGTGTTTGGTAAATACGTTTTTTCGGTTGATTACGAAGCTCCGAGATTTCACAACACCGATCTAGAATTAACGTCGGAGTTCATATCTGATCTGATTGTTGCCGTTAATTTCAACAGAGTAGTTTTTTTTAAAGTTAGAAGGGCTGAGGTTGTGTGTTTGGAAAACCAAAATAAAAACATAATATCAAAAATGAAACAAATACAAACCCAAGGTTTCAGAGATAGAGAGATGAAACCCAGTTATAGAATCATCAACCATGAAGTCGGATCGAAACTGCACAAACTTTAATCACAAGGTAGAAAAATTATACAAGAATAATCAAATGGGTTAATGTAAATTGAACCAAAACTAAGACCCCTCTACCGTGTGCAAACCAAAATGCAAACCCCAAAACTCAAACAAGCAGTAGTTACAAAAAACGAACAAAAATATAGGCTCGAGGTGATACCTGTAAAAGTGTGCGAGAGAGGGAGACAGGAGGAGTGAGAGGGCACGATGAGAAGAGAGATTAATGAGGGGTCCATTACAGAGAGAGATAGAGAGAGAGAGAGAGATGAGGGGGTTGTTCTCATGTATTAAAGTAAAAACCCATGGGTGTACATTTAGAGTCTCGAGGCTTTTAGTTGGTACAAACGAAGGTCATGTGTTGTTAAAGGTGTACATAGCAAGGTATGGGGATGGATTAGTTTGTTCTCGTGATATTTTGTACCCATGTCTATGGCACAATGATACATTTGTTCTCGTGATAAATTTATTCCTGTGATAAATGTGTACCCGTGCGAATGGTATTTAACATCTCCAACAAACTATTGCAATATGTATATATGTCCCATGATATTTAGCATCTTCAGCAAACGATTCAAAAGACTAATTTTAAAACTTGGACTTAGTATCACGCTCATACTCATGTCAATAACACGATAAAATTTGAGATTACAAATAGATCCAAATAAAACATAAAATAAAACAGTCTTGTTTGAATCATTCAAAATGAATAAAATATGACCAATCAAATAAAAAAATTGACAAAAAATTCTTCATTACCTAGATTTCAGAAACCATAAAACTCCATTCAAAGCATCAAAAATAAATTCCAACATTACTAGAATAAAATAAAAATTGAATGTGGGCATTGCTGAAAATGTAGGAATGTCACGCCTGTTGAATTGTGCAAGACTGACATTTTATCAATCAATGTCAAACGTTGAATCAACTGGAATGCATATTGTTAAAAAAATAGTACCTCAAGTGCAACTTCAAACCAAAAGGCTAAGAGAGGTGATACATTCGAACAACTTAACAACTAAAAAAATGAAAAGAACACATCTACCTCAATTTCTTTCTATACAGATAACAATACAAAATATAAAATAAATAAAACTGATTTCCTTGTTTTTTCCTAAGCACAAAAAAATAATGCATGATGATATTATGCTCACCAAAAATAATGTTGTCCACCTCTAAGTCTCGGTGAAATCAGCAGTGTGTTCTTCCTACATTTTGATTTTCACACATACTATTAGTCAACTTTATATAGAAGTCAAATTTTTAGAAAGTGATTGATCTCAAAATGTTTATCAGGAAAATACACAAACTAAACTAAGTTATTGATCTCAAAATGCAGATCAACAAATTGCGGTTTGGAAAAACACTATCTAAAGTTATGGTATGAAGGATACTTCTAGGAATATATCAATACATTGGAAAATAATTCATGAGTTGGTACTACAATGGCTACAACAATGGGAAAAATCAAAAAAGGGAACTCAGCAAAAATCTGAACTCTTATAAAATTTTAAAACTTTTTATGAAATACTAAAAGGTTTTGTTGATATAATTAAAGAAAATATGAATGGATATACTGGAGAACCCAGAATCCAAGAAGATGCATGTTACATATTATCTAAACTAGAATTATGTAGTATTTATCAATTTGATGAATTTGTTGAAATATATAAAAAAAATATTATTTCAAACTTAATCCTCCAGAAAACATTTACTGGTTGGATCAATTTTTCCACAAACTCCCAAATTCATGGGATGAAATGTCTTTAAAAACTTATCCTGATGTGACAACCCGCAATCCGAGATAAGGGGTGGCCAGCCTGATACTCAAACGTAACAGGAATCATGGATGGATATCATTCTCAGCATCACAATAATAAACTGAGTATACGGGAAAACCACCCAATAAATCAGAAAACGGGTTGCCAAAAAGTGTAAAAATTTTAAAATGCGGTTATGAAAATTTAAACTAACAACCCAATCTGACGAGCAAGTAGAATTCCAAAAGATAATATATAATACGACTAAGACGAATGTACACAAATGGACCGAATAAGCTGTCGGTCCACAGCTACATATAACGACGTACAACAATATAAATATCTTACATAGTACATTCATTAATCAAATACAAATGTTTGGGCCACACGCCCGAGTGACAAGACCTGATCATATCTAGAATAACAAGAATGAAAGCGTCTAATACAACGTCCTGTAATAACCCGCAAAACCTTACAACTCGTCGAAAATGAAGGGAACTTGGGAAGTCAAGTCGGGCGTCCTTGCGGTGGAGCACCTGAGCGGATACAATAATATATATACAACAAGGAAAGTAAACCGGTCAGGGCCGGGTTCTATATGATTACCATAAGAATAAAAAGCATGATAGATATGAATAGTTATACATGAATGATAAGGATGATAGTATGACATGCTATCTACAAATACAAACAAGAATTGAAAGTAAAGCACTTTAATTTAAAACCCTTCTTTAATGATACAATTTCCATTTCCTTCTGACATTCCTTATTAGGAATAAAACCATTTTCGATTTAATCAAGGAGTTATAACTTCAATGCATTAATTAAAACTTCCCATATTATCTTTCCATTTCTTATTAGGAATATCATTTGCATCAAGTGCTCTTTATGGCACATATATTATTCCCGTGCTCTTCATGGCACATATCTATGCTCTATATGGCATTTAACATACGCTCTTTGTGGCGTTTATCAACCATCAAGTCCAACTTGATGAAAAATATAGTTATATTCATATACATATAACGATATCTAAGACCGCCCGTCAGGGTTTCCCCACTGTGCGCGCCCCTAAATGACCATCATCTTCCAGGGCCTAACATAAGACAACCTGGGCACCTATCGCAATACGTCGGGAAGCGGCCATGAGCCTGCGGGATAGTCAAGACCACACCCGGAATCTCCTACCCATCGCAGAAAATATAACAATAAGCGCTCCCATGGCCTAGGACTATATCCACCCTGCATTCATTAGCCAGGGGGCTTCACCTCACGAGCGAACTTCCCTTATGATGTCATTTAGAGAGGTGTGTAACAGTAAATTAACATTTACATTTTATCATCATTTTCATTACCAATTCCATTTCCATTAATCATGAGATTGGTTCTTTTTATTTAAACCTAACATCATTAAACAACGGGGTTCATTCTAGTTGAACCTATCATCTTTAAACACCTATGGGTTCATTTTATGCGAACCTAATTCCCATCGAACATTATCATTTATTTTACCTCAAATTACAATTCCAGGCTAGGTCTCCAAATGATCATTATGATCCTAGAAATTCCCAAAGTTCATATAAATTGATAAGCCCATAAGTCTCCAAGTTGGGAATTTAACTTCCAAACTTCTAAAAGTTTGAATAGAAGGAGTAATGCTTTAACATTTCTTTAAACCTCCCCGGAGAAAAACCCCAGATGAACCCATTTCCAGTCTAGGGTCACGTCCAAACTCAACTAATACTCTAGGAATCTAAGTTTACTTCTTCCAAGAAGGTCCCTAGATCCTAAACCTAAGGAAAAGATCAAAATATAAAAAGGGAAAATGACTCAAAACTGCAGGAACCGAATCGATTCGCCCCAAGGGCCGAATCGATTCACCCTGCCGAATCGATTCTCCCTTAAAGCGAATCGGTTCGGAAGACAAAATCAACTTTCTGCATACAGCCGAATCGATTCGGCCTTAATCTGAATCGATTCGGGTACATAGACCTGGGGACTGCAACTATGCGAATCGATTCGCCCTAGGGGCCGAATCGATTCGCCCCTGCGGAATAGACAAGAATGGCTATGGAGTCTTGAACTCCAAATTTGACCAACTCCAAAACCAAGCCCAACCAGAATCATTTTCTGCAATTTCTACATCCTAAATACATCTAACTATCAACCTTAAACATCATTTATCATCCAAATTCATTTCTAGTGGTTAATACCCAAAAATCCAACCAAAACCCTAACATTTCTAAATCATAACAAATCCATAAATATCAAGACTAATTATTCTACTTAAATCATAAATTTGCAAGTAGATTACTTGCCTCAAGTGTAAGAATCTGATTTGATGAAGAAGGAAGCAACAATCCAAGCTCCAATCTCTCTTTTTCTCCAAAGCTTTCTTCCTCTCTCTCCTTCTCTCTAAGTTAACAAATTGGGGCATAAAAGGAATAGTAAGTCTTAGCAAGACTAAATCGGGCCATAAGTCTAAAATGTCCAACTCTAATAACTAATGCGCGATAAAATAATACGCGATATCACTATTTAAGCCAAAACCAGTCAAAAGTGCCCGAAATGCCAAAATACAATATGGCACTTATTTTGACTGTCTCACACCTACCATGACTAACTACACTATCCAAATTATCATTTGGAAATTTTATAACTCATTTTACTTCCGGTTTCATAATAAACCAAAATGTCAATTTAAATCCTTATGACATTAAAAATCACCACATGAACATTTTCTCTACTCACGGGGTAACTATACAACATTTTGGTAAATATTGACCTTGACATAACAAATTAATATTTACTCAACATCTATCATTTTAAAATTAACCACTACACATTGTGAATAAATATAAAGTGGGCTATCAGAAGAGAGGGTTATTACATACTCCCCCCCCCCCCCCTTAAGAGGGAGTTTTCCCCCCAAAATGCTGGTATACCTCACAAGAAGAAGTGCGGATGCTATTCCCGCAAGTCATCCTTGCGACCCTATGTCGATTTCTCGACACTATGATGACTATATAGAACTCATCCCCCAAGGTACTACCAGCGATCCCAAACGTAACTCTACGCTCTAAGATAGCAACCGAATACATCTAATAAGAACCGTCACGTTGCACCTTCTTCAAAAGGAATGTGCCTAAAGGCACCGTCGTATCTCTCGTACTCCCTTGTATGAGAGACAAGGAATAAATTATGAACTTGCCGCAAAATGTTTCAATAAAGTGAGCTAATAGGTTACCGGACCCACCGCAACATTTCTAGGAAAGGTACAACATCATGCGGTGCAAGTTTTCCTTATTCTACTCGAAACGCTTAATGCCCTTCACAAGCGATACCCACCACAACTCCTGGTCTAATGACCTCAAACTCCAGATGCCTTCTTCCCGCATCGACTGAGCTCTTTTCGTCGATCTTGGTTATACGAGGGACCCATCATCTCGCCCTTCTAACCAACAAGTGGGGAATCAACAAGGCCTACCATACAAGGCTTCTCCTACAGCGCCGTCCTAATAGTGATTCGACACAAATTCTTATAGGCGAATTCAACGAGTGGAAAGCATTATTCCCGACTACTCTTAAAGTTAAGCACGCATATAAGGAGTATATGGCCCAATATATGGTTATTCTATTGGTCTGGCCATCAGGAAAAAAAAAATGACAAAAAGTGATTAACCATAATTCGATTCCCATGACTTCTTGGAAACTTGCCAAGAATGAGAAACGGAAGTCTTATTCTAGTCAGGACTATAGTCAAGGGCACCCCATGTAGTACAACAACATTACTATGCCCAGCCAATAATACTAGCGACGTACAACTTAGCACATTTCGTCATTACCTTGATGCACCGAAACGTTAGAACCGCGTGATTTCTCCATATCTGCTTTACTTAAGTCCCTTTCATTCGGGACAAAATTTTCTTATGGGAACGCACCCCACCCTCAATGTCAAAAGAGCAGAGTTCCGTTTCCTAAATCAGCAGCTTATTTATGGTTTTAACCGCCCTTGTTTCTTCCTGCGTCATCTTGCAATGAAATGTTGTTCACACGAAAGACTAAATTCTGCTCAGGAAGTAGCATCTCCCTTCCTATACAGCGATCACCCCCAAGATGGACTTCAACTTAAATAGGGGATAATACTCCTCACAAGTTTAAACTTGTGAGGCGCATCAACAATAAATCGATACTCCAGTATTATCACTCCCCATCATGGCAGAGACTTGCTAATTGAATCTACCTTCGAGCTTAACTACGTGGCTCATGGGTGCGAATCAATTCACCCCTTCGTTACCTCTGTAACACTCTACTATGAGAGGCCTCATTTCCTTCAGCCTTAACTACCAACTTCTCGAAATCCTCCCACTTCTCGTATCATGGAACCAATTCCTTTTTAGAGGTTACGCATGACTTAGTCATGGTCAACTCCCAACAACCCTCCTAAACTTACGTCCCATACATAAAGGCCCTACGTCCAAACAATCCTAAAGTCTATCTACCTATACCCTATCTAAGTCGTACACCTATTTCTAAGTATATACCTAGTGCCCAAGACCTTTCTCAACTACCGACATTTGCTCGGTTTCGTGCGTGGGACGTCTCGCCGAAGCGAAATCCAAACAAGGAACCTTCCCGTTACACTACTACCTCGCGTTGTCAGTCATCGAGGGTTACAGGTCTAAGACACATGTTCGGGACCGAAAAGATTCTACAGCTACGCACTATCAAATAAATAAAAATAACAACCCAACGCTCACCCTTCGTGAAACCCAATAGTTATATGCCCTATAACATATATACATCTCATTAAATAGCCTTCTTATCAAGGCATAACCCGAAGTCTCAATTCGACTTCGTACCTCGGTCTCCCTCACATCGATCAGAGGAGAAAACTATATGCAGCGCTTCTATGTCACACTTTAATAGCCATTAATCACCCTTCTACGTGATTCTCGGCTAAACTTTCCAATCCCACTTTCAACAATAATTTAATAAAACAAAATAAAATAAAAGGAAAGAATATCATATCTCCACTCACAATATCGTTAAGTGTTCATGCGGCGGAGTGTCTCGCAAAGCGAAATCCAAACAAGGAACCCCTCCGACACATGCCTACTTAACTAGTTGATCATGGAGATAGAGCGTAATACACATAAGATAAGAGAAAGGAAAGGTGGTATATCTCCACTCTCAACATTGTTAAGGTTCACGCGTGGAGCGTCCCGCAGAAGCGGAATCCAGACAAGGAACCCCTCCTATACGCTACCACTCAACTTGTTGGTCGTGGAGATAAGGCATAGCAATCACATACTAATATCACATCATACTCGACCATGTTAAGGACGATTAAATCGGCCTCAAGCAAAATTTAATAAGAGAAATTTCTACATACCTACAAACAAAAGAAATGAGCGAACCATTACCCATAGAACTCGATACAAATGACTCACGTATCTCTGAGTAAACTTACCCTCAATAACGGGCGGTGCCGGTAGAGCTGGAGGAAGCATAGCCTCCTGATTATGACAAACACGCCCATACTGTAGTTGTCCCTGATGCGGAGGAACAACCATAATTGGTACCGGAGGTGGATACTGAACATCTGGCTACTGCGGAGCCCTAGGAAACTGACCCCCAATCATCTGAGGACATTCCTTCTTGTAATGACCTGCCTCCCCACATTGGAAGCACCGTCCCTTCATGTCCTCCCGACCTCGACCCCTGTTATTCCTAAATTGGGAAATGCCTCGGTCCGGATGACCTCTACCTCCAGGGCCACCTCGATCTGCCTGATGCAAAGCACCTTGTCCGTGCCTATTATTATTGCCACTCGCAATAAACTCTCCAAGCTTCCCTACTTGCCTCATTTCAGTAGCTTTCTTGCTACCCTGCATATATAATCAATGATCCTGGAAAGCTGGGTTACCCAATAAGTGTTTTCGGATTCTCCAGTTTAGACCTCCCATAAACTTCGAGATCTTCCTCTCTTCCGGAGTCACCTCATCTGGTGCAAAACTCGCTAACCGGGTGAACTCCTCCTCATACTCCGCTACAGACCTCTCCCCTTGCACTACATCTTGTAACTTCCTCTTCATCTCCCTCTGGACCGCGGGAGGGAAATACTTAAGATCAAACAAAGCCCAGAACTTAGTAATTGACATTGTGTCTCTTTGCTCTGGTGTGGTCATCGTCTCCGACCAGTGTAAAGCGGATCCGACAAGCTTAAAGGTGGTAAGGAATTGTTTCTTATCCTCACTACATTCTATCATACGAAGGTGGCGTTGCATGTTTTTCTTCCATTGATCGGCTTTAACCGTATCCGTGCCTCCCTCGAATTCTGGGGGATTGCCCTTTAGAAAGGACTCCCGAACCCTTTCCCACGGAGTAAGTCTCGTAGGAGCTTGAACACCTGGAGCCCATGGCAATTGTTGGATCACTACGGTCATGGCGGCATTAATCGCTCCAGCCACTATGCTTGCTACATCCGCAACATTAACAGTCCCTTGTAGTGGCGGTGGAGGACCTACTTCCTTCTCTACGACCTTAATACGTCTCACTGGGCGACCTCTCTTAGGCGGCATCTGAGATAGAAAAACAATAGTATTAAAATACTGGTTAAAACAATCTATTTTGCAGAAGATCGCAAACATAAGAAACAAGAAGTCCTAGCATTAGGCTCTACATCAAAGAACGCTACGGTAGAACGAGACAAGTCCACACAGATCCTAGTACTCTAGAACCTGATGCTCTGATACCATCTGTGACAACCCGCAATCCGAGATAAGGGGTGGCCAGCCCGATACTCAAACGTAACAGAAATCATGGATGGATATCATTCTCAGCATCACAATAATAAACTGAGTATATGGGAAAACCACCCAATAAATCAGAAAACGGGTTGCCAAAAAGTGTAAAAATTTTAAAATGCGGTTATGAAAATTTAAACTAACAACCCAATCTGACGAGCAAGTGGAATTCCAAAAGATAATATATAATACGACTAAGACGAATGTACACAAATGGACCGAATAAGCTGTCGGTCCACAGCTACATATAACGACGTACAACAATATAAATATCTTACATAGTACATTCATTAATCAAATACAAATGTTTGGGCCACACGCCCGAGTGACAAGACCCGATCATATCTAGAATAACAAGAATGAAAGCGTCTAATACAATGACCTGTAATAACCTGCAAAACCTTACAGCTCGTCGAAAATGAAGGGAACTTGGGAAGTCAAGTCGGGCGTCCTTGCGGTGGAGCACCTGAGCGGATACAATAATATATATACAACAAGGAAAGTAAACCATTCAGGGCCGGGTTCTATATGATTACCAGAAGAATAAAAAGCATGATAGATATGAATAGTTATACATGAATGATAAGGATGATAGTATGACATGCTATCTACAAATACAAACAAGAATTGAAAGTAAAGCACTTTAATTTAAAACCCTTCTTTAATGATACAATTTCCATTTCCTTCTGACATTCCTTATTAGGAATAAAACCATTTTCAGTTTAATCAAGGAGTTATAACTTCTATGCATTAATTAAAACTTCCCATATTATCTTTCCATTCCTTATTAGGAATATCATTTGCATCAAGTGCTCTTTATGGCACATATATTATTCCCGTGCTCTTCATGGCACATATCTATGCTCTATATGGCATTTAACATACGCTCTTTGTGGCGTTTATCAACCATCAAGTCCAACTTGATGAAAAATATAGTTATATTCATATACATATAACGATATCTAAGACCGCCCGTCCGGGTTTTCCCACTGTACGCGCCCCTAAATGACCATCATCTTCCAGGGCCTAACATAAGACAACCTGGGCACCTATCGCAATACGTCGGGAAGCGGCCATGAGCCTACGGGATAGTCAAGACCACACCCGGAATCTCCTACCCATCGCAGAAAATATAACAATAAGCGCTCCCATGGCCTAGGACTATATCCACCCTGCATTCATTAGCCAGGGGGCTTCACCTCACGAGCGAACTTCCCTTATGATGTCATTTAGAGAGGTGTGTAACAGTAAATTAACATTTACATTTTATCATCATTTTCATTACCAATTCCATTTCCATTAATCATGAGATTGGTTCTTTTTATTTAAACCTAACATCATTAAACAACGGGGTTCATTCTAGTTGAACCTATCATCTTTAAACACCTATGGGTTCATTTTATGCGAACCTAATTCCCATCGAACATTATCATTTATTTTACCTCAAATTACAATTCCAGGCTAGGTCTCCAAATGATCATTATGATCCTAGAAATTCCCAAAGTTCATATAAATTGATAAGCCCATAAGTCTCCAAGTTGGGCATTTAACTTCCAAACTTCTAAAAGTTTGAATAGAAGGAGTAATGCTTTAACATTTCTTTAAACCTCCCCGGAGAAAAACCCCAGATGAACCCATTTCCAGTCTAGGGTAACGTCCAAACTCAACTAATACTCTAGGAATCTAAATTTACTTCTTCCAAGAAGGTCCCTAGATCCTAAACCTAAGGAAAAGATCAAAATATAAAAAGGGAAAATGACTCAAAACTGCAGGAACCGAATCGATTCGCCCCAAGGGCCGAATCGATTCCCCCTGCCGAATCGATTCGCCCTTAAAGCGAATCGGTTCGGAAGAAAAAATCAACTTTCTGCATACAGCCGAATCGATTCGGCCTTAATCCGAATCGATTCGGGTACATAGACCTGGGGACTGCAACTATGCGAATCGATTCGCCCTAGGGGCCGAATCGATTAGCCCCTGCGGAATAGCCAAGAATGGCTATGGAGTCTTGAACTCCAAATTTGACCAACTCCAAAACCAAGCCCAACCAGAATCATTTGCTGTAATTTCTACATCCTAAATACATCTAACTATCAACCTTAAACATCATTTATCATCCAAATTCATTTCTAGTGGTTAATACCCAAAAATCCAACCAAAACCCTAACATTTCTAAATCATAACAAATCCATAAATATCAAGACTAATTATTCTACTTAAATCATAAATTTGCAAGTAGATTACTTGCCTCAAGTGTAAGAATCTGATTTGATGAAGAAGGAAGCAACAATCCAAGCTCCAATCTCTCTTTTTCTCCAAAGCTTTCTTCCTCTCTCTCTTTCTCTCTAAGTTAACAAATTGGGGCATAAAAGGAATAGTAAGTCTTAGCAAGACTAAATCGGGCCATAAGTCTAAAATTTCCAACTCTAATAACTAATGCGCGATAAAATAATACGCGATATCACTATTTAAGCCAAAACCAGTCAAAAGTGCCCGAAATGCCAAAATACAATATGGCACTTATTTTGACTGTCTCACACCTACCGGGACTAACTACACTATCCAAATTATCATTTGAAAATTTTATAACTCATTTTACTTCCGGTTTCATAATAAACCAAAATGTCAATTTAAATCCTTATGACATTAAAAATCACCACATGAACATTTTCTCTACTCACGGGATAACTATACAACATTTTGGTAAATATTGACCTTGACATAACAAATTAATATTTACTCAGCATCTATCATTTTAAAATTAACCACTACACATTGTGAATAAATATAAAGTGGGCTATCAGAAGAGAGGGTTATTACACCTGATTGTTAAAATAAATCAATAAGGAAGATAATCTTGAATTTCATATTAATCGGGTATTAAGACAAATATCCGATGAGTGTATTGAAATAAAAGAAAAAAAGCAATTCAAAAATCAAATCACCAGGTCACAAGCTGGGTATAAATGTTGTGATAAAGTTTTAAAAGAAAATTGGAAGATAGGATAAAATCCACCCCCTGGACTTTCCAAAAATTCTCGAAAACGAAAATTTAAGCGGAAAGCTTAGAAAAAGAAATCATCTTTTTCAAAAAATAGGAAATATATTAGAAAGAAGAATTTTTCTAATAAAAATACAAAAAATATAAAAAAGAAATGTAAATGATATATATGTAATGAAGAGGGTCATTATGCACCCGAATGCCCTAAAAAGGTAAAAGTGCTAAAAGAATGATCAAATTTCTTGAAGAACAAGAATTTGAAGTTTGCTTCGGTGAAGATATTTATGATAATTTTGATAATGAAGAAATATCATATGGATTATAATCTGATTCAGAATCATTTGATGAAGAATTCGTATTTATGTCTCAAATTTAATTCCACCAGTAGATGTTGTAGAAGTATTGTCGATTTTAACAGAGGCTTCTTTTTCTTGTGTAGGATTTTGCATAAATTATTCAAAAGCTTCCCAGTTTTGAAATTCTTGAAGTGGTTCTTCAGCTTTTCGTTTTCCATCACTAGTGTTTACTACATGAGGAGGATTATTTTCTTCATCATATGAATATTGGTTTAATTCATACTGATAGTGTTGTAATAATTTTCCATGTTCCAAATACGTATTTTGTATTTGTTCAATATTTTATTACATTCTAAAATAATTAATGTCGGAACTTTATATAAGTGTCTCCAATAGTCTAATATTTCACGAATTTTTATGTATTCAGTATAGTTAAATTCTTTTGTTTGAAGGGTTTTAATTTCTTCTGTGCCATAGTACTACCTAGGGATTTTATTATCTCCTGGGTAATTCATTCCAGTTTGTTCTGGATTATTTTGAGCATCTATTTTTGTTAAAAGATTTTTAATTTTTTGTTTAGTTTCCTATTTTAAGTCTATATTTGAGACTGTTTCGAGTTGACTGAGTTTCTGATCAACCTTGTTTAAGTTGAATTATATATTATCTAATTTTCTTTCTACATAGTTTTGATTTACGATCTGATGTTTTTCAGTTCATTTTACCCATCCAAAAACTATAGCAGTTAAACCATTTAAAGTAGTACTTATTTAACTAATGTCATTTTCAGATTTTTTATCAATATGAAAACTATGATTATGCATAGATTCTTCCTTATTTAACCAATGAGCTAAACATTGTAAAGAAACATTAACATCTTTTTCACCCATTTGAGTTTTCACTGGTACCTAAGACCTCCTATTATATTGTTTCAGATGCCTAAAACCAGATTGCTAAACGCTTATTGCTAATCATATAGCTTTAACGACAAACGAAAATATGATCTTTGAAACAATAACACGTATATGGGTTTTATGAAAACTTAGTGGAAAATCAAAATATCTCAGTTTTATTACTAAGTTTAAAACACTTTGATTATATAAGAATAATACGTATATTAATACTAACTTTTAAAACATAACCATAAACACAGATATAAACATTAAATTTTATAATAAAATTAAACATATGGATAAACAGTACACACTTAATACATAAGCAAAGCTTAATATAAACACTACCTTTATTACAAACAAGTCTCTGATACCAATTACAAAGTGCGGAAAGGAAAGGCTTAATATTACAAAGTTTATATTACAGAAATGGTTGTGAAATGAGAGAGAAGGTTGGGTTTTTACAAGTGATTTGCAATTGAAGTAAAGAGTTTCTTTTATAAGACCGGACGCCAAGCATTCCTATAATTCTATTGACTAATAGATAAGAAGAAAAGAGACAAAAACATAACGTGGGTGTCTTTTCATCCGATTTACAAAAAGGTGAATAGTAAATAGTAAATACTATTTTGGTGAATAGTAATTACTATTTGCATGAATAATAAACACTATTTTCTTTTTCAAATAGTAAACACTATTTGCATTTATTTCTTTTATTTTTCTTCTTGTGACCACATATCGTGTGCAAAATTAAAATATCCTAATACATAAGCGCATCTTTTCTTTCGATGGCTTAGAGAAAATATAATTTCTTCTTTTCCTAGTTGGAAATGATAAATTTTACTAGATTTTATATCATCTTCTTTTAAATAATTTGTGACAGGTAATATTGGTACCCGTATATTTTCCATAGCAATAGGTTGTTTATTATTACTATATTCTCCTTTTAAAAGTTTTTTTTCCTTTTAATTTTTCCCAGTCATTATCAGGAAAATTCTTTTGCCAATTTGAGTGTTTATTTTTAAAATAAACATTATTTTCTCATACTTGTAGTTCAATGTTATTTCGTTGTTTTTCAGGTGATGGTTCTGTTATCTGGAGTAGTATCCATTATTTTGGTATTTATAAATCTTTCCAATTGATTAATCTTGTCTATATTGCCGAATCAAATGGTCTAGGTTCAAATATTTCTATAATATTTCTATCCACATTTTGTGTATTAGTTTGTGGTAAAGTTGTCAACTCATGAATTGTTTTCCAACGTATTGACATATTCCTAGAAGTATCCTTCATACCTATTCATTTGGTTTGGATTTTTATAATAACAAAATCTTCAATATTTGGATCATCAATATATATATAAAGAAATTTGGTTTTATGTTAAACCAAATAACTTTATTTACTAAATTGTATGGGACTCCTCCAATTATAGCATTCATAGGATTACTAAACCTTTTGTCTAAGATAAGTATCACTATAGGTGTATCCATACCTTGTCTAAATAATTCAGTGATACATATTTGAATAAATCCAATATGAACGTATTTTATATTCGGATGTTTTTTCTTTTATCTTTTCATTTTATTTAAATAAAAGATTTTTATATACGTCGTTTCATCATCGGTTGACCCAGTAGTGGTATTGCTGTTAAATTGTTCAAATATTCTTGTTGAAAATAATTTGAATTTAGATAATTTATAGACATCTTCCTTTTTTATAAGTTGTCTTTGATTATCAATTTCTTGTAACTGTTCGTTGGTAAAAGTTATTTCTTCATTAACAATTTCACGAAGAGTTATTGTTTGTAACTCATTTTCTTTACTTTTTCGTACTTCTGTAGTATTATACATAAATACGAATTCTTCACCAGATGATGCCAAATCAGATTCTAATTCATATAATATTTCTTCATTACCAGAAATATCTTCAGCAAAGCAAACTTAAAATCTTGCTCTTTAAGAAATTTGATCATTCTTTTAGCACTTTTACCTTTTTAGGGCATTCGGGTGCATAGTGACTTTCTTTGTTACATTTATAACATTTACATTTCTTTTTTATATTTTTTGTATTTTTATTAGAAAATTTTCTTCTTTCTAACATATTTCCTATTTTTTGAAAAAGAAGATTTCCTTTTCCAAACCAAAGTATTTTGAGGTCTGCAATTTGAGATCAATAACTTGGTTTGTATAAGTTGTCTTTGGTTATCAATGTAGAAAGAAAATTAGAAAATAGAAAATATATTAGAAAGAAAATCAAAACTACGTAGAAAGAAAATTAGATTATTCTACATAGTTTTGATTTACGATCTCATATTTTTCAGTTCATTTTACCCATCCAAAAACTATATCCGTTAAACCATTTAAAGTAGTACTTATTTTACTAATATCATTTTCAGATTTTTTTTAGCAATATTCAAACTATAATTATACATAGATTCTTCCTTATTTAACCAAGGAGCTAAACATTAAAAAGAAACATCAATATCTTTTTTTTTCCATTTGAGTTTTCACTGGTACCTAAGACCTCCTATTATTTTCTTTCAGGTGCCTAAAACCAGAATCCTAAACGCCTATAGCTAATCAGATAGATTTAACAGTAAACGAAAACATGGGCTTTGAAAGGGGTTTTATGAAAACTTAGTGGAAAATCAAAATATCTCAAATTTATTACTAAGTTTAAAACACTTTGATTATATAAGAATAATACGTATATTAATACTAACTTTTAAAACATAACCATAAACACAGATATAAACATTAAATTTTATAATAAAATTAAACATATGGATAAACAGTACACACTTAATACATAAGCAAAGCTTAATATAAACACTAACCTTTTATTGTCGAATTTTTAGAAAATTTGGTTAAATTTGTGTTTCAAATACACTAATCTTTTGATCTTTAAAGATACTATCTATCCATCTCTGGAATACCTGTGGAGCTGTGTTTAGCCCAAAAGGCATAACATTCCATTGGATACTAAAGGTTGTCAATGGTTTTGATTCCTCAGTTAAATTTAACTGCCAAAATCCAGATTTACTATCAAATTTAGTAAAGATCTTTTTACCTTTAGTTTGGTTGATTAATACATCCTTTCTTGGGATGAAGTAACCATCAAATTGTAATTGTTCATTTAACCTTTTATAATTTATGACCATCCTATATTTTCCTCTTGTGACCTCACTATGTTTTCTTACCACGAAGGCAGGGCTAGAATACTGGATTATTATGTAACACGCCGCCACCAAAATTTAGTCGGGCGTTGGTAAATTAAATATCATCCTTAGCATGTGACAGATATGAGACATATAAAATTTTAATCCACAAAATAAATGATTTAAATCGATCCCAAATATCAAGAACCTCCAACTGATTTAACACCAAAGTGAGATAAAAATACTTCACATGCAATCTCCGAATATCTAAATTATTACAGTAAATAAAACCCAACTGAAATCTTAAGACAACTTTGGAACCGAAAGGTCCAATAAAACCCAAATATAGTCCCACAATAAATACGACTGAATGGGAGAAGAAACAAACTACTAAAATAATAAAATAGCTCCAGTTGCACTTCCGAAAGATTTCCAATAATTCCTATGGAGTTACTCCAAATAAATCCCTGAAAATATTAATCAACTCATGTGTCAGAGGCAAGGCACTGGGCATGAATACCGGCTACTCCTTTCAATTAGGGTCCTTGAACCCAGACAATAGTGTTATATATATCGACCATAACAATAGAATTTTTTAATTAAAAGAAAGTCTATAATCATCAACAGTAAATTTCTAAGTACCCACAAGGTTTAAATGTGCCACACCAATATTATTTTTAATTAACCCAAGTCCCACGATGTTAATTTATTATTGTTCTCACTTTTTATTATGACGGTCCTCTCATCCCGGGTGGTAATTTTCACCAAAGTGTCACACTTCCCCTTGTCACTCGTCCTCTGACCCGTTTAAAATGTCGGTCCCGACACATGATAAGGTTCCACTCACACACACATCCCCTTGTCAAATTCGCCGTCTGATCCATTTTTATCCTACGATCCTCATGATATGACAAGGTTCCACATATGACACGACAGAAATCGCCCAAGCTGACCCGTTTAAATTGTCGGTCACTAACACAATATGTCGCCAATAAATTTTAATACTCGTTTTAGTCCCGCGGTATTAATTTTCCCAAAATTTCTAATACTCATTATTCAAATAAATTTTCCCCACCCTTAAAGGCGATGTGAAAATCCTCAAAATACCCCTTACTTCCAAGTAAGGTTCCCAAAACATAATTTCTCCCTATCCTAAGTAAAGGATGATTATAAAAATTTCACTCCGCCTAGATATCAATCCTAGGTAATCGTAACAACGGTATAATATAGAAAATTAGCCCCCACCCCAATTTATATAACCCGCATAGACTCATACTAACTAGTCCCATACCTAATTAGCATAAATCGCAACTAATGCCCACTTACTAGTCCCATACCTAATAAGTGTACTACAACAAGGGGTGAAAACCAATTACCTTCAATACCCAACGTTCCCGAGATATTCAAAATTATAATATTACATAAGTGGCACAATCAACAATTTATAATAATATTCTCAACATCACCAAATTCCCAAATAAATTATTTTTAAATCCAAATAGGGGGATTAAGAACACTTAAATATTGTGATTTTTCAAATCATGATTACACGTAAGTTCCATCTTAGCTATTCTTTTTCTGGCACAAGTAATTTAGTTAATTTAGGATTTTTAGATGAAACATCCAAATTAAATTTCTAAGGGCTCCTCTACACGTATATGCCCATAATATAACCAACTACCTAAGTACAATCTGAATAACAACAAAGTTATAATTATTTGGTATCACTAATAATTTATACAAAACAGTCCCGAAATTAGTTTCTTAAAAATATTATGTTCATAATTTATTTTAGAACACATGAGTTTAATGGAGGCTACAATCAAGACACATAACACTAAGGGAAAACAATAGACTAAACATTCCTGTGATTAGATGTAGAAATTGACTAGAGATTCGAGTTCCCCTTGAAAAATTGATCAAGAACCCCTCTTGAACCAACATGGAATATATATGTTTATGCCTTAAAATGGAGCTTGAAAATTGGTTTTAATGGGGGTTAGGGATTGGAGGTGGAAGATGATGGAAAAATAGGGGGTTGGCTACTCTAGGATGTGTGGAGAATGAGTCTTAAAGAATTAGCCCCGAAATCATTTATATAGCTAAGTTTAAGGGTTTAAAAAATATTGTCAAAATGACGAACTGCTGGCGCACCAATTCTATTGCGATCCATCGATCGACCTCCTAGCGTCGATCGATCGATCACTAAGAATTTCTGATTCAGCCAGCATAAAAATAAGCTAAGGGATAAATTTCAAAAATCAATTAAAAATTCATTTTAACTCCGAATTCAATTCCGCTTGAAGTTCTATTCTTCTAAAATCATGACCAACATATTTTACTAATAAAAAAAATTATAAAATTCAAAATTTTGTTTTTCTCGAATATTCCAATTTTATTTAAAAATGCCCAAAAAAAATTCGGGTTATTACATATTATTTCTTCAATAAGATTTGTTTCTAATAATTCTTTGATTTGATTATCAAATTCGTCCATGTCTTGTCTAGTATAAATCATGGGTTTGACTCTTATAATGATATTGGGGTCTCTTAATTTGAGGTTATAATACCTTGAACTTTTATCAAATAATTTTAAAGGATTTTCACTTTTAGAATAGTATAAAGCCAGTGTGTTTATTTAAGGGCTTTAATTACTGGAGTCATATCTCCTTTCTTAGTAAGAGAAAAGTTTTTCTCATATTTATATTTATGTTGTCGAAGTAGAGCTATTTCTATTGGTTCTTTATTGAGAGTTAAACTGATTGTTCCCTCATCATTATTCATAGGTAAATATTCTGAAATAAAATAATTACCTAAACTAAAATCTCCATGCATTTCAGGAAAGCATAGAATTTTTGGAATAATGAATTTCTTTTCATTAGACTAGATGGCTACTTTTTTGGCTTTTAAATAAATGAAATTTTGTGTTCCATTGATGCCAGTTACAGCAATAGGATTTTTTAACTTTATCCACTTTTCTGGTGGTAAAGCATTATGTCTACAAGAATAAATTGTTCCTCATGTATCAATTAATGTGCAAAGATTATATGGCTTGTAGCCTGCAAAAATAAAATATCCTTATACATAAGTGTATCTTTTCTTTTCGTGGCTTGGAGAAAAGATAATTTCTTCTTTTCCTAGTTTGTGTATTTGAAGCTTAATACAAACACATAACTTGGTTTAGTTTGTGTATTTGAATATGATGCTTGGATTTTTTCCTTTTTAGCAATGGTCACCCATTCTCCTTGTACTTCTTTTGGAACTTTGTCACCCATCCTTAAAGAATATATTCCACTTGTTTAATAGGGGTTTTCAATATTCCACTTGTTTAATGGTTTTCTACATAATTTCTGCTAAGGTAATCTGCAAGAAAATTGTTAGTACCTTTAAAGTGTTCGACTTCAAAAGTATAGACAATAATTTGGTTATACCCTTTTAGTCTTCTTCCTTCTAAAATATTTATTTTATTTATGGGGAAGTCCCTAACAGCTTTATTGTCCGCTCTAACAATAAAATCTTCGGGTGTTAGGGAAATATGGAAGTTTTTAATAGAAAGTTTTATTACTAATAATTCCTTTTTAAAAATAATGTAATTAAGTTCATTAGGCTTAAATTTACCTCAATTATAACTGCATATTAATTCATGTTTTTGAATATTTTTTGGTGTAGGGTTTTTCTTACCACGGATACCAAATATATTAGAAGTGGTATCTTCCCAATATTGTGTTGGAATTGTTTTGAGGACACATCCCCGAAAATTATCTGAAGCATCAGTTTCAAGAATTAATTTATCTCCTGATTTAGGAAAATAAACTTTGGGGTAGTGATTAAGTATATCTTGTTTTATTGTTTTTACTACAAGAGTATCATTTTTATTCCTTGTAAAAATATCACTCTTCTTGAGTTTTTCAAGAAGTGGTAATTCCTTTTGTGATAATCCTTGTATGAAATTTCTTCCATAATTAAGGATTCTAATAAAACTTTGTAATTGTTTTTTATCCAAAATTTCTTCATTAAAATCTCATATTTTTTAGATTATGTGGCCTTGTAATTTTAATCCATCTTGGTTTAAGATTATTCCGAGAAAATTAATTTCCATTTTTTCAATTTCAATTTTCTTTGGAGATAAAATAATTCCATATTTTTGGAATTTTTCATAAAGTATTTTCAGATGATGTCGATGTTCTTCTATTGTATTTGAAAAAAATAAGAATATCATCTATGTAAACAACACAAAAATCTTTAAGATCTTTAAAGATATTTTCCATCCCCGAAAAGGAAAGGCTTAATATTACAAAGTTTATATTACAGGAATGGTTGTGAAATGAGAGAGAATGTTGGATTTTTACAAGTGATTTACAATTGAAGGAAATAACTTCTTTTATAAGCCCAGACGCCAAGCATTCCTATAATTCTATTGAATAATAGATAAGAAGAAAAGAGAAGAAAAAAAACTTGGGCGGGCGGCTTTTTAGACAATTTACAAAAAGGTGAATAGTAAATATTATTTGGTGAATAGTCATTACTATTCACATGAATAGTAAACACTGTTTGCTTTTTCAAATAGTAAACACTATTTTCATTTATTTCTTTTATTTTTCTTCTGGGGACCACATATCGTGTGCTGAATTGTTGGAGCAGTCGTTCCATATGGTAATTATCCTTCCATGGCATTAGCGATGTTGGCTTCACCGATGGAGTCAAAGGGCATGCTATCCATTGGACTTTGGTTGTGAGGATGAACTTGGGCTAACTCACATTCCTCTGCATTGCTTAGTAACTCCTAAGGAAATTCTATATTATTTTTGTTTCTCAAATTTTCTAAAAATTCCTTAACAGTTGCTCGTTATTCAAGCGTTGTGGTATAATTTATGGGAAGGTCTGTGAAAAATAGTCTTCATCCATCAGTCTCCATAAATTTAATTTCATTTTCCCGATAAACATATGATGCCACATTAGAAATATTGATCAAGTTTTTTTACCAATAAAGTTTTGTGTCCAAGTGCTCCAGTGGTTGATCATCATACCAGTTTTGGTCGATTTCATCCCATTCATCATTCTCAGTGGTTCTAAGATGCCAGATTTGGTTTAGTGATTGATCACAAAAAGCATCTACTAGAGGAATTAAGAATTGTAACTGATCTCAAAATATAGATTAACAAATTGCAACTTGATGTTTGTTGAATTTACTAGGTGTAACTATTACTAGATAAGATTAGCTTTGCTTTGGTTTACTGCTAATATCGATTGATGAATATAAGTTATGTGCTAATATATTTCTACATAGTCTCAAATCCAAATCAAAGGAATAGGTATGAAGGATACTTCTAGGAATATGTCAATACATTGAAAAACAATTCATGAGTTGACAACTCTACGACAAACTAATACACAAAATGTGGATAAAAATATTATGGAAATATTTGTACCTAGATTCGGCAATACGGTCAAGATTAATCAATCGGAGAGATTTAGAAATACCAAAATAATGGATACTACCCCAAATAATAAAACCACCACCTGAAAAACAACGAAATAGCGTTGAACTACAAGTATCAGGAAATAATATTTATTTTAAAAATAAACATTCAGATTGGCAAAAGAATTTTCCTGAGAATGATTGGGAAAAATTAATAGGAAAAATGCAGATCAACAAATAAGTATACTCAAATCTAATTTTCTTTCTACATTGTTGTAGCCATTGAAGTTTGTTTATACACATAATTTTCTCAATATTTGGATCATCAATAGATGTAAAGAAATTTGGTTTTGTGTTAAACCAAATAACTCCATTTACTAAATTGGATTGGACTCCTCCAATTATAGCATTCATAGGATTACTGAATCTTTTGTCTAACACCAGTATCGCTATAGGTGTATCCATACCTTGTCTAAATAATGCAGTGATACATATTTGAATAATTTCAATATGAATGTATTTTATGTTCGGATGTATTTTATATCATATTGCAGAGCAATAGATCGGAGATCAATATATCGCAGATCAAAAGATCAAATTAGATTTATATCTGATGTATTTTATATCGAATGTATTTTTCAATGTATTTTATATCAGCAGATCAACAGATTGTAGATCAACCGATCAACTTGATAATCAATTGTTCAAATACACAAATTAAACCAAGTTATGTGTATGTTATTTTTAGTGGACGTAAAACAGGCTTATACTATAACTGGTCCCAATGCCATGTCCAAATCAATGGATATTCAAGCCCATGTTACAAAAGATATAATACTGAAAAAGAAATCTATTGCAGCTTGGAAAGACTGGATGAAACAATTTTATCCCTCCAGTCAGGTTTACCAACTTTCCAAACTTCAAATAAAGGAAAACACTCCTATTATACTGAAGTTACTGATTTCTATAACCCAGGAATCCCTTTTGAAATTTATGATCCTTTTAATGAATCATGGAAATCCCATGTTGCAGATAAAAAGGATTCCAGAAAAAAAAATATGAGTATCATTACTAATAGAATTGCTGAACAAACAATAATTTTAGATAAACTTAAAAACCTTATTATCAAGTGTGACACTCCGCCTAATTAAATACCGGGAGATCACTCCTTTATTAAATTAAATCAAGGTAAACAGTTGGTTCATTCTCAGCATCACTGTCGATAAAAATAAATTTTCCAATTTAACACCCTAAATAATTAAGCTAAGTGTCAAAACCATTTTCATACATACTTTCCAAATTTTAATTAAAGAAAAAGATTTATATTTAAAAACAACATTTCTATAATAAGAATCACACCACAATAAACCAAAAATATAATACATTCGTCAATCGAATGTCAACATATGAAAACTGAAGTCACAAGTCCAAACTGAATCAATCCCATAGAACAATAATGGAAATAACTGAAATATAAATGTCCCAACAACAATGAAGTAATGGAAAGGGCGACACATGCCCAATAAATGAGAATGCTAGAAGTGGAGTCAATAAAGGAAGTCGTCTACGCAAGTGACCTGCAACTCCCACCTAAGCTGCAGCACGTTCCTCTCAAGGGATCCTAAGCAAGACGCCCCTGTGGCTAGGCACCTGAAATATATACATATATATACAAGAGAGAGAGAGAGAGAAAAAGAAACGGGTCAGAGCCCGAAAGTGTGTTTGATTTTAAAAATACGTTTAGCAAGTATTTAAATTGATACATGCCAATGCAACAACATATTAGTGCGTCACTCTCTTGAGAAATACTCACCTCTCTTCTAATGTGCACACCTATCGCACTAACCTGACCAACGGTTTGTCTTATCCTTTAACATACTAATCTTCCTAATGATTAAACTTATCTTAGGTATTTAGTAGGATTCAAAATTTAACGATACAATTGTTTGAAAAGAATATTTCAATTAATAACCAAAGTTCTCATCTTAACTTTATTAGTCAATAAAGTTTTCCAGTGCCATATTATACTTTCTCAAAACAAGTATTTAAAATTTGAGTCATCAACCATATCCTACATATCAATTCACAGTAGGTAGTTCCAAATTTCAGAATTCCATATATATATTAACTACTCGTATAATATATATAATAACAGCACCCCAAATAAACTATGGTGCGGGCATACTCTACTATTCAAAACCCCATATCACTCATTTTAAGGGGAATACAATCGGAATCACTCTCGAATTGTATTAACATAAATACACAAAAAATATTGAGGCGAAGAATATATTCCAAGTCTCTAAGAGGATGGCACATGCCTGCGTCTCTTAGGACCGTCTGAACTATCACATCGATAGCCTGTACCAAGGATATCTATCTTCTAGGGTACAAGTCAATATCCCCCATAAAGGTCCCATCGAGATAAGACTTGTCCCAGCGCGGTAACCTCAGGGATAGCAAGTAGCGTGGGCATGGTTTTCACATGTAAATAATATATGTACACACAATCATATAAATATACCACTTTTATCATATTAATGTAGGTTCTTCTCGTCACCCATATTTATAACATTGATCCTACATTTCACATTATTAGTATTACGTATAAGGTCTCATCTCTAACCTTAACTCGAAGGGTTTTCTCACTTAATACGTGACATTCGTTGACTCTATCCTTCCAAGTAGGAAATTCAGTAGGTATACCTCTATTTACTATCGTAGCTATTCGCCGTAATCTCTCACTTGAAATACGTAGTTTCATCGTTCATTATATAATTATCCCAAAAACAAGATTCTCGTCTTATAATAAAGTTCCCAATACTTATTCATATGTGCTACTGGTCTTTCCTATCTCCCAAAACATTTCATTAAGAATACCCAAGAATTATTTCACGATAATTTAATTTAACTAAGTAAACAAGGGAAATAAGAGTCTGCCAGGAGGGGTCGATCGATCGAGGTCTAGGGCTCGATCAATCGAAGCTTCGATCGATCGAAGCTCTAGGCTCGATCGATCGATCAAGCAGGTCTGTGAAAAATTCTATAGAATGCAGTTACGGGTTTCATCACCAAAATTACACCATATCCATATTTTCAAGTTCCAATCGTCCCAGAATTCTACTACTAACCTTATAACAATATACCAGATGATTCTAACGTAAGGCATGTACATATTCATCATTTAAACATGGATTTCCAACCTAAAATTATCTCCAATTATCAAGAACCCTAGAATTTTCTTAAACAGTATTCTGACAAATCTTTCTCCAGAATTTCTTTCTTATGATCATCAAAATTTCGTGATTTCTTTCCTCTACATGGCAAGGGTTTCCAGAATCAACATATAAATCATTCCTACATGCATTTTCCTAACACAAATTGGGTGTTCTTCCATATTTATCATCTCTAATCAATCCTAAACCAATATGAAGATTGCATTAACGAAAATACGCAAGTTAAACACTTGCCTGGGATTTTTGGTATTCTGATTCACGGCTGATTTTGGTATGGCTGCGTTCCTCGTCTCGTGATCTACGCGGTGGTGGCGGCGGCGGTGCAAACCGGTGGCTTCTTGGCCTTGAATTGCCTTGGAGCTCTCTCCTCTCTTTTCCAATGGCCGTCACTTGATTTCTGGATATTCTAACCCTAAAAGCTAACCTAAATGGCTGATATAGGTTGCTGAATTTCGTGGGTTTAATTACCCAATTATGTAAAATGACTAAAATGCCCTCCCGGGGTACTAATTAAGCCTAAAAATGCCCCGAGACCCAAACTACACCCCCGGGTACACTTTTCTGACTATCTCGACCCTACCGGACGTGTTGGCGCACTCAAAACAACCATACGGACAACTTATAAAATATTAACTTTTTATTTAACCAAATTAGTCCCGACGTGACACGAGCACATTCCGACTTAAATTTCCGAAATCATCATTTAATTCACTCATGACATTCAATATAACCAATATAATATATTACTTTGCTCATTAGTAATATTCAACCAATTTTTTCCATAATTACTAACTCTCGTCACGTTAATAATTATAACATAATTAATTTCCGGATTTTTATTAAATAAATCATTCACGTTAAATTTAATAAATCCCCAAATTAATATAGCATAAAAATACGGGGTATTACATCAAGGTCTTGAAAGAACTAAATTATTAAAATGAAGATTTTTCTCTTGAAAAAATCAATACCTTTTTAACATTTGCCGATTTGTTAGAAGATTATTTTTTCGAATAAAATCTTTAATATTATTAGAATAATTTGTTTATTTGAAAAAGCGAAGCAACTTCTCCCAAGACCATTGTTCCATATGAAAATTTTTCCTAAAATTGAGGATCGGGATCAAAATATGGAAAGTGTTTTAATTCAATTTGAAAATTATGTCAATCTAAGTGATGAAATGCCAAAACTACATTTTTCACTGAAGAAAATTAGGATCTTGAACCGTTTGAATGGGGATTAGTAAACAAACTAATTTTTCCAAGTATTTTTTCAGAAAAATTTGAGAAATTATCCATGATGATCAAAACCATGGTTAATCATATATTATCCAAGAGAAAGTACAAATATACCCATTATTTGTCATTCCATATTACCAGTGCTATTGGATGGAGGGTCCGAGAAAGATTCTATCAAACTACCAAATCTGGCATCTCAGAACCACTCAGAATTATGAATGATTTAGGAAAATAGACTTTTGGGCAGTGATTAAGTATATCTTGTTTTATTTTTTTTATTACAAGAGTATCATTTTTATTCTATGTAAAAACATCACTCTTCTTGAGTTTTTCAAGAAGTGGTAATTCCTTTTGTGATAATCCTTGTATGAAATTTCTTTCATAATTAAGGATTCCCAGAAAACTTTGTAATTATTTTTTGTCCAAAATTTCTTCATTAAAATCTCATATTTTTTAGATTATGTGGTCTTGTAATTTTAATCCATCTTGGTTCAAGATTATTCTGAGAAAACTAATTTTTATTTTTCCAATTTCAATTTTCTTTGGAGATAAAATAATTCCATGTTTTTGGAGTTTTCACAAAGTATTTTTAGATGATGTCGATATTCTTCTATTGTATTTGAAAAAATAAGAACATCATCTACGTAAACAACACTGAAATCTTTTAGATACCTTGTACTTTTATAGATATTTAAATTGCATAAGAGGCGTAATTGGGTAATTAGAGGAAATTATTGTGAATAGTAACTTTGGAATTTGTGAGTGTAATTAAATAAATTTAGAATATAAAGTGAATAGTAGATATTAGATTGCAAGTGTCGGATTAATATTTACATGTATTATATTTTCTTACGTGACTAGGTATATGAGTTGGATTATCTTAATTACATGTCGCAGTTGGGTAAAGCGACGAAGGATATTATTTTATTTGGAAAACACGCGTATTGAGATGTGTTGGGTTTAATTGCTGACTTTTAGTTAAGTGACTCGGATGGATATTTTGAATCGCGGTTGGGTTCGGAATGGCCGAGATAGTCAGAATAGAGTATCCGGGGGTAGTGTTTAGGTTCCAAGGATTTTTGGACTAGTAGGGACTTGCATTTGAGTATACGACTGAATTTTAGGTATAATAAGGGATAAGATTTATAAACCCTTATAACCCTCACTTCACTCACAATTCATACCTATGAGAGAGAAAGAGAAGAGAGAAAATGGAGGAGAGAAGAGAGGAAGTAAGAAAAAGGGGATTCTGGGCAAACTCCGCGGGATTCAACTTGAGGTCACCGAATTTGATCCCCGAGGCAAGTGTTTACTTGCTTTATTATTTTGAGCATATATCTCATATTATAGTTGGTAATGTAAAACTATAAAGATTTTGGGTTGGGTTTTCATGAATCAAAACGGGGGTTTCGAAAGTTAGAAAATAGTAAAACTCGGATAATATTTGATTTAAGAAACTTAGAAATGAATTGAAATTGATTCTTGGTTATTGGTTCTAGGATGAATAGAACCCTTTTTATGTGTGTGTATATTGTTGGTTGAGGTTGGATGATGATAGTACAGGAGATAAAACCTTAAGGGTAGTTTAATGGCCGAAATAGAGTCTCGGAGAAGAAGCTGCCCTGTTCGATCGATCAATCGATGACCAAGGGTTGATCGATCGACCCTTCAGGATTTTTAACAGTTTTGGCTTGTTAGGTTTAAATGAGTTAAATTCCTAAATTAATTATTTCTAGCTTATTTATTTAAGGAGATAAATATCCAACTAAGGGAAATTGATACCAGGCTATTTAAGGGAATTAATTAGGACTAGGAGGGTGCAAAATTGTGTGGCACTCAATGTGTATTTTTTGAGAAAAATAAATTATGGAGTTAGACATTTGGGGTTCCTAAAATAGTGTGGGGACTTCTAAATTAGTATTTGCGTGAGGCGTATACCTTGGATTAGTTGAAAGTAAAATCGAGGACTTACTAATTTAGGGGTGTTCGGGACGAGTAACACTCGGGGTAGGATTTCGATGGACGATATTGTAAGGACATAAATTTTCAATTGAGTCCCCGTATTGTTTTGACTTAATTCCGTGAACAAATGTGTGTTTATATGTCATAGGGAGAATTTTATTTTATCACGATCCCACTTGGTCTATGACGTATTGAAGAAATTGAAGACGTTGCGGTAAAACTTCAAAGAATTAAACCATGCCGAAGTTTAATTGGTGCAAGTTTAATCGTATTCAAAGTTAATTTAATTCCGAGATCACTCAGGTATGAATGCGTATAATTTATGGTGCTCGGAATTGTTTTTATAAAAGATAAGGACGTATGTTTTATAAAGAAAAATGTTTTAAATGTTTTAAAAGTGTTTTAAAGGTTTAAACTTTGTTTTATGATGATAAGCTCGTAAAAGAGCTTGACATTTTTGGATCTCTCATTGGAAGAGACGTTTTAAACAAAAAGTCAAACTTTCGCATTGTCATTTAAACGACATCTAATCTCGTTCGAATGAGATGAGATGTTGCTCGAACGAGTTCCTCATGTCGTTCAAACAACACATTTTTTAAGGCAGCATTTAAATCCTATTTAAATAGTGTTTTCATCATAATTTCAAAAAGTGTGCATTCTGGAAAACAGTATTCGACCAGAAACTTGTTTGCACATGTTTTCTAAGGTTTACAAAGCATAAACACATCCTTAGAGTTTGAAAAGATCCGAGTTATCATTCTTATATGTTTAAGTGATCTTGCTGCACCAAAGTTGTTTGTTCTACACATTGAACATCAAAGGGTTTTGCGATGAAGAAATGAGAAGGACTTCTTGTTCGACATCGTAGACGAATCAAAGCCATTCGGTGGACACCGAGACATACGTGGACGCGTGTGTTATGGACAGGTATCGTAGAAGATGGAATTTTTACGTGGGCACTATTGAAGAATGGTTGAAGATCAGAAGGAGCGTCAAGACCAATAGGGATCGAGTCTTAGTGTAAGGCTAATATGTCTTTGTAAAACCATTGTTCATAGTGATTGTCTGGCTTGGGCCATCCGAGGTTGTTTTTCCATTTTGGGTTTTTTTGTCGTACATCCGGCGTTGTGAATATTCTTTACTTTACTTTACTTTCTTTAATCACTAGATGCATGTTCAGGATTAATCAAGATAAAATTGGTTTAAAGTAAGAATTGGGTTTTTCACAACTTGGTTTGGTGCATAATTAAAAGTTGGATCTTTTTCGAAGAAAAATTGGTTTTGTTTGAAACACACATATTGGGCACTCTTCAAATTGGTATCAGAGCTAGAAAAAAATTTATTTGTTTTGTGATCCCGTGTGTTTTCAAAGATGAATTCTGGATATAATGAATTTTCTCGAACTCCTGTTTTTTATGGCACTAATTACACCTATTGGAAGATGAGAATGAGATGTGCTTTAAAATCTATTGATGAGCGTCTTTGGCTTGCAGTTGAGAAATGTTGGACACCCCCTATCACTATTGTAGGTGAGGTCACTAGTTTAAAGCCTGTTGAGTCATGGATCGAAATTGAATAAAGACTTGCACAATATAATTCTAAGGGTCTTCACGTTATTTCTTCACATGTCACACAAGAATAATATAATAGAATTATGACTTGTGAAATATCAAAAGTGGCTTGGGATATTTTGGCACTCACTCACGAGGGCACTAGCACGGTTAGGGCGTCAAAACTTCAAAATCTCACTACACAGTTTGAGACCATTAGGATGTTATAAAGTGAGACCTTTAATGAGTTTTATGCTAGGATGTCCAATATTGTCAACTCGTCGTTTAACCCTGGTGAGAAAATTCCCGACAACCGTGTCATTAAGAAAATCCTTAGGTTGTTGCCTAGTAGGTTTGATGCGAAAGTGACCATTTTAAACTCCTTGGGTAGGTTAGAGTCAACGAAACTAGAAGAGATTGTAGGTGACTTACAAACCTATGAAATCGACATGATTACCTCTAAGAAAGTGCCAAAGAAAGAAAAAGGGTATTGCTTTGAAAACCTGGAAGGAGGAAATTAAAGTTTTGGATTCCGATTTCGATTCCGATTTTGAGGATGTTGATTTATTGGCAAAGAAATTTAAAAAATTTATTAATTTTCAAAAGAAATCGAAAGATGCCAAGAAATTTGAAAAATTCAAGAACAACAAAGTAGATCCCGCCTCTAAGGATAAGTTTGAGAAGCCTAAGAGAGATGAGTTAGATAAGTGTTTTGGGTGTGAGGGGTACGGTCACAAAGTTAAGGAGTGTCCCACTAGACTTAAGAAAGAGGGCAAGCAACCCATTGTCTATAATGCCATCTTAAGTGATAGTGATCCGGAAGAGGGAGAGTGTTCCCCCATTGATCGTAACTTTGTTGCGTTTATGGCATGTCATGTGAGCGATGATGATTCTCATGTGCATGACACTTCTGAGGAGGTTTTGTGTGTATCCCATGTTAGTGAGGGAGAAGAGAGTGACGAGGAGGAGGTTGATGTGAAATAATTGCAAAATGCGTTTAATGAGTTGTATGCCGAAACGGTGAAGGTGAAAAAGGCTAACTCAAAATTACAATCTAAGTTGAATGAGCGTGCGATAGAAAATAATGGTAGTTTGATTGAGGATATTAGGGAACGAGAGAAGAAGTTTAGGGAGAAATTAGAGTTTGTGGAGAAAGAGAGAGATAATCTCCGTGGTTTGATGGAGTCCTTGAAAAAAGAGATTTTAGTGTTTGAGGAGGCTAGACGTTTGCTCGAGTCTAGGATTCACGAGTTGGAGGAGAGATTGATAGACTCGTCTAGAGTCAAGTTTGATTTGGAGGCTAGGTCGGAGAAGTTAGATAAGATCCTAGGCACCGTCCAAATTAAGGAAGATAGGGGAGGTATAGGTTTTGGTGAGAGAGTTGTTCCCATTTCCCCGGCACGTGTGAGAAACACTAGGATAGTTAGAAAAGGTCCACATAAAGGTAATCATTCCCACCACCGCTACACTTGATCATTTTGTGGTAGGAAAGGTCACCTTAGGAGTTATTGTTACGACCTTAGACAAGCTCCTAGGAAGTTTAAGAATAAAGTTGCACCCCCCATGCATCGTTTTACACCTACTTGGGTTAGGAAATCGGATTTAGTGGCTTTAGGAACTAAACTTCATGATTATCGTTTGGGTGCACTTAATTCTTCCCATGCTAAATCTAAAGGATGATAGTGTTGCCATGTTTGTCATATGCTAGTTTGCTTCACGATATATTCATTGCTATTATTATGATATGTGTATCATTTTGTATTATAGTTTTCATTTGTTTGAGTCTTATTTGAAAAATACAAAAAGATTTTGTTTTTTGAGAAAACTTTTGAAAACACAAAAAGATTTTTCTTTTCTTTGAGTCAAATATGTTTGAAAAGCCAAAAAGATTTTCAGTTTTTGTTTTTGGATTTACATGTTTGATGTGGCATATTGGTGTGCTTGGACCCCCCCCCCCCCCCCCCAATCGTTTCATTATCCATGTGGCTAGGACATTTGGTCATTATTATCGATGCTTAGAATGATCTTAACCATTGTTTATATGGGGTTGTTTCAAAGTTAATATGCATTTTGATTCGACTTTGTATATATGATGACATTTCACGCATGCATGGGTTTATATGGATGTTTGACTTCTCTTGCATATTTGAATTTGGTGAGGCGTTCTTATCTCAATCTTGTCATCTATGCGTAAGTAGACTTAAGGAGAAGTGTGCATGTAATAACCGTTTACCGTGAGGATTTAAAATTGGTAAAAATGATGAGTGATTCATGGAAAAGGGCTGCGAGAGTTCAAAATTAACTCGTCGTGAAAGCCACCGTTTAAAAGAGCCCAAAAGAAAATGCAATATGCTAAGAAAAGGGTCAATAAGATTTTCTCTAAGTTGAGAATGCTAGAAACCTCAAAAGAACTTGAAAAGGTATATATATATGAGGGAGTTTGGTTGGAGAAAATTTAATCGGGGTTTGCACAACTAATCTTAATGTTGAAACATTGCAATTTGACGTTATTATTTGTAGAATCGTCAAAATTCTGGATTTGTGTTCATGTTGTATGTTTAGTTAATTAAGCTCACTCTTTAATTGTCATATGGATATGATAAAGTTTGATGATTTATAGCTATCAATTAGAGCTTCTTGATCGTTTTGATGTGTTGGAATTGTGACTCATTTGTTGTAGTTCCACACCCATTCATTCCATGTCCATGTTTGAGCACATCGGTACTATGTTTGCATGTAACTCACATTTTAAGTTTTTATGAGTTTTTGCATTTTGTGTTAAAAGCCTACTGTTTTAGCACTGTTTTGCATTTGTCAGGCCCTTCCTGGAATTTTTTTGTGGAAATTTTTTTACTGGGCAATATTTTATAATATTTTTGGGAATCTGGGAAATTTTGGCAGGTCGCTCGAAGTCGTTCTAACGACATCTCATCTCGCGCGAACGACATTTGTACTTCGTTCGAGCGACTTCCTCATCTCGTTTGAGCGAAGTCCCTGGCTCGTTCTAACGACAGGCTGAAAAATGGCTTTTGATTGGTTTGCAGTCCTCTGGATTAATTTGTTATATTTTTGGTACCGCGGGAAGCATTTTTGGATTGTTTGGTTTATATCAGGTTCTTTTATGTTCCAAATTGATATTTTGCATATAAGTCCATTTATCCACTTGATTTGATTGGTATACTCTTTATGTGATTACATGGTTTACTAACTACTGATTTATTATTATTTGATCATATTTAGCTGGTTGTTTCATGATTATCTAGCGTTTTTTCTCAAATTGGTATGAACATGATTCAAATTGGTTTCATATTCTCATGATAGATATTTCATATTAGTTTATCTTTTCACCGGATTGTCTATTCGAGACAAAAAAGGGGAGAGATGTATGTGATGTAGGGGGAGATTTGTTGAGAGCTTCTATTGATATCTGGATTTACATATTGTTTGATTATATTTGTTTCAAATTGGTATCAAATAATTGCTCACATGTTTCAAATGATTTGTTCTTATTAGAAATATAAATTGATATCATTTGTTCCTCCATACTTCACTGGGTATCTGTTTGTCTGTTTCATGTGTTTGTCTGTTTCATGTGTGTAGGTATGCTTTCAGCCATTCGAGATTTCAAGTCTACATCACATTCAGACAGTTCATGCTTTTCAGTGCTACATATTATAGTCGTGTCCTGAATTTTTTATTTTGGGTTTATGGGATGGGATTTAGGCGTCATACGGCTTGATGGCCTGGTTAGTCATTTCACTAGTTTATTTTTGTCCCGGAATAGTCAAAGGGGGGAAATTTGTAAGGACATAAATTTCCAATTGAGTCCCTCTATTGTTTTGACTTAATTCCGTGAACAAAACTGTGTTTGTAATATGTCATAGGGAGAATCTTATTTTGTCATGATCCCACTTGGTCTATGACGTATTGAAGAAATTGAAGCGTTGCGGCAAAGCTTCAAAGAATTAAATCATGCCGAAGTTTAATTGGTGCAAGTTTAATTGTATTCAAATTTAATTTCATTTCGAGATCACTCAGGTATGAATGCGTATAATTTATGGTTCTCGAAATTATTTTTATAAAAGATAAGGATGTATTTTTTATAAAGAAAAATGTTTTAAATGTTTTAAAAGTGTTTTAAAGGTTTAAACTTCATTTTATGATGATAATCTCGTAAAAGAGTTTGACATTTTTGGATCTCTCATTGGAAGAGACGTTTTAAACAAAAAGTCAAAAAGTCAAACTTTTGCGTTGTCGTTCAAACGACATCCAATCTCGTTTGAACGAGATGGGATGTCGCTCGAATGAGTTCCTCATGTCGTTCGAACAACACATTTTTCAAGGCGGCATTTAAATCCTATTTAAATAGTGTTTTCATCATAATTTTGAAAAGTGTGCATTCTGGAAAACAGTATTCGACCAGAAACTTGTTTGCACATATTTTCTAAGGTTTACAAAGCATAAACACATCCTTAGAGTTTACAAAGATCCGATTTATCATTCTTATATATTGAAGTGATCTTGCTGCACCAAAGTTGTTTGTTCTACACATTGAACATCAAAGGGTTTTGCGGTGAAGAAAAGAGAAGGACTTCTTGTTCGACATCGTAGACGAATCAAAGCCATTCGGTGGACACCGAGACATACGTGGATGCGTGTGTTGTGGATAGGTATCGTAGAAGACGGAATTTTTGCGTGGGCAGTATTGAAGAACAATTGAAGATCAGAAGGAGCGTCAAGACCTGTGGGGATCGAGTCTTAGTGTAACGCTAATCTGTCTTTGTAAAACCATTGTTCATAGTGATTGTCTGGCTTGGGCTGTCCGAGGTTGTTTTCCCATTTTCCGTTTTTTCCTCGTACATCCGGCGTTGTGAGTATTCTTTACTTTACTTTACCTGCTTTAATCACTAGATGCATGTTCATGATTAATCAAGATAAAATTGGTTTAAAGTAAGAATTGGGTTTTTCACAACTTGGTTTGGTGCATAATTAAAAGTTGGATCTTTTTCGGAGAAAAAATGGTTTTGTTTGAAACACACATATTGGGCACTCTTCAGATATATATATAATTATGAGCGTAGGAAATGTATTTATATGTCGACTATATGTTTGAGTAAATTCTAAGGTGCGAGTAGGATGGAATTTAGGATATAGGCTAAAGATGATTGAGCGGTTATTCGATACGTCTATTGATGACGGTTATTATAGGTTATGTGATACCTATGGGATTAAGTTATGCAGTGCGTATGCTAATTAATTATTACGAATTGGTATATTCGGGATTATATACAAATCCTTAAAAGTGATTAAGATGCAGATTAAATCTAGTAAGAGAATTCTTGTCGGTCTAGTATTTTAAGTATATGAATACTTATATATTTTTACGAATGGGAACATTCGGTTTATTATCTTTCGCTATAAGAGTTCGGCAATTATAGCTTGAGAATATTGAGGAATTTTATAATATATATACAGGTATTGTTACATTATATATTTATACGACTTGTTTATAACTATATTGGTATGAAAGCGATATAATTATGTATATTTATATCTCTAGTGCTATCCAGGGAGATTACGCGATGTGGGTGAATCCCTTGGCTTACGGAGCAGGGAGAGTATATCCCCAGGTCATATCGTCCCGTATATGGGTGCGATATTATTTTATCCCACTTTCCGAAGGGAATATGACTGCCTCCACCGTTTAGTATTTCTACCATGATCATGAGAAAGTCTGACTTGGTGCCGGGGTTAAGTTGAGCAAACTCGGATGTGGATTGGCACTTTGAGACTGCATCCTCGAGTTATAACTCGGTGGGATGGTTATTATACTTATGATTGTAAAATAGGTATAAATATACTTGTTGTCTATAGTATATTACGTGAATATGGTTATGAGATATCATATAACTTTATATGATGTAAAGTAAAATGAACAAGATGTTATTCTCCTTCCGGTAGTTTTATATCCGGAGTTAAATACAAAGGTAATTTGTAGGTTCAAGTGAGAACTATTCATATAAGGGTTATTATATGTTGAAGTGAGAATGGTATTTAAAACTAGTGAAAGTTATGGGATATAAACAATAGTTTTATATAGAATCAAGGACTATATATATCACATGGATGATTATATCAACTAAAAACTTATGTAATAGCTTATAGTATATCATATTTTATCATGCAAGGTAGGTGGTAGTTATGAGGACTTAGAAGATGGGTTAAAGTGATTAGTTAGGCGTGGTAGCTTAACTAGGTTGTTTAAAAGGTATATGGTAGGTGTGCACTATAAGAAGAGGGGTGAGGTGTATCTCATGAGAGTGCGATACCAGTTTAAATATGCGAGATTTCATATTTTAAAATATGGCATTTATGCACTTGCTAAACATTTTCAAAACTCGGGCTCTGACCCATTTCTCTCTTTTTTCCCTCTCTCTCTCTCTCTCTCTCTCTCTATATATATATATATATATATATATAATAAAGGAGGAGGGACTTTTGCCACATCATATAAGTTTATACACAAAACCTATATAAATAACTTTTGTATCTATCTATATGCTAATTGACGGTTGGGATGAAATCTTAAAAGTTTTTATATAAGCTTAGTCTATGTGTCAAGTTTGTACCCGCGATTTTAAATTATGGTGTTTGTTTCAACTGCCTCGATCCACTCACCTCTCTTTCAAAGGAAGATTCTCATATTCCCCACTCCTCTTACACACCCACCTACTCCCTTACACACCCACTCCCCTCAAACAGCCTTTCTATACCTACGCAGGACCTCTCTCTCTCTCTATATAATCAACAATTCATAGCTCTCTCTCTCCTTGCATACAGATCTCTCTCTCTCTTAAATCCACGTTATCCCCTCATTGTTCATCCTCCTCGCGTTATTAATTCTAACAGTCATTTGCTACAGTTGTTCGGTTCGGACCAAAGGGTAAGATACGATTTAATTTGTCATTCTTTTTTTGTTCAGATCTACTAAGAGACGATTTATTCTTTTTTTTTTCAAATTCATTTTTTGTTTAGATCTGCTCTTTTTTTTTGTTCAAATTCTTTTTTTGTTTAGATATGTTCAAATAATATACAGTTAGTTGTTCAGATCTGTTCACTCTCTGTCCTTATTTAGACATACAATAAATAGATAGAGCATCTACCCACTTGGGCAGCACCGGCCGGAGATGGTAAGTATCAACCGGATCTTGCCACTTGAACATCTACCCACTTGAGCATCTACAACAGTTCCAAAGTTAGTTCCAAAGGTGAGAACCATCCTTATATTTTTTTTATCTTTTATAATGGGGTTTTGAACTCTCCAGTTTAAAAAAAACGTCTGGAAGGGATGGGAAGAAACAGGGAAGATAAAGCCCAAACCCAACTATGCCTGACCTGAGCTCCCCTATTTTTAAACTCAGTGTATCTTTCCCTTTTTCTGTTTTTTTCATACACCTATTTTGAGTTTCCAAAAAGACATGGTGATGGTGATTTCCATAAATCTAGAGTTATGGGTTTTGTCGGCCTTCCATATAGATTAAACATGGTGGTTTCCATAAATCTATTGTGGGAACGAGTTATGGGTTTTGTGGGTTTTGTGGGTTATGGTTAGAGAGAAGGTAATGTGTGGTATTTTGTCAACACGTATTTGTGTGTTTCAGATCTTTTGTCAATTTTTTTTGTGTTCATGGATTTTTTTCATGGGTATTCACTGTGAATACAACATATGGTGTTCTCTAATTTTTTTCTTACATATAATACTCATTTATGTCAATTTATATATATTAGCGATTTTTCTTACATATAATACCCCTATCTCTAATTATCTAAAGGTTTTATTTGCAAAATGTGGTTTTGAACCATTTCGAATTTGTTTTGTTTGTAGGTATGTTATCATATAACTTCCGCGTTCTTTATAGTTTTGGTTTGGGGTTTAAATATTAACTATACTTGACAAAGGGTGTTTTTTCTATAATACCAATTATTCAAGATAATTTGACCTTTTGTGTTCACTTTCACTTTTCTTTTTTTTGTCTTTCATCTTTTTGGTTAGTGATAAATGGAGGAAATAAATAAAATTTGTTCTTCTCAACCGTGTTATTTATCTCTCTCCGCACAGTCAGGTATATGTTGTTCATTTAATGTGTTTCTTTTCATTCCCATATTTAGGTTGTAATCTGAATTCATGGCTATGAACTATGAAGAAATTTTTGTTCTTTATCTCTTTATTGCTCTAGCTAATTTGTGCGTATTTTTAGTTTAAAAAAATGAGTGGTGATTCTGGTACATCTTTATTTCCTGGTGGAGATACCATAATTTTTTGAGCAGTCCACCCTCTTTCTCCTGGTATTTAGAATAATTTCATTTATACGCATAATTATTCAGTTTAAAATTTGATCATATTGTTTAAAAGGAGGGTGTATTCAATTTTAAATTTCAATTCCAGTTGATTATTAAAATTGCTCACATAATTATTAGAATAATGATTTTAATAAGAAATAATCCTGCCGGAGATGGATTTTATTGAGGGTGGGATCATAGGTGATGGTTTCTTGGAGTTCCGGGTGTGTATGCTAGGAGGTTCTTGGTGGTGACTTGAGGTTGTGGGATTTGTTTGTTTATGGGGGCTATTGGGACTATTGTGATTTATTTGTTTATGTTGGTTATTGGATTTATTAGTTTAAGATATGTAAGAACTATGTGTTCAACTACTTGACATTGGATTTGCATTTTTTCTAGCCTTTATTTTTTATCAGGTAGTTATTGGTATTGATAAAGTGGGGATGTTGCATAATGTTTTCTGTGACTTTGGGTTTGTAAGAGGACAATATGTATTTTATTATTTAGGGTTTTGTACATACACTTTGTAAATTTATGGTCGATTGTAATATGTATTCTGGAAATAGGATAACAAATATTTTATTTATAATTTTAGTCCCTATTTTTTAATAAAGTAGTTCGCGCGGGCTCATATCCATAAAACGTCAACCAATTACACCATGTCACGTCAGTCGCTAATTTGAAAATAGGGACAAAAAATTGAAAAGAAATGTTTGGTTTCCCATATCCATAATTAATATTATTTTAAGTCTAAAAATTCATAATCTATTGTGCAATCCCCCCCCCCCCCCCCCCCCCCCCCCCGCCCCCTAAATACTATGGCACGGTGGTTTGGTTTTTTTAGTCTCTTCATGTTTATAATTGCCAAAATTTATTTAATGATGATACTTTAAAGGTTTTGCATTTTTCTGTTTGCAAAGAAAACACGAGAGAATTAAGAGTTGTCTAATCCCATTACATAAAGGTACAACTTCTTGCTAAATCTACTACACCTATGTAACAACCCGCCTTTTTGGAGACAATTAAATTCCGTAATTAAATATAAATTTGGAATTTGGAGAATTTCTCGAAATAGTGATTTTTGGGATTTTCGAGGATTGAATGATTTTCAATGGGTGTTGTAATTTCTTTTGGGACTATATAGGTCGCAATAATTTAATTATATGTCATCGTGGAGAAAATTGACAAAAAGGTCAGATTTTAATTAAAAAACCCGCATAAAGTTATATGGGTTAGAATAGTGATTTGCGGTCAAGTACCTCGATGGAAATTTCGACTGCGTCGTGAGTCTCGGAATGTCCGAGATAGTCGGAGAAGAGTGTCCGATTGTCGAAATTGAGTTTCGGGGAATTTTGGAGTTAAATGGGCTCATAACTGAGTAAACGAGTCGTTTTTGGGTTTTTAAGGGTTAAACCCTTTTTCTTTCTTTATAAAGAGAGGGAGAGGGAGAAAAGAGAAGAGAATAGAAAGAAAAGAGAGAGAAGAGAGAGAAGAGAGAGAGGAAGAAGAAAGAGGAGGAGAAAATGGATATTTTGGCCAAACTCCGCGGGATTCGGCTCTTAGTCAAAAAATAAAATTTGTAGATCTCTTCGACGCGGTCGCGTGGGCGCCGATCGCGTATTTTTCTAATTTTTTTTGGATTTATAGTGATTTTTCTATGAAAAGCTGTCCGAGATTGAAATCATTAGTTGTAACTAATTGGAGATAAATATAAGGGGTTCTCAAAAGGATTGTTAGGACCTCTAAAGAATTTGAGGAGATATTAAAAACTTTGGGTTTGTCAGAATAACTCCAAGTTATGATTTAAATGGAGATTGGATTGAATTTTGGGTATTTTGGAGATTAAAAAATTGCCCAAACAGTGCCTCTCGAACAGGCCGAATCGATTCGGGTCTTGGCTGAATCGATTCGCCTAAGGGGATCTGGGTTTCTGCAGTGGGCCGAATCGATTCGGATCTAGACCGAATCGATTCGCCATTAAGGACCTGTTTTCAGAACACTTTCCGAATCGATTCGGATTGGGGGCCGAATCGAATCGATTCACCCACCCGAATCGATTCGCAATTTGGGCGAATCAATTCGCTTTGATCAGAATGGATAGTTTTCTTCCCTTAAGAGTTTGGGGAGTTAAATTTTGACTTGGGAATATAGGTATATATTCGCTTAGTGAGAAACGGTATAATTGGAGATATCCAATAAATCCATAGATGGGATTTTGGTATATATATTACCTATTAAAGTAAGAATATACTTTGGGTTTAGTATCATGCATATATGAATGCATGATTATGCTTCTTTGAGAGAATCTTTGGGATTATTGGTCATCGCTAGATGAGATTGGTAAATATGGCCATTTATATATTCTAGGAGGAATATATGGTATATGTATATACTATGTGATTCAAGTGAAAAACGTTGCTAATGCCGTTTAATACAAGATTAAACTGTATAAGCAACTCCGAGATGTTTGTTGAAGAAACCCTTTTCTTTTGAAAAATAAAAATTATAAACAACAAGTGTTACAAAAAAAACTTATGTACGAGAGTAATCAAGACTTTGTAATCAGTTTTTAAAACAAGACAGTTTTAAAAATCAGCACACTATAGACTGAGATGAGGAGATGAAGATAATCAAACACACAGTTTTTAACGTGGTAAAACCTCTCCCAACAGAGGAAACATCCACGGTGACTTCTAAGTCACAAAAACAAAAAATCCACTAATAACAAATAATAGTTACAAACAATACAACATACACGCACACAAATCAACCTATTCTAAGTTTAGGAATATACCCCACTTGGTATCCTTCTAACTTCTCATAGATCTGATTGTTGATGATGTTCTTCCAGTTTGATAACTTCCTTTGCTTTAGCTTCCTTATGTCGACTCAATGATCTTTGATCTTATTCACAACACTTCCAGTGTAGTAGTGTGTTAAGTGTTTGTGAAGTGATTCCTATCAACATGCATGAACTCACACACACTTATATTTACAGACAGTCCTAGAAAAATTACATATAAAGTCTATATGCTATGATTTTATTTTCTTTCTTTCTTACAGAACTATAAACCTGTTTGACCTTTAATATAACCCAGATTCCACGGATATATCGCTTCAAAATCGGTCAAGATCTTAATCAATCTCGGTTTTAAAAATATTTTTGAGATTGAAAATCTCCAAGTGTGAATCCAATTAGGTCAAGGTTAAGTTTCGTAAGAACAGAAACCATAAAACATTTTCAAAACCAAATCAGTAAAGATTTTCTTAAATCAAGTAAGAAATATGCAGATCTAGTGAAAATGTAACATGCAGAATGTAGATCTAAAGTTTCTATGAAAAAGAAACACAGATCTTCACACGAATGTTTAAGTTGTAAACAAGATCATAGACAAAGAGGTTACAGCTTCAAATGAACAAACCACTCTCTCTCAAACACTCAAGGTTGTGTTTGGGGTTAGGTGTATACGAAGGTTTGATTCAGAAAATGAAGTGTTTAGGATTAGGGTTTGGTTTTTGGCTAACACAGTTTTCTTTCTCTCTCTTCTCTCTTTTCTTTTCTCTCTTCTCTCTCACTTCTCTCTTCTCTCTAATTTTTCTCTCAGAAATGACGAATGCCCAAAAGTCTTGAAAGTCTAAGAAGTGGGGGGTTTATATAGGGGTGAAGGAAGATTCTGGAAATGCGCATGGAATCAATGGCTGAGATTAAGTCATCCTACGATTGACTTGATCTAAGGGTTATAAAACAGCGGTGGTTAAGTCCATAGTGATTGGTTCAAACGATGGCACACGGATAGGTTTAAAACACATGCAGACCATCGATCAGCTTTGATCCAACGATCATCAATCCACCAGCGAACCCTCTCACATAACAAACACAAATAGATGAACCAGGAGGATGACAAGTGTTGAAATATGAGTGGCACACACACGCTCGTCCAAAGTAATTACAGCAAGCACCCTGAAGTCTCTAGCGCATTTACATTCTACCCAAACAAACATTCCATTGAAAAATGAAGTTTTTAAAATAGAAATTTTACCCCACAAATTATATAAACACATTTTATTAATGAAAACATTTATTTAAAAAAATGTTTAAAAATGTTTAAAAATTCCCAAAAATAATTAAAACCACATTTTAAGGGGATTTAATCACACAATCAATTTTAAGCAATATATACACATATATGCACTTCTAATTGTGTGTAGTGTGATTCAATTTATACCTTCTTGGATAATTGAAGTGGATTAGAGAGATAAGTTCTGAGGCTTTTTGGATTCTAGGATAGACAACCAATTTTGTCACTATTTCCAAATTAGATGAACACTTATACAGTATAGACTTAAGCAAGTCAAAGGTATAAGGTGCTTCAATCTCCCCTTTTGGAAATATGAGACAAAATCTCCTTTGAGTTAGCTTAAAACTCGTAGGGAACCAAAAAAATAAAACCTAGTCCTATACAAAAGATACTATCTACCCATTTCCTAGAAAGTCAAAAATTACATAACTCAACTATTTACAAAATTTTACACTAGAAAAGGTAGACAATCAGTAGAAGAGATTTCTGCAAATATGCACACTAAGATCAATCAGTTTAGATTGAAATGTGAACAAAACATTGAACTCGTAAGACTCAAATTTCTCCCCCATTTTGTCTCAAATGGACAAAGGGTAAAACTTAAGGTCTTAAGAGTCTAATCAGCGCATACCATACCTATAGAATTACGCAAATACAGAAATCTATTATAGTCTAAAGGTTTAGTGAACATGTCTGCAAGTTGCAGATCAGTAGGCAGGTAACGAATTTCTAATTCCTTAGTTTCAACAAGTTCGCGTATAAAATGATGCCTTATTTTAATATGCTTAGTTCGTGAGTGTTGAACCGGGTTTTTAGATATGTTAATGGCGCTTTGATTGTCACAATATTCAACTATTCCTGTGTCTATGAACTCTCCCCCTCTATCGCTACGAATACGATTGACTTGTGTGTCCTTCTCATTTTCAATTCTTAGTAAAATTTTCTAGAAAAATTCTGAAACGTGTCAGATTTTTGTTTCAAGAAGGCAACTCAAGTGAATCGTGTGAAATCATCAACCATAACAAGGATATAACTGTGTCCACAATGACTAACAGTTCTGGAGGGACCAATGAGGTCCATATGGATGAGATCTAGAGGTCCAGAGGTGAGAATGTCTTTAACCTTTTTATGCGAAGTCTTAACTATTTTTCCTTCCTGGCAATGACCACAGACACCACTTGAAATAGGTTTAATTTTAGGAATTCCTCTAACAATCTCTTGACTAGACAATCTACCAAGGATATCATAACTCAAGTGACCCATACGATTATGCCAGATTTCATTGTCATCCATTCTGACAATGTTACAGGTTTAAGAACTAGTCTTGATAGTATAACAATTTTCAGGTGTTCTAAATCCTGTAATAATTCATTCACCTTTATCATTTAGAATTTTACAATTGTTCTTTGAAAAGGTGACTGTATGGTCAGAGTCACAAAATTGTGATATACTTAGGAGATTGGCTTTAAGACCTTTAACTAATAGAACATTTTCGAGAACAGGCATTCCTTCTTCTTTTAGGGTTCCTTTACCTATGATCTGGGATGAAACTCCGTCACCAAAAACAACTTTTCCACCAGCAAATCTGGTTTTGTTTAAAAGTTTTGTTTCATCTCCTGTCATATATTTGGAACATCCTGAATCTAAGTACCAACTAAATGAAGTGTGTTCAGCTTTTAAGGCAGTGATAACAATGTTACACTTCATTTGGGGTAAAAGATCATCTTTTCTAACCCAAATAGCTCTAGTTTTAATTTTGAGCAAGTTTTCCCTCATTTGATAAAATTTTCGAGAAACAACTTTTTGTCGAAAAACATTTGGAGCAGCAAACTGATTGTTGTGGAAAATTTGAGCGTTTGGTTTAGGAAAGTTTCTGGGAGCCTTTCTCTTAAATGAACTCTTAGTTTTGGTCTTTCTATTCCTGTAGTTAGAGTTCTTGTCAGGTTGTCTTGGAAGGACATAATGGTTATGATTTTGCCTAGAATAGTTAAAGTTCTTGTAGACAGAAGTGTTGTACACAGGGGTGTTTAGACGCCTAGCATAACAACCTTCAAAGGAATGACCATAAATGTCACAGTACGAGCAATATTGATTTCTTGAGGGATGAATTTCCTTAGGAAAACTTTTAAAAATGGGTTTAACACCAATCTGTTCAGAAGTCCTATTCCTAGGAGGGATGGTTTTAAAGGTAGATTCAGCCTTTCTGATCAAAGGACAGACGTATTTAGTCTTAAGTGTACTGTCAGCCTTAGAATTACTAGACTCTCCAATGTCTTTCTGTTGTTGCTTTTGATCAAATTCCTTTTTAATAAAATGAAAGTCTGGACATGTTTCAATTGGTCTTTTTCCCCCAGATACAAACTTAATAAGTTCAAGATTTGTAGTTTGTGGTTTGTTCTTAGGACAAAATCCAATACCGGTTCTATCATCAGAATTGGTCTTGGAGTCAACAACAAAGTCAGTAAAACAATTTGAATTGTTTTCAAACTTAGAAATTTTTTTGAAAACAGTAGCTGTCTTTGTTTTTGCTTCCTCCAATTCTAATAATGTTCCCTTATATTTCATTTCCAGGATTTCATTAGTTTTAGTCCACTCTTTTAATTTTTGATCAAAAGTTTCAATTTTAGATTGATGAGACAGACACTGATTAGTGTACTCTTCGGCACTCAGCTTCACAATAAGACTTAGATCATCTAATTTCTTAGTCAGGTCTCTAACAGTTTTCTCCAGTCTAGTGCCTTTTTTAAGAGTTTTAGCATACAAAGTATGGATATCAGGAAGGTCATCTGTGTTTGAGTCGCTAAGTGAAGTGTGTGTAGTGACCCCTAACGATTCAGTTTTAGTACTCACGCACCCATTTGCATTGTCATTATCGAGATCACTTTGAATCACACACACGGTAGTAGAACTAGCAACATTTTCAGATAATAAAGCATCTAGGCCAGTCAAAACAGTATTCACACAAGCAGGAGTAGGAGCATCATTATCACACACATGCATATCATCATTGTAAATGATCTTAGCATAAAAAGACATGCAAGGGTAAAGTACATTTGATGACTCAAGTTCCTCTTCATCAGAGTCACTTGAATCATTCCAAGTTTTATAGACATTGGCTCTATTGTGTGTGTTGGCTTTATTCAGATTAACTCTGCAATCGTGAGCAATGTGACCTAGTTTCCCACATCTAAAACATTCAATCTTTTTAAGGTCTCTAGTGGGTCTGGAGTTGTTGTCCTTAGGATGTTTGTCAAGACCTCTCTCATGAGGTTTGGGATTAGACAGAGTAGGATAATTAGGCTTGCCTTGTTTAGTTTCCTGTTTGTTTCTAAATTTAACAATTTTCTTAAATTGTTTAGATATTAAGGCAATCTGATTATCTAGTTTGTCTATATCACACTCCTCATCAGAGTCAGAGTTGATCAAATTAGTCTCAAGTTTAGATATCTTAGAGGCAAAACTCAAGTTAGAGTTGGGTTGTTTTCTTTGTGAATGATTTAATTGTTTCTTAAAGTCTAATTCCATTTCCACAGTCCTAAGTTTGCTACTGAGTAACTCAGTGGTAAGGTTTTGATCACTCATTTCCTCAATAGCATACCTCTTGCTGTCAAACTTTTGTGGTAATGATCTTAGAATTTTAGAGACAATTTCATTCCTATCATAAGTTATACCATTAGCATACAACTTAGTAACTATATCAGTTAAGTTTATGTAAAAGTCATCAAAAGACTCAGAGTCAGACATAATCAAAGAGTTGTACTGCTGGGTAAGCATTTGAGTTTTAGCAGCTTTAACCCTTGAGTCTCCTTCATGGGCAGTGATTAATGTGTCCCAAGCTTCCTTAGAAGTGGCACAAGATGAGATTCTCTTGAACTCATACTCATTAATAGACATAAAGATGGCATTCTTGCCTTTATTGTTATTTCAAGAAATTGTTTTCTCTTCTTGTGTAAACTCACTTAAGATTTTCTTTACCCTCTCATCGCTTCCTTCAGTGGCTGGTTTAGTAGGATAAGTGTATCCATTTTCAATAATGTCCCAGACATCATCTCCTAAAGTCCCTTGGATGAAGGCAACCATTCTTACTTTCCAGTAAGCAAAGTTGCTTCCATCAAAGAGTGGAGGTCTGGACAGATTACCAAACCTTTCATTCTTCTCGTCCATAGTTAGGTTTTTCAGAAAACGATTTCAGAAACACAAGATCTTTTTGAAATAAAAGTTAACAGGGCTCTGATACCAATTGAAAAACGTTGCTAATGCCGTTTAATACAAGATTAAACTATATAAGCAACTCCGAGATGTTTGTTGAAGAAACCCTTTTCTTTTGAAAAATAAAAATTATAAACAACAAGTGTTACAAAAAAAACTTATGTACGAGAGTAATCAAGACTTTGTAATCAGTTTTTAAAACAAGACAGTTTTAAAAATCAGCACACTATAGACTGAGATGAGGAGATGAAGATAATCAAACACACAATTTTTAACGTGGTAAAACCTCTCCCAACAGAGGAAACATCCACGGTGACTTCTAAGTCACAAAAGCAAAAAATCCACTAATAACAAATAATAGTTACAAACAATACAACATACATGCACACAAATCAACCTATTATAAGTTTAGGAATATACCCCACTTGGTGTCCTTCTAACTTCTCATAGATCTGATTGTTGATGATGTTCTTCCAGTTTGATAACTTCCTTTGCTTTAGCTTCCTTATGTCGACTCAATGATCTTTGATCTTATTCACAACACTTCCAGTGTAGTAGTGTGTTAAGTGTTTGTGAAGTGATTCCTATCAACATGCATGAACTCACAGACACTTAGATTTACAGACAGCCCTAGAAAAATTACATATAAAGTCTATATGCTATGATTTTATTTTCTTTCTTTCTTACAGAACTATAAACCTGTTTGACCTTTAATATAACCCAGATTCCACGGATATATCGCATCAAAATCGGTCAAGATCTTAATCAATCTCGGTTTTAAAAATATTTTTGAGATTGAAAATCTCCAAGTGTGAATCCAACTAGGTCAAGGTTAAGTTTCGTAAGAACAGAAACCATAAAACATTTTCAAAACCAAATCAGTAAAGATTTTCTTAAATCAAGTAAGAAATATGAAGATCTAGTGAAAATGTAACATGCAGAATGTAGATCTAAAGTTTCTATGAAAAAGAAACACAGATCTTCACACGAATGTTTAAGTTGTAAACAAGATCATAGACAAAGAGGTTACAGCTTCAAATGAACAAACCACTCTCTCTCAAACACTCAAGGTTGTGTTTGGGGTTAGGTGTATACGAAGGTTTGATTCAGAAAATGAAGTGTTTTGGGTTAGGGTTTGGTTTTTGGCTAACACAGTTTTCTTTCTCTCTCTTCTCTCTTTTCTTTTCTCTCTTCTCTCTCACTTCTCTCTTCTCTCTAATTTTTCTCTCAGAAATGACGAATGCCCAAAAGTCTTGAAAGTCTGAGAAGTGGGGGGTTTATATAGGGGTGAAAGAAGATTCTGGAAATGCACATGGAATCAATGGATGAGATTAAGTCATCCTACGATTGACTTGATCTAAGGGTTATAAAATAGCGGTGGTTAAGTCCAAAGTGATTGGTTCAAACGATGGCACACGGATAGGTTTAAAACACATGTAGACCATCGATCAGCTTTTATCCAACGATCATCAATCCACCAGCAAACCCTCTCACATAACAAACACAAATAGATGAACCAGGAGGATGACAAGTGTTGAAATATGAGTGGAACACACACGCACGTCCAAAGTAATTACAGCAAGCACCCTGAAGTCCCTAGCGCATCTACATTCTACCCAAACAAACATTCCATTGAAAAATTAAGTTTTTAAAATAGAAATTTTACCCCACAAATTATATAAAAACATTTTATTAATGAAAACATTTATTTAAAAAAATGTTTAAAAATTCCCAAAAATAATTAAAACTACATTTTAAGTGGATTTAATCACACAATCAATTTTAAGCAATATATACACATATATGCACTTCTAATTGTGTGTAGTGTGATTCAATTTATACCTTCTTGGATAATTGAAGAGGATTAGAGAGATAAGTTCTGAGGCTTTTTGGATTCTAGGATAGACAACCAATTTTGTCACTATTTCCAAATTAGATGAACACTTATACAGTATAGACTTAAGCAAGTCAAAGGTATAAGGTCCTTCATCAAGTATATATATAATTTGAGATAAAGGATTTTGAAAATATATATATAAATATTTTCAAAATGGGAAAAAGGTAAATGATTTTCATAATTGATAAATTATGGTTACACACCTCCCTAAATCGCTATCATAAGGGATGTTGCGTGCGTTATGGTGATGCCCCCTGGCTAATGAATGCAGGGTGGCTATAGTCCTATAGGCCATATGGGCGATTATTGTTTACTGCGCTGGTTAGGGGATTCTAGGTGTGGTCTTGACTTTCCCGCAGGCATATGGCCGCTTCCCAACGTTGGTAGGTTCCCAGGTTGTCTTGTTTGATAGGCCCTGGAAGATGATAGCCATTTAGGGGTGCGTCCAGTGGGGAAACCCGGCGGTGCGGTCTTAGTTTTATTGAAGAAACTTATGATAATAAATTGGATTTATATTTACATTTCCTGAGTATAAAAAGGGAAATGGGATAAAGTTTTTGGCTTCGGTAACACTCCCGGATGGAAGAAGAGATGTGGAAGCATAGGTTATGATCAAAGCATTTTTATGATAATGAAAATGGCTTTGAATACATTTCCTGAGTATAAAAAGGGAAATGGGATGAGATAAAACGGAAAAGCATTTTTATGATAATAAAAATGGCTTTTAAAAGTATATGACTGGTTAAAGAAATTCATGATAATGAATTGGCTTTTATATTTGCATTTCCTAAGTATAAAAAGGGAAATGGGAAGTCTTGAGAAAATGAAAGTATTGATAAATACTTGATATATGAATCCTCAGTCCGGGAGATAGATCCGGATGTTTATGGTAAAATGTATATATATATATGGATGAATCGAGTACCGAGGGTCTAATGGATCCCGACGATTGACCTTGCCGGGTAGTAGTGTATCGGGGGGGTTCCTTGTTTGGATTTCTCTTTGCGAGACACCCCACGCATGAATATGGCATAGTGTTGAGACTGGGGAGAAGTTTCATCCTTAGGGCTCTTATATTGATATTTATTATATGATGGTATATATACTTATATATATCTTTCTATACTGAGGGACTGGCGGATCTCGACGATCGACAGTACCGCGTAGTAGTGTATCGGGGGGGTTCCTTGTTTGGATTTCGCTTTGCGAGACATCCCACGCACGAATATGGCATAGCGTTGAGACTGGGGTGAAGTTTGACCCTTAGTACTTTTCTTGGACTATCTAGGGTTGATAGTGGTTGGACGATAGACTAGTTTAGTAGGGTAGCTTGACTAGGATGTTTAGAGGGATGCTTTAGGAGTGCACTGTTAGTGGACAGGTGAGGGGTATCTCATGGGAGTGCGATACCAAACTTAAATATGAGATAAAAACTTTTTCTAAAAATAAGGCATTTATGCACTTGCTAAATATTTTCAAAACTCGGGCTCTGAACCGTTTATCTACTTTTCCTTTCTTGATATTTATATATATTATATAGGTGTCCAGACACAGGGACGCCTTGATGACACATCTTTTGAGTCAGACGTCGGCTGCAGCAGTTGTGGATGCATGCAGGTTCTTGATAGATGCTTCTATTCTTGTACTCTAGATAGGAGGTACTGTATATACATTTGGGCCAATGGTCCAATTGCATTTATTTATTCTTTTTGCACAGCATTCGATATGGTTGTATATTTTGACCGAGTGTTCGGTTATTTTATTTCATTTCAGTTTCATTTCCGAAAATTTGTGTGGATGTTTTAATTTAGTAATTGTTAAAAAGAGTAGTAAAGTTAAAATTTTGACACCGGCCTAATAGGTTATTAGTAATTAAATGGATTTTTCGACAGTGATGCTAAGAATGATCCATATGAGACTCCTGTTATAATTTGATATAGGAGTGATCACCCGGTATTTTATCAGGCGGGGTGTCACAACCTATCACCTACTACACACCAACTAGTCTCCGCAATAGCAGTCCACAATAGCCAAACCAATTACCCCACCCAAAAAGTGAACTCACACTTCAATTCAAAATCCCTATTTTATATCTTTGAAAATGTTCAAAGTTCAAACAATCTTCTCGCACACCCACTTCTCAAATTTACCTAGTATTTATGAAAAATTTGAGGCTACTGAAGGACATAGTTTTTTAGTGAAAAATGTAAACTTTATTTCTCCTGATAGTGCAAAGTTAATCAGAGTAAATGCTATATAGTTGGAAGGCTTAATGCGATTTTATTTCTCTAATTTTTTTTTATTGCGTGTTAGAAATGTAATTGTTCTTTTTGTGGCATCATTCTTAATATATTTTAAAACAGTTAAGCTGGGTTTCAATGAATAACATGATTTTTACTGTGAAAAATAATTCTTTGAACTTTTTTTCAATTTTATTGAATTAGGAAATGATTCTGAAAACTTTTCGCATGTCTTGAATTGAGAATTTGATGAAATTACTTAGTTTGGGGTATTTTGAAAAATAATTCTGGAAACGAAGGGTTTGAAAAATATTCACTTAGAAGGAGAGGTATGAGCGGGTTTTAGGTGATTATAGCGTTAAATTAGAGTCTTGGAGTGTGAAAATCGAATCTTAATTGATGAGACCCTTAGGTGGGTTAAAATTTGTTTTCAACACTTTTGCATCATAAATGTGGAAGATGTATTCTCCGTGGCTTTTGGACTTTTTTATGAGCCAAAAATATATGAAAAATGTTAGAACTATCATCCATGCATTTATGTTGACTTAGTATCTTTGAAAAGTATTAGTAGGTACCTTATAAAACTAAATATAAGGTTGCCTACATTTTTCGGTTTAAAAATAGCTATACATTTCTTTAAAAAATATTAAATTTCAAGTTAGTGATGAATAAGTTGGGTGTATTTAACACCACCAAAATAAATGGAGTGATGTTTTTTTTACTTTTTTTTTTCTACTTTTTTATTATTTTTCTTCCCAATGTTTTGTACTCATTAGCGAAAAGATTTAAGCATTCTAGCCAATGAACTCTTATTCTGATGCATGAGTTTTTATTTTAACAATCATACAATGAATATGTAATACTAAGTATGTGTAAACATATGAACAAATCGATGTTGACACGCATATATGTAGTGAACACATGTTCGTACAAAAATATATATTATGATAAAATTCTGTTTGGAGTTATTTGACCGGTTAACGCAATGGTGTGTAAAAAAAATTAAAATACATTTAAATCGTGCTCTAGGAAATAATGCTTAGAAGTTTTTATTATTTAGTAAATTAACTTCCATTTTTTGACGTTCAAGTAAGTAAATTCCCACAAAATTATGTCTTTAGAAATGTCAATTCAAAATCAATGTGCTATAACCACAAATATTCGGCAGCAAATTTATCACCGTGCCATCGGCACGGGTACACCCTAGTATATATATATATATATATACACACTAGGGTATGCTCGTGCCTGAAGGCACGCTGATAATTTTGAAAAGCATAAAGTCGTGTATAATATAAATAATAAATGTGTTTATATGTTAGAAGCATATATTTTCAAAGTATAGGATCGGGTATATTAAAGTCATATACAATTTTTTTACAACACAAATGTATAAAATCTATAAGAAAATTTTGATAAAACTTCCTTCGCTTATAAGACTATCCGCCATGTTTAAAAAGTAAAAACAAACTCAACAGCAATACTAATAGTCCGTCATGGACCTCGTATAAGCAACATAATCAGTTACACATGTGTGGTCTAATGTTTCAATGAAGGCAATTAGAACCCAAAATAGATTACAACACAAATAACTGTAAAATCCTAGTAGACAACGGATACAAATACGATACTTTAATAATTTAAACAAATAACAATACTTTCTCCATTTCAAATTAATTCATGTACTTATATTTTTTCCATTCCAACCTATTAGCCAATATATATACTTTTCCCATCCAGGATTAATATTCCATCGAGTCTTACACATGTCAATACTCTTTGTATTTTCTTAAAGAGTCAGATCCGATAACTATTAGTTGTATAAATCAATTGAGTTAATTGTTCTTAGGGGTGGGCACGGTCCGGTCCGAGTTTTGCCTATTTTTTTAACCGGACCGAATATTCAGTCCTCAATATTTTTGGTCCGAGACCGGAACATTAATTCGGTTAACCTATTACTTCGGTCCAGCCTTTTTTCGATTCGGTTTGGGATAAAATTCGGTCCTAACCCTATTTTATATATATATACTTTTTATGATTGTTTTTATCTATTGTTCTCACAAATATATATACAAAAATTAAAAAAATAATAATACTCGAAACTCCAAGTGATATTTACATAGGTTTTCTTAAACCAAATAAAAAAAATTATCTATATATATATAAAATGTTCCAAATTAAATTAATAAGTTATTACATTAATTCAAGAACTAAATATAAGAAACACAATAACATTATTTTTATTATATATATATATATATATATATATGGGAATCGATCCGGTCTGGTCCCAATCGGTCTTTTAATATAGTGGATTGCGGACCGGACCGATTTAATCGATTTTTAGTGAGCCATGGACGTAGCTAAATTGGTGAAACATGTAAATTTCTTGAGCTCTGTGCGTATTATTATATTTGCATTATTTCCTTGATGCATTAAATCCCAAGGTCAACGAAATATTATAGGCAGAGCAGCTTCCAATTTCCAATAATATTATTCGACGAACTAATTCTAATTTCCCAACAATTAGTATCAGAGCTCTTTGTTTGAAAATCATGAGTAGACAAAGTTTCCTGACAAAAATCACTATGCGTAGTATTTTTTTATATTCAACATATTTGGTTGAGTTATAGCAATAGCGTCAGAAAGGAAAATTTCTAAAGTCAAAAAATTTGATGATACAAATTTTAAATTTTGAAAACCAGAAAGATTTTTATTTACCACTGAGTGAAAAAACAAAAGAGATGAAAGATTCTGGATGACAGTTGCTTGATTGGGAATCTCTTGGCACCGTGAGGCTATCACTCTCAAAATCGATGGCGTTCAATATAAAAAATCAAAAGACAATGTCGTCTCTTATAGCTGCCTTATCTAGTATATACCAGGAGCCCCCACCAAAAAATAAAGTTCATTTGATTAAAAAAATTATTTAATCTGAAAATGGCGGAAGGTGGACACTTCAGAGGCATCTAAATGAGTTTAATGGAGTTAGTCAATTAGAATCGATTGAAATCAATTTTAATGATAAAATTAGAGCTACATTAATTCTAGGGCATTTTCCTAAGAGTTGGAGCGGAATAGTTACTGCGATCAGTAGGTCTATAGGAAAATCAAAACTGAAGCTTGACGATGTATTCAGAATGATCATGACAAAAGATATTCGGAAGTAGTCGGACAGGTCTTCCACTTTGGCATTAGTGTGGAACATGGAGAACAGCGACAGGAATTTAAAAATTAAGGTGATTGAGTGTTGGAATTATGACGAGACTGGTAGAATTCTGAAAAATAAGAAGCTAATGTCATTTCAAAAGCATCAGACGATGCGTTGATATTCTCTTTGGAGAGAAAGGTAGCGTGATGGACTCAGGGGATTCTTCTCATGCTACCTCAAGTGGATAACTCTCAATGATTTATGAACCAATTAACCTTGGCAAGATGTATCTTGGTGACGACCAATCTTGCAATGTTTTTAGCAAAGGAAATATACAGATCAAGTTGAACAGTTTGGAGTGGAAGTTAAAGGATGTGAGACACAACCCTGACTACAGAAAAAATCTTATTTATGTGGGCCAGTTGGAAAATAAAGGTTATGTCACAAAATTCAGCGGTAATACTGGAAAATTTTCATAGGTTCCACGACTGTAGCATATGGCGAGAAGAATGTCTCAGTCTATATGATCTCGGATGCTTGGGAATTAATTAATGTTGCTGATAGTAAAGAAAACTCACACTTGTCGCACCAAAGACTTGATCACATCAGTGAAAAAGGGATCAAGGTTATGCACACTTAAGGTAAACTACCAGCACTATAGTCAATTGATATTGATTTATGCGATAGTTTCATCTTCGAGAAGCATAAGCGGGTCAGTTTTATAGAATAATAGAAGAACCCCCAAAGTAGAAGGAGCTTGAGCTTGTTCACACTGACGTTTGAGGGCCAGTCCCAATCTCATCCATTGGTTAAAAATATTATATTATGAATTTAATTGATGACCACTCTTGAAAGGTGTGGGTTTACTTCTTGAGAAACAAGTCTGAGGTGTACGACGTGTTTAAGAAGTGGAAGGCCATGGTGGAAAATGAAACCGGACTGATGATAAAGAAGTTGAGATCCGACAACGGTGGCAAGTATAAAGATATCGAGTTCAAGAAGTTATGTTATGAGAATGGCATCAGGCTAGAGAGGACTGTGCAAGGGACACCATAGTAAAATGGCTTGGAAGAACGAATGAACCGAACATTGACTAAAAGAGTTAGAATCATACGTATATATGCAAGTCTACCCAAAAAGTTCTGGGCATAGGCACTCAACAAAGTAGCCTCCCTAATCAATTGAGGACTATCAGTTCCAATGGGGCACTGAATACCAGAGGAGGTATAGAGAGTAAATAAGATTAAACTTTCACACTTGAAGGTTATTAGATGTGTGTCATATATGCATATTAGTGATCATGCCATAAGCTTGACCCTAAATCATTAAAATTCACTTTCGTTGGATATCGAGAAGATGAGTTTGGTTATCGATTTTGGAATGACTAGATAAAGAATTTAATCAGAAGTCATAATGTGATATTAAATGAAAATGTGATGAATAAAGACAGAGATACACCACTATCTAGTGGCGCAAGATAGGATTCTACAGTGTACATTGATTTAAAGGATATTTTAAATAGTGGGGCATAACGAAAAGATGAAAGTTCTTAACCAGACGAACCAATATCGTAGATTAGCCTACAAGAGATTGACACACCACAATCTCCACATCCCACTCTTATATTGAGAAGATCCTACCAACCTCCTATATTAAATAAGAAGTTATGAACTATTTGTTGCTCAGTTATGGTGATAAACCTGAATGCTACGATGAAGCGTGTCATATATGAGATGAAGTCCCTTGTCTCTAACAACACATGGGAACTAACAAAGTTGCCCATAAAAAATAAGGCTCTACACAACAAATGGGTGCACTGAGTTAAAGAGGAACATGATGGTTCCAAGAGATACTAGGAAATGCTAGTTTCCAAATCATTGCAGCAGTAAGATGGAATTTACTTCACCAAAATGTTCTCATATGTTACGAAACTGGCTACCATTCGGTATATAAGCATTGTTGCAATAGATGATTTTCATCTTGAGCAGCTAGATGTCAAAACTACTTTCGTCCATGGTGACCTAGAGGAGGAAATATATATGTAGTAGATGAAGGGTTTCTCAGTATTAGGAAAGGAGAGACAAATGTGAAAATTGAAGAAAATCGTATACGACTAAAAGCAAATGATATTCACGGGATTCGAACTTAAGCGTCCGTGTAAGTTACGCTTGGTCGTTATTTGTTACTATCACAGTAATTTAAAAGCCTAAACTTTAACTACATTCTTAATGGAGTATAACGGCTAGTCGGAATATAGAATCCATAGGGAATGAATACTAGACTTTAATTAATTTATTACTCTTGAATGAAAGTGTAAAATGTAATTGTTTGTACAAAATATTAATCTAGGCGTGTATGGAAACTAAGTTAAACACAAGAAGAATAAAAACTATAGATTGAGAATAACTACATCAGCACGGGTTAATTAGCATAAAGGGTTACATGGGAGGAAAAACATTGTAAGATTAAATCTCATTTCATCAATTAATCAAACATATAATTATCACTCCCTAAATTCTCATAAAAGCCTTCTATGATTTTGGCGTCAACAAATATCCCGAAAAGTACACACGCAAGATCGTAAATAAGGCACATAGATGATATACACCATTAAATATCCTAGGAATAAAATCAAAAACATCCTAACCCATTAAAACTATAACCTAATCCTTCACCAAAGCAAAGCAATCAACTAACTCATGGTGAATTCAATAATATCATCATAAACTAAATTAGATACAAAGCATTGTAAAGAAATAAACTAGTTCACAAAGTAAGGAAACTAAGTTAGAAAACTTATATTATTGTAGAAGATGATGAATAGTTATCTTACAATACAAACCCTAGGAGAGAGGATGGAAACAAGCTCCAAAAATAATTAACTCTTGACTAAAAATAAGATATAAAATTCAAAATAAACTCCACTCACTATTTATAAAAAGTGGATTGAACAAAAAAAATCAAAAATCTTAAAATATCTGATTTTTAGGGTGAGAATCGATTCCTAAAAAGGGAGAATCTGTTCCCTTCACAAAATTCAGTAAAAAACAGTGATTTGGGAAAAGACTGAGAATCGCTTCTCAAAAAGTGAGAATCGATTCCCTTTGTAAATTTTATCTTCGAGAGCATCCGATGGGAATCGACATAACTTCTTCATCTGAACTCAAAATGATGCACGGTCAGTGGCCATGCAAATCTAATTCGACGGCTACAAAACCTGTATTCCACATTCCCAAATTTTGAAGTTAAAATTATGAAAATGCCCTTGAAGTTGCATCTTGTGATGGAACTTTTTTGAAACACAACCAATTGTTCCGTTAAGCATTCCACTACCTAGAAAAGCTCAAGTAAACCTTCCAATTCATATATATATATATTATAAAAGGTTAACCAATATATGAGCATAAAAGTAGGAAATAATGGATACAATTATGCTAGAATGTATAAGAATAATGGGCAACAATATAAAATACTCGAGACCTATCACACACCCTAACGTAGACATTGTTAGTCCCTAGTGATGTAACAAAATAAAATCCATTCCAACAAAGAGATAACAAAAATATATGCACATAAAAGATAGAAATTCCACTTTCATTGGTGTACGATTGCATTTAGTGAATGGAACAAGCCGTTAAACCCCTAAGTTATCCTAGTGGACGAGTGTTGTCTGGTGAGGATTTTCATGGATGAAACCCACAAACATCAAGTTTCCTTAAAAAGTCTGACCAACATCCAATGCGACAAGTCAAAGAATAAAGAAAAATATTTCAAAAAGTTATGTATCAATAACAATAGAGAATGAACTTCATAGAACTAAAACCTTAAATGTGGGAGGAAAAGCGAGCACATGCAAAGTATGATTTGGAAAAACTTTCATAAACTAGATAAGAATTAAAGCATAGAATGGATATCAATCCCCACTGGATAATACATTCAACAAATAAGATCACTATAAATAGGGTATAACATACATAGGACAAGCGGTCATAAAGAGTAAATATAAATAGAAACTAGGCCGCGCACATGTCATCAATAAAAATAATATATATTTTGATACCAAAAATTATCCATCTACGTGGACCAATCAGAAATGGACACTTATCTCCTTAGATGGCAACGATCCTAGTCAGCAACCACTTAATCGACCCCGAAGATAGTTGATCGGTAGGAAGGCCGATCAACATGAAGAATGCAGATTATTAAGGGAGGTAAATAGTCACCACTTGGGAGGCAGCTAAAGGTCTTTCCACATGTGGTATAAACTATCAACCATCACATTGATTATGTACGGGTGTAAATGCTTGAATATATAAAGGCATTATATTCCTTGATCTCCGGGTCACTATAAATACATTGTATTCCTTTCCCCAAAGGCAAGATAGAACATATTTTATGTTATTCTTCTTAATAAGAGTACCTAGCTTTCTATAATCACTCAAATTAATACAATAATAGTGGACGTAGGCTTTTATTCACAGCCGAACCACTTTAAAACTCCTTGTATCTTATTTGGTTATTTGATTACATCTTATATTTTATCTGTGATTAATAAATTGGATCTAGTCCATTTTTTGACATCAACAAATTGGCGTCGTCTGTGGGAACATGTGTCTATTAGAGTTCTCTATCTAGCACATTTTTACTCAATGAAAAATGAATGACCTTGAGAGTAGTACCAGAAATGAATGCAACACTATTGTCCCATATGCTCTTCCAACAGTAGCTGACTTGAATGGAATTCTTGTCACTATTGCAAGGGGTCAAGATGCCATGCAGGAAACTATGAGGCAATTGGCTCAATCATTACGATTCAGATCTCCATCTCTTTCTAAACAACCTACGGTTCCTTTATCGAGGAGAAAAATTCCACCTCCGGGCATAGCCAACATAGCTATTTTAGGTCTTCACGTGATAGGTCTTACCGTCTGGGACTAAGTTCATCACTCAGGTCCACAAAATCCTATGACGGCCATTCTCTTTCTCTTGAAAGGCCAAGGTTTTGGAAAGATTGAGAAGAGCTTCGCCTTTTATTCATTTAGGACCCTAAACAAACAGGAATCATCCTAAACAGTTATTGTAACAATCCCCGTTTTGTCACGTAAAGGCCAGCCAGTCATGATACACCAAAGATGGGGCTTATTAATAATTTATACCATTCTCAGCACTAAAGATATATAATTTTCTATGTTTTTATAAAAAAATCCACAATGAATAAAACTAATTCAACACATTAATAATAAAAACCAAATCATCATACAATGTCCATAATGTAAAGCTAAGTAACACTGATATAAATAAACATTTGGGCTTATGCCCGTACATATTCTAGTATGAAGTGAGATGATAAAAAGACTGAATTACAACCTACACTAGTGTCAATGAAGCGAGATCCACTACATCCAATGCAACTGCAAGTCTGATCCATCGTCACTTCTTCTTTCCCTATCATTAAGAATACCTAGGGGGAAACATTTATAATTTGGGTCAGAGCTCGAGGTATGCAAGGATTCTTCACCAATAAATATGCAGTTTGTTACTAACTCATACTTCACGTCTCCTCATCGATGCTCACATGTAACGAGTACCTCACCTCTCATTTAGAAGTAGTCCTAATCATATCCCCAAATAAATATCACTTGTAACTTCCATTATTTAATCATCCTAAGAAAGAATAAACCATTTCCATTATTCACTAACTACAAGTGATTTCCCATGTCTAACACTACAGTCCCCGAATAGATTCCAGAATATAATTATCATAATTTACATAAACTAAGTGCAAATCTTACGTCATCATATATTGTAACCCATGTATATTTCTACAAATTATTAATGATTAAATTCCTATTCCCTATCGTCTAACCCGTTAGACTATAAGTTTCACTCTTTTAGATTTATCAAATTTATTATTCTCATTTAATAATTGTCTACACCATTTCTCATTCTATTTAATGTTTGTCTACTCCCTTAAACTATCCAATTCTTATTCTTATTAATAATTGTGTGTCGCATTATTCATTATGACTCCTCTTCGTCCTTAATTATCCACATCATTTTATCACCAGTAAAGCAGTGTCTACATCGTTAGACACAAAAAGGGCACTATTCCATAAAGTATACAACAATGTGTAAATGGGTAAATATAAATGATTATATTGACAATCAATTAATTCAAATGAATTCCTTACACTTACATTGTCAATTTACATTTATTCCAATCCTATCTGAATCAAGTATAGGGCATAAACATCTATTATGCATTATCGGGTCACCATAATATTTATTGTCCACATCCTTAGACAGTTTAATTTATTATAATAGTATTCGAGTAATTAATAATATATGTCCTTCCATATATGTGACACACATGGGCATCTACCGTTGGTGTCTAATTCGTGCTCTATCAGGTAAGTTCTAAGGAATCCCTACATCCTAAGCGAACAGTCCAAAGGAATTCTTAAATCCTAAGCGGGCACCATAAAATACACATAAGTTGGGGGCGGTCCCTACGCAGGACACCTGTATACGACCCATACCCAACGGTGATACAATAAGGGTCAGTTCCACACCTAACCCTCGAGGGTGGAGCCTCTACATAGTACCTATATGGCCTACACATTGTCAAGCCCACCTATGCCGACGTGTGGTCTACTGCCCGAATGCACGAACCCCCAAGCCGATAGGACGGTCCACTTGTATGTCCACACAAATATATAATAGTACATATTATTATCCCATAAAATATATATAAGTAGTTACTCTATAGCTATTTTAATCCAAGGATATCCCAATCCATATAAATTATATCCTCCTTGGCTTAACCATAACATTTTATTCCACTATTCCATAATTCATTTTAAGTCGTTATCTTAAGACTGTTTCCCGATTAAATATTAAGTCTCATAAAAATCTTCTTTGGACTTGAATCACACTTTCTTCATAATTTATTACTCTTTAAATACATAGATATAATTATTACCCAAACTAACCATTCCAAAACATTATAGATATAGTTATTCCTAAACTAGCCTTACCCACATATTTAATAATCTGAACATGTGGTCCTCATGAGTCAAACTTTAACCATTCCAGATTATTAATTATTATACACTTCATGATACCTTTTCAATAAGGTTTATATGTACATATATAAGGTGTCAAGTAACATGGAAAAAGGGTTATATGTACATATATATAATGAATTCTCTAATATAACTAAGTAGTATCACTCCACTATAATAACCAAGCTCATTCATTAGGTCCCTATCTTCACCCTTCAAAATTCATTACACAACGATTCCACTATTAGGTCAAACACCCTTGTCTAACTCCCGAAGTACTATCCAGTACTACTCGAAGCAAATGCCCCGACTCTTAATTTAATTAATTACATTAATTAGTTTATTATAATGGAGTCGTTCAACCAAAACGCTCGAACTCACTCCCTTGTCTCATTTTATAGCCTTTTTGAACTCATCTCATAAGTTCGCATGAATAATTTTTGGCACACTGATAAATTTAATGTCCTTTAACATTCAGTCTAAAAAAATAATCCGAGTCAAATCTCCGACCATTAATTTAATAAATTTCACTCCCATTAAATTTATCTAAGTGGTGTTCATTACCCAAAATACCCGGACTTCCTCAAATAATCTGTAATTTAACTCTTTTAAATTTATTTCACGCAAATTCCATTATTTAAATCAACAGTTCATCTAAATCGAATACATCTCAAAACCCAATTCTCAAGGACCTAATTATTTTATCAAGGATTGTCCCAATAATCTCTCCAAGCTAATAATGAACTGTACAAAAATCACAAAGGAGAAACACTGAAGAATTTTCTCTCAGCGGGGCAGCAGGAGCCAAACAAATTTCTCCATCATTCAAATGATTTCGGATGTCGTTCGAATGACACTCAACGTCGCTTGAACGACCCTACTGGTCATTTGAATGACCTTCTACACTCAAATACCTTCGTCTTCCTCATCGAAACCTGCTTCTTCCATATACACTTATGCAAGCTTTTGACACCTAACAATCCCATTAAAAACTCTCATGTCTAATATATTTAATTCATGGATTTATCCCTAAATACCACTGATTTAAACCACTAACTGTGAACATCAAATTTATTTTCTAGTTTTCTCAAAAGGTTTATTTAATATGCCTTCCAACAATTTCTCAATTTAAATAGTGCATTTATAGATTTTATACTAAGGTTAGGGGTCTAAGCATGGATCATGTATAAATCATCAATTTTCACACAAATTTAAAAAATCTCTAATGGTGCAATCCCAATACATGATTCAACTTTAAATCTAAACATGGAGTTAATATTTATATAAGAATAGAAGAAATTGAATAAGTATGGCAAGAGAATCCCTATCTGGGATTGTGTAGAGAAGCATCTTTCCTCCTCCTATGGTGATCTTCCTACTCATAAGACTTTTTTCCTCTCTCTCTCTCTTGAAGTGGGGCTATTAGTGTTAGGTTTTGATAAGGGGTGGGGGGTTATTTCTCCTCCTTCTAATCTTATATTTTTCTCAATTCCCGAGTTGGGCTTTAGGCCCCAACTTTGGACCCCCCAAATGAGCCCAAATACAAAATCTAATTAATTGGATAACTACCTAACTCATATATATATACCCCGGGACCATTTCTAAGGATCTAAAATATCCAAACGAGCCCGTAATACCTCTAAAAGTGCGTTTTAAATATTTTATCCCAAAGCATATTTAATTGTGTCGTGACAATCCCCAATACCTTTTATAAAAAAAAATACACCCCGTTTGGTTTATTCCAAATCATTAAAGTTCAATTCTAAATTTTATAAATAGTACCGATTTTAATTACTCACAACCCGAATTAACTAATTCCACCAAATAAATTTAATCCTTATTAAATTTTATTTTATTCCAAAAATATACGGTGTATTACAGTTATCTAGAACCAATTAACACCCAGTCGAGCATCGTGAAGCCTCAATCAGATCTAGGTCAAGTGTTTGACGATCTCTGCACGTCGAACATACTTCTCAAGAAGAGATCTCAGCACAAACACATGGTCAGAACGATCGAGGTGCTTTGCACAGATGTGATGCAGGCAATCCTTTGTGGAAAAGATCAATCCATCTATTAGAAGATCGATTGGGGGAAATGGCCAAGGCAAAGAATCTATTGTAGCAGAATTTTGTCAAGGGATCTCCCTTCATCCAGGCAATAATTGATTTCCCAACTCCATCAAAGTTTAAAACCCCAATGGTTACCCCTAAATACGATGGTAAAATTGACCCAATTTTACACATTGAGCAGTATCAGGCTGCAGTTGACATATATTATCTTCCTGATGAAATGAGATGTGGAGATTTTTCAAGCACCATTACTGGTTCAGCCCAAATATAGTATAACAACTTGTCCCGAGGACAAATTTCCAACTTCAATCATCTTGCCGAGTTTTTCATCAGCAACTTTTATCTTGGTGCCAATCCATTTAAGAGAGTCGCCCATCTCCCGAGTGTCAGACTGCGAGTAGGAGAGACCACTAGAGAATATATCACTCGTTTTAATAACAACAAACTCGAAGAGGTTGATTATGAAGAGAAGACAATCATTACCACTTTAATGAGTGGATTAATTCCCAAAAAGATATATTACGCTTTGGCAAAAGATCCTCCCAAAACCATGATTGAGCTCATAGCTAAGGCAGAAAAAATCATAAATTTCGAGGAAGCAATATCTATAAATCAAAGTCCTGTCGCTAAGCCAGAGAAGAAGGAGCGGGAATAGAAATAGAAGAATATGATAAGCCCAAAAATTATGGAACATATACTCCATTCACATTTAGTATTCACCATATCCTAGAGGAAATTAAGCACAATAAAAACTTGAATGGCTCGAGAAACTGAGGGCACCACCCAACATGAGGGATAAATCTAAATATTCTGAGTTCCATAAGGATCATGTCCCCATGATCGATAATTGTATTGCTTTAAACAATGAAGTGGAATACCTCATTCGCCGAGGAAAGCTGAACAAATTTGAAATCGGCATGAAAGCAGAGAAACGGGAGAAAGATAAAATTCTCCTTATAAACCTAGAGATGATAGGAAGTGAAACCATAAAGATGGTTATGATGACAATCCTGGACTGTCGAAGAAGCCGAAGCAAACAAAGCTTGAAGTAGCTATGGTACATTTGGTTCTTTTGATTATCAGGTCATCACATGTTGATATGCATGAGGGGGAATCAGACTGTAGAGAGAAAGTTCTACCATAATGAAGCACATGTCTCCTTCTATATACAACGAATCAATCTGAATGAAGATGATCGCCCCAGGAAAGTCAACAAAGACAAATATTGGTCGTCAAGTTTAGAATTTAAGAAGCCGTCATCATCGGGGTTCGGATAGATAGTTGGAGCTCAACTGATTTCATATCCCACTCCTAGAGTTTAGGACTGAAACTTATCCAACTAAAATCGTACCACCAGCCATTGATAGGTATTTTAGGAGAAAAATTCTACCCCCTTTGGATAGTCAAGCTAGAAGTGTTGTTCGACACTTGGCCAGCAAGCCTCACCGAAAATATACGCTTCTTTGTTATGGATAAAAATGTCCACTCTGCTTACAATGTGATATTAGGCAGGGCGGGACTAAAGAAGTTTAAAGTTGTACCATCCATAGTCCGTCAGTGTTTGAAGTTCCCTATGCACTTTGGGGTTTGAATAAGAAGACCACCACTTACCACGTAGACACTACGGAGCCCAATAGTGAATCAAAATTTGATACTCTGGATCCTCGAGATGAAACTGAGCTAGTCAAAGGATAGATTATAGAACCTACAGAAAGCATAATCTTAGATGATGAAAAGTCGGAGAGAAACACCCAAATCGGCTCCATATTGGATACACTCCATAAACAAGAACTAGTTGCATTCTTAAGAAAATAGAGGAATGTGTTCTCTTAGAGTCACTAGGATATGCCAGGGATTGATCCCAATTTCCTCTACCATGAACTCAACATTAATAAGGATGCCAATTCAATCAAGCAGTGGCGCAGGGTAATCAGTCCGAAGAAAAACCAAGCCATACAGGAAGAGGTGGAGAAATGAAAAAAGGTCCAATTAATTGAGGATGTTAAATATCCAACATGGTTGGCCAACGTCGTGAAGGTCAAAAAGAAAAATGATAAGGGGAGAATGTGTGTAGATTTTACTGATCTTAATGAAGCTTGCCCAAGGACCACTTTCCTCTACCCAAAATTGATTAGATAGTTGATGCCACAACTGGACATGAGTGGTTGAGCTTCATGGACTCTTATTACGTCTATAACCAAATCAAGATGAAACCAGAGGATAGGGAAAGCACTTATTTCATTACTAATCGAGGTACTTATTGCTATAATATAATGCCCTTTGGGCTAAAAACGTTGGAGAAACATACCAGATGTTGGTCAATAAGATGCTTGGAAAGAAGATTGGGGAAAATATGAAGGTTTATGTAGATGATATGTTAACTAAAAGCAAGAAAGCTTCAGATCATATCAAGGACCTCAATTAGAATTTCGATCAGTTGGAAAAACATCAAATGAAGTTAAACCCTACCAAATGTGTGTTCGGTGTGCAAGAGGGAATGTTCCTTGGCTTTATAGTAAACCAAAGAGAAATTGAAGCTAATCCTACCAAAATCAAAGCTTTGATAGATATGCAGTCGTCAACTTACAAAAAAGATGTTCAAAAACTCACTGGTAAAGTAGCTTCTTTTAATTGGTTTATTTATCGAGCAACTGATAGGTGCTTACCATTCTTTAAGGTGCTTAGGAAGACCTTTGAGTGGAATGCAGAGTGTGAAGAAGCATTTCATGAATTGAAGAAATATTTGGGATCACCACCATTATTATCCCGACCAGTCTTGGGAGAAAAGTTGTACTTGTAATTATCTGATTCTGAGTCTGCAATTAGCTCGGCATTAGTTCGGTTGGAGAATGAGATCTAAAAACCAATCTACTATACCAGCAAGGCATTCTGAGGAACAAAATTAGGTATCCACGCTTGTAAAAACTGGCCTTAGCATTCATTGAAGCCTCTAAGCGTATGAAGCCTTATTTTCAAGTGCACACCATAGTTGTGTACACTGATCTACCTCTTCGGTAAGCACTCCATAAACCTGAAAAGTCAGGAAGATTGGTGTATTGGTCAGTAGAGCTGGGAGAATATGACATCATTTACAAACTAAGGTCATCATTGAAAGGACAAGTTTTGACAGATTTCATTACAATGTTCACCTATCTAGAGGTTACCAACCAATAAAACTTCCATCCCGAACAGACTTCTTTAGAAGAGAGCTCAGCTCAAAAGCAATCCAAAGTCATAGCCGACCAACCTGAATCATTTAGCAATCAATATATGGCTCAGAATTATGTAGAGGAAGGTAAAAAGATATTCTACTATGGAATTATGTCTACGAAAAGCTTTAGTAGTGATATTCCATTGTGGAAGCTATATGTGGATGGATCTTCATGTGAAACTGGAAGTGGAGCAGGTATCATACTTAATATTCCTGACAATATTGATGTTAAATATGTCATTAGATTTTAATTCAATGCATCAAACAATGAAGCTGAGTTCCAGGCTTTTATAGCCGAATTGGAATTAGTCCATTCATTAGGCACCGAGCAAGTAGTGGCGTACAGTGATTCATTTATCAACCAAGTGCTTCATTTATATGGAGTCAAAGGAGAGTTAATGACTATATACTTGACCAAGGCAATGGAAGTCATTTCTAAATTTCCAGGCGTGAAAATGAAGAGGATACCAAGCATAGCTAATGCCCGAGTTGATGCACTTGCTCAACTATCTTTAAAACAAGAATAGGACTCCGGAGAAGCATTTCAATTGAGATCTTGGAAAGACGGAACATAGACGAGGATCCAATGATCAGTTTCATTACAGTAGATATGGGACCTTTCTATATGTATCCGATTAGAGCTTACATCGAAGAAGGAACCCTGCCAACTGATCCAAAAGAAGTAAAAAAACTTCGGTACAAAGCAGTCAGATATGTGTTGGATAAAGGAGTCTTATACATAAGGAGATTTACTATTTCCTTATCACGTTGTGTCCATATATTGAAAGTTGATGATTTGATCAAGGAGGTGCGTGAAGGTTCTTATAGATCTTATTCATCTAGTCGATCATTACTCTAGAAAATCAACACACAAGGATACTACTAACCAACTATGAAGGAAGATTGTAGGGCCTTCGCAAGAAAGTGTTATAAGTGCCAAAGGTTTTTTGTAATTCACAAAGAACCCAGCGCTTCTCTAGAATCGATTAATTTTCCATGGCCATTCTCTATTTGGGTAATTGACTTGGTTGGCCCACTACCAACCACCAAATGCAGGTTCAGGTACCTAGTAGTTATTGTTAACTATTTCACAAAATGGGTGGAAGTAGATTCGTTGGTAGAGATGCCTTATAAGAAGGTATATCAATTAATCTGAAAGAACACCATATATAGGTATTGCATGCCTTATGCCTTCATTACATACCATGGAACCTAGTTCGATAATGATGAATTCGAAGCATATTGTGTTGAATCCAAAATGGAAAAACTTCATTCTGCACCAGGCCATCCATAAATCAATGGCCAGACGAAAGTAACAAATATAACCTTGCTTAATGGAATGAAGAAGAGACTTAATGCTGCCAAGGGAAATTGGATTAATGAATTACACTCTATTCTTTGGGCTTATAGAATAATATCGAGGACAACAACTGGATAAGCACCTTATATGCTTGCGTTTAGGACAGAAGCCATATTACCAATCGAGATAGGCCTACTAACTCACATAGTGATGAGCTTTGATTCTCCTAAAAGTGACTTGATGAGAATATCGAACTTAGACATGTTGGAAGAAGTCTGAGAAATTGCCGCCCTCAGAAATGCTACATATCAACAAAGGATTGCTCATTTTTACAATAAAAGGGTCAAGCCAACCAACTTAAAAGAAGGTGACTAAATCCTCAAGAAAGTCATCCAGATAGGCAATAGGCTTGAAGCCAACTGGCATGGCCCATATCGTATTTCAGCGGTGATCTGACCAGGGACTTTTCAACTTGAGACACTTGATGGGGAAGAAATCCGAGCTCCTCCACAAATATTATCAGTGAATAAAGGCATTGGCATATTGTATTTCTTTTTACTTTATGTTCAACACAACTATTTTTCGAGTTCAATAAAAATATTAATTTTAGTTCCTTCAATTTTTTCAATTTTTTTTTCGAAGTACAGTGATATACATCCCCCAAAAACATCAAACAAAAAAATATCTCTTGGTCTTCAGCTCTTGCCGATCAACATCATATACTTAATTAGGTTGAACTTATCAAATTCAAGATGCACCAATAGCTTACTATACAGTCGTGTCTCGCCTGAAGAAGTTATTACTTCATGTATGACTTTGTATTAACAAGTCACAAACAAGAAGTATTACTTCATGTATGACTTCGTATTAACAAGTCACGAACAAGAAATATTACTTCATGAATGAATTCATATTAACAAGTCACAAATAAGAATATTATCCCACCAAGTTATACACAGGATTATGTTCTTAACACACTTAGTCGCCATTAACAACTTACTTCATATATGACTTCGTCTTTGGCAAGTCAAGAACAAGAAGTCTGTAAAACTTCATATACAATTCAAACATTTACAAAATAAGTTTTACTTGAATAAGTTAAATGCAGAAAGACATGTATGCATTCCTAAACTTTGGAATACACACATATATTCCTCATACACTTGATCACCATTGATAACTGATGTTAAACTTAGATCAACAAAATTATTTGTCAATTTATTACATTGGTAGAATCTATTGCCCTACAATCACAGTTTAATAATTTATTATTAAACGATAACTTAGTTGACAAATTGGTTAGCTAATTATAAGTTGACAACACAATAGCATGTATTTTTATTTAAATACTAATTGTATTACATTCAAAGATCAAACAATTATAAAATACAGAAGAATTATTCAACTGGGCGTTTTCCTTGTGCTTTGGAAGTTTGTGGCACTCTCTCTTATTGTACTCTCTCCACCCCATCAGGAGGATCATCCAGGGTATAAGGGAATTCATGAAGTTAAAATCCCTCAACATTTTTGCCTAATTACTGTTGCTTGGCATATTGATCAGGTGAGGAGGACGAATCATTTCAAGCACATCATGAAGACCATAATCTTCCAAGTATTTACTGATGAAGCATTGGGGAATAGCATCAGGAAGAATCCATGATATGTCCAACTTAAATGGGGTCTTGTCATAATCCAGTAACCACGCTTATTCTGGTACCATAGCTCACAGTTTTGGTCATATTTCAGCAAAGTCAACAAGTCGGTTTATCCCCATCTGTAACCTTCATAATGGCTCTGGACAAGATGATCATCAACATGGTTAATGAGTTTATTATAGCCTTCCATACAGACCTCCCTAGGCTACTTGTGAAATTGAAAGGTTAACCTTTCAACCTGAAGTTAAAGTTTCTTCAAGACGTCACTCTTCACTTTCAACTGAGCAGATTTATTGACGATGGCTTTATCCTTAGCTTCCAACTGGATAAAAAATCAGCAATGGCCTGACTCGTTGTATTCAACCGGGACGTTTGGTCTGCTAATTTTTTTCTAGTTCTTTCCTCTTCTACTGTTGGTCGGACAACCCATTATTGCCTAGAAGTTTGCGCAAGTTTGTCTTTCTATAGTTCTTCAAGTTCTTCTATTAATCTGGCATTCTCAGCTTCCAAAAAATAAGCTCCCTCATCAGCACCACTAGAAGATGAATTTTTTAGACTGTCTAACTCATTTTTTAGCCGATTGTTTTCCTCTTTAATAAGTTTGTCTACTTCTCGATCTTCATCCACTTCTCGGTTCAACAAGAATTCTTTTCTTTTGTACATGGATGCATACTCTTCAAGCTTCTTCTCAAATCCCCATCCTTCACTTAATGCTTAATACTTAGCTTCATAGTCGGCATGAAGTGAAGCTAAAGAAAACTTATGGTCTTTTTACAGATCTTCAATCACCTCATAATAAGCACCATTATTTACCACTGTCCTATCTAGCAAGTAGTGAATATAGATGTATGACTCCTTAACTTGGTCGGACACATTGGACCAAACAAGTCGACTAATTATTTTCCAAATAAAGGAAGATTGCCAACTTCCAGAAGATTTTTACTTCGCCTAAGTAGGCCGAATTTAGTAGAAACTATGGCCTTTTTCCTAGCATTAAACTACAAATTGCAAATGTAAGAACACAAGTGTGATTACTGAGCAAACATAATACAAGGTTTATGACTTCATGAAGATAACTCAACCAAACAAGAAGGCATAAGTATGGAAAATGCAAAACATTTAGCCAAAAAGAAATGATTTCATTAATAAACCAGAAGGTGTTACATAATAATGATCCTATTACGAGGCAGAAGAATAAAAAAAAGGAGTTAAACCTCCTCCTTATCCTGAACATTACTCCCAGAAGGCAGCTCGACATAAGGGATGGCTTCATCAACTGGCTTTAAAGAAGACCCAACATGATGAATGTAAGATTCTTCAGACCCTTCCTCATTGTCAAAGTCTTCCTCTAAGTTTGGAGGAGAGGCTGGATCATGCCTCTAAAATAGCTGAGAGTCTTCAGCGGTGTTGACCTCCTTCAGGGCCTCCAACCAGACATCTTTGAACAATTTCTTTTTGATGTACTTAATTTGAGTGTAGGTAGCCAGAAATGCTTTGTCCCAACCCTTATTAAAGGATTCTTCCTTTATTTTCTTATTATTGGCCTTCTCTGTAACCAGGTTAGTAGTCAGACTAACTGTTTTCTCCTCGACAGACTTGAGGAGGGCTTAATTTTCCACTAACTTCTCTTCGTCCACCTTGGACCTATTTTTAACAACTGTTAAACGGATCTCATTAGTCACCAACTTTCCCTCAGTAGTAGTGGATCTATCCTTAGCCTTCTGCAACTCTATTTCCCAAATCTTTTGTTTAGACTCCAACGCCTGTTTCGAAGTCTCCAAAGATTGCCTTAAAACTTTAAAGGCCTCTTCTACATCTCCTTCCAAATAATGTAATTAATCGTCCTTCTCCATTAATTAGTTGAAGTTTACCAAAATTTGCACAAAGGAAAAGTATCAGATCACAAGAACAAGAATAAGAACAAGATAGTAAGGATACGTAACAAAGGGGAAAAGAGTTAGCAAAGCCAAACTCTGGCAAGCATTTTTTGCCAACTTTAATCGTGGTAAAGAAGTAATAGTTTCTCTATCAGTAGAGTGAGTACCAGTTTTGATTAATTTTCTAGCTATGCTAGGATTAATAATTACAGAAGATGACCTTGCAATAGCCATGTCCTCTTGAATTTTCTTGACCAAATCCTGGTTGGCAGTGCTCTTATCAACTTGCTTCTTAAAAAGACTTTTTTCTTAACCTCTTGGATTGAGGTGCATTAGTATCAACCTCCTCAATAGTTATGATCTAAGGGACTTTTTTAACAACTTTGGATGTTTTCTCTGTCACAACGGACTTCTTGGCATCATCTACCTTGCCAGTCTTCTCTGCAGCTCTCTTGGCAGTGGGAGGCAAAGCTCTAATCATTATTTCGGGAATTTTTCTTTTGCCCATGATAACAAGTGGGGAGATGGGAACAGTAGAATTGTCCAATGAATCAAAAGAAGATGAAGCACCAAAATCCTTTTCAACTCCTAGAGACTCCTCGGCCGAAGAAGTAAGAAGTGGTTCCTCGACTAGATTTATAGGGGCTAAAGTTGTTGTAGTGGTAGGCCTAGAACAAAGGAAGTAATCGAGATCCTATATTGCAGCAAGTAGGAAGCTACTCTGGGGTGTTCTTTTCTAATACTCTAATGAATACTCCATAAGAATTTCAACTAATGAATATTGACGCCCCCCTTCTTTGGGAGACTTTTTCTTGCTCTCAACTGTGCAAAACAGGACAAGAAACATTAGTCAACATATCATCAAAAAGTTAGTCATCAAAAAAAGAAAGGTACAATAATCAAAATCAACAAGCTATGTCATGTTCTACTCGAGGGCATTTAAGCGCATCATACACTTCTCCTCTTTGAATAGGAGCATGTATCTAATTATTCTCTATTACCCCATAATCAAAATAGTCTTTGTTGGAGTTTGGAAAATTTAAGACTAGGGCTCTATTGGCAAACCTAGTTTTCATATAATAGGTACAATCACTAGTAATCCATTTGTAATAGAACATCAACTCAGGGATGCCAAGTGGGTACCATATATTTGGTTAAGCCTATGAATCCCATTCACTACTCTCCAAGTATTGGAGGCTACTCTAGTGTAACAACCCAGGCTTTTGAGCGGCTGTTTTATAGTATTTTGCCCGATGGGTTAATTCTATAAAATAGGGGAAGTTGGAGTAAATATTGTTTCCCGTGATATTAAGGGATAATATTTACTATGTTTTGTATATTTACCGTATGAGAAGGTAAATAGCATTATGTTGTGATATATTGCGTCGTTGTATGTAAAACGACAATTATGACCTATACTTTAAGTTGGGAAAAATTAATTAAATAAAATAAGATTGGAATATAAAAATTGTTCACACTTTCTCGAATGCCAAAATAGGGGGTGGGTTGTTTTTAGAATAGTCGAGATAGTCAAAATAAGTGCCAAGTTGTATTTTTGAGTTTTGGGCACTTTTGGGGTGTTATGACTCAATTATGTGGATACGAGTCATTTTAATGGTGTATTAGCAATTAAAAGACGGCATTTATGTTTTAAGACCCGTTTAAGTACCACACCCCTTTTTCTTTCTTCATTTATGAGAAAAGCCAAAGGAGAGAGAGAGAGAGAGAGAGAGAGAGAGAGAGAGAGAGAGAAGAGAGAGTTGGGAGAAATGGAGAAAAAGAGAGAAAATGGAGATTTGGGCCGGATTTCCATTGCTACCGGAGGAGGATCAGAGACTACGAGCCATGAGGCAAGTTTATTACTTGCTAGATGTTGATTTAATGCGATAAATTGCATGTATAGTTAGGTTTTGGAGATTTAACCCATAAATGGGTATTTGTTGATTTTGATGATTAAACCCTTAAATCTTAGTTTTAATTTCATTTGAAGATAAACTATTAGTTATTAATGGTGAAAAAATGATTTGGGAGAATTAGATGTTGTTGGTGTTGGATAAAATCAAAGATATGAGGTTTGGGGATTTTAGGGTTCATATAACATGTAGCCCAAGTTGGGCAAAATTTCAGGACCGAATCGATTCGGTCCTAGGGGCAAATCGATTCAGATAAGGGATAGGCTACAGGTCTGGCAGACCGAATCGATTCCGGTCAAAACCGAATCGATTCGGAAATTGCAGAAAGTCAGTTTTTGCTCACCGAATCGATTCGACTGTTTAGCGAATCGATTCACAAGGGCGAATAGATTCGGCCCAAGGGGCGAATCGATTCGGTTCCCCTGTTTTTGTGAGATTTTCTTAGTTTGATTTTTAGCCCTTTTCTTTTAGGTCCAAGGTTTAGGGGCCTTCCTTTGGGAAGTATGGGGAGTCCAATAGGGTGGTTTTTTGGTAGACTAATGTCCTAAGATTAATGGGATGATTGGGCTTACCTCGACAGCTAAAGTGTATAGGTTGGTGTCCGAATGGAATAGGAGATTAACCGGAAGATAAATTGAAGACAAAATATTAATGTTGAGACATTTGGGAGACACTCCTTAAGGGAGATTCATTTTTAAATGGTTTATGATATTATATTAAAGTCTTGGGGACAAGTTGAGGTTATTGGTACTTCGGGTCTTAAGTCATTAATAAAATATGACTTTAAGAATAAGAAATTAATATTATTAATTGTTGTACTAATAAATTGGTACAAATGATTTTGAGAATGTAAAAATGGATGTTTTCAAATGAAAAGGAAGATGATTTTCAGAAATTTTAAAAAGTATGGATACACACCCTCTCTAAATCGCTATCTTAAGGGAAGTTCGCGCATTGTGGTGAAGCCCCCTGACTAATAAATGCAGGGTGGATATAGTCCCTAGGCCATATGAGCGTTTGTTGTATATTTTTCTACGATGGGTAGGTAATTCCGGGTGTGGTTATGACTACCCCGCAGGCATATGTCCAATTCCCGACGTTTCGGTAGGATCCCAGGTTGTCAAAATAATAGGCCCTGGAAGATGATAGCCATTTAGGGGCGCGCACAGTGGGGAAACCCGGACGGGCGGTCTTAGAATCGTTATATATATATATGATTATAACTATTCTAAATCAAGTTGGACTTGATGTACAAAATGCCATAAAGATCACGATGAAGTGCTTTAAAGAGCACAATGAAATGCCACAAAGTGCATTTGATGATGATGATAATCCTGATAAGGAAGGTATTTTTACAAAGTGCCATAAAGAGCACAATGAAACGCCATAAAGGGCATAAAAACTATGATTATATTTCCTGATAAGGAATGGAACCATGAAATGAACTAGTGTACCGGATGAAATTATTTGGTAAACATTTGATAAAATGTTATACCATTTATGTACGTTGACCTCACATTTATATGCATATTAGTATTGTACTTAGGGTATAATGGATCCCGACGATAGACCTTACCTAGTAGTAGTGTATCGGGGGGGTTCCTTGTTTGGATTTCGCTTTGCGAGACACCCCACGCACGAATAAGGGCATAGTTTTGTGACTGGGGAGAAGTTATCCTTTAGTACTCAGAATAATTAGGACAGGTTCTAATGTATCTCGATGATCAACCTTGCTTACTAGTAGTGTATCGGGGGGGTTCCTTGTTTGGATTTCGCTTTGCGAGACACCCTACGCACGAATAAGTACATAGTGTTGAGACTGGAGAGAAGTTAGCTTTCTGTTCTTTGTGTAACTAGAGCATCATCATTGTTATTGCGCTAGGTTGCTTTTATATTGAGAGGTGAGAACTGTTATTGTTAAATGCGAGAGAATTACGCACTTAACTGTCATGCATTTTATTCACATGGGAATCATATCAAACCGGGCCCTGATCGGTCTATATTTCTTATTTTCTACATATACTCTTTGTCGTTACAGGTGCTCTACCTCATGGACACCCGTATTTACATTTCCATTCCGGTTGTCATGGAGCTATGGCGTATTGCGGATGTTGTAGGTCACTTGTTTAGACACTTCTTTCCCTTGTACTCTAGTTGTGCTCAATTGTTTATTCGGACGTGTTTGTCCAAGTCTTGCACTCATTTACCATATTGTAAATATTGAAATGTAATACTCGGTGTAACTATTTGTATTGGTCTGTTCACCGACAGCTTATTCGGTGATTATTTATGATATTGTCATTCTTTATTTATCGATTTTTTATATCCACCGTTTTCGCAAATGGGATTGTCTAAGTGTTTTATTTTATTTACAAATTTTCTTTTTATTGACAGTCCGTTTTCTAAAATGATTGGTGGTTATCTCGTACTATTATTTTAAATCGACAGTGATGCTGAGAATGGACCATCTATGATTCCTGTAATTATTAGAGTATTGGGTTGGCCACCTATTATTTTAGTAGGCGGGTTGTTATAGATGTTATCAGAGCATTAGGTTCTAGAGTCCTTAGGAATCTGTGCGGATGTATTTCGCTTTCAACGTTACTTCTGATTTGATATAGAGCCTTAAGATTATGATTATTTATTTCTCTTGTGAGTCTCGTTCTTCTGTTATGCTATGAGAACCCCAAAAATCTTTTGCGCGTTCGTGTGTGACTAGTAAGTCGTCATATGATGGGCATCAAGGGAGGCCGTTGTGAAGGCGTAACTAGATGGGATTACTAAGAGCTGTAAGTGGTAGTCGGGGATGAGGTCCGCTTTAGAGGTCGCTCCCTTTGTAACATTGTCTTACATTGCTACCGTGACTACTAAGTACAGTAGGTATAGTTTTCCATGTACCGCTGTCAGTAGAGAGTGGTATTAAGCTTGGGATTCCAAGCGATGTCAATCTAAAGATTGAGAAGTCCTTGATGAGGACCACATGTTGAAGTTCAGTTGGATTGGAGGAAGCATAATCTCATTTGGTGAGAATAGGAGGCCTGAGAGTCTGGCCTAGAATAGGGCATAGAAGTGCCCAGGTGCGAAGAGTGGAAGGAAAATCTTCTCACCCATAGGAGTAAGGCTGAAGTGGCGGAAATGGTAGTCTCCATAGTAGGGTGGTGCAGGAAGTTTTGCCCAAAGAGAGAGAGCCCTTCGATATAATGATAGGCTCACAAATAAGTGTTGCTAACACTTCAGGAAAAGTAATGTTCATGAGACCCCATCGGTGGACATCCACCCGGGGATGACTCATTGAACTAAGGCAGGGGAGGCCGATAGGATGTTCTCTTGGCCAAAAAAGTTAAGGGAACTATGTGAGGGATTGTTAAAGTAGCCTGATATTTAAGTAGTTGGTTCGGTTAAGACTAGAATGATGTGTCTAGGAACCATTGGTAGTGGCTAGAGAATTTGGCAAGTATGTTGGCGGGAATTTCCACCATCGATGAGGGTGGAGCGTTCCTTATGATAAGATGGAGTAGTATTGTATTTACCCTAGATTCGGGTGTGTATATTGAGCTTGTGATAGTATATTTACCTGGCTTCCAGGATAGGAGAGTTCTATATTTTCTTTCACTCGTTATGGGGCGAGTGCTGATATGTGTGGTATGTGCTACTTGTATTATATGTAATATACGAGTAGAGATGTTCTCAGATTGGTTGGTGCGATAGCAAGCGAATAAATCGCGAGGCTATCCTATTCTAGTTGTAGAAAGGAACTGGTTGTTCTATAATGTATCCCCTAGATATAGGATTGAGACTTTATAGAGATGGTTTACGGTGTGTAGGTAGTTTTCATTTTTTTTATTTATTTTTCTTGCTTTATTCGTTTTTCTTGATTGTTTGCTTACTTTGTTTGCTTTGCTTGTGTATGATGTTGCCTGATCTCCACGACCAACAAGTTAAGGTGATTGTGTTGGAGGGGTTCCTTGTTTGGATTTCTCTTTGCGAGATGCTCCACGTATGAACCTTAACGACGTTGGAAGTGGAGAGATGTCGCATATTCTTTTCTTTTTCTTTCTTTACTTTTCTGTTGGTTGAGATGTTGGGTTGGAAAAGTTTAGCCAAGAATCACGTAAATGAGTGATTAAGGGCTAAGTTAATGTGCGATATATGAGCACTGTGATAGTTTTTCCTCTGATCGATGTGGGGAAGACTAAGATATGAAAGTCGAATAGAGACTTATGTTCATGCCTTAATGAGAAGGCCATCTATAAAAGATGTATATATGTATTTTGGGACAAAGTATTTGTAGTGCTTTACAGAAAGTAAGCGCTCGATCAGTTAAATTTTTTATTTTTCTATTCTTGTGGTAAGACTTAGAGTTAGGATCTCGTGTTTTATGACGTTGACCTGAGGAGGGGTATTCCCCTGCTTATAGTGATCAATGTGCTTATTATTTGGAAAAGATGTGCGATGAATGCATTTGTCACCAATCAGAGTGTAACCAATTAAGTAACTTTTATTAGTAATAAGGAAAATGAACTTCTATTTTCATAACAAAATAATACAAGAAAAAGATCTAAAAATAGAATTTATTGAGATTAGCTGCATTCCATGCTCGTGGTATTTCTCTGCCCTCCATCATTTCCAGGTGATAGGCAGCTTGCAGATCGTCTTTAGTTACTTTAAAGGGTCCTTCCCAGTTTGGGCCTAGCTTGCCGTCTGACGACTTCACTGTGCTGCCCAGGACTTTCCTTAGAACATAGTCCCCAACTTGGAACGTCCTCGGGCTAACCCTTTTGTTGTAATGCTTCGCGAGATGTTGCTGATAGTTCACTAGCTTCACCAGGGCTAGCTCTCTGCGCTCGTCGGCTAGGTCGAGTTCGTCGAGCAATCCTTCATCATTCAGGCCTTGGTCGACAAGGTTAGATCTCATTATTGGCAAACCTGCTTCTAGTGGGATGACTGCTTCCATGCCATATGTCAGCAAAAATGGGGTTTCTCCTGTTGCTCGCCGAGGAGTGGTTCGGTACGCCCATAGAACATGGGGTAGCTCTGTTACCCATGCGCCTTTGGCTCACTCTAATCGCTTCTTTAATCCACCGATCACAGTTTTGTTAGAAGCTTCAGCTTGGCTATTGCTCTGAGGGTAGGCCACCGAACTGAAGTGGTGTCTAATCCCGTGTTTGTTATAGAAGTTCTGAAAGGGGACACTTTCGAACTGCGTTCCATTATCGATGATGATGGTTCTGGGGATTCTAAACCGAGTGATTATATTCCTCCATATGAACCTTATCATATCAGCATCTCGGATGTTCGTCAGGGGTTCAGCCTCGATCCATTTGGTGAAGTAGTCAGTCGCAACCAACAGGTATTTGCGATTGCCGACGACGGTAGGCAGCGGTCCCACGATGCCCATTCCCCATTGGGCGAAGGGCCATGGGATAGACAAGGACTTCAGGTCGCTGGTGGGTTGGTGGGCCATAGGAGCATGGAATTGGCATTTCAGGCATTTGTGGACATATACTGCGGAGTCCTTTTGCATATATGGACACCAATGGCCTTCCTTCATTGCTTGAAAGGCTAGAGACCTTCCTCCGATATGACTTCCACAGATTCCTTCGTGAAGATCGTGTAGCACTTGCTCGACATCACCTGGGTGTACGCATCTAAGGTAGGGACCGGAGAAGGATTTCTTATACAAGTCGCCTCCTGTGGATAAGTGAAAGCGAGCAGCTTTGACTCTTATCTGGTGGGCAGTTTTCTTGTCATCTGGGAGCATGCCATCCTTTAAATAGTCCTTTAAGGGGTCTATCCAGCTGGGGGATGATCCCACCTGGAGTATTTGTTCCACGTTTGGTAACTTGATGTTGTGGTTAATGCTCGAACAAATGAGGAAATCGATGGGGATGACCCCTTTAAGGTCAGAGTCAACTGCCAAACTTAAGGCTGCTAAGGCATCAGCATGACTGTTTTGCCCCCTGGGAAACTGCTGGATGTTGATCTCTTCAAAGCTTGACATTAATTCTCTCACTAAGGCGAGGTAGGCTGCCATTCTTTCATCCTTTGCATTGTAATCTTCACTTATCTGATTGGAGACTAGTTGAGAGTCGCCGAACACCTATAAACGTTTTGCTCCTAGAGTTTGTGCCTTTTTGAGACCGTCTATTAGGGCTTCGTACTCTTCTTCGTTATTGGAGGCTGCAAATCCAAGCCTGATTCCTTGTTCAAGGATTGTGTTTTCTGGAGTGATAAGGACAATGCCTACCCCTGCCCCCTTTGAGTTGGAGGCTCCATCAACGAAGAGTCTCCAGGTTCTCTCTGTTGCTTGGTTCTGCTCTTTCCTTGTTGGTTGAGGTTGGTCGGAGAGTTCTTCGCCCGTGAATTCGGCTATGAAATCAGTAAGGATCTGACCCTTGATAGCTGTCCTTGGTTGAAATTGGATCTCAAACCGGCCGAGCTCGACTGACCACTTAGACAGTCTGCCCGACAAGTCCGCTTTCCTTAGGATCGCCTTAAGGGGATGCGATGTAAGGACGATGATAGTATGAGCTTCGAAATAATGCTTCAGCTTCCTCGAGGCTATTACAAATACAAAGGCGAGCTTCTCCAATGACAAGTACCCTTGTTCGGCGTCTAATAAGGTCTTGCTCGCGTAGTAAATGGGGTGTTGGATTCCTGTAACCTCTCATATTAATGCAGAGCTGACAGTGTGATTGGATACGGAGAGGTACAGGTACAAAGAATCCATTTGCTATGGTATGACAAGCAGCGGTGGGGAGCTTAAGTAGGACTTGAGCTCGTCCAAAGCTCGCGAGCAGTCTGGGATCCACTCTAGCGGTTTACTCCCCTTTAAAAGCTGGAAAAAAGGCTTGCACTTCTCGGAGGATTTGGAGATGAAGCGATTAAAGGCGGCGAGCATTCCAGTGAGCTTCTGCACGTCCTGGATTGTTCGAGGGGGTTGCACCCTGTTGATTGCATCGATCTGGTCTGGATTAGCTTCTATGCCTCTCTTACTGACCAAGTACCCAAGAAATTTTCCTGACTGGACACCGAAGGAACACTTGCTCGCATTAAGTTTCATCCAGTACTTCCTGAGGATTTCGAAGGTCTTTGACAGGTTCGAGAGGTGATTTTCCTTCTTCTTTCTCTTAACGAGCATGTCATTAATGTAGACCTCCATTGTGTCTCCCATTTGATCCTTGAACATTTTAGTGACCAGCCGCTGATAGGTTGCCCCTGCATTCTTGAGCCCAAAGGGCATGACCTTGTAGCAATATAACCCAACTGTCATGATGAACGCCGTTTTGTCCTAGTCTGGGGCATACAAGGGGATCTGGTGATATCCTGAGTATGCGTCCAGGAAACTCATTCACTCGTGAGCTGTAGTGGCGTCTACTAGTTGGTCTATCTTTGGTAGGGGGAAACTATCCTTAGGGCATGCTTTGTTGAGGTCAATGAAGTCGATGCAAACTCTCCACTTCCCATTATTCTTCGGAACTACTACTAGGTTGGACAACCACTTGGGGAATTGCACTTCCCGTATGGATCCTGCATGCAGCAGTTTTTCGACTTCCTTTTCGATCGCTTTAGCCTTCTCGGGTGCAGTTCTCCGTACCTTCTGCGTGATTAGCTTAAATGTGGGGTCGATGTGAAGCTGATGACAGACCATACTAGGATCGATTCCAGGCAGCTCGTATGGTTCCCATGCGAAAACATCTACGTTGTGTCTCAGCAAGGTCGTTAACTCCTTCTGTTCTTGGTCGGTGAGAGATGCTCCAATCAAGAAGACTCTGATACTGTCACCAACTTCAGCCATAACTTCTACCAGGTCCTCGACGACACGCTCGGAGGGGAGGATCCTGGTCTCCTCTACTCCAGGTCTTCCGTACTTTAATTACTACTTGGAAGGTATCACACCTTCGTTAACTTTCTCGTTGGGTTGACCGGCCTTCTTCTCTGGCTTTGGTCGGATGGATTCTATGAAGCACTTCCTTTCCATCGCTTGGTCATCGTGGATCTCCATTACTCCTCGCTCGGTTACATATTTGAGCTTCTGATGGTAGGTCGAGGAGACTGCCTTCATCGCATGAAGCCATCCCCTGCCGAGGATGGCCTGGTACGGTGAGTCGATGTCAACTACCAAAAACTCGATCATCTTGGAGACGTTTCTAGCACGCACTGGCAGTACTATCTTGCCCAGGGGCATGGTCATTTTTCCAGCAAAGCCGACCAAAGGAATAGTAGCTTCCTTTAGGTCGGCGGCGCTCAACTTTAATTTCCTGAATAGGTCGAGGTACATTACTTCGGATGAGCTTCCTTGATCGACGAGCAGCTTATCGATGTCAAAGTTGGCTATCCTGAGTGTAATGACCAGGGCATCATGATGTGGGGTCCTTACTCCCACCAAATCTTCATCCGTGAAAACAATATGCTTGTTATAGTTGACGTCCTCTACTCGTCGACGCTTTCCTGACTGTGACTTTGCTGGATCGATTTGAAAAGCCTGCATTACCGCTGTAAGTTTTTTCATTTCCATTCGAGCTGAGTTCCCTTGTATCTGCTTGACGTCAGATACTCAGTGGATTACTGTGAACTCATGTCCAGCATCATCCTCCAGCACATTGTCGGGTCTCGCCTCTCTATTGGCAACCACTTTCTCTGCCCTCTTTTCCACAAAGTCGTTTAAATGCCCGGACTGTGCCAACTCCTCGAGGTGAGACTTAAGAGCTTTGCAGTGCTCGGTCTTATGTCCTCCCTCTTTGTGAACAGCGCATCTCCTCCCATTTTCCTGGGCCACTTGATGAATGGCTCATCTTTGATCTTCGCGAGAATTTTGTAAATTGGTTCTTTGAAGACAGTGTTGATCGCCTGGAATACTTTCGATGCGTCATGGTTTCCTCCGTTCTTGGAGCCATTTTTGCCTCCGTTCTTTCCTTCTTTCTTCTGGTTCTCAGTTTTCTCACTTCCCTTGGTAGTGAGCTTATCTCGACCGTTTTCTCCTGTATTAGGGCGGGTGACATCTTCCACCTTTGCGTATTTCTCGATTCGGGCCATTAGGTCGTCAATAGTCATAGCTTCCTTCTTTGTCAGGGACTGGTATAGGAGGGAAGAACTAGGGAGCCCAATTTTGAAGGAGGCCACTGCCACTGCCACTTCCTCTGTGCAGTCCTCGATCTCATTGAATAACTCCCAGTACCTCTTTGCGTAGTCTCGGAGGGTCTCTTGAGGCATTTTCTTCATTGTTAGCAAAGCATCCATCCTTTTGGGATGGGAGCTACTGGTAATGAATCGGGCCATAAAAAGTTCAGCTAAGGATTTGAAATTGTTGATCGATCGGTGGGGGAGCCTTTCGAACCACTTTTGCGCTACATTATGCAGGCTCGAGGGAAAAATGCGGCACATAAGGGCATCTCGGTGATTCCAAAGGGCCATGGCCTATCGATATTGCCTGACGTGATCGATGGGATCAGTCTTTTCGTAGTAAATCTTGAACCTTGGAATGGTAAATTTCTTGGGGGCTTCCTCCTCTTCGATTTCCCTCGTGAAGGGTGACTTCATCTGGGTTTTGAGATCTCGCCTTGCGAGTTCTCTGGTTGATCTTGTTCCGTGGTGAGCAGGATATTGGTCCATCTCCCTGCGGACTAGATTTCGTATCTTTTCGTCGCTGCGAGCAGGGCTCTGTTAGCGGCGAGCTTTTCGCAGCCGTTCGTGTAGGTCGTCGTTTGACTCGTCTCCTTCGACCTTTTGAGATTCTCGCCTAGGGCTCCTTCCTCGGCTGCAAGACTTGCTTGCCTGAGGGCTAGGAGTGTGGTATGGACATCTCCTATTATCAGGACGAAGATCCTTCTCCAGTCTTTCCAATCTTCTTCTCAAGCGAGCATTCTCAGCCTCGTATCTACGAGAAGACTCCCTCTGCTCGTGGAGCCTTGCCTCGTACGCATCAATTAATCTGGATATCTGTGTGGACCTCGCTGGTCCCTGACTTTCTTCTGAGTCTGTCCTTTCCAGGCGAGCTCTCTGATTTGAACGTCGAACTTCAGACCTAATCCTGCGAGGAGCAGGTGGCTCTTGAATATCTCCTGCCTGAGGGGCATTGCTGCTGTGACCAGACATCTTAAACTCCTTTCTTGGTGTGGGCTCTTCTCATGGAAAGATGAATGTTTCCCACAGATGGCGCCAATTGTGGTGACAATTATTGTGCAACAAAAATAAATAAGAAGAAAGCATTCACCAAGTGATAACAAGGAATATAAAATGACAATCACACAACAAAGGATGTACGTGGTTCAGCAAAGATGTGCCTACATCCACGGTGGTGCAGTCGATATTATTTCTATATACTCCGGAGAGTAATTACAGATAATACAAAAACTGTCCTTTTGCCCCGGACCTAGGGTTTAATATATACATGTACATGTAGGTAAGTGGAGGTGATGGGTTCCCCCACGTCTTCCATCTCCCCTATAACTTCCCTTAATGAGAACGTGGGGGGAGACCAAATCAAAATAAGAGATGAGGGGCCTGGACTTTGGGCCGCCAGGACTGGGCTACTCGTCCAGGCCCATGGTCCTAATTCCGGGTACCCACACCGATCATGTGTCTTCGACCGTCACTTCTCGACGATCGACGATGCGAGGTAGTAGTGTAATGGGAGGGTTCCTTGTTTGGATTTCGCCTCGATAAGACGTCCCACGCATGAAACTGAGGAACTTTCGGTAGTTGGGAAAGGTCTTGGACACTAGAAATCTAGTTAGGATTATACTTATACGACTCGATTAAGATAGATATATTGACGTTAGGATTTTTAGGATGTAAGGCCCTTAGGCCATGTAGCATGGTTTTAGGGAGGCGGTGAGGAATTGACCACAATAGGTTTGTGGGTTAACTCTAAGTGGGATTTAGTCCCAAGAACAAGGAAGTTTAGGAGCTTGAGTGATTCAGAATGTTAGGCCATTGATGGAGGGGCCTTTCTTAGATAGAGCGTTACGTCGGTAACCTATCTTCAGAGGAGTTGAAGTATGAGCTGACTTTTACTCCTGCACTCATATTGTTATGATCTAGAGTGAATTAGATGAATGTGTCTTTGCCAGGAACGAGAAGTATTAATGTTAGCACATGAACCCATTGTTTATGCGTCTCACAGACTTAAACCCCATGAGAGGAATTATTCCCCGCTTGATGTAGAGGTCATAGCGGTAGTATTCGCCTTAAGGAATAGAGGCACTACTTCCTGAGCAGGAAATTATTCTTTTCACGAGCAAGAAGTTGGAGTTTGTGAGGGACTATTAATTGAATATCCCCTTTCGCTAAGGAAATGCGGATGGGTTAGTAGATGCACCGAGTAGGGAACCATCGGAGAGATTAGGGAAGACACGGGATGCCAAGTAGAACGAGCTTCACCGAGGGGACGCTATAGTAAGGGCGTTCATGTCCGTGATTGATCGACTCGCCTACTAGCGTGAAGAGACTAGTGGTGGGACGAGGAAGGATGGGAGTAGTAGGTTGTAGGGATCGAAACCTCCGTACAATTATTCGGATCATTTCTTGTAAGTAGGGTATCGGGATGTATAAGTATCTCCTTCCGTAGTAGAAAGGTAGGATCGATAGTTCCAGTGGAACGATTAGGTGCTATGTTAGAGCAAGAAGAAGGTAGACTAAGATCGAATAATGATGACCTTAGTCCGAGCCCAGTAGGGACGCTATTTTTACCAAGGGGTTTGCTAGGAATGATAGAACGATAGTTTAGTATAATATACCTTTATATGGTTATACCATATGCCTGAATTTTGAGGGCAAAATTCCTTTCTAAGGGGGGGGAGTATGTAACAACCCAGGCTTTTGAGCGGCTGTTTTATATTATTTTCCCCGATGGGCTAATTTTATAAAATAGGGGAAGTTGGAGTAAATATTGTTTCCCGTGATATTAAGGGATAATATTTACTATGTTTTGTCTATTTACCGTATGAGAAGGTAAATAACATTATATTGTGATATATTGCGTCGTTGTATGTAAAACGACGATTATGACATATACTTTAAGTTAGGAAAAATTAATAAAATAAAATAAAATTGGAATATAAATTTTTTTCACACTTTCCCGAATGCCAAAATAGGGGGTGCGGTTGTTTTTAGAATAGTCGAGATAGTCAAAATAAGTACCAAGTTGTATTTTTGAGTTTCGGACACTTTTGGGGTGTTATGACTCAATTATGTGGATACGAGTCATTTTAATGGTGTATTAGCAATTAAAAGACGACATTTATGTTTTAAGACCCGTTTAAGTCCCCCACCCCTTTTTCTTTCTTCACTTGTAAGAAAAGCCAAAGGAGAGAGAGAGAGAAGAGAGAGTTGGGAGAAATGGAGAAAAAGAGAGTAAATGGAGATTTGGGTCGGATTTCCGTTGCTACCGGAGGTGGATCAGAGACTACGAACCACGAGGCAAGTTTCTTACTTGCTAGATGTTGATTTAATGTGATAAATTGCATGTATAGTTAGGTTTTGGAGATTTAACCCATAAATGGGTATTTGTTGATTTTGATGATTAAACCCTTAAATCTTAGTTTTAATTTGATTTGAGGATAAACTATTAGTTATTAATGGTGTAGAAATGATTTGGGAGAATTAGATGTTGTTGGTGTTGGATAAAATCAAAGATATGAGGTTTTGGGATTTTAGGGTTCATATAGCTCTTAGCCCAAATTGGGCAAGATTTCAGGACCGAATCGATTCGGTCCTAGGGGCAAATCTATTCGAATAAGGGATAGGCTACAGGTCTGGCAGACCGAATCGATTCAGGTTAAAATCGAATCGATTCGGCAATTGCAGAAAGTCAGTTTTTGCTCACCGAATCGATTCGACTGTTTAGCGAATCGATTCGTAAGGGCGAATCGATTCGGCCCAAGGGGCGAATCGATTCGGTTCCCCTATTTTTGTGAGATTTTCTTAGTTTGATTTTTAGCCCTTTTCTTTTAGGTCCAAGGTTTAGGGGCCTTCCTTTGGGAAGTATAGGGAGTCCAATAGGGTGGTTTTTGGGTAGACTAATGTCCTAAGATTAATGGGATGATTGGGCTTACCCCGAGGGCTAAAGTGTATTGGTTGGTGTCCGAATGAAATAGGAGATTAACCGAAAGATAAATTGAAGACAAAATATTAATGTTGAGACATTTGGGAGACACTCCTTAAGGGAGATTCATTTTTAAATGGTTTATGATATTATATTGAAGTCTTGGGGACAAGTTGAGGTTATTGGTACTTCGGGTCTTAAGTCATTAATAAAATATGACTTTAAGAATAAGAAATGCATATTATTAATGGTTGTACTAATAAATTGGTACAAATGATTTTGAGAAGGTAAAAATGGATGTTTTCAAATGAAAAGGAAGATGATTTTCATAAATGTTAAAAGGTATGGATACACACCCTCTCTAAATCGCTATCTTAAGGGAAGTTCGCGCGTTGTGGTGAAGCCCCCTGACTAATAAATGCAGGGTGGATATAGTCCCTAGGCCATATGAGCGTTTGTTGTATATTTTTCTACGATGGGTAAGTCATTCCGAGTGTGATTATGACTACCCCGCAGGAATATGTCCAATTCCCGATGTTTCGGTAGGATCCCAGGCTGTCTAAATAATAGGCCCTGGAAGATGATATCCATTTAGGGGCGCGCGCAGTGGGGAAATCCGAACGGACCGTCTTAGAATCGTTATATATATATATGATTATAACTATTCTAAATCAAGTTGGACTTGATGTACGAAATGCCATAAAGAGCATGATGAAGTGCCATAAAGAGCACAATGAAATGCCACAAAGTGCATTTGATGATGATGATATTCCTGATAAGGAAGGTATTTTTACAAAGTGCAATAGAGAGCACAATGAAACGCCACAAAGAGCATAAAAACTATGATTATATTTCCTGATAAGGAATGGAACCATGAAATGAACTAGTGTACCGGATGAAATTGTTTGGTTAACATTTGATAAAATGTTGTACCATTTATGTACGTTGACCTCACATTTATATGCATATCAATATTGTACTTAAGGTATAATGGATCCCGACGATCGACCTTACCTAGTAGTAGTGTATCGGGGGGGTTCCTTATTTAGATTTCTCTTTGCGAGACACCCCACGCACGAATAAGGGCATAGTGTTGTGACTGGGGAGAAGTTAGCCTTTAGTACTCAGATTAATTAGGGCAGGGTCTAATGTATCTCGACGATCAACCTTGCTTAGTAGTAGTGTATCGGGGGGTTCCTTGTTTGGATTTCACTTTGCGAGACACCCCACGCACGAATAAGGGCATAGTGTTGAGACTGGAGAGAAGTTAGACTTCTGTTCTTTGTGTAACTAGAGCATCATCATTGTTATTGCGCTAGGTTGCTTTTAGATTGAGAGGTGAGAACTGTTATTGTTAAATGCGAGAGAATTACGCACTTAACTGTCATGTATTTTATTCACATGGGAATCATATCAAATCGGTCCCTGACCCGTCTATATTTCTTATTTTCTGCATATACTCTTTGCCGTTACAGGTGCTCTACCGCATGGACAGCCGTATTTAGATTGCCATTCTGGTTGTCATGGAGCTACAACATATTGTGGATGTTGTAGGTCACTTGTTTAGACGCTTCTTTCCCTTGTACTCTAGTTGTGCTCAGTTGTTTATTCGGACGTGTTTGTCCAAGTCTTGCACTCATTTACTATATTGTAAATATTGAAATGTAATATTCGGTGTAACTATTTATATTGGTCTGTTCACCGACAGCTTATTCGTTGATTATTTATGATATTGTCATTCTTTATTTATCGATTTTTGATATCCACCGTTTTCGCAAATGGGATTGTCTAAGTGTTTTCTTTTATTTACAAATTTTCTTTTTATTGACAGTCCGTTTTCTAAAATGATTGGTGGTTATCTCGTACTATTATTTTAAATCGACAGTGATGTTGAGAATGGACCATCTATGATTCCTGTAATTATTAGAGTATTGGGCTGGCCACCTATTATTTTAGTAGTCGGGTTGTCACATCTAGCAAGGACGATATCAAAATATTGACAAAACTCTACGTAGAAACGATTGGGGGGAAAAGTGAAACCACATTCAATAATAAACAAAAAGGGAATCTAGTGACCCTTTAGTAGTGATAGCACCATTTCTAACTCTACCCAATTAAGGGTGTTCCTTTCCCACCTAAATTCGTCTAAAGAACTATATAAACCGTGATTTTAGCAAAGAAAGAAATCGAAAAGAAAGGAAAAAAGAAATCTTACAGAGAAAATGGTGGCCGAAGCAAGGGTAGGACGCAAAGGAAAGCTCAAAGGCAGAAAGCTTGGAAAAGAAAGAAAGTTTGAAAGCTTGAAAAGTTGTGGTGCAAATCGGCAAACTCTCGTCTCTTATAGCTTACCTAGAAAACCGTGCAGGCGATGATTACTTGTATCGAAGATTGACGTTTTAACGATTGCACAGCTCTAAAAGCATAAAACTACCAATATACCCTTTGGTCATTCGCTAACTTTCAAATTATTCACAAAACTGCCACAACATAATCAGGGCATGGAAAATTTTCATAAGTCCCACACGTTAGCTTATGCCGACTAACTTTGAATAAAACATACTCCCTCCTTTCAATGAAAAAATCAAGAATGAATTATTAGGGGCTTCTGTTGATACCAAAAATTATCCATCTACGTTGACTAATCAGAAATGAACACTTTTCTCCTTACGTGGCAATGATCCTAATCAACAATCATTTAATAAACTCGAAGATAGTTTCTCGGTAGGCAGGCCGACCAACATAAAGAATGCATATCATCAAAGCAGATAAATAGTCACCACTTGGGACGCAGCTAAAGGTCTTTCCATACGTGGTCTAAACTATCGACCATCATAATTATTATGTAAGGGTGTAAATACTTGAATATATAAAGGCATTACAATCCTTGATCTCCAGGTCACTATAAATACATTGTATTCCTTTCACCAAAGGCAAGATAAAACAGATTCCAAGTTCTTCTTCTTAACAAGAGTAGCTAGCTTTCTGTAATCACTCAAATCAATGCAATAATAGTGGACGTAGGCTTTTCTTCACAACCGAACCACTTTAAAACTCATTGTCTCTTATTTGGTTATTTCATTACATCTTATATTTTATCTGTGATTAGAAAATTGGATCTAGTCCATTTTTTTACATCAACAATATATAAACTTAAAAAATGCAATCTCAATGAAAGATATCGTTCATTAAGGGAAGTGAAACAAATTTTCACATATTATCGTAATTATTATGACATTTGACTTACATTCACCTTAGGATCACATAGGACTTATTAAAGGTGTAATGTAGCTTTGGGGTTGGTTGTGTAAAAGAGAAGAATATTTAGGAATTCAAAGGTGTTTTGGGATGAAACAATTTGGATAATGAAAATTTTTGGGCAATTCAAAATTCGGATTACGAATTCCATAAAAAATAATGAATATAACAATGGAAAACGACAAAGATTATTGAACACTATTTACAACAAGGAAATATTTTCTCTTTCATTTCATTTCTTTTCTTCTTTGTCTCTTCTTTTTCTTTTGTTTTCTTATTTTCTCTTTTCTTTTGTTATTCTTGACTTTTTCTTTTCTTTCACACTATCACAAGCTTAATTGCAGCCAGATAACAAAAACATTATTTAATCCCAAGGTACAATTCCAAATAAAGGTATAAAGGGTGATGTGTATGGTTTATAACTCCAATATGGAATTCGTTAAGGGAATTTGGGTTTTGAAATGAAAGGATATATTTAGGCTCGAGGGGGTTAATGAGGGAAAACATTTACGGTGATGTCGAGGTCAATATGAATTATAAAAAACATGGCATATGATCCTTTCCTAAAGTTTATGCAATTCTCGAGTCAAAACAACTTTGAAAATCATGATCAAGTAACACATTTTAAAATGAACTCAATTAATGAATGATCAATGAAAGAATAGTGATATTACCAATGAATTTAACTTTTTCAAGGAGGAAATAATAATGTATAAACACTCACAAATGAAGAAAAGTGCAACGCTCACTTGGTGTAAGTATATACAATTAAACAAAAGAGTACCAAGTTATAAAGGCCTTAAACCAAATCAATTAAATAAGAAAAGCGCATACGGTCATGGGTTTAAAGTTTAATTCATGAACTTTGATATCTCGTCATTTGATAACTTGCATTTTATGTGTTAGTCATTGTCTCCAAAAGCCAAGTCTCAAAATTTCTTTGAATTACCTACAAAACTTGTTAAATAACTAGCATCGTGGTAAGTATGGGTATCAATCGAACTTTTGAGTGAAGAAACAATTATTTTGAACACTTGAAATTCCAATTTTTATTATTAAAACTTTTATATATATATTTTTTAAAACAACTTTAAGGGAGAATGAATCAATTAATGCTAAAATCGTGCTAGAATAACTACTAAAATTGAACCGTAACCATGTTTAGAATTGTGAGAAGATACAAGAAATGGGATTACTCCGCGTGATCAATTTTGTTTAATTTCCTAATTTATTTATTTAAAAATTCAAAAATATCCTTTTAAGAAAATTAATTTAAAATATGCCACACTCTAAACAAATTTAATATTCATACCCTTTTTAATAAAATATCCACCAAGATTAAATTATTAAAAAAATTATACAAAACTTCGAATTTAAACACCGAATTAATATTTCAATTTTAGGAGAAACCTATCTTTAGTTCATTCCAAAATCAAATATTAAATTTTAAAATTAATTTACTAACTCTCGTTACATGAATTAATTTGTGACAATTCTGAATTAATTTGCCTAGAAATATAACAATTAAATAATTTTTTTATAAAATTAATATCCTACGCATCTCATCTCACCCTTTGAATGAGGTGACTAGTCGAGTATAATTAAATATTCCAGCACAATCATAATAAAAAATTAAAGAGAACAAAATAATTACGATACAAAAGTCTTCCCCTGAATTGCATTGTTGAAGTGCGTATCCTTCTTTACAAATACATTCACTTGATTACTAAAAGAAGAATACAAACCAATCCTAAAAATTATTCTAAATGATTTTTTTTTTTACATTTTTTTTCCTTTTTATGTTCCTAACTGTTTTTCTCTCTATCCTAGTGTATTGAGAGTCGTGTTTTAAATGACTTGTCATCCCCTTTTTTAAAAGACCACGATTTGGTTTGTTCATTGAGAGACTTTTGGGATTTCCTTAGTTAAAGTCAAAGGATATACTAGAGGTATTTGGAACTAGACCTGTTAATGGGTCGTGTTGAGTCGTGTTCCTGTCATTTTTTATCGTGTTCGGCTCTTATTGGGTTCGTGTCCAAACGGATGACTTTTTTATCGTGTGAAAAAATCATACCCAAACCCGATCCGTTATGTTGTCGTGTGAGTGTTCACTTGTTAATACCCATTAAGATAATGAATTATTTTGAATTGTATATAAATTGACATATTGTCTCATTTTTGAATCCAAATAGATCCATTAATTCATTGACATTACTAAATCTCTTATTTGGTAAAATTCAATATGATTAAATTAACATTATGCTACACAAATTATTTATAAGTTCCCAAAATATATCTTATTTACTTAAATTAATGGATCATAACGAATTTTATCGGATATAACTCGCGCTCATTAAGGCTACCCATTAACTTAACCGCACGTGTTTTTTTTGGCAGCTATATGTTGTAGTATTTCTTTGGTTCCTCCTATTTTTGGTGGAGAGAAGGTTGACTTGGGTTTACTGGGTATGGATGTGGGTTGTTTTGGATCCGGTTTTGGATCTCGGGTATGGGGTCTTGGAGGTTGGGTAGCTCCGGATTCGTAGTTGTTTGAGTCTAGGGTCGAGCAGGGGTTAGTGGGTTCTGGGTTTACGGGTCTTCTTGGGGTGGAGGATCGGAGCAGGTAGCTCGGGTAGGAGTTGGGTTGCCGGCGACGGGGTCAAGGTTTTGTCCGGCGGATTTATGGGGTTATGGCAGGAAAGGGGTTTCAGGTTATGGCCGCCGGCAAGGTGGGCACCAGCAGTCCGAGTTGTGGGTTTGGGTGGAGGTCCGGTGGGGTTTGGTGTATCTGCTTGGGGTTCGCTGGTTAATGGGTTGCCGGACAGGTGGGATGACGGAATGGGTCGCCGGCGGTTTGAGGAAGATGGCAGGGTCGTGAGTTTGGTAGGTAGGAAGAAACATAGTGGAGAGAGATGATGGGTAATTGGGTGTGTTGTTGTATATGGAATGGGTGTGTCTCTATTTTACACCTAAAAAAAATTAATTAAAAGTAGGGACATATACCAAATAGTTCCTCGGACATTTTTTAATACATATTTAGTCCAAATTTTTTTATTTTGCCTCAAAAAGTTCTTTGCCACATATTTTGGAGAGGGAGTGTCGCTGGCGCGGACCTCTAAAAATAAGAGGATATTGAGTGCTTGAGGGACTAAATGGGTTAAACTAAAAATATGTGTCATTTTTAAAAAATATATATTTATAATAGGGACTATTTAATAATTGTCCCTTAAAAGTATGTGTTTAGGACTCAACTAAAAATAAAATCTAAAAACTAAAAATAAAATCTTGCTCTATGAATAAAACGCTCAAATAAAAAATAATAATAAAATCAAACTAATAAAACAAATACATAAATAAAGATAGTTTAAAATCTAATAAAACACACACCTATTATATTTACATAAAAAAATATAAAAATACTCAACGCATAAGAACGGGCTCTATTACATACAACTATACGCACACAATTAAAATATAAAAAATCTAAAAAATTATATACGACTCAAATAAAAATCTAAAAAAATAATAAAATTACAAACTAAACACACACGAGGGTCGAGTGGTGGGTTGGGCTCAGTTTAGGCTTAGGTTTAGTACGGGACTTGGTTTAGGGCATCGGAACTCATCGGAGCAAGTTTAAATGGGACTTCGGTCTTCACGATTTCTTTGTTTTTCTTCATTTAACGCATTTGACCGCTACTTTATCGCAATTCAATGTATTTAGCACTATTTGATGTCGCGACTATTGATTGGCCTGCAATATAGATAATACGAACAAAAGGCCATTTTTATTAAAAATAAGCGAATAAAATGATTCTATTTAGGGTATAAAATAGACACTTTTGCGTGCTTATAAAAAAAATCATAATACCAATGATTCAAGGAACAAAGTCTAATAACTTCTAAAATTGAGAACATGAATCATTTAATTATATATTGGATCGAATATTTATTTGGATTTATCATCAGAAACCAAGGCAAAATGCCCAACAAATGAGAAAAAGGAAAGAAAATATTTTCAAAAGTTTTCAAATTTTATAATAAAAGCATGCTTGGCAAGAGCATGTAATCAAACAATAGAACTCAAAAGGCAATGGGAAGAATATCCCACACCCCTTAGCTTAAACATTTCATTGTCGTCAATGTGAATCAAGAAGCAAGTTAAAGAGAGGAAAACAATGATATTACCCAAATTAAGCGATCTCCGAAAAGTATAAGTTCCAAGATTCTACAAAACATCTTAGCACCAAGCATAGCAAAAATAATAATGAAAACTTTAACTAATTACACGAGACAATAAGTAAAAAAAAAGTCAACCTAATATGTACAACCTATAATTTTAACTTCCAACTAACTATACACTACAAGTTGAAATATTTTAGGGTCCACCCAAAATACGATTGATGCTGTGGGATAATTGGTGTTCTCTCATTTGAATGCATAACTTCCGAAAAATAGGAATTTCGTTTAAACAACGAAAGGCATGGTTTGGGTGGAGAAAAGGAACCATGACCAATTAAAAGTTTTTAGGGGATAGTGGAGGGTTTGGATTGAACGGGTGATGAATACACATGGGATCCAAAAAAATAAAATTTCCTCCCAAAGATTTTGTAATTAGAATGGGAGGTGGCGCACATGGACACAAGATTGCCTTAATGGAAAGAAATTCTAGCAAGTAACCCTCATTAGTGAAAGGGTTTAACGTTTTCAAGTTTTGAACCGATTCATTAGTACTTGTAACGATTCGATTATGGGGAATAAAGATGGGGAATAAATATATTCTATCTTAAGAGATGACTCGTCATCACTCAAATATTAAATTCCGTAGGCGAAAGACTCACTTTCAATGAAATGTTCTTCCAAAATAATTTGAGGTAAAACACAAGTGTTGAACTCATCTTTATTTTTCAAGGATGAAATCATCTCATAGCAAAGTGCTTTAATTACCAAATCTTCACCATTTTCACTCTTCTTTATTCCTTGGGAGAGAAGAATGATGGTTTGTTTCAAAGTAGGCATTGATTCCTCAATTGGTTCAAAACATTCCTCCTCCAATAGAGTTTAAATAGAAAAGTCATCGTTGGTTTCAAAAAGTGACTCTAAATCATGGTCACAACAATGGTTCTCCTCCCGATAATAATTGTCAAAAGTTTCATTTTTCAGACTTTACAAAAATGCACCAAATGAATTTGATCGTAGGTAAACTTCACTTAAAAGAACATTTAAAGGACTATTATCGTAACTACTATCAAAATTATTAGTATAAAAAGTTTGAGGGATATTATCATATTAGTTCTTAGAACTAGTATCACAAGAGTCTTCAACATTGTTATTGTAAGAATTTTGCGACATTTTGTTATAAGAATAATCTTTAGAAGTCCCCACATTATTTGTTATAGGGGGCTTGAGGATAATCTCTGAATTAGAGATAAGCCTCCCCAGCTAATATAATAGACTTAAGAGAATAAAGGCAGCGAGGCATGGCAGCTCAAGTGAAACATCCCAGTAAGGCAGCTCAGCGTGGCAGTTCAGTGAGGTAGCTCCGGGGGGTAGCTCAGTGTGGCACGGTAGGGACACCTTCTAGCAAAGAGACTGGCAGAGAGATCTCATCCTTTATTTTTTTATTTTACTTAGTTAAATTGTAACTTAACACAGATTTTAATGATGTAACGATTGTAGTGTTATTCAGTGTGAGGTTAAACGGTATTCACGAGAGACCAGGCCATATAGGGCCCGGGACAACTTACATCCTCTATCGAATGACCTCACCGTGGAAACTTCAGAGGGACTTGGTTTAAATGATTGAGAAGTGAGGCATCATTAGGTCTTGTCCTAACCATCTTAGATACACCTGGTAAAACACCGAGAGACCATTTATCGTGGAATCTTGTGCAGAGCAGCCTTGAGTTCCATCGTATGTTAAGTTTTGAACCAAACAGCCCTGTACATGATGTCACATCTACTTTAGGTGATGTCACTAGCCATCTAAGCACTGTCCAATCCATACTTGAGAAAACCATCATGGTATTTGGGGTTGTTAGATAGTTGGTGAGTAACCTCTGTGGTGATAGTCCTCTAACACACAAAGGTTAAGCAAAAGGAATGTCTTGTCATTTAATGTTTATGACGTAGGACTGAATGGCCCATCGGTCATTTAATGTTGGTGACGTAAAGTATGAAGGGATATCTTTTCATGGCTATGAAGGACTGAGGTATCTCGGGAGTGGTATAAGGGCTATTTATGGGCCTCAACCACTTCTGAGAGAGAGAGAGAGTGAGTTCTTTTCTAGAGATTATTACTAGAGAGAGAATAAAGATCAGAGAGAAGTTATTACTAACAAGAGATCTTACTCACTCACCATTTCCATTTATTGTGAAGCTTTTAATACCTTACCAGAGATCTTTCATAGGTGGTTGGTGTGTTAGCTGCCATCCAAGGTGTATTTACGGTGCGTACTTCTCTCTCCCTTTGAATGAGTTACTTCTGAGTTTTCTTTATTATTTTTTAAGTTATACACGAGTGTATTGTGAGTTCAATATGAATGTTGATAATATATAATATTGTGTGTTTGCTTGAGTTCTTTGAAGAGTTTCTGGGTTATCATTTATCACCATACCTATAGGGGCAACAACTCAACTTGTATTACTATACTCCCAGGCTACAAGGGGACTACCCTTTTACATTTGGCGACTCCGTGTGACACCCCACCTAATTAAATACCGGGTGATCAGTCCTTTATTAAATTAAAATCAAGGTGAACGGTCGGACCATTCTTAGCATCATTGTCGTAAAACAATTATTTCCAATTTAAACACCCTAAATAATTAAGCTGAGTGTCAAAACAATATAAAATCTTACTCTTACTTCATTAAATTCCGCTATGAAAACCTTTTTCTTAATAAACAACAGTTTAAGAATCACATAAATACTAAGGATGGCAATTAACATACAAGAATTAAACCATATAGATAATCCAAACTAAGTTTAAGAACCATAAATGAAATCATCCTGACAATAGTCAACTCTCAAAGAGTACTGAATATTGGAAATATAAATAAACATAAACCTCTAAGAATCCCAAACATAATAGGAAATCGGGCGACACATGCCCTGACTTTGAAGAACTAAAATAGGAACTGAATCAATGAAGGGGTCGTCTAAAATAAGGGCCTGTAATTTCCACATACGATGCAGTACGTCCAATCCAAAGAGCCTATGCATGACGCCCCTGTGGCTGGGCACCTGTAATACATACATATATATACAAGAGAGAGAAATGACAGAAAATGGGCCAGAGCCCGAGTGTAAAACAGTTTAAAAATAGTTTAGCAAGTATTTAAAATTCTTACCAACTAATGTGACAACCATGTTAGTATGCGACACTCTCTTGAGAATTCTCACCTCTCATCTAGTGTGCATGTATATCGTACTACTAAACTCATAAGTCTATCTAACTTATTTTTCCATAAAGTTTTATCCCGAGAAGTACTAAGGCCATGATATTTAGTATTAGAAAATTATTCTCCTCCATTTTTTTACGTTACTTATAACCACTTAGTACTGTTACAAAATTCACGAACACTTGTTATAAAGATGGAGAATTTATTCAATACTTAACTACTTATACACACAATAAAAAGTTTATATATATATATATATATATACTATCGACACCCCACATAAAATCTATGGTGCTGGCATACTCTGTTATCAAGCCCTCGTATCTCTCCTACTAAGGGAAATACTAGTTCGAAATCACTCTCGAACTGTATTAACACAATACACATACAAATGGAGGCGAAGCATAGTTCCAAGTCACTAATCGGTCATCACACACCCTCACGTCTCTTAGGACCATCTGACTATCATTTTCAGATAGATTGTACCTAGGATACTATCTTCTAGGGTACGAGTCAATATCCCCCATAAAGGTCCAATCGAGATAAGACTATCCCGACGCGGAAACCTCCGTGATAGCAAGTAGCTCGGGTATGATTATACACAGATACATAATAATCAATATATGTACAGTCACACCGTCATATATATAGATATTCACATTTTGCAAATTAGGTTCGCTCACGACCCGTAATTATTATTATCCGTTCTTAGCACACATTTTACTCAACTATCTCGCATAACAGATTCGTCTCTTTTATTCTCATTTATAATTTATTTCATACTTACTTCTCATCTCTCAAAGTATTCTCTCTCACTAAGTATAATTTCAGTAGGTATACCCTCACTTACCCTCTAGGTTAAAATCTTTCACGAGTCTCAATTCTTTAGTGAACGTACGCACAATTTCCAATGTATGAATAACTCCCCGATAATCCACAATTTCATCCCATATTATTTTCACTCAACGGAGTCTCCTTAGACCCTACTGATCCTCTTCATAACCTATTATACTCTATAAATAATAATCAAGGGTTCCTAGGTATTTTAACCGGATTAAACAGAAAGGAGGAAAATAAGCAGTTTTCTAGGGGGGATCGATCGATCGAGGAAAGGGTTCGATCGATCGATGCTCTTGGTTGATCGATCGATCAAGCAGTTCTTGCCCAGAATCTGCAAATTCAACCTACAGGTTTCATCCAAAAAATTTCTCTATAATGCCATTAATGATCCCCAAACTCCCAAAAAAGATTACTACTAGTTATATATACCTATATACATGATTTCCTACGTGAAACATATCCAAATTCATCAAAGGTATTTAATTAATGACCCTAATTTTTTAATGAAACTTCCATTCTTCTAATTCTTTTCCATATTTCTTGCTTCTAAATCCATACAATTTCGTGGGTAATCCTATACATGTGATTGAGATGTCCAGAATATATCTATTTCCTCTAAAACATATGATTTTAAATTCTTTAATTTATCAAATTCTTCCATGAAACATGCTTTTATCAATCCTAATCTAACATGGGTAAAACATTAACTAAAAACCAAGAAAGATAGATACTTACCTAGAATTCAAAGGTATGATTTGTTGATAAAAAAGATATAGTTGCGTTCCTCATCCTGCGATCTACGTTTTGGTGGTGGTGGTGGTAGCGCAATTGAGTGAGTTCTTGTCCTTGGATTGCTTGGAAAGATCCCTCCATTCCTCTCTAATGGCCGTTCTTATGTTCTGTGATTGATAACCCTAAAAGACAACTCCTAATTATTGATATATCTTAGGGAAATTCATGAGATTAATTACCCAAAAATACAAAATGTCCATAATACCCTCCAGGATGTCAATTAGGCCTAAAAACGCCCCGAGACCTAAACTAAACCATCGGGTACACTTTTCTGACTAACTCGACCCCTTTGGGCACTTTGGCGCACTTGAAATAACTATACGGGTGATTTATAATTTATTTGTTTTTATAATACTCATATAGTCCCGACACGATACAGGCGCATTCCGACTTAATTACCATTAATTCACTTGTGACAATTGTAATAAAATCAATCTTATATATTACTTTACTCATCTAGTATTATTCAATAATTTTCCAATAATTACTAACTCTCAAAGAGTACTGAATACTCGGAATATAAATAAACATAAACCTCTAACAATCCTAAACGGAATAGGAAATTGGGCGACACATGCCCTGACTATGAAGAACTAAAATAGGAATTGAATCAATGAAGGAGTCGTCTAAAACAAGGGCCTGCAAATTCCACATAAGCTGAAGAACGTCCAATCCAAAGAGCCTATTGACCAAGCATAAATTCTTCTGAATTTATCCCCTTAAGTTAGTGATTTTGATATCCCGAACAAGGTAATTGAATAATTTTTATTCCATATCATTGCCATTGATTGTTTCTAACAATTTCCCCGAGTTTCGTGTATTTCTGATGGATTTTACAGGAATTTAGTGCAAGAAAAGAGAGAAAGAAACCGGAAGAAAGGAAATGATGAAAGGAAGAAAAGTCAAAGGGCAAAAGCATAAATTTCTGTCCAGAGTTCGAATTCGACACCTAAAGGGAAGTTGAAGTGCTTGATTTCACAAGAATATCGGAAGAAACGACACTCAAATCGGAGCTCGAGATCAAAAGTTATGGCCAGTCAAAGAAAAAAAGGAAAAAGTCAACCTGGAAGAAATCGGACCGATCCGGTGTATATCCGCACCGATCCGAAATGACTCAAGTCCAAAAGACCCCGAATGGATGACAAACTGATGACAGCAGAACCGATCCGGTGGGGACCGGACCGATCCGGTAGAATAAAAAAAAAACCGATCCGGTGGCTGAAAAAATGGACCGATCCGAGGGCTATCCGGACCGGTCCGGTCATGCGAAATCCTGGCATTTATTATGAAGATTTTGATGTGCATAGGTGGTGAAATCTTTCGCAACAAGCCATTCTGTCTATCAAATTCTTACTATTTGGTGCTATAAAAGCCCATGCCCTACCTCATTCTAGGGGGTGGATTTAGAGAGAGCAATTCAGAAGTTAGGAAATTTTCATTTTCTTGGATAGGAGTTTTCATAAACCCTAGTTTGTAAGGTTGAGAGAGAGATAAAATTTCTGGATTCAAATTCTTTTCTTGTTGCTGAATACAAGTATAACAATTCCATTCTCTTACTTGGTATCTCTGTTAGTTAAATTTCAATTGTATTGCAAATTATTTCCAATGTTTGGTAGGTCTATAATTCTGTGTATGAATTTGTCTTCTAATCAAATCATGTCTAGCTAAATTCTTAAGGGCTGGGGTACATGAACTCATTCCGAGGCAAATTACTTATGTAGAAAATAGAGGGTAAATTAAATATTGACCGAATCGTGGAAGGAAATTACATGAACATGCCAATCTTTTAATCTCTCTTGCTCTAGGTACTTGAGATGTTTAAGAACGTTTTGCAAGTGTAATTTTCCATTCACCGCTTTATGTTTACCTTTGATTTCATATGGTGATGGCTAGATCCTACATATATGTAATGCTTAGGATTTAAAAAGATTGGATTTAGTCAAGAATTTTAATTTACAATTCTTGTATTCTACACGGTAATTCGTTAAGGTTTGAGGGATTGTACCCTACCCTATTTTCTCTTACTTTTCAATCTAATTTCTCCATAATTTTTTAGGGTTTTCTTTTCTTTGAGTATATTTTATTCCAATTGCAATTTCTCACCATCAATCATCTTTATATTTCTTTGGAGGAATCATTTCAAGATTTAATAACTTTTCCTACAAAAGTGCCAATTCTTAATCCCTGTGGATACGATCCCGACTTGTCGGATTATTACTAACGCGACTGGCTTGCACTTGAGCCTATAGAAAACGCACTTTTGAGACAAATTCTTAGTCGCGTCAAGTTTTTTGACCAAGCATAAATTCTTCTGAATTTAGCCCCTTAAGTTAGTGATTTTGATATCCTGAACAAGGTAATTGAATCATTTTTATTCCATACCATTGCCGTTGATTGTTTCTAACAATTTCCTCGAGTTTCGTGTATTTCTGATGGATTTTACAGGAATTTAGTGCAAGAAAAGAGAGAAAGAAACCGGAAGATAGGAAATGATGAAAGGAAGAAAATTCAAAGGGCAAAAGCGTAAATTTCTATCCAGAGTTCGAATTTGACACCTAAAGGGAAGTTGAAGTACTTAATTTCACAAGAATATCGGAAGAAACGATACTCAAATCGGAGCTCGAGATCAAATGTTATGGCCCATCAAAGAAGAAAAGGAAAAAGTCAACCTGGAAGAAATCGGACCGATCCGGTGTATATCCGGACCGATCCGAAATGACTCAAGTCCAGTAGACCCCGGATGGATGACAAACCGATGACAGCAGAACCGATCCAGTGGGGACCGGACCGATCAGGTAGAATAAAAAAAGAACCGATCCGGTGGCTGAAAAAATGGACCGATCCGAGGTCTATCCGGACCGGTCCGGTCATGCGAAATCCTGGCATTTATTATAAAGATTTTGATGTGCATAGCTGGTGAAATCTTGCGCAGCAAGCCATTCTGGCTGTCAAATTCGTACTAATTGGTGCTATAAAAGCCCATGCCCTACCTCATTCTAGGGGGTGGATTTAGAGAGAGCAATTCAGAAGTTAGGAAATTTTCATTTTCTTGGGTAGGAGTTTTCATAAACCCTACTTTGTAAGGTTGAGAGAAAGACAAAATTTCTGGATTCAAATTCTTTTCCTGTTGCTGAATACAAGTATAACAATTCCATTCTCTTACTTGGTATCTCTGTTAGTTAAATTTCAATTGTATTGAAAATTAGTTCTAATGTTTGGTAGGTCTATAATTCTGTGTATGAATTTGTCTTCTAATCAAATCATGTCTAGCTAAATTCTTAAGGGCTGGGGTACATGAACTCACTCCGAGGCAAATTACTTATGTAGAAAATAGAGGGTAAATTAAATATTGACCGAATTGTGGAAGGAAATTTCATGAACATGCTAATCTTTTAATCTCTCTTGCCCTAGGTACTTGAGATGTTTAAGAACGTTTTGCAAGTGTAATTGTCCATTCACCGCTTTATGTTTACCTTTGATTTCATATGGTGAGGGATAGATCCTTCATATATGTAATGCTTAGGATTTATAAAGATTGGATTTAGTCAAGAATTTTAATTTACAATTCTAGTATTCTACACGGTAATTCGTTAAGGTTTGAGGGATTGTACCCTACCCTATTTTCTCTTACTTTTCAATCTAATTTCTCCATAATTTTTTAGGGTTTTCTTTTCTTTGAGTATATTTTATTCCAATTGCAATTTCTCATCATCAATCATCTTTACATTTCTTTGGAGGAATCATTTCAAGATTTAATAACTTTTCCTACAAAAGTGCCAATTCTTAATCCCTGTGGATACGATCCCGACTTGTCGGATTATTACTAACGCGATATATTTGCACTTGAGCCTATAGAAAACGCACTTTTGAGACAAATTCTTAGTTGCGTCAAGTTTTTTGACCAAGCATAAATTCTTCTAAATTTAGCCCCTTAAGTTAGTGATTTTGTTATCCCGAGCAAGGCAATTGAATCATTTTTATTCCATATCATTGCCGTTGATTATTTCTAACAATTTCGTCGAGTTTCCTGTATTTCTGATGGATTTTACAGGAATTTAGTGCAAGAAAAGAGAGAAAGAAACCGGAAGAAAGGAAATGATGAAAGGAAGAAAAGTCAAAGGGCAAAAGCGTAAATTTCTATCCAGAGTTCGAATTTGACACCTAAAGGGAAGTTGAAGTGCTTGATTTCACATGAATATCAGAAGAAACGACACTCAAATCGGAGCTCGAGATCAAAAGTTATGGCCCATCAAAGAAGAAAAGGAAAAAGTCAACCTGGAAGAAATCAGACCGATCCGGTGTATATCCGGACCGATCCGAAATGACTCAAGTCCAGTAGACCCCGGATGGATGACAAACCGATGACAGAAGAACCGATCCGGTGGGGACCGAACCGATTCGGTAGAATAAAAAAAGAACCGATCCGGTGGCTAAAAAAACGGACCGATCCGAGGGCTATCCGAGCCGGTCCGGTCATGCGAAATCCTGGCATTTATTATGAAGATTTTGATGTGCATAGCTGGTGAAATCTTGGCAACAAGCCATTTTGTCTATCAAATTCGTACTAATTGGTGGTATAAAAGCCCATGCCCTACCTCATTCTAGGGGGTGGATTTAGAGAGAGCAATTCAGAAGTTAGGAAATTTTCATTTTCTTGGATAGGAGTTTTCATAAACCCTAGTTTGTAAGGCTGAGAGAGAGACAAAATTTCTGGATTCAAATTCTTTTCCTGTTGCTGAATACAAGTATAACAATTCCATTCTCTTACTTGGTATCCCTGTTAGTTAAATTTCAATTGTATTGCAAATTATTTCCAATGTTTGGTAGGTCTATAATTCTGTGTATGAATTTGTCTTCTAATCAAATCATGTCTAGCTAAATTCTTAAGGGCTGGGGTACATGAACTCACTCCGAGGCAAATTACTTATGTAGAAAATAGAGGGTAAATTAAATATTGACCGAATCGTGGAAGGAAATTACATGAACATGCCAATGGTTCAATCTCTCTTGCCCTAGGTACTTGAAATGTTTAAGAGCGTTTTGCAAGTGTAATTGTCCATTCCCCGCTTTATGTTTACCTTTGATTTCATATGGTGATGGCTAGATCCTTCATATATGTAATGCTTAGGATTTATAAAGATTGGATTTAGTCAAGAATTTTAATTTACAATTCTAGTATTCTACACGGTAATTCGTTAAGGTTTGAGGGATTGTACCCTACCCTATTTTCTCTTACTTTTCAATCTAATTTCTCCACAATTTTTTAGGGTTTTCTTTTCTTTGAGTATATTTTATTCCAATTGCAATTTCTCATCATCAATCATCTTTATATTTCTTCGGAGGAATCATTTCAAGATTTAATAACTTTTCCTACAAAAGTACCAATTCTTAATCCCTGTGGATACAATCCCGACTTGTCGGATTATTACTAACGCGAAAGGCTTGCACTTGAGCCTATAGAAAACGCAGTTTTGAGACAAATTCTTAGTCGCGTCAAGTTTTTGACGCCGTTGCCGGGGATTACCAATTGGTATAAATTAGAAAAGTGATTTTAATCTACAAGTGATTTAAAAAAAAAAAATAATAATTCTTTCTACATCTCATCTCTTATGCGCTTTCATGCAGAATTCATCTTCCACCCAAGTTCACGAAAATCCTATTGCCGAACCAAATTCTGAAAATTCTCATACCACTGACTCTCCTCATTTTTGGGTTCCTCCTCCTTCGCCTAACAATTCAATCACAAGTCGCTCATTAAGTCAAACACTGAGTGAGGGTTCTGAATCGTTGGGTAGCAATATGTCGGTGCACGGTAGTATTGGTATTGGTGCTCGAGAGGAAGAGATACCATATCTTAATATGAAAGATCTTTTATTTCCTGAGAGAACTGTTACCCCTGGTTGCATTTTACTCCCGTATAATGCTGGTCAGTTCCACTTTCGAAATGGTATGATTCAAATTCTTCCCACATTTCACGGGATGGATTCGGAATAACCATATCTCCATATTAGAGAGTTCGAGGAAGCATGTGAGACGTTTGGTGACCAAGATTGCCCACAAGATGTTATCCAGTTAAAGCTTTTCCCTTTTTCCTTAAAGGATAAAGTTAAAAATTGGTTATGGTCGCTACCCCCGAATTCCGTATTATCCTGGAGAGATATGCAAACCAAGTTTCTCTCCAAATTCTTTCCTCAACACAAAACCAATTCTGTCAAAGCCCAAATTCAAGCTTTTCGACAAAATGAGAATGAGGCCTTCGACAAGTGTTGGGAGAGATTTCAGGAGTTAGTTAGTGCTTGCCCACATCATGGATTCGAAAAACATCATTTGATTTCATTTTTTCATCAAGGCCTTACTTTAGCATCTAAACAACTTATTCAAACCATGAGCGAAAGACCATTTTGGGAGTTAGACTCAAGCAATGTGGAGGCTCATTTGAAATATGTAGCAGAGACTACCCAAGCATGGGATATTTCTGATCCCAATAGTCAAAATAGAAATCGACAAGTGTCCAATGTGCCTGCTGCGTCCGGTATCTATCACTTGGACAAGGACACTTTGTTAGATAAATTTTTTTAACCAATTGGAAAAGAATTTCAGAGACATGCTTGAAGTGCAATTGAGAGAAGTAGCTGGACCTGTGCAAGCCGGGAAGGAGAAAGTGTGGGCCATTTGTGCTGCTGGTCATTCTACCAAAGGATGTCCTACCATCCCTGCATACAAGGCAATGCACACTGAACAAGTTGAGGAAATAGGGGGTTTTCGCAGAAATTATAATGCACAGCAAGGGAATGCATACAATCAATCATGGAGGAATCACCCTGGTTTCAACTATGGACAACCGCAAGGGGGGATGGCTCCTAACCCACAGGTGACTTTACCACCACTACCCCCTCAATTTCAGCAAGTGGCTCCTCAGATGCATCCTCCTATGCAGGTACCACTTCCTGGTCCGTATGTTGCTCCACCTAGGCGATCTCTTGAAGATAATCTGAATCAATTCATCCAATCTCAAAAAGCGAGCAATGCTAAATATGATCGAATGTTCACTGAAATTTATACTAGCATCTCTAGGTTGCAATCTGCAGTGAATACTCAGGAGAAGGGTAAATTCCCAGCTCAAGGCCAAAGACCTCCTTTTCAAGGACAACCCACGGTTAGCTCCACATCATCGGATTTGCCAGAACAATGTCAAGCTGTTACTACTCTTCGTAGTGGTCGCGTAATTGGTCTAGCACCAAAACTTCCCAAGGAATCTAAAGACAAAGATGAGGGAGTTGAACCTGAAATTCCCAAGGAATCTACAGACAAAGATGAGGGAGTTGAACCTGAAATTGAAGTCAAACTGCCCACTGCTGCCCCATTTCCTCAACGCTTAGCTCCACCCAAAAAAGGGGCGTCGCGTACAGAAGTGTTAGATGTTTTGAAGCAAGTAAAATTGAACTTGCCATTCCTTGATGCTATTCAACAAATTCCAGCATATGCGAAGGTCATCAAAGATCTTTTGACTGTCAAACGAAGGCTCAAGGTGAAGAAGAACATTTTCCTCGCACAAAATGTGAGCTCGGTCCTTCTCAATGATCTACCACCAAAATTCAAGGATCCTGGTGTACCTACAATTTCGTGTGTCATAGGAGAAAAAAGAGTGGAAAAAGCATTGCTTGACTTGGTTACTAGAAGAAGTGAGTTTTGAGAAATTAAGAGATGTTGACTGGATTTCTCGATTTGAAGAATTACCTCCGAGGGAGACAACCACGATTCCCTCTGAAAATAGATTTCCTAGTCTTGGGTTGAAGAAACTACCCTTGCATGTCAAATATGCTTTTCTGGGAGATAATGATACATTTCCTGTTGTTGTTTCTTCCAGTTTAAAAAAAGAGCAAGAGGGCATGTTGTTGGATGTGTTACGGAAGCATAGAAGTGCTTTTGGTTGGACTATAGCAGATTTGAAAGGTATAAGTCCATTGATTAGTACCCATAAAATCCATCTTGAGGAAGAGGTGAAGCCCTCGCGAGAGATGCAAAGGCGATTAAACCCAACCATGAAAGAGGTAGTAAGAGCAGAAATCATCAAATTGCTAGATGCTGGGATTATCTATCCCATTTTTGATAGTAAATGGGTGAGCCCAATTCAGGTCATTCCAAAAAATTCGGGTATGACCATGGTTGAAAATGCCAAGGGAGAACTAATACCTCAACGCACCACCACGGGTGGCGTGTATGCATTGACTACCGAAAGCTCAATGCCGGAACCAGAAAAGACCATTTTCCCTTACCGTTCATCGATCAAGTGATTGAACAAGTGGCGGTCCATCCTTACTACTGTTTCCTAGATGGGTATTCCGGCTATAATCAGATTGAAGTGGATGTACTTGATCAGGAAAAGATGACTTTTACATGTCTGTTTGGTACATTTGCCTATAAACGTATGCCATTTGGGTTATGTAATGCACCAGCAACTTTTCAAAGGTGCATGCTAAGTCTCTTTAGCGACATGATTGAAAAAGGTCTTGAGGTGTTCATGGACGATTTCAGCGTTTTCGGTCCATCTTTCGACCAATGTTTAGCTAATCTTGAAAGAGTTCTATACCAGTGTGTGGAAAAAGACTTAGTCCTCAATTGGGAAAAATGCCATTTTATGGTTACCGAGGGTGTAGTTTTAGGCCACATAATCTCATCTTGGGGGATTGAAGTTGATCGAGCAAAAATTGAAGTAATAGCTGAGTTACCCCTGCCAAAATCGCTTAAAGATGTGAGGTCCTTTATAGGCCATGCTGGATTTTATAGAAGATTTATCAAAGACTTTAGCACCATCGCTAGACCTTTGAGTAATCTTCTTATGAAGGACACTCCATTTGAATGGAATAAAGCATGTCAAGAAGCTTTTGATAAACTTAAAAGCATGCTAATTTCCGCTCCTATCATGCAAGCTCCTGACTGGTCACTCCCATTTGAGCTTATGTGTGATGCAAGTGATTACGCAATTGGGGCCGTTCTTGGACAAAGAAAAGACAAGAAAGCTCATGTTATTTACTATGGTAGCAGAACATTATCTGGCCCTCAACTTAATTACTCGACTACAGAGAAAGAGTTACTTGCAGTCGTTTTTGCTCTAGACAAATTATGCTCTTACATTGTTGGGTCGCTCATCATTTGCTTCACTGATCACTCGGCTCTCAAATATCTCTTGAGCAAGAAAGACGCCAAACCCCGTCTAATCAGGTGGATCCTACTCTTACAAGAGTTTAATATCTTGATTCAAGATAAGAAAGGAGTAGAAAACGTCGTTGCTGACCATTTGTCACGCCTATCGTCCGATGTACCTATTGATCCCATTCCCATAGACGAGTATTTTTTGGATGAAAATCTATTTGCTACTTCTTCTCTCCCCTGGTTTGCGGATATAGTTAATTACCTTGTCACTGGAATTGTTCCCTCTAATTGGACTCCGCAAGGGAGAAGGAAGTTCATTACATGGTCACGCATGTTCTTTTATAATGATCCATACTTGTTTAAGTATTGTGCTGATCAAATCATCCGGAGATGTGTCCCTAATGAAGAAATCCAAGGGTTAATTCGATTGTGTCATACGGAAGCATGTGGAGGCCATTTTTCCAAAAATAAACCTGCTGCGAAAATCCTTCAAAGCGGTCTCTATTGGCCCACAATCTTTCAGGATGTGAATACTTTTTACAAATCATGCGATAGATGCCAAAGAATGGGAGCTATTACTCGCCGTGACATGATGCCATTGACCCCAATTCTAGTCTTGGAGTTGTTTGATTGTTGGGGTATTGACTTCATGGGTCCCTTTCCACCTTCTTTTGGTTTTCTATACATCCTCGTCGCTGTAGACTACGTCTCAAAATGGGTAGAGGCCATAGCTACGAAGACGAATGACAATAAGGTGGTGATAAAATTCATTCAAGAAAACATACTTTCTCGTTTCGGAATGCCTAAGGCTATAATCAGTGATAATGGTACCCATTTTTGCAATAGGACTATGGAGAAGCTAATGCAAAAGTATGGAGTTGTCCATAAAGTTGGAACAACTTATCACCCTCAATCGAATGGCCAAGCCGAGATCGCCAATCGGGAAATCAAAAATATCTTGGAAAAGACAGTCGAACAGAATAGGAAAGACTGGTCTCTCAGATTGAATGATGCACTCTGGGCGTATAGAACTTCATACAAGAATCCCCTTGGGATGTCCCCATTTCAATTTGTGTATGGAAAGCCTTGTCATCTTCCGGTTGAAATCGAACACAAAGCGTATTGGGCTATCAAAAGGGTGAACTTTAACATGGATAAAGCCGGTGAAACACATAAACTTCAGTTGAACGAGTTGGAAGAAATACGCAATGATGCGTATGAAAGTGCTAAAATATCCAAAGATCGAATGAAACGAGCTCACGACAGAATCATTCAACGGAAAGAGTTTCATTCGGGACAAAATTACTTCTCTACAACTCGAGGTTGCACTTGTTTCCCGGAAAATTGCGGTCACAATGGTCAGGTCCATTCATTGTGAAAGAAGTATTTCCCCATGGAGCTGTTGAACTCGAAGATGAAAAAGGGGGAAACACATTTAAGGTCAACGGGCATCGTCTAAAGCCGTATTTGGAAGCGATCGTCAAGGAAGCCGACACAATCTGGTTGTCGGACCCCATTTATGGGGATTGACTGAAAAAGAAAGGTGAGGTCGTCGCACCCCCGACGTGTATGGGGTGAAGGTTGTACATAATAGTCTTAGGATGTTAGGAGTCGTAAATATGTGTTAGGACCGGGGTAGGGAATCCAATGTTTTGAGGGGTGTTAAGGTTTCGATGAGCATTGCGGGAGTTTTGAAGTGCGAGGAGTTGTAAAGGAATCATTGGAATAGAGAAAAGAAGCATAACAGTGAGAAGAAGAGAAAAACAAGGAAATTTTGGAAATTCAGTAGACCGGATCGGTCCGGTCCTGAATAAAAATAACCGATCCGGTTAAGTCGGATCAGTCCGGTCCTGAAGTCGGATCGGTCTGGTAAACTGCTGAATGCCCCTTCCCAAGGTTCACACCTCTTCAATCCAAACCAAATTCATTCCCCCAATCCACTTCTATTCCCAAAAATTTCGTCCACTCTATTTTCCCTCCATCAATTCCCCCCTTTTCCCATCATCCCAACTATAAATACCCACATCCCCCACCCAATTTTTTTCCACACCTCCATATCCTCTATTCTCTCTCACTTTCTGTCTAATTCTTCCATACCCATGGCTGCTCCCCAGAAATATAACTCCATTGAAGTCCTACCCGACGGCAATGGCGAGTATCGTTCTCGCCGTGAAGCAAATTGGTGCCTTCATTTTTTCTGTCCAACGCGAAAAATCCACAATGAACGTCAGGTGCTTTGGGATCATCTGCCCAATTCTGTCACAGGCATGTTGATGTCCCGAGGCTGGTGTAGATTTTTTAATGAGCCATATGAAGATGTATGGGAGAATGAAGTTCGTCAATTTTACGGTTCGCTCATCCGTACCGACGACTTCAAATCTCAAGCTTTTGTCGATTCCACACCGATACCTATTTCGCTTGATATTCTGGCCCAGAAACTCGAGTCTAAAGGTGTGGTCACTCCAGATCAATTTGATTATCCTAGTCCCGATCCCGTTCTATCCAAAGCAGTTTGCATCTCAAGAATCGAGCCGAGTGCGGTTTGGAATACCGAAACCTTTCCTGTTGGTCGATTATCCGACAAGGCACGATTCACTTTTCACATTGTTTGTGCCAACATTTTGCAAACCTCCAATGATTCGGCAATGCGCCCGCGTCAAGCTACAATGATGTATCACTTGTTTGACCATGCAACTGTTATCAATTTGGCCCGCACATTTTACAATGATATTCTCTTTGTGGCCTACGACAAAAAGGGTCGGGCCCCTCTTCCTTATGGCCGTCTCATTACATCCTTACTCAAGGATGCCGGGATTGTGCCACCACAAGATCTTATCAACTTGCCCAAGCCATTAGGGCGAGAATCCCGCACTCGAAGTGAAAGGCAAATCCAGCTAATCCGTGCACGGCGCGACAGCGATTCGAGTGATGAGGAGACTGATGCGGAAGAGGACGTTGCTGATGAGGACGTTGAGATGGAAGAAGGGGAGGAGGAAGAATATGATGAAACCGTTGATCCGGATTATGTTCCGATTGTTACAGGTTTGACTGAGCGCGTTCTTTCTCTTGAAACGCGTTTCGACGGGTTTATGACTTCATACGAAAGGGACATGAGTTTGGTCCTGCGTATGCAGGCTGACTTGTACCGTCTCCAGTTGGGTCCCGAGGCCCCCTTCCTCCTTACTATTACAATCCTTATGATCCTGCTGCACCCGGAACTTCCCGTCCCCCACCCGCCCCTTAGGATGCCCCGCTATCCCTTTATGTTCTATTAATTATGTTTGTGATCCTTTACTTCCACAGTTGGGTTGTAATATACAGTTTTAGTATGATATTTGCTTGTTTTATTTATCGCACTCCTAATGTTGTCTTCTTTATCTCTCGTCCATTTGATTGAGGACAATGCAAATCACTAAGTTAGGGGGGATGATAAGTGCGATTCATAAAACTTCGCATATATGTATATATATATATATATATATATATATATATATATATATATATATATATATATATATATATATATATTTCTTCAAAATAAATAAAAATTGGAATTTAAATTTATAAAAAATATCACCTTTATTCTATTTAAAGTCTCAAATTGTTAACAATCAAAATGCAGTAAGCCAAAATTGACCGAAGATGGAAATTGAAAGAAAATTGACGACTTTACGAATAAGTGTGGAGATTGATAAACCCAGTGAGATTTTGAGCCTTTCAATTTTTTTTATGAGTTTTTAAATCAATCCGAGTTTATGATTAACTCAAAGTTCTTTTCAGCGTTTTAATAAGTCATTGATGATCTCAATCCTTTGTTTTGATCGGTTATGGGAAATGTGTGAAATGTTGTCTCAAAATTCGTGCTAAATATATCTCTAAACTTAACTAATCTCGAGATGCATATGGTAATGTGATTAGCAATTTGGACAATGAAGTAGGCCCTCGTTTGTTACCCAAAAATATTGCCATAAAAAGATGTGAAATATCCCTTTGCAACCCACTTTGAGCCTAATATAATATTTCCCTTTCGTTTGATAACCCGAAAAAACCGAAATAGCCCGGAATTGTGAAAATTGAGAAAATTCATCAAGTAAGTCCAAATTGTGCAATAAAAAGGGGAAAGAGAAAAATAGAATAAAAAAAAAAGAAAATTGAAAAAGAAAGAGAAAATTGAGCAAATGCCCGAAAAAGCACTAATGGACGTCATAGGGACATTTTCCAATTCCGAACATTCCGCCTATTCCTAATTTTACCCTTTACACTTTTTAACCCACAAAGTCCTAACCGAGTCCGAATGGCGAAATTAATTACTGCATGGAGAGCTAAGACATGAAAATATAATATGAGAGATTAAATGGTGTGAATTAGAGGTGATGTTCCCATTTCCTTATAACTGTATTCCGATGATGAGATCTTTTCACCATATATTTCCTTCTTTTCAATTTTGTATGCATGAATTTGTGTCCATTATATTTACTCTTTATATCCTGCATATCGAGAGAAAATAACCACAATCCGAGTGATTCGTTTGTGAGTGCATCCGTAAGAATTTGAATCAAAACGAATTTTCGAAAAGTAACGTAATGCTCAATCGGTGGAAATTTGAGGTTTAATTTTTGGCTTTGCGCACACACACTATGGTTTGAGACATTTGAATATGAATTTATGGTGATTATTTTTCGAAAAGTTTAAATTGTACAATTTTTAAGTATTTTGATATTTATTTGAGTCAATAAAGAATTTTGTGGGTATATTCACTGCAAACCCTCACGAGACAAAAATCGTCCTACTAGGGTAACCTAGGGGTTTAAAGGCTTGTTGCATACGCTAAATACAATCGCTTGCCTGCGAAAAAGGTATTCTATCCCAATAAAAGAATTTTCAAGAGTTGAGCTTTAAACGAATTTCTTTTACATTGCCCGGGACGTGCAAAGTCCTAAGTTAGGGGGATTTGACCAAGCATAAATTCTTCTGAATTTAGCCCCTTAAGTTAGTGATTTTGATATCCCGAACAAGGTAATTGAATCATTTTTATTCCATATCATTGCCATTGATTGTTTCTAACAATTTACCCGAGTTTCGTGTATTTCTTATGGATTTTACAGGAATTTAGTGCAAGAAAAGAGAGAAAGAAACTGGAAGAAAGGAAATGATGAAAGGAAGAAAAGTCAAAGGGCAAAAGCGTAAATTTCTATCCAGAGTTCGAATTCGACACCTAAAGGGAAGTTGTAGTTCTTGATTTCACAAGAATATCAGAAGAAACGACACTCAAATCGGAGCTCGAGATCAAAAGTTATGGCCAGTCAAAGAAGAAAAGGAAAAAGTCAACCTAGAAGAAATCGGACCGATCCGGTGTATATCCGGACCGATCTGAAATGACTCAAGTCCAGTAGAACCTGGATGGATGACAAACCGATGACAGCAAAACCGATCCGATGGGGACCGAACCGATCCGGTGGCTGAAAAAATGGACCGATCCGAGGGCTATCCAGACCGGTCCGGTCATGCGAAATCCTGGCAATTATTATAAAGATTTTGATGTGCATAGCTGGTGAAATCTTGCGCAACAAGCCATTCTGGCTATCAAAGTCGTACTACTTGGTGCTATAAAAGCCCATGCCCTACCTCATTCTAGGGGGTGGATTTAGAGAGAGCAATTCAGAAGTTAGGAAATTTTCATTTTCTTGGATAGGAGTTTTCATAAACCCTAGTTTGTAAGGCTGAGAGAGAGACAAAATTTCTGGATTCAAATTCTTTTCCTGTTGCTGAATACAAGTATAACAATTCCATTCTCTTACTTGGTATCTCTGTTAGTTAAATTTCAATTGTATTGCAAATTATTTCCAATATTTGGTAGGTCTATAATTCTGTGTATGAATTTGTCTTCTAATCAAATCATGTCTAGCTAAATTCTTAAGGGCTGGGGTACATGAACTCACTCCGAGGCAAATTACTTATATAGAAAATAGAGGGTAAATTAAATATTGACCGAATCGTGGAAGGAAATTACATGAACATGCCAATCTTTTAATCTCTCTTGCCCTAGGTACTTGAGATGTTTAAGAACGTTTTGCAAGTGTAATTGTCCATTCACCGCTTTATGTTTACCTTTGATTTCATATGGTGGGGGATAGATCCTTCATATATGTAATGCTTAGGATTTATAAAGATTGGATTTAGTCAAGAATTTTAATTTACAATTCTAGTATTCTACACGGTAATTCGTTAAGGTTTGAGGGATTGTACCCTACCCTATTTTCTCTTACTTTTCAATCTAATTTCTCCACAATTTTTTAGGGTTTTATTTTCTTTGAGTATATTTTATTCCAATTGCAATTTATCATCATCAATCATCTTTATATTTCTTCGGAGGAATCATTTCAAGATTTAATAACTTTTCCTACAAAAGTGCCAATTCTTAATCCCTGTGGATACGATCCCGACTTGTTGGATTATTACTAACGCGACAGGCTTGCACTTGAGCCTATAGAAAACGCACTTTTGAGACAAATTCTTAGTCGCGTCACCTATGCATGACGCCCCTGTGGCTGGGCACCTGTAATACATACATATATATATACAAGAGAGAGAAATGACAGAAAACGGGTCAGAGCCCGAGTGTAAAATAGTTTAAAAATAGCTTAGCAAGTATTTAAAATGATTACCGGCTAATATGACAACCATGTTAGTATGCGACACTATCTTGAGAATTATCACCTCTCCTCTAGTGTGCACGCCTATCATATTACTAAACTCATAAGTCTATCTAACTTATTTTTCCATAAAGTTTTATCCCGAGACGTACTAAGGCCATGATATTTAGTTTTAGAAAATTATTCTCTTCCATTTTCTTACATTACTTAGAACCACTCAGCACCGTTACAAAATTCACGAACACTTGTTATAAAGTTGGAGCATTTATTCATTACTTAACTACTTATACAGACGCTAGAAAGTTTCCATACATATAAGTATATACATATACACACACACACACACACACACACACATATATATATATATATATATATATATATATACTATCGGCACCCCACAAAAAATCAATGGTGCGGGCATACTCTGCTATCAAGTCCCCGTATCTCTCGTACTAAGGGAAATACTAGTTCGGAGTCACTCTCGAACTGTATTAACACAATACATATACAAATGGAGGAGAAGCATATTTTCAAGTCACTAAGAGGTCAGCACATACCCTCACGTCTCTTAGGACCATCTAACTATCATTTTCAGATAGCCTGTATCTAGGATACTATCTTCTAGGGTACGAGTCAATATCCTCCATAAAGGTTTAATCGAGATAAGACTGTCCCGGCGTGGAAACCTCCGTGATAGCAAGTAGCTCGGGTATGATTATACACAGATACATAATAGTTAATATATGTACAGTCACGCAGTCATATATATAGATATTCACATTTTGCAAATTAGGTTCGCTCACGATCCATAATTATTATTATCCGTTCTTAGCATAAATTTTACCAATTATCTCGCATAACGGATTCTTCTCTTTTATTCTCATTTATAATTTATTTCATACTTACTTCTAATCTCTCGAAGTATTATCTCTCACTAAGTATAATTTCAGTAGGTATACCCTCACTTACCTTCTGGTCTAAATCTTTCACGAGTCTCAATTCTTTAGTGAACGTACAGATAATTTCCAATGTATGAATAACTCCCCGTTAACCCACAATTTCATCCCATATTATTTTCACTCAATGGAGTCTGCTTAAACCCTATTGATCCTCTTCATAACCCATTATACTCTATAAATAATAATCAAGCGTTCCTACGTATTTTAACCGGATTAAACAAAAAGGAGAAAATACGTAGTTTTCCAGGAGGGATCGATCGATCGAGGAAAGGGGTTGATCGATCGATGCTCTTGGTCGATCGACCGATCAAGCAGTTCTTGCCTAGAATCTGCAAATTCGACCTACGGGTTTCATCCAAAAAATTTCTCCAAAATTCCGTTAATGATCCCCAAACTCCCAAACAAGATTAGTATTGGTTATATATACCTATATACATGATTTCCTATGTGAAACATGTCCAAATTCATCAAAGGTATTGAATTAATGGGGTAAATTAACATAATTATCAAGAACCCTAATTTTTCAATGAAACTTCCATTCTTCTAATTCTTTTCTAGATTTCTTGCTTCTAAGTCCATACAATTTCGTGGGTAATCCTCTACATGTGACTGAGATGTCCAGAATATATCTATTTCCTCTAAAACATATGATTTTAAATTCTCTAAGTTATCAAATTCTTCCATGAAACATGCTTTTATCACTCCTAATCTAACATAGGTGAAACATTAATTAAAATCAAAGAAAGATAGATACTTGCCTGGAATTCAAGGGTCTAATTTGTTGATGAAAAATATATCGTTGCGTTCCTCGTCGTGCAATCTACGTTTTGGTGGCGGTGGTAGTTCAATCAAGTGAGTTGTTGGCCTTGGATTGCTTAGAAAGTTCTCTACCCTCCTCTCTAATTTTCGTTCTTATGTTCTGTGATGGATAACCCTAAAAGACAACTCCTAATGGTTGATTTATCTTAGGGAAATTCGTGGGTTTAATTACCCAAAAATACAAAATGTCCATAATACCCTCTCGGGATGTTAATTAGGCCTAAAAATGCCCTGAGACCCAAACTAAACTCCCGGGTACAATTTTCTGACTAACTCGACCCTTCCGGACTCTTTGGCGCACTTAAAACGACCATACGGGCGACTTATAATTTATTCATTTTTATAATACTCATATAGTCCCATCACGACACATGCGCGTCCCGACTTAATTTTCATAATTGCCATTTATTCACTCGTGACAATTTAAAAAAATCAATCTTATATATTACTTTACTCCTCTAGTAAAATTCAATAATTTTCCAATAATTACTAACTCTCGTGACGCTAGTAAATATTAAAAATAAATTTTTGGATTAATATTAAATTAACATCTCAATTAAATTTAATAAATCCCCAATATTAAAAGCCATAAAAATACGGGGTATTACACTCCGCTAGGGAGGTATTCTCTTAAATGTATGGCGTAAGATAATATTAATCGTACCATAGACTTTGACGCTATTCAGCGTAGCGAAGAACAACGAGGGAGCTAAAGTCTACCAGGGATGGGGTTCCTCGGGTGAAGGTACCCCCAGTCCAAACGACAAAATGATATCCCAAGGGTAACGCAGGTTTCCACTAGTACCGTGATGGGATCAACCCAGGTGACTTTGCTCGTGGGAAAGTTTCATGAGTTCTTGCAAACTCCTGTTGCTGCAACGGTTCTGGGTGGATTTGTCCCCAGTTCCTTCGTGATGCCAATGGTAGCTCAGATCACCCCATTAAGCAAAGCTCCAATAGGAGCTTAGACCATGAATAGAACACCCACTCCTGCTCCAACGGTGGAAACCTTGGGTGGAGCAGGTGTTCCATAAGGGGTAAAAATGCCAGGCTTGATGGGAATTCCTCCTGTAGTCCCTCAGCCCATTGTTCCAATGGTCGAGAAAACACGAGCATCTGCCTTCTTAAAAATGAAGAAAGAGATGCATAAAGAGATGTTGAAGATGCTAGTAGCTTCCTCGCAGTCAGCCAGCGAGGTAGCATCGATGTATGATAATTTTTGCACTCCCCACCCCTCGAAATACAATGATGAGCCTTACCCGAAGGACTATATTCCAACCATCTTTAACAAATACACAGGAAAAGGGGGAACCCAAAGGATCCTATCAAACACTTCATTGATCATCTGGGGGTTCATTGCAATAACAAAAAGCTTAGGCTGAGGAGTTTTTCAAATCCCTAACCAATAAGGTTTACACTTGGTACTTTCACTTGGCACCTAAAAGTGTCTCAACGTGGGAGGAGATGCATGTGTTGTTTGTCCAGAAGTTCTTTCTGGAAGAATATGAGTTCACACTGACCCAGCTAGGTAAGGAGAAGCATCAGTCGGGGGAGGAGGTGGTAGCATACGTCTGAAGGTTTAGGGAGAGTTATCTTGATGTTAGAGAAAAAGCCAAGGAGTTCAAACTGCTCCAACTTTGTGCTGAAGGTCTGCTCCCAAAGTATATATGCCACCTCATCAATGAAACACGCGAATGAACTTTCACGATGTTTCTAAAGGCGGAAAAAAATATATCGCTAGTCGTTCGGCCAAGTCCCATCGTGGTGCCTGTGATGTTTAGGCAGTCGAAATAGCTCGTTGCAACACGGGGCCAGCCCCCACGGGTAGGTTACGCCGATGGAGGATAAGGGGCCAAGCAGTTAAAAAAGGATAATAAGAGAAAGTTTAGCAGGGACAGAGATGATCCATCACCATTGCCTTGCACTGTTGAGGAGGTTGTCAGTTGTTACAATGCCATGGTCCAAGGAGGAATAGTGTATGAACCCAAGGGAATTCCAGCCATGGAGGCAGATGCAACAACAAAAGTTGATCCTAAATACTGACAGAGCAATCAAAAGGTGGGTCATCTAATGAAAACATATTTCACACAAAGAAAGAACATAAGCAAACACATGAAGACAGGGACTCTGCAGATCCCTCAGGAGAATGTAGACGCCAACCCCCTGTGACCACATGGGGATAACCTTATAGTTGTTTATGAGGAGGAGGCTGAACGGGAAGCAAGAGAACTGGAGATCAAACGAAAAGAATTTGAGGATGCATTGGAAGACTGCACCAAGGGGATGGCCAACATAGTGATAGATTACGATGAAGCTAGCACTATTGACCAAGTATAAATTCTTCTGAATTTAAACCCTTAAGTTAGTGATTTTTATATCCCGAACAAGGTAATTGAACCATTTTTATTCCATATAATTGCCATTGACTGTTTCTAACAATTTCCCCGAGTTTTGTGTATTTCTAATGAATTTTTTTAGGAATGGAGTGCAAGAAAGAGAGAAAGAAACCGGAAGAAAGAAACAGAAGAAAGGAAGAAAAGTCAAAGGGTAAAAACGTAAAGTTATACCCAGAGTTCGAATTCGACACCTAAAGGGAAGTTGAAGAGCTTTATTTCACAAGAGCATCTGAAGAAACGACACACAAATCGGAGCTCGAGATCAAAAGTTATGGCTAGTCAAAGAAGAAAAGGAAAAAGTCAACCTGGAAGAAATCGGACCGATTCGGTGTATATACGGACCGATCCAAAATGACCCAATACCAGTAGACTCCGGATGGATGACAAACTGATGACAGCAGAATCGATCCGGTGGGGACCAGACCGATCCGGTAGAATAAAAAAAGAACCGATCCGGTGGCTGAAAAACGGATCGATCCGAGGGCTATCCAGATCGGTCTGGTCATGCGAAATCCTGGAATTTATTATGAAGATTTTGATGTGCATAGCTGGTGAAATCTTGCGCAACAAGCGATTCTGGCTGTCAAATTCGTACTACTTGGTGCTATAAAAGCCCATGCCCTACCTCATTCTAGGGGGTCGATTTAGAGAGAGAGCAATTCAGAAGTTAGGAAATTTTCATTTTCTTGGGTAGGAGTTTTCACAAGCCCTAGTTTGTAAGGTTGAGAGATACAAAATTTCTGGATTCCAAGTCTTTTCCTGTTGCTGAACACAAGTATAACAATTCCATTCTCTTATTTGGTATCTATGTTAGTTAAATTTCAATTGTATTGTAAATTATTTCCAATGTTTGGTAGGTCTATAATTCTGTGTATGAATTTGTCTTCTAATCAAATCATGTCTAGCTAAATTCTTAAGGGCTGGGGTACATGAACTCACTCCGAGGAAAATTACTTATGTAGAAAATAGAGGGTAAATTAAATATGGACCGAATTGTGGAAGGAAATTACATGAACATGCCAATCTTTTAATCTCTCTTGCTCTAGGTACTTGAGATGTTTAAGAACGTTTTGCAAGTGTAATTGTCCATTCACCGCTTTATATTTACCTTTGATTTGATATGGTGAGGGCTAGATCCTTCATATATGTAATGCTTAGGATTTATAAAGATTGGATTTAGTCAAGAATTTTAATTTACAATTCTAGTATTCTACACGGTAATTCGTTAAGGTTTGAGGGATTGTACCCTACCCTATTTTCTTTTATTTTTCAATCTAATTTCTCCACAATTTTTTAGGGTTTTATTTTCTTTGAGTATATTTTATTCCAATTGCAATTTCTCATCATTAATCATCTTTATATTTCTTTGGAGGAATCATTTCAAGATTTAATAACTTCTCCTACAAAAGTGCCAATTTTTTATCCCTGTGGATACGATCCCGACTTGTCGGATTATTACTAACGCGACAGGCTTGCACTTGAGCCTATAGAAAACGCACTTTTGAGAAAAATTCGTAGTCGCGTCAAGTTTTTGACCCCCTAACATAGGACTTTGCACATCCTGGACAATGTAAAAGAAATTAGTTTAACGCTTAACTCTTGAAAATTCTTTTATTGGGATAGATTACCTTTTTCGCGGGCAAGCGATTGCATTTAGCATATGCAATAAGCCTTTAAACCCCTAGGTTACCCAAGTAGGACGAGTTTTGTCTCGTAAGGGTTTGCAGTGAATATACCCACAAAATTCTTTATTGACTCAAATAAATATCAAAATACTTAAAATTTGTACAATTTAAACTTTTCAAAAAATAATCATCATAAATTCATATTGAAATGTCTCAAACCATAGTGTGTGTGTGCAAAGCCAGAAATTAAACCTCAAATTTCTACCGATTGAGCATTACGTTACTTTCCGAAAATTCGTTTTGATTCAAATTCTTACGGATGCACTCACAAACGAATCACTCGGATTATGGTTATTTTCTCTCGGTATGCATGATATAAAGAGTAATTATAATGGACACAAATTCATGCGTACAAAATTGAAAAGAAGGAAATATATGGTGAAAATATCTCATCATCGGATTATGGTTATTAGGAAACGGAAACATCGCCCCTAGTTCACACCATTTAGTCTGTCATAATATCTTTTCATGTCTTAGCTCTCCATGCAGTAATTAATTTCACCATTTGGACTCAGTTAGGACTTTTCTTGGGGTTAAGGTGTAAAAGGGAAAAAATGGAAATGGTAGGGAATGTTCGAATTGGAAAATGTCCTTATGATTTCCATTAGTGCTTTTTCGGGCATTTGCTCATTTTTCTCTTTCTTTTTCTATTTATTTTTTTTTCACTATTTTTTTTTTCTTTTCTTGCTATTTTTGTTGAGCATATCTTTTTTTTTTGGGTCCCTTTTTGTTTCACTTTTCGGACTTAATGAATATTCCATTTCGCAATTCCGGGCTATTTGTTTTTTTTCGGGTTATCAAATGAAAGGGAAATATTTATTAGGCTCAACTTGGGTTGCAAAGGGATAATTTTGTTTTTCACAACTTTTTATGAATAATATTTTTGGGTAACAAACGAGGGCCTACTTCATTGTCCAAATTGCTCATCACATTACCATATGCATCTCGAGATTAATTAAGTTTAGAGATATATTTAGCACGAATTTCGAGACAAAATTTCACACATTTCCCATAACCGATCAAAACAAAGGATTGAGATCATCAACGACTTACTAAAATGCTGAAAAGAACTTTGAGTTAATCATAAACTCAGATTAATTTAAAAACTCATAAAAAATTGAAAGGCTCGAAATCTCATCGGGTTTGATCAATCTCCACACTTTATTCGTTAAGTCGTCAATTTTCTTTCAATTTCCATCTTCGGTTAATTTTGGCTTAGTGCATTATGATTTAACAATTTGAGATTTTAAATAGAATAAAGGTGATATTTTTGAAAATTTTAAATTCCAATTTTTATTTATTTTGAAAAAATATTTTTGGCTTTTTTTCTCTTTTTTTTAATATACATATATGCGAAGTTTTATGAATACGCACTTGTCAGCCCCCCTAACTTAGTGATTTGCATTGTCCTCAATCAAATGGACGAGAGATAAAGAAGACAACATTAGGAGTGCGATAAATAAAACAAGTAAATATCATACTAAAACTGTATATTACAACACAACTGTGGAAGCAAAGGATCACAAACATAATTAATAGAACATAAAGGGGTAGCGGGGCATCCTAAGGGGCGGGTGGGGGACGGGAAGTTTCGGGTGCAGCAGGATCATAAGGATTGTAATAGTAGGGAGGAAGGAGGGCCTCAGGGCCCAACTGAAGACGGTACAAGGCAGCCTGCATACGCAGTACCAAACTCATGTCCCTCTCGTATGAAGTCATAAACCCTTCGAAACGCTTTTCAAGAGAAAGAACACGCTCAGTCAAACCTGTACCAACCGGAACATAATCCGGATCAACGGTTTCATCATATTCTTCCTCCTCCCCTTTTTCCATCTCAACGTCCTCATGATCAACGTCCTCTTCCGCATCATACTTCTCATCACTCGAATCGCCGCTGCGCCATGCACGGATTAGATGGATTTGCCTTTCACTTCGAGTGCGGGATTCTTGCCCTAATGGCTTGGGAAAGTTGATAAGATCTTGTAGTGGCACAATCCCGACATCCTTGAGTAGGGATGTAATGAGACGGCCATAAGGAAGAGGGGCCCGACCCTTTTTGTCATATGCCACAAAGAGAATATCATTGTAAAATGTGCGGGCCAAATTAATAACAGTTGCATGGTCAAACAAGTGATACATCATTGTAGCTTGATGCGGGCGCATTGCCGAATCATTGGAGGTTTGCAAAATGTTGGCACAAACAATGTGAAAAGTGAATCATGCCTTGTCGGATAACCGACCAACAGGAAAGGTTTCGGTAGTCCAAACTGTACCCAGCTCGATTCTTGAGATGCAAACTGCTTTGGATAGAACGAGACCGGGACTAGGATAATCAAATTGAGTTGGAGTGATCACACCTTTAGACTCGAGTTTCTGGGCCAAAAGTTGAAGTGAGAACGGTATTGGTGTGGAGACCACAAAATCTTGGGATTCGAATTCATCGGTACGGACAAGCGTACCATAAAACTGATGCACTTCATTCTCCCAAACTGCCTCAAATTGTTCATTAAAAAATCTGCACCAGCCTCGTGACATGAACATGCCTGTGATAGAATTCGGCAGCTGATCCCAAAGTACTTGACGCTCAATGTGGATTTTTCGCGTCGGACTGAAAAACCGCCGGCACCAATTTACCTCACGGCGAGAACGATATTCGCCATTACCTTCGGGCATAACTTCAATGGAGGTATATTTCTAGGGAGCAGCCATGGGTATGAGAGAATTATGCAAAAAGTGAGATAGAAGAGAGGAAATGGAGGTGTGAAGAAATAGGTATAGGAGGTGTGGGTATTTATAGGAGGGATAAGGAAATATGAGGGAATGGATGGGGGGAAATAGAAGAGACGAAATTTTTGGGGAAAGGAAGTGATTGGGGGAATGAATGTGATTTAGATTGAAGAGGTGTGAACCTCGGGAAGTAGCACCTGCAGATTATCGGACCGATCCAATTTTTAGGACCGGACCGGTCTGACTTAACCGGATCGATTCTTTTTTTTCAGGACCGGACCGGTCCGATCTGCTGAATTTCCAAAATTTCCCTTTTTTCTGGTCTTCTCACTATTAAGTTGCTTTTATCCATTCCAATGATTCCTTTCCAACTCCTCGCACTTCAAAACGCCCGCAAAGCTCATCGAAACCTTAACGCCCCTCAAAACATTGGATTCCCTTCCCCGGGCCTAACACATATTTACGACTCCTAACATCCTAAGACTATTATGTACAACCTTCACCCCATACACGTCGGGGGTGCGACGACCTCACCTCGCTTTTTTTTGGTCAATCCCCATAATTGGGGTCCGACAACCAGATTGTGTCTGCTTCCTTGACGATCGCTTCCAAATACGTCTTGAGACGATGCCCGTTTACCTTAAATGTGTTTCCCCCTTTTTCATCTTCGAGTTCAACAGCTCCATGGGGAAATACTTCTTTCATAATGAATGGACCTGACCACCTTGACCGTAATTTTCCGAGAAACAAGTGCAACCTCGAGTTGTAGAGAAGTACTTTTTGTCCCGAATGAAACTCTTTCCGTCGAATGATTCTGTCATGAGCTCGTTTCATTCGATCTTTGGATATTTTAGCACTTTCATACGCATCATTCCGTATTTCTTCCAACTCATTCAACTGAAGCTTACGTGTTTCACCGGATTTATCCATGTTAAAGTTCACCCTTTTGATAGCCCAATACGCTTTGTGTTCGATTTCAACCGGAAGATGACAAGGCTTGCACACAAATCGAAATGGGGACATCCCAAGGGGATTCTTGTATGCAGTTCTATATGCCCAGAGCGCATCATTCAATCTGAGAGACCAGTCTTTCCTATTAGGTTCGACTGTATTTTCCAAGGTATTTTTTATTTCCCGATTGGCGAGCTCGGCTTGGCCATTCTATTGAGGGTGATAAGTTGTTCCAACTTTATGGACAACTCCATACTTTCGCATTAGCTTCTCCATAGGCCTATTGCAAAAATGGGTTCCATTATCACTGATTATAGCCTTAGGCATTCCAAAACGAGAAAGTATGTTTTCTTGAATGAATTTTATTACCACCTTATTGTCATTCGTCTTTGTAGCTATGGCCTCTACCCATTTTGAGACATAGTCTATAGCAACGAGGATGTATAAAAAACCAAAAAATGTGGAAAGGGCCCCATGAAGTCAATACCCCAACAATCAAACAACTCCAAGACTAAAATTGGGATCAATGGCATCATGTCACGGCGAGTAATAGCTCTCATTCTTTGCAAAAAGTATTAACATCCCAGAAGATTATGGGCCAGTAGAGACCGTTTTGAAGGATTTTCGCAGCAGTTTTATTTTTGGAAAAATGACCTCCACATGCTTCCGTATGACACAATTGAATTACCCCTTGGATTTCTTCATCAGGGACACATCTCCAGATGATTTGATCAGCACAATACTTAAACAAGTATGGATCATCATAAAAGAACATGCGTGACCATGTAATGAACTTCCTTCTCTCTTGCGGAGTCCAATTAGAGGGAACAATTCCAGTGACAAGGTAATTGACTATATCCGCAAACCAGGGGAGAGAAGAAGTAGCAAATAGATTTTCATTCAGAAAATACTCGTCTATGGGAGTGGGATCAATAGGTACGTCGGACGAGAGGCGTGACAAATGGTCAGCAACGACGTTTTCTACTCCTTTCTTATCTTGAATCAAGAGATTAAACTCTTGTAAGAGTAGGATTCACCTGATTAGACGGGGTTTGGTGTCTTTCTTTCTCAAGAGATATTTGAGAGCTGAGTGATCAGTGAAGTAAATGATGGGCGACCCAACAATGTAAGATCGGAATATATCGAGAGCAAAAATGACTGCTAGTAACTCTTTCTCTGTAGTAGAGTAATTAAGATGAGGGCCAGATAATGTTCTGCTAGCATAGTAAATAACATGAGCTTTCTTGTCTTTTCTTTGTCCAAGAACGACCCCAATCGCGTAATCACTTGCATCACACATAAGCTCAAATGGGAGTGAACAGTCAGGAGCTTGCATGATAGGAGATGAAATTAGCATGCTTTTAAGTTTATCAAAAGATTCTTGACATTCTTTATTCCATTCAAATGGAGTGTCCTTCATGAGAAGATTACTCAAAGGTCTAGCGATGGCACTAAAGTCTTTGATAAATCTTCTATAAAATCCAACATGGCCTAGAAAGGACCTCACATCTTTAGGCGATTTTGGCGGGGGTAACTCAGCTATTACTTTAATTTTTGCTCGATCAACTTCAATCCCCCGAGATGAGACTATGTGGCCTAAAACTACACCCTCGGTAACCATAAAATGGCATTTTTCCCAATTGAGGACTAAGTCTTTTTCCACACACCGGAATAGAACTCTTTCAAGATTAGCTAAACATTGGTCGAAAGATGGACCGAAAACGCTGAAATCGTCCATGAACACCTCAAGACCTTTTTCAATCATGTCGCTAAAGAGACTTAGCATGCACCTTTGAAAATTTGCTGGTGCATTACGTAACCCAAATGGCATACGTTTATAGGCAAACGTACCAAATGGACATGTAAAAGTCGTCTTTTCTTGATCAAGTACATCCACTTCAATCTTATTATAGCCAGAATACCCATCTAGGAAACAGTAGTAAGGATGGCCCGCCACTCGTTCAATCACTTGATCGATGAATGGTAAGGGAAAATGGTCTTTTCTGGTTTCGGCATTGAGCTTTCGGTAGTCAATTCATACACGCCACCCGGTGGTGGTGCGTTGAGGTATTAGTTCTCCCTTGGCATTTTCAACCACGGTCATACCCGATTTTTTTGTAACGACCTGAATTGGGCTCACCCATTTACTATCAGAAATGGGATAGATAATCCCAACATCTAGCAATTTGATGATTTTCTCTCTTACTACATCTTTCATGGTGGGGTTTAATCGCCTTTGCATCTCTCGTGAGGGCTTCACCTCTTCCTCAAGATGGATTTTATGGGTACAAATCAATGGACTTATACCTTTCAAATCTTCTATAGTCCAACCAAAATCACTTCTATGCTTCCATAACACATCCAACAACATGCCCTCTTGCTTTTTTTTAAACTGGAAGAAACAATAACAGGAAATGTATCATTATCTCCCAGAAAAGAATATTTGACATGCAAGGGTAGTTTCTTCAACTCAAGACTAGGAAATCTATTTTCAGAGGGAATCATGGTTGCTCCCTCGGAGGTAATTCTTCAAACCGAGAAATCCAATCAACATCTCTTAATTTATCAAAACTCACTTATTCTAGTAACCAAGTTTCCAACACTTCCACCTCACGCTCAAACTCAGTATAAAAGCTCTTTTTCTCACCACTTTGCACTAAACACACTTCCAGCGCATCTCCTCCTATGATCTTCTCGATGTGCTCATCCACCACTTCTTCAATAAGATCAACCTCAAGAATTTCATCCTCATCACCCATTTGGTTATCGACATTAAAAATATTGGTCTCGACAGTCATGTTTCCAAAAGTGAGTTGCATTTGGCCATTCCGTGTATTGATCAAAGCATTAGCAGTGGGTAAAAATGGACGGCCCAATATTATTGGAACATGATTTCTCGCATGGGGAGCAGGCTCAGTGTCCCAAATGACGAAATCAACAGGGAAGTAGAACGTATCCACTTGAACTATCACGTCCTCCACAACCCCACGAGGCACTTTCATTGTTCGATCAGCTAACTGTAGAGTGATTCGGGTAGGTTTTAAATCACCTAAATCAAGCTGCTTATAGATGGAGTATGGAAGGATGTTCACACTCGCACCTAAGTCAAGCAATGCTTTTTCCACTCTTTTTTCTCCTATGACACACGAAATTGTAGGTGCACCAGGATCCTTGAATTTTGGTGGTAGATCATTGAGAAGGACCGAGCTCACATTTTGTGCCAGGAAAACGTTCTTCTTCACCTTGAGCCGTCGTTTGACCGTCAAAAGATCTTTGATGACCTTGGCATATGCTGGAATTTGTTGAATAGCATCAAGAAACGGCAAGTTCAATTTTACTTGCTTCAAAACATCCAACACTTCTGTACGCGAAGCCCCTTTTTTAGGTGGTGCTAAGAGCTGAGGAAATGGAGCAGCAGTGGGAAGTCTGACTTCAATTTCAGGTTCAACTCCCTCATCTTTGTCTTTCGTATCCAATGGAGTCTCAGCAGACTCGGAGGTTTTAGATTCCTTGGGAATTTCAGGTTCAACTCCCTCATCTTTGTCTTTAGATTCCTTGGGAAGTTTTGGTGCTAGATCAATTACGCGAGCACTACGAAGAGTAGTAATAGCTTGACATTGTTCTGGCAAATTCGATGATGTGGAGCTAACCGTGGGTTGTCCTTGAAAAGGAGGTCTTTGGCCTTGAGCTGGGAATTTACCCTTTTCCTGAGTATTCACTGCAGATTGCATCCTAGAGATGCTAGTATGAATTTCTGTGAACATTCGATTATATTTAGCATTGCTCTCTTTTTGAGATTGGATGAATTGATTCAAATTATCTTCAAGAGATTTCCTAGGTGGATCAACATACGGACCAAGAGGTGGTACCTGCATAGGAGGATGCATCTGAGGAGCCAGTTGATGAAATTGAGGGGGTTGTGGTGGTAGAGTCACTTGAGGGTTATGAGCCACCCCCCCTTGCGGTTGTCCATAGTTGAAACCAGGGTGATTCCTCCATAATTAATTGTATGCATTCCCTTGCTGTGCATTATAATTTCCGCAAAAACCCCCTATTGCCTCAACTTGTTCAGTGTACATTGCCTTCTATGCAGGGATGGTAGGACATCCTTTAGTAGAATGACCAGCAGTAAAAATGGCACACACTTTCTCCTTCCCGGCTTGCACGGGTCCAGCTACTTATCTCAATCGCACTTCAAGCATGTCTCTAAAATTCTTTTCCAATGGGTCAAATTTTCGATCTAACAAAGTGTCCTTGTCCAAGTGATAGATATCGAACGCAGCAGGCAAATTGGACACTTGTCGATTTCTATTTTGACTATTAGGATCAGAAATATCCCATGCTTGGGTAGTCTCTGCTACATATTTCAGATGAGCCTTCGCATCACTTGAGTCTAACTCCCAAAAAGGTCTTTCGCACATGGTTTGAACAAGTTGTTTAGATGCTAAAGTAAGGCCTTGATGAAAAAATGAAATCAAATGATGTTTTTCAAATCCATGATGTGGGCAAGCACTAACTAACTCCTGAAATCTCTCCCAACACTTGTCGAAGGCCTCATTCTCATTTTGTCGAAAAGCTTGTATTTGTGCCTTGACAGAATTGGTTTTGTGTTGTGGAAAGAACTTGGAGAGAAACTTGGTTTGCATATCTCTCCAGGATAATACGGAATTTGGGGGTAGCGACCATAACCAAGTTGTAGCTTTATCCTTTAAGGAAAAAGGGAAAAGCTTTAATAGGATAACATCTTGTGGGCAAGCTTGGTCACAAAACGTCTCACATGCTTCCTCGAACTCTCTAATATGGATATATGGTTTTTCCGAATCCATCTCGTGAAATGTGGGAAGAATTTGAATCATACCATTTCGAAAGTGGAACTGACCAGCATTATACGGGAGTAAAATGCAACCAGGGGTAACAGTTCTCTCTAGAAATAAAAGATCTTTCATGGGATGATATGGTATCTCTTCCTCTCCAGCACCAATACCAACGCTATCGTGCACCAACATATTGCTACTGAAAGATTCAGAATTCACACTTAGTGTTTGACTTAATGAGCGACTTGTGATTGAATTGTTAGGTGAAGGAGGAGGAACCCAAAAATGAGGAGAGTTAGTGGTATGGGAATTTTCAAAATTTGCTTCGGCAATAGGATTTTCGTGAACTTGGGTGGAAGATGAATTCTGCATGAAAGCACATAAGAGATGAGATGTAGAAAGATTTTTTTTTTTTGAAATCACTTGTAGATTAAAATCACTTTCCTAATTTATACCAATTGGTAATCCCCGACAACGGCGCCAAAAAATTGACGCGACTAAGAATTTGTCTCAAAAGTGCGTTTTCTATAGGCTCAAGTGCAAGCCTGTCGCGTTAGTAATAATCCGACAAGTCGGGATCGTATCCACAGGGATAAAAAATTGCCACTTTTGTAGGAGAAGTTATTAAATCTTGAAATGATTCCTCCAAAGAAATATGAAGATGATTGATGATGAGAAATTGCAATTGGAATAAAATATACTCAAAGAAAAGAAAACCCTAAAAAATTGTGGAGAAATTAGATTGAAAAATAAGAGAAAATATGGTAGGGTACAATCGCTCAAACCTTAACGAATTACCGTGTAGAATACTAGAATTGTAAATTAAAATTCTTGACTAAATCCAATCTTTATAAATCCTAAGCATTACATATGTGAAGGATCTATCCCTCACCATATGAAATTAAAGGTAAATATAAAGCGGTGAATGGACAATTACACTTGCAAAACGTTCTTAAACATCTCAAGTACCTAGAGCAAGAGAGATTAAAAGATTGGCATGTTCATGTAATTTCCTTCCACGATTCGGTCCATATTTAATTTACCCTCTATTTTCTACATAAGTAATTTGCCTCGGAGTGAGTTCATGTACCCCAGCCCTTAAGAATTTAGCTAGACATGATTTGATTAGAAGACAAATTCATACACAGAATTATAGACCTACCAAACATTGGAAATAATTTGCAATACAATTGAAATTTAACTAACATAGTTACCAAATAAGAGAATGGAATTGTTATACTTGTGTTCAGCAGCAGGAAAAGACTTGGAATCCATAAATTTTGTATCTCTCAACCTTACAAACTAGGGTTTGTGAAAACTCCTACCCAAGAAAATGAAATTTTCCTAACTTCTGAATTTCTCTATCTCTAAATCGACCCCCTAGAATGAGGTAGGGCATGGGCTTTTATAGCACCAAGTAGTACGAATTTGACAGCCAGAATCGCTTGTTGCGCAAGATTTCACCAGCTATGCACATCAAAATCTTCATAATAAATGCCAGGATTTCGCATGACCGGACCGGTCCGGATAGCCCTCGGATCGGTCCATTTTTTTAGCTATCGGATCGGTTTTTTTTTTATTCTACCGGATCGGTTCGGTCCCCACCGGATCGGTTCTGCTGTCATCGGTTTGTCATCCATCCGGGGTCTACTGGTCTTGGGTCATTTCGGACCGGTCTGGATATACACCGGATTGGTCCGATTTCTTCCAGGTTGACTTTTTACTTTTCTTCTTTGACTAGTCATAACTTTTGATCTCGAGCTTCGATTTGCATGTCGTTTCTTCAGATGCTCTTGTGAAATCAAGCTCTTCAACTTCCCTTTAGGTGTCGAATTCGAACTCTAGCTATAACTTTACATTTTTTCCCTTTGACTTTTCTTCTTTTCTTCTGTTTCTTTCTTCCGGTTTCTTTCTCTCTTTCTTGCACTCCATTCCTAAAAAAATTCATCAGAAATACACGAAACTCGGGGAAATTGTTAGAAACAGTCAATGGAAATGATATGGAATAAAAATGGTTCAATTACCTTGTTCGGGATATAAAAATCACTAACTTAAGGGTCTAAATTTAGAAGAATTTATACTTGGTCAACTATGGATGTAGAAGACGTGTATAATTTAAAAGGGGAGGAGATAGACCTAGGGCTGGAGAAACCATGTTGTTTCGTAGTCACCCATGTTTTCATGGTTCTTCGACCAAGTGGAGATGCCAAAGGAGAGTTGATTAGAGATAACCCAAGCGATTCTAAACATTGCATGAAAGAACGTAGTACCATCGCTGAGGTGGAGAGGGTCCATGGCTAGGTTGGTAAAGAAGTTTTTATTTAAAGTAACCTTTAGTGATGCTGACATGGCTGTAAGGTTCCCACATAATAGGCCCTTATACGTTACCACTAGTATTAACGGGGTGAGTTTTGCAAGGGCCTTGATGGATGGGGGAGCGTCGATAAACATCATGCCAATCAGTTCCTTCCAGGTAGCCAAGGCAAGATTGATAACAATCCCTTTAGTAATTTTTGGTTATGATAACCAGTCATCCAAATCAATTGGATATGTGAACGTTAGGATTGTGATGGGGAACTTTACTTCGCACATCAAATTCCATGTGATCAAGAGTGCTACTTCGTACCACCTTCTGTTAGGAAGGGTGTGGATGCACAATTATGGTTTAGTCCCTTTGACATATCACCAATGTGCAAAGGTAAATGTAAAAGGGACTGAAATCATTATACGCATAACAAATAAACCTTTTTCCACCAAGGAAGCTCACTTGGTAGATGAATCTTTCTATATAGAGCTAAAGAAATATGCCATGGTCTTAATGAGAAGGATAGAGGGAGGAGCGAGAGTTCCCTCTATTAAGGAACGGATGGGGCCTGTGAATGGCTAGAGCAGTGAAAGGGCACGAAGAAGGGAAATAGCCGAGGAAGTTCACCATACTGATCCTAAGCCTCAAAATATCTCAAAATAGCTCAGAGATATAATGAGTCCTAGGATGGATTAGATGGAGCATGAGGTCTAATGGCAGAGTGTGCTAAACAAGTTTTCTGGGAACAGACTAACAGAGGTTTCGAAACAAAGGAAGAGGAAGGCGGTTGTAACGGTAAGCAAACAATGTAAGAAGAAAATCACAGAGGATGGAAGAGTAATTTACCTCCTCTGAGGGTGTGAGCGGATGGTTAAAGGAGCTGATCTAGAGGCCGACCCGATGTATGAATGTTTCTTAATAGACCAATAGGGGCAATGTATGGTCATTAATAACTCTAACATATAAGAATTTGTGGAAGAAGTAGGAGAAGAGCCAGAATAAATGATGGATCGACCGAAGCCATAAGTGCAAGAACTAGAGCAACTAGATTTGGTTAATGAGGGAGAAGACCCAAGGCCCATCTTCATTTCGAAAGACCTGAGTGAAGATAAGAGAAGAGCCTTGGTTGAGCTAATTCAAGAACACAGAGACGTTTTCACATGGAAATATATAAAAATGGAAGGGCTAGATGAGGAAGTAAGTTACCACAAACTTAACGTTATGCCTTCAGTCATACTGATGAAGCAAGCCAAAAGTACTTACAAGCCTGAGCTGGATTTGAAGATTAAAGAGGAGGTAGAACGGTTACTAACGGTAGGATTCATCAAATCGATTGTCAAACATTATCCCAGTGGGGTAGAAAGACAAGAATCAGATAAGGATCTATGTGGACTTCATAGATTTGAATAGAGCTTGCCTGAAGGATGAGTTCCCTCTGCTCTCCATTGATAGCTTAATTGATGCAACTGATGATCATGAGATGTATAGTTTCATGGATGGGTATGTGGGATATAACCATAACAAGATGGATCCAACAGATGCAGAGAAGATGGCATTCAGGACCCCATTGGGCAACTTCATGTATAAAATAATGCCCTTTGGGTTAAAGAATACTGGGGAGACATATCAAAGTATGACGATGGCCATTTTTCATGACTTCTTTCATGAGTTTTTGAAATTATATATAGATGATTTGGCCATCAATTCAAAAAAGGAGGAGTCTTATTTGGGCGATCTAAGGAAGGTGTTCATATGATGTAGAAATTACAAGCTAAAGAGGAACCCACTAAAGTATGCTTTCGGGATTACAATTGAAAAGTTCTTTGGTTTTGTGGTATATAGACAAGGAGTACAGATGGACCAGGACAAGCAACGAGCAATTTTAGAAATGCCATGTCCAAGAACGACGAAGTAGCTCAAGAGTTTCCTCGGTAAAGTCTCCTACCTTAGGAGATATGTACCAGGTCTAGCCGAAATAACTCAACCACTAATGGAGATGCTACGAAAGGGCACAAAGTTCAAGTGGGAGGAAGCTCACCTAGAGTCTTTGACCAAGTTGAATAAGCTTCTCACTTCTCTATAAACGATGATTCCTCCCAGGGAATATATACCGTTGTAACTCTACCTCACATCTACTACGAGGTCCATCAGATCTCTCTTGGCACAGGAAGTCGATGAGCAAGAGAGCCAGTCTACTACCATAGCAAGATCATATATGGAATAAAGGAAAGGCAAAATAATGTAGAAACACATTATTTAGTCTTAGTATTTGTAGCACAAAAACTTAAACATTACATGTTATCTTTCACAATTCACATTGCGACAAGATGTGACCCAATTAAGTTTTTGTTAGCGAGAACTATTTTGATTGGGAGAGAATCTAGGTTGTTACTCATCATTTTAGAGTATTATTTAAAATGTACGGTCCCTCGTGCGATCAAGAGCCAAGTGTATGCGGATTTATTGGCAATTTTCCCATCTGGGGTATTTGAGCCGCTTCGAGAGAGTATCCTAGGGGATGACTTGCAGGCAAATTTTTTGGATGCCAACCTTGAACAATGGATGATGCAGTTCAATGATTCTTCATCAAAAAAGAAAGGAGGGGTAGAGGTTATCTTTTCTAAAGGAAAGGAAGAATTTTTCCTTTCCTACAAATTGGATTTCCCTTTCTCTAACAACGAAGTAGAGTATGAAGAGTTGGTACTGGGGTTGCTAGAGGCCCTCCAAAGGGGAACTCATTCACTATGCATCAGAGGTGATTCGAACCTGGTGGTTCATCAAGTGAACGGGTAATATGCATTGAAGCACCTCAGTCTGGTGCCTTATAGAACAATAATTCAATGACTAATCAACTAGTTCCATGAATTCAAGATAAGAAGGCATCCCAAAACGATGAATAGACATGCTGATGCCTATACCACCATTGCTTAGAAATTGGCTATGAAAATCAACACAACTACTGTGGTGATACAACGAAGAACATCCCCATCAGTTATGCAATTGATCTTACCAATGGAAGATGATTCAGATTGGAGGGGTGAGATCAGGAAGCAGTTGGAGTCGGGGGGAGGCAAGATGGAACTAAAAGATCTAGCATTGTACTTCACCAATCATGGAAGCCTCTACTTTAGGAACATAAGAGGATGGTTATCAAGGTGCGTAGGTCCAGAATAAGCATAGCGGAGCTTAAAGAAGATGCATGATGAACACTGCAAAATAACTAAGATCCCTCTATATAGAAGAATTCAGAGGGAGGGTTACTTCTAGACAATGATGAAGTAGGACGTAACAGAGTTGTAACGAAGGTGCAATAAATATAAAATCTTCATTCAGGCCGTTGAATGCCACTTCGTTGAAACTAAAGATGACTGAAGGCAGCCTTAGATCGATTTTATTAAAGACGGAGTTGTGTCTTTAGAGAAAATAGATGGGATGGGACTCAAGCGAAGGTCCCTATGGTTTTACGTCTAGGAGGACCAACTCTATCAAAGGGGGTACTTTAACAGACCGTTGAGAAGCATCACGAAGGAAGAGGCAACGAAAGTTTTGAAACAAGCTCACGATCCAGCTCACATTAGAGGAGCAAAGCTATATGACCAACTAATGACCTTGGCATATTATTGGCCATCTATAGAGAAGGATTCTGTTGAGTTTGTACGAAAATGCAAGGCATGCCAGCTGCATGGAAATATGATCTAATCCCTTTTGGTGGACTTACATTCTTTGGTAAGTCCTTACCTATTCCACACTGAGCGTTTGACCTGGTAGGGGTAATACACCCATCTTCAAAAGGAAATATTTGGATACTCGTGGCCATAGAATGTTTTATAAAGTGGGCTGAGATGATACCACTCAAGAGAGCAACTACAGGCATGGTGGCTAACTTCATTAGGGAGTACATTATTTGCAGGTTTAGGATCCTAAAGGTTATCCTCTATGACAATGGGACCCCATTTATCAATGAAGAAGTAACGATGCTTATAGACAAATACTCCATTATCTATCATATCTCAATGGTGGCATATCCTAAGGAGAATGGTCAAGCCGAGGAGACTAACAAGACCTTGGTCAACATCTTGGCCAATACGATGGAAGGCTTCCCAGGATTATGGGATGATAAAATTCCAGCAGTCACGTGGGCCTATCGAACGATGAAGAGTAAGCCTACAAGGTGTACTACGTTCTCACTTATGTTTGAGGCCGAAGCATTTTTGTCAATAAAGCTAAAATTTCCTTCAGCGAGATATACCTTGTGAAGCATCATGTTCCCTCGGAACAGACATGTAAATTTGGAAGCGTTGGATGAGCACAAGGACAATGCGATACAATATTTCTAAATGTACACGAAGAACATTTCCAGAGATTATAATAACTTTTTGAGGCCAAGAAGAAGGGGATTTGGTTTTGAAGGCAGTGGTGAAGCACATTCGAGGACTTCCGTTGCCTAAATTTGCTGCGAATTGGGAGGGATCTTTCATTATAAAGGGGGCTCACGATTCAGGTTACTACATAATTTCTAAGATGGAAGAGGGTAAACCTTTCATCATTAATAACAAATGGTTGAAAGTTTATCATGTTTGGTCAAGTAACCTCAGTTAGATATTTTTTTGTTGTTGTTATGGTGCAATTCGTTGTTTAAGTTATTTCTTTTGTAAGAAGATGAAAAGAAAGAGTTTCCCCATAAATTGTAAAAGTTTAGACTTTGTGATAAACACAAGTATTGCAACGAAACAACGTATGATCGTAAAATACTATATCCTTTTAATTTATTTGACTTGTAAAGACTATAAAATTTTGGGAATTGCTGCCCAAGAATTACATCTAGTACAAAAAGAAAAAAGAAGATCATTAAAAGACTTCTAGCATAAAAGAAACCACAGATGAGGCTGAGAGAAGAATTCCCAGGCAAACCCAAAGAAGCTTCCAAACATGTCTTCTGAGCAATAATGCATCCTTCTAGTGGGGTCTGCACTTAAGCTATTTTGATTAGCAAGGTTTCCCTTTCCAACTCGACCCTTGATAATGCTTCTTCGATAGCTCTCACCCTGTCGTCTGCTGCTACTAACAGAGGGGCCAACTCTGCCAGCCTTTTCTCTTCAGATCGTTATCCCTCTACATATTTCAAGAAGATCTCCCTCTGGTTTTCCAACTGATGGCTCTTCAGAAATTTTATATGGCTAATCAGCCAATTCAATTGGAAGCTAACCTTATCCATTTCCTTAAAACTTCCCATTTAGTGATTGATGGTTGCCCTAGTAAGGTTAGCCATTTTAGTGTCAATGACTTTAGCAATAATGGTCCCCAGACCTTATAGCATATAGCTCATTACCAGCACTTTGGAGCATACGCAGGCAGCAGTGAAAGTTTGAGAATGGTGCATCAAAATCCATTCAATGATATATCGGTCACTCGTACGCACAAATTTGAGTAGATTGACGAAGGAACATGAGGCAAAAACTCGTGAGGAACCATATCTGGGAGAGGAACCTCACAACCTGACTCGCTATCCGCTGGCAGGTTTGTAGTTGAACCACGATCGTCATGGACTGAGTCCTTAGAGGGGCTTTCCTCTTTCTGTATGGCTTTAACATGTGAGGGATAATGATGAGCTGAAATTTGGGTAACAACAAGCTCCCTCACAACATGCAAAGTGTCGAAAAAGAAAAATGAGCTGATGAAGAAAAATCTTAACAAGTGGCTTTCATTGTTAAGTCGTCATTATAGTTGGAGTTTTGGCAAAAAATATTAACAAGTGGTTTTCATTGTTAAGTCACCGTTATAGGTGGAGTTTGTCAACAAATCTTAATAAGTGATTTTCATTGTTAAGTCACCGTTATAGGTGGATTTTGGCAAAAAATCTTAATAAGTGATTTTCATTGTTAAGTTACCGTTATTGGTGGAGTTTGACAAAAAGGTTTAACAAGTGATTTTGATTGTTAAGTCACGGTTATAGGTGGAGTTTGACGAAAATCTTTAATAAAAGCTTATTCATTGCTAAACTTACCTCAAAGGCATAATGGAAGTACTTATGAAAAATATAGGGGGAAAACAAAAAGATACTGCAGGAATAACTGGAGGAGCAACGGTAGCTAGAGGGACAGCTGAAATGGAAGAGACTGCAATAAATAAACTAGCTTCTCCCTGAGACTTCGAAGACTCCACGGCTAGAGGAACATCAACCCTTGGTGAAGAAACTTCCTCATAGAATGGCACTATGGCCAAAATAATTGAGGGATTAGAAGGAACTGCTTTCCCTCCCAAGGGACCACCAACCCCGATAGAGGTCGAAGGGACCCCCGAACGTAAAGGTGATCCAATAGTAGCTTGCATAGCAAGAGGCCCCCAGATGAAAGGGTGGAGTTAAAAAGGGGAAAACTGAACACACATAACAAAGTATTAGGCATAAGAAACACAATATAGAAATACCAAAGAAACAGTACAAGGAAGGATCTTACTTTAGTGATGTTGGTAAAAGGGGATAACATAATCGTAGGCCTTACCAAAGGGAACTGTAGAATTAACCCAGCATGAGACGTGGACAGATCTGGGGCAGTTACAACCTGAGGGTCGAAGAAAACACTTAGTCCAAAAGCCAAATGAATCAAAAGAGAGATAAGTGTTAATCAAGTCATTACCTCTGGAGGGATAAAAAACTAGAATAACGTCCAGAGGAACCATGGGAAGCTCAGACGACCCAAAAGAAGCTGGAGGAGATTCCTTTGGCTGGTAAGAAGCTCCAAGGGTTTCTTCAGAAGCGGTAGCCCTCTTGACAACCTCCTCTGCACGTCTGGAGGCCAATCGGCAAGTGTAGGCCAGCCTATACCTAGGAGAATGAGGAGGGGATTTATCAGATGAAATAATCTCGAAGCATCCTCCCATGAATGAACTCACAGTAGGACTCGGCCTTTCTCCTTCATTCTCCTGCACAAAGTTTATAAGTGTTAGAAAATACACTACTTCACATCATACTGAAAGTGGTTAACTGTTAAACATACTTCTTGTTCAGGGGAAGAATAGGAAGATATAACCATTGGTGAAGCAGGTTGCGAAAGAGATGGTGAAACTCTATCGGTTTGATCTCGCTTAGCATCAGGGCTGTCATTCAGAGTGATAGTAGGTTGCACCGCAGGAGCCCGTTTCCTATGGACCTTTGTAGCCAGTGTCTTCCTTTTACTTCCAGATGAACCAATAGAAGAGGGGACTCTAAAACTCTTTCTTCGTTTTGATACCCCCTCCATTAGATCTAAGACAATAGTAGAAAAAGCATCAGCATAAGGAACCGGGGGGGGGGGGGGGGGGGGCTATTTGAAATGCTCGTTTCACCCATTCCAGTTCAATCTGACACTTGTCTCTTATCTCCTCACTTAGCTCTACAGGCATTGCGAGTGGAACGGTAGTGATGGGGAATACATCTAGAGGAGCTTGGGACTTGGGCTGGGACTTTGATTTTGATTTGGAAGAAGTACCACTCTTGGAAGTTTTGGTCCTCTTGGTAGGAGGTTTTTAAGGCACCTCTCTAAAAGCATCTTCAGTAATATTTGTTTGGGTGTGGGAACATTTTTGGGCTTTGGTGTGGTAGTAGGGATCACGGGGCAATAAGGAGGTAGCTCATTTGGAGGGTCTTTAGGGGTGCTGCTCAGAGGCAACTCAACCCAAGAACATAATTTCCCTTGAGTCTTAACTCCAAGGCAGGGAAGGAAAGAACCGGGGGATATACAGGTGGACTTTGTATAAAATCTCGAATTTTTGTCAGTTGAATCAGCCAGTACTGTTTAGTGAATGAGAAGTTACATCCATTTTTGTGTAGCACTATTCCACAGGAAATAAGTCTAGTGCCCGAGGAGGAACTATTTGATCCCATCCGACTTGGCGTAGAAGTCACCAGGGGAAATAGAATGAGGTCTACCGAAGGCCAACTAATCAAACGTACCAGTATTCTCCTAGTTCCAGAATGGGCTGCAGCTCTCCCAACCATGGCACCGACCAGCGAAGCATCGGACTCCATAATCCACAAACCAATTGCGACACCCCGCGTAGTTAAATACCGGGTGATCAGTCCTTTATTAAATTATAATCAAGGTGAACGGTTGGTTCATTCTTAGCATCACTGTCGCAAAATAAACTTTCCAATTGAAATACCCTATACAATTAAGCTAAGTGACAAAACCATTTAAATCATTATCTCCATTTATTAAATCCAATTATGAAATCCTTTATTACGTAACAGTTTAAGAATCACACAATTATTAAGACTGGAAATAAACACCCATGAATTTAATCATTCAGATAATTCAATACCAACTTTAAAACTACAAAGGAAAACCATCCTGATAGCAATTAAATGCCAAAGAGTAAAAATGCTAAAGATAAATAAACATAATCTCTGACAAATCCAACTGAATAAGGAAATGGGCGACACATGCCCTAACTAATCATAACTAGAATGAGAGTAGATTCAACATCGAGGTCGTCTAATAAATGTCTTGCATCTCCCACATAAGCTGCAGCGTGTTCGGTCCAAAGAATTCTACGCAAGACGTCCCTGTGGCTGGGGACCTGAGATATATACATATATATATATATATATATATATATATATATATATATATACAAGAGAAAAGAGATAATAGGAAACGGGCCAGAGCCCGAGTGTAAAACAATTTAAAATTAGTTTAGCAAGTATTTAAAATGCTTACCTATTAATGCAACAACCATGTTAGTATGCGACACTCTCTTGAGATTTCTCACCTCTCATCTAGTGTGCACACCTACCGTACTAATAAATCCCATCAATTTCCCTATCTTATTCTCCATAATGATTTATCATGTGAAACGCGAAATTATGATATTTACTTTAGGAAATAATTATCTTCAAGATTCCTTACGTTATTTAAAACAACTCATTACCGTTATGAAGTTCCCGAACACTTATAATAAAGTTGAAGCATTTATTCATTTCTTATCTACTTATACGCACAGTAGAAAGTCCCCATATAAATATACGTATATATATTAGTCACACATATAATATATATACTAACGACACCTCACATAAGATCTAAGGTGCTGGCATACTCTGCTATCAAGTCCCAGTATCACACAAACTAAGGGAAACACTAGTTCAAAATCACTCTCGAACTGTATTAACACAAAACAAAAACAATTGGAGGCGAAGAATAGTTCCCAGTCCTAAGAGGTCAGCACACACGTCTCTTAGGACCATCTGCCTATAACTCAGATAGCTTGTAATCAAGGATACTATCTTCTAGGGTACAAGTCGTTATCCCCCATAAAGGTCCAATCGAGATAAGACTGTCCCGGTGCGGAAACCCCCGTGATAGCAAGTAGTTCATGTATGATTTTTACACAGATATATATAATATATGCACAATCACACAGTCGTATATATATATAAATATCCACATTTCTAAATTAAGTGTGTTCACGACCCATAATCATAATTATCCATTATTAACACATTTTACTCGATTATTATGCATAACAACTCGTCATTTTTATTTTAATTTATAATGCATTTCATACTCACTTCTCCTTTCTCGATGTATTCTAAGTATAATTTCAGTAGACGTACACTCACTTATCTTCTGGACTAACTTTCTTACGAGTCTCAATCTTTTATTTAAACGTTCGCATAATCCCAGATGGGTAAATCACTCCCCATTAACCCCTTTATTTCATTTTATATTAAATTCCCACTTATTAGGGTTTAATAAAACCCTACTGGTCCTACTTATATCCCAAAATGTTCTAACAATAATACTCAAGGGTTACTACGCATTTCAATTGGAATAAACCATTATAAGAGGGATGTGCAGATTTCCAGGTGGGGTCGATCGATCGAGGGAAGGGGGTCGATCGATCGATCAGTCGATCGATCGATACTCTTAGGTCGATCGATCGATCAAGCAGTTATGGCGAAAACTACATTTATCCAGTTACGGGTTTGCCTCTCCAACCTCAACCAAAACTTCGTATTTGATTCCCAAACTCCCAAAAAATGTTATTACCAGTACCATACACCTAAATACATGATTATCCACGTAAAATATTTTTCAATTCATCAATTATAACTATATAATGGGGTAAAATTTGTCTAGACTTCAAGAACCCTAATTTCTTTTTTTCTTTCAATTCTTTATGTTATTTTCCATATTTCTTACTTCTAAATCCATACTAATTCATGGTTTATCCTCTACATGCAAATGAGATGTCCAGAATATGATTACTTCTTCAATGACATGTGAATTCTAGTCTCCACACTACACTTTTTTCCATGAAACAAGTTCTAAACAACCCTAGACTAACATAATTGAGGCATTAACAAAGAATAGAGCAAGATAGATACTTGCCTGGGAATTCTTGGTTCAGATTAGTGGACAATATTGGCATGGTTGCTATCCTCATTGCGCGATCTAAAGTTTGGCGGCGACGGCGATGCAAACGGTGGAGTTCTTGGCCTAGAACTCCTTGGAAAGCTTCTCCTCTTCCCTTCTAATGGCCGTCTTAGATTTTTGGTTGTTCTAACCCTAGAATACAACTCCTATTATCTGATATACTCTTAGAAATTTCGTGGGTTTTCATGCCCAAAAATGTAAAATGTCTAAAACACCCTCCCGGAGTGTTAATTAGGCCTAGAAACTCCCCGAGACCCAAACTAAACCTCTGGGTACATTATTTTGACTATCTCGACCCTTTCGGACACATTGACGTACTCAAAATGACCATACGGGTGACTTATAATTTATTCACTTTATATAATAATAATTTAGTCCTGACGCGACACAGTCGCGTCTCGACTTAAATTTTCATAATTGTCATTTTATTCACCCGTGACAATTTTTATAACATCAATTTTATATATTAATTTACTCATCTAGTAATATTCAACATATTCAATAATTACTGATATGCCCAAGTATAACCTCGGCCCAGGGATACCTACCACGGCCGAGATGATGGCCGAGACATTGATCGACCCTATGTAGGCCGGGGGCCCACGATATCATCCCTCGGCCAGACCTACCTCAGCCCAGGCCGACACTACCATACACACTTCAATGGACACCATGCGCATCGCAGGCATCAACAACATCCTCATGTACCGGGGTATAGCAACCTCGGCCAATAGTAGGACGAGGTGACAATGAGCCCTGATCACCTTCAACATAGAACCAGTCCTACCTCGGCTTGGGCCGAGGTGACGAGAAGCATTAATAATCATCAGCATGCTATATGTCCAACCTCGGCTCGGGCCGACCCCAGCCTATGTCTCGGTTGAGATCATGCCGAGACTCCTTATGACACTTCTCGAATTGAACGGACATCAAGCCTTTACAGCTTGGCCTCTCCCAGGCCGAGGTCATTCACCAATATGACTGCCGAGCATCTGTTGACATTTGGATAAGGACACCTGGGCACAAATCAGTTGTAACAAGATTATTCTCCACATGTGGGAGAATATTTCATCATCATTACTTACATGTGACAGTGACAGATGGCATTCCCACATTGGTGAGGATATCACACACATGCTCATTGCATGCATGGGGGGTACATTACGCCCCCTAGGCACTATACCTTGCAAAAGGATCCCATCTATTAAAACCCTAGTTGAAACCATGTCTAAATATACAGTAGAGAGAGAGAGCTTGAGAGAATTGTATCCATGGCCATTAGTGCCTTCATTCAGTGATATTACTCACACACTCACAGTGGACGTAGGCCAGATTGGCTGAACCACTCATATTCCGGTGTTGATTCCTCATATCCTCACCTCATTCTCTTATCTCTTTATATAGTTGTGCTGCCATTGTTATTCATATATTGATCTTGGAAACACCTTATCTAGTGGTGCTGATTCTTAGCATCATCATTTTGGCACCGTCTGTGGGAACGAGAATCTATCTCTTCCTCTTTTTCTGCTTTACCTCACCGAAGACTCTGGTGGTGAACGAGGAACCACCCCTTGTGTGGAGCTGTTTCACCATTGAAAGAGGTCCTTTAAGGTATTAAGCTCACATGCTACTCAAGATCTATAGTCATAACACATGGCACCAGACTTGTCGCCGCCTCTTCCGTCGCCCGGAGGTGGAGGGGCTAGCTCCAGTCAGGCTCCTCCCTAGTCAGAAATGGCGGAAGTGGCAGCAGCCTTGAAATCTTTGGCTGCAACACAACAAGCCATGAAGGAGCAATTTGTCCAGCTCAGCCAAACCATGATGATTCGGCCACCTGGAGTCTCACCGGACATGATCACTCCGACGGCGGTTCATCCATAACCTGACGCCAGGGGACCATCCCAGGCACCGATGAAGGACCAGCCTGTACCTCAGCGGAGGAGGGACGTTGCTGACCCTAGGCGCTTGCGCCTGGGGAGGCAAGGAAACCCTTGCCCAGAGGACAGGTATGATGACCTAGGAGCTGAAGAGGCCCCCGAATACTGCTGGGAGCCGTATGAGGTGTCAAATAACACCATACGACCCCTTAGGCAGAGTCAGGGATGTTTTGGCCAAAGAAGAGAAGAGGCCTAACAAAGAGGGTCGGCTTTCGACAGATTGAGCAGAGGGTCGGCCTTCGAGAGGCTGGGCCCAGTCAATGACCTGAGACAGAGGCTATCGAGGTCAAGGAGAGCGGCAGGCTCTCAAAGAGGGAATAGGCAGGCTCGTCCAGATCAAGGCCGACCCTTGGAGAGAAGAGCCAGGGAGCAGGAAGAGGTCAACAGTCAACGGGTCGTGGCTGGGGAACCCTCTGTCCATCACAGAGAGGTGGCAGGGGATAACCTCGACCAAGTTGATGAGAGAAGACCCTGGAATGACTCAATCCAACGTCTCGAGGAGAAGATAGGGGACCTCATAAAGAGCAGGGACCCGTTACAGAGGGGCTACTCGGAGAGCTCCCCGTTTGTAGCTAGGATAGTGGGGTTCCCAACCCCAGCTAAGTTCAAGCCTCCTACAGTGAATCCTAAGTATGATGGCAGCACTAACCCAGTGCACCATATCGAGATGTATCAGTCGATGATAGATATTTACTCAATACCCGATGAGATGAAGTGCAGGGCCTTCTCAGGAACCTTGACAGGGGCAGCGCATAGCTGGTTCACCTCTCTTCCGAAGAACTCGATCGAGAACTTCAAAGGCTTAGCTGAGCAGTTCATCCATAACTTCTGCTTTGGGGTAAGACCTCAAAAGAAGACTACCCACCTCATATATGTCAAACAGGCTAAGGGTGAAAGCCTAAGAGACTACACAGCAAGATTCAACAAGGAGAAGTTGGAGGTGGAGGATTACGAAGAGAGCATAGCCATGACCACCCTTATAGGAGGCCTCCAGAAGGGAAAGCTACTGTGGAAACTGGTGGAAGACCCTCCTAAGTCTATGGAAGAGCTGCTGGCAACCGCGGGGAAAGTGATGAATACGGAAGAGGCAATGGCCTCCAAATATGAGGAGGAGAATCGTGGTAGCACTGGGAGGTCCCAGGGTAAAAAAGATGGGAAGAAGAGGTCAGTAGATGACAAGTTCGCTCATTACACTTCTCTGACTGTGAGCTGTGAGCACATCCTTAATGAGATCAAGACTGACCAAACTCTGAGGTGGCCAGAGAAATTGAAGGCCCCACCACATAAGAGGAATAAAAACCTCAGGTGTGAGTTCCATCAGGATCACGTCCATGTCACTGATAGATGCTTCGCTTTAAAGGATGAGATTGAGAAGATGCTAAAATCTGGGAAGCTGAGAAGGTATGTGGATGGCAAGGCCCCAAAGGGTGGAAGAGAAGACCCTAAGAAGAGAAGAAATGACCGATGCCGTGGCGATGTCCCAGCTAGAAGGGACGATGACTCAGAGGGAGATGATGGAGATGACCCGAATCTCCCGCCAAAGGATGACAACACCCCGGTGAAGAGGGTGGGAATGATCTTCTTTGGTGTTAGCACCATATGCGGGGGATTCACAGGAGGTGGATCGGAGGTAGCCGATAGGAAGGCTCATGTAGCTGAGGCCAAGTCAGTGGCCAAGCCTGAGGTTGTGAATCTGACGTCTTCTGATGAAGTGCAGAAGAGAAAGAAGGTGGACATGGACACCCTCGTAGTGGGGTTCTCCAGGCTCAACTTCAAGGTCATCTTAGCCCCCCATGATGACCCTTTAGTCATAACAACAAGGGTGCATGGTTGCGATGTAGGTAGGATCCTCATAGATGGGGGAAGCTCAGCAGATGTTATGTTCTGGCCTTGTTCCAAGAGCTTGGGTCTTAGCAGGGCAAGGCTGGTGCCCTACCATCACCCATTGATAGGCTTCAGTGGTGAGAAGGCACACCCATTGGGCATGTATGAAATGGATGTACGAATGGGGGATGAATGGCCTAAGAGGCTAACCAAGAAGATCAACTTTTTTGTTATGGACGAAAATGTCTTCTCGGCCTACAACCTCATCATCGGAAGAGTGGCCCTCAAAGAGTTTGAAGCCGTGCCGTCGACGGTCCATCAGATGCAAAAATTCCCGACACCTTATGGAGTAGGGGAAGTGCAAGGGGATCAAACCATGGCGCGGGAGTGTTACTTCAACTCGGCCGAAGAGAGAGAGGCCCATAAGAGAGAAACCGCCACTTACAGCATTGACACTCTTGACCCAAGAGATGAAACAAAATTGAAGAAGGGCGAGGCCGCGGAAGAGGTAGAATCCATCGTCCTTAATGAGGATAAGCCGAAAAAAACCATCCAGGTCGGCAAAGCCCTAGAGCCATCGATCAAGGAAGAGCTGATAAACTTCCTCAGGAGGAGGCATAGTGTCTTCGCATGGAGTCACGCAGACATGCCTGGTATCGACCCTGAGATCGTGACCCACAAGCTCAACGTGGACAGAGATGCTAGGCCTATTAAACAGAGGCGAAGAGTCTACTCCAGAGAGAAGTATGAGGTCATCCGGGAAGAGGTGAAAAAGTTGGAAGAGGCCGAGTTCATAAGAGAGGTTACTTATCCAGAGTGGCTCTCAAATGCAGTCATCGTGCCTAAAGCCAATGGAAAGTGGCGGATGTGTGTAGATTTCATAGACCTGAATAGGTCTTGCCCGAAAGACAGCTATCCCTTACCTAGGATAGACCAGATGGTGGATGCAACGGCAGGGCACGAGCTCATGAGCTTCATGGATGCTTATTCAGGTTATAACAAAATCTTCATGGATGCCGAAGACTTTGAGAAGACAACCTTCATTACTGACAAGGGGACGTACTGTTACAAGGTGATGCCCTTTGGTTTGAAAAATACGGGTGCGACCTATCAACGTCTTGTCAATAAGATGTTCGAGGAGCAGATAGGTAAGACCATGGAGGTGTATGTGGACGATATGCTAACGAAGAGTCTGAAAGCATGTACTCACGTAGCAGACCTGGAGAAGACCTTTGATGTCATGGACTTATACATAATGAAGCTCAACCCAGCGAAGTGCGTCTTCGGGGTAGGAGCCGGGAAGTTCCTGGGGTTCATCGTTAATCAGAGGGGGATTGAAGCAAACCCTGAGAAAATCAAAGCGTTGCTCGACATGAAGACTCCTAGGAGTATCAAGGATATCCAAAGACTCACAGGAAGAGTGGCGGCCCTAAACAGGTTTGTTTCCAAGGCAACAGATAAGTGTCTTCCATTCTTTAAAGTTCTAAGGAAGGCCTTCCAATAGGATGAAGAGTGTGAAAAATCCTTTGATCAACTCAAGTCCTACTTGGGGTCTCCCTTGCTGCTGTCTTGGCCCATCACGAGGGAAAGGTTATTTGTGTATCTGGCAGTCTCTGAGTCAGCCATTAGCGCGACCATCATACGGGAAGAGGATGGGGTTCAGAGACCTGTGTACTTCAACAGTAAGGACCTGCAAGGGTCTGAACAAAACTATCACCGAATGGAGAAGCTGGCTTATGCCCTTATACATGCTTCAAGGAAAATGAAGCCTTACTTCCAAGCTCACTCCATGGTAGTCCTTACAGACTCCCCATTAAGACAGGTTCTGCACAAACCTGAGAAGTTCGGGAGACTGATGACCTGGGCCATCGAGCTAGGAGAGTATGATCTTACCTACCAGCCCAAGACAGCCATCAAGGGGCAGGCCCTCGCAGACTTTGTTGCAGAGTTCACTTGGGAAGAGGCCGAGATAAAGAGGGGCTTGGATGGGGGCGAAGAGACGAACCGAAGTGTCTTCAGAGATTCAGAAGAGACTGCCCCGTACGTCTTCCGAGGCCGAGAAGAGGTTGTCCCAGGCAAAACTCAGAGCAGAGTAGAAGAAAACGAAGATGATCGATACCTCTTCGAAAAGGGGGTGATGAGAGAAGGGGTCTTCTCATCAGATGTTGACGTATGGAGCCTCTTCGTTGATGGCTCTTCCTGTGACAGTGGTAGTGGCGCAGGGCTAATACTCTCAGCCCCAGATGGTGCCAACATTGAATACGCCTTGAGATTCAATTTTCAAGCCTCAAACAATGAGTCTTAGTATGAGGCCATGATAGCAGGTCTCTTATTGGCAACAACTCTTCGAGTAAAGCGACTCCTGCTTCATGGCGACTCAAGGTTGGTTGTCAATCAAGTGTTGGGAGTATACGAGGCCAAAGATGAAAGGATGGCCAAGTACTTGAAAAAGGTAAGAGGGTTGCTAGAGTACTTTGAAGAGGCAAAACTGAAGAGAGTGCCTAGGCTGAGCAACAACCATGCTGATGCATTGGTAAGGCTGGCCTCGGCAATGAAGACAGATTTGGGAAGGATCATCCCAATCGAAGTCTTAGGAAAGTCAAGCATCGAGGAGGATGAGGTATGTAGTCCTTGTCACAATGTTAACCCAGGGGACTCATGGATTGACCCACTCGTCAGATACCTAAGAGAGGGGGAGCTACCTGAGTCCAAGCTGCAAAGAAGAAAGTTGAGATACAGGGCTGCCAGGTTCTCATTGGTAGGAGACGTCTTGTATAAAAAGGGGTTTCTATTGCCCCTCCTCTGATGTGTGTCCCATGGAGGTACCCCGGGTCTTACAGGAGGTTCATGAGGGCTCTTGCTCTAGCCACATAGGGGGAAGGCCCTTAGCCAAGAGGATCGTCACTTAGGGATACTGGTGGCCTACCTTATCTAAGGACGCTGCTGACTATGTGAAGAGGTGTGACAAATGTCAGAGGTTCGCCACTATCCCTCATCAACCCCATCAGCCTATGACGTTAATATCTCCTCCATGGCCATTTGCGGTATGGGGAATTGACTTAGTAGGACCTTTGCCAAGAGCAGTCAACAACTATAGATTCTTGATAGTTGCCATTGACTACTTTTCAAAGTGGGTAGAGGCAGAACCGATGATAATAATTACAGAGCAGAAGACCTTTCAGTTCATCTGGAAAAACATCATATGTAGATATGGCCTCCCGAACACACTCATCTCGGATAATGGGACCCAGTTCAAGAACTCCTCCTTAGAGAAGTATTGCCAAAGTGTGGGGATTAAATAGTTTTTCTCATCTCCTGGTCGACCTCAGGCAAATGGCCAGATCGAGGTCACAAATAGGAATATCTTTGATGGAATCAAGAAGAGATTAGAAGACGCGAAGGGGAGATGGATAGAAGAGGTCTACGCTGTGATATGGGCTTATAGGACCACAGCAAGGACACCCACAGGAGAAACCCCATTCATGCTGGCACATGGCTCAGAAGCCGTCATACCAACGGAAGTAGGACTACCAACTCATCGGATTCAGACCTACGATCCTGACAGCAATGGGGAAAGGAGGAGGTTAGACCTGGATCTTATTGAAGAGAGAAGAGAAGACGCAGAGGTCAGGAAGGCAGCCTACCAGCAGAGGGCAGCGAGATTCTACAATCAAAGGGTGAAGTCAAGACCCATTGCAGTGGGAGACCTAGTGCTAAAGAAGACCCTACAGAAGACAAACAAGATACACCCGAACTGGCATGACCCCTATAAAGTAACAGAAGAGGGTGTGCCCGGCACTTACAGACTAGAAAACCTAGAAGGATAACCTTTCACTAACCCATGGAATGCTGACCACCTGAAGAGATATTACATATGATGTTGCATAGGATTTGTAATTTGTAAATGTACCATCTTATCGAGAAGAGGTTATTAATAAAGATCAGTTTCCATGACAAGTTCTTGTTCCATTCTTAGATCAGAGACATTACATGGGGATAACATCAGAGGTGATGACCTCAGACCCTCATAACATCACCTGGTGGTGACGAGGTCTGAGCTCTAACACCTTGGTTAGATGACCTCAGACCCTTAACATCATTAATTTGGTGACATTTATTATGAGGCTAACCTCTTAGGTGATGACCTCAGACCCTCATAACATCACTCGGTGGTGATGAGGTCTGAGATCAGACACCTTGGTTAGATGACCTCAGACCCTAACATCCTTAATTTGGTGACATTTATTATGTGGCTAACCTCTTAGGTGATGACCTCAGACCCTCATAACATCACTCGGTGGTGACGAGGTCTGAGCTCAAACACCTTGGTTAGATGGCCTCAGACCCTTAACATCATTAATTTGGTGACATTTATTATGAGGCTAACCTCTTAGGTGATGACCTCAGACCCTTATAACATCACTCGGTGGTGACGAGGTCTGAGATCAGACACCTTGGTTAGATGACCTCAGACCCTTAACATCATTAATTTGGTGACATTTACTATGAGGCTAACCTCTTAGGTGATGACCTCAGACCCTCATAACATCACTCGGTGGTGACGAGGTCTGAGCTCAGACACCTTGGTTATATGGCCTCAGACACTTAACCATATTAATTTGGTGACACTTATTATGAGGCTAACCTCTTAGGTGATGACCTCAGACCCTCATAACATCACTCGGTGGTGACGAGGTCTGAGCTCAGACACCTTGGTTAGATGGCCTCAGACCCTTAACATCATTAATTTGGTGACATTTATTATGAGGCTAACCTCTTAGGTGATGACCTCAAACCCTCTTAACATCACTCATTGGTGACGAGGTTTGAGCTCAGACACCTGGGTTAGATGACCTCAGACCCTTAACATCATTAATTTGGTGACATTTATTATGAGGATAACCTCTTAGGTGATGACCTCAGACCCTCATAACATCACTCGGTGGTGATGAGGTCTGAGATCAGACACCTTGGTTAGATGACCTCAGACCCTAACATCATTAATTTGGTGACATTTATTATGTGGCTAACCTCTTAGGTGATGACCTCAGACCCTCATAACATCACTCGGTGGTGACGAGGTCTGAGCTCAGACACCTTGGTTAGATGGCCTCAGACCCTTAACATCATTAATTTGGTGACATTTATTATGAGGCTAACCTCTTAGGTGATGACCTCAAACCCTCTTAACATCACTCGGTGGTGACGAGGTCTGAGCTCAGACACCTGGGTTAGATGACCTCAGACCCTTAACATCATTAATTTGGTGACATTTATTATGAGGCTAACCTCTTAGGTGATGACCTCAGACCCTTATAACATCACTCGGTGGTGACGAGGTCTGAGATCAGACACCTTGGTTAGATGACCTCAGACCCTTAACATCATTAATTTGGTGACATTTACTATGAGGCTAACCTCTTAGGTGATGACCTCAGACCCTCATAACATCACTCGGTGGTGACGAGGTCTGAGCTCAGACACCTTGGTTATATGGCCTCAGACACTTAACCATATTAATTTGGTGACACTTATTATGAGGCTAACCTCTTAGGTGATGACCTCAGACCCTCATAACATCACTCGGTGGTGACGAGGTCTGAGCTCAGACACCTTGGTTAGATGGCCTCAGACCCTTAACATCATTAATTTGGTGACATTTATTATGAGGCTAACCTCTTAGGTGATGACCTCAAACCCTCTTAACATCACTCAGTGGTGATGAGGTCTGAGTTCAGACACCTTGGTTAGATGACCTCAGACCCTTAACATCATTAATTTGATGACATTTATTATGAGGCTAACCTTTTAGGTGATGACCTCAGACCCTCTTAACATCACTCGGTGGTGACGAGGTCTGAGCTCAGACTCCTTGGTTAGATGACCTCAGACCCTTAACATCATTAATTTGGTGAAGATGGTTATGAGAACAACATATTAAGTAATGACTTCAGAGATCATATACCATTCAGAGACATTCAAAGGTAAAAATAAAGGAAGAGATTGGCATTCAGTAAGAAAGATAATATAGCAATCAGAGGCATCGATTACAAATATTCATTACAAAGTACTGATGTTACAAATTACAAATTACAATTGGTTAGAAGTTAAAAAGGACTAAGGGTCTGAGGGGGGAACATTAGTAGTCTCGGCTGGGTTGACCTGATCAACATTAGTCACCTCAGCCACATCATCAGCAGGATCTGCCCCTCCGAGCTCGCTCACTCCAAGAGTCATAGTATCGACTGGAGCAGTGGCCTCATCTTCTACCTCTTGCAGATCCTGAGCAAATTGAGGGTCGGCAAAGCCGAGGCCACAAAGTCGGAGGCCTTCAGAGTTCCGACTTCCTTCTCTCTGACCTCGGCCCATTTGGTAGTGGCCTTGATACCTCTTTCGAGGTATTCAAAGCCAAAACCCACGAACTCCTCAGAGACTTTGTAGTCTGAAATTATTTTCTCTGAGGCCTCTGCAAGGGAAGCCTTCACAGCCACGTTGACCTTCCGCTGCAGAGCCTCATCTTTATCCTTCAGGGCCTTGGCGTGGTTTTGGACGAGCACTGAGATATCTTTTTCCAAACCCTGGGCCTTATTTTCATAATTCTTGGCCTTATTCTCAGAATTCTGCAACTCTGACTTCAGACGATCAACCTCGGCCTTCAGGGCGCTCTCGACCTTCTCAGCCTCCTGCCCCTTCTGAATAAGGGGCAATTTCCTCATGGCCCAGTTAAACAATTGGTACATGGAAGTCATACCCTGCACAGTTAATGAAGAGGTTAGATGGGAGTAAAATCAGACGTTGCACTTATAAAATTATTGACAAAAGAAACAAGTCATACCTGGACGGCTCTGTGAAGGCCGAACTTAATCATCATGGAGGTGTCCATGGCTCTGTAAAAATGCTTGTCTGCCTCGGTCATCACATTAGCGAGTGCGTCCATGGCCTGCCTGCTGTTGTCTACCACGCTACCAGTGAGCTTCAGCTGGTCCAGACGAGCCGACAGGGTGTCGGCTGAGATGGGGATCGCAGCGTCTGAGGTCTTCTTTTGCCTTGAGGTCGGCATCTAATCCTCAGAGGCCGGGACCTTGGGGGCCCTCTTCTTGGAAGCTTGGTATCTGGATGTAGTGGGAGCTGGAGGAGGAGCATTCAGACCAACCTTCTTCGCAAGCCTTGCCAAACTTGGAGCTGCCATCTCCCACTGTTCGTATGGGATACCTGGTGGTCTCTATGCAAAAGCAAAAAAATAAGGGTTAGAGATCAGATATAAATGAGTTCAGAGGTTAAACTTGAAAAAGAAAAATCCTTACCAAAGTCAACAAGGGGGCTCCAACCCAGGCTCGTCCCTGAGAGAAACTGAGGGGTCAGCAAATGCTCGAACTTAACAAACAAGCCATGTGCCCCTTGGTCTTGCAGGGCCTTCACCTTTTTGCTATTTTGAAGACTTAGGCCAGGATCGGCCCTTGCAGACATGGTGACCTTACCCCATTTGAGGGGTATCCTCGGCTCAAAAGTGGAAGAGGGAACAGATGAGCCAAATTCCCATGGACTTGAGGCGAAAAAATACCGGGGCTTCCAATTGTGACTCTAGGTCTAAGTGACCTGGAGCATCTTCTTCTCAGGCCTCCGAGCCACGATGTGATAGTAGCTCGGATGGTTTTTGACCGAGGTAGGGACGTAACAACCAGCAAAGACCTAAACTAGGAGGTCAGAGTGGTGGACTGCCCTCCACAAGATGATGGCCCATATAATAACTCTCTAAGCATTGGGAGAGAGCTGCAAGGGGGCCAAGTTGATGAAGGAAAGAATGGACCTGATGATGGGGTGAATGGGTAGGCGAAACCCTAACTTGAACATCTGCTCGTACAAGCAAATTTCTCCATCTCGGCCATGATAGGTCCTCTCTTCCCTCAGAGGTATCCTTAATTTGATGGAAGGGCTAATGGAGTATAAGTACCTAAAGCACAGAAGGTCTACCTCAGTGACTATGCTCTCAAACTCGGATGCTTCAGAGATGTCAATTTCACTTTCAGAACCCTCATCATCGTCAAACTCAACGTCGGCTGGAGCAGACGTAGACGGGTGACCAGGGAATCTCTAAGCAAACTCAGCCCCTGTAACGGCCGACAGAGGGATGGCATCAAGGATGGGTGGCACAACCACACTTGGCTCAACAAGTTCAACCTCTGAAGAAGAATCTGAGGTACTTGATCCATTTTGGGATGAAGCTCGGCTAGATACCTCGGCCTGATCAGGGACTTGGTCAGGATGAGGTGTAAAGTCCATGGCTTCTTGGAAAGAGTCCACAGACATGGGGTCTGAGGTGGAGGACTCAGACTCAGACATCGGCAATGGGTTAGCAGAGACGTCTGTCTGATAGAAGTTCTCAGGAGGATCAGGGTATACCACCTTGAGAGGTGGGGGAAACATAGGTCTAATAGGAAAATCCTGTGACCTACGAGCTTCCTCCTGAGCTCTCTCTATTTGCCTAATTTTTTTCTAAGGTCTTCTCTCTAAGAGAGGGGAAATCCTCAAGAAGCTGGTATAGGGGTCTGAGCATCAGAGGATGACCCAAAACTTTGGACGACCCTAAACTTGGGAAAAATTCCTAAAGCTATAAACACGTTTGGTTTATAAAATGAAGAAGCCTAAAGATCAAACAAAGAAGTTTTCAAGAAAACACAGTTCGCCGAAAGTTAATGGATCTCGCCGAAAAACTCAAAATCTCGTCGGAAAATCCAAACCAAATGCCAAAAATAAAGGAAATGGAAAGGGAGAAGTACCTGAAGATGAATTGATGGATGAAACAAAGAGAACTCGCAAGAAAACCAGGGGAAATCCTTTGCAGAAGGGCGTTGAGTGGAGGAACTTAGAGAGAGAAAATCGCAAGAGCTTTTGCGTGCGCGGGAAACGAAATGAAGAAGAAGAAAGAGAAAGGAAGGGTTTAAACCCTTAAGTACTTGGGCACACTTCCCAAGGACCATCATTGCCTTGGGAAACCCAAGGGATAACTAACAGCACACGCCAACCAAATTTGCACGCTCTAGCTTGGGACAGATGTCATACAGGTGTTAACTTGGGACGGACAGGCCTCAGAGGGAAAGTAATCCCCTAGCCACTCTCTCTCCCATATGACTAAGGGCTGGGGGTGATTGATATGCCCAAGTATAACCTCGTCCGAGATGATGTCCGAGACATTGATCGACCCTATGTAGGCCAGGGGCCCACGATATCATCCCTCGACCAGACCTACCTCGGCCCAGGCCGACACTACCATACACACTTCAATGGACACCACGCGCATCGCAGGCATCAACAACATCCTCATGTACCTGTGTATAGCAACCTCGGCCAATGGTAGGACGAGGTGACAAGGAGCCCTGATCACCTTCAACATAGAACCAGTCCTACCTCGGCTTGGGCCGAGGTGACGAGAAGCATTAATAATCATCAGCATGCTATATGTCCAACCTCTGCTCGGACCGACCCCAGCCTATGTCTCGGCTAAGATCAGGCCGAGACTCCTTATGATACTTCTCGAATTGAACGGACATCAAGCCTTTACAGCTCGACCTCTCCCAGGCCGAGGTCATTCACCAATATGACTGCCGAGAATCTGTTGACATTTGGATAAGGACACCTGGGCACAAATCAGTTGTAACAAGATTATTCTCCACATGTGGGAGAATATTTCATCATCATTACTTACATGTGACAGTGACAGATGGCATTCCCACATTGGTGAGGATATCACACACATGCTCATTGCATGCATGGGGGTACATTACGCCCCCTAGGCACTATATATAGGGGTCATCCCCTACCTTGCAAAAGGATCCCAGCTATTAAAGCCCTAGCTGAAACCCTGTTTAAATATACAGTAGAGAGAGAGAGCTTGAGAGAATTGTATCCATGGCCATTAGTGCCTTCATTCAGTGATATTACTCACACACTCACAGTGGACGTAGGCCAGATTGGCTGAACCACTCATATTCCGGTGTTGATTCTTCATATCCTCACCTCATTCTCTTATCTCTTTATATAGCTGTGCTGCCATTGTTATTCATATATTGAGCTTGGAAACACCTTATCTAGTGGTGCTGATTTTTAGCATCATCAATTACTAACTCTTGTCACGCTAGTAAACATTTAAAATAAATTTCTAGATTAATATTAAATTAATATCTCAATTTCAATTAGTAATTCCCCAAATTTAAAAGCCATAAAAATACAGGGTATTACACCAATTTACCCGGTTCTCTATAGATAGACCAAAACTGATGGAATATCGAGTAAAGAAATTCGGCACATATACCAAGGGATATTCAAGGAGAATCACCAAATAGAATCTCTCAGCCAACCACATGAACACCATAATCGAGCTCCCTTTCAAAAAATCAGAACGACCTTTTCGCCAATCATCTAGATCGTTCAGGGTCTCCGCCAGTTTCATCATCACAGGATTGCGGCGATATGACACCAAGCTGTAATGATAGCCAATTGAGGGTCCACTATTAGGTCCCTTATCACTAGACAGAGCCTCGAAGTTAGGCCCAGGGAAATAGCTTCGGCATGACCCACATCGTTAAAATTCGACAAATGCAGAGAATACATGACAAGTGGGAGAGAGATCATTACCCAAATGACCAACGACCGAGCCATTAAAGGGGAAATATGGAGAAACTCCTCTAACAGCACCTGAGAAGATAGAGAAAATTCTAGCATAGCTGCTGTAACGCTAGGATTAATTACCAATATGGTTGAAAACAACTCGTAGGTCGGACATACCTTGTCTAAACCAAAGTGGAAAACGTGGTCCTCAGGGTACCAAAATTTCACTGCCGTCACCAACATATTCCAATCAATAGCCCAGTAGTGCCACAAGGAGACTCGACACAAATTGAAGGTTTAATAGTAAACGTTATAAAGGCACAAGGCTTCTAGACTCTCGAGGTATGAAGCGAATTCTGCACTCATTGGAAGGTCCATTTGAGAAATAATAGGACAAAAAGCAAGAAATAAGAAGGGAGAGAAAATGAGAATGGATGAAAAACTACACCCCTTTTACCCCCTTTTATACACAAGGCCTTGGCTAAAGACAAGAAACCTAAATAGCCCGAAATAAAGCCTACCCTACCAATTACTTTGGTTTGCAAGAAAGTGCAACCAAATCCTTAGGTGATTTGACTGGATCCATATGCCGATAGGCAGGACAAAGGTTATGCCGATCGGCAACCCACTTATTTCAGAAAATTTTGTCTTTCCTTTTTTGTCAAAATCAAAAACTCAGGAAAAAAAATCCTTATTTTAAGACCTTGGGTTATTTCTTCTAAACTTTTTCATTTTTACCCACCATTTTTCATCATAAGTATTTTCCTCGAATTATTTTTTCTAAGTAGATATCCTATCATTTTTACAATCTCAACAACAAAGTAAAGAGTGCGTATAGAATAAGTCATCAAATAGAGAAATAAAAATAAAAAATTTGCTTCGTATATATATATATATATATATATATATATATATATATATATATATATATATATATATTTCCATTGTTTGATTACATTTTTTAAGGTAGAAGAAGAAACAAAAAAAACAGGACTCAACTCGAACCCAATCTCTCTCTCTCTCTGTCTATCTAAACCCTCAATCCCTGTGGTTGGCACACTTCCTCTGGTGGCGAACAATAGAACCTCCACTCCCTGAGCCCAATCCGTTGTACAAGGTAGTAGGCAGAACCAAATAAGAAAGACCAGGAATAGAGTCCTTGATATAGGCAGTCGGAGAGGCCACCTAGTCCTTTCCCGAACATGTTGCAAGAAAAACAACAGAAATAAAAAAACAAATCATTTAGTAAAAAGAAAAGTAAGAAACAAAAGGAGACAAGACAAGAAAAGAGAAAAATATACCTCAGGTTGAAGGTCATCCTCCGTAAGACCTATCAACCCCGGATCCACCACATAAGGGCGGTGTGGTAAGCTTAGTGATCACCTTCCTGTTAACCAAAACTTATATGAGGACGAAATGACCTAAATGAGCGGAGCCTCCTCTGCCACTGTCGTTGATGACGACGTGCCACCTGTGCGGTGGGAAAATACCACCGGCCTACTTGTACCCCTACCTGAAACCGTAAGAGGCAAATTAATGTTCACCATAACATAAATGCATGAGGGCATCATCCAGGTTGTCACGAAATTGAGGTAGTCGTAAGTCATCGTCGTATCCGTATAGAGAGAATAAGCCTCGCCTAGCATCACCATTATCCTAGCCTTCTCCGACATCTCCCGCACCCGCCTTATATACATCATAGGTGCCACCGGTGGGACCTCCACCTCGTACTGTACAATCTTCTGCATAACCCTCCCCCCAAGTACTAGTAGTACCTGAACTCATGCGCCATCATCCGTCATATCTGCGCATGCATGCCAGTCACCCTCGTGTACTGAGGAGCCATTCCGCAGAGATAAAAGGTCACCTACAAGCCCCGAAAAAAATATCAGTATTCGTGAAAACAAAGAAAATATCAAAAGAGGATTCAAATGAAAAAAGGAATAAGCCGATCGCTTGTTAGCGTGTTCAGGTCCTGTTGTACTGTCGCCAGAGACAAAGACTGGTTCGACCGCTTATTAAACTTCTGCCACTGGTACATCCGACATATGTCCCCCAAGTCCTTGTCTTTTAGGGATATCAACGTGGTAAAAATCCCCATCGCCTCATAGAATCACATCTACGGAAATGACGGGAATCAACAAAGAAGAAAAATAAAAAAAATGCAAGAAAATACAAGAAAAATGAAGGTCGGGATCCCCAATCATAAAGCGGGACATCCGAAAATATCCATAAAAATACAAGAAAAACCAAAGATGGATGATGTCTCCACTCATCGCCACCAAGAAACCACCTAACATCATCGAGATAAATAATCGGGCCATCGCCTCACCTACAGCCCATCAGTTTCATCAATCCTCCGACTCAAAAGCACCTCCCTAAGAGAGGAAATGCGGATAGAAACTCTAGAAACTATCTTAACCACATCCCCCAAAGATTCCCGGACATCGAAGAAATTCACGATCATCTCCCCAAAACCCAAGTGAATGGTGTGAGTATTGTCCCACCACCTCTCTTACAACGTGCATAAAACCGCAGTGGAGCCCAGTGTCTCATCCAAAACCTGTGTCCAGCAAAAACTAGTAGAACTAACAACCTAGTGCATTACTTCCGGAAGACTCTCCCACATATCCTTCAACCACCTCGTCCCCTTAGAACGCAATCTCGAAGAAGCGATGATAATCTGTCTAAACCAAAAAGAAAAGAAATAACCTTTTCATCAGCACAAGAAATCAAAGAAAATAAGGAAAAACCCAAGAATGACAAAGGTCATTATACTTATATAGTCGCTAGAGTTCCTCAACCTAGAAGAACGGTGGTGTGAGGGATCACACACAAAAAAGCGATCCTCAGTTACAGGCTCAAATAAGTCAAATGCATTTTCATTACCAGAAGTAAGGGGCACCCTAGCTCGCCACTCTAGGCTGCCCAATCATCCACACTCAACCACTGCAAGTTTTATCCCTCACTAGATGAACCTACCATTTAAAGTCTTGAAGAAAGAAAGACATAGAAATGGATTTTAGAGAGAAAAAGTAGAAGATTCAGTTGCAGAAAGGAGTGAAAATGAGATGGGTTCGCCCCATTTTTATAGGAGTCCAAACGGCATGCCGATCAATAGACCCCTACCCCTACCGATCGGAACCTACTTGTTCCTCTGTCCAAGGAAGCCCAAGAGTTCGTGCCACTTGCCAAACGGTAACCCTTAATATATGTTGGTCGGCATACCCCCTGAAATTTTCTAAAAATGCCCGAAAATTCCAAAAAAAATTAAAAATTGTCCAAAAAATTCCTAAAAATGCCAAACAAGTATTATAACATTTCTTTAGCAAGAAAACCATTTTGAGCTCCTATAATTCCCAAACGAATTAATATCACGTTCTTACCCCTAGCACAAACCCTAAACGCATGCCATAAAATGGTGCATTCCAAAAATCCACTACAATTCCCTAGCGAACCCCAAAATTAAATGCCTCTCCAAATTCCCTAGTAGGGCCCAAAATCAAATACTTCCCCAGCAGGATTACAAAATTTCATTGCAAAATTTTCAGACTAAACTTTCTCCCAATCCATATACCATAAGTATTTCAGCTTCCCCAGCAAAGCATCTCCTCTTAAAAAGACATGACCCCCAGTCAGATTTCTTTCCCTAATAGAATCTCAAAATAACACAATCCTCAACAAAACTGCAAGACTCCCTGGAGAGCAAACCTCCATGTGTCATAACTGTAAGTCCTCAGAATTGACCTCGGCCCTCAGAATCGCTCATCATCGCTTTAGGTCCTCAGAATTGACCTCGGCCCGTAAAATCGGTCATCACAACTTTAGGTCCTCTGAAGTGACCTCAACCCTTAGAATTGATCGTCATAACTTTAAGTCCTCAAAATTAACCTCCGCCCTCAGAATCGTCTATCACAACTTTAGGTCCTCAGAATTGACCTCGACCCTCAGAATTGGTTGTCACTAGTTTAGGTCCTCAGATTTGATCTCGACCCACAGAATTGGTCGTTACAAATTTAGGTCCTTAGAATTAATCTTGGCCCGCAGAATCGATTGTCACAACTTTAGGTCCTCAGAATTGACCTCAACCCTCATAGTCATTCGTCACCGCTTTAGGTCCTCAGAATTCACTTTGGCCTGAAAAATTGATCGTCACCGCTTTAGGTCCTCAGAATTGACCTCGAACCTAAAAATCGATCATCACCACTTTAGGTTCTCAAAATCGTCCTCGGCCCATAGAATCGGTGGTCACAACCTTAGGACCTCAGAATTAACCTCGACCCACAGAATTAGTCGTCATAACTTTAGGTCCTCAGAATTGACCTCAACCCTCAGAATCGTTCATCACCACTTTAGGTCCTCAGAATTGACCTCGGCTAGAAGAATCGATCGTCATAACTATTGGTTCTCAGAATTGACCTCGACCCACATAATCGGTCATCCCCACTTTAGGTCCTCAGAATTGAGTTCGGCCTGCAGAATCGATTGTCATAACTTTAGGTCCTCAGAATTGACCTCGTACCATAGAATTGGTCATCCCTAGCATTACCTTAGGTCCTCAAAATTGACCTCTGCCCTTTGAATCGGTCATCCTCATCCCTTTGGTCCGTAAATTGACCATTTTCCCAAACATCTATGTGGTGTCTGTTTCGGTGGCCTTCACTTATTCGAAGCTCACCTGTTGTGAGGATTTGTAGGCACCACATTCTAGGATCCCCTAAGACTCTCTTTAGGTCCCTAGAGCTTCCCCATTCACCATAGAACCCTAGGTTATACTTCGACTACCGATCTAAAGGACAATGGATGTTCTCGAGACCCCATTTGACTCCGGTCAACTTTCTTGTCTGAGTGAAATCTCATTAAATCTTCGAAGGTCTCTAAATACCCTTTCTAATGGCCCGCCCCATGCATGAATTGGCCTTACAATTCGGACGAACGATCCATTTTACAGTAAAAAATCGACTTAGAGGCCACCGGGCACTCCCGAGCCCCATTTTGACCCCAATCAACTTTCCCATCGGAGCAAAATCTCAATGAATATTTAAAGGGCTCTAATTCCCATTCCAACAGTTTAACCCCATGCGTGAATCAACCTTATGTAACACCCCCACATAATCAGGACAATAGGGTGGCCAACCACCGCCGCCGAACTATGCCAGACACTACTAAATAAATACATTTCTCAGCATGTGACATATATGAGATGATAAAAAAAACACTCCAGTGATAAATAATTGAATTAATCCCAAATGATAATAACAACTGAACGAATAAAAGATCCATCACATGCTAAAACTTCAAATAAATCCAATCTCCAATAATGATTTAATTAAAAACTGAATAATCAATTGACTGTAAATACTTCAACTAAAATCCTCAAACAACTTTGGAACCGAATGGCCCAATAAAACCCAAATGAAGTCTCATAATGAAACACGATGAAAAGAAAAATATAATCTAAATAAAGTTGTAAATAAAATCAACTCCATCTACACCTCCAAGCGATATCCAATAAATACTATGCACCTACTCCAGCACTAATACCTGAAAATGTTAGTCAATGCACGAGGTCAGAGCCCCGAGCATGAATACATACTACTCCCCTAAAATAGGATTCGTGAATCCAGACAATAGCATTATACGCAATAAATATCACAGCAGAGTATTTTAACGACGAATATAATTAAACGCAAGAAAGATAAATTTCCAACCACCCCCAAAGATTCTTATAAAAATCACGCCAATATCATTTTAATTATCCCATAGTCCCAAGTGTTAATTTAATTAAATTATCCTAAATTATCATTATTCTCACTTTTTATTATAACGGTCCTCCCGCCTCGGGTGGTAATTTTCACCAAAGTTTTACACTTCCCCTTACCAAAATGCTAGACGATTCCGTTTAAACCGTCGATCCCTCGCAATTTGACAAGGTTCCACACACGACACGACATAAAGCGCCAGCCAACCCGTTTAAACGGTCAGCCCCCGCACATTATGTCGCCGTCAATTTTAATATCCATTTTAATCTTAAGAATTAATTCTCATTTTCTAAATTCTCAATTATCAAATTACGCCAGCCTTTTAATCGATGTGAGATCCTCACAATGCCCCTTAGTCCTATACCTAAGGGTCCCCAAAGTACATATACATCTTATCCTACGTATAAGATGAATGTCCAATATTTACTCATCCTTGTCTCATGCCTAGGCTAGAGTGACGATGATAAAACATTAAAAATTTGCCCCACCCCGAAATATGAAATTCGCACGAATCTACACTAACTAGTTTCATACATAGCAAACATAAATTATAACTCAGGCCTACCCACTAGTCCCATATCTAGTAAGCCTCCTATAATCAAGGGGAGCGATATACTACCCAAAATCCCCTCGTCCCCGCGATGGAAAAAGTGAATAAAACAATTCACAAAATACATAATTCATAAGCACCACATAGCAATTTAATCATAAGGGAAATCAGTTACTAACACCGTTGTTGATTTTCAACACAATTATTTCCATAAAAAAATGTTTAATTAATCAGCATGCCAAAAATATTCAACTCATCATAATTGTCCTCTTTTATAAGTCACATGAATTTTTTATAGATGTATACGCGTCCCACATATCATATAAATAATCCCATAAAAATTCTACATGAGAACCTACACCTAAAACCATAAAAACCCAATAATCTCACCTACGTACCCAAAAGTTTCAAAGATTTATTCATATTTTAAAGATTCATAAACATAGTCCTAAATTTAAGTGTCCACTTTCTCTAATTAAGTTACTAATTAATTTTAATCAAAAATGCATTATTAAGGGTTTAGGAGACACTTAAAACACATAATACTAAAGGAAAGGAATAGAGTATTCATGCCTAAGAAATCGTCGGTTGAAAATTATGAATACTCGGTTACGTTCGTCTCGCGAAAATAAGCAAGTTTTGTTCTTGGGCATTCTTGAAAATATGACGTTTAAACCTCCCAAAATATGATTGAAGTTTTGTTTAATGGAGGTTTGGAGTTGAAATATAAGGGTCTGAATATTTATGTCTTGTGTAGGGGAAAGAGAGCCTTTAAAAAAAGGGACATGACCTTTTTTTAAAGTGAGTCAAAACTGTTTTTATAAAGTGGGATAAAAGAGTCCCAATGAGTGCCAACTCTCAAAAAATTGATAAAATGAATAAAAATATGTTAAAAATCCAATTAAACTGTGCGCGTCCCGAGCCAAAAACGAAAGCGATTAATCTCTAAAAACTTCGTGTGTAACCCAAATACATGAAGGTGGTCACTTATGCCATTATTATTACACATAGGAAAAATAGTAAAGGAAACTAAAGAAAAAAAAGATTAATTTAGCTCCCAATGACTGGGAGCCATGCACACATGAACAAAAAAAAAAGGGTCAGCATGTCACTCTTTCTCATCTCAAGTAGTTGGAAAAAAATTATAATACTAAAATATTTACACTCTTTATCTTACCAAAAATCTAATGTTTGTATTTGAAAGATTTATAAAATTTAGAATTTATTAATGTATATTCAATTATAAAAAAATTTGAATTCCCATAAAAATATTTTATATTAGATCAAATTTCGACCAAACAATCTTTCAATTTCAATAGTCCACCTATTAATTGTTATAAATTTAATTTCGCCATAATAACTTTTCTACTTTTTTTTTTAATTTAAAACGTATTATTTGAGTTTTAAAATTACGGGGTGTTACACTTACCTTTCAGACAAACGATCCGTTTTCCCTGAAAAATGATCCAGAGGCCACCCGACACTCTTGGAATCTGTTCAAATCCCGCTTACTCTTCAGCTCAAATGATACTGAATGAATCTTTAAAGTGTTCTGAATATCCTTTTCAATGGTCTTCCCCGTGCGTAAATCAGCCTTACGGTATGGACAAACGACTAGTTTTACTCCGAAGTGTCACCGAGCGCTTCCAGAACCCATTTGACCAAGGTTAACACTCCAAACCAAATGAGGCTAAATGAATCTTCAAAGGATCTAAATACCCTTTCCAACAGGTACGTGAATCGTCCTTACGGTTGGGACAAACGATTCGTTTTCCTCCGAGAATCTCCTATCCAAAAGACCGTCAGGCACTTCTGAGCCCCATTTTACCAAAGTCAACTCCCGATCCAAGGATCATCCCAATGGATTCTTAAAGGGATATGAATATCCTTTCCAACGGTATGACCCGTGCATGATTCAAACTTACAAAATGCGTTTTACAACCATTTTTCTGAGCAATCTGCATGAGGTTGACGAATGGTAAACCCATTTCCCTGCCGATCGATAGTGTGTTTGGGTATGCCTATCGATAGGCATGTCAATTACATTGTCTATTGGAACCCCCATGACCCTATATAAGGAGAGTGTGAGCTCACTTTGAAAGGGACCTCAAAAACATCCCACTCAGTGATCTCAACGACATTCTCTCAAAGTCATCGTGATTTCTCTATTGAAATCTTTCCTCCATATTCCATTTCCATCCCTTTCACACCTAATTTAGCAAAATCCTTTCCCTCTCCCTCTATAACCTCCATCCACTTTCAAGAGCAACCCTTTTAACAAACAAGGTCAATCATTAAGTCTGCAAAGAAGGTCCAAACTTTCTTCTCTCTCTTTTAATTTCCTTGTTTTTGCTTTAGTTATTTAATTCTAACTTTAGCATTTCATATTTATTAGTCCACAAATATTAATAATCTCACTTTTATATGTAGTATTTCCCATAACATATTTTTTATAAAAAAATAAGAAAAGGGGGGGTTTAGTGATAAATTCCAAACGGGTTCCTCATCAAAATTTCTCAAAATAAAAATATCCTTTTTCTACACACACACATCTAAATAAAATACTCGGTTAGATTTATAGGATAAACCCCACAATCATGTTTCATGCTAACTACATGGACTTTGATGCTTTTTTAGGCTACGTAGGCATCTCAGGCCAAAACCCAAGACTCGAGTCCTCTTTACCCATTTTTATTCATATATTATTTTTATATATTATACTCGTGATTCTTATATGTGCTTTATCTAACACGTATAATCGTTTCACCGTAATAATCGATATCCCGATGAGCGCACATTTTATATTTTTAATTATTATTTTTGGAACACTCCTACTGATGACCTCACTCGCACACACTTCACAGAGTTATTAAGGATAATAATAACACATGCCCATGAGAGACCGAAAGGGCGCGATGGGTGTCTATGACCTTCCCATTAGTATGTCTTTGATGTTCTCTCGAGGTGACAACATTTCTTGTGCCTATTTTGTACAAAATAGGCAGGCGACTCTATCTCTTTGCGTCACCCCATGTTGACAACGACCGAAGCGTCCCTAGAAAAAGGGTGCGAGACCTCCTTCTTCTTCTCCCCCTCCAAACGCGAGCGCAAGAACTGACCCCGAGGAGCAAAGAATGCAAGGGATTGCCACACACGGTGTCATCACTAATGGCATGTACGGACACTTGTAACTTCGTAATACGTCTATATCATAAGTAGAATCATGAAATCTCTCCGTCTCACACGTGGATTCTAATGCTCTGATACCAAGTTATAACGCCTCGGCCTGGATTTAGGTTCATCGTTGGGTCAACCCATGTCTGAGTTGAGGTATTAAGAAGGAAGGGCCAATCAATTCAATTTATTTAAAGAAAGCGATCATTTTTAACATTAATTGATGTAAAATTTATTGTAGAGTCAACCTTTCAACAAAAATTGTGCCCATTGAAGATCACGTTGAATTTATTCATAAAAGTCAATTGTTAATGTTCTTGAAATATTTAAAAGAGTAAAACCACCCTGTATTATTTCAACATTCCATAAGTCTGAAATTTGAAAATACAACTTATTTAAAGTCCAAGATTTAATAAAACTCTAGTCACAACACAAAACTGAAACAACATCAGAGCTCTAACGATGTCCAGAATTCTCGAGTGCCTTACCGTTATCCTTCATTCTATCCTTATATAGTGTACCTGAGGGTGGGGTTTTTACAAAAGTAAGGATATGAGCCAATGCCTAGTAGGGTGGGAGAGTAATAAGCAATACATTTATGTAAGAACATACTATACATATACAATATCTTTTAACATTTACAAAAGCATGTTCCTTTAAACAATACTGACGCAACAACATGCAAATTCTCCCGAGCAATGAGCCCATACTCACACGTAATGATTCAAATGTCCCGTGCTAGGGACTTTCTCATATTAGCCTTTAATTCTGATAATTCCATTAACATTAACTAGGGTTTGTCCCTTTTTGTATTAATCCATGAATATTCTCATTCATTATAAATTATGTTCATTTTAGGGGCTGAATTTATCAACTTTCATATTTCATCTTGAAACTTACTTAAATCTTCATATATCATGTTCATATATTCTCTACTAGTATACTATAAGTTTTTACATATGCGAGGATGAATTTCAAGCCTAGAAATTCATAACTATGAGTTCTAAACATGATCTTACGATGAAACTACATTTTATGCATTAATCCATCATATTTCAAATTTGAATATTATTTGTTCTTCAAAACATATTTAAAGTCTAGATTTCTTAAAATTCTCATTTCTGCAAGAAAACTCAATTAATCATACTAGAAAATATCTTTGCATGAAATGACAATATTCTAGCATGCATCCTAATATATAACTGAGTTTTAATATTAAAAATATTGTGAGAAAACCCCTACCTCAATAAGTTGCCTGAACAACCTCTAGGGAAGATGATCGTCAACTAGAATTTCACACTAATAAAAGCCTTCAAAACCAAGAAACTCCTATTTCTTAACCCATAAAAGCTATTAAGGGTTTGATATGTATTTTCAAGAATGTTTTAAGGTCCTATAATGGTGGTAAGGTGGTGATTTGGTGGTATAATTTCCTTAATACGATTGTGGATAGATTTTTGAGTATTTTGGGAGCCTTAGAGAGTGGGAGAAAGTGCTCAAATCTTATGGAATACCTCCTCCAACACCCAATGGTCACCTCCTCTTATAACCCCACAAAACATACCATTTCTTTAATCAAGAATTATCTCATTTTTTCAATGATGCAAAATATACTTATTAAGGTTTGAGATTTCGGTAGAATAGGTGGACTTTAATTTAGTTGGTTGTGGTTTAATTCACAAGACAACACCAAAAATAATTTTACTACATTTTAGACAAAAAAAATATGCTTAAAACGGGTTATAATGATTTTTTCAAGACAATGAAGAATGGAAAGTTGCTCAGAATTAAATTTTACATCTCGTGGTTAATTTTCAGATTTTTCTGAGCACTTTCATATTTTGATGAAAAATAATTTTTATTTATTTTTTACTTTTGACCCCATGGTACTTTTATATGTATTTTTTTGACCCTATAAAAGTGGTCATTTTATTTTTTGGGTCGTCCAAATGTCCTACACAATGTGTACAAAATTCCGTTTCCACAGAATCGCGTACCATCAAAAAATTCTAGATTAACTTTTATTTTATTTTTTATTTTTCCTTTACAGGGTATTTTTTCATATTTATTTAGGGCTCCAAATATGCGGTCACACTATTTTTATCCCTCTCCAATTGTCCTATAAAAATCGTGCAAGTTCGCCTCCTGCGCGGTCCGTGTTGGCAAAAATCATGTTATATTAACCATGACTTCGTTAGCATTTTTGCATCAAACTCAATCAATATACTTTCAAGGACTATTAGAACTTAAATACGTATCTATGGTAACCATAAAACATAAAACTTATGAGTAATGAGCCAGTTAAGTGACAATAATAGACATTTTATTCTATAAAATAAACGCGATGCGGGTTTTTCTTTGTACTTCATTATAATAACACAATTGATCATATTTCAATGGTGCAAGTATTACAACACGGGTTAAAAAGTTGCTCGGTGCAGGTCATAACCTGTATTAAAATAGAATTTTTTTTCACTTCCTAAAAGCTAATTTTGAACTAGATATTAAGTATATGTATCAACAAAATGAAAAAAAAATAATATTCCCATTGAGTGATTGAAAATTTCAAAGGCACACATTTTCAAAATCTTCTTAAAAAAAGTACAGAAAATTATTTGAAGCAAAACCCTCTATTAGTTTTTCTAAATACTATAACAACATATTCACATCCATGTCTGAAATCAAAATCAAATAATCAGCAAACCTGTGATTTTGATCAAACATAGAATCCATAATAAAAAAATAAAAACAATTCCAATTAAACTTCTTAGATAAAACAAATTAGATGGAAAATTCAAAAAATATACATATACATATTTATATAAGAATATAAAATAACATAACTTTTATAAATCAACTCAAATTTGTTTTAAAACACACGAGAGCTAAAAAAAATTGCTTTATTTTTCTCTATAGTCGTCTTTTAAGCAAAAATTCAAAAGACGATAAAAACAAAGATCAATGGGGTAAAGTTTGGGTTTTAAAAATTTAATTATGGTTATTTTTCAAGAAAAAACAACAGATATAAGAAACGGGGTTAACTTTTATATATATAGTGGCCGAGAAATATGGTCAGCGATGACCTCTTGTATGGTTGGTTTAGCTCTTCTTAGCTGAAACAGTTCTTGGTCGGGAAATATGGTTCCTGAAATGTTATGGGACTAAGCTGAGAAAGGGTATTTAAGTCAACATACTAAATAAACAGGGCGGGGCATTTTCATTTATACTAAACCCGAACCCGACCCGTTTAACAAACATTTAATTAAGCCCATACCCTTCCTTAATATTTAAATTGAGTTTTAAAACCCGTGGCATTAAAGTAGAAGCACGGTAATGATATTACACATATGCAGAACATGAGGAACGAAAGAAGTTGTCCACTACTTATCAGATAGATACATTAGATCCTCAAGTATGAAGATAAACTGGTCAGAAGTGAAGTGGTGGAATAAATTAAACAAGTAAAACTGGATGAAGAGCATGCATAAAAGACAACAAAGATCGGCTCATCGCTGGATTCCTCTCTGAAAAAGGAAATGAAAGACTTTTGAGATAGAGGAAGAATATGCTCATCTGGAGCCACGAGGACATACTCGAAATAGATCCAATTATCCTCTTCCACGAACTCAAATTTGTAAAATACACGTATCCTATCAAGCTAAAATGTCGTGTGTTCTATCGCGAGAAGAAAATTAATATTCAAGAAGAAGTGAAAAAGTCAAAGAAAGTTAGATTTATTGAGGATGTTAGGTATCTAGACTAGATATCTAATGCTTTGATGGCCCGAAGAAGAATGGAAAATGGCTCATGTACATCTATTTTACAGACCTTAATATGGCTTGTCCAAAGGATCATTATCCTTTACCCCAAATTGACCAACTGGTCGATGCCACCATTGGGCATGAGCTGCTCAGATTCATGGGTGCATATTCTCTGTACAATTTAATAAAGATAAAACTTGAAGATCGTGACAAAATGTCTTTCATCACCAGCCATAGTACATTCTTCTACAACATTATGCCCTTTGGGCTAAAAATGGATGGAGTAACGTATCAAAGGTTGGTCAATAAGGTATTTGAATTGAAAATTAGGAAAACTAGGGAGGTTTAAGTAGACGAGATGATGATGAAGAGAACAAAGGCAACTGATCGCATTCATGACCTCGATCGAACATTTGATTAGTTAAAGAAGTATTAATTGAAGTTGAACCCGGGGAAATGCATTTTTGGAGTAATTGCATGAAGGTTCCTCGGCTTCATTATTAATCATAGAGGAATAGAGGCCAACCCTGACAAGATCCGGTCATTGATATATAGGCAGCCAACCAAAATAAAGAAGAAGATTCAGTGCCTGACTGGACGAGTAGCTTTTCTGAAGAGGTTTACTTTAAGGATAACTGACCAATGTCTTCCATTCTTCAAGCTCCTCAGAAAGACCTTTGAATGGAATAAAGAGTGAGATGATGCCTTATTGGAGTTGAAGGAATACCTCATATCTGCTCCTTATCATCAAGGCTAATCCTTGATGAGAAGTTATATTTATAACTAGCGGTGTCCAAGTTTATAATCAACTCGATCATGGTGCGTTTAGAGGATGGTATCCAGAATCTTATGTATTATACTAGCAAATCTTATCGTAGAGCTGAAATTCGGGATTTGAGGCTAAAAAGACTAGAGATGGCTCTGATCAAGGATTCTATAAGGATGAAGTCACTTTTCAGGACTGTATAATAGTGGTGTACACAGACCTGCCTCTCTGACAAGCCATCTATAAGCCTGATAAATCTAGTAGGCTAATGGCTTGGGCAATGGAGCTGGGATTATATGACATTGTGGATGAAAATTGAACAATAATTAAGGGCCAAGTTGATGAGGATAAACCCACCAATCAGTCGGCTAAAAAGCAAGCCAATTAGAATAGTAAAAGACCAAAGTCATCAGACCGATAAAAAGAAAGAGATCCAGACTTAGAGAAGATAGAAATATTGTTAAAAAATGGATCCTTGGTGGAAGGAAGTTTTGAAGAAGAACCTCTAGTGTGGCAATTATTTGTGGATGGCTTGTCGTGTGGAAATGATAATGGGGATGGACTGATCTTTATAACACTGGACGGGAAAGATATGGAATATGCCATCGGGTTCAACTTTGAACCCTTCAATGACGAGATTAGGTATGAGGCCCTAGTGGAAGAATTAGGTCTATATTTATCATTGGGAGTTAAGCAATTATCTACACACAATGATTCTTAACTGGTTGTGAACCAGGTACTCAGAGTTTATAAAGCAAGAGAGGAGACTACAATAAAATATCTAGAAAAATTGAAAGTCAACTGCCAAGATTCTAGATCGTGCAGATGGTCAAAATTCTAAGAAGTAAAAATGCTCGAGCACATGCATTAGCTTGTCTAACGTCAGCAACAAGAACTGAACTCCAAAGAAATGTTTTGATTGAGATTTTACTACGACACACTATTGAAGAAGAGTGTGTGATTGTGATGGAGCTGAACATGGGACCATCTTAGATGAATTCCATCATTGCATATTTAGAGAGTGGCACAGTACTGGAAGACCCCAAGGATACATAGATACTTCGCTACAAAGCAACAAGGTATATGCTAGAGGGTGGAGTTTTATTTAAGAGAGGATTTGTAATGTCATTATTAAGGCGTGTTCATCCCAGTGAGGTGACCGAATTGATCAAGGAGGTTCATGAGGGCTCTTCTGGAGCACATTCAGCAGGAATGTCACTAGTAAAAAGAGTCGTTACCTAGGTGTGCTATTAGTCAACCATGAAGGAGGACTGAGATGATTACGTCCGAAAATCTAATAAATGCCAACGATTTAAAGTAATCTAAAAATGTCCTAGGGAATATTTGACACCGATCACATTACCATGGTCATTCTCCATACAGGGTATTGATCTGTTCGGACCACTACCGAATACAAGGGGAAGATTTAAATATTTGATCGTTGTGGTAGACAACTTTACAAAATGGGTGGAAGTTGAGACTTTGGTTTATGTGCCTTATGAGATGATCTTCCATTTCATTTGGAATAACATAATCTGCCAGTTCGGGATGACACACACCTTCATTACCGACCATGGCATGCAGTTTGACAACAACCAGTTCAAAGATTACTATATTTGGTCAAAATTAAGAAGCTATATTTTGCACCTACCTATAACCAGTGCAATGGGAAGGCTGATATTACTAACAAGACCTTTATTAAAGGAATGAAGAGAAGGTTGGGCGATGCTAAAGGGAATTGGATCAATGAGATGTAGAGTGGGCTTTAGGCTTATAGAACTATATCGGGGAAAATGATGGGTGAAATTACTTTCATGTAGCATTTGGTACTGAGGCAGTAGTACCCATGGAGATCAGCCTACCCAGCCACAGGGTGCTCAACTCCGATTCACCTAGGAGTGATCTCATATGCATACTGTAACACCCCATATTTTTTAGCATTTTAAATTACATGTGTGCACAAAATTTAGTTAAATTAGGAAATAAAGTGACTTAAGTAAATATTAATAGAAAATAAAGGAATTAATATTTATGTGTAATTACATTTAATTAAATTACACATTGTAAGTGAGAAAACTCGATGGGATTAAAGGTATCTCATTCGGGACATGCGAAAAGGGTCGTATTGGTAATGAGATGGAAATTAATGTTAGATAACTCAAATGATAATTTTGAGGGTGCCAATAGTCTGGAATGGGTCGAGATAGTCGAAAATAGGTACCCGGGGTTGTAATTGGGTTCCAAGGGTTTTTTGGGTAAATGGGACCTGTAAAAGGGTATTTGGGTTATTTTACACATGGGGTTGATTTAATTTTGGGATTTGGAGTGTTTAGGGTTATAATAAGGTAATTTGAATGGAGGAGGCAGCCATCCAACCATTCAATATGCTAGGGCTTTGAGAGAGGAGAGAAAAAAGAAGAAGAAAAGGGAAAAAAAATGAAGAATAGTGATCCGGCTGGGAGATCAAGTTCATTCGGCCCCAAGAACATTGCCAAGAGAAGAACTTAAGGACAGAATCTTATAAATTCTTTAATCTCAAGGAAAGTATTTAAATGGCTTTTATCCTAATGTGGTTTCAATAATTCATGTAGAAATTTGGGTGGGAAAAACATGTAAAACGGGAATTTGATGAATGAAGTCACTAAAAAGGAACTTTATTATGTTAACATGTTAGATATGATGTGAATAGAATGATAAAGATGAATTCTTGAATGATCTAAACAAAAAAAGATGAAATCTTGGATTAGGGTTGAAACTATGCATAAATCTTGATGTAAATTAATTATCTCATAAGTTTGATATTTATTGGGATGATGGATATGTAAAAACATGTAAATTTATGTTTGGGATTGATTTAGTAAATATATTTGGGGTTTAGGTGAAGATTAGAACTCCTAGGGATAAAGGGAAAGAGGAGAGTCCCGTCAAAAATTCGTTTAACAGCATAGTAGAATCGAACAGGTTCATTGGTGAGAACAAACTATATATTAAGGGACTATTTGGTTCGCTACTCGGAAAAATCGATTTAAACGATGTTTTTAAAAACAGTTTTAAAATTCTGTTTTTTATGTTTATAATTATTAGTGTGCATTTTGGTAACCTGGTTTTTAAATACAATTTTTTAAAAATTTGACAAAATAGGCAATCATGTATATATATATATATATATAAAACTTTCATACATACATGATACATGTAGGTATACATACATACATCATAAATTATTTACATGTACATTTAAATTCCCCATGTATAATATACATACATAATACATTAATATGTGTGTAATTCTTATAAATAAAAAATATATATGTACATGTACACAAAATTACGTATGGAATAATATAAAGTTAAATAACATTATCAATAAATACATGATACTTATATATAGTTTATACATGTATTATTAATGTATGGAATAATATAAAATATACATATTGTACATATGTATTGAAAAATATTATCAATTCATGTATGTCTATTGTATGTATAATTCACTATAATTATACATACAATAGACATACATGAATTGATAATATTTTTCAATACATATGTACAATATGTATATTTTATATTATTCCATACATTAATAATACATGTATAAACTATATATAAGTATCATGTATCTATTGATAATATTATTTAACTTATATTATTCCATACATAATTTTGTGTACATGTACATATATATTATTTATTTATAAGAATTACACACATATTAATGTATTATGTATGTTTATTATATATTAAGGTATAACTGCATTCAAATATTAAGAATGGATAATTTTGAGTTGAAAAATAAAAAAACAAAAGTTATAAAACACCCTAAACCTATTTTCTGAAAAACTTGATTATAACACAGAAATATTATAATTTTGTGTTTAAAAATAGGGTGTCAAACGCAGATTTTTATCAGAATTGTATTTAAACACAGAAAACAGAATTATAGTTGCAAACCAAATAGGCCCAACTCGCTTGAGTCTGCATATATAAGAGTTCCAACTAGTTTGGATATATAGACAAAATAGGTTAGAATAGTTTGAGAACTCCATCTCCTTAAAGGTACATACTCCATGAAGAAATCTAGTCCTAGAGAACCTTCAAAGGGAAGTTAATTCTAAACCCTAAAAACCACAAATAGGACACTTGCACTGCATCATACATATCATCTATTGGTTTAATGGCTTTTTCAACACTTCAAACCTTCGAAAAATCAATTTAATTCAATTCAAATCATTTTATATAATTCTAAATAATTTTTAAAGATTTTTGAATTAATTAAAATTTGATTTTTAAAAGTATTGTGGGTAAAAGTTGAATTTCAGAAACCTATTTTCTATGCTGATTGTTTGCCTGGGTAGAATCCGAAAGTGCTTGAGAATTGGAGGTGTGCGTTGTAATTATTTTCATATATGCATTTTTTATCACATCTGGTGCGTATACGTGTTAGCATTCTGTCGGCTTAGATTGTGTTTGTTGTAAGACACAAAACGCGTACATTTTCCCAGCCATTGGATCAACTTAATCAATGTTCTGCATGTGTTTTTTCTCAATCCCTATGAACCCAGTTTTAACTAATCAGTGTTCGTTTAATCCACTGCATGTATTAAACCGTTGGATGTAAGTCAACTCAGGTAGACTTAATCTTAGCCGTTGGATTGAGGCCAATGCTCTCGATCCTTCTACGCTTAGTATAAAAAGGGATCAACCCTCAGCAATTTGAGACTTTTATAATTTTGTCATTTCTAAGAGAAATGAGAGAACAGAGAGAAGGAAGAAGAGAGGGAAATAAGAGAGAGAGATTAGAAGAAGAAACCTTAGTTTTCTTCGTAAGTTCAAACCTCTGTGAGTTTTCTCCCAAGCCAAATACCAAAACCTAAAAGTCACATACACCAGAAAACCTATTTTTGAGAGTTAGATCCTTCTAGGGTTTCTGTGTTGTTAGTTTTTTGTTTTCGTTTGAAGACCTCTTCAAATCTTTGATTCTCTCAGAACTCATCTCTAAGAGAGATTTAAGTTTCATTATTGAAACTGACTCTTTCTAAACGAGAACATCTCACGTTATAGTTTTTTGTTTCTCTTTCTAGGTCTAGCATTTTAGATATATTTTGTTTCAACGAGTTTTTGAAATAAAAAACTTTTAGTTCCAAAAATGAGTTTTCAGATGTAGTGAGTTGTGTGTTTCTAAATTGTATTTCATATTTTATGAAATACTAGTGTTGAAAAATAAAAGGAACACAAAAGAACTCTTGCTAAAGTTTTAAGGCGTACAAATCTGAAAATAATTTTACATGTCAAAACTTATTGAATCAGTCTTTGCTTGTTAAGTCTGAATCTGTTTTTGTTAAAGTAGACTTCTAGTCTAGTTTGGATCTCAATTGGCGGTTTACAATTTCAAAAATATTTTCAAAACCCTGAAATTATTTAAGACCTTGAACCATCTTCCGAGCAAGGTATCCTTGAGATCTGTGGTTTAATAAAAGATCAAGAAGTCTTTGCTTGAAAAATCAAGATTCAGAAATAACTTTCATATTAAAACTATTGTAATTTGTTAGGATTGTTTGTATAAATTCTTGAGAGGGTGAGTATCATGTTTGCATGTAGTAGCACATCACAAACACTATCTCACACAAATACTTAGACACTGTGGTTATGTCTGAGAATCTTGAATTTGAAAGAGTTGCTGGAATCTGAATTCAAAGATAAGGAAATCAAGGAAAAGATAAAGAAGCAGCAAGAAAAGATCAAGTTCCAAGTCAGATTACCTTTGGAGTGGAGAATCTCGTGTAGGTATATTCTGAACTTAGGTTAGGATATTTGTAGTTCTCTTATGTGTTGTAACCTAATTTTTATTCTAGTGGATTCTTGTTTTGTGGCATAGAGGTCACCGTTGATGTTTCCCTTGCTTAAGGGTTTTACCACGTTAAAAATTCATGTGTCTATTTGTGTGAATGTTCTTAACTTTTGTTGTGATTGGGATTGCATGGTAATTTCAGTAGTGTGACACCCCGACTAATTAAATACCGGGTAGCTACTCCTTTATTAAATTAATACAAAATGCCAAGTTGATTTAGATAATAGCATCACTGTCGAAAACATTTTAATGATTACTAACCACCTAGTATTTAAAAAGTGAGTTGTCAAATTTAAATTAAATCTTATTAACATGCAATAAATGAATCATAGGAATGTAACACAACCATTCACGATAAAGTCTCAATAGAGTACCAACAAATAATACTGAGTCTAGAGGAAATACTCCTCACAACAATCCCAATACTGAAACAATAACACAAGTCTACATCCTGAATTAATTACAAACCAAAGTCTGAATAACTGAAATATAAAATGTCCCTAAAGGAAATGGGCAACATGCCCTACAAGTGATAAAACTGAATATGGAGTCAAGACTAGAAAGGAGGCGACTACTGTCAAGGCCCTGTAACTTCCACAACAGTTACAGCTCGTCACCTGAATAGAATTCCTATGCATGGTGTCCTTGTAGCTGGGCACCAAAAAGGTTTTTTTTTTTTACAAAAAGTAGATTTGAAAGCAAATGGGTCAGAGCCCGAATGTGGAGAATAGTTTTAAAAACAGCAAGTGCTTTAATAACATTAAAACAATGAATGCAAAATACATGTTAGGACGTGCTCTCACATGAAATACTCACCTCACGATTAATTGTGCACTCCTAACGTACCGTACCCATTCAAGTGATTCTCCTGTGTATCTAGACCAAAATAACTTCTAACCTTTCTACTCGATTCGCATTATAAATTCCAACGTTATCAATCAAATGGAGAGTTTTACTTTAATTCTCGGATTCTCAATTATTAGCAATACAATTTAGTAGAGGTTATTCCCCTTATTATCTTCTCAATGCGTTACTATAATTATTCTCACAATTCAAACACGATAATTCTTTCATTTAACCGTATATTATTCTCAACATAAATATACAATACTAGAACCCTGAGACTAAGCTGCGGTGCACACATACTCTGCTATCCATCCCGGTACATCACATACATAAGGATCACGCATTCCAAATCTCTCGGGAATCGTTCTCAGATAACGACAATCACAAACAATGGAGGCGAACACAGTCACATCACATGGGTCACGCACATACCTACGCTCCCATGATCAGCAGACTTATTAACTTCACAATAATTCCTTCTCTGACCTATGTCCTCGAGGTACCAATCTATATCCCCCCCCCCCCCATAGGCACACAAAGATTAGATGGTCCTAAACGAACGCAAACCTCCCGTGATAGAGTGTATGGTAGGAATGTCATACACATAAAATCATACATACTAAGCATGCACACATCTTAGTAATTACCATATTTTATTAGTGTTATACTTCTCATTCTTATACCAACTATTAATGTCACACAAATTATATGCCCCCGGTTTATATGAATTTAAGTCATTAATTATCCTCGCATCGTGATTAGTCGCACGCGTCCTAATCCACAAATACCATTTGGTTCAAATCATTCTTCTATATTTTACTCCTCAATATATCCCGAATATCCCAACTATATCAATTAGTCATCAAGGGAATGTTATCTCTACAATTAAACCAGGTTACGGGACACTAGAAATCAAATCAGGCCAAAAAGGGTTCGAACGAAAGGGGAATATAACGAACATCCAACTCGTTAGAAGGCAAACTATCACCTCGTTAGAAGCTCGTTCGAACGACCTGAGCAGGTCTTCTAACGAGATGCCAGTTTCGAGCCCAAAATTTCTAAATCGTTTTTCCTCAAACTTTCTCTTCTCAAAACTCATCCAAAAATTATCCCAACAGTGTTTTAATGTTCCTAATCATTCCTAAACATACTTAAGTCGTATCTCAACATATTTAGGGGTCAAAGCTTCCTAAACAACATGAAATTATCATCAATCCCCCAATTTTCCCAAAACCATATGAGTATGAACCCTAGAAATTTAAAGTCATCAATTCCCTTAATAAATCCATTTTTGTATCATCAAAGTCGTATTTCTATTAGTATAATCACCCAATAACAATTCTACATGCAATGCCTATATCACAACCTGAATTTACAACTCCAATTTCATGGGTTTTTATAAATCTCCCAATACAATGCAATTATATAAATTTCTAAGCATGGAAGAAACATTCGCTTGAAATTAACGTAATTAAAACACTTGCCTTAGATGTTCTGATTTGATGTTGAAGAATTGAATGTTGATTCTCCTCCCTCTCTCTACAAATTTCTTCCAAAGATGGTGAAGGTGGCTAGGGTTTCCTCTTTGGAATTTCTTCTAACTTCTCCTATAACTCCCGTAGCCCTCTAATTAGTTAAGTACTGGTAATGGCTTAGTGGGTTACTAAATACCCTATTTTTAATTCCAAAAATTCGTTGGTTATAAATCCCAAAATTCCAAAATTACCAAAATACCCTTTTAAGTTGCCGGTATGGCCCAAAAATGCCCCGAGACCCAAACTAAACCCCCGGCTAGTATTTTCTGACTATTTCGACCCTTCCGGACTCGTTGGCGCACTCAAAATGACCATACGGTTGATAAAAATAAAATTCACTTTTTAATTTAAATAGTTACATTCCTGACGCGACTGTCACGCGCGTCCCAACAAAATTTCCCAAATTGCCGTATTTCAGTCCCGCGATAATTTTAATATTTTCAATATTCATATACTACCATATATGCACATTATGATCAAATACCAACTCACATCTCGTTAGTATTTTATCCAGATTAATTCTCAATTAATTCACATTTAATTTAATTAATCCCGTAAATAAATATCAATAAAACTACGGGGTATTACATACTTCCCCCCTAATAACAGAATTTCGTCCCGAAATTCGGAAAAATAAGGCATAACTGGAAAAATTCGGTACCCTCCAGTGTTCCAAACAAAATATAAAGAAAATCCCAATCACTAAAGCCCTTGTTCACAACAAGCTTGTTTAACAGACTTGATACCTTATCAGAATACACTCAATAAATGTACCTCACGTTGCGCTCTTATTAAACAACAATCGAAGAAAAATGGCCTATACATCGTTAGCCGCATCATTTCAATATTATTGTTAGCCCGTGCCTCTCTACGCATTACTTTCCGCGTTTAGCAACACACCAAACTCCCACCTGGAAGAAATTAATAACACAGCTCACTACTTCTTGTCCATTCCTTGAATCTCTGTTCCCTGCGTTGTGAATTACACAAGGTAAAAATACATTCGGGTGGTGTTTCACAAAAAAAAATTCGGCACCTTGTCCACAATAAAATAGATACGGGTGGTTTCACCCAGCTCTACTATTAGATAATATTTTCTTCCCATTACCACAATGTACCTTGCTTACTAGTTTCTCTATTTGGAAATAAAAATATCGAAATGAATTCAACATTCTTTTATACAGCCCACCAGTCGTCAATCACCTTGCGCCTACACCTCGGGCCATAGGTGATACAACCTAGTCCAAGTGAAACGTATTTCCACTACTTCTTGTTACCCCACGTTAAAGGTGGATTTCGGGGATCTCCTCTTAGTTCTGAATAGTACTGTATCGAACCATGTACCGGCGTGTTCACTATCTAATAGTGTAATTCACTCCAAGTATATAACAATTTCTCTCCTTCTGGACAACATGTCCCACATAATCGAAGGAACTCATTACTTATCAATAAGTTGGCTACCTCTCAAGAAAATTCTCCAACCTGACCCTCCCATTCTTGGAATCGTCGTCTTGATACAAAATTATTTGGTTGATCATCTAATCCCCAACTGTTCTACTACTTACTATACCTCTTTCAATGTCGATATTCACATAATTTTCCTCGTTAAATGATACTTAATGATCTTATTCTCCCGACGAATACCAAAAGTATGGACCTTTAAACTTTTCACCACTTTGTGCATATCTGGACTTTATACCTGATTGACATCCTCATTCTATTTACTCTTGAGTCACCCTCAACATTCGATTGATCGGAACTCTACTCCAAATTTCTCATAATAATTTATTCGCCTTCTCAAGAGATATCCCTTTATTAAATGGCTTTCTACTGCCTTTTTTTTCCAAGTTTGAACGTGCTACACTTACTACACATGATATTCACTTACACCTTTTCTTATGACGTTTAATCTCATAAGTAATAATCTCACCCGTCTATGTTCCCTCTACCTTTGATTTACACTTTAGCAAATCAAGATGTCTACGCCCCTTATAACCCAACCATACGGTTTTTAAACATTATATACACTTCATACAAATCCCAAACTCTTTATTGTCACTGTAAATACAACGGTGCTATACCACTTGGGTGTTCTCAATCGCTTCTGAATTAGAAATCCTAAATCCTCCTTATCCTCAATGCGTCCTTCAACATGCCGTGACAAAACCAACATTATTAGTACTTATATCGTAATTTACTAACAACTGGCTCTAATGGCCGTACATCATAATTTACTCCTTGTAACTTCCCATTATAACTACGTACTCCCAAAATGATAGAGGTATCCAAATCATGAACGAAGGGCCACACATTTCCTTACTACCAACCTTACGCTAAGTTTCATGCGTGGGGTGTCTCGCAAAGCGAAATCCAAACAAGGAACCCCCCGATACACTACTACCTAACATTGTTGGTCATCAGAATCCGTTAAGCCATGCCCATAATATGTACCCCTACACTCTCGTCTTTTAACAACAAAGTTTCATCTCAGTTCGAAATTATACATAAACAAAGAACTCCTTCTGAAAGACACTTTTCTCTTTACAGTGATGGAAATCACATTTCATATACAACATGCGAGATATTTAAGACCCTCAAATTCCCGTCCCCAGACACACAACTATGAGTATAAACTTCCAAATCTCTAATGGGTGATTAAACAATACACTCTTTTTGTTACGACCTCTCTATCGTTAATTATAAAAACCAACTAACTCTTTGTTGACTAGTAAATCAATTACATACGACTCATAATAATGAAATCCCTACACATACTGGGATTAAATATTCGAGACCATTATACTTTGAAATCACAACACATATATATATATATATATATATATATATATATATATATATATATATATACATATATGCACGAAAGTACAATTGCAAGCCCGACCCTCTAACAGATGGGGCCTCGCCAGAACAAAACATGCTACCCCGATGTAGTAATCCCAATAAACTTGCAATACCAGCACACTATCGGTATAATCATATATATAAAACAATAATTAAGATCATATCATACTCGTATAACACAGCGCTAAAACGAGTAATTTCGATAAAGCATAAACCTCTATTAATATACCCATTCATCCTCCGCGGATGACAATAAAAGTAACCCCCACACTATCAGGGAAAATGTTCTTATATATAATAAACTTACTGATATACTCACCAAACTCGACTCTCAAGTGAAAATACAATTGTAACAAATGTAGTAACTCATTCATTCCACAAATAACATGCATCCTCGTCTGAGGATATAACTCATACTTCTATCCTAATAATCGTCCCGGCTGCTCAAATGGTTCCTTGACTTACCACACATGTCTGTCCCAAACCGGATATTTCAATAACTGTTGCCCTCGCCAGGCACAATACCTTGATCCCTACTCTTGTATCGGGAAATTTTTTTATAACGCATGGGTTTCACTCCCCACAGAAATACCTCTACACATACTCCACTTATCTTTTGTCTCACAAATCATGTTAAGGTGGTCCATCTCTCGGACGTTGGTAGTCTCGACTCAGACGACTACCTCCATTGTTCCCTTAGTTTTGACGGCCCTACGGAACACACTACTAGTTTTCCACCTCTCTTACTGAAATTACCATCGCTCGGTAGTAATTCTGCTATCGAATTATTTTAACGGTTTCTCCATTGGGTCTTCCTCCTTGTGGTGTTTCTCCAACACCATTTTCCCAGTCTTATTCTATAAAAATTCTTCGATTTTTGTATCTCCCTACCCAAGGGAACATTTAACTCCAAATTTACACCACGCGATATTATTACTATCTGTATTTATCATCCAAGCAGAATTTCCCCATAAGAGCTAACAATTCTTCTTGTATGAAGATTCTCCCTTTAACATCCTCTTATCCACACCACCTTCTCCACCCGGTGTAAGGTTCGCTACAACATTAAATTTCCCCTCACAAGTTGACCCCTGTTTGGCCCTCTTATGTTAGTTCAGAATAGCATTCGCCTTTCAACATGAACATCCGATGAAGGAACTTATGGTCAAACCATACGTGTACACCCTCTCGACATCACATTCCACTTTTAAGTGGGTTGCTTGTTTCTCACCATTGAATCTCCGCTCTTACGAGTCAAGGAAAAAATTTCTCTAAATTTTCACTCTCGATTGGCCATACTCCAACACAAGTCCAAGCCTTCGGGTGTATTATGTTTGTTTGGCTAGCACACGCCATCTCCGCCTTTCAAGTATTTCCACCGCTGGTTTTCTCGATGTCCCACCCAACTCTTTCTCTCTCAATCCAACCTTGTTGGGTGAGTCTCAATTGACCCTACCTTCAATTATTATTGTGCTTGGAAGTCACAAGTTGCGCCTTGGCCGTCTGGACCGTCCAGGACTTTCGTACCCTGATATGGGTGACCTCGACTACGGTCTTCCCTTAATTAATTTATTAATCTCAACTGATCCTTGCCTCCTGTTGTTCGTCCAATTGTCTTCACCTGATGTACTACATCGTTTGGCACACCAACACACCTGATTGCAAATACGATTCACTATCATATATATCGAAGCAGGAGAACGAAATCTCACCAAAGACATCAACAATCCTAAGCATAGGGCTCTACATCAAAGAGAATTACGCTGGAAGCATAATAAGCCGTACAGATCCTAAAGGACACTAGAACCTGATGCACTGATACCACCTGTGACACCCCGACTAATTTAATACCGGGTAGCTACTCCTTTATTAAATTAATACAAAATGCCAAGTTGATTCAGATAATAGCATCACTGTCGAAATTTTTTTAATGATTACTAACCACCTAGTATTTAAAAAGTGAGTTGTCAAATTTAAATTAAATCGGATTAACATGCAATAAATGAATCATAGGAATGTAACACAACCATTCACGATAAAGTCTCAATAGAGTACCAAAAAATAATACTGAGTCTGGAGGAAATACTCCTCACAACAATCCCAATACTGAAACAATAACACAAGTCTGCATCCTGAATTAATTACAAACCAAAGTCTGAATAACTGAAATATAAAATGTCTCTAAAGGAAATGGGCAACATGCCCTACAAATGATAAAACTGAATAGGGAGTCAAGACTAGAAAGGAGGCGTCTACTGTCAAGGCCCTGTAACTTCCACAACAGCTACAAGTCATCACCTGAATAGAATTCCTATGCATGGTGTCCTTGTGGCTGGGCACCTAAAAGTTTTTTTTTTACAAAAAGTAGATTTGAAAGCAAATGGGTCAGAGCCCGAATGTGGAGAATAGTTTTAAAAACAACAAGTGCTTTAATAACATTAAAACAATGAATGCAAAATACATGTTTGCACGTGCTCTCGCATGAAATACTCACCTCTCAATTAATTGTGCACACCTAATGTACCGTACCCATTCAAGTGATTCTCCTGTGTATCTAGACCAAAATAACTTCTAACCTTTCTACTCGATTCGCATTATAAATTCCAACGTTATCAATGAAATGGAGAGTTTTACTTTAATTCTCGGATTCTCAATTATTAGCAATACAATTTACTAGAGGTTATTCCCCTTATTATCTTCTCAATAAGTTACTATAATTATTCTCACAATTCAAACACGATAATTCTATCATTTAACCGTATATTATTCTCAACATAAATATACAATACTAGAACCCTGAGACTAAGATGTGGTGCACACATACTCTGCTATCCATCCCGGTACATCACGTACATAAGGATCACGCATTCCGAATCTCTCGGGAATCGTTCTCAGATAACGACAATCACAAACAATGGAGGCGAACACTGTCACATCACATGGGTCACGCACATACCTACACTCCCATGATCAGCAGACTTATTAACTTCACAATAATTCCTTCTCTGACCTATGTCCTCGAGGTACCAATCTATATCCCCCCCGTAGGCACACAAAGATTAGATGGTCCTAAACGAACGCAAACCTCCCGTGATAGAGTGTATGGTAGGAATGTCATACACATAAAATCATACATACTAAGCATGCACACATCTTAGTAATTACCATATTTTATTAGTGGTATACTTCTCATTCTTATACCAACTGTTAATGTCACACAAATTATATGCCCCCAGTTTATATGAATTTAAGCCATTAATTATCCTCGCATCGTGATTAGTCACACGCGTCCTAATCCACAAATACCATTTGGTTCAAATCATTCTTCTATATTTTACTCCTCAATATATCCCGAATATCCCAATTATATCAATTAGTCATCAAGGGAATGTTATTTTTACAATAAACGAGGTTACGGGACACTAGAAATCAAATCAGGCCAAAAAGGGTTCGAACGAAAGGGGCATCTAACGAACATCCAACTCGTTAGAAGGCAAACTGTCACCTCGTTAGAAGCTCGTTCGAACGACCTGAGCAGGTCTTCTAACGAGATGCCAGTTTCGAGCCCAGAATTTCTAAATCGTTTTTCCTCAAACTTTCTCTTCTCAAAACTCATTCAAAAATTATCCCAACAGTGTTTTAATGTTCCTAATCATTCCTAAACATACTTAGGTCGTATCTCAACATATTTAGGGGTCAAAGCTTCCTAAACAACATGAAATTATCATCAATCCCCCAATTTTCCCAAAACCATATGAGTATGAACCCTAGAAATTTAAAGTCATCAATTCCCTTAATAAATCCGTTTTTGTATCATCAAAGTCATATTTCTATTAGTATAATCACCCAATAACAATTCTACATGCAATGCCTATATCACAACCTGAATTTACAACTCCAATTTCATGGGTTTTTATAAATCTCCCAATACAATGCAATTATATAAATTTCTAAGCATGGAAGAAACATTCGCTTGAAATTAACGTAATTAAACCACTTGCCTTAGATGTTCTGATTTGATGTTGAAGAATTGAATGTTGATTCTCCTCCCTCTCTCTACAAATTTCTTCCAAAGATGGTGAAGGTGGCTAGGGTTTCCTCTTTGGAATTTCTTCTAACTTCTCCTATAACTCCCGTAGCCCTCTAATTAGTTAAGCGCTGGTAATGGCTTAGTGGGTTACTAAACACCCTATTTTTAATTCCAAAAATTCATTGGTTATAAATCCCAAAATTCCAAAATTACCAAAATACCCTTTTAAGTTGTCGGTATGGCCCAAAAATGCCCCGGGACCCAAACTAAACCTCCGGCTAGTGTTTTCTGACTATTTCGACCCTTCTGGACTCGTTGGCGCACTCAAAATGACCATACGGTTGATAAAAATAAAATTAACTTTTAAATTTAAATAGTTACATTCCTGACGCGACTGTCATGCGCGTCCCAACAAAATTTCCCAAATTGCCGTATTTCAGTCCCGCGACAATTTTAATATTTTCAATATTCATATACTTCCATATATGCACATTATGATCAAATACCAACTCACATCTCGTTAGTATTTTATCCGGATTAATTCTCAATTAATTCACATTTAATTTAATTAATCCCGTAAATAAATATCAATAAAAGTATGGGGTTTTACAAGTAGATGTTTATTATATTTTAAAAAAGAAGGTAATCAACTATCAAATTTAATTCATACATTCAGAAACATATTTTACAACACATCTTGTGTTTTTCGAAAAGAGTTTTTCCCAAAAAGTTTATTCGGAGCTTACACAACCATAACATTTTATTATCAACCTTGTAAATAAAGATTTTAGTATTAAAGGGTTTCTTCAACTGGTATCAGAGCATGAACACCTTTTGTGATCCTGAAACTTGAGAAATTGTTTTCAAAACATCTTTCTGGAAAAATTTCTTAGTATGGAAGAAAAAATTGAGAAGTTAGGTAAGCTATCCAGACCACCACTCTTTGATGGAAATAATTTTTCGTACTGGAAAGTGCGAATGACTTCTTTCATTCAAGGAACCCTGGGTGATCAAGTCTGGGAAATGATTGAAACTGGATATGAACATCCTACTAAACCTACTTCTGGAACTAATCCAACAAGGATTAAGAAACTTCCCAGTGAATTTACTAAGGAAGAGAAAAAATTATCTCTTGATAATAACACAGGAAAGAATGCCATCTTTATGTCTATAAACGAACATGAATTCAAAAGAATATCCATATCTTCTACTTTTAAAGAGGCATGGGGCTCTTTAGTTATTGCTCATGAGGGTGATGATCGTGTCAAAGCTGAAAAATCTCAAATGCTCATAGAGCAATATAATACCCTGATTATGAATAGCAATGAATCTTTTAACGACTTCTACATAAGGTTAACTGACATTTTTACAAAACTTCATGCAAATGGTGTAACCTACTGTAGAAAGGAAATTGTTTCAAAGATTATTAGGTCATTGCCATCTAAATTTGATAACAACAGATATGATATTGAAGAAATGAATGACCTTGATATGACTCCTGAATTACTTAGTAGTAAATTGAGGACTGTAGAATTGGAACTTAACTTCAAAAAGAAATTGACCAGACAAACTAGTAGAGCCTCTAGTTCTAATGTTATGTTTTAATCTAAATTACTAGTGCCTAAATTGAACTCTATAGACTTGGACACTGACTATCTTGAAATATGTAATTTGGAAAACCTTGACAATAAAATAGATCTTATGAGCAAGAATTTCAAAAAGATTTAGAAATTTAGAAATGCTATAGCCTCTAAACATTCCAACTCAAATTATCAAGGTAATCAATCTCATAGACCTCATGGCAGAGACAATACCAAACACACTTATGACAATAGGAGGAATTATGAACCCAACATACCTAAACCTGACATAAAAGATGTTAAGTGTCACCGTTGTGGTAAACTAGGTCACTATGATAGTAAATGTACAACTAGTTTTAACAATAATAACAAGGCCAATATGTGTAAGACATGGGACGACTCTAGTGATTCTGATGAGGATGAAACTGAGTCAACCCAGATGAATGAGTATTGCATGTATTTCTTTGCTAAGATAATATATAATGATGATGCATGCTTGCCTGCTCATGAACCTGCTATGCCTGTTGATGTTGTTAATAATATTGCTGATAATTTTGTTCCTATTACATCTGAAATACTATGTGAGAGTCAAAGTGATAACGTTGATGACGAATTAAATGTGTGTGCGAGTAAAGAACCTAATCAAATCATAGGGGGCAATTCACACGATGCACGTAATGAGTCTGATGATGACCTAACTGATTTACATGAATTATACACTAAAACGGTTAAGAAGAGTGCTCCCCTAGAAAAGCTGATAAAAACCTTAAGTGAGCGTATCGATTTGCTTAACCAAACCATTAGGAAGAACACTGAAGATTACAATGCTCAATGTGTTGCTCATGATACTGAGATTGAGAATTACAACTTGAGAATAAATTCTTTGATTCCAAACAACCATGAATTTGAACAAAAATACAAGGCAACCCTTATTGAACTAGAAGAGTCAAATAAAAAGGTTTCAAATGTTTTTAAAAAATGCCAACACTTTGAAACACAAACCAAGACTTATGAAAAAATTGTTACTGGAAGCAAATTTGACTATGAAGATAAGTCTGGCCTAGGTTTTGGAGAAATAATGCACATAAGTAAGACCAAAGTTTCTCCTGAAAATGTTGCATTTGTAACAAGGCTAAACTTCTCAAAATGTTCAAAAAGGTGAACCTAATCTCAATGTCTCTCAATCAACACATAATCAGTACGATCAACTGTTGAAACCAAATATGTTTGTCCTTCTTCCAGAGACCAAAGACAGAAACCTAAACCTAATAATGACTGGACTACTGTACCCAATAGATCTAAGCCAATTTTCAAAGACTTTAGTAAGAAATTTAAGTCCTATACCCATCAGTACTGTTCCTACTGCGATATTTTTGGACATACTCTAGATGAGTGTTTCTAGAAAAGGACATACACTCCTACCTACCAGAACTTTAACTATTCAAGGAAATCCAGAAATACTTATATTCTTCCTAGACAGGCCACAAATAACTCTAACTCTAAAAAGAAAAAGGGAGGGTCCAAGACTAAGAAGAAATCATTTAGAAAGACCCCTCAAACCTTTTCAAAGTCAAAAGGCCACAAATTTTTTAAAACTATGCCTATTTGGATTAGAAAAGATGATTTACTACCCCAGCTCAAGTGCAACATTGTCATTTCTACTTTAAAGGCACAAAGCACTTGAACTGGATGGTATTTAAACTTCGGATGTTCTAAACATATGATCGTGGATGAAATAAAATTGAAAAACAAAACAGACTTCCTTAGAGGTAGTGTCATGTTTGGAGATGGTGTTTCAGCTCAGATTATAGGTAAGGGAACATTGAGTGAGAAAGTGCTTCCTGAACTGAATGATGTTTTATTAATTAAAGGACTTAAAGCCAATCTCTTAAGTATATCACAATTTTGTGACTCCATTCACTCTGTTAACCTTTCTAAAAATGATTGCAAAATTATAGATGAAAAAGGTAATTGTATTTTGACAGGAAACATAACCCCGAAAAACTGTTACACAGTAATCTCAAATTCTGAATCTTGTAATGTTGCCAGATTAGAGGATTCTGATCTTTGGCACAATAGATTGGAACACACAAATTATGATAACCTTAGAAGATTGAGTTCCCAAGAGATAGTTAGAGGTTTACCAAAAATTAAAAATTCTTTTAATTCTGTATATGGACCTTTTCAAGAAGGGAAAATAAGTAAATCCCCACACAAGAAAGTTAAAGATATCCTTACCACTAAGCCCCTAAAACTTATCCACATGGACTTCATGGGTCCCTCAAGAACTGTTAGTTTCTGTGTAAACTCTTACATCCTAGTTATAGTGGACTAATATACTAGATATACATGGGTAGCTTTTATGAAACATAAATCAGAAACCTTCAATGAATTTTTAAGAATCCTCTTGAGAATTGAGAATGAGAAGGATACTCAAGTATGTCGAATTAGGAGTGATAGAGGTGATGAGTTTAAGGACTCTGTAATCTCTGCGTATTGTGTATCTAATGGCTATAAATATGAGTTTAGCGCTCCCAAAACCCCGCAACATAATGGTATAGATGAACGTCAGAATAGGACTTTACAAGAAATGGCTAGGGTTATGTTACATGCTAAGAATATCCCTAGATACTTTTGGGTAGAAGCTGTCCAAACCGCATGTCACATTATTAATCGTATCTACCTTAGAAAAAATTCCAAAGAAATATCTTATGAGTTGTGGTTCAACAGAAAGCCAAGCTTAAAATACTATAAAACCTTCGGTAGTATTTGCTATATCTGCAAAGATAGAGAGCACCTTTCAAAATTTGATGCCCGACGAGAAAAGGGAATCTTTCTTGGATATTCCCAAAATAGCAGGGCTTTGCGTGTTTTTAACTACAGAACCAAAACTATTATGGAATCAATTAATATAATTGTAGATGATACTAGTGTAAGGAGTAGTGACAGTCAACCAGTAACACTTGATGAGGACAAATATGTTTTAATCATTGATCCTCACAATGATACTGATTCATTGCCACCTGAGAGTCCTTCTGTACCCACCTAGGTTTCTAAAGATCATCCCATTGAAACCATTGTCGGTAATCCTTCAGAACCAGTTCGAACTAGATTCCAACTTCGATAAGTGGCAAAATTTTCTTATTTTGTTTCTCTTGAGGAACCTAAAAATGTTAATGATGCCCTTACTGACTCATTTTGGATAAATGCTATGCAAGAAGAGCTAATCCAATTTAAGAGTCACGATGTTTCGAATCTGGTTCCTAGACCTAAAGATTCGAAGGTTATTAGCACAAGATGGATTTTTAAAAACAAAACTGATGAAAATGGGGAAGTCATTAGAAATAAAGCTAGGTTGGTTGAGCAAGGTTACTCCCAGATTAAGGGAATTGATTTTGACGAAACCTTTGCACTTGTTACTCGTCTAGAATCAGTTCGTCTTCTTCTTGCAATTTTGTGTCATATACAATTCAAATTATTCCAAATGTATGTTAAATCCACTTTTTTAAATGGAATTTTGTCTGAAGAAGTTTACGTAGAACTTCCCAAAGGATTTGTTGATCATGTACACCCAGACCACGTTTTTAAGCTTAAGAAAGTCTTATATGGTTTGAAACAAGCTCCTAGAGCTTGGTACGAGCGACTGTCTACATTATTAGTGTCTTAAAACTTTGTCCGTGGTGGAAACGATCAAATATTATTTGTTAGAAAGGAAAATTAACAAATCTTAATCGCGCAAGTATATGTGGACGAAATTATTTTCGGATCCACTTATCCTAAATAAGTAGAGAATTTTCTAATATCATGAATACTGAATTTCAAATGTCTCTAATGGGTGAACTACAATATTTTTTGGGTTTACAAGTCAAACAATGCAGTGATGGTCTTTTTATTTCTCAATCCAAGTATGCTACAGATTTAGTTAAAAAATTCGGCTTAGAAAATGCTAAACCTTCTAGAACCCCCATGAGTACTTCAACTAAACTATCTGCGGATGATAATGGGAAAAATATTGATCCCACTCTTTATAGAAGTATGATAGGGAGTTTACTGTAACTTATCGCGTCTCAACCTGATATATCCTTTATCGTGTGTATATGAGCTAGATATCAAAGTAACCCTAAGGAGTATCACTTATTAAGTGTAATAAGGATTATTAAATATGTTAAGGGTACTCTAAAATTTGGTATTTGGTACACGAAAGATACGACTAGTTCTACTGTAGGATATACCGATGCCGATTGGGACGGTTGTATTGATGATAGTAAGAGCACTTCTGGTGCTTGCAACTACGTAGGCAATAATCTTGTAGGTTGGTTGTGTAAGAAACAAAATTGTATTTCATTATCTAGCACCGAATCTGAATATATAGAAGCTGGTAACTGTTGTGCTCAATTACTATGGATTAGACAGATGCTTAGTGATTATGGTATCATCAAAAATCAATTAACCATGTTCTGTGATAACCCAAGTGCCATTATTATTTCCAAAAATCCTATAATGCACTCACGTACTAAGCATATTAAGATTAAACATCATTTTATTCGTGACCTTGTTGAATCCAAAGACCTCATTATTGAATATCTGAACACTTAAAAGCAACTCGCATATCTCTCTACCAAACCTTTAGATAACATTCGATTTGAGTATTTGCGAACAGCCATAGGCATGATCACTATCAATTAATCTCTATGATTTTGTAATCTATACCCCTTGTATATTTGAGAAAAATTTCGGGAGAAGATCTTGAGTATTGTTTAGTATTGTTTAGCGATTTTTCTATCTATTCCTGATTCTAACTCAAATAATATGCTGATTTAGTGTTTATCTTTTTACAGGCATTTCAGACCCATTGTACATCTTGTTTATACTTCGTAGGGTATTGGTATGTACATAGTTGAGTAATGTATATTCATTACCTTATTTTTGTTTATAGAATGGGAATGGATAGTTAGAATTTTTGTATAGGACACATATGATTTCTTCTCATTTTGACCTAAGAGAACAAACTACTTAAGGGAATTTTGTCTCTAATATCCAAAGGGGGAGATTGAGAACACATTATATATTGACTCACTTGAGTCTTCATATATAGGAGTTCCAACTAGTTTGGATATATAGACAAAATAGGTTAGAATAGTTTGATAACTCCATCTCCTCAAACGTAGATACTTGATTACGCATGAAAAGTGTGCGCGTGTAGGTGCACAGTCGTTGTTCTGGTTTCACCGCGGTAATACAAACAAACCTAAATTATAACTACACTTGCGAGGCAAGTAGAGCGGTAAGTCGTGTCTCAAAAATCCATAGGGACAAGATGCTAGAATTTATAGGATCTAATACTCCGAAATAAAAGTGTAAAAGATGAATTACAAACTAAAAGAGGAGATGCATAAAAGGGAAATGATTATCTAGGCGAGGGTATTGAAAGTAGACTAACAAAGCGAGTAAAAACTATAGGTTGCGTCGCATATTCCTCACCCGACTTAATTTGTATAAAATGGATACATGGGTCGACGAGTTATTTAGAATGCGTTTCGTTTCGACAGTTAATTGAATCAAGGGTTGTCACGCCCTAAATCCGCATAAAAGCCTAATAAGATTTTGGCGTCAACGAATACCCCAAAAATTGCGCACGAAAGGTCGTAAGCACGGGACGTACATGATATGCCCCGTCAAATCTCCTAGGCACAATAACTAGGACAGCGCACCCAAAATAAACCCGTAAATGCCATCACCAAAGCCAACCAACGCATCAACTCGAGTGAGTTCAATTCAAACACAACCTAATTTAACTTAGCTAGAAAGCATGGTAAAAATGCAATAAATGGAAAACGGTAAATAAACGCGGTAAATCTATACTAGAAAGCGATTAAAGAAAGCATGTGAATCTAATTAGGAAAGCACGCAAATCTAATTATCAAATCAAGAAATAATGGAAAACAAGCTATATTAATGGAGAAGAAGAAGATGAAAGTATAATCTTACAAACCCAAATGTTGTCACACCATGTGAGGAAGAAGAAAAGAGCTCTCAACTCCCAAACCTTAACCTAAAATCTATAGTATCCCTGATTATTACAACCAAAATTTTATTTATAGTAAGTTGGAATAAAAAAAAGAAGAAAAGAAAGGCAAAATATCTCCTGGAAATAGGGGAACGATCGATCGACCCCTTTGGTCGATCGATCGATGATGAACAAAATATCCCACTATCGAGAAGGATCGATCGATCGAACCCTTTGGTCGATCGATCGATCAAGATGGTATCAACACACTGCATTGCTATTTTGGGTTGCTTGGATTTCCCGTCCGCTAAAACTCTCGTAACTTCTTCGTTCTGAATCGGAATCATGCATCGTTCACGACCACGCGAAGCTTGCGAGGAGGGATACAACTTCCGTGAGATGTTGGGCCAGGTTCCCAATCTGTGAAATGACTAAATTGCCCTTGAACGTGCGATCGCGTACGAAAATCGAGCGGAATGTGTTCGAACTTCACACTTAGCATCCAAATACCTATAAAAGCTCAATTAACCCCTGCAAAACATGTTAACGTAGAAATCCGAGGTTGTCTGGTTAACGAGCATAAATATAGGGAATAAGATACCCGAGGGGCCTAAAATGCGTAGGTTCGGAGGATGAAATACGCAATATTTGCGTATCATCAATACTCCATGAAGAAATCCAGTCCAAGAGAACCTTCAAAGGGAAGTTAATTATAAACCCTAAAAATCGCAAATAGGACACTTGCACTGCATCATACATATCATCTATTGGTTTAATGGATTTTTCAACACTTCAAACCTTTGAAAAATCAATTTAATTCAATTCAATTCATTTTATATAATTTTTAAATAATTTTTAAAGATTTTTGAATTAATTAAAATTTTATTTTTAAAAGTATTGTGGGTAAAAGTTTAATTTTAAAAACCTGTTTTCTATGCTGATTTTTTACCTGGGCAGAATTCGAAAGTCCTTGAGAATTTGAGGTGTGCGTTGTAATTATTTTCATATATGCGTTTTTTATCACATCTGGTGCGTACACGTGTTAGCATTCTATCGTCTTAGATTGGGTTTGTTGTAAGACACAAAACGCGTACATTTTCCTAGCCATTGGATCAACTTAATCAACATTCTGCATGTGTTTTATCTCAATCCCTGTGAACCCAAGTTTAACCAATCAGTGTTCGTTTAATCCACCGCCCGTGTTAAACCGTTGGATGTAAGTCAACTCAGTTAGACTTAATCTCAGCCATTGGATTGAGGCCAATATTCTCGATCCTTCTATGCTTATTATAAAAAGGGATCAACCCTCAGCAATTTGAGACTTTTATCATTTTGCCATTTCTGAGAGAGAAGAGACAGTAGAGAGAAGAGAGGGAAAGAAGAGAGAGAGATTAAAATAAGAGAACCTAGTTTTCTTTGTAAGTTGAAACCTCTGTGAGTTTTCTCCCAAGACAAACACCAAAACCTAAAAGTTTCATACACCAGAAAACCTAATTTTGAGAGTTATATCCTTTTAGGGTTTCTGTGTTGTTAGTTTTGTGTTTTCATTAGAAGACCTATTCAAATATTTGATTCTCTTAGAACTCATCTCTAAGAGAGATTTAAGTTTCATTATTGAAACCGAGTCTTTCTAAAAGAGAACATCTCACGTTATAGTTTTTGTTTCTCTTTCTAGATCCAGATTTTAAGATCTATTCTCTTTCAACGAGTTTTTGAAATAAAAAACTTTTAGTTTCTAAAACTGAGTTTTCAGATCTAGTGAATTGTGTGTTTCCAATTTTTATTTCATATTTTATGAAATAATAGTGTTAAAAAATAAAAGGAACACAAAAGAACTCTTGCTAAAGTTTTAAGTCATACAGATTTGAAAATAAGTTTTATATGTCAAAACTTGTTGAATCAGTCTTTTAATGTTAAGTCTGAATCTGTTTTGTTAAAGTAGACTTCTATTCTAGTTTGGATCTCAATTGGAGGTTTACAATTTCAAAAATATTTTCAAAACCCTGAAATTATTTAAGACCTTGAACCGTCTTTCGAGCAAGGTATCCTTGATATCTATGGTTTAATAATAGATCAAGAAGTCTTTGCTTGAAAAATCAAGATTCAGAAATAACTTTCATGTTAGAACTATTGTAATTTGTTAGTATTGTTTGTATAAACTCTTGAGAGGGTGAGTAGCATGTTTGCATGTAGTAGCACATCACAAACACTATCTCACACGATCACTTAGACACTATGGTTCTATCTGAGAATCTTAAATTTGAAAGAGTTGCTGGAATCTGAATTCAAAGAGAAGGTAATCAAGGAAAAGAAAAAGAAGTAGTAAGAAAAAATCAAGTTCCAAGTCAGATTACCTTTGGAGTGGAGAATCTCGTGTAGGTATATTATGAACTTAGGTTAGGATATTTGTCATTTGCTTAAGTGTTGTAACCTGATTTTTATTCTAGTGGATTTTTGTTTTATGGTGTAGATGTTACCGTGGATGTTTCCTTTGCTTAAGGGTTTTACCACGTTAAAAATTCCCGGGTCTATTTCTGTGAATGTTCTTAACTGTTGTTGTGATTGGGATTGCATGGTAATTTTAGTAGATGTTTATTAGATTTTAAAAAATAAGGTAATCAACTGTCAAATTTAATCCATACATTCAGATACAGATTTTACAACACATCTTGTGTTTTTTGAAAAGAGTTGTGCCCAAAACGTTTATTCGGAGTTTACACAACCATAGTATTTTGTTATCAACATTGTAAACAAAGCTTGTAGTATTAAAGCGTTCCTTCAATTAGTGGGAGCAAACCAGTTTGCTCACCGAACTGATTCGGTCTTGCCAGTGAATTGGTTAGGTTTCCTATGTTGGCCTCCCTTGACTTTTGTACTTTTTCATGGGCCATTTATGGTTCGTCATGATTTGTGGAGTCCGAGTAATGAAATAGGACTTCTGGTAATATAAATGGAAGGTTAAAAAGTACCTTAGGTTCAATGGGGGTAAATTCCGGGTATATTAGGGTGAAAAGTACTCGGGTAATCATTATGAAATCGGGTTAGGATTTCGGGAAGGATTAGGCTCAGTGCATTGGTATAATAGCATGCTGGCCAGAAATGTGAAATAAGAGAATAAAATTGAAGTATATGAATACTTGGTTAAAAGTCGGGAAGTCAGGATGGACTAGGGGTTTGGGGGGATAGTGCTACGAGAGATAGTATGCATATTAATCGATATTATATATATATATATATATACACACACACACACACACACACACACACATACCGAGTGAATTAGTATAAATATACATATCAATGTGTGATTGATTTATATGTGAACATACCTACTTTATTTATGTTATCGTTGGAGGTTGCTCGTAGTGGGCGATCCACCCTAGCATAACCAACAGGTTTTGAATTATATTCCTAAGTAATAGGACTATTGCATGACCACTGTATGTGAGTTTAGAGTTTGGTTGGGGTAATGTGGTATGGTTATGATCCATGGATGTACATTTATGACTGCTTCCAATTTGTGTGTATTCGGTTTGGGATCGGTGGTGAGATTCTGACTCGGTAACCCAGCAGTGGTACGTGATGTACCTGGAGCGTGATGGCATAATAGGCAATGTATATGAGAAGAAATCTAGAGGATGCTATGTATATACGTACAAAAGAGCGTTATATGTGTATGCTTACTCAAATGAATGTGTGAACATTAAATTATAACTAGTGTAAAGTTACGTTGATTATATAACGGTTCGAATATAATTGAGAATTACGATAGTATAGCTTATGTCATAGATAAAGGGTAAACAAATTAAAGTAATATACTTGTAGCACAATTGGGCAAAAGGGTTGGTGTATTGGACTATGTTAATATCGGCTAGAATAGTTAGGCGGGGTAGCATAACTAGGGAATTAAAATACATGTGTTAGGTATGCACTATAGATCAGGAGTGAGGATAATCTCATGTGAGTGCAATACCAAATGAACATGAATAATTCAGTTGTGTATTCATTAATACATTTCAAATACTTACAAATTTTTTAAAAATGTTTGGGGCGTTAACCCATATCAAAAATCTTTGTCAAAACTTTTTAGGTGCTCGGTCACAGGGATGCCAGGGTAAGGTTGTCCTTCCAATCAGATGATGCTGCAACAGATGTGGATGCCTGCAGGATTTTTTTAGACGCTTCTATCCATTCTATCTAGTTACGATGTGATTCTAGTATTTCATTTTGGGCATGTCGCCCAAAGTTGGACATCTTTCAATTTTAGACTTTGTTATCTTATTTCATTTATCAGTTGGATGATTATACTTGGGATTTATCGAGAGTTATTCGATTACCTTATTTATTTATGCTATCAATACTCATTGTTATTTTATTGTGGTGAATGTTTTAGTAAAGTAGGTTAATTCGGTTTTTAAAATTAACACCAAGCTTAATAGGTTATCAGTAATTATTTTTGTTTACGACAGTGATGCTAAGACTGAACCAGACTGAGATTCCTGTTTTATTTTAGTAAAGGATTGACTACCAGTTATTAATATTGGCGCGGTGTTATAGATAGTATCAGAACATCAAGTTCTACTGTCCTTAGGTTATGTGCGACTTTATTACGTTTTCAACATAGCGTCCTTTAATATAGAGCCCTGTGATTAGGACTGTTGCATTCATATTTATGCATTTACAACTTTCTACTATTTTAATACATTTTACTTATGATCTCATACAAATTCGATTTGGTTTCAGATTCCAAATAGGAGAGCACTACCAATTAGGGTCGACAGGAGGTCCACAAGAGGAGAGGATCAGTAGGAGCAGCATGTGACACAAGGGATGGTGATATCTGATGAGGTTGCCACCATAATTACATAGGCGGTTAATGCCATAATGACTGCCATGACATAGTAGTTTTACCCAACCCGGCTATAGCAGTTAATGGCAGCAGTCATCCAGGCACACCCAGTGTTGTTGGTATGGGAAAAAGTTAGAGAAGCCTTTCAAAAAGGCCATCCGCCAAAGTTTTAGGGGAGTGCGGATGTTGTTGTTGCCAACCAATAAAAGAAAGACATCCAGCATTATCTACATTTGGTTGAGTGCAGTGACACTCAAAATCATATTTTGGCTACTTTTAAGCTTGTGGGAGTAGCATTGCAGTGGTGGGAGTTAATCACCACATCTAAGGATAAGGATACCATGAATATGGGGAAGTTTTGGGTACGGTTCAACCACAACGTCTTTCTATATGGTATTCAGATAGAGATGCATAGGAAATTTCTAGACTTATCACAAAAGGGTCTTACAATGACCGAATATGAGGAGGAATTCACCCGTTTGGAAAACTTCATGCCAGGCGAGGTGAATACCTAGGAGAAAAAGATACTAAAGTTCACTGATGGACTCACTTGAGGATTCAGTAGCATCTGCTGGGTAATTTGGCATTAAAGACTTATATTAATGTCGTCAATGATGCACTTCTACACTACCAACATCACTACTTCCATATGAAGGAAGCAAAGAGAGTTGGGGAGTCTATCCACCATGGGAAGGTTCGAGGTAACGGTGCTAGTGAGGCACTATAGCAGCAACAGGGCAGACAGCATGGGCGGGATATCTAATAGGGGGATTCGACTAAGAGATTCAGATGAGGGGCATTTCGACCAAGAGATGGGGGATTCAGAATGGACCATCAGGTCTAGCAGCGTGTTCAGGGCAAAGGCTACCAGGACCAGAGACTAAGGCAACCCTGACATGGCCAATAGGTCCAGATTTCATGGGCAGGCTATTTATATGTGGAGAGCAGTGCCACATATCGTGAGCTTGCCTGCGGTGAGCTACACGATAGTAGAAGAGTGCCTAGAAAGGACTATAGGTTCCATTACTGCCTACATCACCACCAGTTCCAATAATCCCACTTCAGTATAGACATTTATAGTATGGGCATTTCTACAATGCCCATAATGTTATGATTCGACAAGCATGACTAGCTGTCGAGGGTATGTAACCTATCCACGAACATATATGTCGAGTTTTATTTGACATGAGGGCATCACATTCATTTATTACTGTTATATTTGAACAAGCGACCCACTTATTAGTTATAGCTAAGAGTATACTAGACACCACATTATAGTACCCCTTAAATCTCTCCTTAGGTCCCTAGCACCTCCCCATTTACCACAAATCCTAGGTCATACTCCAAGTACTCTTTTAGAGCCCATCGAGAGCTCCCGAGCCCCGTTTGACTCCAGTTAACTTCATCGTCAGAGCACAAGCTCAATGAATCTTTGAAGGGCACTGAATACTCTTTCTAATAGGCCATATCGTGCATAAATTGGCATAATGGTTAGAACGAATATACCATTTTACTATCAAAAATTGATCTAGAGGCCATCGGGTGCATCGGCCCCCGAATTGACTCCAATCAACTTCATCATCAGAGAAAAAGTTATGAATCTTTGAAGGTCACTGATACCCTTTTCCAATGGTCTACCCCATGCATTAAATGGCATAAATGTTAGGACAAACGATTCATTTTCTCCCAAAACGTATCTAGATTCCATTTAGCATTCCCGGGCTTCATTTGATCAAAGTCAACTCTTAAGCTCGGACTCACAGTTTAGACAAATGATCCATCATCGTCCGATGATATCTTGTCGAAAGGATTGATGAGCGATTCTGAACCTAGTTTGACCCAAAGTCAACTCCTGAAACTGGGAGGGACCTAAGAATTCAAAAAGGTCTCTGAATAACCTTTCTAACGGTATGCCCAGTGCGCGATTTGGACTTATGGATTGCATTTTATGACCTTTTTTAAAAAAATCGACACGAGACTGTCAATTGGCAAGTCCATTTCCCTAATTATCGGTAGTGTGTGTAGGGTTACCTGCTAATAAGCAGGTCAAGGACAATGTCGATCGACAGTACCTTGACCCTATCTAAGGATAGCATGATCTCACCTCAAATGGTACCTCAAAAGCATCAACTTCAGTGATCTCAGTAACATTCTTCTTAAGTCAGCGAGGTTTCCTTATCTGAAAGCTTTCTCCACCTATCATTTCCATCACTTTCACACCAAAGTTAGCAAAATCCCCCTACACTCCTCACCCACTTACAAGGAAGCTCATCAACAATCAAGATCAATCTCCTAGTCTCCAAAGTATGTCCAAACATCTTTCTCTCTTCTTAAATTTCTTTATTTTCACATTAGTTATATAAGTTCATAAGTTATCTTTTACTTTAGACCCTACACATATTAATCTTCAATCCTTTATTAGTAATATTGCACAAAACATATTTTTTATAAAAAAAACTAAACAAGAAAAAGAGGGTTATGCCCATAAATTCCAACATGATTTTTTTCACGCTTTCTCAAAGATAAAAAAACACTTTTTTCTTACACACACATATAATCAAATCCCCATTTGAGTTTATGGGATAAACCCCACCCTCGTGTCCCATGTGAACTATGTGGACTTTGATGACTTTATAGGCTACGTAGGTGTCTTGGGCTAAAACTCGAGACTCGAGTCCTATTTTTCTATTTTACCCCTCTTTCTTATTTTATCCATATATTATTTATATATTCCATACTTGTGATTCATATTTGTGTCTTTTCTAACATATGTTATCGTTTCATCATAATGATCAATATCTCGATAAGGGCACACGTCATAATTTTTAATTATTGTTTTGGGAACATTCCTATAGATGACCTCACTCTTTCTTTTCCAATGATGCGAGTTGAGCGATTCCAATCTCTATTTATATATACACTCACTCACACTTCATGGAGAAATTATGGAGAATAATAACATGATCCCATAAGAGATCGAAAGGGCGGTATGGGTACCTAAAACCTTCCCATTTAATAACTTAGCTCCCGAACCTCTGATCTAATTGGTTTTGTAAGCATCAGTTTGTTTTTGATGTCATTCTCTAGAGGCGGAAACATGTTCTTTTGCCTATTTTATGCAAAATAGGTTGGCGACTCTATCTCTTACAACACCCCACATCAACGACGGCCGAATGGTTCCTAGAAAGGGGCACGATAACTTATTTTTCTCCCTCTCCACCAACCCCGAGATGGTAGGATAAAACTCGGGAGGGATGGACACATGTATTATTATGTCCATTGATTCATTGTTGGGTAGCGGGTACCTTATCCACTCTATTTGTAGAGGGGTGGGTATATATGTAAGGAGACTATGCTTGGCCGCTGATCTGCTTATGTTGGACATGATAGGGTATGATGTCATTCTCTACATAGACTAGTTGGCAAGTTATAGAGCAATGGTGGACTGTTTTAGTAGGACCATCTTGTTCGTCATTCCAGGTCAGGAGGTGTTTTAGTTGTGATGCCTCTTCCAGAAGGAGAATTAATCACGCACATTTATTGTATTGAGGAGGAGACTCTTGGGGGGTTGTCATATCATTAGAGTCGATCCCAGTGGTGAGGGAGTCTATGGGTATCTTCCAGGAGATACTGAGTTTGGTACCAAGTTAAGAAATTGAGTTTTTTATTGATTTAGTACCAGGGACTAGACCGATAGCACATGTGCCCTATTGTATGGCTCCGGTGGGGATGCGAGAGTTGAGGGACTAGATTCAATAGCTCTTGGGGTAGGGCTTTATCCGTTAGAGTACATCATCATGGTGTGACCCCGTATTGTTTGTGAAGAAGGGGGATCGATCCATGTGGTTATATGTTGACTTTAGAGAGTTGAATAAGGCAAAAATATAGAAAAAATACCCCTTAACTTGTATCGATGACATTTTTGACCAATTGTGAGGAGCAACCTACGTGTCGAAGATTTACTTGAGGTTATGGTACCATCATCTCCGCATCAGGGAGTAGGATGTCCCTAAGATCGCATTCCTGACGAGTTATGGGTTGTATGAGTTTAGGATTATGCCATTTGGGATAAACAATGAACCATATGTATTTATGATTTTCATTAACACGTGTTTAGAGATTTGTTTGACCGATTCATTATTATTTTCATAGATGATAATTTGGTATATTCTCGAACATAGGGCGAGCACACGGAGAACTTGCTTTTGGTTCTTTAGACTCTACAGTGCCATCAGTTGTACTCCAAGTTTGATAAATTGGGTTTTGGTTATGAGAGGTGCAGTTCTTGGGTCATATTGTGTCAGATGGGGTCATTTCAGTGGAGCCGAGTAAGGTAGAAGCGGTGAGGGAGTAGGGTCAGCCCACGACACCGATGGAGGTTAGTAGCATTTGGGGTTTGGTTGGTTACTATTTCAAAGATTGTTGGCCCATTGACAAAGTTGACTCGTAACTAGGTCCCATTTGTTTAGGATGATCATTGTTAGTTAGCTTTTGATGAGCTAAAGGAAAATTGAGATTGACACTAGTTCTCGCACTGCTTAGGGGAGGACTGGAGTACTTTGTTTTAATACATGAGTCCTTGCAAGGACTTATGGGTGTATTATAGCAGGAGGAGTGTGTTATAGGTTATGATTCTTGCAACCCTAAGCCCCACTAGAGGAACTACCCCACACATAATCTAGAGCTTGTAGCGGTAATCTTTGCCTTGGAGATATGGAGGCACTATATCCTGGGTGATAATGCATTAGGTACAGTATCTGTTCATGTAGAAATACCTTAATATGAGGTAGCGTAAGTGGCTCGAGTTCATGAAAGACTATCAGTTCGACATCCAGTACCACCCGACGAAGGCTAAGATTGTCCAGATGCATTAAGATGATGGCCTATGGGGGACTTAGCAGCGGTCTGGAAAGAGAACTGGAATGAACTTTAACAAAATGCCTGAATGGAAGTCTTGACTATCACACCCGATATCATTTTGAAGGTTGTGAAGGCGCAAGCAAAGGATTCATTTTGTCAGGACAATGTCCGCCAGTTACTAGCAAAAGGAGCAGAGTCTTACTCGATCAGTTCAGATGGAGGCTTACACTTCAAATTAGAGACTGATAATCCCAGAGGATGGGGACTTAGGGTACGCAGTGATGACAGAATCTCATAGGTTATAGTTTTTGGTACATCTCAGAGGGGATAAGATGTACCAAGACATGAGGAGACAATATTATTAAGATGGGATGAAGGGGAACATTGCTGAGTTTGTCTTGAAGTAAAATAATTCTCAATTGGTAAAGGTAAACCATCACGACTAGCTGGGATATTGGAGCTATTGGAGATTCTATTTTGGAATTGGGAGATCATTTCAATAGACTTCATCGTAGGGCTACCGACTTCGTAGAGGGGTTACGATTCCATATAGATCATTATGGATGGCCTGACCAAGGTGGCCCATTTCTTTTTAGTTCAGGTGGATTATACAACGGGGCAGTATGCCTGGCTGATCATAATCGAGATAGTTAGGTTACATGGGGTGATAATTAATATTGTGTCCAACTGGGATAAGATCTTTGTGCCCATTTTTCGCAGAGTTTCTAGGAAGCTATGGGTACTGATTGCAAATGAACATGGCATACAACCCATAGACAGATGGGAAGATTAAGACAGTTAATCAGATGTTGGAATATATATTGAGGATGTGCATACTATATTTTAAGGGAGGCTGGGAGTAGTACCTTCCACTAGTATAATTTTCCTACAATAACTCATACCAATTCACGATAGTTAGGGCACCTTTTGAGATATTGTATGGCCGACCTTGTTGTTCGCCTGCTTATTGGTTAGAGCTGGGGGACAACAAGCTTCTCGGACCAAAAATTATCCAGGACACTTCTGCAAAAATCGAGCTAATTCGAGGTTGTATATGAAGAACTCAAGATGGGAAGAAGAGTTACGTAGATGCAGATCGAAGACACTTGGAGCTTAAGGTTGGTGACTAGGTATTATTACAGGTGTATCCCATGAATGGATTTATGTGATTTGGAAAGAATTTGAAGTTGGCACTGAGATATGTGGTGGCTTTCCCTATTATTCAGAGGATTGGGCAAGTTGCATATAGGCTCGCCCAGTCAGAGCACTTGTAGAGGATTCACAACATGTTTCATATATCTTCGCTGAATAAGTACTAGAGGAGTGACATGGCTTACTAGCATATCCTATTGAAGGAGATTGAGTTACATCCAGACATTACGTATGAAGAGAGACCGGTTGTTATCCTGGATCATAGCGAGCGTAAGCTTCGGTCGAAGGTGGTACCATTAGTTCGGGTTCAGTGAGGGAATCATAATGTCGACGAGTCTACATGGGAGCATGAAGATGACACATGGGAAAAGTATCCAGAGCGCTTTATGATAGGTATACTCGAATTTTGGGGATGAAACTCCGTTGTTAGGGGCGAAGTATGTAATACCCTATATTTTTTAACATTTTAAATTACACGTGTGCATATAATTTAATTAAATTGTGAAATAAAGTGACTTAAATAAATTTTAATTAGAAAATAAAATAATTGATATTTATGTGTAATTACATTTACTTATGTGATAAGTAAATTAAAACATGTTAAATTGTATTACGTCGTAAGTGAGAAAAATCGACGGGTTTAGCGATATCTCATTCGGAACACGTGGATAGGGTTGTGTTGGAAATGAAATGGAAATTAATGTTAGATAACTCTAATGGTATTTTGAGTGCACCAATAATCCGGAATGGGTCAAGATATTCGAAAATAGGTACTCGTAGTTGTAATTGTGTTTCGAGGGCTTTTTAGGCCAAACGAAACTCATAAAAGGGTATTCAGGTCATTTTATACATAGGGGCTCACTTAATTTAGGGATTTGGAGTGTTTAGGGTTATCATTAGGTAAGGTGGATGGTGGGGGCATCCATCCAACCATTCAAGATGTTAGGGCTTTGAGAGAGGAGAGAAACGAGAAAAAGAAAAGGAAAAAAATTTAAAGAAAAGTGATTTGGGTGGGAGATCAAGTGCATTCGGTCCCAAGAACATTTCCAAGAGAGGAACTTAAGAAGAGAATCTCAGAATTTCTTCAATCTCAAGGCAATTATTTAACTTGCTTTAATTTTTGTGTAGTTTCAATAATTCATGTAGAAATTTAGTATAGGAAGAATGCAAATTTTTGGGTGGGAGAAACATGTAAAACGGGAATTTGATAAGTGAAATCATCGAAGAGGAACTTTATTATGTTAACATGTTAGATCTGATATGAATAGAATGATAAAGGCAAATTCTTGAATGATCTATATAATAAAAGATGAAATCTTGGATTAGGGTTAAAACTATGAACAAATATTTATGTAAATTGATGATCTTACGAGTTAGATATTTGTTTGGATGATGTATATGTAAAAACCTATAAATTTATGTTTATATTGATTTTGTAAACATATTAGGGGTTTGGGTGAAAATTAGAAATCCTAGGGTTGAAGGTAAAGATGAGAATCCCGTAAAAAATTTGTGTTGGCAGCATAGCAGGACCGAACCAATTCGCTCTCATCGAATTGGCTCTGCCCAATCAACGAACCCGTTCGGTTTGCTGGGTTGGCCTCCCTTTACTTTTGTAATTTTTCATGGACTGTTTAGGGTTCGGTATGATTTATAGATTCCAAGGGATGAAATAGGACTTTTGGAAATAAAAAGGTAAGGTTAGAAATTACCTTAGGTTGAGCTGGGGCAAATTTCGGGTAAGATATTACGGGTATATTAGGGTGAGGAGAACTAGGGTAATCATTATGAAATCGGGTTAGGATTTTAGGAAGGATTAGGATCAGTGCTTAGGTAGAATACCTTGCTGGACAAAAATGAGAAATAAGGGAATTAAATTTAAGTACATGAGTAGTTGGCTCAAAATCAAGAAGCCGAGATGGACTAGGGGTTTGGGGGCCTAGTGCTATGACAGAAACTATGCACGTTAGTCGATATATATATATGTGTGTGTGTGTGTGTGTGTGTGTGTGTGTGTGTGTGTGTTAACATACCTACTCTAGTTATTCTATGTTCGAGGTTGCGGGTAGAGGGCGGTCCACCCTTGCATGATCAGCATGTGTTAGGTCATTTTCCAGGTCATAGGATTGTTGCATGACCATATGTGAGTTTAGAGTCCAATTGGGATAATTTGGTATGGTTACGACCCACGGATATATGTCTATGACCACCTCCAGTTTATGTGTAATCGATTTGGGATTGGTGGTGAGATTTCGATCCAGTGGCCTAGGAGTGGTACAAGACGTACCTGGAGCCTGATAGAATAATAGGGAATGCAGTTGGGAGTACATATTTGGGGGATTATATGCATATACGTATAAAAGAGCGTTATATATATGTGTGTGTGTGTGTGTGTGTGTGTGTGTGTGTGTGTGTGTGTGCTCAAATGAATGTGTGAACATTAAGTTATAACTAGTGTACATTTACGTCGATTATATAATGGTTCGTAATAATTGAGAAATATGATAATATAGCTTATATGATAGCTAAAGGGTAAAGAAAGTAAAGTAAAATACTTGTAGCACAGTTGGGCTAGAGGGTTAGCATATTGGACTATGTTACTATTGACTACACTAGTTAGGCGGGGTAGAATAACTGGAGAATTAAAATAAATGTGTTAGGTGCGCACTATAGATGAGGGGAAAGGAAAATCTCATGTGAGTGTAATACTAGATGAACATGAATAATTTTGCTTCATATTCATTAATGAATTTTAACTACTCGCGAATATTTTCAAAATGTTTTGGGTGCTCACCCTTATCAAAAATCTTTTTCAAAACCTTTTAGGTGCTTAGCCACAGGGACGCTAGGGTTAGGTTGTCCTTATATTCAGATGATGCCGCAACAGATGTGGATGCCTATAGGATTTTCTTAGATGCTTGTTTCCATTCTATCTACTTATGATGTTATTCTTGTATTTCATTTTGGGCACGTGGCCCATAGTTGGACAAATTTCATTTTCAAACTTGGTAATTTTATTTCATTTATCAGTTAGATGATTGTACCTGGGATTTATTGAGAGTTATTTGATTATATTATTTATTTATTCCATCAAGACTCGTTGCTACTTCATTATGGTGAATGTTTACATCATGATTGAATTTTTTATTAAAGCAGGTTAATAAGGTTTTTTAAATTGACATCGGGCTTAATAGGTTATTAGTAATTAATTTGGTTTTCGACAGTGATGATAAGAATGAACCAGACTGAGATTCCTATTTTATTTTAGTAGAGGATTGACCACCCGTTATTAGAGTAGGTGGGGTGTCACATGTGGTATTAGAACATTAGGTTCTAGTGTCCTTAGGATCTGTGCGACTTCATTACGTATCCAGCATAGCATCCTTTGATATAGAGCCCTATGATTATGACTGTTGCATTTATATTTATGCAATTATGTTCTTCTGCTATTTTGATATATTTTACTTGTGATCAGTTATAAATTTTTTTTGGTTTCAGATTCTAAACAGGAAGGACGACCAAGTGGGACCATTAGGAGGGCAATAAGAAGAGAGGCTCTGTATGAGTCGCAGGTGGCACAAGGGACGGTGACAACTGCTAGGGTTTCCATCATAGTTCCACAGGCGATTAATGCCACAATTATTGCCATGGCCCAACAGTTTCCCCAGGCCCATCCACAACAACTAGTGGCACCCGTCATTCAAGTGCACCCAGTGGCGTCAGTGTGGGAAAGAGTTAGAGAGGACTCCAGAGTTTCTAGGGTGTAAAGATGTTATTGCTGCCAGCGAATGGAAGAAAGACATCCAATGACATATACATATGGTTGAGTGCAGTTAAGATTTTGGAAACTTTTATTCTTATTGGAGCAGTGTTTCAATGGTGGGAGTCAGTACCACATCATAGGAGAGAGATACCATGACTATCAGAGAGTTTTGGGTGCAGTTGAACCGCATGTTCTTTCCACCTGCTATTCAGACAGAGATGTGGAGAAAATTTCTAGATCTATCACAGGAGTGTCAAAATTTGTCAAATATGAGGAAGAATACACCCATTTTCCAAACTTCATGCCAGACGAGGTGAATACAGAGGACAAAAATATACTGAAGTTCACTGATGAACTCATTTGGAGGATACAACAGCATCTCCTAGGTAATCCGGCATTGAAGACTTATAATAATGTCGTCAATGATGCACTTATACCCTACCAAGATCACCCCTTCCATCTAATGGGAGTGAAGAGAGTTGAGGAGTCTAGATAGTAGGGAAAGACTGGAGGTAGCAGTACTAGTGGGACACCACATCAACAGTAAGGCATACATCATGAGCGAGATACCCAGCAGGGAGATTCAGATAAGAGATTCATATCAAGGGGATTCTAACTAGGAAACGAGGGATTTATATAGGGCCATCAGGGCGTGTAGCGTGTTCCTCACGGATATTAGGTCCAAAGAAATAATAGGGTGGCCATCAAGGCTGAGACCACTAGATACAGAGACTATGGTTGCCCTGATATGGCTAGTAGGGCCAGAGACATGGGGATTTCACTAGTAGGTGCTTTATATGTGGAGAGCAGGGCTATATGCGGTGAGCTTGCTCGCAGCGAGCCAAAGGACTGCAGTTGGGTGCCCAGCAAGTACCACAGGTGCCATTACTGCCTACAGCACCACCAATTCCAATGATCTCATTTTAACAGGGAAAATAACAGTGTGGGCATGTCGAAAACGTCCAGAATGCTATGATCCCATAGGCGTTGCCAGCTATAGAGGGTATTTTTCCTACCCATGAGCCTATGGGTCAGGTTTTATTTGACACAGGGGCGTCACATTCATTTATTTCTACTTGATTTTCATGAGTGATCGGCTTATTAGACAAGGTCGATAATATTATTATGTGCATTGATTCGCCATTAGGTAGGGGGCCTTATCCATTTTATTTATAGAGGAATGGGTATAGATGTAGGGAGACTATGCTTGGCTGGAGATTTGTTTGTGTTGGACATGATAGGGTATGGCGTCGTTCTCGGTATAGACTTATCGACAGGTTATAAAGTGATGGTGGATTGTTTTAGTAGGACCATTTTGTTCGTCATTCCAAGATAGGAGATGTTTTTAGTAGCGATGCCTCTTTTCGAGGGAAGGTCGAGCATGCACCATTATTAAATTGAGGAGGAGACCTCTCAAGGGGTTATTATATCATTAGACTTGATCCCAATGGTGAAGGAGTTTGAGGATGTTTTTTAGGAGATATTGGGTTTGTCACCGAGTTGAGGGATTTAGTTTGTCATTAATTTAGATCCGAGGACTAAAATGATAGCATGTGCGCCCTATTGCATGGCTCTAGTGTAGATGAAATAGTTGAGGGACCAAAATTAGCATCTCTTTGGGCAATGCTTTATCCATTGGAGTACATCGTCATGGAGTGCTCCCATATTATTTATGAAAAAGAGGGATGGATCGCTAAGGTAATGTGTGAACTACCGAGATCTGAATAAGGCCACAATCTGAAAGAAATACCCTCTTCCTTGTATCGATGACCTGTTTAACCAATTGAGAGGAGTTGCCTACTTCTCTAAGATTAACTTGAGGTCGAGGTACCATCAGCTACGTATCAGGGAGAAGTATGTCCCAAAGATTGCATTCCTGATGAGCTATTGGTCGTATAAGTTCAGGGTTATGCCATTTGGTCTAATGAATGCATCAACTGTATTCATGGATCGTATGAACAAGGTCTCTAGAAATTTCTTAGACCAGTTCATTATTGTTTTCATAAATGGCATTTTAGTCTATTCTCGAATTGAGGGTGAGCATGTAGAGCACTTGTTCATGGTTCCAGACTCTATGGGACCATTAGTTGTATGCCAAGTTTGAGAAATATGTCTTATAATTACAGGATGTGCATTTGTTATGTCACATTGTGTTAGATATGGTCATTTCAGTGAACCCGAGTAAGGTAGCAGTGGTGAGGGAGTGGGGTCAGCCCATGACACTGACGGAGGTTCATAGTTTTTTGGGTGTGCATGGTTACTATTTTCCCTTCATAAAGGGGTTTTCAATGATTGCGGGGCCATTGACAAATTTAAATCAAAAGGGGATGCCATTTGTTTGGGATGTTCACTGTCAATTAGCTTTTGATGAGCTAAATGACAAATTGACTTCAGCACCAGTTCTCGCACTACTTAGGGAAAGAGTGAAGTACTTTATTTTTACAGATGTGTCCTTACAAGGACTCGGGGATGTATTACAACAGGAGGAATGGGCTATAGCTTAGGATTCTTTCAATCCTAAGCCTCATGAGAGGAACTACCCCACACATGATCTGAATCTATTTACATAAAAAGATCTTATCATGACGTAACATAGGTGGCTCAAGTTTGTGAAAGACTATCAGTTCGACATCCATTACCACTTGACGAAGGATAACGTGTGGCTTACGTGTTAAGACGAAGGGCTATGGGTGAGTTAGTAGTAGTTAGAAAGCGAAGTAGAGTGAACTTTGGTAGGATGACGTAGTGTACAAGACTAGTATGGTAATCTTGACTATCACACCCGAGATAATTATGAGGGTTGTGAAGGTGCATGAAAAGGATATATTTTTTCAGGATAAGGTGCACTAGTTACTAAAGAGAGGTAGTTGATTCTTACTTGACCAGTTCATAGGGAGGCTTGCACTTCAATAGAAGACTGAACGTGCTAAAGGATGGGGACCTATGACATGCCGTGATGAAAAAGTCTCATGGCTCACAGTTTTCGACACATCGTCGAGGGGATAACCTGTATCAGTACATGAGGAGATAGTATTGGTGAGTGGGGATGAAGCGGGACATTGTTGAGTTTGTCCCGAAGTTCACCACTTCTCATTTTGTGAAGGTAGACCATCAAAGACTAGCTAGGATTTGTCAACCATTTGAGATTCTAGTTTGGAAATGGGAGAGCATTTCTATAGACTTCATTATAGGGCTACCGACTTTGTAGAGGGTTTACGATTCCATATGGTTCATTGTGGATCGCCTGTCCAAGGTAGCCCACTTCTTGTAAGTTCAGACAGATTATATGACGGGACAGTATGCCCAGCTTATCATAGCCAAGATAGTAAGGTTTCATGGGGTGCCGATTAATATTATATCTGATAGAGGACAAACATAAATGTTCCATTTTTAGCAGAGTTTCTAGGAGTCTATGGGTACTGAGTTGCGACTGAGCACGGATTACCACCCGCGGACAGGTGGACAGACTGAGAGAATTAATCAGATGCTAGAGGATATGCAGAGGATGTGCATACTAGATTTCAGGGGAGGCTGGGAGCAGTGCCTTTCACTTGTAGTGTTCACCTATAATAACTCATACCAGTTCACGATAGGTATGGCACCTTTTGAGGAATTATATGGCCGACGTTTTTATTTACCTACTTATTGGTTAGAGTTGTGGGACAACAATCTTCTTGGACTGAAGATGATGCACATTTCTGGAAAGATCAAGCTAATTCGAGGTCAATATGAAAAGCTCAAGGATTTATGCGGTTTAGGAATAAAGGTAAGTTAACACCAAGATATGGGGGCCTTTCCCTATTATTGAGAGGATAATGCCAATTGTGTATAGGCTCGCCCTGCTAGAGCACTCGCAGAGGATTCATGACGTGTTTTATGTGTCGTCGTTAGAGAAGTACTTGAAGAGTGACATGGATTACTGCCATATCTTATTAGAAGAGATTTAGTTACCACTAGACATTACGTATGAAGAGAGAGCGATTGCTATTCTCGATCTAGTGAGCATAAGCTTCAGTCAAAGGTGGCACCGTTGGTTCGAGTTCAGTAGGGGCATCATAATGCCGGTGATTATACATGAGAGAGTGATAATGACATAAAAAAAAGTATCCAGAGTTCTTTACGCCAGGTATGTCCGAATTTTAGGCACAAATTTCGTTGTTAGGGGAAGTATGTAACACCCCATATTTTCGAGTAATTTATATGACACGTGTGTACGTAATTTAATTAAATGGGGAAATAAAGTGACTTAAATAAATATTAATTAGCGAATAAAAAATTAATATTTTTATGTAATTACGTTTACTTATGTGATAAGTAAATTCAAACATGTTAAATTGTATTACGTTGTAAGTGAGAAAAATCAACGGGTTTAATGGTATCTCACTCGGGACACGTGGATAGGTTCGTGTTGGGAATAAGATGGATATTAATTTTAGATAAATCAAATGGTACTTTTGAGTGAACCAACGGTCCTAAATGGGTCGAGATCATTGGAAATAGGTACCTGGGTGTTGTTATTAGGTTCTGAGGGCTTTTTAGGTCAAACAGGACCCGTAAAAGAGAATTCGGGTCATTTTACAAATAAGGGCTAACTTAAATTAGGGATTTGATGTATTTAGCGTTATAATTAGGTAAGGTTGATGGAGGTCACATGCATTCAACCATTGAAGATGCTAGGGCTTTGAGAGCGGAGAGAAAAGAGAAGAAGAAAAGGAAAAACAATTTAAAGAAAAGTGATCCGGGTGGGAAATCAAGTGCATTCGGGCTCAAGAACATCGCCAATAGAGGAATTTAAGGATATAATATCAAAATTTATTCAATATAAAGTTAAGTATTTAATTTTCTTTAATCCTAGTGTAGTTTCAATAATTCATGTAGAAATTTGGTGTAGGAAGAACACAAATTTTGGAGTGGGGGAAACATGTAAAACGTGAATTTGATGAAGGAAATCATTGGAGAGGAACTTCATTATGTTAACATGTTGCATCTGATGTGAATAGAATGATAAAGACGAATTCTTAAATGATCTAAACAACAAAAGATGAAATCTTGGATTAGGGTTGAAACTATGCTCAAATCTTGATGTAAATTGATGATATCATGAGTTAGATGTTTGTTGGGATGATGTATATGTAGAAACATGTAAATTTATGTTTGGGATTGATTTAGTAAACATATTAGGGGTTTTGGTGAAGATTAGAACTCATAGGGTTGAAGGGAAAGAGGAGAATCCCATCAAAAATTCGTGTTGGCAACCCAGAAAAATAGGACCGATTCGTCGAGGGAGCGAACGGGTTCGCTCATCGAACCAGTTCGGTCTAGCCAACGAACCGATTCTGTTTGATTTGTAGGCCTCCCTTGCATTTTGTGATTTTTTATGAACCGTTGAGGGTTCGACATGATTTATGGAGTCCGAGGGATGAAATAGGGGTTCCAAAAATAAAAAGGGAAGGTTAGAAATACCTTAGGTTAAACGGGGGTAAATTTCGAGTAAGAGATGATGTGTGTATTAGGGTGAAAAGTACTTGGGTAATCAATATGAAATCGGGTTAGGATTTCGGGAAAGATTAGGCTCAGTGCTTAGGTAGAATAGCATCCAGTCCAGTAACGTGAAATAAGAAAATTAAATCTAAGTACATGAATACTTGGTTAAAAATCGGGAAGTCAGGGATGGACTAGGAGTTTGGGGGGCTAGTGCTACGAGAGACACTACGCACGTTAGCCGATATATATATATATATATATATATATATATATATATATATATATCGAGTGAAATTGCATAAATATACACATTTGTTTGTGATTGATTTACATGTGAACATACTTACTCTAGTTATGTTATCATTGGAGGTTGCGAGCAGTGGATGGTCCACCCTAGCATGACTAGCAGGTGTTGGGTCATTTTCTCAGGTCATAGGACTATTGCATGACCACTGTATGCGAGTTTAGAGTCCGACAGGGGTATTATGATATGATTATGACCCACGGATGTATGTCTATGACCGCCTCCAGTTTATGTGTATTCGATTTGGGATCGTTGGTGAGCTTCCGACCCGGTGGCTCAGGAGTGGTGCGTGACGTACCTAGATCCTGATATGATAATAAGGAATGCATCTAGGAGGACAGCTCAGTGATGCTATGTATATACGTATAAAAGTGCGTTATATGTATATGCGTACTCAAATGAATACGTGAACATTAAATTATAACTAGTGTATAATTACGTTGATCATATAACAGTTCGAATATAATTGGGAATTACAATGATATAGCTTATGTGATAGCTAAAGGTAAAAAAAGTAAAGTAAAATACTTGTAGCACAAGTGGGATAGAGGTTTAGCGTATTGGACTATGTTAATAATTACTAGACTAGTTAGGTAGGGTAGCATAATTAGGGAATTAAAATACATACGTTAGGTGTGCACTATAAATGAGGGGCGAGGATAATTTCACTTGAGTGAGACACCAGATAAACATGAATACTTTTTTTGCATACTCATTAATGCATTTTTAATACTTGGAAATATTTTTAAAATATTTTGAGCACTGACCCATATCAAAAATCTTTTTCAAAACCTTTTAGATGCTCAGCCACAAGGAGGTTGGGGTTAGCTTATCCTTCCAGTCAGACAATACTACTGCAGTTGTGGATGCCTATAGGATTTACTTAAATGCTTCTATACATTATATCTAGTTAGGATGTTATTCTAGTTTTTTATTTTGGGCATGTTGCCCATAGTTAGACAACTTTCATTTTCAAAATTTTTTATTTTATTTCATTTCTCAGTTGGATGATTGTACTTGGGATTTATAGAGAGTTTTTTAATTTACCTTATTTATTTATGCCATCAGTACTCGTTTCTATCTCATTGTGGTGAATGTTTACATTTATGATTGATTTTTTTTAATACAGCAGGTTAATAAGGTTTTTAAAATTAACACCGGGCTTAATAGGTTATTAGTAATTAATATGGTTTTCGACAGTGATGTTAAGAATGAACCAAACTGAGATTTATTTCTCATTTTAGTAGAGGATTGGCCACCTGTTATTGTAATAGGTGAGGTGTCACACATACTTGATCTTGATTTGATCGAAGAAGTTAGGGAACGTGCAGCTCTACAGGCGGCAACATACCAATAAAGGACAAAATGACTTTACAATAAAAGGGTGAAGTCGGGTACGTTGAAATAAGGGGATTATATCTTGAAAAAGGTGATCCAAAAATGAAACAAATTGGAACCAAATTGGCATGGACCCCTATAGGGTTTTAGAAGTTGTAAGGCCAAGAACTTATCGGATTGAGAATCTAGAGGGGTAGCAGTTTAAAAGCCTTGGAACTCTAATCACTTGAGAAAGTACTACTATCAAAGATGAGCAAATAATAATTTGAGAGTAAAAAGTTCATGTAAACAATTTCAATTCCTTGTAATTTTTTCCAATGTATCAATGAAAAATAAGCAGTTGCATCTCCTCTATATCATTACTTCAAGCACTTCATTTATTTATTTCAAAGTTCTTTAATATAATATTTGGGAAAGAAGCTCAGGCCGAAGACATCTCAGAGTTATTACGACCAAACCACACTTCTTTGGAGACCTCATCATTGATAGATCATAATAAAAAAGTTTGCCGACCTGGGAAACCAGTGTAATCACTTGGTCGGGTTGGCAAGATCCATTCACAGGACCAGTAAGTTGGCTAAAGAAAAAGAAAATCCCAACATTATTCCACATGGGAATTTTAAGTTTTCACTTATAACAACCATGTCAGGACAACTTAGTTTCCAAACGACATCTAGTAAGTCAAGTCAGGTCAATAAGATCCAACCACAAGAACATACAACTAAACTAGTGACATGCTTATCCTAAAAAACTATTAAGGCAGCTCATGTTGACGAGATCCAACCAGAACACCGTAAGACTAAAAATACTAGCAGGTAGACAAGATTCGACCATGTTAGATTTCTAAAAAATATTTTCCACATTAAAAGACACTTGACTACATGTGAAGGCTAATAACTTAGCCGAGGCAAAATTACTTCCAGAAAAATTAAACAAAATAACACATGTACACAGGCAAGCAACATTGGATGGAAAACATAAATTATTCATTAAAATTATTGTTTCAACCGAATAAATAGTTCAAAAATTAAAAACATTGTACAAAGTAGAGCTTCACAAAAATATAAATCAAGAAGTTCACGCAACCGGAGTCTCGTCATTAGAAGGATCAATCTAAGGAGCATTGGCATTGGCAACCTCAACCATGGGAGTGCCTTGTGGATCCAATTGAATTTCAAGGGAAATTGGACTAATGAACTCATTAGTAGCAGCCTAATCCGCTTGACCAGCAGCCTGATCGTTAGTTGTTGTCTTATCAATTTCCATCTCAGCTTCCTTGATATCCAAGGCTCTTGCCTCATCATTGTCCTCTTTCCACTGGCCGACCTCTTGAACAATATTAGGGAAATGTTTTATAACCCTATTCTATAGTTCATCATATCCATATGAGATTTGTACTCTTCAATGGCATACTCATTGCACTTAGTCAATGCCTCCTCTAAACTCCACAACTTGATGACATTAGTGTTGGCGTTCTCTTTGAGTTTATGATTCTCTTTTTCGATGAACTAAGAATTGCAACCATCTCAGCGAGTTGTTCGTACTTTCTCGATTAACTCTTCACATGTTAACTTCTACTCATCTTCATCCTTATTGAGATATTCTTGAAGCTTGATAGCATGTTGGCTCCAAGTGTTGCACTGCATGCGGAGCTCTACGTTATCATCTTTCTCCTATTAATAGGCATGGGCATTCGTTAAAGCTTTTTCTCGAAGAATAACGTTGGACATCGCGCCCTGAAAGAGAAGGTAATAAGGTAAGCAAATAGTAAAATAAATTGACAAAATAAACAAAAGCATACCAAGAACTTACCTCGAAGGCCCTGTAGTGAGCAACCTTCCACAGAGTGTTAGCATCCAAGCTCCTAAAAGACTCCAAATTGGGACTATGCCCGCAGTAGTCGAGCATGTCTACAGCGCTACCCACGTGATGGAAGATAGAGTCTTTGTCCTTCTTTATTTAGTCAGAGGTCATAAGATTTTTTGGGTCAAACTTATATTCCTCCATCAAGGGGTAGCGAGTAGATTACCCAATTTCCTTATCCAACCTATGAGCAAGATGGCACTCAACCACCACGCACTCCAAAGTAGTACTTGTTGTCCTAGAATCCTCTATCATTTGATGTTTAAGATCACCTTGAATAATATGTCCTTCCAATAACCTCTTATTTCCAACTGCAGGGGGACCATTCGTAGCAATAACTTTACCATTCTCCTTGGCATTGGAAACATCATTTTTCTTGGCCTTAGCATTGTCCCTTTATTTAGCTTCAGCCTAAGTTTGGGCCTTCTTCTTCACTTTAGTGTCAATATTCTTCTCAGCCTTTTGGGCAGCCTTCCTCTTCTAAGAAAGGTCAAAGGCATCACGTTCAGTCTACTTTGTGCCATTCCAATTGAGGGCTCAACATATATAATGGAAAACTAAGGACAACTTGACACTTGAGTAAGGATGACCTAACACTTGACTAAGGATTACCTAATACAGTTGGAAAATATTAACAAGTAGCAAATTTTTCTTACCTTCATTGACCTCCTGATTAGTCTCCATGTCGACCTTGGATTCAATTGGTGTGTACTAGATTGTATTGAATTCAACTGATACAAAGTTGACCAACATAATTAGCCAACTAGGATCAATCTCAAATCTAGACTTAAAAGAAGAAACAAAACAAAAAATTGAAAATCTATTAACAAAAATAAATATTCATAACCAACCAGAACAAACTGGGATGAATCATCCAGGAGATAATGAGTTCCCTAGACTATATTATGGTACAGAAGAAATCCATATTCTTCAAACAAAAGAACTTAATACACTGAATACATAAACGTTAGAAAAGTACTAGACTAATGGAGATATTTATATAAAGACCCAAATTTAAATATTTCTTAATGTAATAAACTTATTGAACAAATACGAAACACGTATTTAGAACATGAAAAATCATTATAACATTTTCAGTATGAAATAAACCAATATTCATCTAAGGATAAAGAAAATGATCCACTACATATGTTAAACACTATAAGTGAGGGAAAAAAGAAAAGCTGAAGAACCACTAAAATAATTCCATAACATAGAGGAATTTGAAAACTTTATGTAAAATCCTACAATAGAATAAGAAGATTTTGTTAAAGTCGACAATACTTCTATAAGTGGAATTAAAGAAGAGGAACCAAACCCTTTTTTCATAAGGAAATATGATCTCAATAAACATAGCTTATCATAAAATGGAACATATATTAATCTCAGGCATCTACCTTTTGCAGATCAAGAACAAACTATTGATGAATAGGCATAATCCATGTCTATACTCATTACAAACTATAAAAAATACATGGTCTAAAGAAAAAAAATTAGACTACTGAGCCGCAATACTTCAAGGTGATGCGCTATAATGGTTATAACAATGGGGGAAACAACAAAAAGTTGAACTCTGCAAAATTCCAATACTTTTGATGAATTATTAAAAGATTTTGTCTGACTAATAAAAGAAAATATAATAGGATATGCTGGAGAACCCTGAATCCAAGAGGATGCACGTTACATGTTATCAACACTAGAATTATGTAATATATGCCAATTTGAAGACTTTTTTGAACTATTTAAAAAAAATATTGTTTCAAGATCAATCCACCAGATAATAAATACAGGCTGGACCAATTTTTTCATAAACTCCCAAACCCATGAGATGAAAACTATTTAAAACTTTATCCTGGCTGGGTAAAACAAATCAATAAGGAAGATAATATTAGGTTCCGTATCAATTGGGTAAGACAAATATCCGAAAAATGTGTTGATGTAAAAGAAAAAAAGCAAGTAAAAAAATTAAATCACAAATTCTAAATCTGAATATACGTATTGTGATAAAATTTTAAACAAAAACTGGAAAATTGGGTGCAATCCACCTAGATCTTTAAACACGTCTCCAAAGAGAAAATTCAAATGGAAACCTTGGAAAAAGAAATCCACTTTTTTAAGAATAAAAAATATATTCAAAAAAATAAATTTTCTAATAAAAATACAACTATAAAAAAAAGAAAGGTAAATGTTACATATGTAACGAAGAATGACATTATACACCTGAATGCCCGAAGAAGGGGGAAAGTACAAAAAAATTGATACAATTTCTTGAAGAAAAAAAAATAGAAATATGCTTTGGAGATGAATTTACAGATATTTCAGGTAATGGAGAAATATTATATGAACTAGAATCCAAATCAAAATCATCTGATGATGAAGTCATATATATGTATAGTATGATAGAAATAAGAGATGGTAATGAAAGTGAGTTATAAACACCAACTCTTAGAGACGTCGTTGGTAAAGAAGTAACTTTTACCAATGAAAAATTATAGGAATTAGAAACCCAAAGACAAATTTAAAAAAGAAGATGTCTGTAAATTATCAAAGTTCAAAATATTCTCAACAAGAATATTTGAGCATTTTAATAGAAACATCACAGTTGGATCAACTGATGAACAAAAGAACATAAATTACATTATTTGATAAAAAGAAAATAAAGTGTTAAAAGAAAAAATATCCATAAATAAAATATATTCATACTGGATTAATCAAAATATGTATCACTACCTTATTTAGAGAAGGTATGGATACACCTATAGCGGTTTTGGTCTTACACAAAAGATTCAATAATCCGGTTAATGCAATCATAGGAGGAGTACAATCCAATTTAGTTAATGGAGTTATCTGGTTTAATATAAAACTAAATTTCTTTCAATTGAGGATCGTAATATTGAGGATTTTGTAAAAATAAAAATTCAATCCAAAGGAATAGGGATGAAAGACACCTCTAAAAATTTGTCAATAAATTGAAAAATAATTCCTGAATTGACTACACTACCACAAATAACAACATATTTTGTGGACAAAAATCTCATAGAAATTTTTTAATCTAGACCATTTAATTCAGAAATCCAACCAAGATTGATGAATTGGAGAGATCTAGGCTCTAGTACCAAAATAATGGATACTACCATAAATTAAGAAGAACCTGAAAAACAACGAAACAGTGTTAAAATTCAAGTCTCTGGAAATATTGGTTATTTTAAAAATAAACACTCGGACTGGCAAAAGAATTTTCCTAAAATGATTGGAAAAAACTAAAAAGAAAAAATACTACAAATTTCTTAATAAGAGAATCTAGATTGCAATGAAAAATATACAAGTTCCAATATTACAAGAAACAAATTATCAAAAAGAAGAAAATATCAAAACAAGCCAAATATATCACTTCTAGGTAGAAAGAAAAGAAATTATATTTTCTCAAAGCCATGAAAAGAAAATATGCACTTATGTATTAGGTTATTTAAATTTTGCTGGCTATAAACAATATAGTCTATGCACTCTTATATATACAAGAGCAACAATTAGTTCTTGTAGACCTAATGCCTTACCACCAAAAAAGTGGAAAAAAATAAAAAAAATCTAATTGTTGTAATAGGCATTAATGGAACACAAAATTATATTACTCTAAAAGCTAAAAGAGTAGCTATTTGATTTAATGAAAAGAAAATTATTATTCCAAAAATTTTATGCTTTACTTAAATGCATAATGATTTCATTTTAGCAAATAACTTTATTTCAGAATATTTACCCATGAACATCAATATTGGGTCAATTAGTTTAACTCTAAATAAAGAATTAGTAGAAGTTCATCTACTTCAACAACACATTAATATAAATGTGAAAAAAAAATTCCTATAAGAAAAGGAGATATGACCCTAATAATTAAGTCTTTAAAAGAAACTCATTGGTTGTACACTATTTTAAAAGAATTTTTAGTGAAGACCCACTAAAATTATGGGATAAAAGCTCAAGATACTGTAGTCTTAATTGAAGAGATCCCAATATTATTATACAAGTCAAACCTATAATTTATACTAGATAAGATGTTGATGAATTTGATAGCCGAATCAAAGAATTATTAGAACTCAAACTTATTGAAGAAACAATAAGTTCTCATTCGAGTCCTACATTCATGCTGAGAAAACACAGTGAAGTGAAAAGATAAAAAGCTAGAATGGTCGTAAATTACAAAACATTAAATCAAAAATTAGAATTTGATGGGTATCTTATTCTAAGAAAAGACGTCTTGATAAGTTAAACTAAAGGAAAAAAATATCTTTAGTAAATTTGACTGTTAATCTGAGTTTTGGCAGCTAAAATTAACTGAAGAATCAAAATCATTAAGTGCATTTATTACCCCTAGAGGACACTACCAATGGACAGTAATGCCCTTTGAATTAAACATAGGTCCACAATCATTCCAATGATGGATGGACAATATCTTTAAAGACCTTAAAGATTTTTGTGTTTTATATATTAAAGATATTCTTGTTTTTTCAAAAACAATTGAAGAACATAGAAAACATCTAAAAATATTATGTGAAAAATTCCAAAAAAATGGAATTATTCAATCTCCAAAGAAAATTGAAGTTGAAAAAACAGAAATTGATTTTCATGGCATAATCCTTAACCAAGATGGATTACGGCTACATGATCATATAATAACCAAAATAAGGGATTTTGATGAAAATATTAAAGAAAAAAAATAATTACAAAGTTTATTGGGGATCCTATATTACAGAAGAAATTTCATCCAAGGATTATCCTAGAAAGAATTAACTCTTCTTGAAAAACTCAAAAAGAGTGAGATATTTATATAGATGAAATGAATAAGATACAATGTCAGTAAGAAAAATAAAACATGACATAATTATAAATTGTTCCAAAGTCTATTTCCCTCAACGAGAGGATAAATTAATATGGAAACAGATGCTTCTGATTATTGCTGGGGATGTGTTCTCAAAGAAATTATATCTCAATATTGGAAAGACCCAATATCTTAGGTATCCGAGGTAGAAAAAACCCAATACCTAAAAACATTCAAACAAAAGAATTACTATGTGAATATAATTCAGGTAAATTCAAACCTAATGAATTAAACTATATTATTTTTGAAAAAGAATTACTAGCAATAAAACTTACTATTAAAAAATTTCATATCTTCTTAGCCCCAAGCGGTTAAATACTTCCTTATAAGAAAAAGAAATATTCTAGAAAGAAGAAGACTTATGTGGTATAATCAAATTGCAAGTTACACCTTTGAAGTTGAACATTTGAATACTACTAATAATTTTCTTGTAGAGGAATTCAATAGAAGACCACTAAATAGGTGGGCTAATAACCAAAATTAAAATTCTCTTTTCAGGATGGAAGACCCTAACAAAAGAGAAGAAACACAAGGAGAATGAGTAACAATTGCTAAAAAAGCAAGAACTCAAAATATTGCATTATCCTCCAATACGCGTCCTAAACTAAGGAATGTGTATATTATTTTCAGTGGACGTCAACCAAGAATCTCCTATAACTCGTTTCAATGCCATGCCCAAATAGATGGGTATCCTGGAGCATGCCATAAAATATGATAATATCTAGGAAGTCATGGCTGAATGGGAGCGGTAGATGTAATAACAAGGACCCCAAACTTAATACATCAATTTTCTAAACTTCAAACACGGGGAAAAAAACTCCTGCAACTGAAGTCAAAGACTTTTACAATCCATGGATTCCTCTTGAAATATATAATCCCTTGAATGAATCCTTGAAATCTCATACTTTAGACAAAAAAAGAGAGTTTAGAAAAAAATGTGAGTATTTTAGCGGAAAAATTTGTTGAACGAGCAACAAGTCTTTATCAATTTAGAGTGCTCAGTCTTCATGTATTGAAACAATTAAATTTTGAAAATGAAGAGTTCTCTCTTGAAAAAATCAATACCTTTTTAGAAATAGCATAATAACTAGAGAATGATTTTTCTGACAAAGTTTTTAATACTATTCGGAGAACTTGCTTGTTTGAAAAAGTAAAGCAACTTCTTCCCTGACCATTATTTCAATTAGAATTTTTTTAAAGATTGAAGATCAGGATGAAAAGATAAAAAGTCTTTTAATCCAATTTGCTTATGGACTCAATTTAAATGATGATATACCAAAATTGCACTTCTTTACATAAGATAATTGGGGTATTCAACTAATTGAATGGGAATTAATAAACAAACTAATATTCCCAAGTACTTTATTAAAAAACTTTCAAACTACCTATGATGATCAAAACAATGATTAATCATGTAATTTACAAATACAAATATACTAGATACTTAACTTTCCATATTTTCAGCACCACTGGGTTGAGAGTTAGAAAATAGATTGTACTAACCAGATCAAATATGGCATATTAGAGAAAATGAGGAGTATGAGTGGCGTGAGATTTATCAGAATAATTATGATGAGCATCCTATTGACTATATATACAAACCAGTAATGGATACAAAGCCTAAACAATATTTCCAATCTGGCTAAATTTCTTTACTCCCAACAATAGATAAAATTTGTGGTCACAAATGGATGAAGACTTTTTGTCAGGGACATTCCTATTAATTATTTTGTCTCTCCTAAGAAAAAAGTTGAGGTGATTGAATTTCTTGAAAATCTCAAGAACAAAAATAAATAAATATCCCTTATGAATTATTAAGTGGTACCGAGGATTACGAAGAAGCACTTCTACATCCCCTTAACCAAAGTCCAATTGATAGCATCTCACTGGGTTTCGTTGGAGAAGCTAACATAGTAAATGCAATGGAGGGATAATCCTGTGTTTTTTGGCCCACAACGAACAACTGCGAAAATCATTTAGCACACGACATGTGGACCAGAATAAATAAACATAAGGAAAAGCCAAACCATGCAACCAAATTTCCTTTTATAAGTGTTTCTTTTCATAAAAGCAAATAGTATTTTACTTTAATAAACTAAAAAAATTTATTAAAGAAAATAGTATCCTCTTCTTGAAAATATAAACTTTATTAAAGTAAATGGTATTCTCTTTTTGAAAAGAAAAGATAACGGACAAAACGTAAAACATATTTTATTCTTTTCTTATTTGTTATTCTTTTATAATTAATTGAAAGTTGACGTTCGATGATTATAAAATGGACAGACATCTCCTCCTCCCAAATCATCTTCACCTCCATCTCTCTTATCTCTTGTGATATATTCCCCATCTGCAATTGTAATATACAACGTTTGTATCCTCCCATAGGAGTGTAATACTCAATCCTAGTGAACTTGATCAAGGTAATGATACTCTCAAAGGTAATAGGGTTGGCCATACAAATCATCTCAACCAATCTTTTTAATACAGGGGAAAATGGGGACCTTTGTATGTTGAAAAGGTCAGAAAAAAGTTTTAGCACAAACACAATTAAAGGAAATTAAAGATAATATAGATGAATTATATATACCAATGCGGTTTGGCCCATACCATTCACGGGGAATACTACCAAATCGATCACTCTCATTTGGGCCGAACTCCCTTTTATTTTTTAAGAACAAAAACTTGTTCTTCCACCTATGATTGCTCGTCTGGGAAACCTTCAATAACTTCGGGTATGCTTGTTTGGGGGAGAAGTAGTACTATATAGGGGCCTTAACATTTTCTTTTATTCTATAGACAAATCTAAATATATCCCCGGTTATATTAAGCCCCGTGTGCTATTTTCAGTACATAGTGGATCCTAAAATCGTCCTATAGGCACTTGGGGGAAGTTGAGTTGGAGCCACACCCCATAACCCCTTAAGATCTACCTTATAATGGGGTGGATAGGAAGACGAACTCCGAGCTAAAGATCCCAAAGTGGGAAGAAAATCTCATTGAAATTGTGTTGATCATAGACCCTCTCATTATAGTTAGACAGTCTCAACGTGATGCCAATGGGGTTAGCATAAAGATCTCATAACTCATTTATCTCATCTTTGGTAACATAATAGTGTGATGCCGAGATTAATGTTAACACCATTGTATGAACGTCCATAGGTTTTCTCCTCTTAATCAAGGATGAAGATAGGTGATGCAGACCTGGCCTTCTCTATTGAGGTTCCAAGATCGATTATAGACATTTTGGAGTCCGTGTTTGTGAAATTTCTACCACCAGCTAACGATTGTCACCGTCAGAGCAAGTAGATCCTATGCACTCGGACCTAATGCATTTTATAATTGGGGGCTGAGAAGTCAACCCAATAGAGGATGGAATTTTTAGGGTAAACGTGGGGTGAGATGGATCACCCCCGATATAGATAGTCTGAAGAGGAGTTGGGAACCTCTGCTAAAAAACATCGAGAAAATTCCTTATCTAACTCGTTAATGTGAGCTAACCACCTATCAGTACTGGAAGGTTCACTCATAAAGGGTAAGCTTTATCTTGGTGAATGTTTGATTTCAAAATAGAGGATTTTGGAGAGAAAACCATTAAATACTTAGAAAACCCTAAATCTATGAACCCTAGGCCAACCAACTCAATGGCCACCTAAAATATATGATTTCTCCAACCAAACATTAATCAATAATCAAATTAGTAGCAATAAACAACAACTACAAAAATAATAATAAGAAATCACAACATAAAATGGAGAAATGCAGAGAGAAAACCCTAGAGAACTATATAATTGGGCAAAGGCATAAATGAAACTAAAAAACGTGAAAGACGACTCAAAAAATGCTCTAACAAACTATGGATGTCAGAAAAGATAATACACAGTTGACTGGAAGTTTTGAAGGCAAAAAAATTATCGAAAATGGAAGAAAATGGGAGGAGTCTAGTTGGTAAAGAGGGGAGTTTGAATAAGGGGAAGTTTGTCTCCCTCTAAGGTTCGTGTGTAAAGGGTATAGGTGTGAAAAAAGGATTAAATGATTTGAAAATAGTTTTTATACCTTTGAGGCGGGAATGATTGATTTTTTGAAAAATGATGACACCACGCTTTAGAAGTACAACTGATGCCGTGGAATTTCACTCACACTGCTCCATATGTATGCTCATTAAGTTCGATGTCGCCATTGCTAGTGTCTGACACATGGCAACCTCAAGCCTAATTTTTTTTTTAAATCTCACAAGATAATGTACTTAGACACAGATGATCCGAGGACATCCCGAGCCGATAAGATCCTCATAATCGAACCAGAACACGAGATGATGACATCTTACAATGAAAATTTCACTCACTTAATTTGCCTAGCATCTTTCGAAAAGGTACAAAACTTCAGAGAATCTGCAATAAGCTGCAATCATGAGCAAAGTCTTGTGGGATATTGTTATACCATAAATATGGGATGACTCACAGACCAATAAAAAAAAGGACATCTGGACTTGTACTTTCATAGCAAGGAGGTCTGCCCAGCTGATAACCTGGTTGGCTTCAGAATGTGGTTGGCTCGACTAGGCCTAAAAAATCGTTTGACCAAGTTAGTTAGCAACTAACACTTTACAACTAGTATATACTACATAAGTAGATGGCGTTAGTAGTGCACACATATGGGGAAGATATTAAAATGTCCCCATATGTTCTAATAACTAACTTTGTGATAATTTTCTTACCTCACATATAAGGCATGTACTTGTATAACTTATAAATACAATCCATATGGCACTCTTTTTCTCCCTCTTCTAACATCCTATAAATAGCGCACGCGCGCACACACACACACACACACACACACACACATACACACACACCTTTAAGGGATTTGAGAGTACCTTATTGTTATGTTGTCTAATTCTAGAGATAACTTGAGAGATTTACAAAATTATTCATCTATGGATTTTGCCTAGTAATTCAATACAAGAAACACTTCACTTGTGGACGTAGATACCTCTTTGGGCTAAACCACGTAAATCCGGTTCTTATTCTCTTTATCTCATCTCTCTATTGTTTTCTCTAGTTTAGTATTTCAGATATATATATATATATATATATATATATATATATATATATATATATATATATATATATATCTTATCTATTATTTTATTATAATTAGGATACTTAAGCTAAGAAAAATCAATATACAAGTTTTAGGCGATAAGAGGCATGTACTTATATAAATAAAAACATGAACACATACATAAGCACTCATGGTAAATTGGAAAATTTGGGAAGGCTACATATGGTTTATTGGGTGTTTGGTTGTCTCGAGTCACTAAAAATTGGAAATCACGCTCTAGACCCCATTTTTTCCACAATTGCCTCGAATTAAACAGTAGAAACCACAATTGCATTTTGACCTACAAGATAAACAATTACACATATAAGGCCAATTTTAACGAGAACTAATAATTAAAATAAGTGTATTTAGGGTATAAATATAACATTTTGGGGTTATCAAATAACTAATGTGTTGCTCAAATATAATCTATTGGTCCAACTATGTTCCTAATCATTAAACTCTGGAGGATGCCTCATTTATTGGGGAATAAATTCCCTATTTTTCATCCTGCATGAGGATATTATGAACAAAGGGGGAAATGTAATGAGTTTCATTAGTCAAAATGATTTCAATTATTTGTGTGTTAATAGTGGGATCATTTCTATTATTCAGTAAATAAATTAAAAAAGATTGTGAGTTTATTAGATTAGTCACGTGTTCAAGTGTGGGTGTATTGGCTAGTTATTTTGTTGTACTGGGAGATAGGTGTATATATATCATTGTTATTGTCTTATTAAGGTATTGAAGATTTGTATGGACTAAGATACATAAATAGTTTCTATCAATCAAATTTAAATAGTGAGAGAAATTTTCTATGGATATGTGAGTCGTATAATTCATATAGACTACATCAGAATCCTGAATTTTTCACTAAGCTTTTGTCACCATTGGTAGTGATAAAGTTTGTCACTTCTTTCTCAAAGATAAAATACTTTGTAATGACAATTTCTAATCATTTTGTCATTAGTCGCAATAGTGGCACAATTGTTTAATTTCCTTTGTCGCTGTTAGTTCCTAGATATTCCATATGAACAAATTTTATTTCGTTCCTCCATAGAGACATATTTATTCCAAGTCACAACATAAGAGCCATTTTCACTATCTTTCTCTAATTATAAATCGAGATTCAGTTTATCTAAATAAGATTTCTATACTTAGATGCATATATGTTAGACCGTGGCCTTATGTACCAAATATTTCCATATCCCTGCATCCGATATTTGTGTTCCGGTTGTATGATTCCAACAATTTGATGTTGAACTCCTTTACGCGAGAATAAAGAATGGATATGAGAAAAAAACTTTCATTTCTGTTCTCCTATTTTTTATTTAATTACTTATTTTTTCATATTGTATTAAGTCTCCTTGTAAGAAAAAAGAGGAAATCATCTCTTTTCTAATAGATAAAAATAAATAGAAAAATATTCAAAGTGTTTTTCTTGGTTCGACGCATGAAAATATATACTCTGTAGTTGTATATTTATCTAAAGGAAAGGGAGATATAACAAAGAAGACATTAAAAGAAAATGAAAAGGTAAATTAATAACAAAACTTGGCTCTTAAGTTTTGGCATACTTTTTATGGTTACAAATGTAAAAAAATACTAACTTTTAAGAGGGATTTACCTCCAATTTTTTCTGTCCCCACGTCTATTTTTCACTCTAAAAATCCTTTAGCTAAATAACCCATCCCCTCTCTTTTTCTATGCTCGAGTCTCTTTCCGTTCCTGAACCGCCTCTCTTCTTTTCATTGTGCAATGTTATGGGCTTTGTGTAGAATTATATATCTGTGTAATGATTCTCGGTGATGATCTCTATCCAAATTTTGGTATCCTAACAATCACTGAAAGTAAAAATGTACAACTTAATTGCAATCCTAAAAGTGAGGGTGAAGAGGTCTAATTTTTTAGTCAATTTCAACAAATTTAAATTAGATCTAATTACGATTAGTAGATCTAATATGTGAATCATAAGATATATCATCATATAATGTAATTAATATGAAAATGGAGAATCACAGGAAAATAATTCTACACTACTTTTAGGTTATCCACATGGCATGCTCTTGAATTTAAAGTTTCATAACATTCATATGGTGCATTTACGGAGGTAAAATGGAGATGAGATGACAAAGTTTAATTTGCAAACCAAAATCAAACCTAACCTATTCATAATCTTATGCCTTTTAGATATTTTTTGACGATCCATGTCTCTCTCTCCCCCCCATCAAGATGATGCTTCTCGATTTGTCTCTCGCCATTAAAATCCATGAACCCTTCCTAGAGTCTGTTTTTCTCTTTATTCAGCCATCTCTCCCCTCCACTTCGACTTATCTCACATCCATTCATTTCACAAAATTACCCTCTTAATAATTTACCGAAAGCATCTATAAATCGAGTTCATAAAGTATTCTAACCCACTCACTTATAGTAATTTTTTGACCCTATATATCTTTAAAAATCTTCACAGTCAAAATTATTCAAGAGTTGAGTTGCTAATTTGACGATGAATTATTTGCAAATTTATAGTATTAGATTTGTCACATTATAAAATGGTATCTAACAAGAAAAAATAACCTCACAATGAAATTGGTATGTAATTCTCTTTCACTCCTATTTTATTGTGATAAAATTACATAATTTCATTCTTATAAGTATATGTATGCATATATTTGTTTGCCAATGTATTTTGCAGGTGTTAATATTAATATTACATATTTTGATTATGCGTGTTTGGCTTTGTGAGCTATCGACAGTAATCAGAATAATTTATTTCATGGAGATAAATTCCAACATCCCATTCAAATAATGAGCAGAGCAATTGATTTATTGCAATACCACCGATATATGTGGGTTAAGGATAAACCAACGGTGGACTAACTTATATAACCTCTACGGCAAAAAAATTCAAAGGTAATATCGATGTGGAAACTTTTGTGGATAGTGAAAGAACTAGAATTGGATAAATATTTGTTCGTTAATGTACCTTGAATATGCTTTTTTTTTTACAAAAACAAGAATCTTAAATTAAACTATGAAAATCTTACAAGTAATGTAATAAACTGCAAAACGTACCACCGCAGTATTACATAGATCGCGGCAAAAAGCTGGAAGTAAAAAAGACAGAATCTGAACATACACAGTAGAGCGAAACAACTGTAAAACCGAGTGAGCAACAAGAACATCAGCACAAGTATTAGCTTCCCTGAAGCATAAACATAAGGTAACATGTTGAAATCTCTGGAAGCCGTCATGTATGGCCTAGATCAAATTCATGTGATCTGGATTATGGGATTGGTTCCTGTGGATCATATTACGGACAATTTGACAATCAGTTTCCACTTTAATGAAAGTAATACCCTGAGCAGAAGCAAGATCAAAACCAATTTTAATGGCACAAATCTCCGCTATAACTAATGATGCAAAGTCGATATGGTGGGTGAAAGCACATACAAACTTTCCTTGAGCATCGCGGATAATTCCTCCACCTGCAACATGACCCGTACGATGTGATTTGGCTCCATCCATATTACATTTGAAAAATGTAGGCGCAAGTTTTGACCAAGCAATAGGAAAAGAAAAAAAGGGGGTGGTACACTGGGCTGTATTAATTGACGGTCCTGGTAATAGCTACGAAGGCACTGAGATAAGTTAGACTTGAAAGATGACAAAGTTATGGGTATCTGTTGAAAGATCGTCTCATTTCGCGTGACCCAAAATAACTAAAGAAGGAAAAATGGTTGAAGTTGATTAACTGCAACCCGAGTTGTAGACTGGATGTGGGATAGGGCAGTAAAGATGGATGTCAGACTAAGGTCTAACAGAGGCATCGAATGTCGGAGGTTGAACAACGCAGGACAATTATAGTATATATGTATATTAAAGTGAATCAACTCATAAAGAGAGAAAGATGAGTCGATAATTTATGGTAATGAAAAAGAAAGTCCGCAGTTGGTAATGCCCTATGAATGAGAAATCACAAGAAGAACTAAAGCTTATGGGGTAAGATATTTTTCCATAAATATATCCAAGAAAGCGCAGGAATGTGCCGGGTATATAATTGAATGTGAAGCAAATGATAAGCCAATTTAAGAGTAAAATTACCAGTAGAACTAGGCCACCAATACGGAACATCTGGTGATTCTTGAGAGGGAACATACAGGGCACAAATTCGGTGTATAGCATCCAACGGCAACCACTGAGCTAAAGTCGGTATATCCCATTGGCCATTAGAAATGAACGTGTGTAGGGGCAACTAAAATATGAGGAGGAATATGTGGGTAAAGATGATTGAAAGAATCTTGCCAGAGCCAAATATGATTGCCAAATGAAATAGAGCAGGAACCAATTCTCCGGTCCTCGTAGATTTTACTATTAGTAATACACATTTTAATAAGGAACTTAATTACGTTATATATATATATCATTAAATTTAATTTCACAAAGAAAATGGTAAAAAAGTTACTTTTGTACAAATCATTTTACTTTTTTATTTTTTTTATTACATTTTAGTATTAATTAAAGCCATTTATTCCACTAAGACATAAGGTAAACAGACAATTCAAAATTTTTCTTACCATTGTGTTTCAGAATAGTTTTCTTTATGGTGAAGTGCTTCTTTTGAATTTTTTATGTTTAGTGCAACCGTTAATATCTAATGCTTTTATATAGCTCGACCACGTTAAATGCATATCTAACAAATATTGTGTTTAACTTCTTCTAGTTTGTGGAAATCATTTTTGAACTCTCTCACAATGCACCCTGGGATAGAAAAACGTTATCTAAACTCTCTTATGGACCTCTCACTCACTAAATAAACCATTTTCATACTCAATAAAAAGAACGATAGAAAATATGAAGACAATCGACTGAGAAAATTGACGAAAATGAGAAGTGAGAGACAAAAATGAGACTTATAGTTGATAGAGATGGAAATGTCTCTAAACAATTTTGAAAAATGAAGAAGTTAGAGTGAAAAATGGTAGTAGAAAACGTCAGCTCACCTTGGTCTCTTCAACGAGAAATTACTAGCATACTCCTGAAAATTAGGACAAATTACGAGCGGGCTCTCTAGGCTTAACAGGCAAATAAATTTATTATCATCTAAAAAATACAAGTCTTAGCACTCTCAGACCATTGCTTCAACAAGTGATCAAATATCACTGTCGATCGACGTCAAAATCAACTGGCGATCAAACCTCTGCACCCCATTCAAATTGAAAAAAAATGGGGGCAATTTTGGGGGAATTGTCCGACCTGATGGAAAATGCTTACATGTGTCCGACAATCCTGATAAGTGATTATAGCTTGAAGATAAAAATAAAAGAGGATCCGATCAACAAAAATCTTGGGCCTGGATTCACTCGGTCGGATTACAATAGCATTCTAAGACCATAAAGTCCCACACGACTCATTCTCTTTTTATTTTCTATAAATTTAAACATCACCCCTAAAAAAAGGGACATGTAATCTCCGTTATCAAGGACATATCAATAAAGAGAGAGAAAAAAACCCATGGACGTAGATACATTATCGAACGATGTATATCTCGTGTTGTGACTGTGTGATCTTCCTTTACTTCCCCGCTTACTTGTCTTGAATAATCATAGTAGGATTTTACCACCTATATGAAACTTTTCATTTTGGTGGAATCCATGTATTCTTACAATATAAATCTTTAATATATAACTAAAATTGTAGATTTTATTACCATAATGACATGTGTATATCTTAAATATGCCATTCTCTTATAAGGAGATATTGACACGCCGCCATTTATCTTATCTTTTGCTCTCTCGGGTCTTTATCGCCTCTTATTTTTTATTTCCTCTCTAATACTCTTTTAATTAATTAACTCATTTAATTCTCCTCGTTGTGATCTTTTTAACTCCCATTCTCTATAATTAAAGGCATCACCTGAATCACTTCTGAAACTAAGTTACTCTCTCTCTCTCTCTCTCTCTGTGTGTGTGTGTGTGTGTGTATATATATATATATATCACTAGACATTTCATCTCCATCTCCCTCTCTCTATAAAAGAATACAACCATCACAGTAGTTTCCAATGTATTTGTCTCTTTGTTTGCAGTGGTGATTCTAGGATTCAACTGAGAGGGATGATGGAAATGGTGTTGTATGATATGGTGAAACTTTAATTGATCGATGCCTATTTATTCTTTATTTAACCTATTTGTACAATTTTATGTATTCCCATTCATCCCTCCCCCTTAGTTAATTTCACTTGCCCAAAAGTCATAACAAACCCCGCTATAATGGTACTTACTGCAAGGCTCCTCTTCTCCATGAAGTGGAGGATTCTTCTGTTAATGCATTATTTATATAAGATGAGATTTTTTTTTCAATTTTCCAATCAATTTCCTTGTGATAATTGCAAAGATGATTATGAGATGAATTAGTGTATTTTCTCTTTTCTACTAAGCTTGGACTTTAATTTTTTTACTTTATTTATTATTAGCATAAATTCCTTAATATATTTACATTCTGTTATAATGTAATTAGTTATTTATGTTGTTATCTTTCCAAGATGCATATATGTTGTTTATGCTTAGTTGGTAGACAGTAGAAGGAACTTGAGATGGAGGGTGGACCTTGCCACTTTGTTTCATATTATTTGAATGTCAATTGTCCGGGCTTTAATATTAGTTGTGTTGATGAAAAAACAATAGAAAAATAGGTCTTTTACTATCTGATTTTCTAATTTTTCTTCTTAAATATATGACTCTTCTCACTAATAATATAGTTGGATAGAATACAATTAGTCTTCTCACTAATATTATAATTTAGTATTAATTAAAGAGCAGGATCTTTTTAAACACAATTTTTTTATATACAATAATTTTTTTTTAAAGGAGGTGAAGATATTTACGTCTGAAATTATTTTTTAATAAGTTTTATCCTTAAAATATTTACACTAGTAATGACATATGATTTTTTATGCCTTTTTTATTTTTGTATAAAAATAAATGGTCTTTAAGGGAGGTGAAGATATTTACATTTGAATTATTTTTTTAATGAGTATTAATCTTAAATATTTACACAAGTATTTCTATACGATTTTTATGGATTTTTATGATTACATGGATATTCATATAAATTGTATTTTTTTATAAAAATAAATAAGTTTGCATATAAAACGGGTCTTCAAAAAACTGAACTTGCATGTAAAAAAGAAACCTCATCACATTATCATCTCTCGACATCTTATTTTTTTAAATGTGAAGTAATTTACATTGAAATTTATTTGAGAAAAATAAAGTTAGTTATAAGTCTCAGTTATTTACTAAGGCACTCACATATGCCTTTTGATTTTGTTAAAAATGTCCTTACATGGACAATCATATAAATGTGTATTGTTTTCCCATCTTAATGCCAATGTATTAACTATAATACAGAAACTAAACAACCTCGTATATTGCGCAAGATAAAAAAACTAATAGGATATTAAAACAACCCCAATATAAGAGTTTTGAAACCTCCCATAAACTAAAGTAGCAAAACAAGCATACTCGAACGTATCACATATCGACTAAATAAACTAAAATCTTATGTGAGTCAAGTTTGAAATTTGGAAACAAAATATTGGTCCATCTATCCAATTAATTTTTACTCAGAACTAAAAATAACATGGCTACAAATTTGTTGGCCTATCCAAATAATGGTTAACATCACCCTCATGTGATTAGTGGAAAAATGAATGACTCAATAATGGACCTAATAATTTTTAATTAGTTGTCATGATTTAACCAATCACAATTAAGGGTCATGCCCTACTTAAAGAGGGTCAATAACTTTGGACTCCAAAGAAACCTATTGCTAGACCTGTCAAAATGCAACAGGACACGACACGACGCGAAATTATAAGTTAATCGGTTTAGACTTATCGAGTTTGGGTCAATATTGGGTCAACAAGATTGTCCCGTTAAGATAACGGTTCGGGTTTGGTAATATTAATACAATAGACCCCTTTGCACCCATTAAAATCCCTTAAAACTACCTTAGTTTTTTTCTTATAAATTATATTTAATACATTTTATAATATTTATAAATTTGGGTAAGGATAATTTTGTTTTTCGAATCCTATTACTATTAACATTTAGAATTTAGGATGTAAGAATTATTTATATTATTTACTGATGGAGAAAATTAATTACTTAATGGGTGTTAACGGTTTGAGTCATGTGACCCGTTAATACTAACAATTCGAGTATGAGTTTTGTGAGTGCAATTAATCACAATAAGGTATTTCTAAAAAGCAAAGAATGGAAAGAATGTAATAAAATGCTCATAACACATAGATTTACGTGATTCGATAACTGCCTACATTCACGGAGAGGGTTCTCAGTTCTTATTAATTTCTCTCAAAGTTTGAAATTACATCCCCTTAACCCTATGTTGAGGATTATATTTATAGCAACATAACGTTGTTGAGTTATACATAAAACTCTTTTAGCTTGTTATTGTCTCGTATGGTGACTCCTGTTTATCTTGTCCGAGATTATAGGTAACCAACTAAGCCTTCCAATATTTAAATGATAAGTGCTTGTATTTATCCATGTAATAAGCATTCGTATTCATCCACATGTCATTAAACTTAACTAGGGCAATGTGTTGATCTTGTTGGGCCTGCTCGGCTTATCATAAATTGGGTTTTTATTGTTTGGGCTCCACAATCGCCCCTAAACTCTTGGCCAAAATTGGGCTAGATTTGGGCTAAAGAATTTTAAATCCTTTGTAGGCCCAAAAGTTGAACAAAATAATGTTGGAGTCCTTTGGTCAGACATACTTGTGATTAATCAAAATTGGTAGGGGTACGCTGGTGTTTATCGAAGAACTGAACCACCAAAAATCGTTGTTGAGCTCATATCCATATGATTGTCTACACTGAGTTTGAACGTCATTCATCTCAAAACTCTGTACCTTCGTTTTTCCTCTTATATCTAAAAAAGACCTTTGAAGATTTCATCTTCCTTTTCTTTCTCTGTAAGATCTCTTGGTTCTTCTTTCTCCTCTTATTTCTCCACTTTTATAGTTCTTTTCTGTTGTATATTTTTTGTTATTCTTCTATATTTATAAAACATGGTGAACATTCTTTATGAAAAGAACTTAAATGACTTTAGGAAGACATATTCCATCCCTTATTGGGTTATAATTGAGTGTGCTTCCTTGCCCATAAACACTATTGCAGCCGAAGAGGGCCACTGGATCCACACACTTGCTGTTATTCAAGGGGGATTAAATTTCCCCCAAACCAACTCTTTTTAGAATTTTGTGAATATTTTGAGGTTGTCCTAGATCAATGTGCCCCCAATACTTGGCGTATTATCAATGGGGTGCATAGAAATAATGAATTGTACGGGACTAATTTGGGTATCCCAAAAATCAAATACTATAACTCCTAGCCTCACACCAATGATGGTGTTTTATACTTGAACGTGAGGAAGGCTGGGAGGGTTCTTGTAGTGAACCTTCATGATTCAAATAAGGGATATTGGGATCAAGGTTTCATTGCCTGCAATTGGCAACATCCTCCCATCTCAGAGGACTAATAATACTCTGGGTTTCTGTGCCCAGATTGGGGGAGCAATATAGGTTAATACTTTCGCTTATATGTATTTCTATGAGTTCCTTTCTAAATTTTGTTGACTGAGGACTTTTCTTTTCTTTGTTTTAACACCTTGATTAAAGAAGGAGGAACCATATCTTTCCCACATTAATAGGGTAGAGTTATTAAAAGTTTGGAAATTAATGGAGCCCATTATTGGTGATGATCATCCTCGCTCAACTTCTTTTATGTTGGAGTATAAAAATTCTATTGGAAGCTTCACTCCTCATCTAGTAAATAACATACCTGACCTTCCTCTGCCAGATAAGGAAGCTTATGTCTCTCCTCCTCTTTCAAGTCTCTTGATGTTGGGTCCATCCTTGTTGATGAATAGGACTCAATGGCTCCTAAGAAGAGGATTTTGTTAATCGATGATGACGATGTTCAGTTTGGGTCCTCCTCTCCCAAGACCAAGTCCTTGGAGAGGACTGAACAAGAAGTCCCCAAGGCCATTAATTCAGACTTATTCATCCTAGAGAAGAATAAGAAGGATAAGACCCCCATGGACCCTTAATCCTTCAAAAATGGTGATCTTCCTCCACCCGTGAGGACGTCACAGGCAATGTTTATGGCTAGATATCCTTCCATGGCTTATGGCCTTATGAGGGGGCTATGCTTGTAATTGATTGTGAGCAAGTAAGACAACTTTCCCCTTATTAGCTTTCATCTCACTCTGCCCAAGCCTTGTCACTTATAAAGAACCTATTATTTTATCTTCTTTGCATTTGTTTTTATCCTGAGATAGATGTGCCTAACATATCCTTTGTTTCTTCGTCTGCAGTTTATGGTAGCTTTTGTTTAGATCTTGGATGGTCATTTAGACCAATATGAGATCAATGATGAGCTCAACAAGGTTCTCCAAAAATCATAAAAATCCTTGGTGAATGCCAAGAAGGTGTATGATGATGAGAAGAAGCCACCAATGACGCCATGGTGTGATGAAGACCGAGAATGATAAGCTCAAGGTTGAGAATACTCATTTGAAAGCCGAACAATATCGATTAATAAAATAGGTTGAGGAGCTCCTCTAGGCTAAAGAAGTGAGCTATGAGAAGGGCTACACTGAACCCTCTGAGGATGCCAAATGCCATATGTTGTACATTCGCACGTCAAATTTCAAGAAAGGATGGGATGCAGCCTTGGTGAGGACGAATGTCCCGATAGAATACAGACTCTTTGACGAGAACGAACTAGGCTCTCCACCAAGAGTTGAAGAGGAAGCTACCACTAGTACCCCAGCCGACCAGAGTGGGGATGTGGCATCCAATGAAAAAGCCCTAGAAGTTGAGGAGCAGGTGATGAAAAATAGTGCTTAGTTTAGGACTGTATTTCTTATACCTTTTCCTTCTTCTCTATTTATAAGGGTTATGCCTATTTTTTAGTTATTAATGGAATAAAATTTCCCTTCATCACAATGTTATCCAAGTATCCTACTTATTTTTTTCTTTACTTATATTTGCTTCCTTTAGTCTGTTGTCGAGGACGTTTCTTCCTTTTCTGATGATTTAACTATCCTCCTTGGCTGAGATGCTAGTTCCCAGGCTTGCTGAGAATTTGTGTCTATCTGTAAGGCCCTTAGAAAAATGATCGGTGTCTATAAGGACCAGTCAACCTTGGTTGCTAAGCTAAAGGATGATGTGAAGGACCTAAGGGACATAGAAGCCTTGATACAAGAGGAAATGATCAATTTGAAGGCTCAGCTTGCTGAGGTAAAAGACATTAAAGATGTTGGTACTATGCTCCAATTTGAGAATGATGAGCTTAAGAAAAATCTTGCCAATGCCATTGAAGATAGTCGAATAGCCCTTGTTATGGTCATGGGACTAATTCATGATGTGACCAAACTTCACTATCTTTCAGGAGGGGTCCCCGAATAGTATGGTCGATAAGCTATGATGAAGGTCGGTCGGATGCTCCTGCTAGACTGGAAGAGGCCAAGAGTATAACCTATAAACATGGTTGGTTGAATCCCTTGTGGATTTTAAAAGTTTCCAAGGATTCCCAACTTTGGTATATGTACCAAATTGATTGCCCGACGTATAGGTATCGTCCTTTTGGCAGCGAGGAGAAATGGGTTCCTTTGGACGCTGTTCCTATTCAACTCGCCGAAAGATACTTGGGATCCCATGATAGTGATGATGAGTTCCAACTAGATACCAATGACCGAATAAGAGATATTACCAATTTCCTTGCTTGTCGACCATAGCCTATTGCAATTTTTTTTTTGTGTTGGAACTTTATTGTAATTGATACTTTTTATAACTTATAACTGAATGTTATAATCAATTTTACTTAATAACAATCTTACGCATTTTTACATTCCTTTATGCCAAGCATGCGTTATATTTGTCTTATTTTACCTTTTCAGTTGTGTCGTCACACTACCTTAGGCCTAGAACAGATTATGTCAAAAATGCACCTGGTTTAAGGGCATTCTACCCGTTCAGGATTTTATCCGACCAATTTGGTCCATCTAGTGCCTAAGGATCCCCGGCAGGGCTTTTACTTGATGAGAAATTCATGGGGTCAATTGTTGTTTTAATGACAAAGACATGAAGACTTTAAGTTTAATTATAATTAACAAATTTGTAATTGTAATAAAGATAAGTAAGTCTTATCGGTGTTTCAACAGTTAATTAAAATATATAAGCCTGTTACTTTGGAACAATGCAAAACAATTAAAAAGCTTAGTAATTGAGTGAATAACTTGGATATTTATTAATGACTTGAATTTAAACAATGATCATCATAAGTTTTAAAATGAAAATTTACAAAAACTAAACATGTTGGAAATAAAATCAAAAATAAAATTTCTTAAGTTGGTCACATTCCAGGCTCTGGGTATCTCTCTGCCCTCCATTGTTTTTAAGTGACAGGCTCCTTACAAATTGTCTCTAATTAGTTTGAATGGTCCTTCCCAATTGGGCCCTAACTTGCCGTCTCAGGGCCTTTTGGCACTATTGAGGACATTCTGGAGGACATAATCCTCGATCTAGAATTTTCGCGAATTGACCCTTATTGTACTATTTTACTATCTGTTGCTAGTAGGAGGCCAGCTTGATCATGGCATATCCCCTCCATTCTTCTGCTAGGTCAAGTTCATCGCTAATGGCTTTGTCGTTCAGTCCTTATTTGGCAACGTTTGTCCTCATGATCGACATACCAGCTTCTAATGGAATCACAACGTCCATTCCATAGGTAAGAACGATGGGTGTTTCCCAAGTAGGTCTCCTCAGCGCAATACGATATGCCTAGAGAACATGAGGAAGCTCTCCCACCCAATCATTGCACCCTTTGCTCTTTCCAACATTTTTTTAAGTCGTTGAGCATCATTTTATTGGAGGCTTCTACTTAGCCATTACTTTTGAGGTAATCCACATAACTAGAATGGTGTTTGAACTGCACCCTTTTCTCTTTCCATCCTCCTTTACAAGTTATCAAGCATCATTTTATTGGAGGCCTCTGCTTGGCCATTACTTTTGGGGTAGGCCACATAACTAAAATGGTGTTTGATTCCATAATCGCCACAAAAACCTTGAAAAGGTCCACTCTTAATTGTATGCCTTTATCCATTATGACTATCCTAGGTACCTCAAAGTGAGTTATATTGTTCCTCCAGATGAATCTAATCACATCAGCATCTCTGAAGTTCGTTAGTGGTTTTACCTCAATCCACTTCATGAAATAATACGTGCCAACCAACAAGTACTTACGATTTCCTGGTGCAGTAGGGAGTGTCCTTATGATGTCCATCTCCTATTGCGCGAAGGACTACAGACTGGTTAGGGACATTAGTTCGTTGACCGATTGATGAAGCATAAAGGAGGATTTTTAGCATTTTTCACACCTACAAGCATAAGTACTTGCGTCTTTTTGCATATATGGTCACAAGTAGCCTTCTTTAATTGCTTGGAAGGCCAGAGATCCTCCTCCTACATGGTTCCAACAAATTCCATCATGTAGTTCATAGAGAACTTGGTCGACATCTTTTAGGTGCACACATTGGAGGTAGGGTCTGTGAAGGATCTTCTATAAATTTTTTCTCTAGGTCTAAGATAAAAATGAGCGAATTTCACCCTGATTTGATGAGCCTGCTTTTATCAATCAATAGCATGTCATTTTGTAGGTAAGAGATGATTGGATCCATCCAACTTGGACCTTTTTCAATAGAAAGAACGTGCTTAGAGGGCACCACGTTCATAATGCTAGGTTTTATGACGAACTCCACTTCAATTGTTGTCCTGAGATTATAATCTACTATGGAGCTTAGGGCTTCTAAAGCATCTGCATAATTGTTGTGCCCCCAGGGGAATTATTGAATGTTAACTTCCTTAAACTTTAATATCAGCTCGCGAACCACTTTGAGGTATGTTTCCATCCTTTAATCTTTAGCGTTGAAATCTCCACTAACTTGAATGTATATTAGCATTAAATAAAAATATACTTCAAGTTGATTTGCCCCCTAATGAATAAGACTTATGCAGTCCGACTATAAGTGCTTCATACCCGGCTTCATTATTAAAGGCTTCAAAACCCAACTTGATTCCTTGTTCGATTATAATATTTTCTGGCATTACAAGAACAATCCCTACTCATTATTCCTTGGAATTAAAGTCATCATCCACATATATCATCCACTTCTCGAATTAATCCAGCTTCTGGTCTTCTAGCTGTTCGACTATTTATTGATCGATAGAAGTCTCTCCTCCTGTAAATTCAACTATAAAGTCAACCAACACCTTCCCCTTGATTGCTATCCTTAGTTGAAAGTGTATATCAAATCTCCTAAGTTTTATTAACCACTTGCACATGCGTCTAGATAGGTCGACTTTGCGAAGAACATCTTTAAGAGGGAAGGATGTGATGACTATGATGGAGTGGGCATCAAAGTAATGATTCAATTTTCAGGATGCGATAACCAATGCATATGCCAATTTTTCTAGTGGTAAGTAGCACTGCTCGTGATCCAGGATAATTTTATTGACGTTGTAAACAGGGAACTATTTTCCCTTTTTCTCGCAGACCAAGGCCGAACTAACTACATGGCTTGAGACTACAGGGTAAAGGCAGAGAAGGTCCCTTTGATCGAGAATTACCAATAATGGTGGTTTGCTCAAGTAAGACTTGATTTATTTGAGGGACTTTGAACATTCATTGTTCCAGGTGAGGCCTTTTTCCTTTTTGAGCAACTGAAAGAACGGTCTGCAACGCTTAGATGACTTGGAGATGAAGCGATTTAATGCTGCGAGCATACCAGTGAGATTTTAGATTTCTCGCAGCATCTTCGACGACTGAATGTTATTGATCATTCCTATCTGGTTAGGGTTTGATTCCATTCCCCTCTTACAGACCAGGTAGTTGAGCACTTTATCTCATCGATCTTCATCCGATAATGCCCAATGATTTCAAAAGTGTCAGCCAACTCTTTGAGGTGGTCGTCTTTACACTTGCTTTGGACGAGCATATCATTAATGTATAATTCCATCGTTTCACCCATTTGTTGCTTAAACATCTTTGTATCCAATATCTGGTATGTAGCTTCAACATTATTAAGGCCAAAAGGAATGACCTTATAATAATATAAGCCTAACAATGTAATGAATGAGGTATTGTTCTGGTTAGGGCCGAATAGGGGAATCTCGTGGAACCCAAGTTAGCGTCTAAAAAACTCATCCACTCATGAGCTTTAGTGGCGTCAACTAGTTGGTCTATCTTTGTTATGGGGAAACTATCTTTGGGGCAAGCTCTATAAATCGGTAAAGTCTATACAGACTCTCCAATTACCATTGCTTTTACGAACTACTACCGGATTTGAGAGCCACTTTGGGAATTAAACTTCTCTCATGGACCTTGCCTCAAGTAGTTTTTGTACATCCTTTTCCATTGCCCTTGCCTTTTTCGAGTCAGTGAGGCAAACTTTTTGTATGAACGACTTAAATACTAGATATACGATGGCAAGTGACTACCAGATAAATCCCTGGCATGTTGTATCTCTCATATAAAAATACGTCTAGGTATTATTTTAATGAAGGTGATCAGCTCCATCATTTCATGGTCAGACAAAATGGTGTCGATTAGGAGCTTCCTCTATGGTCGAATTTTATCAAAAACTACTTCCTCCAGCTTCTCTACAACCAGGGTGGTTCTTGGTCTTCTCCACCACTGGTTTGTCGTATCTTAGTTACTATTTAAAAGGAGTAGCCTCACAATGGGGCATCTCAAGGACGACTTCCTTATCTTTCTTCTTCCCCTCAAGCGTCGGCCATTGAATAGAACTCAACCAACAAAAGAACCCGAAATCATCTAGGGTCGATCTATCGACGCCATCGATCGATCGACATTCAAAGGTCGATTGATCGATCGAGCAGGGACATACATAGTTCTTCTTCTTCATGCGTTTTCCACCATATTAAATTATCTAACTCCTATGGTAATTCACCAAACTTGTAACTAACGATACCTAGCCATTCCTACGTGATCTAGGATGATTTCTAATGAATTAAATCTTATAAATCCTTCCAATTTAGTCCAGAATAATTCAAATCTTCTAATTATTCAAGAACCCTAATATGACATGTTCTTCCCATGTTTTCAATCATCAACCCAGATTTCAATTCGTTTTAACCATCATGATTTCTCTGATTTTCAATCCTCTACAGATATAAAACTTAACTACATGTGATTTATACCCAAACATGCAATTAATCAATTCCTTTTCTCCGAGAATATTCATCAAAATCAATTATTTGAAAATCCTAAGCATGGATATTACACCTCAAAATAATTTGCAAATACTCACTTGGCTTGTTCAGAGATGATCTGATTTCATGATTTTTGTTGGTGATTGATTGTCTTTCTCCTCCAATATTCCTTCCCAACTAGTTTGTGGTGTAAGAATCCTTTGAATCCTTCACCAATACTTCCTTAAGCTTTGAGAATAATCTCTCTTCTCTTTAATGGCTTTCCTTTGTGTTATGAGGTTTCTAACCCTAACCTCTCTTTTTATCAGTTGATAAAACACTCCAAAATTCGTAGGTCTCCATACCCCCATATTCCAAAAGACTAAAACGCCCACGTACGGTCCCGATTTAGCCAAAAAATGCCCTGGTACCCGACTAGTACCCTCAGGTAGGCTTGTCAATGGGTAGGGTCTGGACCCGGACCCGATCCGTATAATAGGATCTGAGCATATTTTTTGGGACCCGAGACCCAAAGACCCGTTTATTAAACGGGTAGGGTCTGGATCTTATACAAGACCCGAACTCGATTACCCGACCCGAATTGTACATTATTATTTTTTTAAAATATATACATATACTATAAATTTATATATATTTATAAATATATCTTATCAATATAACATGTAAGTAATATATATAAAAATATATATATTTATGTATGTAATAAATATAAATAATATATGTTTTATTTATACTAATAATATTCTATAATACATTACAAAATATTTAATTTAAGATTAAAAAATAAAGAAGGGGGATAATATAAAATAAATGTATATATTTGGCCAGACCCGGACTCGAAACTGAGACCCGAAGACCCGAATGGATCCATGTCTGGATCCAATATTATAGACCTGATAAAGACCCGGACCCGATGAAGACCCGATTACACGGATCTGGATCTCCCTAAACCCGACCCGGCTCCGACCCGTTGACAGGCCTACCCCCGGGCATACTATTTTGACTAATTCGACCCATGCGGAATTATCTGTGACCTCTAAATCATCATTTGAGTCGCTAAAAATATATTTTCTATCTCATCCTCAATTTAGTCTACACGCATCACTCGGTTGAGATATAATCAAGTACGTCCATATCACTCGCTATGTCGTACAAATTAACTATCAATATTTACTATTCTCTCTTAGTAAATTTGAATCATAATATTAATCAGTGTCTATCTCTCAATTAATATTTAATAATCACAATTATTATTTATTCGCTTAATAATTATAATTATCATTAAATCATGTTAAATTACTCTACTCACGTAATTTGAATTAAAACATATTTTCTATCTAATTAATCAATTAATTAAATTTTAAATACGCAGAAATATGGGGTATTACATACTTCCTCCCTTATAAAGGAATTTTGTCCTCAAAATTTAGGATATACCTGCGGTGAATAACTCTAGATATTGCTCTCGCATATCCTCCTCCTGCTCCCATCTCAATTCATCAACATTGCAGTATGCCCACTGTACTCGCACTAATGGTACTACTTTAGATCGGAGCTTATGCTCGCTATGATCCAGAATAGCCACGGGTCTCTCCTCATACGAGACATCTGCTGCAAATTAATCTCCTCAAGTGGAACATGCCAGAAGGCTCTCTCACTCCTCCTGTATTTCTTCAGCGACTCCACATGGGACACGTCGTGTATCCGCTGAAGATGCTCTGGGAGTCCCAATTTGTATGCAACCGGTCCCACCCTCTTAATAATAGGAAACGATTCCACGTATCTCGGTGCTAACTTTCCTTTCTTGACGAACCTCATAATCCCCTTCATAGGAGATACTTGAATCAACACCTGGTCGCCCACCTCTAGCTCCACGTGTCTCCTACCGGCGTCAGCATAACTCTTCTGCCTATCCTGAGCTATTCGAATACGTCCTCGAATAAACTCTATCTTGACAGAAGTCTCCTATATCATCTCCGGTCCCAATAGCTTGTTGTCCCCCACCTCTAACCAGTAGGGAGGCGAACGACAAAGCCTCCTATAAAGTGCCTCAAAAGGAGCCATACCGATAGTGAATTGGTAAGAGTTTTTATACACATAGTTGTCAAATCGCGAATCGTATCGTGAATCGTTTACCCCCCGAATCGTGAATCATGAATCGAATCGGTCGAATCGGAACCAAATGATAAAAATGTAGTAAAACATACGTAAATGAGATTTAACACTATAGAATTGGTAATTAAGCGTAATTTGACAAAAAACTAATCGTAGCACATGATAATATACCAAAATATATCACAAAAATTAACCGTAGCACATGTTCTCGTTTATTTTAAGCTTAAAAATGTAAAAAACAAAAATATATCATAAAACAACCTACATATTAATTTAAAACATCCTACATATTAATTTAAAATACATATACAAAAACTCATTGACCCAGGAGGAACCACAAATCTGGGGAGGAGAAAAAATCTCCAGGAAGGCCCGAAGAAGCTTCTAAGATTGACCGTTGGGCATTAATGGAAACTTCCAACCTAGTCTGTGCTTGCGTACGTTCGATAAGAAGTTTTTCTTGTTTTAGCTTTGCCAAACGCAGAGCTTCTTCGAGGTCCTCCACCTCCTTGTCAATGGCTTCGAGGAGAGGTGCTAGCTCGGCCAGCTTGGCTTCCTCGACCCTCTGATCCTCCTGATGTTTTTGTAAGAGCTCCCTCTGGCTGTCCAACCGCTGGCTCTTCAAAGTCTTCAAATGTGCGATGAGCAAGTCAAAACGAAACCCGTCACGACCAAACTCCCTCAGATAACCCAAGAATTGTTTGAGGAAGGGTCTGGTAACATTAGCGGTTGGGGTATTGGCAATTTCAGCAATGACGGTGGCCATGCCTTGAATCCTGTAGCTCATAACTGAGATGTTTGAACGAAAGCAGTCCACCGTGAAGGTTTCAGGATGATAACTCACAAGTTGCTCAATTACCAAACGGTGATTAGCGGGTATTTAGGGAGAATGCTGGAGTACCATCAGGAAAAAGGCGTGAGGAGCCAAGTCAGGCGAAGGAAGCTCACACCCAGATTCGCTTTCCGCAGTAGCACCTGTCGTGGAACCTTGATCATCATGGCTAGTTTCTTCAGAAGCAACAGGTTCACGACGGGGCGAGGCAATACGTGAAGGAGCTGGTGGAGAATCCTCCTGAGCAACCTGAAAACAGTTAGAGGAAACAAAGAGTTTATGGAAAATCTTAACAAGCGTTTTCATTGGTAAGTCACCGTTATAGGTGGAGTTTATGAGAAAAAAATCTTAACAAGTGTTTTAATTGTTAAGTCAATGTTATAGGTGGAGTTTATGAGAAAATCTTAACAAGTGTTTTCATTGTTAAGTCACCGTTATAGGTGGAGTTTAGGGAAAAATCTTAACAAGTGTTTTCATTGTTAAGTTACCGTTATAGGTGGAGTTTATGAAAAATCTTAACAAGTGCTTTCATTGTTATGTCACCTATATAAGTGGAGTTTGATAAGCTTAGAAATACATAGAAATTAGAGAAGTACCTTAGCAGTAGGAGAGAGATTAGTAGTTACCACGGGATCCATAATGCTAGAAACCGTGGGAGGCGGGCTTGTTACCTCAGCAGCTTCAACGGAGCCTTCAGCTATAGAAGCCTCAAAGGTAGGCACACTCCCCTCGCCAGCATAGGGTACTATGGGCAATATCGATGCATCAACAAAAGGAGATGTTGGACCTTCGAGGGATGCCCCAACAAGAGCAGCTGCACCAACATGGGCCTAAGAAGGGATAAGGCCACTCAACGCAAAAGGCGGAGAAAGACTTGGAGAAAGTTGCAAATGTAAAGACAAGTGTTAGATAAAAAGAGTAATAGCCAAAAAGGATAAGAGACTGAAATGCACCTAGCTTACCCCCGTTATGGCGCTGAAAAGAGGAGCTGTAGCAATGGGTCTTGATAATGCAGGAGGAAGGAGAATGTTGGCTATCAGCGACGTCACTTCCACCTAAAATGGCCCAACATGTTAGAATTGAGGAATAAACCAATGGGAAAAATAAAATATGTAAAGCTTGGAAAGAAATTTACCTGCGGGGCCCTCTCATCGACCACAACAAGGGGCAGAGACACCTCTCGCTCCGAGGGTAACTCAGAGGAAGCTGGAACAGTTACCTCGTGTTGGTCATACATCTCAGCAGCCCCTGTGGCGGTATCTCTGGCCCGGTGAGAGGGTGAATGGCGTGAATAGGTGAGGCTTATCAAAGGAGAGCGTGGAAGGGCGGTAGTGGCTGGAGGGGGTACTGCAATGTCCCCCCACAAAACGGCTCACTGCGGGACTGGGGGGACTGGGAGGACTGCCCTTGCTTCTTCAACTCCCTGCACCAAAGTTATTAGGCAATAAGTAAAGGCTCTATGTCAAGAAAAGAAGAATGAGAAATAAATAATGCACACATACCTCATATCCAGAGGGAGAACGAGAGGGTATAACCACTGGTGAAGGTGGCGAGGAGGCAGCAGCCGAATGAGCTGGGGAGGAAGGCTTCTCATGTGTCTGTTTCCTCTGAGATTTAGTACCCAATGTTTTCTTCCTAGAGCTCGTTGCATCACCAGTTTCAGGTACCCTCGTCTTTCTTCTCCTTTTTGTCGTTGGCTCTATGGGATGAACCACAATTGTGGGGAATGTACCCGGAAGAGGAATAGCGACTGCGCGTCGTTGGAATTCAGCATTTATTCGTGCAACCTCAGCTTCCACCTGCCTCCTCAGCTCCTTGGCCATCCCTGGAGACATGGGAGGAAGAACGGAGGTAATTAGGAATGCCTCAAATGGAGTTTGTGTTTGACTTTGGGCCTTAACCTTCTTGGACTTGGACTTCTTGGCTTTCTTGGCAGGTGGCTCAGAAGGCCCTTCTCCCATGGCAGCTTCGGCCGTGGGGGCAGATGGTTTGGGGGTTGCAGCGGCCTTAGGTTTCGGGGTGGCAGTTGGGATCATTGGGAAATGAGGGGGTAGTTTATGGGGAGACTCTTTCATAGTTTTACTTAAGGGAAACTCAACCCCAAGCACGGAGTTCCCCTTTAGACCCGGCTCAGAAGAAGAAAAGGAAAGGACTGGGGGATATTGAGGGGGGACTGAATGTACTCACGAATCGTGGCCAACTGCTCCAGATGGAACTTCGTGGCTAAATAAGTGGATACGTCTCCCTTCCTAGTAGCACTAGGAAGGGTGACATGGCCATCAATGGTGGATGTCAAACCGAGCACCGCAACTGCAGTGTAGAAGGTGCATGCTTCAACTAAGGTGGCCTTGGAATGATTGTCCTAGAACAAAGGTCAAGGAGCCTCCTAATCGAACCCGAATTGCCTACTACATCTATCAGGATTGTAGGGCTCAGAAGTGTATGCCCATTCAGTATAAGAGGGGACAAACCCCGGGGTGAAAAGTAGCACTACGGCTTATGAGGGATCTTCTACAACTGGGGTAAATCTGACCGTTGTGGCTGCATTGGGAAAGAAGTCCCAACTATGGGCAAAGGTGGGCTCACTATATGACCTCATTATGAAGGAGTCTGAGTAATCAAAAACCTCCATTATCTTCGTTCGACTATGCTTCTTGTGGAAACATAGGAGGCGTGGGGGCTTAATACCTTCACTCACGGGAAGGGAAAATGACTTCGCAGCAATAGCAGGAAAGCGGGTATAAGGTAGCCCATTAAGATGATGGTGTTGGAAAAATTCGCCAAGTTGTAACGGCCCAGTGACCATTCCATGTCAATATGGGTTCGATCCATTCAGGTGTAGAGGGACCCCAAGGCGATGACGGCCAGAGGTAGGTTGAACCCTCTGGCCAAGCAAACAAAAATGTTTATTAGGTCCCTCCTGGGCTAATCGTTGGGTTTTCCAGTAAGAAAGAAGCGTAAAAGTATTACAAGTATGTAGGCTGGTAGTTCTAGGGAGGTACCTCTACCGCTGCCCATTATGTTATTGACATCCTTCGGCATTGGATCTTCAAAAAAATAGTTAATAAGAGGGGTAAAGGTGGCTTTGTTTGAAGAACCAGTGTAGCGACGGCAAATTCGGTCCAACTCAACTCTATCAGTAGCCTCTTCGACATCCAGAGCCTCATCATGATAAGTGAACTCACCCATGGGTTCAAACCCAAGGAGTTCATAGACGTCCTCCAATGTAACAGTAAGCTCCCCCCACGTAGCGAACAAAGTATGGGTTGTAATGTTCCATCGGGAGACTAAAACTTGTAACGCCGCATTGTGCTTTGAGAGGGTGAACTCTCCGAACCAGAATGCGCGATGAAGCCTAACTTTGGCAAAAGCAGTGGCATAAGAACTTTGCATATGTGTATGCCAGGCACGGAAGTGAGATAGAGACCCTCCGGGAGCTTCGAAGTCAATTTGGGAATAGGGGAGGTCGCCACAGTCCAAACGGAAACATAGAGTTCTATCTGGGGGTAGATAACCCCACTTCGATGAATCCACTTCTTCATCACCCAACAGTAATGGGTCGAACTTGGAGGAGAAATTTTAGGTCTTTCATGCGTCAAAAAACTTATCATCTTTGTCAAATATAGGTGCCCGGTGGTAGAAACGTAGTTGCTCCTGACGAGTGGCAGTCAGAGCAGCGGCAGTAGGGTCAGCAACAGCAGCAACGCCAGAAGTGGCGGAGGGGGAGTCTGGTTAGGTGGTGATGGAAGAAACCTTAGAATCACTTGGAGAAGCCATGGTAAAGCAAGCGATGAATAATATATCCGGGTAAGAAGGGCTATAGGGGAGGAGCGCAACCGTGGATGGTGGCGCAAAAGATGAAAGAGGGAGGAGACTGAGTAAAGAATGGGGAAACAATGGAGGTTGCACAGAGTTCACACAAAGATCTCTCTCTGTGGAAAAATGAAAGCTTGAAGAAGAAGAGGAGAAAGGTTTGAAATAAAGAGACGTTTGAAAATTTTAAACCCTTTTAAGAACCTGTCGTTTGAGTTTCCCACTCTCGCACGTGCCAAGCTGCCTATAATCATTTCAAAAGCACATGTGGCACTTAGGGAAGTCTTTTGATAGCTGAATAGACAGCGTTACGTCGAATACGAAGTGACATCAGGGGAATAGAAAGGGTTGCCTTCCTAACCAAGTTTATGTTTTGGCACCAAAATGGTGTCAGACTTATCCATTAACACCTAATGGAAAATATGCCCCAGCGGTTCAAAAAGCTACGATGTCCCCTCACCACAGGTCCAAACGTTGTTTAAATTGTGACTCAGTTACATCGGGGAGAATTTCACTTACCAAGAGTCCAAACGAGTATTTGAGAAGATTAGTAGGCCTTTCGGGGGAATTACAAATAGTAAAGCTAGAACGGTTGAGGCTCAGCATGAGGAAAAAATGGCGATGTCCCTTCGCCTAAGCCCCAATGAGTTATGGCGCTTCGTCTCAGGTACATAGGGGAGAATTTTACTTTATCTAGGAGATTATAACGCTGCGGTTCTAACGAAGGAAAGAAGGCTAGAATTTTTTCACACATAGAAGGTTCATCGGATTGAGAAGTTTCGTGCAAACATTTCTTGTTCCAATAAATCTCTCCACGAAGGGGAAAATGTAGAGGGGGCTTGAAGGTAATCCTGAGATTAGGGATAGTTCCCTAATTGTCAATAGTGTTTGAGATTAAGCAATTGAGGTAGCTCAAGCGTGGTAACTCGGCAAGGCATCTTGGCATGGCAACTCATACTTTAGCTTATTTTATTAGTCATACTGTATTTCTGTTTATGTTGACTGTAAGCTATAACGGTTGTAATGATGCAACGAGAATAATAATGAGTTTTAGTGTGAGTTCAAATGATACTCGTGAGAGACCAAGCTTGGCAGGGACTGGGAGAGCTTTTATGCTCTATCGAATAACCTCGCCGTGGGAACTTTAGAGGGACTTGGATTGGAGGATTGAGAAGTGAGGCACCGTTGGGGCTTGTCCTGACCATCTTAGATACACCTGGTAAAAACACCGAACGACCCTGACCGTGGAACCTCGGGCGGAGTAGCTTAGAGTTCCATCGGGCGTTGAGTTGAGAACCAAATAGCCCTCTACTTAATGTCACATCTACTGTAGGTGATGTCACTAGCCAGCTAAATAATGTCAGACATGCACTTGAGTAAACCACTGTGGTATTTGGTGCTGTCAGGCAGTTGGTGAGCCACCTCTGCTACAATAGCCCCATGACACACAATGGTTAGGCAAAAGGCATGTCTTGGCATTTAATGTTTATGACGTGGAGACAACTAGTGCACCAGGCATTTAATATTGTGACACAAAGTACGAGGGACGTCTTTTATAGTCATTAATGAATGAGTTACCTCAGGGATGGTGTGGGGGGCTATTTAAGGACTCCAACCACCTCTGAGGAGAGGATGATCTTTTGAGAGTTTAAGGAGTTATTATTAGAAAGAATACGAAAAAAGAAGGATTTATTGCAAACCAGAGGGTTTACCCACTCACCAATGTTACTTATTACGAAGCTTTTAATACTTGACATAGATCCTTGAGGGTATTAGGTGTGTTTATACCTGCCTATCAAGGTGTATCTAGGGTTCTTACTTCTCTCTCCCTCTAGCTAAGTTACTTCCAAAGTTCATTACTATTTCCTGAGTTACACATGAGAGTTTTGTGAGTTTAAACTGAGTTTATCTTCATTGGGTTTGTGTTTGTGTGTCCTATCATTAATCCAAAGCTTTGGCCAAGCTGGCTTATCATTACCATACTCAAATAGGGGTTACCCCTCCATCTATAATCTAAAGTAAACTCTTAGAGTCTTAAGATTATTGGGAGGCCGCACCTCACTACATAATGAACACTCGTATTTATCAAATCACAAAACTCTCTTTTCTAAAAGAAACCTTGCGGACAATTGACCACTCTTGTCAGTTCTTCGAACATGATTTTGGCAAAGAACTCTTACGTCATTCAAAAGTCACCTAAAACGGCCATAGTGATTCCACCACGGTCTCGGCCAATCAAAAATTCTGGTTATCTACTCACCTCTAAACAACCAGGGGGAGAATATTTAAGGTTTTTTTTCCACACAAAATTTCAATAAGCAGTTTTTCCACAATAAACAGTTACGAGTGCTTCCACGGAACTCTACTGTACTTAACGTCACTTGCTAGATACATCTGTTGTCGAAATGAAATGACCACCATGAATTTAAAAATTACTTCCACGCGGTTCCACTAATCTTTAATTACCTCGCCTACTCCCCGGCTAAGGGTGATACAACCTACTCAAAACGAAACCATATCCCATTCTAGTCCAGAAATTATTAGGAAGATCCTCTTACCGACATGATTCTTATTTCCAAACAAAGGTTGGGGCACACTGTCTAATAGTGTATACCCTAAAAGTATAATAATCACTTTGTTTTAGGTCAACTTGTTCCACACATTCTAAGGAACTCGTGACCTTACCTTGAGGTTGGCAGCTTATCCCAAAAAAAAAACTTTATCGAATTTACCGGCCTCTTCCACTATAGGAATTGTTGATCTCCACAAAATTATTTGGTTGATCCTCTTGTTCCAACCGATTTTTATTTATGAGTGGTGCATGCAGAGACCACTCACTATGTCCCGCTCAACATCGACTTCTACTTGAATTGTTTTTATTAAGTGACACTTAAAACTCCCCTTCTTTCCTTAGCGTATACCGGAAGTTTCGATCTGTCCACTTTTCTCCACGATGTGCACTTCTGGACCTTTTATACCATACTAACATCTTCACTCTTTGTACGCGTCAGTCGCTCTTAACATTTGACTAATTACAACTCCGCTCCGAGTGTTCTCCATAAAAATTAAATTCTACCCTTCTCAAGGAATACCCCCCCCCCTTTTTAATGGCTTCCTACAGCCTTCTAATCAAATTCGGGTGTGCTACTCTGACCGCACACGTATATATGGATCATTGTTCTTCACGCAATGCTTAATCCACTCTACCACTTCCACCTCGTTATGTTAGTCCCATAAACATATTTTCCACACGTATATTCCCACATCCCTACAACTCGGACAATTCTAACATCAGCTAACCAGGATGCAAACATTTTGTATCACCCCGCCCACCCGGGAAGAGCGAACGGTGCGCTACTCATCGATAAAACTAGCCAAATTCATCAAAATACTAGGTATAGAGCATTTACATCCCACAACAACAAAAGGGAAAACACTAATCTCAAATTTCTTCAAATAAGTACAACAATCCTCCCGAATAAATACAACAACTAAAATAAATCACCAATGCTTTATAGATCAAAATAAATACAAGTCTTCTCTCTTGTATTAAGAATTCTTCCCAGATAATCCACGCTAAAAATCATCCCAACTCTTTATTTCCCTTGTGCTCAGAATGCGGTTACAACACTTGGGTATTCTCAATCACCCATAGAAATCGAAATTTTAAATTCCCCTTATCATCGTTCCATCCTTCAACTCGTAGTGATAAAACAAAACTTTCAATGCTTTCTTACCACACCACCGGATCCACTGGCCTTAAATCATAATTTAACTCCCAACTTATATATATAATTTCCTGCTCCTATTACGACCGAGGTACCGAACTCATGGACTAACGACCAAACATCTCCCTATTTCCTACTTTACGCTAAGTTTCATGCGTGGGATGTCTCGCAAAGAGAAACCCCCCCGATACACTACTACCTAGCATTGTCGGTTATTGAGATCCGTTAGGTCCTCCGTCCATAGCATGTATCCCTTTATTTCGTCTCTTGATAGAAAAGTTACATCTCCTCCCGTAATTACACTTAACAAAGAACATTTTGCCAATTGCACTATCGTTCAGTATTGGTGGTAATCGCATTCCATAAACCTTGAATACATACAATTGGGATTCTCGAAATCCCGTTCCCAATCATATGGATGTAACCCTCAACTCCCACATCTGTAAAGGATAGATATATCAACGCGCTCTTCCTATCACTAAGTCCTGAGCGCTAAGCATAATAATGTGTTAAATATTTTCGTTCAACAGTTACCCAATACATACTAAATCATAACAACAAAGTCCCTACACACACCGGGATCGAATATCTCGAGGCCACTATTCCCTCCGAAGTCTCTAAAATAGATAATACAAGTGCGAGTCCGACCCTCTCGCAGGTGAGGCCTCTCCAGAATAAAACACGCTGCACTAAGGCAACCACTCTGATAGCCTTGCAATAACTGCCTACTATTGTACTAACCTAGGCCTGTCAATGGAACGGATTTTATCCAAATCCGAATCCGATCCGTTTAGGCGGATATGGATCAATCCTAAAATCCGATTACCCGATTATCCGTTTAATAAATGGAGCGGATTTGGATTCATATACTTCGATCCGTTAATAATCCGATCCGATTAATATTTTTAATATATATATATATATATATTATATTTTTAATCAATGTATATTGTATTTAATAATATTTTAAATATTTATTATAACAGTTCTTTATTTCATTATGTGTTTTTTTGGAACATTTGCAAAATAAATATATGAAATAAGAGTTGAAAATAAAAATGTTGAAAATCAAGTTTAACATAAACGGATAATCGGATCTGATCCGAATCCATTTAACATAAACGAATATGGATTTGGATTTGCCTGATCTGATCCGATTAATAAATGGATCAGATCCAAATCCGTTTAACATAAACGGATATGGATTTGCCTGATCCGTTCCGAATCCGATCCTTTTACAGGCCTACTAACCATTACTATAGAGCTGTAACCAGGACACTATCATACTCATATATCGCATCACTAAAATGAGTAAATTCAATAAAAATATATAACGCTATTAATACAGCCATTCTTCCTCCGCGGTTAGCACTAAAGATAATCCTGCTACACTAGGGAATAATATTCACATAATAGTAATGTTTATAGTTGTACGCATTAAACTCGTCTCACATGCTAATCTAGCAATAAACAAAATATAGTGACTTGCTCGTGTCACCTAAAACAAGCCTCGTCCTCTGAGGATAAGTCATACTTATACTTTGCCAATCGCCTTGGCTAGTCCTCCCTCTGGGCGAGGCATCGCTACCAAACACATCTCCTGTCCCGAAATGGCAAAGATAATATGTGGTGACAATTATTATTCAACACAAACAGATAAGAGAAGCGCAATCACCAAGCAAAATAAAGGAGATAAAATTCCAGTCACACAACAAGAAATATATGTGGTTCAGCAAGAATGTCTACGTCCATGGTGGTGCAGTCGGTATTATTTCTATATACTCCGCGGAGCGACTACAGAGAATACAGTGCGTGTCTTATGCCCTAGACCTAGGGTTTATTATATATATGTTATTTTCAGGGAGTGGGGGTGTTGGACTCCCCCACGTTTTCCATCTTCTCCTGGAACACCTCTTTACGAGAACATGGGAGAAGACCAAGTCATAACCGAATTAATGTTAAGGTATGAAGGGTCTGGACTTTGGGCCTGTTTCAATTGGGCTACTCGTCCAGGCCCGTTATTCTTAATCCGTGTACCCATAATTTCCCCTAAGTTTGTTGGGCCACAATTTTGGCCTCAATAAATTTAAATGATTTGTCATAATGGCTTCTTTGTACATCGTGCAACTCTTCCCAAAGTTTGAGGACTGAATTAGGCGTCACTTTCTTCGTGTTCTGTGCATTATGATTAGGAACATTCAAAAGTTATTCAGAGCTTCTCAGTACTCTTCCATTTTTTGCGAGCTCTAGCGATTCACGTTCTCTTCTCCCATTCTTTTCGTTTTCTATCTTCTTCGTCACTTGGGCTTATGATTCCTCATCGTTCAAGTTAAGCTTCCATTTTGTAAGTCTCTTGTGCCTTCTCTTTGTGTTTTCTCTTTGTGTTTTCTCTTTGAATTTGTAGTTTTAAGGTTTTCAAATGGCAAAGATTGGTAATAGATCAGTGTTTGAGTTTAGGAAGTTTTACAATATCCCGAAGTGGGTAGAGATTGAGTGCGCTTCTCCTCCTAGAAATATTAGAGAGATAGAGGGTGCTCATTGGATTCGTGTCTTGTTGCTTTCCCAAGGGGCGCTTACTTTTCCTCCAAATAATCTATTCTTGCACTTCTTTGGTTATTTCAACATTGTTCCTGCACAGTGTTAGCCTAATGTGTGGAAGATAATCAATGGCGTTCATAGAATAAATCAGCTCTATGGCACCAAATTAGGGCTCGCCGAGGTCTGCTTTTGCTATTCCTTTTCTCAAACGAGTTTTGGCGTTCTCTATCTCAAAGCCAGGAGTCCTGACAGGGTGTTGGTAGTAAACCTACCTAATTCCCACAAGGACTATTGGCAAGATGGCTTTCTTGCTAGAAATTGGCAGTTCTCCCCCCAGACTGAGGGGTCGAGGTCCGATAGGTTTACTGTTCCCTTTTATGGGAAAGAGTATATAGGTAGTCTTTGCTCTGTTGTTTCAATTTCTTTATTAATGTGTGATCTTTCTGACTTTTCCCTATTTTTTCTTCAGCGAGGTCAAAGAACTTGGAACCTGCTCTCAGCGAGGTTTATCTTTCTGAGTTGGTCAAAGCTTGGAATATCAGGGAGCCCCTAGCTGACGGTGAGCATCCCCGGTCTACTGCTTTCTTGATTAAGTATAAAAACATTGGTTCTATCTTTATAGTGAAGCAGGTAAATAGCATTCCCGAATTTGATACCTCTTAAGAGACTGCTACTGATCCTATTCAGTTGGGCGAGGAGGAGAGCAGTTCTGAGAGTGATATCGTAGGCGGTGCTGAAGGCAATTTTGGCAAGGGGAGCTCCAGTGGTGATAGTTCTTCGGATTCAGAAGAGGTTTCTGAAGCCTGAGAACCTTCGAGCACGTCCAGCAACTCAAGCGGGGAGATGGTTCCTCCAAGAAAAAAATTTGCTTCGGGACGACGATGATGATGATCATGTGCTCCTCGCTCAGAGGTCGAAGAAACAGAAGTCCAGCACTGGGGCTGTTGCTACTGGTTCTCGGCCTACTGCTCAGGAGAAGGAGAGGAAGAGGAAAGAAGAAGAACATATGAGAGAGAAAGAGAGAAAAAATGAAGAGGAAAGAAGAAGATAAAAGAGAAGAAAAGGATGGAGGAAAAAAAGAGAATGGAGAAGGAGAAGGAGGAAGAGAGGAGAAAAATGGAATCGAGGATGAAGGCTGGGCAGGCCTTAGTCCCGGTGTCCGCATTGCCCGAAGGGGGCCTCAATTGCCATTTTTCCTCAACTGGCCCCTGCGCTGCTCGAGAGGGCGGTCCTTCCTGTAGATCGCCAAAGGGCGACGGGGTCCGATCACTTGGCTCTGAAAGCTAGTTAGAGGCTAGCCTTGGAAGACCTTTCTCTTCCTCTAATGCTTTGATAAATTTCAGTTTTTTCTTTCTTCTGATATCTTTTTCTTCTTGCAGTTTGTGGCTGACTTTGCCGTGATCTATCTCTCTCGCGATGAGCTGGTGAAGAAAAATGGTGAGCTGGAGCAGCAGAATGCTTCCTTGAAGTTGAAGGGTACATAGCTTGAGGTTGGTTTGAAGGTCGCTGATGCTGCTTGGACATCTTCCGACCTGGCTCTTGCTGAGGCCAATCGATAGAGGGATGCAGTAGTTAAAGAATTGACTGAGCTGCGGTAAGCCTACGACCTGGTCTGCTCGAGCAAGTTGGCTTTCGTGGAGGAGAATAAAGTGCTGATCCAGTAGCTGAAGGAGAAGGAGTCTCAGGCAGCTACCATTAAGGAGGATTCCTATAACTTCGGGTGGGCTGCTGCGTATGAAGACGCTGAGGTTCAGATGGGCTATATTAGTCGTCTGAACTTCTAGAAGGGCTGAAATAAGGCCCTCTTAACCGCCAAAGTGGATGTTGCATCTCCTCTATTCGACGAGCACGACCCGGGCCCAAAGCTAATTGTGATTGAAGCCCCTGCCCCAGCCATCGAAAGTGCTGATCCTGCCCCCCAGACAGTTCTTGCTGATTCCCCTCGTGCTCAGGTGACAGAGGTTATCCCTGCTGAGGGAGGTTATCCCTGCTGAGGGAGGTGCTTCTACTGCCGCTGACAAAGGGAAGAAGCCAGCCTCTTCTGGGTAGCCTGAGGTTGCTAGCTAATTTACTTTTAGGATTACTCTTGTATCTTTTCTTGTAATTTTCCTTTTTGCTGCTCGATGTACTCTGATCGTTATTAATGAAATGAAAAGGTTTTCTTTCCCCAGTGTACTGATTTATTTTTTTTGTACCGCTTCTTTACGCCCTGTAGTTGGTTGATGTGGATGACTATATACCCTCCACTTCTCAATTGGGAAGAATGCTCGGTCCTAGTGTAAGCTCTGAGGTTCGTCATACTTTTGTGAGGATTTATAAATCACTGCTATTGAGGAATAAGCGTTTCATAGAGAAGACCGAGCTCGTCGTAAAATTGAAAGACAGGCACCAAGAGATGGAAGAGATCGGTGCCTCAGTCCAGGAAGAGGTGAATACTCTAAGAGCAAGGCTTCTAGATTCCTTTGAGATCAATCAGGTTGGAGAAATTCTTCAGCAAGAGAATCAGGCTTTGAGGAGGGAAGTCTCAAACTCAGGGAGCATGCACCGAGCATCGCTCCTGTAGTATTGTGAGGTTCCTCCTCATCGCGAGCTGGGGCTGAACCAAGCGATGTTCCTCTGGTGCTGTGAGGCTCTGCCCCGCCGACTATTCCGTGAGCCAGTAGAAATGCAAGGGGTTCAGCTAGGGAAATGGAAGAGCTCTGAGGGGATGTTAAATGAGCATACGTGATTACTGCTAGGCTTGAAAAGGACGTCACTCGACTAAAGCATTTGTTTAGGAAACGACCTCGACAAGTATGGGCCGACGGTTACGACCAAGGTTAGCTAGATGCTCCGATGAGTCTAACAGAGTTTGAAAAGCTCGCCTTTATCAGAGGATGGTTGAGTGCCTTGAAGGAGCTGCATGTCCCAAGGAACTCAATGCTTTGGTACCGTCATGAGATCTCTCCTTCTACTTTACTTCCTTACCCCTTCCGAAGAAATGATCAGTGGATCCCTATTGATGCCATCTTTCGGCAGCTAATGGAGTCGGGTGCGAATGAAGTCGAGGAAGAGTTGGTCCCCCATCCCGACGATGGTCGAAGAGCTCAAGTGACTGATTATCTTATTCAGAGGCCTCGACCTCATTAATATTTTTTCCAGTAGTAACCCTGTATATATGTAATGAAGCGATGTAATTTTGATGATTTGGGCGAGCTCGCCGACTGAGCATGTATTGTATTTGTTGTAAATGTGATGAATTAATATAAAATTTATGTTTTGGACGAATTTGCCGACTAAATAAGTGTCTTTTATTTTCCACATCTTTGCTCAATAATCTTGAGCCTCTCTTGGCTGACTAGATTTGTACGTTTATCAAGTAAGTGTCCCTCCAGTCCAGTATGCCAACGAGATACCATTCTGCCCCACTTTACCTTTTAGGTTGTGTCGTCACACTCCTTTAGGCCTAAGTGTGGCAATTGGCGAGGACATACCTGGTGTTGGATTCTCTATCCGATCAGGATTTTGTTCAACCAAACATTATTTGGTGACCAATTTAGATTTGGCCATATTGCTTAAGGATCTCCTGTAGGGCTTCATATATTTCCAGGGGCAATGCTAAGAGGTTTATCATGTTTCATAATGAAAACCTGAGGAGGGTTATTTCCCTGCTATAGTGTAAAGATGAGTGTGCCTGTTACTTGGAAAAGGTGTGTGGCTTATAAAGTTTATACATTAGTTACTTGACACCTTGTACAATGGAAATTAGTTAACTGATACTTCGTAGAATGCAACTGCCAAACAACTTTTATTAATGATAAGGAAGTGAACTACCAATTTCATAATTAAAGATCAAAAGAAGAATCTAGAAATATAATTTCTTAAGATTAGCTGCATTCCACGCTTGGGGTATCTCTCTGCCTTCCATCGTTTTTAAGTGATAGGCTCCCTGCAGATCATCTTTAGTTATCTTGAATGGTCCTTCCCAGTTTGGCCCTAGCTTGCCATCTGACGGTTTTACTGCGCTGCCCAAGACTTTCCTTAGGACATAGTACCCAACTCGGAATGCCCTTGGATTGACCTTCTTGTTATAGTGTCTTGCCAGATATTGCTGATAGCTCGCTACTTTACTAGGGCCAGCTCACGGCGTTCATCTGCTAGATCGAGCTCAGTGACCAATGCTGCATCATTAAAGCCCTAGTCGATAAGGCTGGACCTTATTGTTGGCAAGCCTGCTTCTAATGGGATGACAGCTTGCATTCCATACGTCAATGAGAATGGGGTTTCCCCTGCCGCTCGTCGTGGAGTAGTACGGTAGGGCCATAGAATATGTGGTAGATCATTTACCCATGCGCCTTTAGCTCGCTCTAATCGTTTCTTTAATATGTCGATCACCATTTTTTTGGAAGCCTCAGCTTGGCCATTGCTCTGAGGATAGGCCACCGAGCTGAAATGGTATCTGATTCCATGCTCGTCACAGAAACTCTGAAAGGATCCGCTCTCTAATTGCGTTCCATTATCAGTGATGATGTTTCTGGGGATGCCAAAACGGGTGATTATATTCCTCCATATATATCTTATCATATCTGCATCTCGGATGTTCGCTAGGTGTTCTGCCTCGATCCATTTGGTGAAGTAGTCAGTTGCGACCAACAGATACTTGTGATTGTTGGTGGTGGTAGGAAGTGGTCCTACGATATCCATTCCCCATTGGGTGAATGGCCATGGGCTGGAAAGTGATTTTAGGTCGCTAGCAGGTTAGTGGACCATAGGAGCGTGAAGTTGGCATTTCAGGCACTTGCGAACATACACTGCAGAGTCCCTTTGCATATATGGCCACCAATAGCCTTCCTTCGTTGCTCGAAAAGCCAGGGACCTTCCTCCATTATGGCTTCCATAGATTCCCTCGTAAAGCTCATGTAGAACTTGTTTGACATCCTTCAGGTGAACACATTGAAGGTAGGAACCAGAAAACGATCTCTTATATAGCTTGCCCTCAGGAGATAAGTGAAAGCGAGCAGCTTTGACTCTTATCTGGTGGGCGGTCTTCTTATTGGTTGGAAGTGAGCCATCCTTCAAATAGTCCCTTAAAGGATCCATCCAACTGGGTGCTAATTCAATTTGGATCACATGTTCGACAGTTGGTGGTTCATCGTCATGGTTGATGCTCGAATGAGTGAGGAAGTCGATGGGGATTATTTTTTATAAATTGGAATCAATTGCTGAACTCAGGGCTACTAGGGCATCGGCATGGCTATTATGTCCTCTAGGAAACTTCCGGACACTAACTTCCTCGAAGCTAGCCATTAGCCTTTTTGCTAAGGCGAGGTAGACTGCCATTCTTTCATCTTTTGCATTGTAGTCTCCATTTATCTGATTGAAGACTAATTGAGAATCACCGAACACCTGTAAATGCTTTCCCCCCAAGGTGTGTGCCTTCTGGAGGCCGACTATTAAAGCTTCACACTCTTCTTCGTTATTGGAGGCTGTAAATCCAAGCCTGATTCCTTGTTCGAGGATTGTATCCTCTGGAGTAATAAGGACAATGCCTATTCCTGCCCCCTTTGAGTTGGAGGCTCCATAAACAAATAATTTCCAGAATCCCTCTGCTGCGTGGTTTTCTCTTTGCATTACTGGTCGAGATTGGCCGAGGGGCTGCCCTCCTATGAATTTGGCTATGAAATCAGCAAGGACCTGCCCCTTGATCGCGTTCCTTGGTTGAAATTGGATGTCAAATTTTCCGAGCTCGACTGACCATTTAGACAGTCTGCCCGACAAATCCACCTTCCTCAGGACTGCTTTAAGGGAGTGCGATGTAAGGACAATGATAGTGTGAGCTTTAAAGTAGTGCTTTAACTTCCTCGAGGCAACTATAAGTGCAAAGGCGAGCTTTTCTAGTGGTAGGTACCACTGCTCGACCTCTAATAAGGTCTTGCTTGCGTAATAAATGGGGTGCTGGATTCCTTATTTTTCACACATCAATGCAGAGCTGACAGTGTGGTTGGAAACGGAGAGGTATAAGTAAAAGGAATCTGTTTCCTGTGGTATGACGAGTAGTGGTGGGGAGATAAGGTAAGCCTTGAGCTCATCCAATGCCCGTGAGCAATCTTGGTTCCATTCTACCATTTTGTTTCCCTTTAGGAGCTGGAAGAAAGGCCTGCACTTCTCGGAGAACTTAGAGATAAAGCGGTTTAAGGCAACGAGCATACCAGTTAGCCTCTGTATGTCCTGGATTGTTCGAGGAGGTTGTACCCTATTTATTGCATCGATCTGGTCTAGGTTAGCCTCGATGCCTCTCTTACTGACCAAGTACCCAAGAAATTTTCCTGACTCGACACCGAAAGAACACTTACTTGTGTTGAGTTTGATTCGATACTTCTTGAGGATTTCGAAGGTTCTTGATAGGTCCGAGAGGTGGTTTTCTTTCTTCCTACTTTTGATGATCATATCGTCGACATAGACTTCCATGGTGTCTCCCATTTGGTCCTTGAACATCTTGGTGACCAGCCGCTAGTAGGTTGCCCCCGCATTTTTTAGCCTGAAGGGCATGACCTTGTAACAGTACAATCCAACGGTGGTGATGAATGTTGTCTTGTTCTGGTCTGGAGCATACAAGGGGATCTGATGGTACCCTGAGTATGCATCCAAAAAACTCATTCTCTCGTGAGCTACTGTGGCGTCCACTAGTTGATCGATTTTAGTAAGAGGGAACCTGTCTTTAGGTCACAGCCTGTTAAGGTCAGTGAAGTTGATGCATAATCTCCACTTCCCATTGCTTTTTGATACTACTATTGGGTTGGATAACCATTTGGGGAATTGGACCTCCTATATGGATCCTGCATCCAGTAGTTTTTCAACTTCTTTTTCCACGTCTTTTGCCTTCTTGGGTGCGGTTCGCCGTTCTTTCTGCGTGATTGGTTTGAAGGTGGGATCGATGTGTAGCTGGTGACAAACAATACTAGGATCAATTCCTGGAAACTCTTTTGGTTCCCATGCGAAGACATCTACATTGGTCCTCAGCATAATCGTCAATTCCTTCTTTTCCTGTTCTGTGAGAGAAGCTCTGATCAAGAAGACCCTGCTATCGTTGCTATCTCCAGCTGTGACTTCCTCCAGGTCCTCAACGACCCGTTCAGAGGGGAGGAGCCTGGTCTCCTCTACTCCGGGCCTTTCGTATTTTAATTTCTATTTCAAAGGTATCAGACCTTCCTGTTCTTCAACTTTCTCTCTAGGCTTGTCGGCCTTCTTCTCTAGTCTTAGGCGGATGGCTGCTATGAAGCATCTTCTTGCCATTGCTTGATTGCCATGGATCTCCATTACTCCTCGCTCGGTCACGTACTTGAGCTTCTGATGGTAAGTCGAGAAGACTGCCTACATTGCGTATAGCCACCCTCTGCCGAGGATAGCCTGGTATGGCGAGTCAATGTCGACCACCAGAAACTCGATCATTTTAGAAACATTTCTTGCCCTTACTGGCAGCACGATCTTTCCCAAGGGCATAGTCATTTTTCCAGCGAAGCCAACCAAAGGGACAATAGCTTCCTTCAGCTCGACGATGCTTAATTTCAATTTTCTGAACATGTCGAGATACATTAGCTAGGACGAGCTTCCTTGGCCGATGAGCAACTTGTCGACATTATTGTTCTCTATCCTGAGAGTAATGATTAAAGCATCATGATGTGGGGTTCTCACTCCCACCAGATATTCATCTGTAAATACGATATGCTTATTATAGTCGACGTCATCTTCTTGCCGGCGCTTTCCGGACTGTGTCTTCGCTGGATCGATCTGAAAAACTTGCATCACCGCTGTAAGGTTTTTTACCTCCATTCGAGCTGAATTGCCTTGAATCTGCTTCACGTCAGATGCCCCATGAATTACTGCAAATTCATGGCCGGCATCGTCTTCAAGTATGTTGTCGAGCCTTTCTTCTCTATGGGTAGTAACTTTCTCTACCTTCTTTTCCACAAATTCATTCAGATGCTCGGACTGAGCCAGCTCTTCGAGGTGGGACTTAAGAGCCTTGTAATGCTCGATTTTATTTCCTCCTTTGTGAAAAGCGCATCTCAGCACGTTGTTTCTCTTTGAGGGATCTCCTCCCATCTTTCTGGGCCACTTAATAAATGGTTCGTCTTTACTTTTTGCGAGAATTTTGTAAATTAGTTCTCTGAAGACAGTGTTGACTACCTGAAATGCTTTTGCCACATCATTGATGCCTCCGTTCTTGGAGCCATTCTTTCCCCCATTCTTTCCTCCTTTCTTTTGGTTCTCAACTTTGTTATTTCCTTTGGCAGTGAGCTTAGCTCGACCGTTTTCCCCTGTGCTGAGGTGGGTCACATCCTCCACCTTGGCATACTTCTCGATGCGGGCCATCAGGTCGTCGATGGTCATGGACTCTTTCTTGGTTAGGGACTGGTACAGGAGGGAATAACTGGGTAGCCTAATTTTGAAAGAGTCTACTGCCACTTGCTCCGAACAGTCCTCGACCTCGTTGAATAACTCCCAGTACCTCTTAGCGTAGTCTCGGAGGGTCTCTTGAGGCGTCTTTTTCATTGTTAGCAAAGCATCCATCCTTTTAGGGTGGGAGCTACTAGTAATGAAGCTTGCCGTAAATAGCTCGGTCAGGGACTTGAAGCTTCGGATGGACCTACGGGGGAGCCTTTTGAACCATTTCTATGCCACATAATGCAGGCTCGAGGGAAAAATTCAGCACATCAGTGCGTCTCGATGGTTCCAGAGGGTCATGGCCTGCCTGTACTTCCTGACGTGATCAATGGGATCAGTCTTACCATCATAGATCTTGAACCTTGGAATAACAAATTTCTTGGGGGCGTCCTCTTCTTCTATTTCCCTCGAGAAAGGTGATTTCATCTGAGTTTTGAGAGCTCTCCTAGCGAGTTCTCGGGTCGATCTGGTACCGCGATGCGCAGGGTGTTGGTCCATCTCCCTTCGGACCAGACTTCGTATGTTCTCGTTGCTGCGAGCTGGGCTCCTGTGATTGCGAGATAGTCACAGTTGCTCGAGTAGGTCGTCCTCTGACTCGTTTCCCTCAACTTTCTAGGACTCGCGTCTAGGGCTCCTTCCTCGGCTGCGAGACTTGCTCACCTGAGGGCTAGGATTGCGGTATGGACATCTCCTGGTGCCACGATGGAGCTCTATCTCCATTCTTTGTAACCTTCTTTTGAGGCGATCATTCTCAGCTTCGTGCCTTCGTGAAGACTCCCTTTGCTCTAGGAGCCTCTCCTCATAAGCATCAATAAACCTGGATATTTGTGTGGACCTCGCTGGTCCTTGGCTTTCTTCTAAGGCTGGACTTTCTAGGAGAGACCTCTGATCTGAATGCCGAACTTCAGATCTGATCCTGCGAGGAGCAGGTTGTTCTTGGATATCTCCTGCCTGAGGAGCATTACTACTGTGACTAGACATTTCAGACTTCTTTGTTGGTGTGAGATTTCTCAGGGAAGATAAACGTTCCCACAAGCTGCGCCAATTGTGGTGACAATTATTATTCAACACAAACAGATAAGAGGAGCGTAATCACCAAGCAAAATAAAGGAGACAAAATGCCAGTCACACAACAAGAAATGTACATGGTTCAACAAGAATGCCTACGTCCACGGTGGTGCAGTCGGTATTATTTCTATATACTCCGGGGATCGATTACTAAGAATAGAGTGCGTGTCTTATGCCCCAGACCTAGGGTTTATTATATACATGTTATTTTCAGGGAGTGGGGGTATTGGACTCCCCCACGTTTTCCATCTTCTCCTGGAACACCTCTTTACGAGAGCATGGGAGAAGACCAAGTAATAACCTAATTAATGTTAAGGTATGAAGGGTCTGGACTTTGGGCCTGTTTCAATTGGGCTACTCGTCCAGGCCTGTTATTCTTAATCCGTGTACCCACACAATACTCCTATCAAAAAATCTAGAATGCCAATAATGACATTATGCTCATGCATATCTAACACTAACATGTCCGCAAGTAAAGTGAAGATACCCATTTCTATATCTACACCCCGTCAAATACAAAAAATCAAAGACTCATTCCCCAATGTTGAGTCTACGCCCGACACTGTACTCTTTTCCGTGTCTAATAACCCTAAGGCTCGTGCAAAATGAGTAGCTATAAAATAGTGTGATGCCCTAGTACTAAATAAAACTCGATCCATAGTACCATGTATAGGAAACGTACCCTCTATCGCGGGTGGTGCCTGAGGTGCTACTGCCTGGTGGACGTTATAGACACGTCCATAATGCAATTTCCCCTGCTGATCTGAGGCTTCTGGTAGAGCTGGCCTCTGCGGTTTATTATGAGCACTCTGCTGCCATTGGGCCCTATTCCCTTCTGGGCAATCCTGACATCTATGGCCATTCTTGCCACATTTGAAGCACCTACCTCGAAACTGTCTCATTTTACCACACGATTGTCTAGTTTCGCCTTTTCCTTGGCCTTGTTGGACTTGCTGAGCAACTTGAGGAAAAACGATGTCAGGTTGAGGACAATCCTTCCACTTATGACCCGGTTGTACACATTTATAGCAGAGTCCTAAAATTTCTCGCTTGTCGGGTTGGAGTTTCTTTCCATTCTGATTCGAACAAAATTGACGTTCATGGCCTTACATTCCACATTTGAGACACCTTTTTGTGACTTCGTTCTGACCCCGGCTTTGTTGGCCCTGACGTTTTTGGCTCTCCACGTAAATTTTGTTACCTCTGTGTCCCTTTTGGTCTTTGGGAGCTGGTTACTGCGATTTTGGTGTCTTCGCATAATTGTCAACTCTAGTTATATCAAATTAACTAATCTCTCTAGGTCTTTTGCCTCCTCTGAGCTGCATATTGCGATCGTGGTACTGTATGACTGCAGTGGTAACTGCCTGTGCCACAATGCCTGCAAATTCGGTGATTGATACCCTCTTCGGAGACACCTGAGGTGTGAGCTGTTCTTTCTCATTAACTTCCCCAACGACAATAGCTTGTTTGTCTTGATGGGCCATCTGAAAGTTTAAAATAATCTGTATAAGTGCAACATTCACATCGACAAATCGCAGAAGCACGAATTTCCAACGCATAAAGATGAATATAACATTCCTAATATCAGGTCTCTAAATCGAAGGCGCTGAGCTGGAAACGAGATAAGCCGTACAGATCCTAAATAACACTAGAACTTGATGCTCTGATACCACATGTGACACCCCGCCTAATTAAATACCGGGTGATCAGTACTTTATTAAATTAAAATCAAGGTGAACGGTCGGTTCATTCTTAGCATCACTGTCGTAAAATAAAATTTCCAATTTAAACACCCTAAATAATTAAGCTAAGTGTCAAAACAATTAAGACCTTATTTCCAATTTTATTAAATCCAAACTTGAAAACCTATTTAGTAATCCACAATTTAAGAATTCCGAAATACTAAGGATGAATAATAGCACACAAGAATTTGAATCATCCTGATAAACCAAACCAGTTTAAAACTATAAATAAAACCATCCCGACCATAATTAAATCCCAAAGAGTACCAAATATCGAAAATATAAATGAACATAACTCTGAAAAATCCAACTGAATAGGGAAACGAGCGACACATGCCCTAACTAAGAAAAACTAAAAATAAGAGTAAAGTCAATAATGAGGTCGTCTAAGCAATGGCCTGCAACTCCCACATAAGCTGCAGCGCATCCGATCCAAGAATTCTAAGCATGTCGCCCCTGTGGCTGGTATATACATATATACACAAGAGAAATGAAATAACAGGAAACGGGTCAGAGCCCGAGTGTAAAACAGTTTAAAAATAGTTTAGTAAGTAAATAAATTTCTTACCGGCTAATGTAACAACCATGTTAGTACGCATCACTCTCTTGAGCAATTCTCACCTCTCATCTAGTATGCACGCCTACCGTACTATTTACCTCAAAAGTTTATTTTAACTTAGTTTTACCATAAAGTTTCATACCGCTAACTTCGATGGCGAAGATAAATAAATTCTTGAAGTTTATGCTCTGACATATCTTATTTTATATAAAAATATCCCAGTGATGTCACAAAATTTCTCAAACACTTAGAGTCAGAGTATTTATTCATTACTTAACTATTTTTATACATAGTATAAAGTTCCCATACTTAAGCATAATTATATATATTAGCCACTCATATAATATATATATATTAACGGCACCCCACATAAAATCTATGGTGCTGGCATACTCTGCTATCAAGTCCCCGTATCACTCATATTAAGGGAAATACTAGTTCGGAATCACTCTCGAAGTGTATTAACATAAAACACATACAAATGGAAGCGAAGCATAGTTCCAAGTCACTAAGAGGTCAGAACATACCCTCACGTCTCTTAGGATCGTCTGACTATCAATCAGATAGCTTGTACTAAGGAATCCTATGTTCTTCTAAGGTACGAGTCAATATCCCCCATAAAGGCCCAATCGAGATAAGACCGTCCCGGCGCGGAAACCCCCGTGATAGCAAGTAGCCCTAGTATGATTTTTATACAGAGATATAATATATGCACAATCACACAGTCATATATATATAAATATTCACATTTCTAAGTTAGGTGTGCCCACGATCCATAACTATAACTATCCGTTATTAACACATTTTACTCGATTATTACGCATAACGGACTCGCATTTTTATTCTCATTTATATTCCATTTTATACTCACTTCTCCTCTCTCGAAGTATACTAAGTATAATTTCAGTAGGCATACACTCACTTACCTTATGGTCTAACTCCCTTACGAGTCTCGATCTTTTTATTAAATGTTCGAATGATTTCGTATACACATGAATAATTCCTCGTTAACCCAAAATCTCATCTTACACTAAGTTTCACTCAACGGGGTCTACCTAGGCTCTACTGGTCTTCTCTATGTCACATTATACTCCAACAATAACAATCGACGGTTCCTATGCATTAAAATCGGATTAAACCAATGGACGAGAAATATGCAGTTTTCCAGGAGGGGTCGATCGAGGAAAAGGGGTCGATCGATCGTCGATCGATCGATCGATGTTCTTGGGTCGATCGATCAAACAAGCAGTTCTTGCCTAGAAATTTCCATTAAAACCTACGGGTTTCATTTTCCAATTTCTCCCAAAACGTCATTAACAACTCCCAAATTCTTAAAGAACATTACCACAAGTTCTATACACATATATGCAAGATTTCCTACGTAAAACATGTATAAATTTATCAACGGAATTGAATTAATGTCCAATTCATTTTAATTATTAAGAACTCTAACTTTCCTCTAAACTTTCATGGTTCTGTGTCTTTTTGCAGATTTATCACTTCTAAATTAATCAAATTTCATGGGTACTCCTCTACATATGATTGGGATGTCCAGAGTTTATTTATTTTCCCTACAACATGTGATTAGGTCCTCTAAATCCTTGAGTTCTTCCATGAAATATAGGTTCAATCATCCTAATCTGACATGGTGTGACAATTAACTTATAAGAGAAGCAAGATAGATACTTGCCTGGAATTTGGGTTTCTGATTTGTGGACGAAAGCGGTATGATTGCGTTCCTCGTCGCGGTCCACGCTTTGGTGGTGGTGGCGGTGTAAACGGTTGAATTCTTGGCATTGAGTTGCTTGGAAAGCTCTCCAACTCCTTCTCTAATGGCCGTTCTTTGATTTTCTAATTGCTAAGCCTAGAAGGAAACTCCTAAAGGCTGACTTATCCTTAGGAAATTCGTGGGTTTAATTACCCAAAAATGTAAAATGTCTGTAATACCCTCCCGGGATGCTAATTAGGCCTAAAAACGCTCTGAGACCCAAACTGAACCCTCGGGTACATTATTTTGAATATCTCGATCATTTCGGACACATTGGCGCACGTAAAATGACCATACGAGCGACTTATAATTTATTCACTCTTAATAATAATAATTTAATCCCAATACGACACCGGCACGTCCCGATTTAATTTTCATAATTGCCATTATATTCACTCGTGACAATTTTATTAAAATCAATCTTATATATTACTTTACGCATCCAGTAATATTCAACAAATATCCAATAATTACTAACTCATATCACGCTAGTAAAAAAAAATAAACTTCCGGATTAATATAAAATTAATATCTCAATTAAATTTAATAAATAAATCCCCAATTTTAAAAGCCATAAAAATTCGGGGTATTACACTCAGATCCTATGGACACTAGAACCTGATACTTTGATAACATCTGTGACACTCTGCCTAATAAAATCCAGGGTGATCAGTCCTAAATTAAATTAAAACAGGTTTCTCAGTTGGTTCATTCTTAGCATCACTATCGAAAACTTTTTAATTACTAATCACTTAAGTGAAATTACACGGGTGCCAAATTTTATCTTTCATTAATCCAAGAACAATACTTATGCGGAAAATAAATTAGACATTCACACCATTCAATAAATCGAAACCATCTCACAAAATATAATGCATAAAGTCTTGTCGAGTCAACATTCGGCTAAAAATCCATAACTGCTAAATAAACCAAAATAATCCAAAACTGAAATCTGAAATAAAGACAATGGACAACATGTCCCGATAGAGAGTACTGAAATGGAGATCCTACACTAGATCAGAATAAATGAGTCGTCTATGTAAAGTCCTGCTAGCCTCCACAAAGTTGCAACTATGAGTCCCTGAACAGAATACTCAAGTCTGGCGCCTCTGTGGATGGACACCTAAAAGGGTTTTGAAAATACTATGATAGCAAGAGTTAATACTCAAAACATTTTGAAAATATTTAGCAAGTGATTATTACAGTAAAATGAGTTATTGATTACACATGTTAAGATTTTGCGCATGCTCTCTTGAGTTACTTCACCCCTCATTTAGTGCACGCCTAACGTCCTGTACTGAGCCCACCTAGCTGTACTACCCAAGCTAACTAGACTATAGCATCCAACTGAACTTATCTACGCACTAAGTTCCCATACGGCCCATTTAGTATGTAATAGTAACCATATCTAATGATTTATATACTTAGATAATTGTTCACGCTTTGTTATCCTTAACCAAATTATAATTAAGTTTTCCTACTTAATTTGCTTTTAGATGTAATCCCGGCATCTCATTATCTACTAACTCGCATAAGTAGATTATTAATACAGTATACATTTCACACACAATATATACTTATAAATTCATTCATTACTAATATGTCCTCTTAACACACATCAAAGACTCTTGGATCGGAATGGTCCATCGACACCAAGTAAGAGTTTGGTTCGGAATGTCACCTCGACCCCAAATGAATTTCATGTAGTGGTTCGGAAAAATCACCTCGTCCCCACTAATGAAATTTTATACATAGATTGGTTTGGAACTCTTTTGTCACGACCTCAACTTACTATTTCCATATATTAGTTCGGAATCCTACCTTAACCCTAATATAGGCAATTATACTTTAGGTATTCTCACCCCCTAAGTATCTACACAATTCAGTAGGTACACACGCAACCTAATAATAGTGTTCGTACGTAATATTTCCTCTTTAATATTCACCGTACTTATTAATTTACGATTTATCTCACTATCGTATTTTCATTGAGTATTCACGCAACTCCAAGGGCCCTAGTTACCCCTCTATTCATTTCAGCAGTTAAGCTATCTCTAACCTACTGGTATACTTCTTGGGATGACGTTTACTCTCTCTGAAACTCAAACCCCAAACTCCCGATACTCTACTCGATCCTCATCGGTCTATCACTTCAAATTTTGCGCTCAATGATTATAACGGACCCCCACTATACACCTAGTGGTACTCTCTGATTACCTACATAGGTATAAAGTCATCACTAAGGTTCCCCTCAAGCGTCAGCCATTGAATATAACTCAACCAACAAAAGAACCCGAAATCAGCCAGGGTCGATCGATCGACCAGGATCATCGATCGATCGATCGACATTCAAGGGTCGATCGATCGATCGAGCAGGGACAAATGCAGTTCTTCTTCATGTGTTTTCCACCATATTAAATTATCTAACTCCCATGATAATTCATCAAACTTGTAACTAACAATACCTAGCCATTCCTACATGAGCTAAGATGATTTCTAACGAATTAAACGTTATAAATCCTTCCAATTTAGTCCATAATAATTTAAATCGTCTAATTATTAAAGAATCCTAATATGACATGTTATTCTCATGTTTTCAATCATCCACCTGGATTTTAATTCGTTTTAGCCATCATGATTTCTCTGATTTTTAATCCTCTACAGATATAAACTTGAATTTATTCGCAATTATTATTTATCGGTGTCTATCTCTCGTAATTAGTATGACATGTTCATCTCATGCCTATCTCTCGCAATTTATTCGCAATTCGCAATTAGTAAATTTGAATCATAATATTAATCGGTGTCTATCTCTCGATTAATATTTAATAATCACAATTATTATTTATTCGCTTAATAATTATAATTATCATTAAATCACATTAAATTACTCTACTCACGTAATTTAAATTAAAACGTATTTTCTATTTAATTACCCAATTAATTAATTTCTAAATATGTACAAATATGGGGTGTTACACCTCTCTCTCTCTCACACAATTAAAACTAGGGGTTTGATTTTATTTTTGGGTTGTTGGAATTGATTTGAGGGAGGTGGATTAAACATGTGTGTTGTGATGGTGGTCGATTGAACAAATTTGGGGGAAGTCGATTGAAGAGATGTGTTGATTTGGGGGAGGTTTGATTTGTTTTGTGGTTAGTGGTGGAGGTTTTCATGTTGGTAGGTGGTTTTTGGCCGTGGGAGGTGGTTTGAGTGGGTATGTGGTTGTGTGAGTCAGAGAGGGAGAGAGGTGGTCGTAGAGGGTGTTGGTGGGTTGATGAAGGGTAGTGTGTGTATGTGTGAGAGAGAGAGATAGAGATAGAGACTTTTCGCTTTTCTTCTTCTTTTTGTTTTCTTCATTTTTTTACCACATGCCATAATTCAATTGGTTTATATGTATGTTTTTACACATCACTAACCACGTAGTTGCCAACTCGGCCGCCATGTAGGCATTCCGTTAAGTTTATCTAACGGTATTAGCGTCACGGTTTCAATTGCTAACATTAATGTACTTAAGCATTTACTATGCCAAATTGAAACATAGGGTTAAGGATTGCAATACCCCTAACTTCGGGATACATGACGTCCTTTTCCCATTATAATATTATATTTTATTAACTAGAACACTAACCCAAATCGCGTGATTTGTACTATAACTTAAAACATAACAAAAACAAATTAAAATGAACGTTTCAATCTATGAAACACGGGTGCGATAGGGTGCGAATGAGGGTGTGGGGTAAGGATTCGACGATTTGGAAAAATAAGGCACGGGTGTGGCGATTCAGTGCAGGTATGGGTGCGGGTGCAATGGGTGTTTGAAGAATCAGTGCTTCATAGATTTCAATGAAGATCACAAAATGATTTTCCATGCATTCAATTATGTGATTGAAATATTATGGAGTTCATCACAATTTTTCATCTCTCAAAATTGCAGTTGTTATTGTTGATCAGTAATAATTTCATGCAAATAGTCCAACCCATCACCACTCTTTCCACACTGTTTCATTCTGTTGTAAGTTGATGGTCACTTCTATCATTTTTCTTCCATTCTTCATATTTATTTCACCTAACAATCTATCCACTGTTTCAGTGTTTTCATTTTATTTAAAGACCCTACACAAATTGAAGTTTAGTCGAAAAAAATGACAAAAGCCAAGAGTGTTAACTTCATTTACTTCTTTTGTTTTAAATGTGACAAATCCACTATTTTATCCCCTTTGGCACACTGTCTTATAAAGGAGGATTAAAATTTATGATATATGTGGCACATTTTGAATTACATATTACTTTCCTTAGTATTTGAACTTTGACCGTACTTCTATCAATCTTTAAAAGTTCCAGGGGGTTCAATTACACACTAATCCCCAAAAATTACATCACCTATATCAAAATACTTATAAATTATGTGGTATGCTGGCGACCTACTCAATATTTTGTATCTTGGCCGAATATGCCTGTTTAATAACTTTTTTGCCAACTATGTAAGCATATACTAGTGTCCATGCTTCCTTCTATTTATATCATATTTGTGAAAGGTCATTATACTACCACCATTTGCTAAGCATATACTAATGCCCATTCTTCCTTCTATTCATATCATATTTGTGAAAGTTCATTATACTACCACCATTCGTCCCATGCTCTTTTAAGAATCAAATGTTCCGCCCATCTCAAATTATAGTCCTATATTTCTTTTGAGGATGTCTCAAACAAGAGTTCCATTTTGAAAATCAATTTATCAAATTTCAGAATAGTCTTTGACTTTTATTTTAGTTTTCTATCATGACAATATTTAGCCGGATCTCTACACTCAGCAACGTAAATTGCGATCTTGGATCACTTACCGAAGCACATGATGGGCTCGAGATCAGAATCTCCAAAAGTTGCGTTCCCATTATTAAAGATTAATATTTTGATTTTAAAATGCAACTTTTGATATAAAATGGAATAAATAGGTAAAAATGAGATTTCTTAGCCAAAATTATACAAGAATTGTATAAATAGTTTCTTGATATATTTTGTAGATTATACACCACGTATCGTCTTAGTGAACCTTTTTATATTGGTGAAATACATGTATTCTTAAAAATATAAATAGGATACTGAAACAACCCCAATAAGAGTGTTAAAACCTCCCATAAGCTAAAGAAGAAAAACAAGCATCCAATGAATCCCGACTGACAAAATCAGCTTACCATTTACTCATACTTCTATGTTGCAACACTGTAACCCACGTTTCAAGTAACATTGATTATGTTAAAATTAGTACTCTCTTAACAAAATTAACTTTCAAATGATGGTGACTCTTAATGAAGTATTCTTAATACATCCAAATTCAGTATCCTTCAAATTTATCCTTTGCATTGCATCATTTTTCAACAGTTCTTTTAATAGAGATTTAGGCTTTAATCCCATTTCAAAATATTTGGTGTGCTCCTGCTCCCGCTCCCATCCTATATGTGAGTACAATTAATCACAATGAATAATTTCTAGAAAGCAAGGGGTAGAAAGAATGTAAATAAATGCTCACAACACAAAGATATACGTGGTTCGGCAACTGCCCATGTCTACGAAGAGGTTCTCAGTTCTTATTAATTACTTTTAAAGTTCGAAAAGTACATCCCCTTTGGCCTTAGGGTGAGGGTTGTATTTATAGTATCGTAAAGTAAAGTAGTTGATTTGTTTAAGGAACTCTCCTAGTTTTTTATTGGATCGTGTGGCGACTCCCGATTATCTTGGCCGAGATTGTAGGTAACCAACTAAGTCTATTAATAATTAAATGATAAGTATTTGTATTTATCCACGCAACAAATATTGATGTTAATCCTTTTGTTGGGCCTGCTTGGAATCGTACGATAATCCTGCTGGGCTGCTTGGACCAGTCAAAATTGGGCCTTTATGATTTTGTCCCCATACTCTATATTTTTTAAATTGTTTTATGTCCCATACAAGGTTCTAAAAGGCACGAGGCGTGGTCAAGGCATAGAAGTCAAGCCTCAAGCCTTAGGAGCTTGGGCGTAAAAAGGCGTTTTTCCTTTTTTTATTATTTTAATTATTCCAAGGCTAATAATATAATAAAATAATATATACCTTGAATTTTGAAAATATATCCTTATGTTTGGTAGTCATCTTTCTCATATTCATGCTCCATAATCAATATATAAAATGTATTTTGATTGTTTTGGACGAGATATTGGTCCGATTTGTAAAAAAAAGTCTTTAAATGGCGATATCATTTCACTAAGGCATATTTGTTTTAAAAAAAAGTGCGTCTTAAGCCTTTTACCAAAAAAAAGTCTTAATAACGCGTAGGCGAAGCGTTTCTCTCAAGCCTCAAGCCTACCTAGGCGCGCCTTTTAGAACACAGATCCCATAACAACCCAAAACCGTCTCATAACTGCCTCGTAACCGCCTCTAACCTCCCATCTTCATTTCTGTAGAGAATGACACATGCCCCATGTTCATTAAAACATGACCAACACCTAAAAAAACAAAGACAGGGGATTAATTACAAATGTATTTTTAAAAATAAGACTAAATACTTGTGTACTTCCTTCTTTAAACCCTTGTGAAATGGCATAGGTGATGTGGTGGGTTAAGAAGATAAAGGGAGGCAGAGATGAATTTGTTTTCAAAATTAGTTGTTATCTTTTAGATAGTTGTTTTATTATTAATCTGTTACTATTATATTAGTTAGCATTAGCTATCAAAGTTGATCTTTCTAAAACTTCTGACAGACTTTCATGGCTTTTTTTGGTAAAAGTTATGAGGAATTTTGGGTTTGATGAGAAGTGGATGGATTTGGTGAGCAGAGGATTTCAAATTGCTTGTTCTTTGTGTTGGTTGATGGAAAGGCTTGTGGCCTTTTCAGATCTTTTGGAGTGTTAAGACAAGGACATCCAGTCTCTGCAAGCCTATTCATAATTGCAGCAGAAGTTTCCTCTAGAGGTCTAAATGATCTATTCAATAGAGGGCCAATAAATACCTTTGCATCTCCCCTAGGTATTCCAATTGTGTCTCACTTCTCTTATGCTGCTGATGCAATTGTTATAAAAAAATGGGGGCCAAAACTCTCTTAAAAGATTTATGAATTTTATAGATTTCTATGAAAGAGCTTCTGGCATCGAGTCAACAAGGTGAAAAGTGGTTATATCACCGGTAGAGGAGCTAGCACATATAGAAGAAAAGAGTTGCCTATCAATTATCTGGGATGTCCCATGTATTTTGGCAGAAAATCTCAAAGTATTTTCGGTGACCTCATTATGAAGATTAGATTGGTGAAAAGGAATGCTGCTGTCTACAAGTGGGAGATAAATAATAATCAAACATGTCCTTCAAGCCCTTCCAATTCACATGATTGCTTCTCTCAAGATTGTGACGAGCACATTTCGAACTATTTTTGGCAACTTTTTCTGGGGAGAAAATGACGGTGGAGGAAATAAACATCATTGGTTGAATTGGAAAAAACTTTGCTACCTCCACTCAGAAGGTGGTCTAGGCATCAGGTCTCTTTAATATGTTGATAAGTCATTCCAGTTCAATTTGAACCTTGGTGATAACAGTATTGCTTCCAATCTGGTGAGGAATCTATGGGTGAATTGGAGCTGGGATGAATCAAAATTGTTTAATCTTGTGAATCTTCATGAAGTAAAAAGTCATTGATAGTTTGCATATTGATAGCTCTAGAAAGGATGTTCTCATATCGATAGGAGCTGCCAGTGGTAGGTTTAAAGTAGTGTCTCTGGGAGAGATCAGACAGAGAATAGCAAATTCATATCTAAATAATAGAATCTGTCCCTCTGAATGATTGCATTATTAAAGGGGGTGTGGGGCTGGCATCTAAATTCAACTGCTGTAAGGAAGGTAAAATGGAATTTATACAGCACACTTTTTCCTCTTGTGAGTATGCAGATAAAATTTGTGATTAGTTGATGAAACTCTGTGATGTTAGGGGGTGTTCCAAAATTCTTAAGGCTAAACGAATGGTGGTTGTCTGATTAAGGTGCGAAACAAAATAGATTTGAAGAGAAATACACTCCTGTTCATCAAAGTATATATGAAATTCAGGAGTTAATTAGAGATATCTTCCGCCTATATTCAAAACCTCAAATGTATAATGCTTCTGAGTCCAAATTATTTAATGGTTTGAGACAGAAAATGCCAGAAAAAGTGGAACACAAATCGATCACAACCTCTTGGGGAAAACCTAATAGTAATTGGTTTAAATTGAACTGTGATGGGGCAGCCAAAAGGTAACCCATGCTTGAGTAGTGGTGTGTGGGGAGGGGGGGGGGGGGGGGGGGGTAGGGGGGGTTGTACTAATCAGAGATAACAATGGCTTGTTTATAGTGGGATATTCTGAATTCTATGGGCGGGGAACTAATTTGAGGGCTGAGACCTATGGACTGTAAAAAGGCGTGCAGATTGCTAGTAGAAGGGCCATCCAAAATTTGTTAGATGAATCAGACTCAAAAGTATTGGTAGATAATTATAAAACTTGGGATATTCGGTACATAATTCACAAGATTTAAGTTATCGTCAGAAATTCGAATTGGCTGATTCATCATGCTTATAGTGAGAATAATAAACCTACGGATGATCTTGCAAATTTTGGCGTCAAACTGCACGAATAGAATTTTCAATAAATTTGCTGATTTGCCTAAGATATCAAGTTAGATTAAATAGGTGTTCCTTCAATTAGGGTGAGTGGAAAGTAATTGTTGTGGGTTTAGGTGCTCAGGGTATGTCTTCTTTCTTGTAGCCACAGCGGAGGGGCTTTTCCTCCCTATTTCCTTATAAGGGCAAACCTAGTGCACGATGCTCCTGCCACTACGGGGTACTGGGGGAGGTCGTGTACTGGGCAAACCCAGTTTACGAGGCTCCCTATTTCCTTAAGAATAAAGTAATATGGAGTGCCTTCCCCTTTCCAAAAGAAAAGGCCTTTGGCCAACCATTATGTCATTCAATGGTACTATACTTTTGATATAACATTTGCCAGATTGATCGGCTCTTCATTATGATTATTCTTTTGTGAGTGTGTGCTTGTGTGTTTTAATTCCGCTGTGATTACAGCACTATCGGATTGTTTATAAGTTTTGTTTTAACTCTGAGTGTGTTTCTGTGTTCTAATTATGCTGTGTTTACGCTGATCAGTTTTGTTGGTGCAGGCCAATTTACAAATTGATGAACACGAGTTACGATCATATCATGAAAGTAGCTCGCACATCAACTTCAGATAGAATTAGTGACTTGCTGAGTAATGTAGTTGAATCCATTCTCCAGTGTTTACCCGTTCGAGATGCAGTGCAGACAAGAGGATAGATGGGTTACACTGCCATGTCTTGTATTCAATGAAGTAGCTTTAGAACGTGTTTTATTAACATCCAATTCACAAACTGTCACGGATATAGTTGTTAACGTTATCAATAAAGTTCTTTTACAACATGTGGGCCCAATACTTGGGTTTGTTCTCTCTATCCGTGACATGAAGAGTTGTAGTTATATCGATCATCGGATAAGTTTTTTGACAAGGAATGGATTTGAGGATTTCAAGCTAGAGATGTGGAAATTCCCTTCTCATAAAATGCCTTCTCATTTCTTCTCTTTTCAAAACCTCAGGCGCTTGAAGCTTCAAAATGTTATAGTGAGGCCACCTCCTACTTTTAATGGATTTAAGAGGCTCACTAGCATTGAGTTTGAAAGGGGCATATTTGAGGCCGATTTCTTTGGAAGTTTCTTCCCCAGTTGCCCTCTACTAAAGGAGTTGAAACTGTTTTGCTTGCTTGGTTTTGATACTATAGACATAGATTCACCTAATCTAGAAATCTTCCATTTCAAAGGAAATATGAAATCCATTCAGTTCATAAATGTCCCATGTTCGGAAATATTGGTACTTCATTTGTATCAACTTCCTGAGAGCTACAATTCTTCCAATTTGATTAATGTCTTTTCTTGTTTGTCTGGAAAAATTCAGCAGCTTATATGTGACTATCTTGTTTTAAAGGTAACGTAACCCCCACCCCGCTCCGCCAGCTTTTTTTTCACTATCTAAATTGTTTTATATAGAGACCATGTTTCTTACTTGCGTTTTCATCTGGTACTAGTTCTTAAGCACATGTAAGATAGCAATGAGTCTTCCAGTTACATTTAATTGTCTATGGATCATCGAATTAGAGAAATTCTCTTTCAAAGATCTCGATCCAGTGGCTTGTGCTTTGTGTTGGAAAATTGGAATTTAAATGGGTATTTAAAAGCTGTCCAGATTTTTCTGGACAGATTTTTGAGCAACTTTGAGCTCAAATTTAGGTGGGACCCACACTACGAAAATTGTGGGACCATATACGAACGCGTTCACCTCCGCAAGGAGATTAACGTAGTATATTCATATGTCCAATTTCAATAAGTTATGAATGATAAATATGTCCCCAAAGTGACTCACAAAGCAATGAAAGTAAATGAATTGGGTGTGCTTTAACTCTTGTCCCACATTGGAAGAGTAGTGGAATTTTGATGAGTTAATAACACCCCAAGTATGGACTAAGGCTTGGATGCCTTGGGGGTATCCCAACTCTTTGAAGGGGAGATGACCTAAGCTATGCACGGGTTGACTTTCGGTCAAAAGTCCGTCCGGCCGGCTCGGCTCGGCTCGGTTCGGTTCGGGCTTGGGCTTGGGCTTGTAAAAATCTCCTACATTTTTGGGCCGAATTTATTTAACTTTCTGGGCTTTAATTATTAATTAATTAATTAGTTGGCAGTTATTGCCAACAGTCAACAGTTAATTTCGTTTAACTGTTTTAACAGTTAATTTCGGTTGACTGTTCCAACAGTCAACACAAAAGCTATAAATTAAACATTTCCCCTACAGAATTTAATACTGAAAAAATTTCCCTCCTTCCAGAATTGCTGTCAATTTTATCCCAGAAAATTTCTGTCCTTCTCCTGCATAACATATCTATACTGTTTGTTATTGAGTTGAGTAAAAGCCACAGATTTGAGTTCGTTGAAATTAATTATTGTCGTGCTACATAATTAATTGGAAAATCCGTTCTATCTTGGGAGACAATATTCATCAACCTCGGAGCACATTGGAGGGAATAAATTGTCTTAAGGAAACTGTGAGATTCACAGGGCTCGGATTATTTCTTTTATTCTTGTTTATTTTCTGCAAATTCAAGTAAGTGATTCATTTCTGTAATTCTGTTTTAATTCTGTAATTATATTAATTTCATAATTCTGTACAAATTGTTATTTATAAATAGTAGACATAACAATCTTAAGACAATTTATAAAAGTTCTACTGTTTTTAATGTACAGAATTTTTTTTTTATTACAGAAATTTATTTGTTGGAAATAAATCTGTTTTGACAGAATAAAATGAATTAAATTACTGCTTTATTGTAGAAATTAGTAAAACAGTTTTGTTATAGAAATTAGTTTCTATACTGTTTTTATATTCTGTTTTAGAAAATAAAATTTTATTTGCGTACTCTTGTTAAAATCTGTTTATCTAAATTTTTTTTCTTAAATTATAATTCTGTTTTGTACGGAATTCTTTTTATTATTAAAAATTAGTGTGACACAGATTTTAAAATTTTGTATTCTGTTTTGTACGGAATTCTGTTTATATTACATTTTTATTCTGAATTATTATTTGAATTCTTTTGGAATTCATTTATTGTGAATTATATTTGGAGGAAATTGGTGCACAGAATTTTGTATTCTGTTTTGATTAAAATTCTGTTTTTGTAACAGAAATGGAATCACAAAGTACGAACACTACTCCTACGAAACTGATTGTCACCAACACAAGTGTGACTGCACCCGTATCTATGCCACACGGGGAGAAACCTGAAAAGTTCATTGGGGCTGACTTCAAACGTTGGCAAGGACAAATGTACTTCTATCTCACTACCTGCCAATTGGGCAGGTTTGTATATGAAGATTGCCCCTCTATTCAAGAGGGAGATGATGCTGAAAAGGTTGCTGCTGTCGATGCTTGGAAGCACTCGGACTACCTATGCCGAAATTATATTTTGGCCTACTTGGACAAGACTTTGTACCATGTCTATTGCACTATCAAAACTTCCAAGGAATTATGGAATTCTTTGGAAAAGAAGTATAAAACTGAAGATGCTGGGATGAAGAAATTTATCGTTGGGCGTTTTCTGGACTTCAAAATGGTTGATTCTAAATCTGTGATCTCGCAAGTGCAAGAATTCCAAGTGATCCTCCACGACATTCATGCTGAAGGAATGTCAATCAGTGAAACTTTCCAAGTTGCTGCAATTGTTGAAAAGTTGCCACCTTCTTGGACTTTGTTCAAAAACTATCTCAAGCACAAGCGTAAGGAGATGAATGTGGAGGAGTTGGTGGTCCGGCTAAGAATCGAAGAAGACAACCGTGAATCTCAAAAGAAAAGTGGGAAGAATCCGATGGAAACAAAGGTCCATGTCGTTGAAGGTCCTAAAAAGAACAAACGAAAATATGATGGGGAAGGCACTTCTAAACATAACAAGAAAAAGTTCAAAGGCAAATGCTACAATTGTGGTAAACCGGGACACCGCTCAAGTGAGTGTCGTAAGCCTAAGAAGCAAAATAAAAATAACTCTCAAGCAAATGTGACTGAGGGTGATCATATCACCAATGATTTGGCGGATATGAATCTTTCTGCCGTTGTCTCTGAATGCAACTTGGTTGGAAATACCAAGGAATGGTGGGTGGACACTGGAGCCACACGACACATTTGTGCAAACAAATGGATGTTCTCCACCTATAAGCCTTTGGAAAATGAGGAGAACCTTTTTATGGGAAATTCTTCCACTTCTAAGGTGGTGGGACAAGGAAAGATTGCTTTGAAAATGACTTCTGGAAAAGAACTTACTCTTAACAATGTTCTTCACGTGCCTGACATCCGAAAGAATCTGATTTCTGGATCTCTCCTTACTAAGAATGGTTTCAAGCTTGTGTTTGTGTCGGATCGCTTTGTGTTGTCTAAAAATGACATGTATGTAGGAAAGGGCTACCTAAATGAGGGGCTCTTTAAACTGAATGTTCTTACTGTAACCCCTAAAACATCTGTTTCAATAAATGAAGTTGCTAGTTCTTCTTATTTGATTGAGTCATCTAATATTTGGCATGCTAGATTGGGACATGTTAATTTTGATACATTGCGTAGATTAATTAACTTGGAATTTTTGCCAAAATTCAATATTGATAAAAATCATAAATGTGAAATTTGTGTAGAATCTAAATTAGCTAGATTACCTTTCCATTCTATTGAAAGGATAACTGAACCTTTAGATTTAATTCACACCGATATTTGTGATTTAAAATTTGTTCAAACTAGAGGTGGAAAAAAGTATTTTATTACTTTTATTGACGATTGCACAAAATATTGCTATGTATATTTGTTACATAGTAAAGATGAGGCTATTAATGCATTTAAACAATATAAGAATGAAGTTGAGAATCAATTAAGCAAAACGATAAAGGCTATTAGAAGTGATAGAGGAGGTGAATATGAATATCCATTTGAGGAATTTTGTTCTGAAAATGGGATCATTCATCAAACAACCGCTCCTTATTCTCCTCAATCGAATGGTGTTGCTGAACGCAAAAACCGTACTTTGAAAGAAATGATGAACTCAATGTTATTAAGTTCAGGAGCTCCACAAAATTTGTGGGGGGAAGCCTTACTTTCTGCTAATTACATTCTCAATAAAGTACCTCACAAAAAGACTCACAAGACACCTTATGAATTATGGAAAGGTCGAAAACCTTCCTATTAATATTTACGAGTGTGGGGGTGCTTAGCCAAAGTGATGGTTCCTAAACCTAAAAAGGTAAGAATAGGGCCAAAAACCGTGGATTGTGTATTCATCGGTTATGCTACTAATAGCAGTGCATATCGATTTCTAGTTTGTAAATCTGAGATTTCGGACATTCATGTAAATACGGTTATTGAATCGAGGGATGCTTCATTTTTTGAAAATGAATTCCCGTATAACATGACCCGAGAATCTGGTCCTTCTAAAAGGACAAATCAAGCTACTACAAGTGGTACTCATCAACCTATTGAATCAATAGAGGATGAACCAAGACGTAGTAAAAGAGCAAAAACCTCGACTTCTTTCGGTCCGGATTTTCTAACATATTTGTTAGAAAATGAACCTCAATCGTATAAAGAAGCTATATCCTTACCCGATGCTTCCAATTGGAAAGAAGCAATTAATAGTGAAATTGAATCCATATTACAAAATCATACATGGGAACTAGTGGATCTTCCACCAGGTTCAAAACCGTTAGGTTATAAATGGATCTTCAAAAAGAAATTGAAGGCCGATGGATCAATTGATAAATATAAAGCTAGACTTGTAGCTAAAGGCTATAGGCAAAAGGAAGGGTTGGATTACTTCGACACATATTCACCGGTAACAAGAATAACGTCCATTCGGATGTTAATAGCAATAGCTGCTATTAATGGACTTGAAATACATCAAATGGATGTAAAAACTGCATTCTTAAACGGTGAACTAGACGAGGAAATTTATATGGAGCAACCTGAAGGGTTCAAAGCTCCCGGACAAGAAGGAAAAGTATGTAAGCTTGTTAAATCACTATATGGATTAAAACAAGCACCTAAACAATGGCATGAAAAATTTGATAATGCAATGTTATCAAATGGTTTCAAAATCAATGAATGCGATAAATGTGTTTACTTTAAATACATTCAAAATGGATATGTCATTGTATGCCTCTATGTTGATGATATGCTTATCATGGGTAGTAACATGGAAATTGTCAAAACTACAAAACAAATGTTGAGTAGTAGATTTGACATGAAAGATATGGGAATCGCCGATGTTATATTAGGAATTAAAATTTCTAGAACATCGGATGGACTTATATTATCTCAATCTCATTACATTGAGAAAGTACTTGAAAAATTCAAGAAGTATGATATTAGTCCTACCAAGACACCTGTAGATGTAAATTTACATCTAGCAAGAAATAATGGTGAAAGCATATCTCAACTAGAATATTCTAGAATTATCGGCAGTTTAATGTATGTCATGAACTGTACGAGACCGGACATAGCATACTCAATAAGTAAGCTAAGTCGATTTACGAGTAATCCAGGAAGAGATCACTGGAAAGCAATATTGAGAGTTTTGGGTTATTTAAAATATACTCAAAACTATGGATTGCATTACTCAAAATATCCACCTGTTCTTGAAGGACATTGCGATGCAAATTGGATATCTGATACAAAAGACTCTAAGTCTACAAGTGGGTATGTGTTTACCCTCGGAGGTGCAGCCGTATCTTGGAAATCCTCAAAACAAACGTGCATTGCTAGATCGACAATGGAATCTGAATTCATTGCACTAGACAAAGCTGGAGAAGAAGCTGAATGGCTTCGAATTTTTTTAGAGGATGTTCCAAATTGGTCTAAACCTGTGCCCGCAATATGTATACACTGCGATAGTCAATCAGCGATTGGAAGGGCACAAAATCACATGTATAACGGAAAGTCACGACATATTCGTCGTAGACACAATACCATTAGACAACTTCTCTCAAACGGAATTATCACAATTGACTATGTAAAGTCAAAAGATAATATATCGGATCCACTAACGAAAGGTTTAAACCGAGAGCAAGTTGAAAGATCATCGAGAGGAATGGGTCTAAAGCCTATAAATAAATAAGAATCAATATAGTGGCAACCCAACCTAGCTGACTGGAAATCCCAAGATCTAGGTTCAATGGGCAAACCGAACTACATTGTATTCAGTAAGCACTGGAGGATATTTAATCCTATCCATTCCAAAGATGAGACAGTGCATATCTGCCGCGAAATTAGGATAAGTTATGCTTTTAATGACATCTATATCTTAGTACGTCTAAGTGGGGTATTGCAGAATACTCTTTATGGAAGTCACCTACGTGAGTAAGAAGGGGGCCACTTCTATGAGAATAATGAAAGGCATATTCTCTAAAATACTTGCGGAACCAAGTGGTGTTCACGGCCAAAATGAACACAAACGTGAGAACCAACTGTGTTGAAGAATTGTTGTGTGAATACTGTTGTCTAGGTTTACAAAAACGGTTGACGGTTCAAGGACGTGAAGTCTACTGATTAACCAAGTAAATCCGATAGTATATCACTAAGGAAAGTTCAAGGCCACTAGGCTACTTCTCCCGATGCAATAAGTCTTCAGTTTTACTCAACTTGTATCTGCATCTGCATTAGCATCTGTTTTGTTTTATTTATAGCGATATATCATTCATGTGGGGGATTGTTGGAAAATTAGAATTTAAATGGGTATTTAAAAGCTGTCCAGATTTTTCTGGACAGATTTTTGAGCAACTTTGAGCTCAAATTTAGGTGGGACCCACACTACGAAAATTGTGGGACCATATACGAACGCGTTCACCTCCGCAAGGAGATTAACGTAGTATATTCATATGTCCAATTTCAATAAGTTATGAATGATAAATATGTCCCCAAAGTGACTCACAAAGCAATGAAAGTAAATGAATTGGGTGTGCTTTAACTCTTGTCCCACATTGGAAGAGTAGTGGAATTTTGATGAGTTAATAACACCCCAAGTATGGACTAAGGCTTGGATGCCTTGGGGGTATCCCAACTCTTTGAAGGGGAGATGACCTAAGCTATGCACGGGTTGACTTTCGGTCAAAAGTCCACACGCGCGCGCGCGCGCGTCCGTCCGTCCGGCCGGTTCGGTTCGGGCTTGGGCTTGGGCTTAGGCTTAGGCTTAGGCTTAGGCTTAGGCTTATAAAAATCTCCTACATTTTTGGGCCGAATTTATTTAACTTTCTGGGCTTTAATTATTAATTAATTATGAAATTAATTAATTAGTTGGCAGTTATTGCCAACAGTCAACAGTTAATTTCGTTTAACTGATTAACTGTTTTAACAGTTAATTTCGGTTGACTGTTCCAACAGTCAACACAAAAGCTATAAATTAAACATTTCCCCTACAGAATTTAATACTGAAAAAATTTCCCTCCTTCCAGAATTGCTGTCAATTTTATCCCAGAAAATTTCTGTCCTTCTCCTGCATAACATATCTATACTGTTTGTTATTGAGTTGAGTAAAAGCCACAGATTTGAGTTCGTTGAAATTAATTATTGTCGTGCTACATAATTAATTGGAAAATCCGTTCTATCTTGGGAGACAATATTCATCAACCTCGGAGCACATTGGAGGGAATAAATTGTCTTAAGGAAACTGTGAGATTCACAGGGCTCGGATTATTTCTTTTATTCTTGTTTATTTTCTGCAAATTCAAGTAAGTGATTCATTTCTGTAATTCTGTTTTAATTCTGTAATTATATTAATTTCATAATTCTGTACAAATTGTTATTTATAAATAGTAGACATAACACTTTGTGCTTGATTAGAAGCGCGCCTTACTTGGAGGAACTTCGGATTGAGATGAAGGTGAGATTTGACTATCTATTTCCAGCAACGTTTTGTTCTCGATTAAGCTGCAAAAAAATAAAATAAATAAAGAACTCCCAATTATGCATTTTTTGCAAAAATACCCCCAAGGTAAGCAACTTTTAATCCGTGAACTTTATAATTTTTTTGTGAAGACTCAATATGCAGTGTTAAAAATTAGGGGTATTTTGATTTTACCCACCATTTTATTATCATTATTTGACTTTATCCAGCATTTTGTTATTCTTTAAATTTTACAAATCATTTTGACATTTATCAAGTTTTTTTTTCTTTACTTTTTGCAGCAACTTTGTTTTGTTGCTAAATGTCAAAATGTTGGGTAAAATCGAAAGAATAACAACATAATGGGTAAAATCAGAAAATGATAATTACGTGGTGAGTAAAGTCAGATACCTCTAAAAGTGATAGTTGCAAGAATATGCCTAGTTAAGAGACATTTTGCATTAAAAATAGGTCAGCCATTTCTTGCAATAACTGCATTGTAAAAATGAGATTTTTTCATTTACCCATTTCTTTATTTTGAGATACAAACTGAATTGTTATAATTGTTTCATTCTCTAAGATGCTATCAACGCACCAGCTGACACAGATGCAGTTGTGATGTTATTGAAAGAACAAGACAATATATATTACCACTTAAATGAACCGCAACGGGTGGACATGAGGTCAATCTCAGGTAGCAAGTCTGAAATGGCGTTCATTAAGTTTATACTTGCCAGGTCACCAGTGCTTAGGAAGTTAACTCTTGAACCTAATAAAGAAGATTCTTCATACAAAAGTTTGAAGACATTGAAGGACTTAACGATATTTTGTCGCGCTTCGCTAACAGCTGAAATTTTATACTTGGAACAAAGGGAACACTGTTGAGCCAGTTGAGTTCGGGGTAGGCATGGACAGGGTAGTTTAAGTGATTGTTTCTTCATTTATTTTTTTTATTTTTATGTTTATACTACTGCTGAGTGTATTTAGAATGTGGTCTGCAGATTGTTGACTTACCTTGGACTAGTTACTGCCAGGAGATATCATGTGTTAGCGTTAATATAGTCGCATACACCTAGTGGATTGTTTTACACTGCCTAATATATGTTTTATGTTTGGTTGAGGATGAATAAAATGGAGAGCAAAATCAATTTTTTTTTTAAACTCTAGATGGGATGATTTTGTAACTGTACATTAAATAAAAATTCAAACAGAATAATATCAATGTACGTAACAAGGATTAGCCCATCCCTTTTTAAATCGAACTCCATACAACAACATAACATGGTTGTGTTGCGTGGTGGGAGATTAGACGTGGTTTCGATAAAGAATGGTATCTGGTGCATTTTCTAAAATAAATTGAGTTAAATTCTAAGTTTTGATGATTTTCGATAGTTTATTTTAGTTTAGCGGCATTGGACCATCTCCAGAGCATTGCAACATTTTTTTGTTGCACAGGCCTTCCCCGTGGTTAGGTAAGTATGATTTTATGAATTTTTTTGGATTTACTTTTGAATTATAATTACTTATTTGATTATAAATTTTAAGAAAAGATTGAAAATATTTTTCCATATAAGATCTGAAAAAATATTAAACAAAGTTTTTTACTTTTCCGACCTTCTATCAAATTCAATTCTTCAGCATTAACATGCCACTATATATAATTTCTATAATATTTTTTAGTTTGATGACAAACAAAAATAAAAATACATATTAATATTAAATTTTTTAGCACTTATGTGCTGAATGAATGATGTAAATGTTTTTATTTCTAAAAAGAGCTTATGTGTTTGTTTTTGAATAATTGAAAAACTTCTCAATTTTATAAAACTTAATTATAATTATGTAAATACAAAAGCCTCCATTTCCAGTTTAGCTCCCATCTTATTTTTGGTATTTGGTCAAAGTTTTCTTATAGATTTAAAAGAACGAGGACTTTCAAAGCAAAAAGAGTCATGCTATGACTCTCAAATAATTTCCTAAAACCTCCCCCCAAAGCGATAATTTTTTGTGCTCTGGTGGGATCCATACCACATGACAAAATTTAATAGGTAAGTGAGAGAATAAATGAAATACACGTCACTTTTGGGGGAGATTTTGGTACCAATATCATTATTCAAGTAAAAGTAAGGTGGATTGTTGGAGTATTTCATCCGACTTCTATTGAAATGAGAAATAGGCTGGTTGTATATCTTTTTGACGGATTGGACATTACAATTCAAAAGGAATCAATTGGATGTCCAACTTGAACTTATGACATTTTTCATATATTTCATACATCACCCTAGATAGATATCATATTCATGGTCACTGTGCTAAAATATATTAGGGTAAATTATCTAAATAGCCCCTACTATTTGTTAAATATTTTTATTGAGCCCCTAATATCTTTTTTGTACCTATTGAGCCCTTCATGTTCATTACTTGTTTCTAATAACTCTTTCGTTAAAGAAAACCGTTAAAGTGAACATATTTTGCTTAACTTACCTCTTTGCCCTATTTAAACTTGCAAAAATAATATTTTTAACCTTATTAAACATGTCAACCTAATTTCTATTATTTAGAAGTTTAAAATATATCAAACATAAAATCCATTTGAAAACAATTTCTTTTTTTAAAAATCTATTAAACATTAAAAACATTAGATATAATATAACATAAAAGCATTACATATTATGCAAAAAAATAATTATTACAAAAAATTGGTACGCATTTTGAACTTTTTTTTAATTAAAAAAAATACGTTGTTTAAAAAAATAAAAATAAAAATAAAAACTGTGTAAACTTTTTCATAAAATAAAATTGTTTCTATAAATAAAATCTATATTTTTTGTACTGTTTTTGGTTTAAAAAGATGTCCGTTTTTTTATGAAAAAACTGTTCTCTATTTATTAATTTTTTTTAATTGTTTTGCATAAATGAAAACAATAAAAACCTTTTTATTATTTTTGATTATTTAAAAAAAATTATAGAAAAAAATTATAAAAGGTTAATTTTTATCATAAAAAAATTTGTTTGTTATTTTAAAATAATTTTATTATATAAAAACTATTTTTTATAAATAAAAACTTCAAAAAGCTGAATGTATTTTACTTAAAAAAAGTTGTACATATTTATAGTTGTTTTTTCGTTTAAAAAACTATTTGTCATTTCTAAAAAAAACATAAGTGTTTTCTATACATAAAATGTTAAAAAATATTTTAATAGTAGTTTAATTTATTTAATTATATAGAAACGATTTTTAACTATTGAATTTTTATAATAAGTAAAAATGTCAAAAAAAAAATTTAGAAAAAAGTTTTTTTTCAATAATAAACATTTTTTTTTAATAAAAAGAACACTTTTTTTATATAAGATCAAGTAGCCCAAATTTTTTTGAAATGTTTAACAGGGTCAAAAAAGTAAGTTTAGAGTTAAAATAGGGTCAAAGTGATAAATTAGGTGAAATCTGTTAACTTTAACAGTTTTCATTAACCAAAGAGCTTATTAGAAACAAGTGAGAAATATTAATGGTTCAATAGGTATGAAAAATATATTAAGAGCCTAATAGAAACATTTAACAAATGTTAGGGGCCATCTAGGTAATTTATCCAATATACTATATATTTTAGCACTTATGTGTCGAACGTATGATGTACTTTTTTTAAAAATAAAAAGCTAATATTTTTGTTTTTACACTCATTCCCTAAACTTTATCCCCGTTTTCATTTCACCACTCAAACTTTTATTTTCTAAATTTAACCCCTTCAATTTTCAAAACAACTTCAAGTAACCCAATAATGTTAACATCGTTAATTTTTTTGGATGAAAAATGACATGCGACTCTCATTTGACTTTTTTTGGGGTATTGTTGTCTTTTAAGTTCTTAACATTAAAAATATTTTAATCATCTCATTTTCTTTCTCTTTCTTTCTTTCTTCCTCCCTCTCTTTCACTCTCATGACAGTCATCGAGCTTCCATGACTGCACTATCTCTTCTCTATTCATCTTGTTCTCTCTCTCTTTCTCCTTCCCACTCATACACATGCATGCGCACACCCACCCACCCACCCACACATTTTTTTTTGTAATTTCCATATGTTGTTAAGGTTTTTCCAATATTTTCCTGATTTTTAAAATATTTTGGTATATTCCTATTATTTTTAATATTTTCTTGATTTAAAAAGTTTTTTTTTTGTAATTTTTAATGTTTTAAATATTTTATTTGTAATTTTCCTATTTGTTATTATCATTACTACTGTTATTAATATCTTGTATACTTAACCGATCTTACAATTTTATTCACAATAAAATTCCTCATTCATAAATTTTGTTTAACTATTTGATAACTATTGTTGATGTAAAAAATTAGATTATCTCTAATTGTTTAATCACAGATAAAAATAAATAAGACAAGAGATTTTTAAGTGGTTCAGCCTTGAACAAATGGCCTACGTCCACTCTTGGTGCTATTATTGATTGTTTGGGAATTCTCGAAGTAGGGTTTATCTCCAGAAATTCCGGTCCCCCCATAATGAGGATGATACAATGTATTTATATCCATGAGGTTGTACATGTGAATGGGTAATACATAGCTGTTCAATAAGCGTATACATTCGTATGATGATAATCAGCATTTAATGCGCATGTAATCCTCTTAATTGTCTGTGATAATAAATGCTCTGATCGAGATGCAGCTCGGACCGCCAAAGCTGCTCGGACCGCCTAAGTATCTCGGCATCCACGAGTTGCTCGCTGCAGTAAAGTTCCTCGGAGAGTACCTACTGCTCGGAATATTTGAGTTGGTCGGGGAAAATGAGTTCCTCGAAATCAAGGGGTTGTTTAGATGTGTTTGTTATTGCCATGCTGATTGCCACGTGTCTCCACTTAATTGAGCCATGTCAGCAGACTAAATTTTGTATCAACAGAAGCCCCCAATGTTTCACAATTCGAGAATTAGGAGTGTGGAACATTCTTCTCGAAATATGGCGGGATTAAATGGTCATCCTGAATCTTAGGAGTGTTTTCTTCGCATTTATTTTTCTTTTTGAATTCACAGAATCAGACTTTTCAAAATTTTCTAACTGCTTCGATATCCGCGCCCTTTTTTGTCCTTTTAGCCGCCGGTAGCGTACACGTCTCCCTTTATAATCATTATTTTCACCTTTTCCCAAGGTAAGGTATTTAAGCGTTGCAGAAAATCATATCGTCTTTTACTTTTTCAAATCTGTATCTTTGAGTTTTCCATTTTCTCTCTCTCTTGTGCGTTCATCCCTTTCATCGTTCGTTGTCAACAGATCCATCCTTTTCCTGTTAGATCTTCTTCCTTCTCTTTTATTTCCTTTATTCATCATGGTTTACCTTGTTGAATCGCTTGATAAGTTTCGTTCTGATTTATCTATTCCTTCATGGGTTGTTCTGGAGGAACTTTCTGAACCTTCAGATTATTTTCGTTTGGCTGAGGGACATTGGTTCCCCAGTCTCTTCGTGGCTGAATATGGTTTTTCTTTTCCCCCAAACCCTTTGTGTTTAGAATTCTGTCAATATTTTGACGTGGTTCCTGCAAAAATTTCTCCCAATACATGGAGAATAGTTAATGGGGTTCGTAGATTAAATTAGATTCATGGAACACGTATAGGAATTCCAGAAATTATGTTTTGTCATAGATGGGCTGTTGGTGACAATACTTTTTATTTAAAAACTAGGTTTTTAAATAGGGCTTTAATGGTCAATCTCCCAGATGCCAATAGGGACTACTTCGAGCACGGGGTTGTTATGAAAAATTGGCAACACCCTCCACTAACTGAAAATGATGTGTACCAGGGTCCTAGATGCCCTCCCTATGGCAATGGGATAGGTTGTTTTTATTTTATTTTATTTTTGAAATTATGCTTCCTTTGTGTTTGATAAAATGTGTCACTGATATTTTAATTTTTATTTATTTGTAGTTGACAGCAAAAGAAGATCTCCAAAAGAGACAGAAGTTAACTTAAAACATCTGAAACTTATCTGGGGTTTGCATCAGACTGTTGTTGACGAGCATATCAGATCAGCTTTATATCTGCTGCAGTATAAGAGTTACACCTCGTCTTTTACTGCTTGTTCGGTGATAAGCGACGTGGAACCAATATCAGCTTCTACAAGTTCTTCACCTGATTCACATATTCCTTTGAGTGAAAGGATGAAGAGAAGAAGAGCTCCTACCCTCTTCGAGAAATATGCCTCTATTGCTGGAGAGGCAAAGAAAAGCAAGCATGATGTCCCAGAAGAAGGGACAAGAAAATCGATGAAGGTTGCCTAGAAGCCCCCAGTGGCTCCGAGCAAGGTCGCTGCTCCAAGCGAGGTTATAGTCATATCCCCGACTAAGACTACCCCCTTGGTCAAGACCGTCGATGCTCCTCTGAGGAGGCTGAAGAAGAGTTCCTCGGTCAATTTGGCTGAATCCATCGCTCAACCCCTGACTACTGGAAGTGGTGTTCCCACTTTTGTTTCCCCGAGCTCTGCCATGAGCTCGGTAAAGTCTTGAATCATTCCCGAGATCCAAGGTATTGAAGAAAATCTTTCTCGGGATATGGTTACCACATTAGCTGCTCATCATATTGCTTCTGTAAGTATTATTGTCCTAAACTTTCATTTTTTCACTGTTATATTTTTGCACTGACTTGCTATTGTTTTCTTTTCCCAGTTGGTAACCTGTTTTAATACATTTTTGAAGAAAGATGAAGCTATTAAAGCTTCAAGTTCCTCGTCAGGTGTAGAGCAAGCTTTGGTGGGTCGACGCAGTCTCTGAAAGATTCTCGTCAGAAGTATGTTGATGATAAAGCTGCCTGGGAGAAGCAACTCAATTCGATCGAGCAGGAGAGGAATCAAGCTGTTGAAATCTCCAAGGGATTGGAGAAGAAAATAAAAGAATTAGAAAAGTAAGAATAAAGAGCTCGAAGGGAAGCTCTAAAATGCTGGGGATCTTGAAGGTAAGATCAAGGTTGCTGAGGAAGAGCTAAACAAGCTTCGTGAAGTAGGTCGTCAGAAGGAAGAAGTGGAGAATAAATTGAAGGCTACCGAGGATCTGCTTTCCGAGAAGCTTTCCTCGGAGAAGGCGAAAAGGAAGTTGGCTGTAAAAAAGTCCTTCAGTGCTGGCTGGGGTAAGGGGTGGAATAAGGGTCTGGCTGCCATGATGTCACAAGTGGAATATGGTAGCCTCAAGTACTTTAGGGATGGCTGGGTCGCTGTTCTGCAAGAGATGAAGGTTGATGAAAATTCTGATCTATTTCAGCGGCACATACCTGGACCCCCTCCAACTCCTGAAGAAGAAAAAGAGGACGAAGCTGCCTCTGAGGAATCCTCCATGGTGATGGGAGATCAAATTCTTCATCCCCCAGTTGTCCAGCCTTCCTGCGAAAAACTTCAACCATCCGTTACTTCGACCGAGCATCCTTCAGCACCCACCGAGCGACCATCTGTACCATTCGAGCAACCTACCTCCTTGTCCCAACCTCCCGAGAAAGTTTTGGGAGACAAGGAAAAGGTGTAGAGTTGTTCGGATTTTTCTCTCTGTTTATTTTTGCCAATTGTCACTCTGAAATATGTACTTATCTTTTATGATGTAATAAAATTTGAAGTTTTGCCTATTCATACTGTTGTCTCTCTTCCTCTTGCTCCTTATTGATTCTTGCCATCTCTTCTTTTTACTAGTTTATGGACATGATGGAATTGTTATCTGCTCATGATACAAAATTGATGAGACAGTGCAATGAATATTTCAAGGCTAGCCATGAAGATTTGACTGATGCTCAAATCGTTGATATACTCGGTCCAAACGCTTCAGAACAAGAAGTTGAAGTCTACCAGTATTTGAAGTGCCTGCTCGACCGTGCAGTGGCTAACAATGTAGCGCATTATGAAATGATTGAAGACCTCCAGGGCACTCTTGAAGAGCTTTAACAACAATATAAGGAATCTACATCCCTTTTGTACGAGGGATACGAGAAGAAGTATCAACAACTCAGTGTTGATAAGGGGTACGATAAGTTGTTCGCGGCTTACAATGTGAGGAAGAGAACTTTGAAGGCCGAGGTCGAAGAGCACAGGAAGATAACCGAGTTGTTGGAGCAGGAAAATAATAACTTGCAAAGAGAAGTATCTCAGTTGAAATCTGTAGCCTCTTCCTCAAACGCTTTGGTCCCTGTGAACGACGAGGGGTTCTCTTTCTTGGAGGTTGAAAATGATAATCTAAGGGACTAATTGGAAACCTTGAAGAGAGCTGGTCCTTTTATCTCTGTTCGGGGACGAGCAAGAGCTTCTTGGGGACGAGCACGAGCTGTTCAGATTCTTGTCGAGGAACAAAGAACTCAATTGGCTCTCGAGAACCAAGCCTTCCAATTGATGGCAAAGAACCAGGCATTGGCCGAGATGTCTAAGAAAATCATGAATCTGGACGAGCAACTCTCTGCTCAAAAGTATACTTTGGAGAATAAAGAACTCTTTATAAAAAATCTTCACGAGCAGCTGGAAAGGCTGACTTATCAATTCCACAAGCAGCCCAGAGAATTTTAGATGGCTGGCTACAATGAGGCTCTTTACCATTTGGATGATCGGACCCAAAATGTGAATAATGAGGGTTACAAACAAGGGTGGTTGAATGCCTTAGGTGTATTGCAATTGGAACAGGGTCACTACTTGTGGGATTACCATAATCCTGGGTTACTCGACCTGCCAGTGCCACCATTCAAACTCGATATGAGCTGGATCCCTGCTCGGGCAATCCCTCAGTGTTTGATTTCCAAATATCTTGACGATTACAGTCTCCATTCCAATGTTGAGATATCTCGCCCCGAGCACCTACTCGATCGACCATCTGTGATGAACATCAGGATGCTTAAAGACCTTAATTTCATAAATTCTCCTTATGCCTTAAACGATCCTCCTGCTGGCGAGGAACCTGTTTCAAAAGCAGAGGGGAAGAAACCCATAGAATAGGATTTCTGATGTAATAATTTTTATGTATTTTATTCTCAATGTACTTTGTTTTGAATTTAATAAAAAAACTTATATTTTTCTTTGCAATTTTGATTGCCATTGTCTTGTAGATGTTTTGTAAAACACTTTACATATGTGTATGTATATCTGTTAAAAAGATAACAACATTGTGTTATTTGTCGATTAACTAAAGCTGGTTAAAACTTATTGTCGACTATCCTGAACTTGTGGTAATCATTTGCCGACTAACCAAAATTGATGATATTTTGTTTCTCGACCAGCTTGGTGGTAATTTTAAATGTTACGAGTATCAAAAATTTTGCTTAATCACTTTTTAATTTTAAGCCATTAACTATCTTTTATCACATACTCATGCTTCATTTAATAAAAATGTTCCCGACCAACTGTAGTTGGCAGTTTCTTATTCCCGACCAACCTGAGTTGGTGGATTTTCTTCCCAACCAACCGGAGTTGGCACTTTTGGGAAATATTTTTTATTTCCGACCAACCGGAGTTGGTGGATTTTCTTCCCAACCAACCGGAATTGGCACTTTTGGGAAATATTTGTTATTCCCGACCAACCGGAGTTGGTGGATTTTCTTCCCAACCAATTGGAGTTGGCACTTTTGGGAAATATTTTTTATTCCTGACCAACCGGAGTTGGTGGATTTTCTTCCCAACCAACCGGAGTTAGCACTTTTGGGAAATATTTTTTATTCCCGACCAATCGGAGTTGGTGGATTTTCTTCCCAACCAACCGGAGTTGGCACTTTTGGGAAATATTTTTATTCCCGACCAACCGGAGTTGGTGGATTTTGCCGGGTAGTGTGTAGCACTATATTCCGCAAAAAAATTTCAATAAAAGAGAGTTGGGTAGAATATTCACATTTTATTCATACTGATGAAACTGCATTATATGAGAGTTTACATTACTGATAATATTTGCGCATGTGTTCTGCATTCCATGCATTCTTAAACTCCTCCCCTTCTAAAGTTTCTATTCTGTAGATTCCTGGTCGAACAACTTCTGTAACTCGGTAAGGTCCGTGCCAGTTCGCTTCCAGTTTGTTGTGCTTTTGAATCACTTTCTTTAGCACATAGTCTCCTTCTTTCAGGTCGCACTTCTTCACTCTCTTGTTATAGAACACAGTTGTTCGTTGCTGGTAAGCAGCATTCCTGATAGCTGCTTCTTCTCTAACTTCTTCGAGCATGTCCAAATCTAACCTTCTCATTAAATCGCTGACAGGGGAATTGAAATTCAGTACTCTGTGTGTTGAAAGACCCAACTCGGCAGGTATAACAGCTTCACTTCCAAATGCTAACATATATGGAGATTCTCCTGTTGCTGCTCGGGGAGTAGTACGATAAGCCCACAGTACATTATGCAGCTCGTTGATCCAGTTTTCTTTCGTGTCATTCAGTCTTTTCTTCAAACCATTTAGCAACGTTCTGTTTGTCACTTCAGTTTGTCCATTGCTTTGGGTATGGCCTGGTGCCGAGTGGATCTTCAAGATATTTGACTGATGACAATAGGCAGCGAACTCCTCGTTGTCAAATTGTGTTCCATGGTCGGTGATGAATGCATGGGGAAGACTATATCTACAAATGATATTTTTCCAAATAAATTGGTACACCTTTTCGTATGTCATATCGACAAGAGGCTCGGCTTCTACCCACTTAGTAAAATAATCCACTACAACGACGAGATATTTAAATCTTCCTCTAGTTGTTGGAAGTAGACCGACCAAGTCAATTCCCCACATGGCAAATGGCCAAGGGGAAGTAATGGGAGTCAAAAATGCTTGGGGATTTCTTCGGATGGAGGACAAGCGCTGACACTTGTCACATTTCTTGGCATAGGCTATTCAATCAGCCCTCATCGTTGGCCAGTAGTATCCTTGCGTCATTATTCTTTGCAGAAGTGTCTGACCTGCTACATGGGCTCCACAAGACCCTTCATGGACTTCTTCAATCAAATCCTTCACCTCGGCTGGATGTACACACCTCTGCAAGCCAGCTATGATTCCTCGTCTGTATAGAATACCATTAGTTAGTACATAACGAGCAACTTTAAACTTCAATTTCTTGGCTATGAGTTTGTCAATCGGTAATTCTCCCTCCTCAATATATGCCCTGATGGGATCCATCCAAGATGGCCCTAAATCAAGGGTAATAAAATTCATCGCCAGATCTTCTTCTATGCTCCGACCAACAAGAACTTCAATCGAGATTGTTCTTCGTAGCTCGGTAAAATTAGCTGATGCTAATCGAGCTAAAGCGTCTGCTCTTGCATTCTCCATTCTTGGTATTCTGACCAATTGAACAGTAACAAATTCCGATACCAATTCCATTGCCTTTGCATGGTACTTAATCATCAACTCTCCTTTTGTTGTATACACACCAAGCATTTGGTTTACAATCAACTGTGAGTCACTGCATACGATTACCTGATCTGCCTTCATGATTTTTGCCAGACTAAGACCTACAATCATCGCTTCATATTCGGCCTCATTATTAGAAGCTTGAAATTGAAAACGCATAGCATATTCTATATCGATCTCGTCTGGACTTTTCAATACAATCCCAGCTCCACTACCGAGGTGCATGATGAGCCATCCACATATAGGTTCCATACAGGTATTTCATCCTCAAACTTCTTATTGGACAAAATTCCTCGATGGAATATTTATTGCTCCTTTATCTCCATTTCTACCACACCTCGGTGCTCGTCGACCTTCTCCTCTTGCTCTCTGACCAGCTTAAGTTGATCGGGGTTTAAATTTGATGATCCTGTAGCATCCACAGGTTGGCCGGTGCTCAGCTTTAGCTCCTTGGGGGGTATCAGGATAAGTGAACTCTGCTATAAAATCTGCTATTGCTTGCCCTTTCAGTGACGATCTAGGCTCATAAATTATATCATATTCACCGAGTTCTATTGCCCAATACATCAATCTCCCTGATTTTTCTGGTTTATAAAGAGCTTGCCTCAACGGCATATCAGTATATACGACTATGGTATGAGCCTGGAAATATGGCTTCATTCTTCTACTTTCTTTGATCAGCGCCAGTGCCAACTTTTCAGCTTTGGATATCTGATCTCTGCTCCTCGAAAGGCCTTACTAGTGTAATAAATTAGTTTTTGTACTCCATCCTCTACTCTTATTAATGCCGAGCTAACTGCATTTTCTGAAACTGTCAGGTACAAGTACAACCTTTCTCCCATCACTGGTCTGGACAACAGTGGAAGTGCACCCAAATATTTTTTCAACTCTTAAAAATCTTTCTCGCATTCTTCATTCCATTCAAAAGTCTTTCGAAGCATTTTGAAGAATGGGAGGCATCTATCAGTTGCTCGCGATACAAATCTGTTAAGTGCTGCTACTCGCCCTGTAAGACTTTGTACTTCCTTCTTCATCGTTGTAGATCGCAGCCCTAATAGAGCTTTGATCTTTTCAGGGTTTGCTTCAATGCTTCGTTGATTGACAATATACTTGAGAAATAAGCCTTCTCGTACTCCAAATATGCACTTGGTCGGGTTCAGCTTCATTTGATATTTATCTAATTGATCAAAGGTCTGGCCTAAATCAACTAGATGGTCAGTAACTTTCTTGCTCTTTGTCAGCATATCATCAACATAGACTTCTATATTGCAACTGATTTGTTCTGCAAACACCTTGTTCATCAGCCGCTGATATGTCGCACCTGCATTTTTCAAACCAAAAGGCATAACATTATAACAATAAGTTCCCCTAGGGGTAATGAAAGAAGTACTCTCCCTGTCTTCAGGTTTCATTTTAATCTGGTTGTAACCAGAATAAGCATCCATGAAGCTCAGCAGCTCGTGTCCTGAGGTAGCATCCACTAGTTGATCAATTCGAGGCAAGGTAAAATGATCCTTTCGACATGCCTTGTTGAGGTTGGTGAAGTATACACATATCCTCCATTTGTTGTTCTTCTTTTTCACCATCACCACATTTTCTAACTAGTCTGGATACTTAACATCTTCAATAAAGCAAGCTTTCTGGAGCTTCTCGACCTTCTCCTGTATAGCTTGGTTCTTCTCGGGGTTGAACACTCTTCTTCTCTGCTTCACTGGCTTGATCTCCTTATTCACATTGAGCTCGTGACATAAGAAATTTGGGTCTATTCCGGGCATATCTTCATGACTCCAAGAAAAAGTTTATTTTTTGCTTTTTAAGAAAACTATCAACTCATGTTTTAATGAGGCATCTAACGACGAACCTATCTGAGTTGTTTGTTCAGGGTGCTCGTCGTCCAGAATGATGTTTTCAGTAGCTTCTACCACCTGACCTTTCACGAGTTGCGATTCGTCTCTAGGATCCAATATTTTAATTTCTGAACCCTCATCCACCTGATAGGTAGTAGTCTTTTTCCTAGATTCTTCCAGTTCCTTTCGCTCGGTAGATGAATAATAGCATTCCCGAGCTACTTTTTTATCACCCTTCACAACTCCTACTCCAAAATTGGTTGGAAATTTTAGGCATTGATGTACCGTAGATGGTACTGCTTCGAACTTCTTCAATCCTACCCTTCCCATGATGATATTCTAGGCTGATTGAACATTCTTATCCATCACGAAGAAGCGTACTCTTTCGGTTCGACAAGCAGGCCATGTACAATTAAACATATCCAACTTGATCGTCCCAAGTGGAAAAACTTTCTCTCCAGCAAAACTGAGGAGAGGTTTGTGATAAGGCTCCAACTGAGACAACTTTAAATTAGACTGTCGAAGTACGAGTAGAACATAATATCAGTCGAGCTATCATTATCAACCAGTACTCTCGAGATCATCACTTCCTTCATTCTCATTTTGATCACCAATGGATCATCATGAGGATATAGCACACCTGTGAGGTCATTTTTTGAGAAACCGATGACCAGTTTTTCTTTGTTGACCTTCCTCGAGCGATCATCTTCAGCTAAATTTATTCATTGGATATATGAACAGGCTTGAGCCTCATTGAGGTAAGATTTTCTTTCTACAGTAAGGTCTCCACCTCCTGCATCTCCACCTGTAATAACATTACAATCAAAGGATCCAAAACGCATTGAAAATACCTCACGTTTTGGCTGCCTTGGTCTTTTGGGAAGATCAGGGTCGTCTTTTGGATCATCTTCATGGTTTCTTTTCTTCTTTTCCTCTGCTTGACGAGGAGATCTAGATCTCTCTCTTGCTCGGTCGTTGTTTCTTCTTTCATTTTGTGGTCAACATACTTTACCAGTTTTCCTCGTTTAATGAGTGCCTCGATCTCATTCTTAAGAGTTATACAATTTTTGGTCATGTGGCCATGATCCTTGTGGAACTCGCACTATTTGGCCTTATTCCTCTTGTCAGGGTCTAACTTCATTTTTTTCGGCCAATTTAACTCCTCGTTGTTCTTGATTTCTTCTAGAACATGGTTGATGTATACCTTCAAAGGAGTATAATTCTCAAATTTCTTCAATACCTCCCATGATGGCTTTGTTTTTGAGTGCTTGTCACCACCATTGTTCTTATGCTCTTTCTTTTTGGCCTTATCAACCTCCACCTTGGTTTCTTTGGTATCCATATTCTTCTTTGCAGCCATAGCCTCCTCGGCATTCATGATCTTGGCCGCTTTTGCCATCAATTCTGCAATGGTTCTGGGTGGATCTTTAGCCAAAGTGTAATATAACTTGTTGGGCAACAACCCACTCATCAGGGCAGTAATCATTATCTTTTCCTCATAATCAATAACTTCGAGCTTCTCGTTATTGAAACGAGTTATATAATCCCTAGTTCTCTCCCCTGCCTTTTGTCTAACACTTAACAAGTGTGCTACTCATTTGACAGGTTTTGCTCCAAAAAAGAAGTTTCCAATGAAGAGCTCGGCCAGTTGAAAGAAAGTTGAAATCTTACCCCGAGGAAGATTATTGTACCATATTTGAGCAGATCCTGTAAGAGTTCCCGAGAATGCCCTGCATCTCATCTCATCTGGCACAACATAGATGTCGGCAGCAGCTTGGTATTGCTCGATATGAAGGACAGGATCGGTTTTTCCATCATATTAGGAGTCACAACAGGTGCTTTGAACTTTGATAGTGTGGGAAAATCCATAATTGTTTGGACAAAAGGTGTCCCTTGGACAAAAGTTCTTTGTAGAGGATTCTTAGACTTGTCCATTTCCCCTAATCTATCCTCCAACCTCTGAATAGAGACTTTCCACGTATCATTTCCTTCCTCGGGCCTGTTGGTTCAAGCAACTGATCGTGTGGATGTGGCTTCTTGGGATCTATCTTGTCGAGCAGCTGGTTATGATTGGGCAGAACCCTCTCATAAATCAAATGGTCGTCGAAAGTTTCTCGACACAGCCTTAAGAGGACTTTTATTCTTGCAATGCCCAATCGATCAAAAGGAGAGACCCTACTCAATCTTTCCAGTGCACTGGTCCTTTCTGGAGAGAGAGTGATGTGTTGTTCAGTATTTGTGGCTCGTACTGATGAAGTTCGATCCGGTTGATAAGAAAAATCTTCAGATTTATCAGTGCGATATGAATCGCTTTGCCTAATGCGTGAAGAAAGTAAATGAGTATTTCTTTGACCACTTCATTGTCCTGAATAGGTTGATGCTCCACCTTGGATAGTTTGCATGAGTTGTCGCATTGTTTCCTACATGGCTGTCTGGCCTTGAGCCAAACTGGCCATGATTCCTGCCAGATCTTGGATATTTGGAGGAGCGGATGGATTTGGGGGATTCCCAGTATTTCGATTGCTAGATTCAGGATTGTCAGCCATTGATGATGAATTGTTTTTGGTGAAAAATGAAAATTACAGTTGTTTCCCACAGACGACGCCAATCTATTGATGTAAAAAATTAGATTATCTCTAATTGTTTAATCAAAGATAAAAATAAATAAGACAAGAGATTTTTAAGTGGTTCAACCTTGAACAAATGGCCTACGTCCACTGTTGGTGCTATTATTGATTGTTTGGGAATTCTCGAAGTAGGGTTTATCTCCAGAAATTCCGGTCCCCCCACAATAAGGATGATACAATGTATTTATAGCCATGAGGTTGTACATGTGAATGGGTAATACATAGTTGTTCAATAAGCGTATACATCCGTATGATGATAATCAGCATTTAATGCGCATTTAATCCTCTTAATTGTCTGATAATAAATGCTCTGATCGAGATGTAGCTCGGACCGCCAAAGCTGCTCAGACCGCCTAAGTATCTCGGCATCCATGAGTTGCTCAGTGCAGTAAAGTTCCTCGGAGAGTACCTACTGCTCGGAATATTTGAGTTGGTTGGGGAAAATGAGTTCCTCGAAATCAAGGGGTTGTTCCGATGTGTTTGTTATTACCATGCAGATTGCCATGTGTCTCCACTTAATTGAACCGTGTCAGCAGACTAAATTTGGTATCAACAACTATAATTACATGTGACACTTGTCTTACCTTCTATTGTCAATAGAAGGAGGCACTATTTTAGAAGACTATATTTCTCGAAATCTGAAGGAAAATCTCCAAGTTAGTGTATTCTAGGGAGAAATAAATACTTTGCATCAGAAGCTATTTTCTTTAAGAATACAAAATTCAAAGGCAAATGAATTTTGGTATAAACTCATCTAAACCTATTCATCACTCATAAATCTTGAATATCTACATTAGATGGTGTGAAAATGTAAATCTTCTAAAAACCTTACCATTCAACCAAATCGGTATGTAGTCAAAGATGTCAAACCCATATGGATCACAATCAACTAAGCAATATACTGGTAGGCAAATATTTTCAACGATCACTACACCAAAATGGTAAAATTGGCACCCTTCAACCGACCAGCCTTATCATGGTCATTGACCGTGATAAAAAAACACGCGTGTGATAATACCTTGTCACGGTCATTGACCGTGACAATCATATAAAGCTGTCACGGTTAATGACCGTGACATGTCTGTGATAATTTTGTCAGCAAAAAAATCCTCCCTCTTCTTTTTTCCCACCGATTCTCATTCCCTCCATTTCTCTCTCTCTCTAGGGACTCCACACTCGCTATCTCTACAACTTTGGTATGTTTTCTCTCTCTATTTCTCCTCCATATATATATATATATATATATATATATATATATATATATATATATATATATATATATACATATATGTGCGTGTATGCATATGTGCGTGTGTATATATATGTGTGTGTAAATGTGCGTGCGTGTGTGTGTGGTGTATATGCGTGTGTGTGGGGGTGGGGGGAGGGGGTAGGGCTGGGGGGAGGGGGAGGGGGGTGTTTGTGCGCGTGTGTGTGTATATATATGTGTGTGTGTGTGTTTATGTGTGTACATATGCGCGTGTGTGTATATGTGCGTGTGTGTGCATGTGCGTGTGTATATGTGTGTGTGTGTGTGTGCGTGTGGTGGGAAGTGGCAGTGGGGGGGGGGGGGCAGGGCTGGGGGGCAGGGGGTTGTGTGTGTATATGTGCGTGTGTGTGTTTTTTTAAATTAAATTTTTATTAGTTTATTAGATATTGCCCCTCATATTGTAGTCCCCCTTGTAAAAGAATTGATTGATTTAATATTGATTGGTTGTTAATTTTTTTTGTAAATTAATAATCAGTGCCCCTTTCATATGCAAGTTGGATTGCCCCTCATTGTAAATTAGTAAATTAATAATTGTATACTTTAATTGTTAGTTTAATTGATGAAAAGAATTAATTGAGTAGATAAATTAGAAGGAGTACGGGATACACATTTGTTGTTTCCATTGCGGTTGGATTATGTTGGGTTGGTTAATTTTAAAAGTGGCATGACCACTGGATTATTGTCCATATGGGGGTGGGATTTTTCCACTTTTTTTAAAAAAATTACTTTGTATAACGAACAATATATATATATATATATAGTATGATAATTAAATGAAACATACTTGAAATTATAAATAAAACTTGTCACGGACTTTTCGCGATCAATGACCGTGACATTTTTTTTTATTAAAAGTCATGGGTTTGTCACGGTTTATGACCGTGACAAAACTTGTCAATGTCATATACCATGGTATGACCATGACAATTCTAATGAACTTGTCACAGTCAATGACCGTGACAAGTCCGTAACAACAAAAGTTGTCACTCCTAGAATTGTCACGGTCATTGACCTTGACAAGTCCAACTTGTCAAGGTCAATGATCGTGATAATTCGACAGATTTGGTGTAGTGGATGAGGTGCAAAAACCTGATTATGAGATAAATGGATAAATTTAGGCACACCAAGGAGATATATGAGTACCAAGATGAAAGTGGAATATTTGTTTCTATTTCAATAGGAAGTAAAACTTGAACCATTAGAAGCACTAAGTTGGAAGATTGACTGAAATAGAGATAAAAGACACAAAGGCCGATCTAAAATAACTTTGGACAAAATCATTAAAAGAGATATTAAAGAATTTACTATATTAGATTCAACAAAACCACTGTTTATAGAATATAATTCATGTGGTCGAGCCCATTGGGTAGGATGAGACAAAGATAATGTTAATTGCATGTTATGCTATAATCGGAACATGTCCCTATTTCTTAAGTCCATTTAATAAAAATGTGTTGAAGAAGAAACATGTAGCCTGATATACCTAAACATATAGAAAATATTCCTTTTCTTTTATGAAACTTAGGTACCTAAATATTGTACTACTTAAAATAAAATTTACTCTTATTGGTGAAACACATCGTATAAAGTCTCTACATACTACCATTTTTTTTCTATTAAGCCCCAATACAGTGAAGCAACGTGATATAAATAGTCCACACATATGCTTCTTCCAAAGTGACCAGACCATTATTATTAAAGGTGCACCTAAGCTCCAAGCTCACCAAAGCGCGACATTGGTTCCTCAACTCACAGAGCGCTTAATTGCTTATTTGACATTTACACCTAAGCTCCATGACGTTTTAACATCCTAAAGTTTAACTGCTTATTTGATATTTATACCTTCCTGTTTATTAAAATTACCAGCTAGAAAGATGATTCATCGATAGAGAGTTTATGTTTTTAAATATAAATATACTTGAGGTATATTTCAAAAAAGAGATTAAACAACAGCGACATGATTGTAATCTCATCTTTTATGGTTTCAATGTGATTTTAAGAGGATACATAACCATTTGCAGCAGACACCTACAAAAACAAAACATCTAGAAATTTTAAATACCATGTTCCTTTCAAATATCAAGCAGTTATGGAAGTAATCTAAGTGTCATTGAAATTGCTATTTAACCCCATACTTACATTTTATTGAAAATCCCCCCAATGAGTTAGATGAAAATATAACAATTATGTTATAGTCAAGTCAATGAAACATTCTGATGTAAACACAAAAATCTCTACTATACTCTCATTAATATTGAATGAATACAATATCGAATGGATACACTGAGGGGTGAAATACCTTAAAGTTAAAGACTCTGAGATAAATACCAAATCCTAAAAGATATAAATTAAGCTAAGAAATAAGAAGATCAGAGATCGAGGAGTTAGACCCTCTCTCTATAACCCTTCCACCTCACTCACTCCCCCCATACAGCACGCCATATGATGGCGATAGACGAAGATGAAGGCAGGCACTACCAAGCAGATCAATTCCCCGCCCCATCCCCACCCTTAACTTTTAAAAAGATTTAATTGGTGGAACCATTAAGAAAAGTGTAGGAATATAATTTGATCATAATTTACACCATTAATAAAATCAACTGAGCAATAAAAAATTAAATTAGTTTTCTTTAGTATGTTGATTTCTTCCAACTACAACTACTAACAAAATCACTAAAAGAAATATAACTATAAATAATGTATGTAGCTAATAAGCACTCAAAAGTGTACATATTATGCACCAAATAAACGTATTTTAATTGCTAATTCTCGACAAAATTGGGTCTTATATACCTATTTGTTTATTTTATATGTCAAATGCATCTTGAGGTGTTCAAATTCTCAAATCAAGGAAATTGCAACAAAAATGGAGCTAAGCCTGTATACCCTGTCCCAGAACCCTAACCTAAGACTAGTCGTGACTTTTCATCCCAAAACTAAGACTAATGCCAACAAATAACTCACGTGTTTTAAACCAACCTTTTACCCCATTTCCATAAATACCCCCAACACTTCTCCCACATGTTCTCATCCATTTAAGTCCAAAATACCCTCATTCCCTCACCCATGCTCCTCTCACCATTTCCATGCACACTAAAACATAAACATTCCCAAATTATCCCTTAGCTCCATGTGCACTATATAAGAAGACTTAAGGCCATTTGAAGACCAATCTAAATAATCTAGGCTAGAGAGAGAATTAAATAGAGAAACACCATTTTTATTTTTTTAGAGTAGTTTTTATTTTTATTTTTATTTTCATTTTCTTTTATTTTTGATTTAGTGAGGACAAATAAATTTTTGCGAGGATCAATTTGAGTGTATTTGTTTATGTAATTTTGGTTGGATCATTCAAATTGAGGGATGCAAATTTAATCACAAAGATTGGAGTTCAATTACGCATCAAGAGATTGAGTTTGATTGTTCTCTTCTCTTATCATCTATTTTAATGCCTTTTATTATTAGTTTGTCAATTTTTTTATATAATGTTAGGCTAAATCCCCTTTCAAGGGGTGAGGTGAACCCTTTTTTGATGTTATTTTGATTATTTGAAAATTCCCTTTGTATGTTAATTTTGATCCTTCATTATTAAATTTACGCCTCGAGATAGGGTAAATGATTTTCGAGAGAAAATCGAAATTCGAGATATAATACCCATTTTATATTCAAACTAGAGATAGGGATTTCTTAAGTGTGGTATTATTCCTTGAATTCAACTCAAAATTTTATTTTCTAAGATTTACATAAATTTTAGTGAATCGATCTTAGCGGGTGATTAATTAAAAGGAGTGTGAATCTATTTTTCTAGAGTTGTGGATGGTTAAACTTAATTTTCTAAAAGATTATTATTAAAATTACAATTGCAATGAGAGTTGATTTGTAATTTTGATATTAATTTGAGAAATTTTAAATAATTAAATTAATTAGTTAGAATAGCTAGAATTTGTGGCATAGTCCCACTCCTTGATTGTTCTCAAATTATATTTACCTCACTTTATCTCTTATTTTAATGTTAGTTTTTGTTAATTTATTTTAGTCATTTAATTTAGTCACATTTCACACACATTTCACATAGTTTTATTTTAGCTAGTTCTCATTTTAGTTTGTTCTTAGATTAAAGTTCACTTTATTCCACAAAATTGTTTTAATATTGGAAAAAGTTCAAAAAAAATAGAAAAAGTAAAAATTCCAAAAAGAAATTAAATAAAAATATGAATTACATCTTTCCTATCTTACATGTTTCACCCTTAGATTTGGATTGATACCTCACTTACCACTATATTATAGTTTGTTATATATTTTTGTAGGTACTTGAGATTTTTTATTAGAGGAGCTTTACACAACGACGACATACAAAAGTATCTCTATCAGTATCTAAAGAAAATAATAACATATTTATATTTCATCTAAATAAATGGCATCCTACATACACTCACAAACATAAAGGCAATCTACATCCACTCACAAACACCACTAACGTAACCAAATAATCTCAAACCCTCATGAATTGAAAGAAAAAGTATATTATTTGTATAATCAACACGTTAGATAAATACATACCTACTTAAAATTGTCTATTTATAGGGAATCGTTAAACCTATCTCCTTTGTAGAAAAAAAGACAAATAGAGAAAAAAATGTTAGGAAAAGTTCCAAAATTTAAGGTTTGTGACGTTTCATATTACAAAAGATAAGAAAAAGGTAAGGAAAAGTATGACAATGTTAATTGAACAAAATATTAAGAAATTTAATATTATGTAGCATACAAACACCAAATCTCAAAAACACTTACAATATGGAGATATATGTGGAGCTAATCTGAAATCCAAACTCCAAATAATAAAGACCAAAGACACCCAATTTCAAAACCCCGATGGAAATTATATATATATATATATATATATATATATATATATATATATATATATATATATATATAGAGAGAGAGAGAGAGAGAGAGAGAGATAAAGTTTGTCTGATCTTTTCCAGAAAGAGGAGAAATGCTAGGGGTTTGTTTTGAAGGGGACTTCACGCCTCTCCTTTTTTCCAGGGGGTGGGGGTGGGTGGGTTGTGACAACCCGCCTAATAAAATACCGGATGATCACTCCAATATAAAATTAAAACAGGAGTCACATATGGATCATTCTCAACATCACTGTCGAAAAACCAATTAATTACTAATGACCAATTAGGCTGGCGTCAGAATTTTACTTAACTACTCTTTTTAAACAACTACACAATTTAAAAAGAGCCAGACAGTGCAAATATATGAAACTGAAATGAAATAAAATAACCAAACACTCGGCCCAAAATCATACAACCATATCGACTGCCGCACTAAAAGGCGGTAAAAGAATAAATAAATGCAGTTGGGTTATTAGCCCGAATGTTTATACAGTACCTCCTATCTAAAGTACAAGAATTGAAGCGTCTACGGTAAACTTGCATGCATCCACGGCTACTGCAGCAGACGTTTGACTTGAAGGAATTGTCATCCAGACGTCCCTGTGTCTGGACACCTATATTATATATATATAGATATAGAAAAAGAGGAAAAATAAAGAAACGGGTTAGAGCCCGAGTTGTGAAAATATTTTGCAAGTGCATAAATGCTTTATTTTAAAAATATGTTTTATCTCATATTTAAATTGGTATAGCACTCCCATGAGATACCCCTCACCTCTCTTCTAATAGTGCACACCTATCACATCCTAACAAATATCCTAGTCAACCTACCCTGCCTAACTAGTCTGTCACCCATCTGCTAATAACCCTAGTTATCCCACGTACTAAGGGCTAAACTTCTCCCCAGTCTCAACCCTATGCCATGTTCGTGCGTGGGGTGTCTCGCGAAGCAAAATCCAAACAAGGAACCCCGCCGATACACTACTACTTGGCAAGGTCGATCGTCGAGATCCATTTGACCCTCAGCACATGACTTATATATATATATATATATATACTCATATAATAATATTCATAATATGCTCATTCATATACATCTTACACTATAAATTCGGATAATATCTCCCGGACTGAGGTTTACTCGATATTCATCTTTATACTGCACATCCGGATATATCTCCCAGACTGAAGTTTACTTTATATTCATTTTTATAATACACATCCGGATCTATCTCCCGGACTGAGAATCTCTTTACTCTCATATAGATATATATTATCTTGTTCTCATGCGAAAGGAATATACTATATAATACACATCCGGATCTATCTCCCGGACTGAGAATCTCTATATTCTCATAGACATATATATTACCTTGTTCTCATGCACAAGGAATATACTATATAATACACATCCGGATCTATCTCCCGGACTGAGAATCTCTATATTCTCATAGACATATATATTACCTTGTTCTCATGCACAAGGAATATACTATAATCACCTCGTATATATATATATACATATACTCTTATCACTTATCAAGTGTATACCTGGCTATAATTGCCAATCTCATATAGGTATTTAAGTATTTTCCTTACTTAAATATCTCTTACACCTTAATCGTTGTTTGGGATTTATATACTCTCCAGATATTCCGATTTATAATCGTACGATAAGTATACCCTCAACGTATCTTTAACTTATAAGCCAAATTCTATCCCATTCGCCTCATAGGATTTTCTCATCCATAATCGATATATAATTATGGTTTCCCCCACGCATAATTATATTGACCCAAATGGCCACTAAAACTATCCCAATTGATGTTCGTCCCCGAACACCCTTAAATTAAATAGGTTGTGGATTCTATTTCCATGAACCCAGTGACTACATTTCACTCAAATAATAATCTAGAGGTACCCACTCTATATTTAGGAACCCCTAATATTTATCTCCAAACAATTATAGCCTTAATTCTCCCAATATCAGGTTTGATTTCTAACTAACGATTTCGATCTCGGACAACCTTCCGTATAAAAATCATTATAAATCCAAAAAAAAATTAGAAAAATACGCGGTTGGCGCCACGCGACCGTATCTAAGAGATCTACAATTTTCATTTTTTGACCAAGAGCCGAATCGATTCGCCTCTAGGCCGAATCAATTCGGCAAGGACACATGTCACTGTTTATGGTCTTCTCCGAGACTGTTTCGGCCATTAACATACCTCCAAGCTTTTTGTTTATTCTCCTAACCTCCTTCAACCTCAACCAACAACATATACACATATCACAAGGGTTGTAAACATCCTAGAACCCGAAACCAACAACTAATTTCGATTAAATCCTAAGTTTCTCGAATTGGAAAATTATTGGGGTTTATTCGTTTTAACTCCCGAAAACCCGTTTAATCCATGAAAACCCAACCCAAAATCTTTAGGGTTTGTTAATACCAAAATATGATATGAGATTTTATTCTCAAAAATAAATAAAGAAAGTAAACACTTGCTTCGTGGATAAAATCCGACGATCCCGAGTCGAATCCCGCGGAGGTTGGCCGGAGTCTCCCTTTTTCTTCTCTCTTTCTTCTTCTCTCTCTTATCCTCTTTCTTTTCTCTATTTTCTTTCTCTTCTCTCCCCCTCTCCTTCCTTATATAGGGATAAAAAGGTTTTATACCTTTTAAACCCAAAAATGTCTCGTTTACTCAATTACGGGTTCCTTTTAACTCTAAAAATTCCTGAAACTCAAATTCGACCATCGAACACTCTTTTCTGACTGTCTTGGTCATTCCGAGACTCACCACGCAGTCAAAATTTCCATCTGAGGTACTTGACCGCAACCCCTATTTTAACCCAATACATCTCAATGCGGGTTTTCCAATTAAAATCTTACCTTTTGTCTCTTTACTCAACGGCGACATATAATTAAAATACTCAGACATATTTACTTACTACCAAAAGTAAATATATCACCCATCGAAAATCAGCTAATCCTTATAAATTCCAAAAAATACTATTCCGGGAAATTCCTCAAAATTCCAATTTACACCCAATTATGGAATTTAATTATCCCCCAAAAGTACGGGTTGTTACATGGTTGTTATAAAAACTTATCTCTTTTAATTTTTAACTTTTTGAAACTATAAACTACAAATGGTAACAGATATATTAAATGAGTAACAAAAAACTATTGTGAAAAATTTGTAACGGTAAAATATTATTAGTCATAAAAATAATACTCGGTTACTAAAGTGTGTTTTGGTGTAGTGATAGAAATAATTATAAAACTTAATTATTACAACCATATTAAATCAAGAGATGAAAAATAACTACGGATAAACCAATGTAGAATCCATTCACACAGAAAATAATGCATCACCATGATGGAAGGGATATAAACAAATAATCTCTGCAAAATCATGTTAGTACAAAAGAATATACAAAGATACACCATTCCAGAACATGCAACACCAGGATTTTCTTATTTAGACAACATGAACCTTTCTAATGGATGATTAATCTAAACCAAAGGCAATATAACAAATTATTGGGGATCGTTATATGCGAAATAAAAAATGCCGGCTATGTATCTTTATTCAATTAAACGCCAGAAAGAGGCAATACCAAAAACTAGATATGATGAACATAATTAGGGTTTAGAACGCAATATCTTTGCGGATTCAATTATGATCCAATGTGGATAATGGTATTTGTTGATGGTGAACGTCTGCCTTATTTTGGATCTTCAAAAGCTTGCTAAAACTTTTAAAAATCTTGGATGTTTTAGTGTATAATCCTCCCTAAAGCTAAGTAGGTGTGTGATCAACTTTTGAGATGAGTGTAACACCCTGTAATTTTATTGATTTTTATATTGGGAATTAATTGGGATTAATTAAATTAAATTTGGAAAATTAATGCGATAAAATAAATATTATTTAGCACGGTACGTGTTAATATTAAATATTACTTAGTGAATGAGTAATAATAATGTTAAGAAAATATTATGACTGTCGTGAGTGAGAAATACGACAGTTACGGTAAATTTAGTCGGGACGCGTGTGTGTCGAAACTTAATTTGAGAAATAAAATATAATTTCGTTTTTAATAATATAAATGGTCATTTCAAGTGTTCCAGTGTGTCCAGAAGGGTCGAAATAGTCAGAAAAGTGTACCCGGGGGATTAGTTTTGGTCCCGGGGCATTTTTTGGCCAAACCGGCACCCTAGAGGGGTATTTTGGTCTTTCGAAAGTTTGGGGAAAAGAAACCTACGAAAATTGGAAAGTTATATCTGTAATTACGTAATGGGAGTTAGGGTTACCAGTTACCAAATCAAAGAGAGACAACAGAAGGGAGAAGGAGAGGGGTTCCAAGGCCAAAAATCACATTCTTGCACCGCCACCACCACCGGATTTTAGATCGGGAGGAGAACACAAATACCACCACGAATTCTGCAGAAAATTGTCCTTTTAATTAAGGCAAGTGTTTATCTTACTGATTTATGATTTGATATACGATCCATGTTAGAGTTGGATGATTACCTTACGAATTTCATGAATTTAGGCATTAAATTTGAAGATATAAATCATGTTCTTGGGTAGGAATTGTGATAGAATTGATTCCTTATACATGTAGGACAAATTTGATGAGTTAATATCACGAATTTGTGAAGAAATCTAGAGTTATGTTGAAGTTATTGAAAAAGAATGATAATATAGGGTTTTTAGAGATGAATCGTGAATTAATTCAATTTGAAGTTGTTATTTAAGGATTTAATGATTCTATTACATTAAAAATCATTTATTCATGTTACTATGATGTTAGAGACCTTTGGTTGGGAGTTTGCGATATTGTAATGGTGGTTTAAAGGATTAAAAATTATGAATTTCCATAATAGTTTAATGGAGAAGATGATACCTGTTATAGCAAATCGATTAGGCTCCTTGGTTGAATCGATTTGGGAAAAAAATTGATTTAGACCAAGGCCGAATTGATTCGGTTTCCTAAATTTGAAAAAGTTCCCACCTTTTTGCTTAGAATTCATGGGAAACGATTGGGTTGACCTTTGAAGTAATTTTAAATCCTAATGAGAGACATTCTAATTTCCAGTAGGTTAATGTTGGGATTGAGGTTAGTCACACGAGGATAGCTTAAGGCTATAGTTGATTAAGTTTAACGGGATAATAAAAGCTAATTCAGATAATGATTTCGTATCATGGAAAATTCATGGTAACGTATGACTTAGACTAGTAGTTCATGAGTGAATTTACTTGAGGGACAATTGGTAACCTTTTGAGCATTAGGAAGCACTTGGGATTATACAATGATAAATATTACGATAAAGTTATTCGAGAGTTACAATAATATGTATGGGGTATATGATATAGGTTACATGTATACCTATAATGATTATATGTATATGGGTAGTATGAATACCTATTGTTTGATTTATTATGTGTGATCATACCTAGGCTACTATCTATCACGGGAGGTTTTGCATCGTGGACAGTCTTATTCTAATGAGACCTTTGGAGGGATAATGACTTGTACCTCAGAATACAGAACTTAGGGATTGAGCACCACTTGTGTGAATAAGGGTGTGACCAGTCATTTGGGCGCGTTAGGTATGACCGTATCCTAAAGGCTTAGAACTATGTTCATCTCCAATATGTGTGATTTAATTTATGGTTCGAGGGAGATTTTTTCAAACCGGTGTCCTTATTTAGTACGTGATGTACCAAGACTGGATATCAGAGTATGCCCGCACCGCAAGTCTCCACCCAGGGGCGTTGTATACGTATATATGTTAAGAGTGTTGTGTGTGTGTGTATATATATATATATATATGTGTGTGTGTGTGTGTGTGTATATATATATATATATATATATGTGTGTGTGTGTGTGTGTGTGTGTGTGTGTGTGTGTGTATATGTGTGTGTGTGTGTGTGTGTGTGTGATTGATTCTTCTATGAGTGTATTAGGAGATAAGATAGATAGTGATATCTAAATTACTCAAAGTGTATGAGAACTTAACCATCTATAGTTAACTGTTGATGAATATAGAGAATTAGAAAATGTAGTATCGTATTGTATGGGCAATACAGGTGGGAACAATAACCTATTAGGTGGGAGAAGAGATCTAAGTAAAACTAGTTAGACGGGTAACATAACTAGGTGGGTTAGAGTAGTACGTTAGGCGTACACAATAGCCGAAAGGTGAGGATCTCAAGTGAGAGCACGCGGAGCTAACATGTATATGATATCTCATCTTGACGCCTTCTAAATACTTTATAACCTTTTTCAACTGTTTTTCTTGGGCTCTGACCCGTTTCAAATGCAATTTTGTAAAAATAATTTTAGGTGCCTAACCACAGGGACGCCAGACATAGGAGTTCCTACATTTGAGGTGCTGCAACTATTGTGGAAGTTATAGGCCCTTGCTAGTAGACACCTCCACACTTATCAGTTCTTATTTGTCTTTTTATCTATCTCAGTCGGGCATGTCTCCCATTCCTAGTTGGTTATTATTTACAAAGACATTGTACTTCCGGGTATTTCTAGTATTTGATTTAGACTTTATTTATGGATGATTGTATGGGGATTTTATCTGGAGTGTTCTTCCAGACATATTTATTTATGTCATTATCTCATTATTCATTATTATGTGCGTGGAAATGCTGAATGTAATTTATTCAGTTTATATTTACTGCATGTTAATAATAAGAATTTAAAATAATTAACATGAGGCCATTAAGGTATTAGTAATTAATTGGATTTCGATAGTGATTCTAAGAATAAAATTGTTAATGATTCCTGTTTAATTTAATAATGGACTCATCACCCATGATGAGAATAGGCGGGGTGTGTAACACACCGTGTTTTTATTATTATTTTCTTTAATTAATTGGAATATTCGGGAAAAATAATTTTTTTAATTTAATAAATTTTATTGGCTAAATATGTTTGTTATGATTTTAGAAGAATAAAACTTCAAGCGGAATTAAAATCGTAGTTAAAATGGATTTTATATTGATTTTACAATTTTGTCCCTTATAAAATTTTTAGGCAAACTGCCAGATTTTAGGCATGATCAATTGATCGATGCCTGGAGGTCGATCGATCAACCCTCCCAGAAAACGTAGGCAGCAAGCCTGTTTTGAGTATTTGTGTTGGATTAGGACTCCTAATCACTATATAACCTTGTTAATCCGTGGGGGGACTTCTCATAATCATTTTTTCTCCAATTTTTCACCAGAGAACACTTCCAAATATTTTTCCTCTCCCCCATAATCATCAACCTTCTTCATTATCAAGATTTTTGTCACAAGTTTTGGGAGGCTTAATTGGGATTTAATCAAGTTTGTTCAGGAATACTCTTTTGCTAATTTTTTGAGAGGAATCCAGATTTCTAATCAGATTTTCAACACGATCTTTACAGGCATGAATACTCTTTCCTTTAGTATTATGCATTTTAAGTTTCGCGTAAATACTTAATTAAATATTTTCTTAAAATAAAGTAGTGACTTAATTAGGAAAAGTAGACACTAATTATGGGGCTGTTTTTATTAAATCTTTTCATCTGAATAATATTCATAACCCTTGGGTACGTAGGATTCATGAGTGATTTTGGATTTTATTGGTGTAGGTTGCATGTAGAAAAATCCTAACTTTAAAATAAATAATTTTTGGGTGCGTATAACTCATGTATTACATGTAGAGATAATAAAATTTGGTTTTGATGAATATATGATGAAAATTTGGTATATTTAATTTAAAAATAATTAAATGAGATTAGTTGGGTATTTTTGACGTTGTGATAATTTAATTTAAGGTTTAATTGAATTGGACTATCATGCGTAGTTTTATATGTTGATTAATTATGCTTGTTTGTGCGACTTTTTGGTATTATTATATTGCCTTTGTGACGACGGGTTGTTGGGTAATTTTTCTCTCCCTATACTTTAGGATGCCTTCTAGGTTTGGGACTAGTGAGGGTAGATTATTGCGTTTTTATCACCTTGGGGGTGGGATGATTTTTATTACTTTATCGTTGTTACGCTAGTCTAAGTACGTGACTAAGTTGAGATTTATGTTGGAAAATCCTCCTATATATAGGTTAGTATGTATTGATAACTTGAGGACCCTTAGGTATGGGACTAAGGGGTATTTTGAGGATCTCACATCGATTAAAAGGGTGGGGTAATTTATAAATTGTGAAATTGAGAAATTGAGAATTAATGCCTAAGATAAAAACGGGTATTAAAATTTGTGGCGACATAATGTGTCGGGGCCGACAGTTTAAACGGGCCAGAGGGTGATTTTTGTCGTGTCGTGTATGGAACCTTGTCATGTGTCGGGGCCGACAGTTTAAACGGGTCAGAGGGCGATTGACAAGGGGAAGTGTGACACTTTAATAAAAAGTGCGAACTATAACAAAAGCTGGTTAATTTAATTAAATTAACATCGTGGGACTTGGGAATTTAAAATTTTATTGGTGTGCCTTTATAAATGGGATTTCTGTGGGTAGTTTATGATTTATAATTATCTCGTTTAATTATCCCGTTAAATTTAAAATATTCTATTGTGATATTTATTGCGTATAATGCTACTGTCTGGATTCAAGGATCCTATTTGAGGGGAGTAGTGTGTATTCTTGCTAGGGGCTTTGGCTCTGACCCATGCGTTGACTAATCTTTTTCAGGATTAGAATTGGAGAAGCTGCATAAGTTTATCGGAGTTATCATTTGGAGGTGCAGCTGGAGTTATTCATTTTATGGCTTAGTTTAGTTAGACTTTCTTTTCCAGTCGTATTTAATTATGAGACTGGATTTGGGTTTTATTGGGCCATTCGGTTCCAAAGTTGTTTACTGGATTTATTGTGAGATTATATCATATTTTATTTATTCATTATTGGAGAATGGATTATTGGAGTTAGCATGTGATGGATCTTTTATCGCTTAGTTGTTTATGAGCATTTGAGTTTGATTCAATTATGTATCTTATGAACTGGTTTATTTATGTGTCATATATGTCTCATGCAAAGAATGGTAATTATTTACTCACGCCCGACATAGTTTTGGTAGGGGCCGACGCCAGAATTAGGCGGGGTGTGACAGGGTGCCACAATGAGAACTCCTCCTTGTGAGTGAGATATGGTGGTAATTATCTAGGCCTCTTCATAAAAACGTGAATAGTATTTTATGTCACCCCTTTCAAACTCTAATGTCGATGAATAATTGATTAAATTCCCATCACACACCTTTATATACAGGTATAAATAATGGGCATGTGTAAAACAAGAATTTTCAAGAGTTTGGGCCTAACTACTTGGATATATGGGCTACACTGGGGATCCAAGATAAATAATTAAACGGGCTTCCAAATAAGTACTAAAAAATCCCAAATTATAATTATCGTAATTTATTTTCTTTCTTTATTTAATCATAATTTATTCCCTAAATAATTATGACTTCACTCCAATTTAATTATCTAAAAAATCACTTGGATATAATGAGGTCTTATTTGTGAAGTTGATTGTACTATATATTATGATTCCACGAGTTAAGATTTTGATACATGCTTAGTTAAATCAATTTACTGTTAATCAAATTTAACCAGCATCTAATCAAATTCCTTGATTCTCAGACTTAACTTATTTTTTTACTCCACCGCATTATAAATAATTCACAAATCAATTTTACTTGTGAAAATAAATCCTATAAGTCTATTAAGGGGATATAATAATCCTAGGTATCCCATCCGAGTTGGACTCCTCCGGCGATGGTTCAGGCCTTGATCTTTGGACGAGGGGAGGAAGAAGGAAGGAAAAAGTTTCCTTCCCTCTCTATCTCTCTTCCTTTTTTCGGCCTTGCACGAATGGGGATTAGAGGTTATGGAGGTCCTCTTTCCGCCATTCGTATTTTGGTGTCTTCACGGTCCAGCCTCGAATATAAAATTGGTCATCATCAAAAGGGGGTAACACGAAGAGATAGAGTCGCCAACCTATTTTGCTCAAAACAGGCAAAATAATGTCACTACCTCGAGAGAACAACATCAAGGTCAAACTGATGCATGCAAAATCAAATAATTCAAAGGTTCCATGGACTAAGTTACAAAATGGGAAGGTGTTAGGCGTCCATTCCTCCCTTTCTATCTTTCATGGGCAATGCTAATCTTCTCATTTTTTCTCTGTGACGTGTGTGTACATGTGTATAATATAAGTAACGGGAGAGTAAAATTATCCGACTCGCGTCATGTAATGAACGAAACTGGATCATATGTAGGAGTGTACCCACAAATAATCATAAACATAGTATGTAAGTGTTGGTCGAATGTACATGTAAAAAATGAGACAAAAATATGTAGGAGTTCAAGACAAACAAAATAGATATAATATAATATAATATAAAAGATATGAAATGAAAGGGGAGGACTCGAATCTCGGGATTGACCCAAGACGCCTATGTATCCAAAGGGGCATCAAAGTTCATGTACTTCAAAAATAGCATAGGGGTGGGGTTCAATCCATTAATTCAAATGTAGGACTCCTCTTATGAGTTATTGAGAAAAATATGTTTAAGTGTGAAAGTGTGAGAAAATGGAAGTCTTACTTTTGGAATTTATGAATAAACCCTCATTTTATCATTTTTGGGATTTTATGAAAATAAGTTATGAGTAATACTACTAATAAAAAGTGAAGATTATTTTGTGTGAGATGATGGAAAAAAACTAGAAGATATAACAAAATGAGAAAAAAATAATAATAAATAAACTAGAAGAAGAGTGAGGGATGGACCTTCTTGATAGGTCTTTATTGCAGAATTCAGAATGTAAGTATGTTAATTTTTGAAGTGGTATGAGGGTAATATGGTAGGATGAGGTGTATGGATAAGTGATATAAGGAGGTGAGGTAGGGAATGTTGAAAAATGGACTTTTTAGGAAAATGGAAGGTTTTGATTTCTAGGAGAATGTTAGCTGATTGCTGAAAGGGACCCCTTTCCTAGGGTGAGGTCATGGCCCTTTTATAGTGAAATTTAGGTCTAAGGGGAGGTGCCGATCGACATTATCCCTAACCTACCTATCGTCATAGGGGTTGCCTTAATGGGTAAGGAAAAGTACACCTTGTTGATAGGCAGAGTGTCTGGGGTGCCTATAGGCAGTCCATAATGGATTTTACAAAAAAGGGAATAACATGCAAACCGTAAGTCCGAATCTTGAATGTATGGGACCATTGGAAAGGGAATTTAGATCCTTTCAAGAATCCATTGAGCGACTCCCGGGTGCAAGAGTTAACTAAAGTCAAATAGGGCTCGGAAACGCTCGATGGACTCCGGACGGGCAGTTTTGAGAGGAAAACGGATCATTTGTCTGAATTGTGAGGTCGATTCGTGCATGACTCGAATTATTGGAAAGGGAATTCATTTCCCTTAGAGATTTAATTAAGGTTCAATCAATTTAGAGAGTTGAGCAAGGTCAAATGGGGCTCAAAATCTCCCAGTGACCCTTTAGAGTAAAATGGGTCATCCGTTCAAATCATGAGGCCTATTTGCACATGGGATGGACCGTTGGAAAGGGGATTCATATACCTGCAAGGTTTCATCAAGATTCTATCAAGATGGAGATTTTTCTAGAGTAAAATAGAGGCCAAAAGTTCGCGGTGGCCTCCTGAGTATTACTCGAGTAAAATGGAATGTTCATGTGGATCATGTGGTCGATTTGCGCAAAAGACAGATCATTGGAAAGGGAATTTAGATCCCTTAAGGGTTTTATTAAGATTCACTCAATTTAGAGAGCTGATCGGAGTCAAACTGAGCCCAAGAGCACACGGTTGCCTATAGATTAGTACTTAGAGTATGACCTAGGGTTTATGATGAATGGACGAGTGTAAGGGCCTTAAAGATATGTGTGGGGGGGGGGGGGGGTTGGATGGGGTGTATACAGAGCCCCTCGATGAATGTTCTTGGAACAAGTGAAGGCCATCGAAAGATAGACACCATATTTATGTTGGAGAGGAGTATTGAGGCCGATTCTGTGGACCTAGGGGACAAAGAGGACCGATTTCGAAGGTCGAGGTCAATTCTGAGGACTTAAGGAGTGATGATCAATTTATCAGGTCGAGGTCAATTCTGCGAACCTAAAGATGTAGTGGTTAATTTTGAGGACTTAAGGAGGGTTGAGGATGATTCTGCGAACCTAAAGTTATAGCAACCAATTATGCCAGTCGTGGTCAATTCTGCGGACCTTAAGATATGGAGATCGATTCTACGGGTCGAGGTCAATTCTACAAACCTAAAGATATAACAACCAATTCTACGATTAAGGTTAATTCTACAGGCTTAAAGATATAGAGATCGATTCTGCCGGTCGAGGTTAATTCTGTGGATCTAAAGATGAAGTGACTAATTGTTTGGGCCGAGGTTAATTTTGAGGACCATAAGATGTGGCAACCAATTCAGTAGGTCGAGTTTAATTTTACGGACCTTAAGATGTAGCGATCACTTTAACGGATCAAGGCCAATTCTGTGGACTTTAAATTATGATGACCAAATTTGTGGGTTGAGTTCAATTTTGCGAACCTTAAGTTGTGAGGACTGATTCTATAGGTTGGGGTTAATTATGAGGACCTTAAGATATGGCAACCAATTTAGCGGGTCGAGGTCAATTCTGTGAACCTTAAGATGTGGCCACCGATTCAATGGGTAGAGGTTAATTCTGCAGACCTTAAGTTGTGATTACCAACTCTTTGGATCGAGGTAAAATATGCGGATCTTAAGTTATGATGACCAATTCTATGAGTCGAGGTTAATTTTATGGACCTTAAGTTGCGACGATCGATTTTGCGAATCGAGGTCAATTCTGCGGACCTTAAAGATGCAGCAATTGATTCTGTGGGTCGAGATCAATTCTGCGAACCTAAAGAAGTATTTTTATGGGGAGTAGATCCGGTACGGAATGTGATGTCTTACAATTTCGTCAAGGAATGTGCTGTCTTAGAGTTTCACTAGGGAAGGTGTCGAGTGCTTTGGTACAGGAGCACTTTGGATTCTAGGTTCCACAGGGGAAGGTGTAGAGGGTCTAAGTGGAGATGCACCGTTAGTTTTGCTGGGGAGTATGTTGATGATAAATTTTAGTGTTGTTGGTCCTCCTGGTGAATTCTGAGAGTTTGTAAATTGTACAATGTTCTAAAAGGGATTTTCCTAGGAGCAATAATGTTTTGAACTTTGTGGGATTTTCTAGGAATTTTTGTGAATTTTTGGAGCAATTTTTAGATTTTTTTTGGCAATTTTGGGGTGAAATTTGGAGGGGACTGCCGATAGGCAGGTGTGGGTAGGTACCTATCGACATTGGGCATGGACTCCTAGGCTTTTTAAGGAAAGGGAATGGTCAGTACCGATAGGCTGGACCAGGGGACTACCTATCATCATACCCCTTAGTCTTCTATAAAAAAAGGGGTGACCCCTCATCATTTTTCACACTTCCACGCAATTTAATCTCCTAATTTCTCTCTTTAAAAGTCATTTTTGAGTTCCTTCTCCATTAAGATTTCAAATGGCGGGTACTTCTAGCAAAGCTGATAACGAGTGGGTGTCTGTTGACGACTGGGTCAATTTTGGAGTAGTGGGCTGCGATGCTGCTTGTATCGGGCATTGAGAATGGCTATAACTCCTTTGAGTTGGTGATTGATGATAAGATCGTTTTACGTGAGCCTCTGCACCACCATTCGGCGAGGGTGAAGAACCCTAACAATTATATGAGTATTTTTCCTTTGGTTTTCCATTTTTTTTTCTTGGGTTAATGAGTGATTTTTTTTGGTTTCTTATAGACCGATATTTCTTCTTCGAGAATTCGGTTTCGAGGAACGACTGGGATAAAGGATATTTGGTACTAACTTCCCAAGGCGGTGCAGTAGATGGTGGTATCCACCGATTTTGGCACGTTAGTGAGTGCACTGGACGAGACATCGTATTCTTCTCCGATGTTGTGCACGTTGGGCGAGAGGTGGTGTGATACGACCCAAACATTCCATCTAGAGTTTAAGGAGATGAATGTTACCCCTTGTATGTTCATTAGTTGACAGGATAGGATTGTGCTGAGCATCAGATTGTGGTGGACCGTACTTTATGGGTCAAGGATGTGCCAGTGCGGGCTGCCTTAGGGGATGTTAGTAGAATCATGTTGAAGGATTCTATCCGTATTTTTGTGTTAAAGGAAATATTACTGTTGAGGCAGATTGATGAAAAATATGGGAGACAAGTGAACAAGGCATCTGACTTACTTATTTTGCTTTTATTGGGAGGGTTTGTGGTGTTGAAAAGTGGCGACGTTATCCATCTTTAGTTTTTGCCATATTTGAGGATTATTTCGGGCATCCATCTGTACGATTGGGAGATATTCACTCTGGCGTCCCTTTATGATTCGTAGGATTCTTTCATCCAGTTCTACTAATAGACATTCACATGACCCACGTACCTTCTGATGGTAATCCTTAAGTTTAAAATCCTTTTTATTTTCTTCCAGTCCTTTTCTAATTTTTATTTTATTTTTAGGGTTCGCCTTTTGCAAAAGTGGTTTTATGAGATGATAGGGCTCAATGTTAGGTTGGTGCCCCTGAAGGAGATTGGGTTGGATGACTTATGTACGATGTATCGGTGGAGGAAGTCGAACAGGTATTCGAGCCAATCCCTAGCTTTAAAGGACGTATATAAGGTGCTGAATGACCTGACGAGCAACCAAATTAGTTTTTTTTGTCTTTTGTTTCTTTCTAAGTATTGGGAACCTTTATTTCTAATACTGACTCTTTGTTGGGGATGTAGCTTACCTTCTACCTTTGGAGTCTTCCTTTAAGGTTCGCAGGGACTACAAGTGTGCGCGCACATATGAGGCAGTTGTTGGCGCATAATTTCGGGTATGTTTGGTTCCTCAGAAGAGAGTGGTGTGTCTATGGGGGGGGGGGGGGGGGATGTGGAGGTTCCACATAAATATATGAAATGAGTGAAAGAAATGACAGATGATGTGAGGGTGGCAATGATGGAAGGGCAGCCTTACATGTTCGATACCGATATGATGACGGGTTATGACTATCTGGATTTTGTGACTAGGTGGTTGATGCCTTATTGTATATATGATATGGAGAATATGCCTCCACCTGCCACTACATCGGGGAGAGGTACAGTGTGCTGGCAGCATCGACTCACAGCACTAGAGGAGGTGCAGCTTTAGTAGCGGTGGAGAGTCGCTTCTTCAGGTATCTTCTCCCTCTTATCATATCCGGTTGAGTGGAGAAACTGTGTTGTCGGTGCCTTATCGTCCTCATGCGCCGGTGGACGAGTTGTCAGGTTTTGATGATGAATCTCTCTGTCCTGAGGTATAATCGTTTATTTATTCTATATTCGAATCCTGCTTCTTTTTTTTTATCTTTACTGACTTGCTTGATTTTTATTTATTTTTTCTTGTAGACTATCCACGTGTTGACCACCTGGATAAGGAACATTAAAGACTAGATGGCATCGATGTTAACCTGTGTAAGGAGGACATATAGCTCTTGCGTGGTGCTATCGGCCACATTTTAGGAGACTTCTAGTTTTGGGAGTTAAGGGTCTACCGCTCGTCATAGGGGGACCATGTGCATCGTGGAGGTTTAGGGTTGGTTCTGAGATTTTTTTTTGGGGGGGTGTTCGGGCAGTGTCTCGTTGTATTTTTCCCTTTTTCTTTCTGCATGAGATGTAATATATATATATATATATATATATATATATATATATATATATAGATTTCTTTTTGGCATTTATCTTAATTTAATGACCTGCTCTATATGCACTTTAGTTTACTGCTGAGGTTTCTCTTTTATTCGAAAATGAAAAAATGAAAAAGGGACTTGAAGTAAAAAGAAAATATTTATTTTTAGAAAGTATGCACAAAAGGGAGAGTAAAAAGGAAACAACTCGGAGTTTGACTTGCTTTTCAAAGAAATTTTTTTATTTTGGAAATTGGTTTCGTGTAATAGAGGAAAAAGGAATTTTTCTAAAAAAGAGGGGTTGTCGATCAGCATATCCCTTGACCTGCCTATTGATATAAAGGTAAATTCTAAATCACTCCTTTGCCTTTGATTGCATTTTATGTGTACTTTGGGTACTATGAGGGCAGAGAAACTAGTGAGGCTTTGAATGGTTCGTCTTTTTGTTGGAATTTTTAGTATAAAAAGGGACTTTGGGGAGTGTTCTCTTCACCATCTTTCACATTCTTTTTTTCATAGCTTTCTTTTTCTCTATAAATGGCTCTCCTAATGTTCGAGACTTTTTCTTCCTACCTTGAGAGTTTAGAGGAAATGTGCCTCTATAATGTCGACTACGAGACTTGTAGTTTACGTTGGGTCTCTTTATAGGGTAACTGTGCCATATACTAGAATATTGTAGAAGCGAGGATACAGTTCTGGTACTTCGAAGATCATGTTTTTTATTCGACTTAGACGAGGTTTGCCTTACCTATGAGGAGTTTTTTGCAATGCTGGGTGTCAGCCCTATCTTTCCCTTTTCTCCACGGGTGTCTTTGGTAGAGTGGTTTCATATCTCCCCCTCAGTTGCTCGACCATTGGTTCACGGAGGAAATATCATCCTCCTGGCAGTAATGGACTCGGTGTGCCAGAGGGATTTTCTGATGCTGGTTTTGCTAGATCTGTTTCCTTGGGCTTGATTACTAGGCTTTTATTGGTGACATGTGACCTGACCGCTGATCCTCAGGTGGCCACGATAGTGGCATGGATGTCATACCATTATAGTCTTACATCGGTGGCATTAGTAGAGATTTTGAACGTCCTGTATGCCTTGAAGGAAGATCGGGCTGACTTTTATGACAGATTTCACCTCGTGGACCCTACTTAGTACCCTCTGTCGGGTCTTCCCAATTTTTTAAGACTTTTCTTTAATTTCTGCCTTTCGACAAAGAATTGGGTTGACTTGTTTGTGGAGTACGGGACCCGATGCCTTCGTTGGTCTATGCCATGGTGGGGTGACTTGCAACCTATTTTGCAGTTAGGAGAATATCGAGGTCTTTACTAGAATTCCTTTTATTCTTCTTGGTAGCTTTAGCTCGAAGTAGGATGGGAGAAGATCGCGACTCCTCGTATAACCAACTTCTTTCTTGGGGACGACCTGACCGAGTCTTTAAAGATGATACTCGGGCCTTTATGGAAACGTCACCGGTCGTCTACCTGTCCGTCATAATCCATCGGAGGGACTTGGTTTACTTATGGGTATTAGTTGAAGTAGTTATGGAAAAAGGTGGTTGGGAAGATTTTGGAGGAGGAGACTGGGCAAAGGTGGCTTGTCACTCTTGATACCATAGAGGAAGATATTAAGGTTTCGTCGAAGATCATTAAGGCATATCGTAGCATGGAGTGTATCCTAAATACCAATCAGGAGTGAGAGACTAGGGTACCTCCAAGAGTGGGTAATGATGATGAGGCAGGATCGTCTGGTAGCCAAGGAAAAGGCTTTGTGAAGCTGGTTGTGTTGGGTTTACGAAAAATTGGTGTTAGTGTATGTGTTTTAGTATGTTTTTGGATTTTTTTTTAAGCTAGTTGTGGTAGGGATTGATAGGTTGTTTGTGCAAATGTAGGTTGTTAGGGGAGGTTTGTTTGACTCCCTTCCCTGATGTTTTGTGTAACAACTGTATTCCTTGATATGAAATAAAAGTAATTTTTACATATTTTGTTATGTCTTTTGATGAATTTTTATTTGAAGTGCATATACCAATAATCACTACGGCATACATAATCATTTTGTTCATGTAAATGATGAGACGGACTGCAATACTTGGGGGAAGAAAATAAAGTATTTTATGAAAAATAAAGGATCGTGCCCATATATTCCATATGGGCTACCTACGTACCTTTGTGGGTTTTGAAAATTTGCGAGCTTCATTTTAATAAGGGGTTTTTTGAAGGACCAGGTCCCATGTAGTACTGGGTAGGGTAAATGAATAGATTTTTTTAGAATTAAAGGGGGATGAAAAGAATCATCGCACGCTGAGAGTTCGACTTAAGGATATAACTTCATGTGATAGTCCAGATTGACTCGACGTGCCATTTCTTCCTCGTCGAGATTTATTAGCATACAGGTTCCGCCTAACAGGATTTTCTTCCAGATGTAGGTGCCTCTCTAATTAATTTTGAATTTCCCATTGGGGTCCCAGATAGATTTTGTGATTTCTTTGAGGGCAAGGTCTCCTCTTGGACACTGTGTTCTTTGATATTCCTGTTGAAGGATCGTGCATTCTAGCAATGGTACGCATGTATATGGTTTAGAGCTTTGATTCTTCTTTCATCTGGGGGTGAGAGTTCATCATAGTGGCTCTAATGCCAGTTTTCCTCACTGACTTTGCTTTCAAGTATGAAACACATAGAAGGAACTTGTAGCATGACGAGGAGAACCGCTTCCATACCATATACTAGAGAATAAATGGTATCCCTAGTATGAGTTTTAATAGAGATGTTGTATTGTAGGCCCCTTTTTCTTTCGAATGTCTTTTAAGGATGTCTAAATTAAATTTCTTTTGAAAATATTTTTTCGAATTTTAAACCGCAACAAGTATGTGAACCAATTTTAACTTAGCCCAATTTTATCTTGATTAATCCTAAACATGCATCAAGTGATTATATCAAGTAAAATAAAGTAAGCTCATAAAAGTGACGTCGAATGTACGAGGAAACCACTAAGGGAAAAAATCTCGGACAACCCAAGGCAGACAATCACTATGACGTGGTATTACAAAGTACAAAGACATACTTACTCAATGACTCGATACCCATAAGTCTTGAAGATTATCTGATCTTTAACCACTCCTCCACAGAGCCCACACGAATCCTTCTGCGAATCTTGTCCACAGCAAACACGTACACGAAAGCTTTGGTGTCCACCGTTGTAGCTTGGAAACATCTACGATGTTGAACACAAACTCCTTCTCTTCTTCACCGCTAAACCCAATGATGTTCAAAGTGTAAAACAAACTCCAAATGGTTCAAACAAAGATCATTATCGCATATGTGAATGAAAGCTCGGATCTTTAAACTCTATGGATGTTTTTAGTTTTTGAAATCCTAGAAAACTTGTGCAGAAAATGTGTTGTATGTATGTTGTTTTTCAGGTGCTGCAACTTACAAAATTCTGAGTGAAACACGCCTTATATAGAAAAGTTAAGGCTATGCATGTCGCTCGAACGAAATGCACATGTCGCTTGAACGACATTGGCATCTCGCTTAAATGATTTGAAAATTTATTTGAACCACTATAAACAAGAGTTTGTGTTATATACAACTCTAAACGATCTTTATCTCAGAATAAAAAAAGTTTAATCATTTTAAAACACCTTTTAACATTTTAAAAACATTTATTCAATAGAATGACATCCTAAAATATTCTTTGACTCCCATTAACATTACGCATTCATACCTGAGCGATCTCAGAATGCAATGAAGACGTGTAACTTGCACCAAATTTATCTCGGCATGATTTATCTTTGAAGCTTGGCTGCAACATCTTCAATAAACTTTATGCCATAGATTGTGTGGGATCGTAACAATAAAAAATCTATCTACTACTCGAAAACATGTTTTATTTCGAGAAGAAGTCAAATACAACAACGAACTCAATTGGAAAATTTGTCCTTACAAGTCTCCCCTTTTAACTATTTCAGGACAAAACCCAAACAGTGAAAGGCCTAAGCCGGGCCATCATGCCGTATGATGCCTAAATCCCATCCCATAAAACCCAAAATAAAAAATTATAGGACAAGACTAGTAAATGATGGTCCGACAAGCATTAACTGTCTGAATGTAAAGTAGACTTGAAATCTTGAATCTTTTAAGCATACCTACACACATAAAACAGAAAAATACCCAGTGGAGTATGGAGGTACAAATGATATAAAACATTATGATACCAATATAAAATATCAAAATCAATTTCTAAAATCAAAATCAAATCATTTGTTAAACATGTGAGCAAATTTGATACGAATATTGAAAACAAACATTGAAATTAGGATAACAATTTGTGGAAACTAATTAATACCAATATATAAGCATGAAAGCATATGATATCAATTTGTAATGTAACAAATAATTATGTGATCAATAAACAAAATCTGCCCCTACATCATATACATCTCTCCCCCTTTTTGTCTCGAATAGACAATCAATGAAAAAGATACCAATTTATTGATATATCTAGAATAAGAATAATCAAGGAAGCATATGTAGATAAACGTGAACATGCCAACTTAAAATAATCACAAAGTACCAAATGGTTAGCTAGCTGATCGAGGTGGAAACCGAGTGTCCGTGTAAATACGCTAGTCGTTGTTATCAAAATTAAGGGGATAAATGTGAAGAATTTATGCCTAATCACTAGCAAACAAAATTCACAAAAGAGAAATCATTAAAATCAATAATAATGTGACTAAACAAAAGCAATGCAGTAAAACATGTAATGAAAACTACATATAAACTATCGAAAAGTAACCCAGCAGTACCAAAAAATATATTAACAAGAGTTGGGTATTGAAACAGAAGAATCATAAAAAAATCCTTCAGGGGTCACTTAAATGACAATGCACTGTCATTTGAACGACTTTGCAGGTCACTCGAACCAGGTCATTATTTAGATTAAAAAAATGCAAAACAGTGTGCTCTTGCTCGATGTAATACATCAAACGAACGTCGTACGACCCTTCTCGCGACCATACTTGACACTTTCCATTCTGTTGCTTGAACCTCGTGTGAACAGTACATCGCGCGACATGTGGTTGTCGCTCGAATGATGCCTCTATTTCGTTTGAACGACATAAAATTTTATCAATTCCACTTCTAAAAATGACGAAGTTTCGTCCAGTGAAAAAATTGCTTGAAAAAGTTAACTGGAAAGATCAAATAGAAGCAAAACAAAAAAAAAAAACTAATAAAGTAATGTGAGTTCCATGCCAACACAATATCAATTTTCTCAAACATGGACATGGAGTGAATGTGTGTAAACTACAAAAAATGAATCATAACTCCAACACATTAAAACATTCAAGAAGCTCTAATTGATAGCTAAATTTCAACGAACTTAGTTTTAGCCATACGTGACAATCAAATAACTGAGCTTAATGAACTAAACAAATATCATACACATAAATCCAAAATTTTGATGATTCTACAAACAATAGTGTCATTACACGATTTTCAACGTTTAGGATTCGTGATGCAAACCCGTTTAAATTTTCTCCAACCAAACTCCCTCATATATGTATTCCTTTTTAAGCTCTTTTGAGGTTTCTATCTTTATTAACTTAGAGAAAATCCTATTGGCCCTAATTTTGGCATATGAATCTTTTTATTGCCTTGATTTTTTTTTTGGGCTCTTTTAAATGGTGACTTTCACGATGAGTTAATTGCACTCTCGCAGCTCTTTTTCGCGAACACTCATCATTTTTTCAATTTATGCAATTTTAATTCTCAAGGTAAACGGTTCTTACATGCACACCTCTACTTAAGTCTTATTATGCATAGATGATAAGATTGAGTTAAGAATGTCTCACCAAACTCAAATATGCATGAGATGTCAAACATTCATATAAACTTGTGCATGTGTGCAAAGATGGCATAGAAACAAATTCGAATTCAAATGAATATCAACTTCAAAACAACCCCATATAAACAATGGTTAAGATCATTCAACGCATCAATAATTATGTCCAAATGTCCTTGCCACGTGGATAATGAAATGACGGGGGTCTAAGCGCACCAATATGCCACATCAAACATGAAAAACTCACGTCACAAAAATAAACAGAAAATCTTTGTGTTTTTTTAAAAATATTTTTGATCCAAAAATAAATTCTTTTTATATTTTTCAAATAAGACTAAATAAATGAAAAAAATATAATACAAAAGATACACATGTCATAACACTAGCAAGATATAAATCATGAACCAAAGACTAGCGTATGCCAAACATGGAAATACAATCATCCTTTAGATCTACCATTGGAAGAATCGAGTGCAACCAAACACGAACCACGAAGTTTAATTCTTAAAGCCTCTAAGTCTGATTTCCGAAGCCAAGTGGGAGTAACATGACACACGGGGTTTTTAAGAACCGAAACAACTTAATTCCTAAACTTCCTAGGAGAATTCCTAAGGTCATAGCAAAAAGGTCTAAGGTGACCTTTCCTACCGCAATGAGTGCAAGTGTAAACATGGTGGAAATGATTACCAAAATGTTGACCTCTCCTCATGTTCCTAGTCGTCTCTCTCACACGATTGGTATTGGCTTTGGTAATGGGAACAACGTGATCATCATAGACATGGATGGTGCCTAACATCCTATCCAACTTCTCCAATCTATCTTCCAAGCCAAACTTCACCTTACTGGAGTCTTTAAATTTCTCCTCTAACTCACTAATCCTAGACTCAAGTAAACGACTAGACTCCTCCAACTCTAGAACCTCTTTCTTCAAATCCTCCATCAAACCACAAAGACTATCTCTCTCTTTCTTAACATACTCTAACTTCTCCTTAAGAGTTTTTTGTCGTTCCCTAAGATCCTCAATCAAAGCATCATTATTTTCTACGGCACGCTCATTCAACCTAGCTTGCAATTTAGAGTTAGAGTTTTTCACCTTTATCGGTTCCGCATACAACACTCTAAATGAAACTTGTAACTCTCATACATCGTTCTTCTCCTCATCACTAGCTTAACCCTCACTCACTTAGGATTCATATTCAACGACTTGGGAAGTGTCATCCACATGAGATCTTCATGGGAAGATTTATGGGGAAACTCTCTCTCTCTCTTCCGGTTCACTATCACTTAAGGTGGCATTATAAGCTACCGGTTTCTTACGCTCTTTTTTAAGTCTAGTGGGACACTCGATAACCTTGTGACCATACCCCTCACACCCAAAACACCTATCCGACTCATCCCTCTTAACTTTCTAACTCTTATCCATAGGGGAGGAATCTACATTGTTGTTATTGAATTTTTCAAGTCTTTTGGCATTTTTTGATTCCTTTTGGAACTTAAGAAATTTTTTAAACTTCCTTTCCAACAAGGCTACATCCTCAAAATCAAAATCGAAATCATCATCCAAAACTTTGGTTTCCTCCTTCTGAGCTTTCAAAGCAATGCCCTTTTCTTTCTTTGGCACTTACTTGGAGGTAAACATATCTTGTTCATAGGGTTGTCGGTCACCTACAATCTCTTTAAGTTTCATCGATTCAAGCATACCTAAAGAGTTTAAAACGGTCACTTTTGCAACAAAACTACTCGATAATGATCTCAAGATTTTCTTTATGACACGATTGTCGGGTATCTTCTCTCCTAAGTTAAACTATGAGTTAAAAATATTGGACAACCTAGCATAAAATGAATCAAATGACTCACTCTCTAACATCTTAATCATCTCAAATTGTGTTGTGAGGATTTAAAGTTTAGACACCCCAATCATGATAGTTCCCTCGTGAGTTAGTGCAAGTATATCCCAAGCCTCTTTTGAAGTTTCACATGCCATGATTCTATTATACTCTTTTAGTGTGGAATGTGAGGAAATAACGTGAAGACCTTTAGATTTGTAAAGTGAAAGTCTATGTTCTGCTCCGGTCCATGACTCAACGGGTTTTAAAGTACTATCCTCACCCTTCTCGTGTGACTGGGGGAGTCCAACCCTTTTCAACTACTAACTCCACACACTCATCAGTTGAGTTTAAAGCACTTCACATTCGCATTTTCTAGTAAGCATAATTAGTGCCATAAAAAATAGGAGCACGAAAACTTTCAAAATTTCCAAAATTCATCCTTAAAAACACAAGGGATCAAAACAATAAAAAAATGTTTGCCACTCTGATACCAATTTGTAGGCCCCTTTAAGGATGTCAAAACGAACTTTCTTTTAAAAAAACTTTTTCCGAATTTTAAAGCGCACCAAGTATGTAAAGCAATTTTAACATAGCCCAATTTTATGTTGATTAATCCTAAACATGCATCTAGTGATTAAAGCAAGTAAAATAAAGTAAGCTCATAAAAATGAAGCCGGATGTACGAGGAAACCACCAAGGAAAAAAACTTCAGATGACCCAAGCCAGATAATCACTATAGCGTGGATTACAAAGTACAAAGACAGACTTATTAAATGACTCGATCCCTATAAGTCTTTAAGATTCTATGATCTTCAACCACTCATCCACAGTGCCCACGCTAATCCTTCCGCGATACTTTTGCCCAATAAGCACGTCCATAAATGCCTCAGTGTCCACCGATGTAGCTTAGAAATGTCTAGGATGTTGAACACAAACTCTTTCGTTCCTTCACCGCAAAATCCAGCGATGTTCAAAGTGTAGAACAAACTCCAAATGGTGCAAACAAATATCACTATCGCATATGTGAATGAAATGTCGGATATTTAAACTCTAAGGATGTTTTTAGTCTTCGAAAATCTTAGAAAACTTGTGCAAAAAATGTACTGTATGTAACCGATTTTCTAGGTTCTGTAACTTAGGAAATTCTGAGTGAAACACGCCTTATATAAAAAAGTTGAGGAGACGTATCGTTTGAACAAAAATTGCATGTCGCTTGAACAAACTGCACATATCGCTCGAACAACATTGGCAACTCGCCTGAATGACTTACAAAGTCGTTTGAACCACTGAAAACATATGTGTAGTATAAACCTCTAAACGATCTTTATCTCAGAATAAATGAAGTTTAATCATTTTAAAACACTTTTTAACATTTTAAAAACATTTATTAAATAAAATAACATCCAAAAATATTTTTTGAGTCCCATTAACATTACGTATTCATACCTGAGAGATCTCGGAATGAAATGAAGACGTGAAACGTGCACTAAATTAATCTCGGCATGATTTATCTTTGAAGCTTAGCCGCAACGTCTTCAAGAAACTTTATGTCATAGACTGTGGGGGATGTGATAATAAAAAATCTATATATGACTCAAAAACATGTTTTGTTTTGGGAATAAGTCAAATACCACAATGGACTCAATTGTAAATTTTGTCCTTAGAGATTTTTTTTGATTCTCTTGCTTTAATACCCGATTCTTGTTGATATTTGTTTTTGGTACTGCTGGGTTATTTCTGGACAGTTTATATACAGTACTTAGTGATTATTCATGCTTATTTAATTCACTGCGTTAGTCCTGATTTTGATGATATCGTTCTTGTGACTACTTTTTTCTAGCTACGAGTTGGTACTTTATGATTATTTCTAGCTTTCATGTTGATGTACTTCATTCATTACTCTTATTCTAGGTATAATGATAAATTGGTATCATTTTCACTTATTATCTATTCGAGACAAAAAGGGGGAGAGATCTATTTGATGTAGGGGGAGATTTTTTTTGTTGAGCACATAATTTTTTTATTTCTTTACAAATTGATATCATATGCCTCCATGCTTATATATTGCTATTAATTAGTTTGCACAAATTGGTATCCCGATTTCAATGTTTGTTTTAAAAATTGGTTTCAAATTTGCTCACATGTTTAACAAATGATTTTTAAAATTGGTATTGATATTTTATATTGGTATCATAATGTTTTATATCATTTATACCTCCATAATTCACTCGGTACTTGTCTATTTCATATGTGTAAGTATGCTTAAGAGATTCGATATTTCAAGTCTACATCACATTCAGACAGTTCATGCTTGTCGAACAATCATTTTCTAGCCTTGTCCTGTAATTTTTGATTTTAGGTTTTATGGGATAGGATTTAGGCATTCTACGGTTTGACCGTTCAGCTTAAGCATTTCACTGTTTGGGTTTTGTCTCGGAATAGTCAAAGGTGGAAGTTTGCAAGGACTAGATTTTTAATTGAGTCCATTATAGTATTTGACTTATTACCGGAACAAAATAATGTTTTTGAGTCACATAAAGATTTTATTGAAGATGATGCCGCCAAGATTTAAAGATAAATCATGCCGAGATTTTATTTGTGCGCGTTTCACATCTTCATTGCATTTGAGATCGCTCAGGTATGAACGCATAATGTTAATGGGGCTCAAAAAGTATTTTCAGATGTTATTTTATTGAATAAATGTTTTAAAAATGTTAAAAAGTGTGTTAAAATATTGAAATTTCGTTTATTCTGAGATAAAGATCGTTTATAGTTGTGTATTTCCTTAAATTTTATTTTCAATGGTTCAAACGACTTTACATGTCGTTCGAGCGATATGCCAATGTCGTTCGAGCGACATGTGCATTTCGTTCGAGCGACATGAGGATCTCGTTCGAACGATGCGCCGCCTCAACGTTTTTTGTATAAGGCGTGTTTCTCTAAGAATTTCGTAAGTTGCAAAACTAGAAAAATAGTTTACGTATAATATGTTTTCTACTCAAGTTTTCTCAGGTTTTCATAGACTAAAAACATCCTTAGAGTTTTAAAGATGTGAGATCTCATTCACATATGCTAGATCTTTGTTTACACCAGTTGGAGTTTGTTCTAAACTTTGAATATCATTGGGTGTTCTGATAAATAAGTGAAGGAGTACGTGTTTGGAATCCGTAGATGTTTCCAAGATACATCGATGGACACCGAGGCATACATGGATGCGTGTGCTGTGGACAGGTATCGCGGAAGGATATTCGCGTGGGCACTGTGGAGGAGTGGTTAAAGATCATAAGAGCATCAAGTCTCATGGGGATTGTGTCGCTATGTAAGACTTTTGTCTCTCCTTTGTAATTCCAAATCATAATGATTGTCTGGTGTGGGCCATCTGAGGTTTTTTCCCTTGGTGGTTTCCTCGTACATACGACTTTGTGAGCTTTTTTTACTTTACTTGTTTTAATCACTAGATGCATGTTTATAACTAACCAAGATAAAATTAGGTTACTTTAAAATTGGTTCACACTTAGTGCATATTAAAAGTTGAAAAAGTTTTTTATAAAAGAAAGTTGATTTTGTCATCCTTAAAACACATTCAAAAGAAAAAAGGGGACTTATTGGCGACTTCGATAAAACCATTGGTTTGGGGTCAGTAGGGAGAAGATTTACGTCTATGGATTCCATACTTGTCGAATAATTATGAGACCTTGGCCTCAAAATGGAGTCCATTATCTGATACCAATACATGGGGAACCCCGCAGTGGCATATGATATTCCTTCTAATAAACTTGGCCACTTTCTTTGCATTCAATATCGCATATAACTTGTCTTTGACCCATTCGGGAAGTAGTTAATGGAAATCAAGATGAATTTGTGCCCAGTCTAATCTTTGGGAGTGAAGTTCCATATGATATTTATTCCCCAATTAGAGAATGGTTATGGATAAGTCATGTTGTACAGCTCCCGGGGAGGCAAGTATTGGAGGTTGGAAAACTGTTGGCATTTGAGGTATGTTTGAACATAGGCAATGCAGACATGAACCATAGTGGTCGAATAGTACCCTTGATGGATGATTTTCTTGGAAAGCATATAACCATTCATGTGAGGCCTGCATTCCCCACTATGGATGTTTTGCATCATTCTTTCAATATCAGCCCCTGCTATGCAATGCAAATGGGTTCCATTGAAGTTTCTCTTGAAAAGTGCTTTTTCATAGATGATGTATTGGGTAGCTAGCTTGTGAAGGGTCGCACGATATTTTTTATATACGTCTCGAGGATACTTATCATGTTTGAGAAGGTTCCAAATATCATAATACCATAATCCCTTCATGTCAAAGTCTTCTTCGGTGATGATATTAATGTGGTAACAGTGAGTGGGTGTAGCTTATTTCTAAACTAGGAAATGGGACATTGTTATTTCCTCAGACATGTCGGCTATGGACGCTAGGATTTCTAGGGAATCAACTAGGCTATTCTTAAAGAGATGAAGGTAATGGAAGGTTACATCTTCAAATCGAGAGGCAATCACTTCTAGATGGGCGTGGAAGGGTAAGAACTTCTTGTCCTCTGCTTTTTATTTTCTGAGGATTTGTTTGACAATGAAGGTAGAGTCCCCATAGACGTCTAGGTGCTTGATATCTTTCTCAAGGGTGATATTAAGCCCTACAGTGCATGCCTCGTATTTTTTTTCATGTTATTGGTATAAGGGATATCCAGGTGATACCCTTTCTTATTGGTAGCTCCATCAAAGAAAATCTGCCATCTCAGGTCCTCCTTAGAGGTGCAAAGAATGTCTTTGTCTGGGAGTTTGATGTAACACCCTAAGAGGTGCTACTGACAAATATTGATAAATTAGATTTTTTTTATAATACAATACCATTTAGAGTGAGCATAAATTTGCAAAAACATAAATAATAAATTGTGAAAACGTGAGTGGCCCGATATGTGTGTTTCAAACAAAACTAATTTTTCTCCGAAAAAGATCCAACTTTTAATTATGCACCAAACCAGGTTGTGAAAAACCCAATTCTTACTTTAAACCAATTTTATCTTGATTAATCCTAAACATGCATCTAGCGATTAAAGCAAGTAAAGTAAAGTAAAGAATACTCAAAACGCCGGATGTACGAGGAAAAAACCCAAAACTGGAAAACAACCTCGGACGGCCCAATCCAGATAATCACTATGAACAATGGTTTTACAAAGACATATTAGCTTTACACTAAGACTCGATCCCCACGGCTCTTGACGCTCCTTCTGATCTTCAACTTTTCTTCAATAGTGCCCATGCAGAAATTTCGACTTCCACGACACCTGTCCACAACACACGCGTCCACGTATGTCTCGGTGTCCTCCGATATGGCTTTGATACGTCTACGATGTCGAACACGATGTCCGTCGCTGCTTCACCGCAAAACCCTTTGTGCTCAATGTGTAGAACAAACAACTTCGGTGCAGCAATATCACTTAAACATATAAGAATGATAACTCGGATCTTTGCAAACTCTAAGGATGTGTTTAAGATTTTAAACGTTAGAAAACATGTGCAAAACAAGTTTCTGGTCGAATACTGTTTTCCAGAATGCACACATACGAAATTATGATTAAAACACTGTTTAAATAGCATTAAAATGACGCCTCGAAAAATGTGTCATTCGAACGACTTGAGGAACTCGTTAGAGCGACACCCCATCTCGTTCGAACGAGATTGGATGTCGTTTGAATGACAACGCGAAAGTTTGAATTTTTGACTTTTTTGTTTAAAACTTCTCTTCTAAATAGAGATCCAAAAATGTCAAAATCTTTTACGAACTTATCATCATAAAACATATTTTAAACCTTTAAAATACTTTTAAAACATTTAAAACATTTTTCTTTATAAAAAATACATCCTTATCTTTTATAAAATAATTCTGAGTACCATTAATTATACGCATTCATACCTGAGTGATATCAGAATGAAATTAACTTCGAAGACGATTAAACTTGCACCAATTAAACTTCGGCATGATTTAATTCTTTGAAGCTTTGCCACAATGTCTTCGATTTCTTCAATATGTCATAGACCAAGTGGTATCATGACAGAATAAAATTCTCCCTATGACATATTACAAACATAGTTTTGTGCACGGAATTAAGTAAAAATGATACAGGGACTCAATAGGAAATTTATGTCCTTACAAATCTCCCCCTTTGACTATTCCGGGACAAAACTAAACCAGTGAAATGCCTAACCGGGCCGTGAAGCCGTATGACGCCTAAAACCCATCCCATAAACACAAAAATACAGGACATGGACTAGAAATTGTAGCACCGACAAGCATGAACTGTCTGAATGTGATGTAGACTTGAAATCACGAATCGCTGAAAGCATACCTACACACATGAAACAGACAAACAGATACCCAGTGAAGTACGGAGGAACAAATGATACTAATTTATATTTCTAATATGAACAAATCATTTGAAACATGAGAGCAATTATTTGATACCAATTTGAAGCAGATATAGTCAAACAATATGTAAGATATCAATAGAAGTGCTCACCAAATTTCCCCCTACATCACATACATCTCTCCCCCTTTTTGTCTCGAATAGACAATCCATTGAAAGGATAAACCAATATGAAATATCGAGCATAAGAATATGAAACCAATTTGAGAATTGAAAAGCGCTAGATAATCATGAAACAACCAGCTAAATATGATCAAGCAATGATAAATGAGTAGATAGTAAATGAAGGAATCACACAACGAGTATACCAATGAAATCAAGTGTGATAAACGGACTCATATGAAAAATACCAATTTGGACATAAAAGAACCTGCATATAAATAAGTTAGTAAAAAAAATGCCTCATGCAGTATTAAAAATATACCAATTTGAACCTAAGGACTGCAAACAAATCAGAAGCCATTTTTAATTATGTCGTTCGAACGAGCCAGAGACATCGCTGAAACGAGATGAGGATGTCACTCGAATGAAGTACATAAGTCGTTCTCTTGAGAAGAAATGTCGTTAGAACGACTTCGCGCGACCTGCCAAAATTTCCCAGTTTCCCATAAATATTATAAAATTTAGCCCAGTGAAAAAATTTCCACAAAAAAATTCTAGGAAGGGCCCGACAGATACAAAGCAGTGCTAAAACAGTAGGCTTTTAACACAAAATGCACAAACTCATAAAAACTAAAAATGCGAGTTACATCCAAACATGGTACTGATGTGATCAAACATGGATGTGGAATGAATGGGCGTGAAACTATAGCAAATGAGTCACAATTCCAACACATCGAAATGATCAAGAAGCTCTAATTGATAGCGATGAATCATCAAAATTTATCATAGCCATATGACAATCATAGTGTGCGCTTAATGAACTAAACAAACTACATGCACAAAAATCCAGAATTTTGACAATTCTATAAACAATACCATCAAATAGCAATGTTTCAACATTAGGATATGATGTGAATACCCATTTAAATTTTCTCTAACCAAACTCCCTCATATATATATATATACTATTTCAAGTTCTTTTGAGGTTTCTAGCATTCTTAACTTAGAGAAAATCTTATTGGCCCTTTTCTTAGCATATTGCATTTTCTTTTGGGCTCTTTTAAATGGTGGCTTTCACAACGAGTTAATTTTAAACTCTCGCAGTTCTTTCCCGTGAATTACTCATCATTTTTACCAATTTTAAATCCTCACGGTAAACGGTTCTTACATGCACACTTCTCTTTAAGTTTACTTATGCATAGATAACAAGATTGAGATAAGATCGCCTAACCAAATTCAATTATGCAAGAGAAGTCAAACATTCATATAAACTCGTGCATGTGTGCAATGCTGGCATATATACAAAGTCGAATCAAAATGCATATCAACTTCAAAACAACCCCATATAAACAATGGTTAAGATCATTCTAAGCATCGATAATAATGACCAAATGTCCTAGCTACATGGATAATGAAATGATGGGGGGAGGGGGGGGGGGGGGGGTCAAGCACACCAATATGCCACATCAAACATGTAAACTCAAAAGCAAGAACTGGAAATCTTTTTGGCTTTTCAAAAGTTTTCTCAAAAACAAAATCTTTTTGTATTTTTCAAATAGGACTCAAACAAATGAAAACTAAAATACAAAGAGATAAACATGTCATATCACTAGCAAATAATAAATCATGATGCAAGTGCTAGCGTGTGACAAAACATGCAAGCTACTATCCATAAGAAATAGCAAGAGATGAATCATGTGCATTCATGTGAGAATCAACCAATGAAGCATTTAGCATTTCCAAAACAGATTTCCTAACCCAAACAGGTATATACCTAACAAAATGGGTTTTGCGAACCAATGGGACACTACGTTTAATCTTCCTAGGGTCTTTTCTAAGATCAAAATAAAAACTCCTAAGGTGACCTTTTTTACCACAATGCAAACAAGTGAAAACACGATGAGGAATGGGACCTTTAGGTTGACCTTTTCTAATACCCTCGGATGTGGTTGACGCTCGAAAAAAAACTATGGTTTTGGCTTTTACAATCGAACCACTAGAACAAGATAATCCACTACCATCATTACTCGAGTCATTTAAATTAATTTTTAACTTCAAAACTATCGACTCAAGCAAATGATTAGATTCCTCAAACTTTAGGGACTCCTTCTTTAAATTTTCAATTACCCCTAGAAGGTTATCTCGCTCCCCCTCAATGTGAGCAAACTTATCCCTAAGAGCCTTTTCTCCTGCCACAAAATCATTAATCGAATTATTTTCCTCAACGGCACAAACTCTAGAATTTTTTAAATTCTCCAAATCTTTTTTCTAAAACGAGGACTCTATCATCACTCTATTTTTTGCCCAATTTTAATATATTAAATTCTTTAAACAAGGAACTAAAATTATCACGATAAATATCTCTTTGAATTTAAAACGTTTGCAAATATTCAATCTTATTTTTAAAACCGGAATTTTCTTTTTCCAAAACTTCAATACGTTTTGCAAACTTTAAATTCAAACGATGTAAATCATCAAAGCTTAGAGAATCCATCGAGAGAAAACAAGTACAGGAGAGATAAACAAACATACGGGATCATAAAACAAATAAAATATGTTTTCTAGCTCTGATACCAATTTGAAAACGTGAGTGGCCCAATATGTGTTTTTCAAACAAAACTAATTTTTCTCCGAAAAAGATCAAACTTTTAATTATGCACCAAACCAGGTTGTGAAAAACCCAATTCATACTTTAAACCAATTTTATCTTGATTAATCCTAAACATGCATCTAGTGATTAAAGCAAGTAAAGTAAAGTAAAGAATACTCACAACGCCGGATGTACGAGAAAAAAACCCAAAACAGGAAGACAACCTCGGACGGCCGAATCCAGATAATCACTATGAACAATGGTTTTACAAAGACATATTAGCCTTACACTAAGACTCGATCCCCACAGCTCTTGACGCTCCTTTTGATCTTCAACTGTTCTTCAATAGTGTCCATGCTAAAATTCCGTCTTCCACGATGCATATCCATAACACACGCGTGCATGTATGTCTCGGTGTCCTTCGATATGGCTTTGATACGTCTACGATGTCGAACACGATGTCCGTCGCTTCTTCACCGCGAAACCCTTTATGTTCAATGTGTAGAACAAACAACTTCAGTGCATCAAGATCACTTAAACATATAAGAATGATAACTCGGATCTTTGCAAACTCTAAGGATGTGTTTAAGACTTTTAAACCTTAGAAAACATGTGTAAAACAAGTTTCTGGTCGAATACTGTTTTCCAGAATGCACACTTACAAAATTATGATGAAAACACTATTTAAATAGCATTTAAATGACGCCTCGAAAAATGTGTCATTCGAACGACTTGAGGAACTCGTTAGAGCGACATCCCATCTCGTTCGAACGAGATTGAATGTCGTTTGAACGACAGCGCGAAAGTTTGACTTTTTGACTTTTTTGTTTAAAACGTCTCTTCTAATGAGAGATCCAAAAATGTCAAAATCTTTTACGAGCTTATCATCATAAAACATATTTTAAACCTTTAAAATACTTTTAAAAAATTTAAAACATTTTTCTTTATAAAAAATGCATCCTTATCTTTTATAAAATAATTCTGAGTACCATTAATTATACGCATTCATACCTGAGTGATCTCAGAATGAAATTAACTTTGAAGATGATTAAACTTGCACCAATTAAACTTCGGCATGATTTAATTCTTTGAAGCTTTGCCACAATGTCTTCGATTTCTTCAATATGTCGTAGACCAAGTGGTATCATGACAGAATAAAATTCTCCCTATGACATATTACAAACACAGTTTGGTGAACGAAATTAAGTCAAAACAATACAGGGACTCAATCTGAAATTTATGTCCTTACAAATATCCCCCTTTGACTATTTCGGGACAAAACTAAACCAGTGAAATGCCTAATCGTGCCGTCAAGCCGTATGACGCCTAAAACCCATCCCATAAACACAAAAATACAGGACATGGACTAGAAATTGTAGCACCAGCAAGCATGAACTGTCTGAATGTGATGTAGACTTGAAATCACGAATCGCTGAAAGCATACCTACACACATGAAACAGGCAAACAGATACCCAGTGAAGTATGGAGGAACAAATGATACCAATTTATATTTCTAATATGAACAAATCATTTGAAACATGAGAGCAATTATTTGATACCAATTTGAAGCAGATATAGTCAAACAATATGTAAGATATCAATAGAAGTGCGCACCAAATTTCCCCCGACATCACATACATCTCTCCCCCTTTTTGTCTCGAATAGACAATCCGATGAAAGGATAAACCAATATGAAATATCTAGCATAAGAATATGAAACCAATTTGAGAGTTGAAAAGAGCTACATAATCATGAAATAACCAGCTAAATATGATCAAGCAATGATAAATGAGTAGATAGTAAATGAAGGAATCACACAACGAGTATACCAATTAAATCAAGTGTGATAAACGGACTCATGTCCAAAATACCAATTTGGAACATAAAAGAACCTGCATATAAATCAGTTAGTCCAAAAAGAATGACTCATGCAGTACTAAAAATATACCAATTTGAACCTAAGGACTGCAAACAAATCAGAAGCCATTTTTAATTATGTCGTTCGAACGAGCCAGAGACATCTCTCAAACGAGATGAGGATGTCGCTCGAATGAAGTACATAAGTCGTTCACGCGAGAAGAAATGTCGTTAGAACGACTTCGCGCGACCTGCCAAAATTTCCCAGTTTCCCATAAATATTATAAAATTTAGCCCAGTGAAAAAATTTCCACAAAAAAATTCCAGGAAGGGCTTGACAGATACAAAACAGTGCTAAAACAGTAGGCTTTTAACACAAAACGCACAAACTCATAAAAACTAAAAATGCGAGTTGCATGCAAACATGGTACTGATGTGATCAAACATGGATGTGGAATGAATGGGTGTGAAACTACAACAAATGAGTCACAATTCCAACACATCGAAATGATCAAGAAGCTCTAATTGATAGCGATGAATCATCAAACTTTATCATAGCCATATGACATTTAAAGTGTGAGCTTAATGAACTAAACAAACTACATGCACAAAAATCCAGAATTTTGACGATTCTATAAACAATACTGTCAAATAGCAGTGTTTCAACATTAGGATTTGATGTGCATACCCATTTAAATTTTCTCTAACCAAAAATTCTCGGAGTCCAAATAATACCCCCGGATACTCAATTCTGACTATCTCGGCCATTTCGGAACCAACTCCACACTCGAAATCTCCATCCAAGGTACTTGACCGCAACCCACTAATTTAACCCAATACATCTCAATGTGGTTTTTCCAATTAAAATCTTATCTTTTGTCACTTTATTCAACAGCGACGTATAATTAAAATACTCCGACTTATTTACTTAATCCCAAAAGTAAATATAAAACCCATCAAAAATCATCTAATCCTTGAAAACTCCAAAAATTACTATTCACGATAACCTTTTAAATTCCCAAATTACACTTACTTATGAATTTTAATTATCCCCAAAAGTGCGGGGTGTTACACCCCAAAATTTAACACTCGGGTACGAAAATGGGAAAAGAAGGAAAATTTGAAAAACGAACGATACATTCAGAATTGAGAAGTAAAAAAATAACTCTTTCAAGAACTTGGCATAGTTTGCAAGTAAGAGAGGATTTTTCGGATTAGCCTTAATCATTTTCTAGTAATAAGACAATATGACCATAGTAATCAAGCCAGTTGTCTACAATGAAAATCTAAATATAATAACTTTCCCAAGAAGTGTGGTAAAAATACAATATGATATACATGAGAATTTTCCTATAGACCACAAAGATAACAAGATGCTATTGCAACATTAACAAAGCTTCTATCTAAAAAATGATGCCAAACAATAATGGTGAAAGTTCTACATTATCCTTCCAGAAAATTATGTTGCTTACTGGAACAATTAATAAATGCTATATTTTATTGCTGCTTACAAGGTTGAGAATTCAACTTCTCGAGTGCAAGGTCGATATGCCACAAAACTGTTGTCACACTAAACAAAGTAATTCTCGTGTAATTGAATGCCTTCTACTCCCTTCTATAACCTAATACTATCTGTACAGGAATGTTAAACAATAATGAAATAGATGTTATACCACTTTTGTTTATATGGATGTAAGGTTTTCTAGGAGAGTTAGTGTTGAATTTAAAAATAAAATTATGTTCTAAAAAGAGGAACTCTAGACTATGTGTACCTAAAAGGCTGGAACAATTACAAATCCAGTCAATTGAGTTGGTGATTAACTCCAAGATTGCTCGATACACATGATAGAAAACTATTTGGGTATCACCCAACTCTCTACTGAGCTCAACAATCCTCTGTTCTAGAAACGTGTTCACTCCAAAACTAGTCCATTAATCCCACTAACACAGTTGACGCTTTCATCTTCTTCACCATCATTGCCTATTGTATTAAATTACCCTTCCCATAGAGTGCGTGTCATGCATCCCAAGGGCAGTATCCCCTCGCACACTATTCTCCTCACATTGGCATCATATATGTACCTTATTACATTAATTATTTGCCCGGCTATAATTCATGCAAACTTCTGGGTGGCCAAGGAGTTGCTTGAAAAGAGGTTGATGTAGTCATCTTTGATGAAGGAGAGACAAAAGAGTGAGGACTAAATGAAGTTACTCGCTTTATCTTATCCCAATTGAAGGTGTAATACCTCTAGAGTGTCGAATGCTTGACGAAGCTGTTGGTTAAGGGACTAATGGATCGGGTTGCCAGAGTGCTTGATGGTAGTTTGGTCTACCCAAAATTTATACAATTCATTAGGCCCTCAATTGAATTGATCATATTGTAGAATGGAGCCGCATATGGCAGCCCAATCTTGTCAGCTGTAGCATAAATTTGTAATCGTGTTATTACAAAGAATTGGGGACAGTGATGAGAATGAACACAGATATATGTAACAAAGTAGGTAGGTTATGACCCAACATCATTTACTTGGCCTAGATATATGACTATCACCATGCCCATATGATTATCCTTTATATAATTTTAACCCCACTGTCAGATAGAGTCAGGGATGTGATCTAATGCCTCAGGGGTGCTTTGTTTAAAGGTGATTTATTATTCATGATATTTAAACAAGATAAGAGGCCAGTGTAAAATTTAAACAAGAAAGGTAATTGTAATATTTGAATCAAGGGATGTATCTGTATTTATGACAAACAAGAATGGATGACCATGTAAGTTACCCTTGGTTAATTTAAATAACAAAATTCTTACATTGATGTAAGATACTTGGCAGCAGCTGTGGCGCAATTTGTTTCATGTTCAATGAGTAATTTGAAGAGAATGTCTAATGCACGGGCTAGTCAAGGATTGGGTGTATAATACTGATTACCTATGCATGTATGTGAAGTGGAAATTCACGATTATATTAGAGGACTATATCCCAAATATCTAGAACAATCTATAAATAAATCCACTCAAAGAAAACTAATCAATCAGTATGCATTGTAGATATCTACCAATGTTATTATAACTCTCAACTTAACTCAACTCAACAAAGCCTTTTCCCAATTATTTGGGGTCGGCTACATGAATCATATTTTTCCATTCCATTATGTCCAGTGCAATATCTTTGGTTAAACCACATGTCATCATGTCCTTTTTTATAATATCCCACCAAGTCAATTTAGGCCTACCTCTACCCCTTGTGTTACCATCAATACTAACTAAATCACTCTTCCTTACAGGAGCATCCATTGGTCTACGCTTGACATGTCCAAATTATCTAAGTCGATTTTCTATCAATTTATCTTCTATAGGAGCTACTTTTACCGTTTCACGAATTTGTTCATTTTTAATTTTATCCTTTCGAGTTTTACCACAAATCCATCTTAGCATTCGCATCTCCGCCACACTCATTTTCGGCACATTTTTTTTCTTGGTTGCCCAACACTCTGTCCCATATAACATGGCGGGTCTAATGGTCGTCCTATAATATTTAGCTTTTAACTTCAAAGCTATACGCCTACCACACAAAACGCCGGTAGCACTTCTCCACTTAACCCAGTCTGCTCTAATCCTATGAGTAACATCATCACTAATATATCCATCTGTTTGGATAATCGATCCTAAATAACAAAAATGATCATTTCTAGGTATCTCTTGACCCTCCAATTTCACCACATCTCCATTTGTCCTCCTATTACTACTAAAATTGCACTCCACATATTCTGTTTTAGTTCTGCTTATTTTAAATCCTTTTGTTTCTAAAGTTTCTCTCCTCAATTTCAACCTAGCATTAATCCCTGTCTTAGTCTCATCCACTAAAACAATATCATCTGTAAACAGCATACACCATGGCACCTCATCTTGTATTTGTCCAGTCAACTAATCCATAACAAGATCAAAGAGATAAGGACTTAATGCTGAACCTTGGTGTAGACCTACCGGAATTGAAAATTCACTACTTTCTCCGGTTGATGTACTTACTGTAATCATCGCACCATCATACATATCCTTGATCACATCAATATATCTATGAGTCACTCCTTTTTTATGTATAATCCACCATATTATATCTCTGGGTATCCTATCATACGCCTTCTCCAAATCTATAAAAATCACATGAAGATCCTTCTTTTTCTCCCTATACCTCTCCATTAATCTCCTTAATAAATATATTGCTTCTATTGTTGACCTTATAGGCATAAACCCAAATTGATTCTCATATACTGTTGTCTTTAATCTCAATCTATATTCAATCACTCTCTCCCAAAGTTTCATTGTATGACTCATTAACTTAATAGCACGATAATTTGAACAACTTTGTATGTCCCCTTTATTTTTATAAATAGGTACTAAAACACTTTTTCTCCATTCATCGGGCATCCTATTAGTCATTAAAATTTTATTGAATAATTTTGTAAGCCATGATACTCCCTCCTCCCCTAAGTACTTCCAAACCTCAATAGGGATACCATCTGGTCCTAAAGCCTTCCCTGTTTTCATCTTTTTTAGAGCAATCCTGACCTATGTTGTCCTAATTATGCGGAAGAATATATTTTCTCGAGTCTCCCTAAGTTCCTCTATATCTAATCTACTCCCATTATCTCCATTTAATAACCTCTCAAAGTAGTTTTTCCATCTTTTCATAATTTCATCATCTTTGACTAGGACTCTCGAATTATCACTTTTGATACACTTAACGTTATTAACATCTTTTGTTTTCCTGTCCCTAAGTTTAACAAGCTTATAAATAATTTTTCCCCTTCTTGTGTACCTAATTTTGTATAAAGATCACCATACGCTTTTAACTTAGCATCTCTTACCACTTTCTTAACTTCCTTTTTAGCCCATTTATATTTCTCAAAATTTTCTTCATTTCTATTTGTTTTCCATGTTTTAAAGCACTCCCTTTTAATTTTTACTATATGTTGTACTTATTCATTCCACCACCAAGTTTCTTTAGACTGTGGCCCCTTGCCTTTTGATTCTTCAAGAATTTCTTTTAATATTCTCCTAATGCATGTGGCCATCTTATTCCACGTTATGTTAGTCTCTTCTTTAGTATTCCATGTTGCTTCATTCAATAATTTATCTTTAAATAGTTATAATTTCTCTCCTTTTAAGTTCCACCACCTAGTTCGTGGGTTAATCTTCACTTTTCGCACTCGTGATTGATTTTTAATATTTATATACAACACCATTATCCTATGTTGTGAGGTTAAGATCTCTCCCGGGATAACCTTGCAATATTTACACGTTAATCGGTCTCCTTTTCTAGTAATAAAAAAATCTATTTGGCTCTTGTGCGTTCCACTTTTATAAGTTATTAAGTGTTCAAGCCTCATTTTAAAACATGTATTTACTAGTACAAAATCATAAGCCATCGCAAAATCTAAGATAAACTCTCCCCCGTCGTTCCTATCTCCAAAACCATATCCTCCATGCACTATCTCATATCCTACACGATCTTCTCCTACATGGCCATTAAAATCTCCCCCTATATAGATTTTCTCACCTACGGGTATTTCTTGAATTAGTTCATCCATTTGTTCCCAAAATTTTACTTTAGTGTACTCATCTAATCCTACTTGAGGTTCATAAGCACTAACCATATTAATTATGTTTTCACCTAATACCAATTTTACAAGTATAAGTCTATCACCTTTCCTAATAACGGTTACGATATCGTCCTTAAAGTTCTTATCTACTATTATTCCAACTTCGTTCTTATTTCTATGTTTTCCTGTATAATAAAATTTAAATCTTGTATTTTCTATTTCTCTAGATTTCTCACCGACCCATTTAGTTTCTTGTAAACAAGCTATATTAACTTTTCTTCTTATCATGGTATCTACCAACTCCATCCCTTTTCCTGTCATAGTCCCTATGTTCCAAGTCGCTAACCTAAGTCTAGTATCCTGGACTAGCTTCTTTACCCGCATAAGAGAAAAATAAGAGAACTGAACATACAATGAATATAGCATGTATAAGAAGTTCTCTGAATAAGAAAGGTTGCTAGAGGGAAGAACTGGCGTCCTTCCCACCATCCTTAAATAAGTTGCTGCTGTGATGGTTAGTGCCTAGATATATAATTAAAACAACACATTAAATTGTACTGCTATGCATGATTTAACTGTTATCAAACAAAGCATAAAGAAAAAGAGAGATATATGGAATAAGCAAACATTTCCATGTATGTGCACTATTTGCTTATCTCTCACTTATTTAAACTTGTTTATATCTTGGTCCTACATCAACAAGGAAAATAAATTGTAAGAATCTGATTTTGTCAGAGCTATGGTAAAAACATATTTTTCACTCTAGTAATCTAGATCCTCAAATAACTCAAGTGGCAATTGTTTTACTACCTTGGCACCGTTTCAATCGAAATTGTCGATATGAATCAATAACAATCTCCATTGAATAAACAAAATAAAGAATGAGAACTCAAAATTAGACATATGCTTACATTTCCCTCCTCCTTCAACAGTAAAAAACCTCAAAATAAAATTCTGAATTACAAAATTAAAACCTTAAGATACATATATGAATTAAATCATTTAGTACATGACAAGAAACCCTAAAATCCTAAATAAATTTCAATAAATAAGATGAAAAACTAACATAAAGGTTAAAATATTTATATAAATAACGGCATGTCTGAACGAAAGTTAGAATAAGAAACAAATTGAGCAACATGTGTATATGCATATATATGGACAAATTGAGCGACATGTGTGTATACATATAAACTCGAACACACCCATTATAATAACATTAGATCTCCGTAAAATTTACCAAATGCAAAACAAGTATATATGTGTCTGTATATATATATGTATATATATCCAATTCTATTTATTGAATCAATATGAAAACATACACAAATATATCATCTTTGTACAAATAATGAATCATGTTAAATAAAAAGATTTACCCTATGACCTCACCATGAACTTATAATGAACCAGAAGACCGAACCTCTTGTGCAAGAAATGTGTGATCGAATTTATGTAACATGAATCTGTATTTATAGAAAATCTCTTGTGATGTTTTGTCAACCTCTAATTGGAAGTTCAAAGAGTATCTTTAAACACTCACATCTGGTCCTAAAGTATAAATTAAACATGCGATCGAAGAATAGAACAATAAGATTCTAACTTGGCCATCACTAGCACATAACCCAAAATGTAAGAAAATACCTCTTTATAAGGAAGTTTGAAGAGTATCTTTTATCATCCACACAACTATACAACCATAACCACCTAAAACAATACCATAACACACACACACACACACACACACACACACACACACACATATATATATATATATATATATATATATATATATATATATATAGAGAGAGAGAGAGAGAGAGAGAGAGAGAGATAAACGTGCATAGTTCTTCCAAACCCTAGGATGAACCCTAAGTCGCGATTTGGGATGAAGTTTCAGAGATGACAAACCCTTGGTCGAGATGAAGTTTCGTGATTTGGGTTGCGATTTGCAGGTGTTGAGAAACTTCGCGAATTGGGTGTTAAGAAGCTTCATGATTTGACAAACCCGAGGTTTCGGTTTTGGAGGTCTTCACATTTTGGAGATGGTGCTGAAGTTTTGGAGATAGTCATTTTAAGCAAAATAATTACTTTTAAAATACTGAGCTAATATTACTAACAATTATCTCATATTAGTAATGGTAATATACTATATTAATGGTAAAATATTGTCAGTAATACCAACAATAGTTTGTTATTAAGTGAGCGTTTTGGTGTAGTGTACTGCGGTATCAGTGACGGTCAAGTATAGGAGGAGGGGGAGAGTTGGCTGTGAAGGCATGAGCACCGGAGGTCAGGTGAGGTATCTCTTGATCTGGTCAAAAGCTTCTTGGTATGCCTCATTTCTAAATTTGGTTGAATATTTCCAAAGAAGTTTAAAAATGGGTTCGTACATAGAAGTCAGTTGGCTGATGAACCGACTGATGTATTGCTGTTTACCCAGCCTCATCTGGTACTATCGCAGTCGTTCGAAGAATTTTCTCAGGACGGGGATATGACCTTACCGAGCTTTGGACTTGATGATCATGTCTTCAACATATACCTCAAATTCTTTATGAATGAGGTCATGCATGATGGTTATGGAAGCCCTTTGGTTGGTAGCCCTAGCATTTTTTAGCCCAAACAGCATGACGGTGTAATAAAAATTTCCTCATGGGGTGATGAAGGAAATTTTCTCTTGGAGGTCAGGGTACATTTTGATCTAGTTGTAAAAAAAAATCCATTGACAAATGACTTGAGGACGTGGCTGGACGTATTGTCCACAATCGTGTTAGTGTTGGGAAATGGGTAATCATCTTTCTAGGATACCTTGTTCATATCCCGATAGTCGCTGAACACTCATAATTTTCCTCTCGATTTCAACACGAGGACAATGTTTACAAGCCATGTAGGTTATTTAACTATGCGAATGAAACCCACTTTCTGCTATTTGACAACCTCTTCTTTGACTTTGAGGGAAAATTTCGCTTGGAGCTTTCTTAATGTCTGCTTGACTAGTTTACTTTTTGGGAATGTGGAGATTTCGTGATGATCTATCTCTGGGTTAATATCGATCTTGTCATCATAGGACCATAAAAAGACATCTACAAAATCTTTTAGCAGTTGTACAAATTGCGCCCGCTCATGCTCGTTGAGGGTAATATATAAATGGCTACTAAATCGAGATTAATAAAATCTCATCATCATTTGATTGAATGTGGTTATGTTGTTTATTATTTTCCTTATTGATATCAGTTAAGAATTGTTCATTTATGAAATCATTATAATCAAAAGTTTAATTTTAATTAATGCAATTAATGTAAGGCACAATAAGATACTCAAAATCTTCCATTATTTCATTATCAGGGAATACAAAATTGAGAACATCATCAAAAGAGGCCTCATTTACATTTATAAGAAAAAGGAGAAACATAAGCAAGTGCATAGGTTTCTTGGATGGAGTAAACAACAAGGTTTGGCTGGACTTGAGTAAGTGTGATTGGGATGGCATGCCAATTTAGGAGAGGTACTTTAGCAGTTGTGATTTTGACGAATGGGTCCAAATTAGAAGAGGTACTTCAGCAGTTGTGATTATGATTTCTTGGATGGAGTAAATGATAGTTGTGATTTTGATAGATCGTGATGGCACAGCATCTTGGTGGATCAAGCAAAGACACAACCCCATTGTATGTAGTTCAAAGGGTTCCTCGGAGTCATTTCCCTCAGAGTTCTAAATGATTTCCATAATTTCCTCGATCAGAGATTTCACCACGTACTTCCTTTCTTCGCCCTAGATGTTGTTGTCTTGGAAAAAGATCTCTAACCCCGGCTTCATCTTTTTCTTGGTGGGGTTATACCAAAGTTTAGAGAATACACAAAAAGGGGACGTCTTCACCCGCTTTGATAAATATTCCATTAAGAGAGTATTCCAAAATGGTCTTTTCATATTCCAAGCTTTTTTTGTCGTGTTCAATAGAGTGCTTTGAGTTTGGCAGAAGAAGTTTGGTAGCCCAACTCACATGGGGGAAACGCTTCTTTTAGGACTATCGGCTCAAGGATCCCTCGTTGGCATTATCCTAGGCCCACTTTGGGCATGGAGGACATATCTTTGAACATCTAGATTACATTGACAATTCTATGAAGGCTATGTTCTGGACAAACTCGGTCCTTAAAATTGCCTCCCGCTGGGACAAGGGGTGGATCGATCTTGAAATTGGAGAGGAATATGTCATGGTCCCATGTTGAATCTCCAATACTGGGCTCCTGGTGCTCGCACTGTCTGAACTATCGTCATCCTAAGGATGGTGATGACATGGCCGTTAGATAAGAATTTAAGTTTCTTACCAAGAGTAATTGATGAATTCTACAACCTCCAAGACCTTATCAAATAGGTCTTCCCACTCAACAGGGAAGTGAAGAACTGAAGGAACCAGATATCCCTAAAGTTTCAGGGTTGTGAGCAACTCAAGAATGCTGCATATCTCCTCTTTTTGACAAAATATACGGGATATGATATATCGACATCATCCAAACTTATTTTTTCTATGGGTGCCACCCACTCATCTAATTCTCGTTCCCAGTTTTGAGCTTCCATGAATAGGCCACTTAATCTCTTATAGTCGATTGTCATCTCTTTTGATAGTTTTAACCCAAACCTTTGGAGTTGATCTAGTGTTATAAGAAGTTCCATGCCTCCCCCTCTAATCTGGTGTAGACGATAATACAAGATCGCGTGAGGAGCAATAGATCTTAACCAGTAATGTATGTGAGTGTATAAGAAAGGACAGGCAGACCTTGAGAGGTTTAGGTGAGACTATGGTGGTGCTGGGCTATTTGACAGGCATAATTTGGGTGGAAGGGTCAAACTCGGGGTTATTTGCCAAGAATATAACATTTGTTTTGATTCCATGTGCTGGGAGAGATTGTGAGTGGTGTTGGGTTGGGATTAGCTGGTGGGGTGATGATGCTCCAGTCTATAAGGCCTCAGATTACATTTTTAAGGTGCAAGCATTGATCGGTGGTGTGGCCTATAACTTGGTAAAAGTCACAACGGGAATTATGTTTAATGTTTTTATAGAGTGAGTTTGGTAATGGTCGGGGTTCCAATGGTTTGATGAGATTTTGAGCTAGTAGGGCCTGGTATACCTTTGACAGGGGAGCATGGAGCTCAATGTACTCTTTATGGATAGGATTGTGGTGACTTTTTAGTGCCCAAGAAGTGACAAGTTAGGATATGTTGTTAATGGTTGAGTCTGAGGTATTTGTGGGCTTATTATACTTCGGTGTAAACTATTCAGTCATATTTTTTGGTTCAGACTCTATTTAGTAACACCTTCTTCAATTTCCACACCAGCCTCTTGGAGGGCTTCGAAGTGTGGGTAGTACTGTCCTCCTATAGATGATCGTATATGAGTCAAGAAGTTCTTCTTCACAATGTTTACTTGTTCATAGTGGTGGCTTTCACTCTTCACCTCCTAATGAAGTTGCCGATTGATTACTCGGGGTTTTACTTTAGTAATTTTAGATCTCTACATGTGACCTTGAGTTCTTTGATGTATTTGTACTAGGGCATGAACTCCCTGGATACATCCTCCCAGCTATGGATTCAAGATTCTTCGAGCAATAAGAAACATTGGAGAGCACTCTCTTTGTTAGAACGTTTGGGCCATTATTTCTTCCGAGGCTCTAAGAAGGGTCATGGCCCGGTGGTAACTATGTAGGTGCACAATTAGGGGCCCACTTCCCCCAAACTTCTTGATGTCTGGCCTCTTAAACTTTTATGGAAACCTAACCTTAGAGTAGAGAGACATGTGGGTGTAGTATATATAGTTTCTTTACATATTGAGTTGGTAAAATTTCTTTGACAACAGCTTGAGTTCTTCCTTAACCTTGTTCAGTTCTTCTTCTTTAGGATCCACAAGCACTGATGGATTAGCCCTAGGCTGGGCAAGGTTTGGAATTAGGATATGAGTAGGTGGAAGACCATTTATAGGCGAGGAATGCGAAGCATGTTGGTATTCCTCTATGACCCAAACAGGTTCGGAGATAGGTGGACCCATGGCACGAGGAAAGAGGATATTAGGTTCATGAGCTTCAGGAGTCTGGGCTCGATGTCACTGCATATCTTGGACATCATATTGAAGGTTGTCAATCTTAACATTGAGTTGGGATATGATGGCCATTTGATCTGGCTAAACATTTGGTGCTTGTCCAGCATTGTCCATTAATATCTTGTGAAGGTAGATCCCAAATTCGGTTGAAGTAGTAGAGGAATCGACGAAGCTTCGGGGTGGTTTGATGGAAGTTCGAAGCTAATAAGGAGCCAGGATAAAGTAGGGTATACAATCGACCTGAGAGAGAGAAATGATTTGGTTTATTTTTGAAGAAAAAAGAGAATATTTTTTTGGTATCTTGGAAAAAGGGACGATGTTTTTGGTATTTTTGCTTTTTTTTTTTGAAAAAGAGGGAAAATGGAGAATCCTCAGCATGATTATTATTATTATTAGTTTTCACTTGTATTTTGTTTTCCTAAATGCAAGGAAAATTCCGAAGAGGCTCCGATCCTGGAGAAAGGATAGGGTATGAGATATAAAATACGGTTTGACTTGTTTCCAAGCTCACGAAAAGGGTAATTTTTTTAAGAAAGGGCGAAATAGAATGAAAATTTGGGCGGTACCTCGAATCAAAATTTCGGTGGAGCTTTTCATGGTAATTGAAAAAATAATTATGAGTACCCAAAGGCCGACACTTGTAATGCCCTAACCCGAATATATGGGTTACCCATGGTCAACCAAGTCTGACTCGAGTGTTAGGTGTGAAGTACAATGAAATAACATAAATAATATTGCTAGTCCAGTTTTGTTTAAATAACCTTTCACTTCTTTAGCATGCGATTCCAATTTAAATCAAACTATGTGAGGGACCTATGAGAAGAATCCCTGGAATCCAAGCATACAGAGATACTAACGTAAAATAAAAGAGTATACTTACGTGTACAATGCTCTTAAAATGGGTAACCTCACCCAACCTGCCGTAACAAGGTGAGGAAATGAGTCGAATGCCCAGTGGAAAATTACAACAATGCAATAGAGTATCGAATGACAGAAAGGAGACTGTAACACGTTATATCTAGGTGCAGATGCCACTACCTTATACACACACACACACACACACACACACATTAATTCATGAAACCGTTTTTATTCTAAAAACGTTATCCCTATTAATTCACCTTAAACTTATAAAAGAACTTCTTATTACTTGATTTGAAATTTATTTCTTGATCTAACACACCCGGTTAAACAATTTAAACAATATCCTTTATTTAACTAAAATCATTTCAATCCCCTAAATTATCATTTGCTCATACAAAATTTAGTATTTTCATTGAAAATCACCTTTCAGCACATGCAAACACCGTGTTAGAAAATAATTATTTTTCCTTGAAAGCCTTTCATAAACTCACTCTCATGTTAATTATGGGTCAAACCTCATTATGTATCTTAATTACCCATTTAGTCACCTCACTTTACTATTCTTTTACTTTATGGACATTAATCAATTTTCATATTTACTTGTCCACGTTGTTCTTTACTGGAACATTTATTAATTTATTCAATTTAGGTTGTCATTTCTCATATATCCCACATAACCCATTTCCTGACGTGTTCCACTTTTTATTATCCTTTTCTCAAAATCATCCAATATTCGCATACTTTAGCGGGCTCCACACCATCGGCCATGCTACTATATGCTCTGGCCAGTGATTTTGAGTTTTTCACTCCAGGCTTCGGGCCCTCATTAATTATTCCTAGTGTCATTCGAGTACATATTAACGTGTTTCAACATTTTTTAAATATCCACATTACCACACTTCCCTTTACTGGTCGAAGCCAAAACCCAAGGTTTTACTCCAGCTTGTGTTACACTTTAAAAATCATCATTTCTTGACCTTTATGCACTTGCATTGATTTTAGCCCAAAATCACTTTCATATACAACCATTTTGTGTAACAACGTTTCCAATATTTTTATTTTGTAAAAATACTCCTCTTTACCATTTTACCTATTTGTTTCCAAACTTGTCCTTTCCTCTTTTAACAAGTGTCATCTCCAAAAAACATTATTAAGTTATACACACTAATTTCTTAAATGTTTTAACCCTTTAACACTTATTTAACACTTTGGAGAAACATACATATCGAGTTGGAAATATATTTATTCCATTACTTTATTTACTAAGAAACCCCCCCATTTTTCTTTTATTTTCACATGTAGTCTGGAAACACCCACTCACCACATTTTTTACACCTTTAACACACTTTAAAGGGTGAATTTTTCCATTTTCTTCATTTCATGTTTAAATCCAATAAAACCTTCATTAAAATTGTTTACAAGCCTATTACCAAAATACTACAAGTTTATACACACAAGGATATGGATTTGAATTCCAAAAATCCCATTAAATGGGTCTAACACATGGTTTATTCTATAAATTTGACAATATTGACATAAACATGCTTTTCAAGCTAAAAGACATTTTTATTTTTTCAAAACTTGAGTGAATGCCTATTTATGTAAAAATCCCATTTTTCACACGAAAATCTTTAAACCTTTGCCCATAAAATATTTTCAACAAAACAAATAATGTTTCAAATACTTTATTCCATAAAATATTTAGATGTCAAGATTTATTAAAATATAATATTTTTCTTAAAACTCTTGGGATCTTTCATAAATCATCATTTTTCACAAAACCATAAGATATTTCATTCTTAAATCATATATGCATTCTACAATAACAAGTTCTAGCTATAAGACCAATAATATGCAAAATAGAGTTCTAAAGCTGAGAGTAGAGTTTCCCAATTCAAATGAAGCTTCAACAATGGAGGATGTAGTGTAGAAGAAGATGGCAGCCTACCAACTCTCAAGGTGGCGTTAAAGAGGTTGCCTAGATCCACAAAGCTTGTCTTCTTGCAAGATCCACTAAAACCCCCTTCAAACTCTATGATTTGCTTAACATTCTTCTTAAAAAAAACCCAACAATACCTCTAAAATTCGTATCTTTGTTCAAAAATGGTGTAGATGGGTTATAAGGAATATATATGGAAGAATATGGTGAAACTATGGTGGTTATGAGTGGAAGGATGGTGGCGTAAGGTGGTTTGTGGTGGTTGGTGGAATAGAAGCTATCAATAGCTTGAGAGAGAAGCCAAATATGATTTGGGTCTCCCAAATAAACCAAATACACATTATATACTTACAAAACCCTAAGGAGTTAAATTACCCAAAGACCCTTACACTTAACCCTTAAGGCCATGGGTAATCTAGTATTTTGTCCCACATTTTTATGTGGTCCTCTGAGATGTCAACATGCCATCAAATTCGATGACTCACATCATGACAACACATTGAATAGGATAAGATGTTGAAACTTAACTCCAGTTGTTCGAATGACCCTGAGCTTCATTCGAATGAGATTTCTCATTAGTTCGAATGAACCTTCCAACGAGGTGTTCTAACGAGATGCCAGCACATGCAATGAATGGATCAAACCAAAATTATCTTCCTTCGAACCTCCATAAAATGTTTCATTCAAACAAAATCAACCCCTCATTTGAACGACTTCCAATTTCCCCAGTCCAAACTTTGTGCCTTAATAATTTTGGTTTGCCGAGCATGAAGGCCATTATGTTACCTAAATTTGATCCAAGATCCATCTTACCAAGTATAAGGCCCAAGTGGGTCATACTAAATAATCAAATCACACAAGTACGGTCAAAGTCTTGGTATGGGTGTTACATTCTTCCCTATTTAGGGACTTTCGTCCTCAAAATTATTAATCCTTTGATCTCGCGAACTCCCTAAATTATCAATCCTTACTCTAAGTCATAGTAATCTTTCAAGGATAAGTCATCGAAGTCCTAAATCATCAAAATTTATCATACTCCCTACCACTAGGGGCTGTCAACGAAGAACTTGACATGCAACATGTTCTAACGCTCACCATCAGGGAAACCATCAAAATTGCATAACAGTCATCGAGTCTCTGCTTATTCAGTGATCACATCCGATCAAGTCCTTAGGCTTCCTAGCTAAAGCCCCAAAGAATACTGGCACCACTATTGGGGCAACCCTCTTAAGTGATCGACACTCACTCAAAGGAAAACAAAATGCAACTAATCACCCAATTCATCGTCATAAATTGTTTCGATTATTAGGGTTACATATCCTAAGTCTCCTCAAATTATTGGGTCTTCCTGACCCAACAAATTCACTTAAACTTGATATTAACCTCGCATAACTATCCACTCTCTTCGAGGGGCATCATAACAACAAAGTCCCAAATCATGCATACAACTAATACCTTTCTATAGGACCCTCTATGAGCCTAGGACCACATTAAATGTAATACTAGGGATCACTCGCCTAGGAATTAAAATAATCCACCTACCATGGCAAACAACACCTAGTGCTATGTTTTCTCGAGTTCTAACAACTATACAATGTCCTCAAGTCATTATCCTACACTTTACAACCAGAGCCACTAACTTCCATTCCAGCCAATCATAAGGTTTCTAATTCTAAGGCGAATGGACACTATGAGCAAACTGCGTAGTCGAAAGAAAAACCACCCATTCAAAGAACTTTGTGCAATAACAAGGATACCTTACACAAGGGTGCACCCAGTTACTGAGCTGCATTGACTAGGCCAGTTCCAACCACACTCTACTGGACCAAATTACACCGAACAATAACATAGTACTAATCTGGGCTACCACAATTGTGGGATCACAATCCTCGATCACCGGCATTGAAAAGGGACACAAAGAATCAGGAAGAATGAATAACCATCTCAGTAAAATCCTATCCATAATAAATGAATCATGGTTTACAAAAAGAGGACCTATGACACATATTTTGAAGTCTACGACTCCGCCTAGATGTTCTCACTGGACACGAACCTAGCCACACGCCATGGCTTGGGCCACCAATTATGACGAATTGGATCACAACCCATCCATCTCCATAAGATGTATACCGACCTATTGGGCTTTGGGAAGTCAAACATTGGGCTTCCATCCTTAGGTTAATGCTTCCCATTTACCTCCTTGACATACACGAACCACTCTAGTTGGCGAATGCCTAATGCCTTTGTCAATGCTAACCTTTCCCACATCTATAGTGACGTCGTGACCAACCTAATACACATAGATTATAATCGACATTATAATACCATGATTGTATCCCAAACGTGTGGTTAGGAAGTGCACCGTTAAGAGAAGCATTCACCTAATAATAACCTTTACCTATACGAGGTTATCATTGAGCTTATCTCCAGGTTTTATGCAATGGAATTTATGCAATGGTTAAAACGATAACCATTATCATTCTAAGGGTAGTAAGTACCATACAGGGCTATATCTCTGAATCCAAATCAGTTTTGGTAAGACGTGTCAAGAACTAGTTCCCTCCTTGCTAGGGCTATTCTAACTTATGCTATCTACACATGCCAAATCCTAAGCATGCTTCAATATCCCTCCTAGGGTGCCATTTCAAAATCTCTAATATGATATCATCAATCAAAGACCCGAATGCATTTTCTATTACTCCTAAAAGTCAAGTTCTACATCGCATACACTATTCATTCCATGACACCCGATCATCACGCCCACTTAGGACACAAACTTCTAGTTTCTCTTAGAAGGTTACATCACATATCTATGCCAATTTGGATGATAGTACCCAACACGTATATTATTTGACTCTTTTAAACCTTGACTAATAACCTGAGATTGTCACATTACCCTCAATACCAACATCATTAGAATATATTTACTCCATGACACTAAACTTAACTGGTTGCCTATGGATAATAATCATACCACAACATAATTGTCGTCGAAATCCTGATGAGATCTCATCACCTATGATCCTCTCATATTAGGTACACATCACAAACATGTCAATCAAGCGCTCATAAATTCACTTATCTACAAGACTCTACGCTGCAATTTAACCTTTGAACACGTGAAGGTGTCATAATAAGTCTACTATTTCCCTTTTTGTTCAAAACACTGACATATGTAAAACCTATTACTCTCTTATCGAGATCCAACAAGGGTCCGAAGACCTTATTCCAGATGGCTGATTCCATAGAACATGCATCAAACACCGAACTGACACTATTAAGGATTTTGGGAAGATACATGACATTGTGTACAACCTATAGGTCTATAGGTCTACATCACCTACATCATTAGGGATCCTATTCCTCAGAATTGCATTATATTTTCTAAAACCCTATCATTGAAGACTACCTAAATTTCACTCCTAACTTACTTTAACCATAAATTATTTCATACGTAACATACTTACCCCAACTTGCTCGTAACCTCTTATCATACCTTCCGAGGTACAACTTTTACTTAATAGCCATCAAGGCATTTACTTATAACAATAGTATCTTACCGACCTAGACTGGGTATATATCCTCAAGTGTTGACCAACATGGTTCTCCATACCTATCGAATCATTAATTACCTACGACATGACACTACCCTAAGGATTGAGTTTTCTTAATCACAACATCATTACTAACTACCCGAAAGTACCTCACTAAGGAACTTAAGGCATTCTTATCACAATCAACACCTCTTAGGCATGGCACTCTAATTTTACCTAATCTCCATGGTTGACTTTATAAAACCCATGTATCTAACTCAATGGATGTCATTTCACTGTATTAACATGTTAATAGATTTGATGCATAAGCACCTCATACTGAAATCATGGTGTCGCCACTATTGGCTCACATATACACTTGTAAATCACTAACATGTCTCATTATAAGTTCGACATTGATTAATGATAACTAACTTGGTCACATGACACTTGTCAATGAATTACCCATCGTGCTAATATATTCGACTCTATTGTCGAGAACACGAACTAAAATCGTCACCAATCTATCTTGATTGGACCGAAACAAACACTGACATCAAAAGATTCACAACCGACCTCACCATGTAACTCCCAAAATAAACCTTGAACCTACAGTTCTGATACCATTTGTAACGCCCCGACCCAAAATTTTGAGTTACCCTTCGTCAACTCAGTCCGACCCGAACATTAGGTATGAAGTGTAATAAAACAATCTAAATAATGTTGGTAGTCCAATTTTATTTATTTAACATTTTAATTTTTTAGCATGTAATTACAGTTTAAATCAAACCATGCGAGGGACCCGTGGGAAGCATCCCCGGAATCCAATCATATAGAGCTACTAACGTAAAATAAAAAGGATGCTTACATGCATAATGCTCTCAAAATGTGGAACCGCGCCCAACCTTCCGTAATAAAGATAAGTGGAATAATCCAAATGCCCAATGGGAAATTACAACAATGTAGTATAGAATTAAACTGCAGAATGCACTCTAACACATTATATCTACGTGCACATGTAATTACCTTATATATATATATATATATATATATACACACTTTAATGCATGAAACCATTTTTAATCTAAAAACGTTACTTATCCCGATTAATTCACCTTAATTTTAGAAAAGAACCCGTTTTTACTTGACATGACATTTAATTCTTGCTTTTAAACACCGGATTAAATACTTTAAACAATACCCTTTGTTTAAGGAAAATCATTTCAATCACCGAAATAACCCCTTTGCTCATACCAAATTTACCTAGTATTTTCACTAAAAAAACACAAGCAAACACCGTGTTAAATCCTTTTATAAACTCACTCGTGTGTTAATTATATGTTAAACCTCATTAGGTTTCTTAATTATCTATTTAGTCACCTCACTTTACTATTCCTTTTCTTTATGGACATTAATCAATTTTTAGATTTACTCATCCATGTTATTCTTTACCGTCTTTATCAAAACATTTATTAATTCATTCAAGTAATGTTGTCTTTTCTCATATTTCCCCCACAACCCATTTCCTCACATGTTCCATTTTTCATTATCTTTTTCTCAGAATCATCCAATATCCACATACATTAATGGGCTCCACACTATCGCCTATGCTACCATATGCTCTGGCTAGTGATTTTGTGTCTTTCACCCTAGGGCTCGGGAACCTTCTTAATTATTTCAGATGTCATCCGAGTACATATTAATGTCTTTAACCACTTTTTAAATGTCCACATTTCCAGACTTACCTTTACCAACGGAAGCCAAAACTCGGGGCTTCACCCCATCATGTGTTACACTTTAAAAATCATCATTTCTTGTCTTTTATACACTTGCATTGATTTAATCCCAAAATCACTTTGATTTTTGACCATTTTGTGTAACACCTTTTCTAACATTTTTATTTCATAAAAATGTTCCTCTTTACGTAAATTACCATTTTACCCATTTGTTTCCTAACTTGTCCTTTCTTCCATTTTCGCAAGTGTCATTTCCCAAAAACATTATTAAGTTATACGCACTAACTTTTTAAATATTTTTAACCCTTTCACACTTATTTAACACTTTAGAGTAACATATATCTCGAGTTGGAAATCTCTTCATTTCATTACTTTCTTTACAAAGACCCCCCCCGAATTTCCCTTTATTTTCATATGTAGTCTAGAAACACCCACTCACCACATTTTTGGCACCTTTTAACACACTTAAAAGGCTTAAAATTTCCATTCTCTTGTTTACTTGCCCATTATCAAAATACTACAAGTTTGTGCACATGAGGAGATGAATTTTAAGTCCAAAAATCCCATTAAATGGGTCTATCACATGGTTTATTCTAAACAGTTCACAATATTGGCATAAACATGCTTTTCAAGCTAAAATACATTTTTTTCTTTAAAACTTAAGTTAATGTCTATTTATATAAAAATTCCAATTTTTCACAAGAAAATCTTTAGACATTTGCCCATAAAATATTTTCAACAAAATAAGTATTATTTCAAACATTTTATTCCTTAAAATGTTTAGATCTTAAGGTTTCTTAAATAATATAACATTTTCCTCAAAACTCTTGGGATCTTTCATAAATCATCCTTTTTCATGAAACCACAAGAAATTTCATTCTTAAATCATATATGCATTCAACTCTAACAAGTTCTAGCTACAAGACCAATAATATGCAAACTAGAGTTCTTAAGCTAAGCGTAGAGTTTCCCACCTCAAAGGCAGCTTCAACAATGGAGGATGAAGTGTAGAAGAAGATGGGAACCTCCTACCTCCTAGGCTGGCCTTAAAAAGGTTGCCTAGCTCGACTAAGCTTGTCTTCGTGAAAGATCCACTAAAACCCCCTTCAAACTCCATGATTTCTTCCACCTTCTTCTTCTTCTAAAAAAACCCCCAAACAATACCTCCAAAATTCACGTATTTGCTAAAAAATAGTGTAGATTTGTTTACAAAGCTTATATATGGAAGAATATGGTGAAACTATGGTGGTTTTGGGTGGAGGGATGGTGGTTTAAGGTGGTTTGTGGTGGTTGGTGGATGAGAAGCTCTCCAGAACTAGAGAGAGAGAGAGGCTAAATCTGATTTGAGTCTCCCAAATAAGATAAACACATATTATATACTTCCAAAATCCTAAGTGGTTAAATCCACCAAATGCCCTTAAACTTAACCCTAATGGAAAAACGATAATATAATATTTTGTCCCACCTTTTGATTTGGGCCTTTAAGAAGTTAACACGTCATCAGATTCGAGAACCCACATCATGACATCACATTAAAAAGGATAATATTTTTAAACTTAGCTCCGGTCGTTCAAATGACCTTGAGCCTCATTTGAACAAGATTGCTCACTCATTTGAACGACCCTTACAACGAGGTGTTCTAACGAGTTATCATCACAAGAGATGAATGGATTAAACCGAAGTTGTTAGAAGTTTTATTTGAACCTGATTTAAATGTCTAATTTGAACAATATCGACCCCGCATTCGAACCACCTCCAATTCCCTTGGTCCAAACTTTGTGCCTTTAAAATTCCAATTCTACGATAATATAGTCCACGTTGTTACCCAAATTTTATCCAAGATCCATCTTACCAAGTCTAAAAACCCAATTGTGTCATACTAAATCATTAAATCACGCAAGTAATATCAAAGTCTTGGGGAGGGTGTTATAATGCCTATATGAGGTTTATACATTTAGTGGGTTAGTGGAAGGGTTTTCCCCTTGGCATGACTTCCATGATATAACTTTTACCTATAAATGAAATCATTCATCAGTACATGGAGACAAGACATTTGATATACCTGAGTGTATCTGAATTGCCTCACTATATACCTTATGCGGATGGCTCGTGTGAGAGAGAATTCAATATATTCAACGCATGTGAACAAGTTCCCTTTTATATACCATCATGAGTTCGATCAAGCGGTATGATTCGGGAGGAACCATTCAATATACATCGAAGGTATGAGGTCAATAGTAGGTGAGAAAATATCATATAGGTTAATCGCACTCTGCAAGACTAGCACCCATCATGAAATGACCCCCCAGTACGGGACACAATTTTGGTCAATATTGCCATGCTCTGTTGATGTAGTGTGTAAAAATGCATGAGTCTTTGTAAGAAAATAATTTCTATCATTTGATCATATCTTAGGATAACATAGTTTTTGGCATATCCCTTTACCATTTGATTCGATCCGTCATGAAGAATCAAATTTCCATCATGTCCAAATTCAAGATGATCTCCCCATTACGAAGGTATAAAATAATTTAGGATTTTTAATTTATTTACGTTTATAATTGGGGGATATCTTTATCTAAAAAATTAAGGCATTTTATTTATTTAATTTTTTTTCAAAGTATGCGCATCTTATTCAAATGAGATGGGATTCTCATTCTAACTAGATGTCATTTTCATTCGAAGTCTCGTTTAAAGTTTACTTTGATCGAACATCGAATGAGGGTATACTATTTTGCTTCGTTTGAAGCTTGTTCAAATGAGATAACTATTTCGTTCGAACGAACTTACTTTCATTCTAAAGGGATGATATTCTCATTTGAACAAGCCTAGTTTTCATTCGACCGAGTGCTGCCACCTCGAATTTTGAGCCTTTCATATAAATACCTATTTTGAAGGGATTTAAAAGAGTCTTTTATAAAAATGATTTCTGCATACTTGGTGAAAAAGTTCTCACTTTATTTAGGTCTAAAACACCTTTTGATTCACAAATCATCACTCCTAAACATATATATGTGAACCTATTTGAAACACTAAATAGTTTCATATCTAAGTTACTCTTGTGGAGAGATCTTCCTCACTACTGACCATTGTGGTTCTCGAGGGATCACTGCTAAAGGAAGATAAAGGCTGATCGGTGGATACCGAGGGTGGACCGCCTCCTGTGGACGACTCAGGAGAGAGCCGTATTCTTTAAATGTTTTGTAAATTATCTCTTGTAAACTCTAAATTGCTGATTAAAAAAGGTTTTACCCAAAAGTGTTTTTTTCCTTAAATTTCCTTGTTTATTTGCATGCTTTATCTTCTTTATCACCTAGATGCTTGCTTAAGATAAAAAGATAAAATTTAGATATCATGTGTTATGGACAATTAATTTTATAAATAATCCATTAAGATCACAAGCGCACTCTAAAATTGGTATCAGAGTCTGTTGCACAAATTTACTGTGTGATCATGATCGCAAAAATATTTTTTTTCTTTGATATCAATTTTTTGAAAAATTGTTGATCTTTGAAAAATCGGTTGTATAATTGAGTGTCCATCTTTAATGGTACAAATTATGCACACTGGAAGGCTAGGATGAGGTCTTCTTTAAAGGCCTTATTTGAACGTGTTTGGGTAGTCTGTAAAAGAGGGTGGACACCTCATACACTTACAATTGATAATGTTGTCGGCTCTAAACCTATCTCACAGTGGACAATGGACGAATTTAAGTGGATCATTTTCAATTCTTGCGATTTGGGTACCATCTCAAGAGCCATCACACCAGATGAGTTCCGTCGCATTATGACGTGCACCACGTCTAAAGAAGCTTGGGATACCCTCTAGCTCACTCACGAGGGTACAAAAGCTTTTAAAGCTTCTAAGCTATAGGGTCTCACCACATAATTTTGAACAATCACAATGCTTGAATCTGAATCTTTCAACGAGTTTTATGCACGATTGTCCGACATATTTAACTCAAGTTTCAATTTAGGTGAGAAAATAGCTGAGACACATGTAGTTAAGAAAATCTTGAGATCTCTTCCCTCCAACTTTATTCCTAAGGTTACCGTTCTTAGGGATCTTAGACACTCTTAGGTCAGAAGCACTTATAGGAGATCTTCAAATACATGAGATAAATATGTTCCCTGAAATAGTTAAGCTTAAGTATAAGGGGCTTTCTGTTAAATCCCAATCTAAAAGGAGAGAGGAAGCATCATCTGATTTGGAGTTTGGTTATGATTTGGATGATTCGGCCCTTTTTGATAAAAATTTCAAGATATTTCTCAAACTTAAAAAAAATACTTCCAAAGATAAGAAAAGTTCTGAGAAAGATAGAAAATTTTACTCGGGTAAGAAAACTTTTGAAAGAAAAGAAAGATTTAGAAAAAAAAGATGAGGAAATATGTTATGAGTGTGAGAGAAAGGGTTACAAAGCTCAAGAGTGTCCGAATAGGTTAAAATGTCAAAATAAATGTCAAATATGCCTTAAACGTCACGCTTAACAATAATTAGGTCGAGTTGGTGAGTTTGAGAGAAGAATTACCGCATGAATGTAACTTCACCGCGTTCATGGATAGCCATATTAGTAAATCTAGTGCACCTAACAATGATGAGGAAGCTACAAAACATGAACACCTCGACAGTGAGTCTAGTCGCTCCGAGGAGAGGATGATTTGATTGAGAGAGAGAGTGACCTTCAGCATGCCTACGCCGATCTTTATATTGAGTCCTCTAAAATGAAGAAAAAAATAAAGGGTTATCTATGAGAGACTTAGCGCCAGTGAAAGAGTGCGCGTGCATTCAAATAGAGATATTATTTAATTAAACACTGTTTTTATCAATTAAGTCCTAAACATCCATCTATATGTGTATGAATAAGATGATGAAACATGCAAGAACATTCAAACAACCACATGTGAGGAAAAATCCCCCAAAGGGGTAAAACCTTTTATTTTCACTATAATTTTGTAAGATACAATTACACGGTTTACAATGAAAACACAGTGACACAGAAATACCCGCGCGTGTCGGTTCTGTAATCGGCGGCTGGAACTTTCCCTTTCCAGGAGGGTAGCAATGAAGAAGAAGGACGGTCTTCTCCACAAGAGTATGAACAAACACACAGTTGTGTTCTTAGGTTGAAAACGGATTCACAGTGGTTTGGCAAAGTTGTGTGAATCCAAACATGAGTCTTGGGACTAAAAAATTATGAAGACTAGGAGTATTTGGTCTCTCAAAATCTTCTGTCAAAGTCTTAGAAAATACACCACCAATAGGAATATATATAGAAAATAGGAGTCGGTGGTAAAAAATCTCACGGATCTGTTTGACATTATCAAGATCGGATCGGTCCAGAGCGGATCGGTTCATTTTTTAAAATGGCTTCTTCGGTTCGGCTTCGATCTAGAGTTTACTGTTTTTGGTGCAAAGCAGATCGGTCTGATTTGAATACCGAATCGGTTCGATGGCGGATCGGTTCATTTTTAAAATGACCGAATCGGTACAATTTATTAGAAAACTGATATTCGAATCTGTTGATGTAGATGCGATCTTAAATTTCTTCAACGGTGTAACGGCGTATGACATACATATTGACAATGGTAAAAAATGACCTTACAAATCCCCCCCTATGTCTATGCCGGTACAAACATAAAAAATATCCTAATTATCAAATGACAATTTGCCTATACAAATGTACCCTTCCATGAACCCAAAACTAGAAAGATACAAATGAATAAGTCTTCATCGTTTGCTCTTCAAATCTTCAAAACTTGTGAAAGCTTTTCTCATCAGGGTGTGCAATATATGATTATCAATCTTTGTACCTACACACATGAGATAAAGGCAAATACCACGTGACATATCAGGTTTGAAATAAGCTAAACATAGATACCAATTTAAAATAGATCCTCAAACTCAAAACTTCCCCATAATATGATAATTCTTTCTCCCCCTTTTTATGATGTCCCCAAATAGACAGATATGAGAAGCGGAAATAGAGGCACATGGAGACTGTCACAATGTAACAGACCGCTATTTTTGAATTTTTCAACTTTTTCACACAAAATATATATAAAAACATCACACTATGAACGAACACAAAACAACCATGTCGATGATAGCGTAAATGTAGGGGTGTGATCAAATTCGATAGGAAAATCAATGCATACCAACATGACATGTGTGCATGATGAATATTGGATACTCCTAACGAATGAACTCAAATGCTTCCTTTGGTGTAAAAAAAATTGTACGAGACATTGACTTAATCAAATCAACCAATCAAAGCTCAAAGAGATTTCCACACCAATAACGTCCAAAACGATTTCATGCTTTTTCAGGACTTTCAAGGAAATGCAAACCTGGTTAAATTCTCCAACCAAACTCCCTCAGATTTATATTTTGAATAGAGGTAATCTAAATTCTCAAACTTTGGAGAATTGATGGTGAAACCTAATGGCCCATATTTGGCATGAATTGCTATTTATTGCCTATAAATTTTGTGGGGCTCTTTTAACCTCTTTGGACCTCGGATAATAAAATACCTCAATCTTTTAGGTCCTTTTTAACGGTGGCTTAGAAATCGCAAAGGCTAACTGATCCTTTCACAACCCTTCCCCGTTTTCAAATAAACACACAGTCTCACCAAACGATTTTTACATGCATTCCAATCTTGTTAAGTTTTATCGCATATTGTACGTTGTATAGACAAAATTGGGATGGAAACACTCAAGCCAATATGTGATAGACAAGTGCAATAATCATATAAAGCCGTGCATGTGTGCAATAAAGGAGATAAGAGTCAAACATGTAGAACGATATCACTAATCACATCTCAAAGACTCCAAACAATGTAAAGCACATGGATGAAATGATGTAGCGTCTCAAATCTCTATCAAACAGTCACGTGGATATATGGAATGAAGTTGTGACTCGGCTATCTTAAATGCTCATCCATAAAAGGTGCAAATAAAATACAGAAATCTTTTTGAATTTTTCTAAAAAAATTATAAAAAGAAAATCTTTTTGTATTTTTAAAAGAAATGTAAAAACAAAAAGAATAAAACTACTAAAGATACAGACTAGTAATAGGAATCAGATGATATGATAATGTCAATGCATCCTACGCTAGGCACGGACCAACCCCTCAGTCAACTGTGAAAATCCCCAAAGACTTCCAAAGACTCTCAAATCTAAGGGCATCTAAAGGTTTCATGAAAATATCGGCTAACTGACGGTCGGTGGGTACAAAACTCAGGGATACGACTTTCTCCTCAACTAACTGACGTATAAAGTGCTCGTGTATCTGATATGCTTTGTACACGAATGTTGGACTGGATTGCGGGATATGTGTATCGCACTCGTGTTATCACAGGAAATAGTCATGGTGTCCTGTGAAATCCCATAATCCTCCAACATTTGTTTCATCCATAAGAGTTGCGTGCAATAACTCCTGGCGGCGATGCACTTAGCCTCCGCGATGGACAAAGATATGGAATTTTGCTTCTTGCTCAGCCATGAGATAAGAGAAAAACCAAAATAAATACACCCACCAGAAGTGCTCCTACAACCATCTACATCCCTGACCCAATCGGCATTCGAATAGGCGGACAAACGATCCTCGGTATCAAAGGAATACCAAATACCGTATGAGAGAGTCTCACTCACGTATTTAATAATACATTTTAGAACAAGTAAATGTGACTCTTTCAGGGATGAGTGATATCGCGCACAGACTCCAACACTAAAGGCTATGTCAGGACGACTGACAGTCAAGTAGATAAGACTACCTATCATACTCCAATACAAGGTTTACTCTATGTCCTTGCCTGAAGTATCCTTACTAAGCGTGGTAGTGGTACTCATAGGTGTACATGTATGCTTAGCGTAGTCTAACCCAAATTTCTTTACTAAGTCTCTAGCATACTTAGATTGGGAGATGAATATCCCATCCTCTAGCTGACGAACCTAGAGACCAAGGAAGAAAGTAAGCTCACTAACCATGCTCATCTCAAACTCACTTTTAATCTCCTCCTCAAAGTGATGAGCATGTTGGGAGCACGTGGATCCAAAGACTATGTCGTCCATATAGACCTGGGCAACCAAAATAGCACTGTCATCTCTCCTAATGAACAACATCATATCAACTCCCCCTCTCTTGAAGCCACGGGCTAAGAGATAGGAAGTAAGTCTCTCGTACCAAGCATGGGGTGCTTGCTTCAAACCATACAAGGCTTTCCTCACATAGTAGACGTGCTCCGGGTGCTTAGGGTCTTCAAACCCTTTCGGTTTTTCCACGTAAACCTCCTCCTATAGAATGACATTTAGAAAGGCACTCTTGACATCCATCTGATATAACTTGAAGCGCAGATGACATGCAATGGCGAGTAGTAAGCGGACGGACTCAAGCCTCGCAACAGGAGCAAATCTCTTTCCAAAGTCTACACCCTATATCTATGTGTATCCTTGAGCGAACAACCTAGCCTTTTTTATGATTATGGTACCATTTTCATCCATTTTATTCTTGAAAATCCATCTAGTACCTATCACATTAGTCTCACTAGGTCGGGGGACAAATTCCCAGACATTATTCTTTTTAAACTGAAGCAACTCATCTTCCAAAGTAGATATCCAGTGTTCATACCTGAGTGCTTCTTTGTGATTCTTGGGCTCGACTTTGGACGTGTAGAAAAAATGGCTAACAACGTTCTCGAGCTGAGCACGAGTCTTGACCCCTAGAGTGGGATCACCAATAATGGCAGACGGGTCACGACTCTTGCGAACCCAAGAAGGTTTGTCCCCTAACACGGGAGTAGGATCCATAGAGTGTGGGTGAGGTACAAGTAAATTATTGCCAGAAACATCCTTATCCTCACACTAAAGTCTAGAATCAATAAACGCCGAAGGTACGTCATCTTGCACGGTGACATTTATTGACTCCATAACCTTATAGCTCTTCGTGTTAAAAACCCGGTACGCTTTACTATTCGATGAATAGCCTAACAGTATTCCCTCATCGCTTCGGGAGTCAAACTTTCCTAATTTCTCTCTATCCCGTAGGATGTAGCATTTACTCCCAAAAACACGAAAATATGCAAGATTGGGTTTCTTGCCAGTCCATAATTCATAAGGCATCTTAAGTGTGTGTGGACGAAGGTAAACCCTATTCACTGTGTGGCATGCAGTACACACTGCCTCTACCCAAAATCTCCTAGAAACATTATGACCTAGAAGCATAGATCTAGCCATTTCCTGGATCATCCTATTCTTTCTCTCAATAATTCCATTTTGCTGAGGAGTCTTCACAGCAGAAAACTCATGTTTGATCCTAAGGCTATCACAGTAAAGATCTACTTTTTCTTCCTTAAATTCAGTGTCGTTGTCACTACGGATCCTATTAATAGTGACTCCGTGATAATTTTATAGGACACGACACTTGGTCGTTAAAAATTCTACAGCATCAGATTTCTCCCTCAGAAAACCTACAATCGAGTATCTGGAGAAATCATCCACCATCACAAGGATATACCTCTTACCACCCAGACTCTCAGTACGAGAAGGACCCAAAAGATCCATGTGAATAAGCTCAAGTAAACGAGAGGCGGTAATGGATTGCAACTTCCTATGGGGGCTACGAATTTGTTTTCCCAACTGACAGGGTCCATAAACCTTCGAAGTTGGCTTTCTAAGTGATGGTAAGCCACGCACTAGGTCCCTTTTAGCTAAACGAGTCAGATCACTAACGTTCAAGTGACCTAGACGTTGGTGCCACAGATCCATAGGAGTGATCGTGGCGCTGTTGCAGACAAGTGAGGACATGGGCTCAGTCCCATAGCAATTATCCTCTGTCCTCACCCCTAGCACTAAAAGTTTACCTGCTTGATTATATACATTACAAGCATCCCGGTCAAACTTTATGGCAAAGTCAGTGTCGCACAGCTGGCTAATGCTGAGAAGGTTTGCTTTCAAACCTTTGACGTACAAAACATTCTCTAGCTTAGGAAATCCTGGTAACTCTACAGTACCACGTTCTACAATGCTAGACTTTCTGCTATCTCCAAAGGTGACTCTACCATCCTTATACTCGTCAAGATAAGTAAAAAATGAGGCATCACCTGTCATATGTTTGGAGCACCCACTATCAAAATACCACTGTGAGGTATTATGTGCTTTGAGAGCGACATGAACAACAAGGACCTTTTTATCTTTCTTAGGTACCCAAGTAGTGGTGACCTTTTGTTTACCCTTGTTGTTGTTGGTTTTAGCCGGAATGTGAGAAGCATTAACTGACGGCAAAGACATCCGTCGAAATTCCTCCATCAAACTCTGTGATGGGGTATTTAAAAACTCAACTCACTCTCGCAGACTGGAAAAATCATCAGTGTGTTGTGGTGGAGCAGTAGTACATCGTGTCCGACCCATACTATAGCAAAAATCCCTGAGGTGGCCTTTTCTTTTGCAATATGTACAAAAGAACACAGTCTTAGGCGGGCATTGGTTTGCTTTTCTTGGTCGAACTCTCCTTCGAGGTTTTTGATGATGGCCATAAGGAGTCATAGTAAACTCAGGAACTGGTCCAGGTGAAATTTGGGACGTGGAGGCACCATCATAACCTATTCCCTGCCTATCACCAAAACCTAAAGCGGGGCCGAGGAGCATCTTTCCCATCTTTCCAGATCTGTCCTCGATTTGTACCTTGACTTCTCGTGCTTTCTCCAGATCATGAGTAAGCTGGGCTACAAGGGCTTCAAGTTTCTTCCGAGTCTCCACGGAGGAATGGAGCTCACTCTTAAGACTAGCCACTTGTTTAGTCAAGTCCCCTCTCTCTTTATCAAAACAACTATCTCTCTCTCTAAACAAACTCTCTTTATCAACACAGGAAGACTCTCTCTCTCTTAAGGTAGTGCAGGTGGAGGACTCTCTCTCTCTCGCTTTTCTTACGTCTTCATCTAAAGCGGTGATCCTAAGAACTAATGCTTTGTTACGATTTTTAGTTTTAAAAGACTCAGAATATAGCTCGGTGTAGGTGCGTTGAAGATCACTCTTGCTCTCACTTTTGTCATCCTCCCCCTCACTAACATTGATCTCACTGTCCAGGTGTCCCTGTGATGCAGCATCCTCATTGTCGTGAGGAGTACTAGAAGTGCTCACATGACTATCCATGAATGCGGTGAATTTACAATCATGCGTTGACTCGTCTCCGGAATCCACCGACTCGACCTCACTGTCGTCACTAAGGGTAGCATTAAGGACAACTTTGCCCTTTTCTCTGTTCATCCTAGTAGCACATTCAAAAGCTCTATGACCCCTACCGTCACACTCAAATCATCTCTCACTTTCTTTCTTAGGAGTATCTTTACAAACTTTTTCATTTTTCTTTTCAAACTTATTTTTCTCAAACTTATTTTTATCTTTAAAATTACCATTTTTCTTGAATTTGAGAATTCTCTTGAAATTTTTATCGAAAAGGGCCAAATCATCTAGATCAAACTCACACTCGAAATCTGACTTTTCTATCTCCCTCTTTCTAGATGACTCAACTCTCTTTCTTGCCGACCCCTCACTCTTTCTCTCTTGGGCATTAAGTGCAATTCCCTTTTCTTTAGACTTTGAAGTTTTAGGAAACATATCAATTTCATATGTTTGCAAGTCTCCTAAAAGTTCCTCTAATTTTAGCGTATTTAAATTACCCATAGAATTTAGCACAGTGACTTTAGGGATAAAACGCTTAGGAAGGGAATGAAGAATCTTTTGAACAACTCTAGCATTAGGAATGTGTTCATCATGATTAAAGCTAGTATTAACAATATCAGTAGCCTAGCATAAAAATCATCAAAGCATTCAGATTCATGCATGGTGATGGTTTCAAATTGAGTTGTTAAATTTTACAGTTTAGACTCTTTCACAGCATTAGTTCCTTCATGGGTGAGTTGTAGAACATTCCATGCCTCTTTTGACGTGGTGCACGTCATTATGCGTTTGAACTCATCAGGTGTGACAGATCCAGAAATAGCACTTACACCCTTAGAATTAAAAGATGACCATTTAAATTCTTCTTCAGTCCAAGAGGTGCTAGGTTTTAAATTGGTCACATTTTCAACAGTGACGGAGGTAGGAGTCCACCCTCTTTAAACCAAAATCTAGACACATTCATCAATGACTTTTAATACAGATCTCATGCGGGCTTTCCAGTATGCATAGTTTGTTCTGTCAAAAATTGGCATTTTATTATATAATTTCTCCATTATGAACACACTCGTTTTCAGAAATCAATATATCTGAAAATTGATATCTTAGAAAAATTTTGAGGAAAATTACACGGTAAAGTTGTGTAATTGGATCTGATACCAATTTGAAAGAGTGCGCGTGCATTCAAATAGAGATATTATTTAATTAAACACAATTTTTATTAATTAAGTCCTAAACATCCATATATATGTGTATGAATAAGATGATGAAACATGCAAGAACATTTAAACAACCACATGTGAGGAAAAATCCCCCAAAGGGGAAAAACCTTTTATTTTCACTATAATTTTGCAAGATACAATTACACGGATTATAATGAAAATACAGTGACACAAAAATACCCGCGGGTGTCGGTTCTGTAATCGGCGGCTGGAACTTTCCCTTTCCAGGAGGGAAGCAATGAAGAAGAAGGAGGGTCTTCTCCACAAGAGTATAAACAAACACATGGTTATGTTCTTGGGTTGCAAACGGATTCACAGTGGTTTAGCAAAGTTGTGTGAATCAAAACATGAGTCTTGGGACTAAAAAATTATGAAGACTGGGAGTATTTGGTCTCTCAAAATTGTCTGTCAAAGTCTTAGAGAATACACCACCAAAATAGGAATATATATAGGAAATATGAGTCGGTGGTAAAAAATCTCACGGATCTGTTCGAGATTATCAAGACCGGATCGGTCCGATTTTGATGCCGAATCAGTCCAGAGAGGATCGGTTTATTTTTTAAAATGGCTTCTTTGGTTCGGCTTCGATCCGGGGTTTACTATTTTTGGTGTAAAGCGGATCGGTCTAATTTGAATGCCGAATTGGTCCGGTGTCATTTCGGTTCATTTTTAAAATGATCGAATCGGTTCGGTTTACCAGAAAACTGATATTCAGATTTGTTAATGTAGATGCGATCTTGAATTTCTTCAACGGTGTAATGGCGTATGATGTACATATTGGCAATGGTAAAAAATGACCTTACAGCCAGGGAAATAGTTGAAAGAGGTGAGAGAGAGTGAATCCTCCGTGAGAGAAGCTTTGGGAGAGAGAGTTTGTTTAGTTGAGAGAGAGAATGGAGACTTGACCAACAAGGTGGCTAGTCTTATGAATTATCTCCAAGAATTCGTGGAGACTCGTGATAAACTTGAATCCCTTGTATCCCAACTCAAGAAAGATCTCGAACGTACTCAGGAGGTTAAAGTAACTATTAAGGATACATCCAATAGGGTTGGTAAGATGCTCCTTGGACCCACTTTAGGAAATGTCGAGAGGCAATGAATAGGTTATGATGGTGCATCCACTTCCCATGGCGCACGAGTGCCAGTTCTCGAGTTTGTGATGGATCCTTATGACCCTTAACCGAATCCACCTAGGCGGCCTAACCCACCTAGAAAATTTCAACCTAGACAAGAAACCTGAGGTAAACCTAAACTTGTCTATGTTTGCATCTTTTGTAAGAGGAGATGTCACCTTAGAGAGTTTTTATATAAATTAGGTAGAACTAGTCATACACATACTCCGTACACCACTTTAGCGACTCCGCTAGTCTTACGGAGAAAGTTGAATTTTTAGTCGTGACTTCATATTGTTTAATGGAAAATTTTCAATGGATGTATTTTCCATTTGAGAAAGCTTCCAACATTCTGACCAAAGTCAACAACGATAAGGGAAAACAAAAGGTTACCACCACTTGGATACCTAAGCGAGATGATGAAGTCCTTATTATTCATGTTACTCTCAAGGCTCAAAATACTTCCCAATGGTATTTTGATAGTGGGTGTTGTAGGCACATGACATGCGACTTCTCATTTTTTACCCAACTTGAGGGTTGTAAGGAAGGTAAAGTTATCTTTGGATATGGGAGTAGATCTAGCATTTTAAGATGTGGCAGTGTTGAGATACCCGAATTTCATAAGCTAGATGATGTGTTGTACGTTAAGGGGTTAAAAACAAACTTAATTAACATAAGCCAATTGTGCGACGCAAAATTTGTGGTAAAGTTTGACCGTTTGAATGCAATGTTTATGATCAATCTGGTAATAAATTACTACAAGGTGTGAGGACAGAAGATAATTGTTATAGGATTGTGCCCAAGCCCTCTTTTTTGCACAATAATGCCACATTCTCCACTATCGACCTTTGGCATCAACGACTAGGTCAAATGAACTTTAGATATATTTAAAGATTAGTGAAAAGGACATTGTTCATGTCTTACCATCACTTGGGAAACCAACTTCCTCGATTTGTGGACTTTTCCAACAATGTAAACAAATTCAAAGTCCCCATAGGAAGTTGAATATTATTACTATCGCCCGTGTTCTAGAGTTGATTCACATGGATCTTATGGGTCCTACTCGCTTGGAGAGTTTAGTTGGTAAGAGATATATTCTCGTAATGGTCGATGACTTTTTGGGATACTCGATTGTACAATTCTTTCAAGAAAAGTTTGATGTGGTTGAGTTCCTTACAACCAAGTGTCATATCCTATAAAACCAACGCCATGTCATAATTAATCGGATGCATAAGGGCAATGACCCTAAATTTAAAGAAGCAAAAATGGATAGCTATTGTGATGAAGTAGTCATTCAATATTAGTTTTTGACCGTTTGTACTCCTCATCAAAATGGGATTGTTAAGAGGAAAAATCAAATGATACAAGAAATGGATAGATCCATGCTTCTTGGGAGAATATGCCCAGGCATTTTTGGGCAGAGGCGGTAAGTAACGCCTGCCATACGGTGAATAGGGTATATCTTTGTCCGCACACACTTCACATGCCTTATGAGTTATGGACAGGGGAGAAGACCAACCTATCATATTTTCATGTCTCTGGGAGTACATGCTACGTCTTGCGAGATAGAGAGCCCTTAGGAAAGTTTGACTCCCAGAGCTATGAGTGGATTATTGGATTTATAATCTGGTTAGCTATAAGGCTATGGACTTAATGAATGTCAAGATCAGAGATGATGAGCCACTGGAGTTTTTTGCTCCTATCCCACAGTGTGAGGATGATGCACCCGTGGTGACGATCCAATCCTTTCTCATGCTACCACGGTGGCCCCCGTTACTGTCTTAGGGGAGACACCATCTTGGGTTCGAAAGAGTCATGACCCTTTCATTATACTTGGTGATCCTACACTAGGTGTCAAGACTCATGTTCAATTCGAAAACACTTTTAGCTATCTGTGCTATACATCCATAATTGAGCCCACGAATGTTAATGAAGCACTCAAGGATGAGCATTAGATATCTGCCATGCAAGAAGAATTGCTTCAATTTAAAAAGTACGATGTATGGGAGTTGGTCCCCTGACCTAGCGATACTAACGTGATAGGTACCAAGTGGATTTTTATGAGTAAGGTGGATAAAAATGGTACCATAGTTGGTAATAAGGCTAGGTTGGTCACCTAAGGATACACATAAATTGAGGGTGTAGACATTGAGGAGATATTCACTCCCATTCCTAGGCTTGAGTCTGTCCGCTTACTACTCGTCATAGCATGTCATCTGCACTTCAAGTTATATATATATATATATATATATATAATGGATGTCAAGAGTGCCTTTTTGAATGGAATTCTACATGATAAGGTTTATGTGGAACAAACGAAAGGGATTGAAGACCCTAATCATCCAAGACACGTCTACTATCTTAGGAAAGCCTTTTATGGTTTGAAGCAAGCACCCCGTTCTTGGTACGAGAGACTTACTTCCTATCTCTTAGCCTACGGCTTCAAGAGAGGGGGAGTAGATAAGACGTTATTTAAGAGGAGAGAGAGTGATGCTATTTTAGTTGTCCAGGTCTATGTGGATGACATAGTCATTGGATCCACGTGCTCCCGCCATGCTCTCACTTTTGAGGAGGAGATGCAGAGTGAGTTGGAGATGAGCATGGTAGTTGACCTTACATTTTTCCCAGGTCTCCAGGTCAGTCATCTTGAGGATGGGATATTCATATCGCAATCCAAATATGCAAGAGACCTTGTGACAATATTTGGTTTAGACTCCTCTAAGCATGCTCGTAGCCCTATGAGTTCATTGACAAAGCTTAGCAAAGACGCTTTAGGCAAGTACGTAGGGCAGACTTTATATCGTAGCATGATAGGTAGTCTTCTTTACCTTACCGCTACTAGACCTGATATTGACTTTAGTGTTAGAGTCTGTGCACTATACCAGGTGTCCCAGAAAGAGTCACACTTACACTGTCTTAAAAGCATTATCAAATATATGAGTGGGATTCTATCATACGGTATTTACTATTCCTTTTATACCAATGACTATTTTTCTGCCTATGTGGATGCCAATTGGGTGTGGAATATCAATTCTTGTAGGAGCATTATGGCTTGGTGTTTATACTTTGGGAGTGGTCTTGTCTCATGGATGAGAAAAAAGAAAAAATCCATATCTTTGTCCACGACGGGGACTGAGTATATATATTTATCGAGAGTTATTACACGCGACTCTTATGGATGAAGGAAATGTTGGAGGATTACGACATTTCGGGCACGATGACTATTTCCTATAATAATATGAGTGCCATACACATGTGATGTAATTCAATCCAACACTCAATAGGGTACGCAAAAACTTTATTCGAGACCTAGATAAAAAGAAGGTCTTGAACTTTGTGAGCATCGATTGCCAGTTAGCTAACGTTTTCCAGAAACCTTTACTTGCACTTAGATTTGAGGATCTTAGGAAGTCTTTAGGTATTTGCATCATGCATTGAGATTGGATAAGTTATATAGCATAGGATGATTTTTATGCTTATTCATATTTATTCCTATTTCTAGATTGTCCTACCATTTTAATATCATTGTATTTATCTTTTTCTATTTTGATATATTTTTTGAAAAATCCAAAAAGAGTTTTATTTTTCATGAAAATTAAAAAAAAATTGATTTCTTTTTATGAAAAGTGAAAGAGACAAAAATATTTTATTTTTTTGATAAAATTTTTGAGATCTAAAAAGAGTTTTGTATTTTTTCCTCCATATATGGATGGCCAGTAAAGATCTTCGACTCACCCATTCATTCCATATCCTCGTGACTATTTTGTTGTGTTTTGAGATGTGATATCATTTCATTTATGTGTTTTATAATGTCTAGAGTCATTAAGATGTGATATAATCACAACTTGATACATGTTTGACTAGTTGTCACCTTTAATGTACACGAGCATAGACTTATTTGAGTATTACACTTACCTTTTATGTGTCGATTGTAGTGTTTTCATCGTAATCCTACTTTTAAAATGAACCAAGTATGAAAAACAAGATAATAACAGTAGTGCATGTAAGAACCATTGCCCGGATTGACAAAAATATAAAATCATTTATCCAGTATATTTGGTAAATTTTATGTAATGGAATTGGGTTGCGAAAGACAGGTTAACTTTGCATGAATAGTCACCATTTTCAAAGAAAGGAGCATAAAATATTAAATCCACATAAAAACAGAAGTGCCCGGACAATTTCAAAGAACATTGATGCTTCGCTACATATGAGCATTAATTTCTTTAAAACGTATTGAGGGAAAAAAATCAATATGTGAGATTTTGAAGGAGTTAATTCGAAGATCAATGGGTTTACTCGTCCTATAAAAATCTCGCAAAGCATGACATAGTTTTGGGCATTATTGGGGTGAAAATAACTTACGGTCTTCATTAGTTGATTATGTTAATTCAATTAAACTTGGGTTCACCATTTTTACACCTAAGTTAGACTTTGAGATATTTATTAAGTGATGTCTCATTCCTTCGTGCACATGTGTTATGTTTGTCTACATTGATTAACTTATAAAATGTGTTCACACCCCCACATTCCATTTTCGTGATTCGAGTATTTTTGTGTTTCTCCATGGTGTGTTGTATTTGGAAAAAGAAAAAATTACTTGAAAAATTGAAAATTTTCAAAAATAGTTTGTGGAGACTTTGAGATTATAATTGCATGTTCATCATTTGCATATATTTTTGTGATGATATCTTATTCTTATTTGTTAGGCTTTGCCATTCATGATTACTTTATACTCATTGTCTATTTTAGACAATATAAAAGGGGGAGAACAAATTACGGGAGAGTTTGATTTATGGGGGAGAATTTATGTTTATTAATTATATTTGATATATCAAACTCGATGCATCACGAGGTATTTGCATCGTTTCATATGCGTAGGTAGTTTTGAAAGATCACATTCACGTTACACTCGATGAAGACAAAGTTCCCAAGAGAAGACAAAGAAGATGTGGAGATTTGAAGACTCTATTTTGAAGACATCATTATTCTTGTATCTATCCATTTTAGGGTTTGGGAGTGTATTAGGATATTATTTATTGCCTTAGAGGATTTCATTGCAATTTGGATTTCGAGTCTATGTTTGTAGTGGAATAGACAAAAAGGGGGAGATTTGTAAGAGCACGGTTTCCATCATTTTCTCATAGCTTAGGCGAACATAATTTTTTGCATATCCTGCTACCATTTGACTCGAGCCGTCATGAAGAATAAAATTTCCATCGTCACCAAATTCAAGATGATCTCCACATTACGAAGGTATTAAATAATTTTGCATTTAGAATTGATTTACGTTTATAATTGGGAGATGGGTCCATTTAAAAAATGGAGTCATTTTCTTTATTTAAATTTAATTTAAAAGTTCACGAATCTCCTTAAAACGAGATGGGGTTCTCGTTCCAACGAGATCTCTTTTTTCGTTCGAGGTCTTGTTCCAAGTTTACTTCGATCAAACATTGACGAAGGTGTACTATTTGGCATCATTTGAAGCTTGTTTAAATGAGAAAGTTGTTTTATTTTAATGAACTCGCTTTCATTCTAACGAGATGATATTTTTGGTTGGACAAGCCTAGTTTTCATTCCAACGAGTGCCACCGCCTAAAATTTTGAGACTTTCATATAAATACCCCTTTCGGAGGGATTTGAAAAGATACTTTTACAAAAATTATTTCTGTATACCTGGTGAAAAAGTTCTCACTTTATTTAGGTTTAAAACACCTTTTGATTCACAAATCATTTCTCCTAAATATATATGTGTATCCATTTAAAATCGTAAATAGTTTCATATCTAAGCTACACTTATGGAGAGATCTTCTTCACTACTGACCATTGTGGTTCTCGAGGGGATCACTGTTGAAGGAAGACAAAGGCTAATCGGTGGATACCGAGGGTGGAGTGCCACCTGTGGATGACTTAAGAGAGAGTTGTATTCTTTAGAAATTTTGTAAGTTTGTCTTGTAGAATTCTAAAGTGATGATTGAAAAAGGTTTTACCCTTAAGGTTGTTTCCCCCTAAAATTGCCTTGTCTATTTGCATGCTTTAATTTATCTACTTTATCACCTAGATGCTTGTTTGGGATAAAAATATAAAATTTGGATATCTTGTGTGCTGGACACTTAATTATACAAATAATCTTTAAGATTGCAAGCTCACTCTTAGTCTTGATTAGCATCTTATGGATTTTTTTATTTGCATGTTAAGTAAGGGGAGTACTACCACTATGAGGGAGAATATATAAATATCATGAAATGAAAAGTAAAGCTAGCAGGAGCATGGATACTATACTAAGCATGGTGACAGAGAATCATGTAAATATACAAGCGAGTGAGATGTGTAGGGTGAGATAGTGATAAGGTAATGACACAAGTGAAAAAGCATGTGAATATATACAAATGAAGGTGCGTGTTAATAACACTAAGCATGGATCATCTACAAGTGGTGTGTGAGATGTGTAAGTGAGCACAGAGATATATACAAGTAAAAGAAGGTGAGGGTGTGTGGATGTGAAGTTAAGCATGGATAATCTACAAGTGGTGTGTGGATCATGTAAGTACACACATATCATGAAAAAAAGAAGAAGATTAACATAGCCCCTGAGAGACCGAAAGGGAAGAATGGATTCCTAGCACCTTCCCATTTCGTAACTTAATGTTCGGACCCTTAGAATCACTTAGTTTTTCATGCATCATTTTGACCTTGATGTCGCTCTGTCGAGGCGATGACATTATTTTGCCTGTTTTGAGAAAAATAGGCTGGCGACTCTATCTCTTTGCGTTACCCCCAATTAACGATGGAAAACTTTCTATCAGAGGCTGGATCGCGAAGATGCCGACACGGGTGGTGAAAAGATGACCTCAATATCCTTGAATCCCGACATGTGCAAGAACGAAAAAGGGAAGAGAGAGAGAGATAAGGAGCCTTCTTCCTACCAGTGGGTATATTCACATAATTGAAATTGTAACTTTATCATTATATATATATATATATATATATATATATATATATATATATATATCTGTGTGTGTGTGTGTGTGTGTGTGTGTGTGTGTGTGTGTGATTGATATATGTGAATATACCTACTCTATGGATGCTATCGTTAGAGGTTGTGTGTATTGGGCGACCCACCCTGGCATGACCAGCAGGTGTTGGGTTGGTCTCCCGGGTCATAGGACTGTTGTATGACCACTGTATGTGAGTTTAGAGTCTAGTGGTGTAATGTGGTATGGTTATGACCCATGGATGTATATCTATGACCGCCTTGAGTTATATGCTTATGATTTGGGTTCAGTGATGAGATTCCGACCCGGTGGCCCAGGAGTGGTACATAATGTAAGCCTGATAGCATGCTAGAGAATTCATCTGCGAGGTCTTAGCTCTAGGGATGCGGTTATACATATATAACGAGTGATATATATGTATGTGTACAAGATGTTACATATATGTACGTATATAATAGTGATATATGCATATATGCGAGTTAAACGAATGTGTCAACATTAAAACTGTAACTAGTGCGATAACGAAAAAGATTGTAATTGAGAATTATAATGATAAAGCTTATGTGATCGATAAATGAGAAATAAAGAAAAAGAAAAAAAAAACGTGTAGCATGGTTCAGCTAGGGGATTAGCGTGTGAGACAAAGTTAAGTGATTAAGCTAGTTGGGTAGGGTAGCGTAACTAGGGAATTAAAATGAATGCCTTAGGTGCGCACTATAGATGATGGACGAGGATTATCTCATGTGAGTGTGACACCAGTTTAAATATGAATGATTATGCTTCATTTTCTTTACTGCATTTTAAATTCTTGCAAAATATTTTCAAACGATTTTTGGCTCTGATCCGTATCAAAAATCTTTTTCAAAACCTTTTAGGTCCTTAGACACTGGGATGCCAGGCTTAGCTATCCTTCCGATCAGATGATGCTATAGCCGTGGATGCCTACAGGGATTGATTAGACACATTAATCATTGATATCTAGACGAAATTTCAGTTCAATTACTCATTCGGTCATGCTGCTCATTGTTGGATAATCTTTACTTTATTTGGAGTTTATGTTATATCATTTTCAGTTGAATTATTGTATTGGGTTTTTCCGAGAGTTATCAGATAATTTTATTTATTTTATCTCTTAGTATTCATGTCACTATTGTGATGAATGTGTATTTAAATTATTGGAATGGTTTTTTGTATGAATTTAAGTTTTATTAAGGCATGATAATAAGTTTTTAAAATTTGACACCGATTTAATAGGTTATTAGTAATTAATTTGATTTTCGACAGTGATGCTAAGAATGAGTCAATATGAGATTCCTATTTTATTTTTGTAGAGGGATGGCCACCCGCTATTTAAATGGGCGAGGTATCAAATGGGGTTAAATCCATAAATCCAAATGTAAGACTCCTTTTATGTGTTTTTGAGGAAAATTTGTTTTTAAGTGTGAAAGTGTGAGAAAATGGAAGTCTTACTTTTGGAATTTATGAATAAACCCTCTTTTTGTCCTTTTTGGGTTTTTATTAAAATAAGTTGTGTGCAACATTACTAATAAAAAGTGAAGATCATTTTATGTGAAATGATTAAACAAAACTAGAAGATATCACAAAATGAGAAAAAAGTAAATAATAATACTAAAATGAATAAACTAGAAAATGAGTGAGGGATGGACCCCCTTGATAGATCTTTATTGCGGAATTTTAAATGTAAATATGCTGATTTTTTAATTGGTATGAGGCTGTATGGCAGGATGAGGTGTATGGATAAGTGAGGTACGGAGATGAGGTGAGGGAATGTTGGAAAATGGACTTTTTTGGAAAAGGGAAGGCTATGATTTCGAGGATAATGTTTGCTGACTCCTGAAAGGGACCCTTGTCCAAGGATGAGGTCATGACCCTTTTCTAGTGGAATTTAGGGTTAAGGGGGTGCCGATAGGCATGGACCCTAGCCTACCTATCATCATAGGGCTTGTCTTGCGGGGCAAAGAAAAGTACACCCTTCCGATAGGCAGGGTGTCTGGGGTGCCTATAGGCAGTCCGAAATGGTTATTTTGAAAAAGGACATAAAATGCAAACCGTATATTCAATTCGTGCACGACTAGGACTATTGGAAAGGGAATTCAATGCCTTTCAAGCTATCCAATGATCCACTCCCATGTCCAAGGGTTGATCAAATCCAAATGGGCCTCGAAAGTGCACGATGGTCTTTATATGGGAGGTTTTTAAAGGAAAACGGATCGTTCATACGAACCGTGAGGCGGATTCACCCATGGCATGAATGGTTGGAACGGGAATTCAGTGCCCTTCAAAAATTTCATTTATCAATGCTTGATTTAGATGTTAATAAAGGTTATATGGTCTCGAAAGCACCTGATGACCCTTGGAGTAAAATGGGTCGTTCGTTCGAACCGTGAGCTCGGTTTATGCAAGAAACGGATTATTGGAAAGAGGATTCAGAGACATTCATGGTTTTATTGAGCTTCAATAAAGATGGATATTTGAATGGTTTCAAATAAATCCCAAAAATATTCATTGGCCTCCTGATCAGTACTCGAAGTAATCATTCTTGCTGGCCATGAGGCTGATTTGCACATGAGATGGACCGTTAGAAAGGGGATTTAAATCCTTTCAAGGTTTTATTCATCTTCGCTCTGTCTGGAGATTTGATCAAAGTTCAACAGATCCTGATAGTACCCGATGGCATATATATTAGTACCTAAAGTATTACCTAGGGTTAATGGTGAATGGACGAGTGTTAAGTACCTAAGGAGATACTTAGGGTGGTCCTAGGATGGGTTCTCTATACCTCCAAATTAAGATCTTAGACCAACTTACATAACTGTCTCCTAGTGTGAAAGGATTATTTGACTGAATATAAAATTGAATTGCACCCATAGTAATCAAAGTGACAACTAAATACATATTTCAATCCTCATAATTCTCGAAATTAAGAATATATACACCCTTTGAAAATGGAGTGCCATTTCCTGAGCCTAATATAAATAGTCCTTAGGCTCAAATCTCATGGATGGTCCTGTTCAATACATTACTGAGATGTACCGATCACAATCCTCTATTGAACAATTGTAGAAGTTCTCAAACCATGATACAAGTTCCCATAGTATGAGATAAACTACAAGGATTTCATTGCAACTGTTTCGATAGGATGTCAAGTTCCTTTATTGGTTGTGAACAATTCAATTATCCTAGAATCAAAATTTTAGTTTCCTTATGATTATCCCAAACCCAACTCACTGGAATCCCTTTAAGCTCTATTAACTAACATTGATATGAAACAATATATTTAAACATATATAAATCATTCTCATAAATTTGATTCTCAGTTCAAAATGAACAAAACAATCCTATATTATTCAATAATAAAATATTTTACACGAATTTAAGAATAAACCCTAACATGTAGGTCGTTTACAAAATTTCTTATGCCTCCTTAGATGTTGTACACGTGGAAATAGATATAAAATCAGTTGGGGAATGTCACACCCCACTAAATTCTAGCGTCGTCCGCCACCAAAACTAAGTCGGGTGCAAGTAAATAAAATACAATTCTTAGCATGTGAGAGATATGAGACATATAAAAATCAATCCACAAGCTAAATCATTTAATCAAACCCAAATGACTATAACCAACTATGTGATAAAATATCCATCACCATAATATAAAACTGTATAAACTCCAACCAAATCCAGAATGAGATATCTGAATAAAATCCATAACAACTTTCGAACCAAATGGCCCAACAAAACCATAACTGAGTCTCAAAGTAAATGAGAAGGGAAGAAATAAAATAAACTACAAAGCATAAGTAAAATTACTCCAGATGCACCTCAAAGAAAATATCCTAACAGACAAATGTAGCTTCTCCAAAACTTATTCCTGAAACGGTAAGTCAATGCACGAGGTCAGAGCCCCGAGCATGAATACACACTACTCCCCTCAAATAGGATACTTGAATCCAGACAGTAGAATTATACGAGATAAATATCATAATAGAATATTTTAATTAAACGAGATATGAATATATGCGATCATAATAATTCACTAACTACCCATAGAAGTTCTTATAAAGAAATACACACCAATATGATTTTAAATAACTAAGCCTCATGTTGTTAATTTAATTATCCTTCTCCTCAATTTATATTAATTATAGCGGTCCTCCCTCCACAGTGGTCTCCAACCAAACTTTAGCACTTCCCCTTGTCAATAGCCAACTGATCTGTTTAAACCGTCGACTCCGCAATATGACAAGGTTCCACACACGACACGACGTAAACATAAGTTGAACCATTTAAACTTTAGGTCCCCACACATTATGTCGCCACATATTTTAATACCCGTTATTATCTTAGGCATTAATTCTCATCTTCTCAATTTCTCATTTATCAAATTACCCCACCCTTATTATCGATGTGAGATCCTCAAAATATCCCTTAGCCCCATACCTAAGGCACATACATCCTACCCTATGAATAGGATGAATTTCTAATAATAATAACGTCCTAGTCTCATGCTTAGGCTAGTGCAATGATAATAAAAACATAAAAAATCAGCCCACCCCCGAATCACCCATTCGAAAAATCTACACTCCCTAGTCCCATACCTAGCAAGCATAAATTATAACCAGGGCCTACCCACTACTCCTATACCAAGTAATCATCATATAATAGAGGTGAGCAATAACTACCCAAAAACCCCTCATCCCCGCGATGGAAAAAGTGACTAAAAAAATCACACAAAACACAATTCAATAGGCACAACATAGCAATAATTAATAAGGTCCCAATTTAATTTAAATTAATTAATAACACCTTCGTTGATTTCAACAATAAATTCCATTATATAATGTTAAATTAATTAACATGCAACAATCTTCAATATGACATAATCGTTCTCTTCATAAATCATCTAATTTTTATAAAGCCTATGCATCCCATTAACCATAAAAATAGTCCCATAAAAATTGTAAATTAGAACCTATACCCAAAACCATAAAAACTTAATAATCTTACTTATGCACCCAAGGGTTTCAAAAATTTATTCATATTTAAAAGGTTCATAAAAACAGTCCCAAAATTTAATGTCCACTTTCTCTAATTAAGTTGCTAATTGCTTTTAAGAAAAACATGCAATGAACGGTTTAGGCGGCACTTTAAATGCATAATGCTAAAGGAAAGGAATAGAGTATTCATGCCTTGGTAAAAATCATTTTTAAATTCTAAATATTCGGTTGGATTCCTCTAGAAAAATTAGCAAAGAGTCATTCTTGAACAATCTTGAGAAAACACCAATTAAGCCTTCAAATATTGAGTCAAACTCTTGATTAAGTTTGGTGCTATAGTTTGTAGATGAAAGGGAATAATTTTGGAGAGGTATTTTGGTTATAAAGTTGATGAAAAAATGATTTGAAAGTGAAGCCACGAATTTGTTGTGATATATAAAGGATTAAGAGTTTGATTAAGAAAAGAGTTATAATCAGATACAAACACTAAAAAAACATTTTGGATGATCAGACTGTTGGAATTGGCTGAAATTTGGGAGCATAGTAGCTTAAGACGAGAGGAAGCTGCATAAAAAATTTCAGCTCGATCGGACGGTCGAATATTTTTATATTTTTTTTCTAGAGAGTTTTATGTTTTGAGGACTCTTCTAAATGCCCCATGACTTATATATACTCATATTACGAGTCTTTTAATCTAGCTTTCCAAATTTTGAATATAAAAACCAATATATTTAATTATTAAAAATAATTAATTCCAAAATTTTATTTTCTCTTATTTATGAATTAATTAATAAAAACATGGGGTGTTATAGGGACACTCAATAAATAATTGTGTTAAATCCTATGATGTTCCACCCACTTTCCTCTAAACCGTTGTTATCCTAACTAGATCTAATATTGTTTACTTAGACATCATCAACAATGGTTTTGGGACAAGTCCATCTCTAAAGCACGCTATTCCATAATTGATCATCTCTAGACATCAAGTAAGTTATCATATAGGCTTACCAAAAAGAATGATTTCTTCCATCGAATGGGGGAGGTAAGCAGGTTAAACTTCCATCCATTGCATACAAAATGATCTAAACTTAAGTTATTCCACCTAAAACTTGAAAACTCCTTCTAATACTAGTTAAGAGTGTGCCTCCTGATGATAACTATCCAAATAAAAATTAATTCCCCTAATTAAAAAAAAGGTTTACTAATTTATTATTATCAAAAGTGTTTAATAATACAAAAGCATACGTGACAAAATATTTTACTATATTTTAGAATCCCAAATTTTATCTTCTTCTTTAAGCCAATAATTCTCAAAATTACGAAAAAGAGTAAAATAAGCACAAGACTAGATGTACGAGGGAAAAACAACTAAGAACAAAAAATGCATTATAGTATAGATATTACAACTAAAATACAAACTTACAACCACAATCCTATGATCGATTAGAAATTATTTTACACAATATTCTTCGAGGAGAGCACTGAACACTGAAGTACGCTGCACAGCCACCACTGGTTTTGGTCTGTGATAAATGTCATCGAATCTCTCGCCAAAACTTTCTTCTTTAAAGTTGAAGAAAATTGTTCTAATATTGGAACCTTCAAGAAACTAAAACTCTACACCAAGCATTTTCAGGGTATCCTAAGAATATACAAGTCGGGGTGTTTTGAAAAGATGTGGTGCTTTAAATCTCAAAATGAGTTTTCCAAGCCAAAGAATAAAATATATTTACTCATGAATAAATAGGTTTTTGAACATAAGGTGAGTAATTGAACCTCTATTAACAATAATGATTGAATAACTCAAATAAGATGAGTGAAAAATGTGCTCTCAAATGTATGAAGTGTTTTGATCAGCAAAAGTATTTTTTTCGAAGCTCACACTCTTGGTTTGGAAGTGTATGGAACATTCAACTATATAAACTTTTGATTTGAAAAGATTTAAATGTTCATATTATAGGTGTCACACTTTTATGGAGTCAAGTAGTCACTTCAAGGTCTAAGCCACCCATAAAGTTATACTTTAAACAAAAACTAAAAAGATCTTGTGCAAAAAGTCACTTTCGGCATTGTCAGACACGCTTTGTAGGTGTGTCGCTTTAGCGAGAAAATTCCTCAGTGGGGAGACATTGAAGAAATTATACAGGTCGCACGAAAGACTAGAGATTTTTCACAAGACACAAAAGTCTAGCAAAACATTTTCACTGTAGCAAAGAAAATCTTCGCTGGAGCATCGATGAGGCAAAAATGCTTCTCATGGGAATGTCTAGAGATATTTCCCGTTTGCCTTTGAGAAATTTTTAAAAATAAGTTTTTTTCAAACCCTAAGTATATTTGTCTTAAACAAGAGCACTCATACTTAAAATACATAGAAATATGCAATTCTTTATAAATATATTTTCTGTATGAAAAATTTATTTGCATTATGTATTTGACAAATAAAACCAATGTTAATTTAAAAGATTTTTCAGACATAAAAAAATTTAACCAAGGTGTGAATCTAAGTATGATAAGTCTAATACCTTTCAAAAGTGGTGTACTTGAGGTTCAGGATAAGTGAATATGGGATATTGATGAATCTTTTTGATGACCTCTTGGACAAAGACTCAAATATATTTTGACACGGAATTTAAACAATCTATTCTATGGAGCATATTAAGTATACCATACTCTTATAGTTTGTACAAGAGGTAATGAGTGATTTGAGATTTTACTTGATTTTGAAAGGCCTTCACCCCTGAATTTATGACAATACGTGTGACATTGTTTGAAAAATTAATGAATACATCAATTAATGCATATAAATATTTACATGTATGAGGAAGCATGCTCCATATACGTGATATTTATCAATCGATGGAAGTCTCCCATGATTAAAATGAGCCCAACTTTCAAATATTATGTGAACAAAGAGGACAAGCCCACTATGCGTAATCCTTGGAGCCAAGTTCGATGCATACCCCATATTTAAAGCCTCAACAAGCTCTAACTAACTCAAATTACTCTAGGCGATGCCTGCCGCCCCCGTTCAACAAAACTACCACTACCAACCTTGGAAGACTGATGTGTGAGCTGCTATAATTGATCTTGGTAACACTATTATGGGCTTAACCCCACAGTTATGGGTTAAATGCCAAGATAGTGACCCATGTGTTGATGTGGGCTCTCACTTTATTCTGCAATTTTTAGAGTTAGTTTTTACCCTAAACTTTTTTTATTTTGTTTATAAATTCAAAGTATCGAATTTTTTCAAATATAAAATTTTGAAAATACTTTAAGAGAAGTTTTCAAAACCTTTAAAACTATCCAATTATTATTGGTTTATTTGATTCATATATGATTTACAAAAACCTTTTTTCTAAAGATAATTTTAATTTAGTTTTTTTGAATAATTTTTTTCCACATATTCTTCGTATATATTTTAAGGATTTGATGAATTCCAAAGCTGGTATTTGGCAGATATTGGCGCACTAATGGATTGGAGTTGTGGTTTATATTCGAATATGCATTGCCTACTTAGATATTGGTGGATAGTGAGGCATGCAGATTATGATTGTCGCCGCTAAGTTGCAGTAAAGAGCAGGAGAGACAGTGTTTCATAGGTTGTAAGTGAAGAACACAAAAGACTTAAGGTGTGATGTAGTTCATTGGTGTACGTCGAGTCTCAATGTTTTAACTCGTGTAATTAAAACATTTTTTAAACAGCAGGCTTGAGATTAGATAGGGGCATGGGTAGTTTTTCTCTCAAGGGTTTCAACTCTAAATTTTGGCAGTATTGTGTGTATTTTCTTTCAATATTTCTGTTGTAGTTTAATTTTCATATAAATTGGATATAAATACATTTATTTTCCAAAATTAAATTTGGATTCTATATAATTGAATTGTGTCATAACCAATTAATATAAAATCAAAATATAGTTACGACTTATTTTGGTTACCCACCCATACATAGGAAGATCCTATACATGGTTTTTTTCAAAGATACATGTCATTATGATTACTAAAAAATGGAGTTTTGTGTAAAAACACTGTCAGTTATTTAATATAACGCACAATATAAAAAACTAAACTTACTAAAGTTGCGAGGTATAATAGTGATTATAGTATCGAAATCCACAAGGACCACATGTGTTAAAGTTTATTAATTTATTACTTTACATTGAAGGTGAAAGATGCTTGGGGTTTTGGAAACAATGATATAAATTAGTTTAACAAATATGGAAAACAATAGTTTGAGTAATATTACCCGACCATGGATACACTTAAAATAAATGGTTTCGTGGTATAAATGACATTTCAAGGGTTATAACTCACTTAGGAAAACTATCATATATATAGTTTTAAACCCAATAATGAAAAATGAAAAACTTAATTATGAGCTTGTTAATAGCAATATGGTTGAAATTAGACAAACGGATTTCAACAATACACGATGATTGGCAAAATTTATGAAGGCGCTATAGTGCAATTTCGACACATATTTAAGCCAAGAAATTCTATAAAACATCATATAAAATCAAAATCAATACCAACTAGTGGATCATATTTCTAAACCTAAATATTTAACTATAAAGCATAAATGAAGAACATTAAATTAAAACCTTAAAAAATTATCATAATAAAGAATTTGATGAAAGCTTCAATTATTGAATTAAATGGTGTTTTATTGAAGAACGATAAAGGAAAGATAGATAGATAGAGAGAACTAGTTATACTCCTAAGTTATTAAAATGAAGAATAAAGGAACTAATCTAAAAGAAAGAGAAAATGAACTAACTATTTCAAGAAAAAACTTCTCCTTAAACAAATGAGGGTGGTTTCCTTTGATATCAACTGATTTGGGAGGGATAGATCGATAAAATGATGGAACATGATCACAAAGTAACTTATCCAACAAGTTTTGACCATCGGATCGATCCGATGATGGATAAAATTAATCTATCAATGGGTGGATTAATAGAAACTCCTTGCTTTAGGTAGTTGATTCTTATTCTATATTCAAATGAGAACTTCTGTAATATCTTCAATGGATGTTGGAATGATGCACCATTTGAACCCACACGACACTAACTTAATTATTGACGATTTTCATGAAGAGTCAAAGTGCATGCCTTAATCGTTAAGAAATTTTTCCTTTGAAGCCCATTATTTGAAGAATCTTTCTTGAAATGCCTTAGAGCTTCAATTTTACCATCCCGGTGTCTATAAATATGCAAATGACCTTGTACAAGTGATTAATCGTGAATATTTAAGGTTACACAATAAATGAAAATATGTACGAGGATTAACAATCTTTATATTGCACTAATAAGTAAAAAACTAGGAAGTGATATACAATATTTGTGACTAAACACACCCATCCATACATAGGAAGACCTAAAAAAAGAGATTTTTCGAAGATAGAAATTGTGTTAATGCGCAATTCAATTTTCACTGTATGATAAATGAGTCGAGACTTTAACAATTGAAAAAAGAGATTATAAAACTTAAAGTCTTGTTCCATATCCTTTCATACTCCCTTAGTTGTTTTTATGGTAAAAGTCATTGTTCGTTAGTAAATATTTAGTTTGTCCATTTAATTAGAATTTTCACAGTCAATGTTTGCGTAATATTATTATATGATGTATAGATGTATTTTATTCTATATATTAGATGATTTAGTGTGTAGTGTCCATCTTACACAAGGAATATCTAATCATCGGTTCATGTCGAATATAAGTATGGTTAATAGTCCTAGATGGATTTAAACATGCCATTGGTAGGATTGTATCACAATAATTTATTTGATCTCTATTGATAATGGGAAACGACATAGTTTGAATTATTGTGCTATTACGCTTTCTGTACATTGAACATGACCGATTAGAGATAATTTTGTTTATAGTGACTATATAAACTAATTCACATCACATGGTTATCGTGAGTACTTAATCTTTTAATTTGGACATACTTGATGGACACATGAATCGATTATTTAATAATTTGATTGTTGGGTTAGATTCATTAATGGATCAATAATATTTATAGATTAGGTATTGATGATATGTAGCTTGTAAGTTTTTATTATGTCAAGCTTGATCGGAGGATTCAATAATCCTACATATGAAATAAGTTAAGCGGACGGTCTCAAATAATCCATAAGAAGGGGTTTAGATATAATAGTTACTAATCTAATTTAATTAATGAATACTTCTAATCTTGATGTGTGGATATTATTAATCATTTAATTAAAAGGAGTTTGAAAATTTTAATTTTAAGATAGCGGGCTAGAGTGAAATTATTATGATTATTTCAAGGAATGAATAATGATTTATACAATTATGGCAATAATGATATAGTTTAATTAGTATTCCTAATTAAATCGGAAGTTGGTCTCCTATTTATTCCATTGTCTCCTAATTATGTATGGGATCGTTATAGAACATAAAAAATATGTAAGAAGGAGTGATATAGTAGTGATCCTTAATTCCCACACATTAGTGACATGCCTTGGCTTGAAACGAATCTCATGGAATATCTTGAGTTCTCTTTAACATCTCCCCCTTGTCAAAGGCATATCACGCAAATCGTATGTAGAAATAGGTTGAATTTTTTTAGGGGTTCAAAAGGCCAAAACAATGAAAATGCACATAAGATATCATTTTGAGGTATTTAAGATGTTTGAACTAACTATTTTCAATTTTTTTATAGCCACACAATCAAAACTAATAACATGGAGTAAATCGGGAATCAAACCAACAAGAAATTAAGAATATTGATTCAACATCCATAATGGATTATAATACACATAAATTTTCATAAAATGCTTAGAGGATCATAAATATAAAGATTTGGCAACTAAATCAAATCAATGACATCATATTTCATCTACCTTAATAGATGTACGATACAACACGATGTGACTTGAAGTGATCAAATATCTGTACCTCAAGCTAGAGAGAACCACAAATGTATGAGATATTTAATCTCCTTTATATATCCACCATTAACATATCTTTTAACCTAGTTATCATATGAATCAAGTGATATGGTAAACTAAAAAACCTCACACCCTCTTAACACTATGCAACATGTTTATGTTATATGGTGTATGATTGTGTAATTGTTTGGATAAAAGTGTACCATTTTGGGTAAATGCCATTAACAATGTAATAAATCATGCCCTACGAATGTCCATAAACAACATAATTTCAATAAGGGATCTACCGTGTATAATCTCTTCAAAGATATCTGATTGTCCAAATGTGTTGAAATCATTATTTTACCCCAACAATACCAAAAACTGCAGCCAAAACTATAATTTGCGACGACCTTGATGCATTTTTTTAATGAAACTAGGAAATTATTTCACTTTTAATGAATACGATACATGTTGTCTAGAAATCTCAAAAAACCATGTTGCTCACATTTTATAACCAATCAATACGCATTCGAATAAAAGGGATAGACCACATCGCAGCCAGTGAAGAGAAGGTTGGCTAACTTGATGTCAAATCCAGACCTTAACCCAAAGCCATGCCGTGGACATGAAGAAGATGGTCGACAATTGTGCTGCAGCTTTGAATGAAGGATGCTGAGGATTATATGGACAACTTTAAGACCTCAGAAGACTTCTTTATTTGCCCAAACAAATCATATGCCCACGACTATAAGGAGATGAGACATTGGGTTACCAAAAATACCCAAAGGTCAAGGAAAACGTCTTTTCCTGGATGTTTACGGATGTCGAGCACACTCAGTGCATGCAAGAGCTGCAAGTACTGATGAGCTAGCTAGGAAACAAAAGGAGGAGGCCATGGATGCAACTTTTGAGGATAAAAAAATGAGATAACCATGGAAGATGGTGATGAGGATGAGGATGCGAAGTCCTAGGCATCTTAGGCTTATTTCCTTTGTAACAATTTTTATTTTAACAATGCTTATATTAAACTCTTTAGTGGAATGAATTTTTAAGACTCTAGCTTTGTGTGCCTTATTATTTTGCATATTTTATCCTTAAAAACTTGTGTGGTACTTGCTTGCTTGTAGCTGTAGTCGTATACTTTGAATAGGAGTTAGGAAGACTGTTTAGCTTGACTGTGGACTCAGTAATGAAATGCATGTAGACAGTAATTTTGCAAACGTGGAGGTATAGTGGTAATAGATTTTGGATATTTCTATCTCTACGATATTGTACTACATTCATGATCTTCTTTTCCTGAGGCTTTAGATTACCCTTTGCAGACTTGAGGGGTACAGTAGCCACTCCCGGCTTAAACTGATCTTTTACAAGTGTGATCTCAATTTTTATTATTGCTGTAGCCTCAGTAATGCAATCTTTTCCAAAGGCTTCATATAAGTCTCCATCCTTGAATAATTTTTTCATTTGCTCCACCTCACGGCCTCTTACATCTCGTCGCACTAATGTTTCCAGTCTATCTCCGTTATGATCGACTGATTTGCTACTGAGCTCTTTTTCATAAAAGTTTACTCAACTGCTCATGCTGCTGATCACTCTTTTAGAGAAGTCTACTGAATTTCTCTTATTGTTGAGTTCTCTCTCAGAGAAGTCTTCTCGACTGATTTTACTGCTGAGATATCTTTAGGGGAAGTCTACTCAGTTGATTTTACTATTGAGCTATCTTTATTAAAAGTCTTCTTAGCTGATATTTTTGCTGAGTTCTCTTTCGTAGAAGTTTGTTTGACTAATTTTTTGGTTGATTTCTCTTCTGTAGAAGTCTGATCAGATAATTTTGCTATTGAGTTCTATTCTAGATAAGTTTGCTCGAATGATTTTACTATTGAGTTCTCAACTATATAAGTCTGCTCAGCTGATTTTACTGATGATTTCTCTTTCATAGAAGTTTGCTCGACTGGTTCTACAAGTGAGTTCTCTTTCGTAGAAGTCTACTTTATTGATTTTGTTGCTACCCTGGCCATAGCCTTCTTTATGGCCTAAAAGGCCATTGTTATTGCTACTGCCTAAAGGGTTGATGGATGCTAGGTTTGTCATTGAACATGCAAACGAAAATTTGCAAATGCATTAATGTAAAATGAAACTTTTCGTTGGTATATCTATTTAGGGAATAAAAATTGTTATAAGCTATTACTTTATAGTGATTTAAAAAATTACAAAGTAAACTCTCAATATGAACATTTTATAACACCTCGCCTAATTAAATATCAGGAGGCCAGTCCCATACCAAATTAAAATAGAATATGCAGTTCGCTCATTCTTAGCATCATTGTCGAAAACATTTACAACTCACCCAATACCCAATTAAGCTGGTGTTAAAAACTTTCCAAATTTTAATTTAACAAAATTCATTTTTTTAGTTTACGAATAACACTACACATATTATTCTACATCACTAATAACCGAACAGATAACACAAAAGAATTTAAATGCAATTGGAAGAAACATTCCCAAATAATTATCCAATAGAGTAATCCCAACAATAGTAAATGTATTAAAACGACACGAATACAAGAGTATATGACTCAGATAGAAAAGAGATAACTGAATTCCTTTGGGCAACATGCCCTAAACAAAAGAATACTATGAATCAAATGAAGGTAGGAGTCTAAGCAATACTCCCTAGCTCCATAGCTCGTCAAAATCCTATAAGGTTGGCGTCCCTGCTGCTGGACACCTGATATAGAAGGTACAATAGAAAAGAGAATATGCAAGGAAACGAGTCAGAGCCCGATGTAAAATGATTTTGAAAACAGCAAGTACTTAACAAGTTCAATAAAGCATTTATTATGTACATGTTAGTATCAGACTCTCACTTGATATTCTCACCTCTCATCTAGAGTGCACACTTAACGTTTCCTATTAACCTCCTAGTTAATGGTTCCACCTCACTAGTTTCCATAATATGATTCTATCCCATATCATAACCCCGTATGTCCCATACCATATGTTGTATAATCATTCATATACGTTTTCCATTAACATGAATCGTTTCTTATTAATATGAATTAAGCTTTTCAAATCTATAAGAATAAACATTCATTAACTTAATTCAATTATCTTTATCTATTCACCGTTATCTACAATTATCACACAGTAGATTGATTTAACCACTATGTACATTCATTTAATTCATTATATATATATATATATATATATATATATATATATATAATAAGACACCTCGAGTCACAGCTGCGGTGCATGCATTACTCTGCTATCACGTCCCAATATCATTGGTCGTTGAATAGGGGACAAAAGGTTCGGTAGGTATTCCTCGAACCACAAATATCAAAACATAAATTGGAGGCGAACATAGTTCTCATACCCACGGGTCACACACATACCTACGTTCCCATAGTCAGCGAACTTATCAACTCCCCGATAAGTCTTTCATAGACCAATGTTCTCGAGCGACAAATCAAAGATCCCCTGGATTCATCAGGATATGATTGCCCTCACGTACAAACCTCCCATTGATAGCAAGTAAGCTAGGTATGTCATACACATAAATCATCAATCAATCAAGTAGGCATTATCATCTACCTATATAAATATAATATCAACAAGGTACTCACACTACCCTAAGATAGTTCCCATACGTAGAATTATATCTCTTAAATCCTACATATTAAAATATTATGACTTTACTTCTTTGATTTAATTATCACACTTCTCATCCATTAAATCCCAATCACATTACTTAGGTTCTTATCTAGGGCTTACTGATTTTCCCTAAGTCCTAATCTCTAAGGTACATTCTCTCTATACCGAATTAATTAAAGTATGAATTCTCACATACTTTTCCCAAAATTCTTTCCTATTTGGATTTACAATTTGGTAGTTTCTCTTGCTCTAATTAGCCGAAAAACTCAGAACTCGACTCTAAGAAAATTCCCAAAAATTCACCCTGTCGTTTGAACCAGAATGACATGTCATTAGAACAAGGATGACATGTCGTTCGAACCACTTCCAATGTCATTCGAACCACCTCCAATGTCATTCGAACGACTTCGCGCGAGATCCCCGTCTCGTTTGAACCACTTCGTGCGACTTCGCGCGAGACCTACTGTTTCGTCTTCTTCACCAAATTTCAACATTTTCACCATTTTTTAACCTAAAGCCCTCTAAGATTCAACACCCAACATCTAATCATCAATACCCATCAACACTTATCAGGTTATAAATCATTCCTACTCTCCAAGGATCATTAAGAGTTTGAATTAAAAGCATATAATTATCCTCTTTTTCCAGAAAATTATATACATGATATCTTCAAGAACACACCATTGATTCTCAGAATTTCTTCAACAGATTTATGATTATTTTTTGGATTACTATCTACCTACAACATGAGTTTGATTCCTATATATTTCCATATTTCCCGAAATCCATTAACAACTCTATCTTTATCTTCCAAACATGAAAAATCTCATCTTTTTATAACTATTATAACATGGACAATATACAAACTTAGATTGCAATAATCAAATACTTGCCTCTAATGAAGGTCTGATCCTTTGAGGTTGTATATCACAGGTGGTTCTCCCCTTCTCCGGTCACTTTCGGTGGTGGGTGGTGGTGGTGACCTTTGGTCCTTTGGTTCTCCTCCTTTCCAAACAAGCTTTTCTTCTCCCAAGCGACCTTTCACTCTCTTTAAAAGATGACCTTTCAATTTTGTGTAGAAGATATGAATGAACCCACATACAACTAATCTCTAAATACTTATAATAAGACAAAATACGAAATCACTATTCATCCCCCCTATAAAAATGATCAAAATGCCTTTTTGAGTTGTCTTTTCATTTCCAAATGACCCAAGACCCAAAACCAACATCCAAATAGACTTTTCTGACTATTTCAACCCTTCCGGACGCAACGACGCACTCTAAATGACTATAAGGTTGATATAAAAATATGTTTCTTTTTAATTTAACAAATTAGTCCCGATACGTCCCATACCACGTCCAACTAAAAATTCAAATTAACGAATTAATATCACACCGCCATATCAATAACATCACATTCATATATTACCTAAATATCTTTAAGTAATATTCAGAATCATTCATTTTAATATCCACAATTCGGATAAAACCCAAATGAATTAATTTATAACAAAATCCAATTAATCCATTAATTTAAAATATAACCCATTTTAAAAGTCATTAAAATTACGGGGTATTACATACTTCCCCCCTTATAACAGAATTTCAACCCGAAATTCGAAAAGATAAATCATACTGGTAAGGTCAACTCTCTGTAAAAATCTCACATCACAAATAATCTATGTCGTACCGCCCATACAGTACGTTATCAAAAATCCCCATTGATGTTACACCAAGTCTCACCATATAGTTTCAACTGAATCGAATTTAAATTTTACCCAATCTTCCCTATACCATCCTCGTAACAAAGTTTGGGAAGGAATGATCCTTAATCATTATGTAAATAAATCCTGAAGTCACAACTACTTACTGTTTCACAATTATGAAAACTACTACAATCCAACCATCCAGGGCGCCTGTACACCCTATCGTGTATCTTTGATTATAAAATGGATATGATTACCCGCATAATACTCTGATTTACCGCAAAGGTTATAAACTCATATCCTAAAGACCTAACTTATTTCGACTCCCAGTGTTTATTAGTTTCATGCGTGGGGCGTCTCGCAAGCGAAATCCAAATAATGAACCCCCCGATACACTACTACCTAAAGTAGTCGGTCATCGAAACTCGTCAGGTCCTTAATCAATAGTATATAACTTCTCTAGAAGTTTTATCGGTTGCAAATAAAAGTCTACTCATTTATTCTCGTGTTAAAGACAAGATGATGGCTGTATTAGTACATACGCTCTCATATGCCACAAGTCAATCCAGGCCGATAGTCACATCATGTTCGGACATGCCCAAAGTAAGTAATTTCATGATAAAAATCAGACCCACGTGATGACATGTAAAATATAGGTGTCCCACAACCACTAGGCGAGTCTACATAAATAACCGTGCTATAGGATAAGTTTAGTAACCATTTTTCCCATACAATATTAATTTATATAAGAATCAGTATGCGCCTCATAACTCCTTAGATAGAAAACATACCCTCATTCGCGAGTGGTGGTTGTTGAATCCCACTATTATAACTTTGTTCTGATGAGTCAAGAAAAATTTACCCCAAATTTTCGGTTCTAGTTAACCACACTCCACTATATGTCCAAGCCTTTGAATATATTGCCTTCCTTGGGTAACACACCCAATTCTCGCATTTCTTGAACTTCTACTAATGACTCTCCTCAATTTTCCTTTTGACCCTCTCCCAAGCATACTACGTTGGGTGAGTCAAATTTGGCATCACCTTCGACTATAGCAGCACTTGGAATTTGTAGGCTGCGTCCTAACCGTCTTTACAGTCCTGGCCTCTCATGCCATAATAAGGGTGACTTCGACTACGGTCATCATACTCGAACATACATCCCAACCTCCTAAGTACGACCTCCGCTATCAGTCCAATGGCCCTCATCTTCCATACTTTTGGTACGAGCTCGTCCGAACGTGAATAAGATTCACTAATATATATGTGATAGCGGGAGAATGGAATCTTATCAAAGAAATCAACAATCCTAAACATAGGGCTCTATATCAAAGAACGCTAAGCTGGAAACACAGTAAGCCGCACAGACCCTAAAGGACACTAGAACCTGATGCTCTGATACCACCTATAATACCCCGCCTAATTAAATACCTGGTGGCCAGTCCCATACCAAATTAAAATAGAATATACAGTTGGCTCATTTTTTAGCATCACTGTCGAAAACATTTACAACTCACCCAATACCCAAATAAGCTGGTGCTAAAAATTTTCCAAATTTTAATTCAACAAAATTCATTTTTTTAGTTTACGAATAACACTACACATATTATTCTACAACACTAATAACCGAACAGATAACATAAAAGAATTTAAATGTAACTGGAATAAACATTCCCAAATAATTATCCAATACAGTAATCCCAATAATAGTAAATGTATTAAAATGACACGAATACAAGAGTATATAACTCAGATAGAAAAGAGATAACTGAATTCCTTTGTGCGACATGCCCTAAACAAAAGAATACTGTGAATAAAATGAAGGTAGGAGTCTAATCAATACTCCCTAGCTCCATAGCTCGTGAAAATCCTCTAAGGTTGGCGTCCTTGCTGCTGGACACATGATATATAAGGTATAATAGAAAAGTGAATATGCAAGGAAACGGGTCAGAGCCCGATGTAAAATGATTTTGAAAATAGCAAGTATTTAACAAGTGCAATAAAGCATTTATTATGTACATGTTAGTATCAGACTCTCACTTGATATTCTCACCTCTCATCTAAAGTTCACACTTAACGGTTCCTATTAACCTCCTAGTTAATGGTACCTCCTCACTAGTTTCCATAATATGATTCTATCCCATATCATAACCCCGTATGTCCCATACCATACATCGTATAATCATTCATATACGTTTCCCATTAACATGAATCGTTTCTCATTAATATGAATTAATCTTTTCCAATCTATAAGAATAAACATTCATTAACTTAATTCAATTCTCTTTCTCTATTCACCGTTATCTACAATTATCACACAGTAGATTGATTTAACCACTATATATATTCATTTAATTCATTATATATATATATATATATATATATATATATATATATATATATATATATATATATATATATATATATATATATACATATATAATACGACACCCCGAGTCATAACTGCGGTCCATGCATTACTCTGCTATCACGTCCCTATATCGCTAGTCGCCGAATAGGGGACTAAAGGTTCGGTAAGGATTCCTCGAACCACAAATATAAACAAATAAATTGGAGGAGAACAGAGTTCTCATACCTACGGGTCACGCACATACCTATATTCCCATAGTCAGCGGACTTATCAACTCCCCGATAAGTCTTTCGTAGACCTATGTTCTCGAGCGACAAATCAAAGATCCCGTGGATTCATCAGGATATGACTGCTGTCACGCGCAAACCTCCCATCGATAGCAAGTAAGCTAGGTACGTCATACACATAAATCATTAATCAATCAAGTAGGCATTATCATCTACCTATATAAATATAATATCAACAAGGTACTCACACTACCCTAAGATAGTTCCCATATGTAGCATTATATCTCTTAAATCATACGTATTAAAATATTATGACTTTACTTCTTTAATTTAATTATCACACTTCTCATCCATTAAATCCCAATCACGTTACTTAGGTTCTTACCTGGGGCTTACTGATTTTCCCTAAGTCCTAATCTCGATGGCACATTCTCTCTATACCGAATTAATTAAAGTATGAATTCTCATATACGTTTCCCAAAATTCTTTCATACTTGAATTTACAATTTGGTAGTTTCTCTTACTCCAATAAGCCAACAAACTCAGAACTCGAGTCTAAGAAAATTCCCATAAATCCACCCTGTCATTTGAACAAGAATGACATGTCGTTAGAACCAGATTGACATGTCGTTCGAACCACTTTCAATGTCGTTCGAACCACCTCCAATGTCGTTCGAACGACTTCGCGCGAGATCCCCATCTCGTTTGAACCATTTCGTGCGACTTCGTGCGAGACCTACTGTTTCGTCTTCTTCACCAAATTTCAACATTTTCACCATTTTTGAACCTAAAAACCTCTAAGATTCAACACCCAACCTCTCATCATCAATACCCATCAACACCTATCAAGTTATAAATCATTCCTACTCTCCAAGGATCATTAAGAGTTTCAATTAAAAGCATATATTTATCCTCTTTTTCTTGAAATTTTATACATGATATCTTCAAGAACACACCATTGATTCTCAGAATTTCTTCAACAGATTTATGATTATTTCATGGATTACTATCTACCTACAACATGAGTTTGATTCCTATATATTTCCATATTTCCCGAAATCCATTAACAACTCTATCTTTATCTTCCAAACATGAAAACTCTCATCTTTTTATAACTATCCTAACATGGACAATATACAAACTTAGATTGCAATCATTAAATACTTGCCTCTAATGAAGGTCTGATCCTTTGGGGTTGTATATCACAGGTGGTTCTCCCCTTCTCCGGTCACTTTCGGTGGTGGTTGGTGGTGGTGACCTTTGGTCCTTTTGTTCTCCTCCTTTCCAAGCAAGCTTTTCTTCTCCCAAGCAACCTTTCACTCTCTCTAAAAGAAGACCTTTCAATTTTGTGTAGAAAAGATGAATGAACCCACGTACAACTAATCTCTAAATACTTATAATAAGACAAAATCCGAAATCACTATTCATCCCCCCTATAAAAATGATCAAAATGCCCTTTTGGGTTGTATTTTCATTTACAAAAGACCCGAGACCCAAAACCAACATCCAAATAGACTTTTCTGACTATTTCAACCCTTTCGGATGCAACGACGCACTCTAAATGACTATAAGGTTGATGTAAAAATATGTTTCCTTTTTAATTTAACAAATTAGTCCCGACACGTCCCATACCGCGTCTGACTAAAAATTCAAATTACCGAATTAATATCACACAGCCATATCAATAACATCACATTCATATATTACCTAAATATCTTTAAGTAATATTCAAAATCATTCATTTTAATATCCACAATTCGGATAAAACCCAAATGAATTAATTTATAATAAAATCCAATTAATCCATTAATTTAAAATATAACCTATTTTAAAAGTCATTAAAATTACGGGGTATTACACTTTTGGGAGGGTTGTTGCCTTCTAATGGTGTATTTAATTGGGGTTTATAGCATGTATGAATCACTGGAACATTACTTAACTGGTGAGCCTCTCAATCTCATTCTTTAGGCACTTGAATTTGTTAGTCGTTTGGATAATATCTTTGTGGAATTCAGACCACTTGCTTTTGTCTGTCTTACTAGGGTTAATCTTACCTTTCGGGGCCATTTGAGGAGGTTATCTCCTTTGATGTAGGCTAAGACATCCTCCAAGTCACATTTTAGAGGGATGAACTCCTCATTTGACTTTTTGGGTTGTCATCATGCTAACTTTTCTTCCCTTCTGGTGATCCTGCTACCCTCTTCCTCTTAGTGGCCACGGATAGAGTCTTTTTCTTCGGGGTCTTTCCCCTTAAGCATGTTGGTAAAGGCTGTAAACTCAAGCATAATAAGTATCTACCTTCTTTTCTTGAGGAGGTTAATCTATCCTTATAAGTATGCCTAACCCTTATATAGATAGTTACTACACCTCATCAAAATGGTCACGTGTTCAGTCTGTTAGAGGCCTGATCCTGAGCGGGTGTTCATGATTTTTCTCTTTATATTGTTAGTTCTTTAGATAATCATTTCTCTGAGACAAACTAAATAAAGTCAGAAATCCAATAGTCATAGATTAAGGAGTTAGACATTGAGAAGATTGTAACAAATGGATGTAGTTGTTCAGATAATAACAATGAGGTTGCGGCCTGTTAAGCCAATAAGGGACGAGGCAGTGGACTTTTACCTATATGAGGATTTTTTTCCACCGCGATTGATATGATCTAACATGATTTTCCCTCGAGACAGTCCCATTTGGAAGAAAAGCTGCCGAATATATGCCCCTGGGGCAAAATAGTAACTGAAAAGTCAATGAATGCATCTCAACCTGTCTTGGGAGGTTTACCGATCCTTAAGACAATAGACTTGTAGGATTTTGCTTGTGGAATCATCAAATTTAAATTCTAGAACCTAGCCTTAAGCGATTTAACCCGGCCCAAGAACAATAAAACATTTTATGAGGGGTTTTAAGCATTTTGTGGCATTTTTGGTCTAAAATAAAATAATTCTTTAATAGGAAATGCTAAATATGCTATAAATAGAAGAATTAGTTTAAGTTGTTAAATGGAGGCCACGACCTGTAGCTCATAGGTCCTACGCCAAAATTGTCGCAATGTGATTTTGCACCCAATAATTGAACTAAAAGTCTCTGTAGTATTGATCCAAGGCATAAAAAGTCATTATGTGCAAAATTAGTTTAGCAGAAAATTCCTAATATATACGTTATAACATGATAGAAAATGCCTAAAAATGTAGAGAAAGCTTAATATATGCCCATCCTTAGTTACCAGTCCTTACGAGGTCATGGTCTGTCAAGCTTCGTACAAAGATCTGGATAAGAAAACATCATTAGGGGAAGTGGATCTGACCAAAAAACATAAGATTGGCTTAGTAGAAACAAATTTGAAAAGGTGAAAGATACCCTCAAAGGGTTTATATGAAAATATGGCTCTAACCACTAAGATGTCACCCATAAGATGCAGATCTGAAGATCCTAATGGATGAAATAAGGCATAATGAACCTGATTTAGGAGAAACTAAGTAGAATACCCCTTTGCCATAGGCGACACCAAACTGTTGTCTAAAAATGTTTTACTATAGTAAATCATATTTCCAAAGTTAAACACAACAGTCAGAGCATAGAAAATAGAGTAAAAGAGAGATGGTGAGTGATAAACATGAGATTTAGAGTAGTTAGGCCATGGAAATGGGCCTACTGTAAGGACACAAATTTCAAATTAGTCCTTTACAGTTTTGGCTCAATTCTAGACAAAAATATTTGAGTCATAGGATAAAGTTCAAGTTTATCCATTCAAGCCTATGATGTGTTTGTTGAAGACGTAGCGGCCAAGATATTAAAGCTTCATCAAATGTCGTGTGTGTTGTGCCTCGTTTCTACGTCATCAACATGGTTCCATTGCTCCTAAGGTATGAATGCATTTTAATATATATATATATATATATATATATATATATATATATAGGAGCTTGGAACATTATTTATTGGGTGTATTTTAGAAATTTATTTTGGGTGTTAGTATTTTTTATTAAACTTTTTTTTAATTCATATTTCTAAATATTTTGTTCTTGGACATCTTTTAGTAGAAAAATCAAATCAAATCCAAAAAAAATCAGAAAAATACGAAACTGGCGGCCACGTGTTCGTATCGAAATTATCTAGAACATGGATTAAGATCTCATTAGATAGATCGCTCAAACGACCTCATTGGAATGAGAAGTCGTTCAAACCCGTTTTCAAACGAGAATTTTTTTTTCGTTCTGTCTCTTCGTCAGAAGTCTCATTCGAACGAGATTTCTAACGAAAAAATAGCGGGAACAGTTTTAAGCTAGTTTTTTCCACTTTTCCACTACTTTGCCCCACTTCCTTTTTGACATACTTCTTAAGTGCGGGATCTAACTTGTTGAAGATAACTTTTTCACATTCTAAGAGTCTTTTGAGAGCAAAACTTTTAAGAAAAAGTTCCATGTTTTGTGTTTGATTTTTATGGATTAAATTCACCAAAAAAACACATACACACCCATTTGTTTAGTTTATTCAAAGTACCTATTGATATATCATTGATTGGAGAGTTTTGGCACCTGGTTTTATCTACACCAACAAGAAGAGAGTTTTGGTTCTTCTCTACCCCAAAAAGGAGAAAAGTTTGTTGTGGTGTTCTCACTCGAAGAAAGGATTCGCGTGCGGATTGACGGTGACCATAGCCCCATCGGTGGAGTCCGAGACTATGGAGGAGTCCACGGTTATTCACTAGGCGGAGGTTGAAGACCGAAGGAGCGCATCAAGGCTTGGACGGTGCATTCTTGTGTCGAGTCTTTGTAAAAACTACCATACTTAGTGAATTCGTGGCTAGGGCCGTCCGAGGTTTTTCCCATTTGGGTTTTCCTCGTACATCGGCGCGTCGTGTGATATTGTTTAATTTTATCTTGCTATATCACATAGATGCATGCTTAGGACTAAAAGATAAAATTAGTTCAAAATCACAATCTATTTAATTTGGTGCAAATTTAATGTTTGGGTATGTTCAATTTAATTCGAGCGCAAAATTACTTTATCTAGATAACGTGCAAGTTTAACTTGAATTGGACTAATGTGTGTTTAAGTAGAAATGAAAATTGTGTGTGTAGTTTTAATTTCACTTTTAGTTTAGTTTTATTTTTTTTCATAAGTTGGTTTGTTCTCTTTAAGAAAAGAAAATTTTCAATAACTTTTGGAAAATTAAAATTTGAACCATTTCATTATATTTGAATTTAAAAATTGGGAGCTTTCGCACTTTCAAATTGGTATCAGAGCCAAAAATGATAAATTACTTCGTTAAGATCCTTTAAATATTTTTGGCTAAAATATAATTTTCTCCATTTTCTAAATTTCCTATTTTCGATGGTTCTAACTATGCATATTAGAAAGCGCGAATGAAATCGGCACTAAAATCTATCGACGAGAGAGTTTGGTTGTCTGTCGTTAACGGGTGGTCCCCACCTACACATTTAGTAGACAATGAACGTATTCCCAAACCCGCCAATATATGGAGTGAGAATGAATTTAAACTTTCAAATTTTAATTCCTGTAGTTTAATGCCTTGTTTAGCGCGTTCACACCGGATGAATTTCGACGCATTATGACGTGTGAAACCGCTAAAGAAGCTTGGGGTATTTTACAACTCACTCATGAAGGTACTAGTGTCATTAAAGCTTCAAAACTCCAAAACCTCACCACTCAATTTGAAACCATCAAAATGAAGGATAAAAAAACTTTCGATGAACTTTATGCTAGAGTTTCCGATATTGTTAATTCATCTTTTAATATGGGAGAGAAATACTCGACAACCGAGTAGTAAAGAAAATTTTAAGGTCCCTACACGATAGATTTATTCCAAAAGTGATCGTTTTAAATTCTTTACCAACTTTAGCCTCTACAAAATTAGAAGAGCTCGTAGGTGATTTACAAACCTATGAACTGGACATGTTTTCCTCTAAAACCGAATAGAAAATTGAAAAGGGCATTGCTGTAAAAACTCGAAAAGAGGAAAAACAAGTAGTAGAGAGCGAGAGTGATAGTGACTCGGAAGATATGGCCTTATTTTATAGAAAGTTTTGAAAATTTCTTAAATTGAACAAAGATAAATTTAAAAATGATTTTAAGAAATTTGAAAAATCTACGCATGACAAAGCCGAGAAGATCCCTAAAACTATTAAGGAAAATTTAAATTGGGACGAGTCAAATAGGTGTTTTGGTTGTGAAGGGTATGACCATAGGGCTTTTTAGTGCCCCACTAAACTAAGGAGAGAGGGTAAGGAACCAAAGTCTTTTAATGCAACCCTTAGTGATAGTGATAATGAAGAGGGACCCGATTCCTCCTCTAAGCCCAAAATTGTGGCTTTTATGGCTAGTCATGTGAGTGATAGTGAGAATTCTTCTATTGATGAAATTTTAACACATGACACTTCCAAGGTCAAAGTTTATGATTCCCTTGTTTTTGATGGTAGTGAGAGTGGAGAAGAAAAAGAAAGTGAAAGTGAAGAAGAGGTTGATGTGAGTGAACTTCAAAATGCTTTTCAAGAACTTTATAAAGAATCTATTAAATTGAAAAGAGCTCATTTGAAGTTATAAGCGAGTCTAAGAGAGTGTGTCAAGGTCGGTGATGATAGTGCGTTAGTGGAAGACCTTAGGACAAGAGAGAGAACTCTTCGAGAGAAGCTGGAATATGTAGAAGGCGGGAGAGATAGCCTTAGAGGTTTAATTGAGTCAATGAAAAAGGAGATTCTCTAGTTTGAAGAGAGAAATGTTTTATTAGAGTTTAACATTTTAGAATTACAAAATAAATTAAAAGACTCTAGGAAAGTCAAATTTGATTTGGAGTATCGTTCGGAGAAACTAGATAAAATTATAGGAATGGTCCAAATTAAAAATGACACTTGTGGTTTAGGCTTCGATAGTTGTAATGAATCTTCTCATAAATCCAAAACTAATATTTTAAGAGAATCACTTAGGAAAACCTTTAGAGATCAATCCTTAGGTAACAATTTTCGACGTGTTTTTACTTGTGCATATTGTGGTCGAAAAGGTCATCTTAGGAAATTTTGTTTTGATCTTAAACGAAGTCCTAGAAAAACCCAACGTAAGGCAACCGAGGTAGCCGAGAATCCTATGCCCCGAGATAGTCATTCGTCATTAGTTTGGGTTAGGAGATCCGACTTGGTAGTTTTACAAGATAGGGTATTTGATTCTCATTTACTTTCACATGCTTCCTCCCTTACAAAATCTAAAGGTTGAATATGTTAGTTTTATTTGCATACTTTAGCTTTGTGCTTCATGTTATATAACCCATGGTAATTGTATGCTTGTTTAGTCATTTTCTAGTCATTGCTTTATTTCATATCTCATGCTAGAAATCATGACATTTATCTTTTTTTATTATATTTCCTTCATTTTTGTTTCCTTTAAATGAAAATACAAAAAGATTTTTGTTTATCATTTGTGTTTTACCTTTTAGTGATTTAGGCTTAATGAAAAATATAAATGATTTTTTTTTGTCTTTTGAGTATATATTTTTATTTTTGGTTAAAAATTTGAAAAAAAAAACTCAAAAAGATTTTATTTTGTGTGTATTTTAGTTTGACACACTTTATGTGGCATACACTTGTGTTAGAATCCCATCTTTTTCGCTCCCACATGCCTAGAACTTTTGGTTTAGATTGTCAATCTTATTATGTTCTTTACCATGCCTACATGGAGTAGTTGGATGTTGTGTTGCTTAAATGGATTCTATTTTATATGCCTCAATTCACACATGCACGAGCTCATTTGAAATTTTAACTTCATATGTATATTTGAGCTTTGGGAGGTGTTCTCCTACCAATCTTGTCATCTACATATTTGTGACCTAGGAGGACTAGTGCATGTCAAAATCCGTTGCACGTGAGATTTGTGTGAAAAATAAAAAATGATAAATATAAATGTGCACGGGGAAGGGCTCCGAAAGGATTTATTATCCTTTGCGGATAGTAAGCCACCGTTTGTTCGGACCTAAAAGAAATACGTGGTTCAAAGGCCTAAAAATAAAATTATGCTATTAAAAATAAAATATTTGCCAAGGCCTATGTTTGATTGAGATATTCATTCAAAAATAATATATGCTTACTGAGGGAGATTGGATGGTATATCAACGATTTGTACAATGTCCGTTTATCCTAGTTGCGCTTTCAATGTCATGAATCTATTGGTTTGTAGAATCGTCAACATGATAGGCTTGTATACATTCTGTATGTTTATTCATTGAGTTCAATCTATATTGTCACATGAGCTTATATTCAAATGTGATGAAGTTTGCAATCAATTGAGAACTCCGTGAACATGTTTTAAGTGATTCGGTCTAAATTTAATTATTTCTAGTTCACACCCCAACACTTTCGTTTCCATATGACACATTTTTTCCATACGAGTGTGAAAAACTTATTATGTTTTGTGTCATTTGGGTGTTTATATCTATATGTGTGTACTTATGCTTAGTTTGAATATATTGTGTATACATATATATGATATTGTGTCTCTTTTTGGTCTTTGCCTTGCTTTTCTAGTCCATCTATGCTTTAATGCATAACTCGTATCCATCTTGTTGCATTCTTTGTTGATATCACATGCTTAATACTTTATATACCATATTGGAATCATTTTACTGCATCCTAGTTGGTATCTGATGTTATTTGTTGGATTAGTTGAATTTTAGTTGCCTATGTGCTTTAATGTTCTCATCACTTTATGCACAAATTCATGTTTAGCTTATTATCCCATTCTATTTATCCCTTGTTTAGTTTAAGGGGTGTATATGCTTTAATAGGGGAGATAAGTTAAGTTTTGATTCTTTAGCCTTTGTCTATTCCTGAACAAAAAGGGGGAGAATGATAGGGGAGAAATGGTATCTAAACCTATCGTATCTTAGTTTAGGGAGATTTATCTTAGGGGGATACGTCTTTCTAAGTAAGTCATTTGTTTGATAAAAGGGGAGAATTCATTTAGGGGGAGTATTTGTTTTTGCATTTAATATATTGATATTCCCTATGCGTTTGATAGTTTGCTTAAGTGTACAGGAATTCTTCTAAATGGCAACGTTCATCATTGGGCAAAGATATTAATCCTTGGGTTGTTTGAGTCAAGCATTGTATTTTTATTTTGGGTGGGATATTTTTTAGTTTAGCAGAGCTTGACGGCCCTTTAAGATTTTTGTTTGGTTTTTGTCCCAAAATATCCAAAGGGGGAGATTTGTAAGGACACAAATATCAAATTGAGTCCTTTACAGTTTTGGCTCAATTCCGGACAAAAACATTTGAGTCATAGGATAAAGTTCAAGTTTATCCATTCAAGCCTATGACGTGTTTGTTGAAGATGTAGCAGCCAAGATATTAAAGCTTCATCAAATATCGTGTGTGTTGTGCCTTGTTTCTACGTCATCAACATGGTTCCATTGCTCCTAAGGTATGAATGCATTTTAATATATATATATAGGAGCTTGGAACATTATTTATTGGGTGTATTTTAGAAATTTATTTTGGGTGTTAGTATTTTTTGTTAAACTTTTTTTTTGAATTCATATTTCTAAATATTTTGTTCTGAGACACCTTTCAATAGAAAAATCAAATCAAATCCAAAAAAAATCAGAAAAATACTAAACTGGCGGCCACGCGTTCGTATAGAAATTATGTAGAGCCATGGCCTAAGATCTCATTAGATAGGTTGTTCGAATGACCTCGTTCGAATGAGAAGTCGTTCAAACCAGTTTTCAAACGAGAATTGTTTTTTTGTTTTGTCTCTTCGTTAGAAGTCTCGTTCGAACGAGAATTCTACGAAAAAACAGCGGGAACAGTTTTAAGCCAGTTTTTTCCACTTTTCCACTACTTTGCCCCACTTCCTTTTTGACATACTTCTTAAGTGCAGGAACTAACTTTTTGAAGATAACTTTTTCACATTCTAAGAGTCTTTTGAGAGCAAAACTTTTAAGAAAAAGTTCCATGTTTTGTGTTTGATTTTTATGGATTAAATTCACCAAAAAAACACATACACACCCATTTATTTAGTTTATTCCAAGTACCTATTGACATATCATTGCTTAGAGAGTTTTGACACCTGGTTTTATCTACACCAACAAGAAGAGAGTTTGGGTTCTTCTCTACCCCAAAAAGGAGAAAAGTTCATTGCGGTATTCTCACTCGAAGAAAGGATTCGTGTGCGGATTGACCGTGACCATAGCCCCATCGGTGGAGTCCGAGACTATGGAGGAGTCCAGGATTATTCACTAGGTGGAGGTTGAAGACCGAAGGAGCGCATCAAGGCTTGGACGGACTCAAGTCAGTTTGTGTAAGTCCTCTTGTGCCGAGTCTTTGTAAAAACTACCATACTTAGTGAATTCGTGGCTAGGACCCTCCGAGGTTTTTTCCATTTGGGTTTTACTCGTACATCGGCGCTTCGTGTGAAATTGTTTAATTTTATCTTGTTATATCACCTAGATGCATGTTTAAGACTAAAAGATAAGATTAGTTCAAAATCACAATCTATTTAATTTGGTGCAAATTTAATGTTTGGGTATGTTCAATTTAATTCAAGTGCAAAATTACTTTATCTAGATAACATGCAAGTTTAACTTGAATTGGATTAATGTGTGTTTAAGTCGAAATGAAAATTGTGTGTAGTTTTAATTTCGCTTTTAGTTTAGTTTTATTTTTTTCATAAGTTGGTTTGTTCTCTTTAAGAAAATAAAATTTTAAATAACTTTTGGAAAATTAAAATTTGAACCATTTCATTATATTTGAATTTAAAAATTGGGGGCTTTCGCACTTTCACCTACGTCCACTATGGAGCCAAATTCTTATTATATACATGTAGTAGTACAATTGTAAAAGGGCTTAGAGGCATATAAGAGGTGAGAAATAGGCTAAATTCATACTAATTCTGCATAGATGATGTTGCGGACTCTATAGCCTAGGCTAAGGTTGGTTGCGACTAATAATGGTTTAGATGTTGGGGTAGGTGATTGGAGTGTGGACTCCGGTGTAAAGTGTCATTAGAGAGAATTGGGGTAGGTCTTCGCTATCTAGATTGTGACACCCCGACTAATTAAATACCGGGTAGCTACTCCTTTATTCAAAATAATACAAAATGCCAAGTTGGTTCAGTTCATAGCTGAGGACGTGTGTAATATCAATTTAAATTAAATTTGCAAGTTTTTCAAGTAACCCTTATTTAATTAGCGTCTACTTTTAAACCAAATAAAATCAACCCCTAGACATGCATCTACGGTGCGTGTGTCAACCCATAAACAAATAAAGTATTCGAAACAAGTTTAAGGAAAAATCCCCGCAGGGCAAAACCTTTTATTTCACTATAATAAGTAAATCGCAACTTACACGGATTACAATGAAATACAGTGACACACGAATACCCGCAGGAATCGGTCGGTGTCGTCAGCAATGAATCCACACGCAGCGAAACCACATGAACCTCAGTCCAATCAGCAAAGGAAGAACCGCAGCACTCCCCAATGACACGCAGCCATAAAAATTTGTAGAGACTCCCTCAGCAATGACATGCAGCCCTCGGTTGCAAAGATCTCTCCACAAAGGTTTGAACAAACTCAAAGTTGTGTTCTTGGGTTACACAAAAAGATCCACAAAGGTTTGGTAATTGTGTGAATCAAAAACCTAGAGTCTTGGGCTCAATAGGTGAAGACTTAGAGTATTTAGGACTCTGAAAATCGTCTTGAAAAGTCTTAAAAATAACTCTCCCGAAGTTGGTATAAATAAGAAAACCAAGGAAAGAGTTTTCAAAAACTGGGACTGTCCATAATTATCCCAGGCGGACCGGTCCGGTTGATGGGCGGATCGGTCCGGTAGACCGGATCGGTTCTTTTAATTGCAGGCGGATCGGTCCGGTTGGCATCGGATCGGTTCGGCTTTTTATCTTCATCGGTTCGCTATGGATCCGGGGTATATTGGCCTCACTTTAGCAGTCGGATCGGTCCGGTCTCTTTAGGCAGATCGGTCCGGTCTGTTCCCTGATTCCTCTTCTCCTTTTGATATTCGGATCCGTTGATGAGCGTATAAATCTTGAATTTCTTCAACGGTGTACGGCATATAAAATGCTAATGGGCAAAAATGTCCTTACAAATCTCCCCCTATGTCTATGCCGGTACATACATAAAAACAAACATCCGAATTATAAAAAAAAACTCCAATACAAATCTACCCTTCCATGAACCCAAAACTGAAACAGTACAAGTGAATAAGACTGCATCGTTTGATCTTTAAATCTTCAGGAATCTCAACGCTTTTCTCATCAGGGTGTGTAGTTCAATGATAATCCATGTAGTACCTACACACATGAGATAAAGCAAAATACCAAGTGACATATCGAGTTTGAAATGAAATAAATATAGATACCAAATTATGAGCAAACTCAAAATTTCAAAACTCCCCCATAATATGATAATTCTTTCTCCCCCTTTTTATGATGTCCCCAAATAGAGAAATGAGAGAAATAAATCAAATAGAAAAATCGGGGTGTCACGGTACACAAAACAACACAAACTATTTTTTAATTTTCAAATTTTTCGTACAAAGATAGGATACCAATATGAACAAATATGATACAAAAATCACACCATGGCTTTAGACTCAAACAACCAAGTCATGAAAATGGAATGAATGGGTGTGAACACATTCGATAGGTAAATCAACTCAATCAATCATATGTGCACGATGCATATGTGTACCCCTATCGAATGAACATCAAAGGTATCCTTAGGTGTAAAAATTTATTGAATTTAGATGACATTGTCTTATGCAAATCATCAAATCAAAGTCAAAATGATTTCCATACCAATAACGTCCAAAACTATGTAGCGCATTTTCAATAATTTCAAGGACGTGCAAACCCGTTTTAATTCTCCAACCAAACTCCCTCATATATATTTTCTTTTAGAGGTGATCTAAATTCTCAAACTTTGGAGAATTGGTGCAAAAACCTAAATGGCCCCTTTTTGGCATGAATATCTTTTTATTGCCTTTCAATTTTTTCGGGCTCTTTTAACCTCTTTGGACCTCGGATAATAAAATTCCTCCATTTTTTAGGTCCTTTTTAACGGTGGCTTTTGCGCAAAGGATAGATAATTACCTTTCGCAGCCCCTCCCCGTTATCAAACAAATCACACAAACTCACAAAATGATTTTTTATATGCACAATTTCCTTATCAAAATTTATCGCGCTTGGTTCGTTTTAAAGACAGGATTGAAGTTAAAACACCCAACCAACATGTGATAAGACAAGCACAATAATCAATCAATTCCGTGCATGTGTGCAATAAAGGAAACATGAGTCAAACATGTAGGAAGAAACACTTAATTACGTCTTAATGACTCCAAACATTATAAAGCACATGGATGAATTGACCTATTGTCTTAAAACACTATGAAATAGTCACATGAAAATAATGGAATGATGTTATGACTTGGTCATCCAAAGTGTTCATCCATAAACGGTGCAAACAAAATACAAAAATCTTTTTGGATTTTTCAAAAATTTTGTTAAAATAAAATCTTTTTGTATTTTTCAAAAAAATTTCAAAACAAAAAATATATACAAAATGATACATACTAGCAATAGGCAAACAATGTCATCATGAAAATCACCCTATGCTAGTAAACAAGTCAAACCTCAATCATTAGGTGCAGAGGGGTTTTCCAAAGGTGGAGACAGCTTATGAAAAACCTCCATAAATTCTTGTGAAGTTTTGACTAAAAACTTAACTTGCTCACCCAAAAGTGCAAACTCTCTCATGTAGTCTTCGGGAGCATGTAAAGTATCATGTGAGACCCCGACTAATTAAATACCGGGTAGCTACTCCTTTATAAAATTAATTCAAAATGCCAAGTTGGCTCAGTTACTAGCATCACTGTCGAAAACATTTTATTATTTCTAACCACCTAGTATTTAAAAAGCAAATGCCAATTTTAATTTAAGTCTGATTAACATGCAACAAGTGTAATGAAGAAATAAATAACACCATTCACCATACTGAAGTAAAAACGAATATCCATCACAATAGAGTAAATAAAGTCTGGAGGAAAAACTCCTCACTACAATCCCATAACTGAAATGAATAAACTGAAACAATACATGCTAAAGTCTGAAAACTGGAATGTAAAAGATGCTCTAAATAGAAATGGGCGACATGCCCTACAACTGATAGATAGCGACTCTGGAATCCAAAGAGATAGAAGCATCTACATGCAAAATCCCTGTAGATTCCACAAGCAGCTACAGCTCGTCACCGGAATGAGTATCCTATGCTTGGTGTCCTTGTGGCTGGGCACCTAAAAATGGTTTTACAAAGAAAAGATTTGAAAAGCAAACGGGTCAGATCCCGAATGTGGAGTTATATTTTAAAAACCTGCAAGTGCTTTAAAAACATTTAAAACATTAAATGCAAAGTACATGTTAGGACGTGCACTCACATTATATTCTCACCCCTCGTCTAACTGTGCACTCCTAACGCAAGTACCCATCTATATCTATCCATACAACTAGCTAAGTGACTACATAACTCGCTAGACTGCCAAAGGTTCTACCCATATTACTCAGTTCCATTTAACATAACAACGCTCGTAATTAAATAGGGGTTTAACGTGAACTCAGTTACTAAATATCCCATTGATATAACTATCAGTTAACTCATTATATAACTCGAAATAATACCGTAATATTTTTACAACATTAACATGAGGATTCCCATTAATTTAATGTATATTATTCACATCATAAATATACGATACAAGCACCCCGCAATCTAAGCTATGGTGCACACATACTCTGCTATCCATCCCGGTACATCACGTACATAAGGATCACATATTCCGAATCTCTCAGGAATAGTTCAGATAACACAAATCACAAATAGTGGAGGCGAACACAGTCACCATCACATGGGTCACGCACATACCTACGCTCCCATGGTCAGCGGACTTATTAATATCACAATAAGTCTTTCTATGACCTATGTTCATCAAGGTACCAGTCTATATCCCCCCCGTAGGCACACAAGGATTAGAGGGTCCTAAGCGAACGCAAACCTCCCGTGCTAGCAAGTATGGTAGGTATGTCATACACACAATCCATATACCAATACTAAGTAAACACACATCTTAGTAATACCGTATTTTAATCGTAGTACATATTGCACTCTCGTACTAACTATAATTATCACAATTCGTAGTATTCCGGTTTGTAATTATACGCGCCATAATTCATCCTCACATCGTAGTAGGCACTCACGTCTCAACCCAAACGGTTCATTGAATATAACTCTCGTATATAATTCCTTCTCATAAATACCCAAATGTCCCAAACCTATCACTACATCATCATTGGAAGGTTAACTATATCCTCGAACAAGTTTAAGGAACTCCAAAAGTCAAAACAGTCCAAAAAGGACCAAACTGCTAGCTCGTTAGAAGTCTCGTTCGAACGAGGCTTCGAACGAGTTTGGACTGTCAGGTCGTTAGAAGTCTCGTTCGAACGAGGCTGTTCGAACGAGATCCCAATTCGTTCGAACGAACTGTCCCTTCTAACGATATCTCGTTCGAACGAGATATCGAACGAAATCCCTACTCGTTAGTAACGACTGGTCAACTCGTTAGAAGCTCGTTCGAACGACCTGGGGGCTGCTTCTAACGAGCCACCAGTTTTGGCCCAGATTTTTCCAAAAATCGTTTTTCACCATTTTTATCAACTCTAATCTCTTCCAAAGTTCATCCAAATAACGTTTTAGGGTCTCTAATTCATCCTAAACATATTTACATCATCTCCTAACATGTTTTCAAGGATTGAATCATCATAACATCAACCAAATTTACAAATCTCTACACTTTTCCCAATTTCTCTAGAACATGAACCCTAGGTTTATATCATCCTCAAATCCCAGAATTTATTTCGTTTAAATTTCTTCAAATCACAATTATTATAAGGGAAATCATCTACCTATCATACTACATGCAATTCTCTTCACAATTTCTCAATTCCTATGTACTACATGGGTTTTCATATTTTCTTCAAGAACAAATCATAAATCCGAATTTTCTAACATGGAGGAAACATTCTCAGAAATTAAATGGAATAAAGTCACTTGCCTTGGTTGTCTCTGAGTTTGGTGTAGATTTGGTGTAGAATTTCTACAGAATTCCTCTTTCTCTCTCCTTCTCCAAGCTTTCTTCTCCAAAAGGCTATGGTGGCTAGGGTTTGCTTTGGGGAAACTTATGAAAACCTAATTTAATAAACCTCCGTAGCTTATTGGGTTAATAAGGGTTGGTTGGGTCAATTCCTTATCAGATTACAACTCTCAATTTTCGTCACTTTTAATTCCTCAAAATGTAAAATTACCAAAATACCCTTTAAGTTACCGGTATGGCCTAAAAATACCCCGGGACCCAAACTATACCCCCGGCTAGTGTTTTCTGACTATCTCGACCCTTCCGGATGCGTTGGCGCAATCAAAACGACCATACGGATTATAAATTTTAAATTCACTTTTATTAACAAAATATTATACCGTGACGCGGCGGTCCCACGCGTCTCAACAAAATTTCTAAAATGCCGTATATAAATCCCACAACAAATTTTATAATACCAAGTACATATATAATCATATATGCACATAATCAAATACCAATTCGCATCTTATTAGTATTTATAACCCGAATTAATTTCCAATTACTACGCATTTAATTAATTAATCCCAAAAATAAATATAGCCAAAAGTACGGGGTATTACATACTTCCCCCCTAATAACTGAATTTCGTCCCGAAATTCGAAGCTAGAAAGTACCTGCTAAAAACAGCTCTGGATAACGCTCGCGCATCTCATCCTCGCGCTCCCATGTGGACTCCTCGACATTGTGATGTCGCCACTGAACACGCACTAACGGGACTATTTTTGACCGCAGTTTCCTCTCACTTCGGTCCAAAATAGCAATTGGCCCCTCCTCGTAGGAGCTATCCGGCTGGAGATCGATGTCCTCCACCGCAATGTGAGAATGAGCCAAATCATCTCTAAGGTATTTCCTCAGCGAGGAAATATGGAACACGTCGTGAATCCGATGCAAGTGCTCCGGTAGTCCAAGTCTATACGCAACCGGTCTGATCCACTCAATAATAGGAAACGGCCCCACATACCTCGGTGCCAACTTCCCCTTCTTCCCGAATCGCATAATCCCCTTCATTGGAGATACCCTGAGCAAAACCAGGTCCCCCACTTGGAACTCCCTGAAAAACATCTTCGCATCAGCATAACTCTTCTGCCTGTCTTGAGCTACCCGAATGCGACTCCGAATCAACTCAATACTTGCTGAAGTATCCTGAATCACTTCCGGCCCAAGTAGTTTGTTGTCCCCCACTTCCAACCAACATGCTGGGGAACGACAAGGCCTACCGTACAATGCCTCAAACGGAGCCATGCCAATCGTGAACTGATAGGAGTTGTTGTAAGAAAACTCTACCAGTGGAAGGTACTGCTCCCATCCACCCTCGAAATCAATAATGCACATGCGTAGCATGTCCTCCAACATCTGATTGGTGCGCTCTGTCTGCCCATCGGTCTGCGGATGATAAGCCGTACTCAACCGCAATTCCGTGCCTATGGCCTCCTGGAAACTCTCCCAAAACCTCGAAAGAAATATCTTGTCTCTATCAGACACGATATTTAGGGGCACACCGTGAAGTCTCACAATCTCTGAAATGAAGAGCTGGGCATATTGTCCCGTAGTGTAGTCAGTACTTACGGGTAAGAAGTGAGCGACCTTGGACAACCTGTCCACAATTACCCAAACGGAGTCGTGACCCCTCTGCGACGTAGGCAACCCCGTGATAAAATCCATGGATATGCTCTCCCACATCCACACCGGAACCTCCAACGGCTGTAGCAATCCTGCCGGTCTCTGATGATCCACTTTTACGAGCTGACAAGTGGCGCATTTCGAGACAAACTCAGCGATATCTCTCTTCATACCGCCCCACCAATATTGCCGTCTCATGTCTTGGTACATTTTGTCCCCTCCGGGATGTACCGCGAACCGTGAGCCGTGCGACTCTGCCATCACATCGTGCCGCAATTCTTCCCCTTCCGGAACTACCAATCTCCCATTGAAGCGCAATCCCCCGTCTGAGCTAACGGTATAGGACTCGGCTCCCTCTGCTAGCAATCGAACTATCTGTTCCTGACAGAACGGGTCATTAGCCTGTGCCTGTACTATCCTCGTGACAATTTGTGGGGTAACGGTCATCACAGACATGAAAGATCGGGCCACTGCATCCTGGTGTCCCAATTCCTTCCACTTAGCTTTCCACACCTCTGCCACCTCATCTGCTGGCCTGCGGCTCAACGCGTCTGCTACCACGTTAGCCTTACCCGGGTGGTACTGGATGTCGAACTGGTAGTCCTTCACAAATTCAAGCCACCTACGCTGCCGCATATTCAATTCCTTTTGCGTGAACAGATACTGTAGTGACTTGTGGTCCGTGAACAGCGGGAACTTCTCCCCCAAAAGATAGTGCCTCCAAATCCGTAAGGCAAATACCACTGCTGACAACTCCAAATCATACGTGGGGTAATTCTTCTCATGAGGCTTAAGCTTACGGGAAGCATAAGCTATGGCCTGTCTCTCCTGCTGTAATACACCTCCAAGCCCTTGCAAAGACGCGTCGGTGTAAACCAAATACTCAACTCCCGATCTCGGCAACGCTAACACAGGTGCTGAGGTCAACTTGTCCTTCAATTCATCGAATGCCAACTGACAGGCATCACTCCAAATGAACGGCACACCTTTACGAGTTAGATGTGTCAAAGGAACTGCTATCTCTGAGAAACCCCGAATAAACCTTCTGTAGTATCCTGCTAGACCCAAGAAACTATGAATCTCCGTTGGTGTCGTGGGCTGTCCCCACTCTCTCACCGCTGATACCTTCCCCGGATCAACTGATATTCCCTGGTCGGAAATAATGTGACCCAAGAACTGGACTTCCTTCAACCAAAACCCGCACTTCTCGTATTTTGCATACAACTCGTTCTGACGAAGTGTCTGCAAAACCTGCCTCAAATGCTCGGCGTGCTCCTCCTCTGTCTGAGAGTAAACCAGTATGTCATCAATGAAGACAATGACAAACTGATCTAGGAAATCTCTGAACACCCTGTTCATCAAGTCCATAAACACTGCTGGAGCGTTGGTCAAGCCGAAAGGCATAACCCGAAACTCATAAGAACCATATCTCGACAAGAACGCGGTCTTCGAGACATCCTCCTCCCTGATACGCAACTGATGGTATCCCGACCTTAAGTCAATCTTCGAGAAGAAAGAAGCTCCTCTCAACTGGTCGAATAAGTCATCGATTCGAGGCAACAGATACTTATTCCGTATCGTGACCTTATTCAACTCTCGGTAGTCCACGCACAATCTCAGTGAACCATCCCTCTTCTTCACAAACAAAACTGGAGCGCCCCAAGGTGAGGTACTCCTGCGAATAAAGCCCTGCCCTAACAGCTGCTCTATCTGATCCCGTAGCTCTCTCATCTCAGCCGGAGCCATACGGTACGGTGCACGTGCTATAGGTCTCGTACCCTATAGCAAATCTATAACGAAGTCTATCTCTCGACTGGGTGGTAAGCCTGGTATCTCCTGAAACACATCCGAATACTCCCTGACAACCGGGATCGAATCCAAAGGAATCACAACCTCCTTAGAGGTATCCTCCTCAATGTAATACAGATGAGCGGTCGATCCTCCCTCTGGGCGAGGCATCGCCACTATAAACATCTCTTGCCCCGGAATGGCAAAAACAATGCTCCCGCTGAAGCAATCAATCATGGCCCTATATGCTACGAGCCAATCCATACCGATGATCACATCGTGAACATGCATGTCTAACACTAACATGTCTGCAGGCAATACCAAACCACCAATCTCTACCCCCACTCCCCGGCATATAAAGAAAATAAGTGACCCACTCCCTAATAGTGAGTCGACACACGTCACTGTGCTCTCTGCCGTAGCTAACAATCCTAAAGCTTTCGCGAAGTGTGTAGCTATGAAACAATGTGTAGCACCCGTATCAAATAACACCCGACCCATAGTGCCATGGATAGGAAACGTACCCTCGATCGCAGGCGGTGCCTGTGGAACTGCAGCCTGGTGAACGTTGTAGACACGTCCATACTGTAGCTTCCCCTGCTGAGCTGGGACTGCTGGAATGGGTGGCAATGCTGCCATTTGTGGCGGTGCGGGAAGAGCGGCGGGAAATATAGGTCTCTGTGGCTCCTGGCGAGCACCCTGCTGCTGCTGCTGTGGGGCCCTGCCCCTATCAGGACAATCCTGCTTCTTATGGCCAGTCTTGCCACAAGTAAATCACTTTCCTGGGAAGTTCCCTTCCCTCTGCCCCTGTTTTCCCCGGCCCTGGTGGCCGTTACCATTCCTCCCTTGGCCCTGCTGACCCTGATGAAACTGCTGCCCATTCTGTCCCTGTTGGCCCTGATGGCCGTTTGGACCCTGATGGCCCTGACGGAAACCTCCCTGTCCCTGCCTGTAGTTCCCTGATCGGAACCTCTTATTATCTCCCTGCTGGGTACCCTGCTCATTCTGTCTCTGCCCCTGACCGGTTTGTGCCCCGCTGGCACCATGTCCTCCAGTCCTGCCCTGATGGCTAGACTCCCCCGACCGCTTGCCCTCAGCCATATGAAAACGGTGGTCCTGGCAGTGTAATAATGCAGCGTTAACCACATCAGAATACGTGGCCAACGATAGGTTCCCAAGCAGATGCTGACGGATTCTCCAATTCAACCCATCGGTGAACTTCTCTATTTTCTTCTTCTCTGTTGGAATCTCGTCTGGAACGATATTCAACAGGTTAGTGAACTCGGCCTCATATTCGGCCACTGTTTTGCCCTCCTGATTCAAACTCATCAGCTTCCTCCTCATCTCTGTATGAACTGCGGACGGAAAGTACTTGCGGTCGAACCGCACCCAGAACTCCTGGATCGTGAGGGTATCCCTCTCCTCCGCGGTGGTAATAGACTCCCACCATTGTAGTGCAGATCCCACTAGCTTGAAAGTAGCTAGCACCTGTTTCTGAACATCAGTGCACTCATGCATCCTCAAATGCCTCTGTATGTCCTTCCTCCATTGGCTCGAGACTACCACATCCGAGCTACCTGCAAACTCTGGCGGATGCGCTTTCTGAAAAGCGTCTCGTACACGCTCCCAAGTAGACGGGAATGCATTAACCTGTGCTGGCGCGGCAACCGGCGCCTGAGGCGGTGCCTACTGAATCACGGCAATCGCGGCATTTACCGCTTGGGCTACTATAGCAGCAACCTCAGCGGCGTTCATCATGCCCTGAACTGGAGCGGGCTGGGGTTCGGGCATTGCATTCCTGGGAACTCGTCGTGCACGTCGTGGAGGCATCTGAAATAAGAATAAAGTTTATAAGTTCGCAGTTTATAAACTTAAAATAGCTGAAGAACGAAGCATACACAAAAAGAGTACAACAGTCCTAAAATATAGGGCTCTATATCAAAGAAAACGTAGCAGAAACATAATAGTCGTACAGATCCTAAAGGACACTAGAACCTGATGCTCTGATACCACCTGTGACACCCCGACTAATTAAATACCGGGTAGCTACTCCTTTATAAAATTAATTCAAAATGCCAAGTTGGCTCAGTTACTAGCATCACTGTCGAAAACATTTTATTATTTCTAACCACCTAGTATTTAAAAAGCAAATGCCAATTTTAATTTAAGTCTGATTAACATGCAACAAGTGTAATGAAGAAATAAATAACACCATTCACCATACTGAAGTAAAAACGAATATCCATCACAATAGAGTAAATAAAGTCTGGAGGAAAAACTCCTCACTACAATCCCATAACTGAAATGAATAAACTGAAACAATACATGCTAAAGTCTGAAAACTGGAATGTAAAAGATGCTCTAAATAGAAATGGGCGACATGCCCTACAACTGATAGATAGCGACTCTGGAATCCAAAGAGATAGAAGCGTCTACATGCAAAATCCCTGTAGCTTCCACAAGCAGCTACAGCTCGTCACCTGAATGAGTATCCTATGCTTGGTGTCCTTGTGGCTGGGCACCTAAAAATGGTTTTACAAAGAAAAGATTTGAAAAGCAAACGGGTCAGAGCCCGAATGTGGAGTTATATTTTAAAAACCTGCAAGTGCTTTAAAAACATTTAAAACATTAAATGCAAAGTACATGTTAGGACGTGCACTCACATTATATTCTCACCCCTCGTCTAACTGTGCACTCCTAACACAAGTACCCATCTATATCTATCCATACAATTAGCTAAGTGACTACATAACTCGTTAGACTGCCAAAGGTTCTACCCATATTACTCAGTTCCATTTAACATAACAACGCTCGTAATTAAATAGGGGTTTAACGTGAACTCAGTTACTAAATATCCCATTGATATAACTATCAGTTAACTCATTATATAACTCGAAATAATACCGTAATATTTTTACAACATTAACATGAGGATTCCCATTAATTTAATGTATATTATTCACATCATAAATATACGATACAAGCACCCCGCAATCTAAGCTATGGTGCACACATACTCTGCTATCCATCCTGGTACATCACGTACATAAGGATCACATATTCCGAATCTCTCAAGAATAGTTCAAATAACACAAATCACAAATAGTGGAGGCGAACACAGTCACCATCACATGGGTCACGCACATACCTACGCTCCCATGGTCAGCGGACTTATTAATATCACAATAAGTCTTTCTATGACCTATGTTCATCAAGGTACCAGTCTATATCCCCCCCGTAGGCACACAAGGATTAGAGGGTCCTAAGCGAACGCAAACCTCCCGTGATAGCAAGTATGGTAGGTATGTCATACACATAATCCATATACCAATACTAAGTAAACACACATCTTAGTAAAACCGTATTTTAATCGTAGTACATATTTCACTCTCGTACTAACTATAATTATCACAATTCGTAGTATTCCGGTTTGTAATTATACGCGCCATAATTCATCCTCACATCGTAGTAGGCACTCACGTCTCAACCCAAATGGTTCATTGAATATAACTCTCGTATATAATTCCTTCTCATAAATACCCAAATGTCCCAAACCTATCACTACATCATCATTGGAAGGTTAACTATATCCTCGAACAAGTTTACGGAACTCCAAAAGTCAAAACAATCCAAAAAGGACCAAACTGCCAGCTCGTTAGAAGTCTCGTTCGAACGAGGCTTCGAACGAGTTTGGACTGTCAGGTCGTTAGAAGTCTCGTTCGAACGATGCTGTTCGAATGAGATCCCAGTTCGTTCGAACGAACTGTCCCTTCTAACGATATATCGTTCGAACGAGATATCGAACGAAATCCCTACTCGTTAGTAACGACTGGTCAACTCGTTAGAAGCTCGTTCGAACGAGTTCGTTCGAACGACCTGGGGGCTGCTTCTAACGAGCCACCAGTTTCGGCCCAGATTTTTCCAAAAATCATTTTTCACCATTTTTATCAACTCTAATCTCTTCCAAAGTTCATCCAAATAACGTTTTAGGGTCTCTAATTCATCCGAAACATATTTACATTATCTCCTAACATGTTTTCAAGGATTGAATCATCATAACATCAACCAAATTTACAAATCTCTACACTTTTCCCAATTTCTCTAGAACATGAACCCTAGGTTTATATCATCCTCAAATCCCAGAATTTATTTCGTTTTAGTTTCTTCAAATCACAATTATTATAAGGGAAATCATCTACCTATCATACTACATGCAATTCTCTTCACAATTTCTCAATTCCTATGTACTACATGGGTTTTCATATTTTCTTCAAGAACAAATCATAAATCCGAATTTTCTAACATGGAGGAAACATTCTTAGAAATTAAATGGAATAAAGTCACTTGCCTTGGTTGTCTCTGAGTTTGGTGTAGATTCGGTGTAGAATTTCTGCAGAATTCCTCTTTCTCTCTCCTTCTCCAAGCTTTCTTCTCCAAAAGGCTATGGTGGCTAGGGTTTGCTTTGGGGAAACTTATGAAAACCTAATTTAATAAACCTCCGTAGCTTGTTGGGTTAATAAGGTTTGGTTGGGTCAATTCCTTATCAGATTACAACTCTCAATTTTCGTCACTTTTAATTCCTCAAAATGTAAAATTACCAAAATACCCTTTAAGTTACCGGTATGGCCTAAAAATACCCCGGGACCCAAACTATACCCCCGGCTAGTGTTTTCTGACTATCTCGACCCTTCCGGACGCGTTGGCGCACTCAAAACGACCATACGGATTATAGATTTTAAATTCACTTTTATTAACAAAATATTATACCGTGACGCGGCGGTCCCACGCGTCTCAACAAAATTTCTAAAATGCCGTATATAAATCCCACGACAAATTTTATAATACCAAGTACATATATAATCATATATGCACATAATCAAATACCAATTCGCATCTTATTAGTATTTATAACCCGGATTAATTTCCAATTACTACGCATTTAATTAATTAATCCCAAAAATAAATATAGCCAAAAGTACGGGGTATTACATGTGGGTGCATGTGTGCCAGAAACATGTGTAAAAGCAAAACGTTACACATACCCCAACTTAAAGCAAAATTCCCTAAGGTGTCCTCTCCTCTTGCAATGTGAGCAAACATAAATAGGCCTAGGAACACCTCTCTCACAAACTCTAGGACGCACTCTCCTAATGGGAATGGGACGCCTAGGTGGGTTAGGGTGATACTCACATGAATCACACACTAAAGTGGGAACCGGCTCGGGTGCTAAGTTGGAAGTAGAAGCTCCGTTATGACTTATTCCTAACTTCTCACCTTTACTCTTATGAACCACCTTTTCAACCTTCTTAGGTGCGTTCAAAAAATTGACTTTGACCTCCCTGGCACGTTCGAGATCACTCTCGAGTTGGGATACACGTGTCGTCAGACTAGACAACGTGTCGGTCAAGTCACACTTCTCCTTTCTCAAAACCTCCTTCTCTTTCTCCAAATCTAAAACCCGAAGACCTAAATCCCTATTATATTTCTTTGTTTTCAAGGTCTCGGTGTACAAATCTCTAAAAGCTTTTTGGAGCTCACTTTCATCTCCACTTTCACTCTTACTTTCTCCCTCACTTGAAGCGCTCAAACCATCACTATCACTATCGTGTGCACTATTGTGAGATAAGGTGGGTGTGCTCACACGACTGGAAAAAGCTACAAACTTCTCACCACTAGTCTCATCACCCTCACCTTCACTACAGTCACTAAGTGTGGCGGGCATAGCTACTTTCTTTCCTTTCTTTCTAAGCCACGTAGGACACTCAAACGACTTATGTCCCTTACCCCCACATTCAAAACAAGTGACGTTCTCAAAATCTTCCTCACACTCCTCATCGGATTTATTCTCTTTTTCCCTCTCATCACTTTCTTTGGCCTTTCTTTTCTTTTTATTTTTCTCAAAAAAATCCTTTTTATTGGAAGAATTATTTTTGTTCATGTTGAGAAATTTTTTAAAATTTTTCGCAAACAAGGCCATGTTATTAAAATCAAAATCTCCCTCAGAATCGGACTCACAAACTTTTTCTTTCTTTTTCTTAAAATGATTCTTTAACGCAATTCCATTATCCTTAGCCTTAATGGTTTTGGGAAACATGTCAATCTCATAGGTTTGAAGATCTCCTACAAGTTCTTCCAACTTAAGTGATTTCAAATTTTCCAAAGAGTTCAAAACAGTGACTTTAGGAATAAAGAGTTTTGGGAGAGATCTCAAAATCTTTTTAATGACATGCGTGTTATCAATCACCTCACCCAAATTAAAACATGTGTTAACAATGTCCGACAAACGTGCATAAAAATCATCAAAGCATTCGGACTCAGACATGGTGATAGTCTCAAATTGGGTGGCCAAATTTTGTAATTTTGATTCTTTAACCGCGTTCGTACCCTCATGTGTCAATTTCAAAACATCCCAAGCCTCTTTAGACGTGGTGCACGTCATAATTCGGCAAAACTCATCAGGAGTGACAGCTCCAGAAATAGCACTCAGACCACGGGAATTAAAATTGGACAATTTATAATCATCTTCAGTCCAGGCTGACACGGGTTTTAAAGTGGTGATGTTATTAACTGTGACCGTGGGAGGAGTCCAACCATTTTCGCAAAGCAACCAAACACGCTCGTCAATAGATTTTAAAATCGATTTCATACGATCTTTCCAGTAGGCATAATTAGACCCGTCAAAAATAGGCATCTGATTATATAAGGGCTCCATACAAAAAAATGCGAATTTTCACAAAACTGATTTTTAAAAAAAAATCAATATCACACGATTTTGTGGAAAATAGGAATACGCAATAAATTAGCGCAACCTGCTCTGATACCAATTTGAGGACGCGTGTAATATCGATTTAAATTAAATTCGCAAGTTTTTCAAGTAACCCTTATTTAGTTAGCGTCTACTTTTAAACCAAATAAAATCAACCCCTAAACATGCATCTACGGTGCGTGTGTCAACCCATAAACAAATAAAGTATGCGAAACAAGTTTAAGGAAAAATCCCCGCAGGGCAAAACCTTTTATTTCACTATAATAAGTAAATCACAACTTACACGGATTACAGTGAAATACAGTGACACATGAATACCCGCAGGCGTCGGTCGGTGTCGTCAGCAATGAATCCACACGCAGCGAACCCACATGAACCTCAGTCCAATCAGCAAAGGAAGAACCGCAGCACTCCTCAATTACACGCAACCATAAAACTTTGTAGAGACTCCCTCAGCAATGACACGCAGCCCTCGGTTGCAAAGATCTCTCCACAAAGGTTTGAACAAACTCAAAGTTGTGTTCTTGGGTTACACAAAAAGATCCACAAAGGTTTGGCAATTGTGTGAATAAAAAACCTAGAGTCTTGGGCTCAATAAGTGAAGACTTAGAGTATTTAGGACTCTGAAAATCGTCTTGAAAAGTCTTAAAAATAACTCTCCTGAAGTTGGTATAAATAAGAAAACCAAGGAAAGAGTTTTCAAAAACTGGGACTGTCCGTAATTATCCCAGGCGGACCGGTCCGGCTGATGGGCGGATCGGTCCGGTAGACCGGATCGGTTCTTTTAATTGCAGGCGGATCGGTCTGGTTAGCATCGAATCGGTTCGCCTTTTTATCTTCATCGGTTCGCTATGGATCCAGGGTATACTGGCCTCACTTTAGCAGTCGGATCGGTCCGGTATCTTTAGGCGGATCGGTCTGGTCTGTTCCCTGATTCCTCTTCTCCTTTTGATATTCGGATCTGTTGATGAGCGTATAAATCTTGAATTTCTTCAAGGGTGTAACGGCGTACGACATATAAAATGCCAATGGACAAAAATGTCCTTATAATAGCATCACTGTCGAAAACATTTTTATAATTACTAGTCACCTAATATTTAAAAAGTGAGTTGTCAATTTTGAATTAAATCCGATTAACATGACATCCATTTAAATTATGAAATACTGATATCACAACCACATCACATTCGCAAAAAAAAAACAATGTAATAAACTAAATCTGGAGGAATACACCTCACAACAATCCTAATGCTGAAATGAACAAATACAAGCCTGAATCTTTAATTTAATTACAACCCAAAATCTGAAATAACTGAATAGATAAAGTGTCTCTAAAAGAAATGGGGCGACATGCCCAACAGATGAGAAAATATGATAATATAGAGTCAAGGTCAAAAGTGGAGGCGTCTACTGTCAAGGTCCTGTAACTTCCACAGCAGCTACAGTACGTCACCGGAAGGGAACTCATATGCTTAGTGTCCTTGTGGCTGGGAACCTAAAAGGTTTTTACAAAAAAAGATTTGAAAGCAAACGGGTCAGAGCCCGATTGTGAAAACAGTTTAAAATAACAAGTGTTTAATATCATTAAACAGTGAATATAAAGTACATGATAGTGTGTGCACTCACATGAGTTCCTCACCTCTCAACTAATTGTGCACTCCTATCGTACCCGTACCCATTCTAGTTATTCCCATATCTAACTAGTCCAATAAAGAATCTAACATTACTATACGATTCACAATTTAATTCCGGCATCTTCATTTAAACAGAGAGTTTTACTTTTCTCCACAGTTTCCCATATTAGTAATACTATTTACTAGAGATCTTCCATTTTATCTTTAAAAAACGTTGTTATTATTTATACTCACATCTATACATGACAGTTCATTTCAATTAACAGTATATTATTCTCATCATTAATATACAATACTAACACCCCGAGACTAAGCTGCGGTGCACACATACTCTGCTATCCAATACTGGTACATCACGTACATAAGGACTACGCATTCCGAATCTCTCAGGAATCGTTCTCAAATAGAAACAATCACACATAATGGAGGCGAACATAGTTCACATCACATGGGTCATGCACATACCTACGCTCCCATGATCAGCAGACTTATTAACTTCTCAATAAGTCTTTCTCCGACCTATGTCCTCGAAGTACCAATCTAAATCCCCCCCCCCCCCGTAGGCACACAAAGACTTGATGGCCCTGATCGAACGCCGACCTCCCGCGATAGCAAGTATGGTAGGTATGTTATACACAACTAACTACATATACCAAGCATTCACACATCTTCGGTATCCGAATAATATTAATAAAGGTATATTTCTCATTCCTATACCATCATTTCATGTTACACGTTTACAAGTTTCCCTGATTTATATTCATTGAAGTTATCAACTCTCCTCACGTCGAAGTTTTTTGACACTAATGTCATAACCCATAAACATTATCCGATTTACTACAAAACTCTAAGTTTTAATCCATGGCGTACTTCTAATCTCACAACTATACCCACAAATCAACAAGGGAAGGATTACACTCAATTATATAAGTCTTCTGGAGGTTTTAAATAAAATCAGGCCTAACAAGGCATTCTGTCAACTCGTTAGAAATCTCGTTCGAACGAGGTCGTTCGAACGAATGGATTTGAACGAACTACCAACTCGTTGGAAGGGATACTATCATCTCGTTAGAAGTCTCGTTCGAACAAGGTCGTTCAAATGACCTGGGCAGGTCTTCTAACGAGATGGCAGAACACTCTAAAAAAATTCCCAATTCGTTTTTCTCAATTTTTCTCTTCTCGAAACTCATTCTAAGATCATCCCAATAGCATTTTTATGTTCTTAAACTTCTCTAAACCCTCTTAGGTCTTTTCTTAATATATTTTTGGGGTCAAATCCTCCTAAACATCATGTAATTATCATTAATCCCCAAATTTTACCCCAAACCCTATGAACATGAACCCATAATTTTATTGTGCCCAATTATTCATCATAAATCTGTTTTTAAATCATCATATTTAAGTCTTCGAATACTAAATTCGTCCATAGTCATTCTACATGCAAATCCTATCCCAAATTTAGAGTTTCTCCAACAATTTCAGTAGTTTTCCTCAAAACTTTCAAGACAAAATAGTTCCTACACTAAACATGGAAGAAATATTCAATGCACTTAAAAATATCAAATCACTTGCCTTACATTCGTTTTCCAGATTTGCTGTCGTTGATTCTAGGTTGAATTTCCCTTCTTTCGGTAAAAAATCCTTCCAGAATGGTGGTGATGGGTGATGGCTTTGGTTTGGCTCTTGTAACCTTTCTCCAACTTCTCTCAAAACTCCCGTAGCCCACTCTCTTATCTTTTGTTGGTAATGGCCTTAGTGGACCCTTTAAAATTCTAAATAAAAACTCTAATTTTTGTGGGTTTTAATTCCCTTATTTTTAAAATTACCAAACTACCCTTCTAGGTAGCCGGTTTGGCCTAAAAGTGCACCGGGATCCAAACTAAACCCCCGGCTAGTGTTTTCTTACTATTTTAACCCTTCCGGACACGTTGGCGCACTCAAAATGACCATTCGGTTGATAAAAATATAATTCACTTTTTAATTTAAATAATTTCGTTCCTGACGCGACTGACACGCGCGTTTGAACTAAGTTTCCCAACATGTCGCATTTTTGCCTCGTGATAATTTAAATATTTTCAATACTCATGAAATATTCAATTTTAATATCATAATCAAATACTAACTCACATCTCACTAGTATTTATATCCAGATTAATTCCCAATTAATTTTTATTTAATTTAATTAATCCCTTAAATAAAAATCAATAAAATTACGGGGTATTACATACTTCCCCCCAAATAACATAATTTCGTCCCGAAATTCGGAACTAAAGAGTATCTGGTAAAATAACTCTAGATAACGCTCGCGCATCTCATCCTCACGCTCCCATGTGGACTCCTCGGCAGTATGATGCCGCCACTGAACGCGTACTAGTGGTACTATCTTTGACCTCAGTTTCCGCTTGCTTTGGTCCAAAATAGCAATCGGCGCCTCCTCGTAGGAACTATCAGGCTGAAGATCGATGTCCTCTAAAGAAATGTGGGTATGGGCCAAATCGTCCCTAAGATATTTCCTTAGCGAGGAAATATGTAACACATCATGAATCCTATGCAAGTGCTCCGGTAACTCGAGTCTATACGCAACTGGTCCAATCCGCTCGATGATAGGAAATGGCCCCGCGTATCTTGGTGCCAATTTCCCCTTCTTCCCAAAATGCATAATCCCCTTCATAGGAGATACTCTGAGTAACACCTGGTCCCCCACCTTTAATTATCTGATGAACCTCTTGGCATCAGCATAGCTTTTCTGCCGATCCTGAGCTACCCGAATACGGCTCCGTATCATCTATATCCTTGCCGAAGTGTCCCGAATCACTTCCGGACCAAGTAGTTTGTTATCCCCCACCTCTAACCAACATGCTAGGGAACGACAAGGTCTTCCATACAATGCCTCAAATGGATCCATGCCAATGGTGAACTGGTAGGAATTATTATAAGCAAACTCCACCATTGGAAGGTACTGCTCCCAACCACCTCCAAAATCTAGGATGCACATACGCAACATGTCCTCCAACATCTGATTTGTCCGCTCTATTTGCCCATCAGTCTGCGGATGATATGACTTACTCAACCGCAACTCTGTACCCATGGCCTCCTGGAAACTCTCCCAAAATCGTGAAATAAATATCTTGTCTTGGTCAGACACGATATTTAGAGGCACCCCGTGAAGTCTCACTATATCTGCAATGAAAATCTGGGCATACTGTCCCGTAGTGTAATCTGTCCTTACGGGTAGAAAATGAGCAACTTTAGTCAACCGGTCCACAATTACCCATGTGGAGTCGTGACCCCTCTGTGACATAGGTAACCCCATGATAAAATACATGGATATACTCTCCCATATCCACATCAGAACCTCTAACGGCTATAGAAGTCCTGCCAATTTTTGATGGTCCACCTTTACTAGCTGACAAGTGGCTCATTTAGAAACGAACACGGCAATATCTCTCTTCATCCCTCTCCACCAGTATTGTCGTCTCATATCTTGGTTCATTTTATCCCCACCAGGGTGTACCGCGAACCGTGAGCCGTGTGACTCTGTCATTACCTCGTGTCGCAAGTCTTCCCCTTCCGGAACGACCAGTCTCCCATTGAAGCGTAATCCCCCATCTGAGCTAACGGTATAGGACTCGTCTCCCTCTGCTAGTAATCGAACTATCTTCTCCTGACAGAACGAGTCATTTGCCTGGGCCTTTACCACTCTCGTAACAATCTGAGGTGTAATAGTCATCACAGACATGAACGATCGAGCCACTGCATCCTGGTGTCCCAACTCCTTCCACTATGCTTTCCACACCTCGGCCACCTTATCTACTGGCCTACGGCTCAACGCGTCTGCTACCACGTTAGCCTTCCCTGGGTGATACTGGATATTGAACTGATAATCCTTCACAAACTTAAGCCACCGACGTTGATGCATATTCAGCTCCTTCTGCGTGAAGAGGTATTGTAGAGACTTGTGGTTTATGAACAATCGAAATTTCTCCCCCAGGAGATAGTGTCTCCAAATTCGAAGAGCGAATACGACTGCCGCTAACTCCAAGTCGTGTGTGGGGTAATTCCTCTCATGAGGCTTAAGATTACGGGATGCATAAGCTATTTCCTGACTCTCCTGTTGCATCACACCTCCAAGTCCTTGTAAGGATGCATCGGTGTAGACTAAATACTTAACTACCGGTTTGGGCAATGCTAACACAGGCGCTGAGGTTAATTTTTCCTTCAACTCATCAAATGCCAACTGACAGACATCGCTCCACATGAATGGTACACCTTTGCAAGTCAGATGTGTCAAAGGATTCACTATCTTTGAGAATCCCCGAATAAACCTCCTGTAGTATCTTGCTAAGCCCAAGAAACTACGAATCTCAGTCGGTGTCGTGGCCTGCCCCCACTCCCTCATCGTGGATACCTTCCCCGGATCAATAGATATCCCCCGGTCTGAAATGATATGCCTCAAAAATTGAACCTCCTTCAGCCAAAATCCACATTTCTCGTACTTTGCATATAGCTCATTCTGACGCAGCATCTGTGAAACCTGCCTCAAATGCTCAGCGTGCTCCTCTTCTATCTGGGAGTAAACCAGTATGTCATTAATAAAGATGATGACAAACTAGTCTAGGAACTCTTTGAACACCCTTTCATCAAGTCCATAAACACGGCTGGAGCGTTGGTTAAGCCAAAAGGCATAACTTAAAATTCATAGGAACCATACCTTGCCAAGAAAGCACTCTTCGAGATGTCTTGTTCCCTGATATGCAATTGATGGTATCCTGATCTCAAATCAATCTTTGAGAAGAAGCAAGTTCCTCTCAACTAGTCAAATAAGTCATTGATTCGGGGCAACGGATACTTATTTCATATCGTGACTTTATTCAACTTCCGATAATCTACACATAATCTCAACGATCCATCCCTCTTTTTTACGAACAACACAGGGACACCCCACGGTGAAGTACTCCTTCGGATAAACCACTGACCCAACAACTGCTCTATCTGATCCCTTAGCTCTCTCATCTCTGCTGGAGCCATACGGTATGGTGTGCGGGCAATGGGCCGAGTGCTCGGCATCAAATCAATAACAAAATATACCTCCCTACTAGGGGGTAATCCAGGTATATCCTGAAATACATCAGCGAACTCTCTAATGACTGGAATTGAATCAAGTGGTATCACCACTTCCTTAGAGGTCTCCTCCTCTATATAGTATAAGTGAGTGGACGATCCTCCCTTGGGGCGAGGCATCGCCACTAAAAATATCTCCTGTCCGGGAATGGCAAAAATAATACTCCTACTGAAACAATCAATCATGGCTCGGTACGCAACTAGCCAATCCATACCAACAATCGCATCATACTCAGTCATCTCTAATACTAGCATATCAGTGGGTAAAGTAAATCTCCCTATCTCTATACCCACACCTCTACAAATAAGGGAAATCACGGAACCCCTACTCGACGGTGAATCTACGCAAGTAACCATGCTCTCTGCAGTGTCTAACAACCCCAAAGTGCGTGCAAATCTCGTGGCAATGAAACAATGTGTGGCCCCCGTATCAAATAAAATACGCCCCATAGTCCCCTGAATAGAGAACATACCCTCAATAGCAGGTGGATCTTGTGGGACTGCGGCATGCGGGAGTTGATAAAATCGCCCGTACTGTAGCTGTCCCTCCTGGACTGGGACTGCTGGGATGGGTGGCAAAGCTGGCATCTGTGGTTCTGTTGGGAGGGCAGCGGGAAACATAGGTCTCTAGGGCTCATGTCGAGCACCCTACTGCTGCTGCTAAGGTGCCCTGTCCCTATCAGGGCACTCCTGGCGCTTGTGGCCAATCCTTGCACAAATGAAACACTTTCCCTAAAAGTTCCCCCCTCTCTGACCCTGCTGCCCACGGCCCTGGTGGCCGTTGCATTCCTCCCCTGGCCATGCTGGCCCTGCTGAAACTGTTGCTGCTGCCCTATTGGCCCTGCTGACCCTGATGGCCATGACGAAAACCTCCCTGTCCATTTCTAAAACCCCCAGATTTGAACCTCTTAAAATCCTCTTGCTGGGAACCCTGATCTCCCTGCCTATGCTGACCCTGAGCATATTGTGCCCTGCTGGCACCATTTCCCCCAGTCCTCCTCTGATGGCTGGACTCTCCTGATCTCTTACTCTCAGACATGTGAAAGCGATGATCGTGGCATTAAAGCAGTGCTGCGTTAACCACATCAGAATAAGTGGCCAATGAGAGATTTCCCAACAAGTGCTGTCAGATCCTCCAAGTAAATCCGTCCATGAATTTCTGAATCTTCTTCTCCTCAGTCGGAATCTCATCGGGAACAATGTTCAAGAGATTAGTGAATTCGGCCTCATACTCGGCCACGGTCCTCCCCTCCTTCTTGAGGTTCATTAACGTCCTCCTCATCTCAGTGTGAACAGCTGATGGAAAATATTTGCGGTCGAACCGTACCCAGAACTCCTGAATAGAAAAGGGCGTCTATCTCCTCCGTGGTGGTAATGGACTCCCACCACTGTAACGCTGATCCTACTAGCTTAAAAGTAGCCAGTATCTTATTCTGAACATTCGTGGACTCGTACATTCTTAAGTACCTTTGAATGTCCTTCTTCCACTGACTGGACACAACAACATCAGGTCTACCTGCAAACTCCGGAGGGTGTGCTTTCTGAAAAGCTTCAAAAACACGTTCCCAAGTAAACGGGAATGCATGAGCCTGAACTGGCGCTACTGCTGGCGCCTGGAGTTGTTCCTGTTGTACAACTGTAAGGGCGGCATTTACCTCTTGGGCTACAATAGCAGCAACCTTTGCGGCATTCATGGTGCCCTGGACTGGTGCAGGCTGTGGCTCGGGTTGAGCATCCCTAGGCACTCGTTGTGCACGTCGTGGAGGCATCTGAAATGAGAGTAAAGTCTTATAAGTTCGCAGTTATTATCTCAAAATAGCTGAAGAGCTAAGCATACACAAAAGAATACAACAATCCTAAAATATAGGGCTCTACATCAAAGAAAGCTCAGCGGAAACATAATAAGACGTACAGATCCTAAGGATACTAGAACCTGATGCTCTGATACCACCTGTGACACCCCGACTAATTAAATACCGGGTAGCTACTCCTTTATTCAAATTAATACAAAATACCAAGTTGGTTCAGTTCATAACATCACTGTCGAAAACATTTTTATAATTACTAGCCACCTAATATTTGAAAAGTGAGTTGTCAATTTTGAATTAAACCCGATTAACATGACATCCATTTAAATTATGAAATACTAATATCACAACCACATCACAGTTGCAAATAAATAACAATGTAATAAACTAAATCTGGGGGAATACACCTCACAACAATCCCAATGCTGAAATGAACAAATACAAGCCTGAATTATTAATTTAATTACAACCCAACATCTGAAATAACTGAATAGATAAAGTGTCTCTAAAAGAAATAGGGCGACATGACCAACAGATGAGAAAATATGATAATATAGAGTCAAGGTTGAAAGTGGAGGCTTCTACTGTCAAGGTCCTGTAACTTCCACAGCAGCTACAGTACGTCACCGGAAGGGAACTCCTATGCTTGGTGTCCTTGTGGCTTGGCACCTAAAAGGTTTTTACAAAAATAAATTTGAAAGCAAACGGGTCAGAACCCGATTGTGAAAACAGTTTAAAATAGCAAGTGTTTAATATCATTAAACAGTGAATATAAAGTACATAATAGTGTGTGCACTCACATGAGTTCCTCTCCTCTTAACTAATTGTTCACTCCTATCGTACTCGTACCCATTCTAGTTATTCCCATATCTAACTAGTCCAATACAGAATCTAACATTACTATACGATTCACAATTTAATTCCGGCATCTTCATTTAAACAAAGAGTTTTACTTTTCTCCACAGTTTCCCATATTAGTAATACTATTTACTAGAGATCTTCCATTTTATCTTTACAAAATGTTGTTATCATTTATACTCACATCTATACATGACAGTTCATTTCAATTAACAGTATATTATTCTCATCATTAATATACAATACTAACACCCCGAGACTAAGCTGCGGTGCACACATACTCTGATATCCAATCCCGGTACATCATGTACATAAGGACTACGCATTCCGAATCTCTCAGTCATCGTTCTCAAATAGCAACAATCACACATAATGGAGGCGAACATAGTTCACATCACATGGGTCCGCACATACCTACGCTCCCATGATCTGCAGACTTATTAACTTCTCAATAAGTCTTTCTCTGACCTATGTCCTCGAGGTACCAATCTAAATCCCCCCCCCCCAGGCACACAAAGACTAGATGGCCCTGATCGAACGCCGACCTCCCGTGATAGCAAGTATGGTAGGTATGTTATACAAAACTAACTACATATACCAAGCATTCACACATCTTCGGTATCCCAATAATATTAATAGAGGTATATTTCTCATTCCTATACCGTCATTTCATGTTACACGTTTACAAGTTTCCCTGATTTATATTCATTAAAGTTATCAACTCTCCTCGCGTCGAAGTTTTTAGACACAAATGTCATAACCCATAAACATTATCCGGTTTACTACAAAACTCTAAGTTTTAATCCTTGACGAACTTCTAATCTCACAACTATACCCACAAAATCATGCGTACGTTTAATAAAAGATCGAGACTTGTAAGAAAATTAGACTAATGTGTAAGTGAGAGTGACTACTGAAATTATACTTAGGGAGATAGAGTACTTCGATAGTCGAAAAGTAGGTATGGAGTAACTTATATATACGAGAATAAAAGTGACAAATCCGTTAAACGAGATAATCGAGTAAAAATGTGTTAAGAACGGATAATTATAATTATGGGTCGTGGGCGCACCTAATTTAGAAATATGAATATATATATATATATATATATATATATATATGACTCTGTGATTGTGCATATAACGACTTGTACCCTAGAACATAGGATTCTTTGGTACAGGCTATCTGATTGATAGTCAGACGGTTCCAAGAGACGTGAGGGTATGTGCTGACCTCTTAGTGAATTGGAACTATGATTCACCTCCATATGTTTATGTTTTGTGTTAATACAGTTCGAGAGTGATTGCGAACTAGCACTTCCCCTTAGTATGAGTGATACGGGAACTTGATAGCCGAGTATGCCAACACCATAAATCTTATGTGGGGTGCTGATAGTATATATATTATATGAGTGATCAATATATATATATATATATATATATATATATATATATATATATATATATATATATACACTAAAGTATGAGAACTTTCTACAGTGCTTCAAAGTAGTTAAGTAATGAATAATTACTCAAATTTTACTATAAGTGTTTGGAAATTTTGTGACATCACTGAATTTTTCCAATAACCTAAGGTATATGAGAAAGCTTGTTTTTCAGAAATTAATTATATTAACCATAGTATATGACGGAATGAAACTGTATGGGGGAAGTTAAGTTAAAATAAACTTATGGGATTAATAGTGCGGTTGGCGTGCACACTAGATGAGAGGTGAGAATTTCTCAAGAGAGTGCCGCATACTAACATGGTTGTTACATTAGCCGGTAAGCTTTTTAAAAACATGCTAAGCTAATTTTAAACTTTTTTACACTTGGGATCTGACCCGTTTCCTGTTATTTCTTCTCTCTTGTATATACATGTATATAATAGAGGTTCCCAGCCACAGGGGCGTCATAATTAGGTTCTTTGGACCGGATGCGCTGCAGCTTATGTGGGAGTTGCAGGCCATTGCTTATACGACCTTGTTGTTGTTTCTACTCCTACTTTTAGTTCTTATTAGTTAGGACATGTGTCGCCCGTTTCTCTATTCAGTTTGGATTTTTGTCAGAGATTTACGTTCCTTTATATTTCCGTTAGTTGGTACTCTTTGGGATTTAATTACTGTCAGGATGGTTTTATTTATAGTTTAACCTGGTTTGGTTTATCTGGATGAATCTAATTCTTGTATGTTATTATCCATCTTTAGTATTTCACAGTTCTTAAATTGTTGGTTATTTAAAAAGGTTTTCATATTTGATTTAATAAAATGGAAATAAGGTTTTAAAATCGTTTTGACACTTAGCTTAATTATTTAGGGTGTTTAAATTGGAAATTTTATTTTATGACAATGATGCTAAGAATGAACCAACCGTTCAACTTGATTTTAATTTAATAAAGGGTTGATCACCCGGTATTTAATTAGGCAGGGTGTCACAAGAAATAACTAATTAACTAAATGCACACTAAATTAAACTACTTCATTAACAATGTGAGTGAAATTAACTAACTAACAATGAAGGAAAAACAGGTTGATAATACAATCCCCCAAACCCTAGTGTGTATGCCAAGTACAAAACTAATTATAAATTAGATAATTGATCAAACCTAGGTCTTTAGTTCTCCCAAGTATTACACATATGAGGGATCGTAGCCCGCACAGTATGTAAGCAAAGGAGGAGTAAAGTGGTGTCGCATTAGCTACCACGCGTGTTGCACTCTTTAGCATCCCAGTTACCTAGGGGAAACAATATCAAAAGTCCTGCAACAGTTATGATCACTATACAACATGATTCAATCATTTATTTAATTTAGAGAACTAATTTTATACCCATGCAAACCACATCGGGTTGGGTTCCTGCATCCCAACCCTTAAAAAGCTAGCCTAACATGGTGAAATTAGTGAAAACTACGTTATCTACATTGCATGAACTCAAAATTGATTCGAAAGAGAGATTAAACATGAGAAATACTAAAAGTACTAGAAATAAAGGTTAGCAAGATTGAAGAACAAGAACGTGCAAGAAGAAATCAAAGGTTGAAGAAAAACTCGAAAAGCTCTTGAATTAAAGGTGCAAAATATATAAATTCTTCTCCTAGATGTTCCTCCTTCATTAGGAGATTTTACATGAATGAATTCTGAATAAAAAGAGTCCTAATGACTAAATATATAGGCTATAGGTCGTTTAGAAGAGTCCCCAAAATATAAAACTCTTTTGGCTAAAATATAAGGATAATAAAAATCCCGTATCTGGCAATTTTGTCACACTTAGAAATCGTGACTAATTTTGTAACGGGTCTGGAGCGTGACTAATAACCGAATCAATCTCCTAAATATGCCTGATGCACTGATTTCTAGAGGCCGGATCGATCCTTTTATTTTGAAAATTCTGAGTCAACTTCTCTTCATTTTCTCCTCAACTTCAAATGACCATAACGTCTTCACCGTAGCTCTGATTAAGGTGATGTTTTGTTTAGTGTTCTTGTATTTGAAAGCTCTTCAACTTTCTAGTTGGACCCACCTGCGGAATATGGCTGTAAAATTACAAAAATGCCCTTGCACTTCCCATTTCTTGGTTTGTTTCATTGTTTTGAGTTCTCTTTCGCACTTTCTTGCATAAAATACCTGAAAAACACATAAGAGATTCACAAAATATGAAATACTTGCCAAAAAGGGTTAGTAGCATAAATATGAGATAAATCCAACCTATTTACAATGCACGGGAACATAAAAATACCAAAATTAAGGGGATAAATGTGAAGAATTTATGCCTAATCTATAGGAAAAACCAACAACCAGCTATTACAACCAATAGAAAGACAACATAAACACAACCAACACGTCCACAACACTAGAAAAGGGCTTCACTGGGAAGGTGGTGGGAACTACAGAGCGTATTCGGGTCATATGGGTCATCAAAGTATGATGGTGTTGGCGTAGCCATAGTCATACGATACATCTCAGATTGAAGGTGATGCATTATGCTAGTATTACGTGAGGAAATCTTCTAAGAGCATCTCCACAGATGAAAGGCGTTTGTAAAAATCTTCACCTGATGGCTCAAAATCAGAATCGACTTCCTCATCATACTCCTCCTTACCTTCCCCCATCTCAATATACCTCTCCTCCTCGTCGCTCTCATCATCATCACCCTCTTCATCATCACTTTCTTCCTCATTCGATTCATCCTGATATGCCCTTCTTGCTCGTAGAATCTCCTGTTGCTTCTGACTTTTAGTACTTGTACCCTGTCCAAGAGGGTTGGGAAGGCGAAGAAAATCGGTAGGAGGCTCAATTTCAGCATCCGCTAGGATGAAAGTGATGAGCCAAGAATAAGATAGAGGGGTTTTACCCTTTTGGTCCACGATCGCAAAGAATATGCCTTTATAAATGGCCTGGCCCAGGTGGATCGGGGTGTTGGGGTTAAAAAGGTGATAGACAAGAGTTGCTTGACGTTGGCACATGGCCGAGTCATTGGAGGTTTGGAGTATGTTCACGTAGACAATTTGCAAAGTAAGGCGCGCTTTGTCGCTTAGCCGGCCCACCTGGAATTTCTCGATAACCCATGGTGTGCTGGGAGCAATGAGGGACATGCATATATCCGTGTAAAGGGGAGGGAGGTTATTGGGATATGTGTATGGGAAAGGTCTTGGAACATCTTTGGTTGATAGTTTCTGGATGAGAATGTCCAAGGAGAATGGGACGTGAATCCCGACCACATACGCCTCGGAGACTTTATGCCCGATTCAGACTAAAGAGCCATAAAAAGCTCGTATGTGGGGTCTCCATACTGACCCATGTGTCTAATCAAGGAAACGACACCAACCCTTCTCCATTGGGAGACTTAATTTTGTCACGATCCCACTTGGTCTATGACGTATTGAAGATGTTGCAGCAAAGCTTCAAAGAAATAATCATTTCGATGTTTAAATTGGTGCAAGTTTACTCATCTTCAAGTCAATGGCATTCCGAGATCACTCAGGTATGAATGCGTGTATTTAATGGTGCTCAGAATTGTTTTTATAAAAGATAAGGATGTATTTTTATAAAGAAAAATATTTTAAAATGTTTTTAAAAGTGTTTTAAAGGTTTACACTACATTTTATTCTGATATACTCGAAATAGAGTTTGACTAATTTGGATCTCTTTTATAAGAGATGTTTTAATCAGAAATTCAAAGAAAGTTAAACTTTCGCACTGTCGTTCAAATGACATGTCATCTCGTTCGAGTGAGATTGACATGTCGCACGAACGATGTGACCTTGTCATTCGAATGACACATTTTTCGAGGCAACGCTAAATTATTATTTAAAGCGTGTATCTATCAGAATTTCATAAGTGTGCATCTGGAAAAAATAGAATACATTCAAGTATGTGTTTGAACATGTTTTTCTAAGGTTTCAAAGCCTAAACACATCCTTAGAAGTTTGCAAAGATCCGAGTTATCATTCTTATATATTTAAGTGATCTTGAGGCACCAAAGAAGTTTGTTCTATCATTGAACATCAAAGGGTTTTGCGGTGAAGAAATGAGAAGGACTTCTTGTTTGATATCGTAGACGAATCAAAGACAATCGGTGGACACCGAGACATACGTGGACGCGTGTCGTATCGTGGAAGACGAAACTTCTGCATGGGGACTAATGAAGAATGGTTGAAGATCAGAAGGAGCTTCAAGACCCATGGGGATCGAGTCATTGAGTAAGGCTAATCTGTCTTTGTAAAACCATTATTCATAGTGATTGTCTGGCTTGGGCCGTCCGAGGTTGTTTACCCGTTTTGGGTTTTTTCCTCGTACATCCGACGTTGTGAGTACTTTATTTTACTTTCTTTAATCACTAGATGCATGTTTAGTATTAATCAAGATAAAATTGGTTTAAAGTAAGAATTGGGTTTTCACAACTTGGTTTGGTGCATAATTAAAAGTTGGATATTTTTGGTAATAAATTGGTTTTGTTAATAACACACATATTGAAACCCTTTCAAAATATATTTTTTCAACCATAATCCATAAATTGTAGCCTTAAAGGGTGCTACAAACAATATTTAACTGTTTATAAGTCTTTCATAATATTGGCCATTAGGCAAAAACAAATCCTTTTAATCAAGAACGAGTTATAAGTATTGGTCATCTTTATATGAACAATTATCATATGCAGTGTGAGCACATAATATTTTAGGAATTTCATTACGTCATACTCTTAAAATATTTTATTTCTCTAATTTATCACTCATTACTAATGTATTGAGAAGTTCAAAATATATAAACTTACTCCCACTGACCTCAAGGTATATATATACTAAAATAAATACATAAAATATTGTTAAAATACCAATGATGGGAAATTGATATAAGTTCATAGAGTGATTTCTCAACCCGTACAATCCTTTTATGAAACTCTCATAAGTTTTAACATTAAATGTAACTTTTGATTAAAAGGAGCTACTAAAGTCACAAGAATTTTATATTTTAAGATATAGATGAAAATGTTTATTTATGCCTCTTTTTATATTCGTAATGAAAACTTTCATAACAAGTCTAGATTTATATCGTTGGTTATCACTAGGGTTGTGTTTGGTCTTAAAGATGCATTTATGCTCGAATCTAGTGTGTTAATTAGGCAATTCAACGCGATCCTTCATTTCGGTCAATTAATGGCCTTATATTTTTTTTAAACTTGTGAAAACAAAATCAGATATTTTCTTACTCCTATGACAAATTCATATTCATAATAATTTAGAATAGTAAACTCATTGAAAAGCTTCTTAAAACTATTCATATCCACCAACCAAAAGAACAATTACTTTGGATTTTAGGGGAATTGTTATAGCCTAAAATAATTAGTCCATGTAGACTAATAAAATAGTGACACGTGTTAGCACTATCACTTAGTCATCAAATAGTGAATAAGCATGGACGACTCAAATGCTTTGCGATTGGCCACCTATCCGACAACACCCAGGAAGGTGAACGATCAGTAATGTGAATAGACACATGTGGGATATTCAAAAGTTACCATTCACATACACGTGAATACTATCCAGCTGCCTATTATTATGTAATACCTAGTGTATAAAGGTATTCCATCTCTTTAACTTACAACTACTATAAATAGATTGCCACCTCTTTTAGTTAAGAGATAGAACCACTTCGTTCTAACCCTAGAGAGTATTCTTGTGAGGCTTGTACAGAACCCTAAAAATGTAGTGACTTTACTTCCGTGGATGTAGACACCATATCTGGACTGAACCACATAAAATCTTCGTGTCGCTCCCTATAATTCTTTTATCTCTCTAGCTCATTATTTTTATCCGTGGTTTTAAATTTTGGGGAACTTCTGCTAAGATTATTCCAAATTATCAATCCTAAATTTAGACGTAAATGGATTGGCACTGTGTATGGGAACCAACAAGTTATTGTTGTTTCATACCTGTTTCTTTCAAGGTTACTTTTCAATTATACTATTAAAGTATAATGGACATCCCAGAAGGTAGTCTTTCCATAGGCAATACCATCATCCCTTCTGCCCTTCTCGACATAGGATATCTTCAAAGAATCCTGTTGAACATTACCAAGGGGCTAGAAGCATTGGAAGAAATAGTAAGGCAAGTTACTCAAACATTTTAAGCTAGGTCGGCTACCGCCCCATCCTCTAGAAGGGAAATGACACCTCCAACTCCTAAAAATGAAAGAAGAAAATCCAGACATACCAGATCCTACACTAATAGGTCTTATCACCCGGTACGACCTCTTCCCTCATATCCACTGATTACTATAATGGGATCTCCCAATTTCAATAACGATCGAGGGCCCTAGATAGACTAAGTAGGAGATTTCCCTTCGATCAAATAGGTCCCAAAGAAAATAGGGGCCATAATTATAGGGATCCATCCATATCTGGCGGCCATCGATAAGGTTTTGTCAAGTCAAGAACCAGCGTGCTAAGATTCGCTCGCGTTGAGCAGACTTCCCAGGAAGACTGCTCAACACAGCTGCTAAAACTGCTTCCCATAAAGCTAATCCAAATTATCATCCTTGGGAGAAATGGATTCACTCCGATGGCTGGAAGATCATTTGGGAGAAATGGACAAATCAAAGAACCCCTTGCATAGGAGTTTTGTGAATGGATCGCCTTTCAACCTGATAATTATAAATTTTCAAACACCTGCTAACTTCATGCAAGCCGTTATTACTCCTAAATATGATGGTAAAACTAATCCTCTCCTTCATGTAGAATAATACCAGGCTGTAGCCGACATTTACTCAGTCCCTGATGGAATACGCTGCCGAGCATTTTCAAGTACTATTACTAGATCGATACAAATTTGGTATAACAATTTTCCTTGCAAATAAATCTTCAATTTTCAGCAAGTTACCGAGCTATTCATTAGTAATTTATGCTTTAGATCCAAACCCATAAAAAGAGTAGATCATTTGCTAAGTGTTCATCAACAATCAGGGAAAACCACTCATGAATATATTACTCGTTTTAATAGTGAAAAACTAAAAGTGGTATACTATGAAAAAATAAAGCGATCACTTATTTGATGAGCAATTTACTACCTAAGAAGTTTTATTACACTCTATCCATGTATCCCCCTATGAACATAACTGAGTTGATAGATAAAGTTGGTAAAATCATGAACACCGAGGAGGCTATGGCTACCGAACAAGCCTCTAGCTCTGAGGCTGACAGCCATAAGAGCTCTGAAAAGAAAGACCATATAGATAAGAAGGTCAAAAAGCCCAAGAGGTATGATGAGTATACCCCCTCACGGTTGGAGTAGACCACACCCTAGAAGAACTATGTGGAAACGGGGATTTAAAATGGCCTAAAAAATTAAAGTCTTCCCATAACAGAAGAGATAAATCAAAATATTGTGAATTTCATAAAGACTATGAACATACTACAGACCATTACATAACCTAGAATAATGAAAAAGAAAATATGATCCGACATGGTAAAATTTCTAAATTCATTGACAAGAAAGAAAAAGAGACACTAGAAGGTGACTTGAGCCCCTATGCAAGGGGAGGGGTGATAAGAAAAGAGGTAGAGATAACGACTCAAAGGATGACCCGGATCTACCGAAGACACCTCCAAAGCCTGATCATGAGGTAAAGATGATTTATTTTTGTTGTCATTTCATTATAGGAGGTAACACTGGTGGCAGTGATAAAATAGCTGAAAGAAAAGCTTAACTAAATGAAGCTAAGGCATGCTCATACATTTAGCAAATTAATTTGTCAAAGGATGTCATTGGTCGCCCTAGTAAAGTGAATAAAGAAAAGTTGGTGATAGATTTTTCTAAGAACTGCCTATATAGAGTGATTTATCCCCCTGATGATCCACTGGTCATCACCATGAGGGTACATGAAGACAATATGGCCAGAATTTTAGTGGACAATGGTAGCTCTACCGACATCATGTGTTATGATTGCTTCAAAGGATTAGGACTGCACGAAAAAAAATTGGATCCTTATCACTAGCTCCTCAAAGGCTTCTCAGGGAAAAAGGAGTATCCTTTAAGAACTGTCATATTGGAAGTCCTTATTCGCACATGGTCAGCAAACCGAGTTGAAAGTATCCATTTCTTTATCTTAGATAAGAATGTCTAATCAACCTACAAAATGATATTTGAGAAGGTCATCTTGAAGAAAGATGAGGCAATATCATCTATTATCCACCAATGCTTAATATTCTGTACACATTATGGGGTTAGCATCATTACGAGAAACCAAATTGAAGTGAGGGAGTGCTATTACACATCAGTCGACTAGGAGGAAGTAAAGAAACTCATCGCCACTTACCAGATTGAGACCCTAGACCCTCATGAAGAAGCTGAGTTAATAAAAGGGAAAATTTTAGAAGCAACATAAACCATTATCCTTAACAATAATTGCCTAGAAAGAACCACACAGATCGGCTCATCCCTGGATCCAACCCTTAAAAAGGAATTTGTGTAATATGAATTTGTGGAATATGTGGAATATGATTGCCTAGAAAGAACCACGTCGGTCGACTATGATTACACAAACACCAAATGTGTTTGCCTAGAGCCGTGAAGATGCCCGAAATTGACCCAGGATTCATATTCCACAAATTGAATATTACCAAGGACACCAAGAACTTCCTCTCCCTATATATATATATATATATATATATAGGGAGAGGTTCACAAGTGGACCAAAAGAATGGACTTTTCAATGGACCTTAACAAAAAATACATAATAACACATTATTTTTAATTCCTATAGTGTAATTGGTCTGCGCCAGCGGCACCAAATACGCGTGTCGATCGATCCCCCACCCCCCACATGCCCCCCACCCACCCCCCACCCTCCCACCCTCATGGCAGCCCTGTTGTCATAAGGGCTGCCACAAGGGCTGCTATGGTGATGGTGGTGGTTGGGGGGCGGTGGGGGTGGGTGGGGGGCGATGGGGGGTGGGGTGCGGGGTTAGTGGGGTGAGGGTATGGTCTCGGATGCCGCTGGCGCGGACCAATTACACTATAGGAATTAAAATTAATGTGTTATTATGTGTTTTTTGTTAAGGTCCATTAAAAAGTCCATTCTTTTGGTCCACTTGTGAACCTCTCCCTATATATATATATATATATATATATATATATATATACACCAAAAATGTGATCAATTTCTCAAAATTATAACCTCACCATGGAATCGTGTGTAAGCATGAGTGGGATTGATATAAGAGTAATAAAAATAATAGAACTATCTATATGAGTAGAACATACTACCTACATGAGTGCGAAGATAAAATATGTAAATGAACTAAGTGTGATAAGTAAAAATGGACTTGAAACCCGTACCCAAAAAAGGCATTAAGTCCACGTAGTTTGCATAATGAACAAGGTTGGGGCTAAATTATAATAAAAAAACTAGGGTGTCTATCTTAATTAATGAAAATAAGGTGAAATGTTGTGAAAGTGTAAATCTATATGAGAACACTCTAAAATCAGAAATATGATTTAACCTTTTTGGGTCTTTTTAATTTATGAGTATAAACTTGAGGATATTTATGACAGTAAAATAATAAAGATAAAAATCAAAAATAACAACTATGGATAGAGAGAGAACACTAAAATATGCAAAATAATATTTATGATAATAGTGAAATGCAAAAGAATTTTATAACCTTCCAGCACTTTGAAAATCTATTTTGGGCCCTTTGTTTGCTGAATTTTAGTGTATGGTTGGTGGTGGTGGAGTGGTGGGTAAGTTTAGGTAAGGTGATATAAGATAATGTATGAGATAATGTAGAGAAAATGATGTATGCTAAATTTATAATGCTTGTTTCACTGAAATGGAGGTCCAGTATAAATGAGATCATAGTTTCCTTATATAGAAAAACCCTATAATTTAAAAAGATAAGTCTATCATCAGGATTTTGGTGGTCCGAAAGGTCCCTAACCTGCACTCCAAGAAGTTTTATATACTTGCATCTTAAAAACTATACCTGCCTTTAGTCAGGTGAGATGTCCTGCCTATAGGCTAGTCTTGCAAAATTGGTTCGGGGCTATAAATTTCAATTTAAAAGTTTAATTCTCACACGGTTAGGACCATTGGAAATGGGATTCATAACTTTATGATTTCTTGATGGAATAATTCTTTGCTTTAAAAGTTTATCAAAGTCAAACATACCTGGGGAAGGCATTGTAATTCTTTCGTTAGGGTTTGGAAGGGGATTGGGGGTCTAGAATTGAAGGGACTTTGTTTGCACCTTGTAGATGAGTGTAGGGGTGTGTATATAGCGTGTCTACAGATACCCTTGATGGGTATTCTTAGGATAAATGAAGGGTCATCCAAAGATAGACTCCTAATAGAAGTTGTGGTTCTGGATTCCTTTTGTGCCAAACTCTAGTGGGGATTTGTCCATTGAAGGAGAATAAGACGTGACGTATTTATGAAGAGGATTGGGTATTTGTTGAGAGCCTAAGGTGTGTCATGATCATCTTGGGTTCGTATTTTTGTTATAATGGTCGAGGACTTATTTTAAGGTCTTAAAGGGTATACAAGTGTATGCAAGGAGTCAACGGGTGTGAAGAACGTGTGAGAGCATCTTCCTGCATAGGTGAAAAACTTGATGAGAGTCGCAGGTTTTGGTGCTTTGGAAAATTCTCTGAATGGTATGACTCGGTCCTCATACATTATATGCGCTTGGGGGGAGATAGAGTGGGATTACCTTTTATATCAATATGGGAGAGATGACGGTGACATCGATAGACGTGTACCATATTTTGGGTCTGTCATGTGAGGGACTATAGGTGCAGGTGGGACGTTACTTACGCTTTACTAGCAAGGCGATAGAGGCATCTCTGAGGCCTTTAGGGGGTGGGTTTAGGTGATTCGGTCAGTGTGGTGGACCTAAAGAGGTATTGTCAAGTCAGAAGGTGGATGTGACGGATACTCAATAAGTGAGACAAATGACATCTTTATTCTATTAATATCTGGGACTACTCTTTTGTAGAAAAGTGGAAATGAGATCCACTTGTGGTTCTTGACTTTCTTGAGGAACTTAAATCGGATCGATCACTTTTATTAGGGGAGTTTGACATAGGCATCACTTTATTCTTCCTTAGTTTCTTTCAATCGCTACTATCAGACCACCTTTATGGAGGCTCTTAGAAGTTTTTTTTCACCTTTATTTTTCATTCATTGTTTTTATTTTTTATTGATTTTTTTAATGTTTTGGGATTTTTCTACATTTTTAGTAATGGTTTTATGACCTAATCGGACTCAACACACATTTGAAGATCCTACGGGACCCAAAGGTGAGTGTGTGGCTGAGGAAGAGGAGGTAGAGGAATAAGAATATGGTCTCAATGCCCCATTCCTCATTTAAGGATGTGAGGAATGTCTTGAACACCCTCACGAGCACTCAAGTTGGTTATTTTTTGGATTTCCTTTTAGGCTTGATTATTTTATTTTTTGGGTTGTATTTATAAATAAAGGAGTCCTTTTGGGTAGGTGATGCTCTTCCTTTGGCGTCAAAGGGTAGATAATATGGATGTTACCGAACAATATACACATATGCACTACATGCTATTGCATGAATTTGGGTACAACTGATCCAAGGGAGAGAGGGTTATCAGGCAAGTGATGGTGGGAAAATGGTTGTCCTACCAGTTGGTCCTTAGGTACATATGCGGAATTCGAAGAGGATGTCGAAGGAGACATGGGATGTGTCCATAATTAGAGAGGATTACGCAGCCTACATGGACACATTAGTGACATACGAATTCCTGGACTTTGTCACGAGTTGATTCATGCTTCCATCAATTTACGGCATGGATATGATACTTCCCTAGGAGGTTGGAGTGGGACGTTATGGGAAACCCGAAGCATCTTTCTAGGAGTCAAGTAGTGGTTCTAAGGCATCAAACACTCCTCTGCTTCGTGATTATGGGTTGCCTTCACAGTATTTTCTAATTAGGGGTATATACAAAGGGGAGATCCCTTACATTTCATATGTTGACTTGACATACTTTCATTGCCCACTGAGGGAACTCATTTAGAGTTAATGACATTCTTCCTTATTTTGATTTTTTTCCTTTTGAGTTCCTTATATCTGTTGACTTTGATGTCTCTAGTTATTTCCTTTTCAGATTGTATCGGAGCTAACAACTTGGATTAAAGATGTTTATGACTCGATGGCTTCAGCAACCGAGCATATTCGGATGTCAACCTTCTCTTGTACCATGCGTTTGGATCATGATGATTACATCCATTCCTATTCCATCTCTAGGAATGAAGGATCCACCTCTTTCCATTGTAGTAAACATGTTTGTCCTAACCAGTGATAGTTATTCATTTAGGAAAAGTTTGCGCTGTGTCCTAACATTTTTTCTTTCTTTGTGTTATTTTCTCTTTTCTATGATGTAATTGACATTATATATATATATATATATATATATATATATATATATATATATATATATATATATATATATATATATATATATGGTGCGTTTTATGTAATTTTCTAGATTAAGTGGCTTATTCTACATGTACTTTTTAGTTCTCCAATAAGGGTTTTATGGGGATTTAAAAATTTATGTGGTGTATATGTTTTTTTAGAAACTTTGTTAAAGATGGATAAAAGAACAGTAAGGACATTTTTATGATAAAAATCATTTATTGGCGTTAATTTATATGAATATGGAAATAAAAATAGCAAAAATAAATTCCTTAAAATAGGGAGTGTCGATCGGCATACCCCTATCCTGCCTATTATCATGTTAGTGTCAAGTACTTTACTTTTTAGAAATTTGTACTCTCTTTCTATTGTGATGGTAAAATGATTTTGTGGTAAGTTTGGAATATTGGCATATTTGTCATGTTATGAGACATTTTCACTATTAAAGGGCCTAAATGTGGTCTTTAAGGTCACCGCTCTCTTTTCATTTCACCTTTTTTCTCTTCCAAACATTGATTTCAAATGGCCATTTTATTGACAAAAGATATTCCTCCTATCTCAATTGCCTTGAGGATAGAATCTTATCTAGAGTTGATTACGTGACTTTCAACTTGTGTTCGATCGCTATGTGGACCAACCGTTAGATTAAGTGGGCCCCCCTAAAAATAGCCTTGTAGTTTTGGTACTTAGCGGACCATATGTGTAGTTTTGGGATGAATGAAGTTTGCCCAATCTATGAAGAATAATTTGTTATGTTGGGTGTGCACCAGCATGTCCCAAAAATCGTGCTAGATTTTTCTTGGTCTCCACAGGATGTGATGAGTGCATTATTTTGTATATTTTATGCCCAAATTTATACCTTGTTAGTCCCATTTTATGTTATTTAATTTGTTCTTAGGATTATTTTATTAAAAAGAGCAAAAAAATGCAAGAATTATTGAATTTGGATTCAAAATGGCAATTTTAAGCCAAAAAATGGGGACTTCGATAATTTTGTAATATTCGTGTGCTAATTTATGAAAAAAGTTGCCTAGTGAAAATTTTACAGGTAATGATGGAATTTCGTGAAAATTGATGGTCATCTCGAAAAAGGCGTGAAAAAGCTCATTTTTACGGTCGTTTGTCGTAAAATAAGTCGGGAATTTTTATTCTCTGATTTGGATGAAACTCGACAAGCGTGTTCAGTAAGAAAAGATAAGAGTTTTCGAGTGGGGGGAAATTCGGTCACTTATCCCGATCCAAAGATTAAAGGGGTGGAGAGATAGTTTTCAACACTATTCGGCCAATCATGAAGAGTCCCGCCACAACTCAAATACCCCACCACTTATCCTATAAAAAGGACACTTCAACTCATAATTTAGGAGGACGATTTTCAAGGAATGATTTTTGAGAGATTGTATTCAATTTGAGGACCATGTTTTTATCATTTTTTTAGAGCATTGAAGATGTTGTGAGAGAACTATTTGTAAGTTTGTTTTAATAATGAAAATCTCCACTTATTCTTGCAATTTATCTTTCATTATGATAGCTTGATTATTCTATTAGGATTAGGGTGAAGTTTATCATAGTTAGCTAATATTGTCACATTAATTTGATTGTTGTATATTCCCTACCTGTTTTAATTGTTATTAAAAATTCGGTATTCATTTTAAAATGACACAAGAGTGTATTTTAAAACCTTTAAAATTATTTTGTCAAATCAAGTTTTGAGATTTAAAAATAGTATTTTTTTTATGGATTATGGTTGCACTTTGATTATTTTGATAGTTCATGCTTAAATAAATTTGCGAATTTAAAACTTGTATTTTCTAAGGGAATATGGATTTTAGTCGTCTATTAGAGACATTAAAAACATTTCGAACATAACTTTCATATTTTCCGAATTAAACATGATGAGAGTCGGTTTAATTTGAGTTTTAAAAGGGAATGACAGTATCAAATTAGTGTGCAATATTGGTTACGTGATAAATGACCTGGAATCCTAATTATTTCCCAATTGTTTACAAATCTCTTGTGTTACTCTCATTTATCGTAGTTGATTTTATTTAGTGTAGTTTATAATTATTCTCTATTTGATCTAGTTAGACAGCTGCAATTCTTTTAAAAGTTAAAATTGACAAATCTCTGTGGGTTCGACCCGTACTTACACTCACTATTCTATAATAGCCCGTGCACTTGCGGTATTTTATAAAATTGACAAACAGGGTGTACTTGGACAATTACTGCATATTTCTCTTATGGTTCATGACCCCTTTTGAGTGCAAGAGGAATTGATCTTATAGTTCTTGAGTCAGTATGCTATCAAGGTGTCTAACCTGTGGGATATAGTGAAGTTTATATACTGGCCTTAACTGTGAAGTTGCTTCTAGTGACGGGTGGCCTGAGTGAAAATGCCCAGGTTGCCACCGTAGTTCTATGGATGGGATGTCATTGCAACCCTGTAGCTACCATTATGGAGGAGACCCTGAACGAACTTGTTGAAATGATGGCAAACCCTTCTACTTTATTATGATGGAGCCATGTAATAATGTACATGTGGCTAGTAGAGAGATTATGGTTGGCCATGACCACTCATTTTACACTTTCTAGTACTAGAAACTTTTTCAATCAGCCTTGTGTGGATAATAATGCATTTGTGAATAACTGGTATAAATGGCTAATGGAAAATTGAGATAGTTCTTTGCATTGGTCTTTGCCATGATGGGGGAGTTAATACCCATTCTACAATTCTATTACTATTGATACGTCCGGCTTGTCGACCTTTGTCAGACTTCATTCTACCTCTCTTTAAGGCTTCAGTGCAAGTCAGTTAGGAGAAAATCATTCCTCCCTGTAGAAGCAATTTCTTCCATTTGTAGAACTTGATTGAATCACCAAAGATGTCCTTGGGGAGTTTATGGCACCGATAAACCTATACTCAACATTTGACCCTTTTTGTGAGGAGGCTTTAATGGTGTGAGTTGGCTATCTAAAATGGTTGTGGAGGGATCTATTTTTAAACGTATGCATGGGGGAGTTTAGTCAACAGTGTCTTATCGAGGTGGAAGTAATTGAAGGTGGCGCACTGGACCTCATTAAGCTTTTCAAGATGTACCTTCGCATTAAGTGTGCAAGGGTACAAACCTAGGGTGGATATTATTAGGGACCTCCCGAAGATAATGATAATGGAGATTTTGATGAAACGAGTCCTTCTAGATTTTAGCGTGAGTGTTTAGTGAAAGTTTGTGTGAAGCTTGTGAAAAATGACGATGGTTTGGTTATTTATTTCCAAGTGTTGTCTGATATTGGTGTTGGTGTAGGTTTGGTATTGGCTTAAGTTTGATGTTGGTTTCAATGGTTTTGTTGTAGTAAAGGAGTTTTGTGGTTATAATGTTCTGTCATTTTATTTTGAATAAAATATGCGTTCATGGAAAAAATGTTGATGTTGATTCTGAGCATAATTTTATTGTACATTTATGAAAGAATCATTTATGTTTAAATTATCTATACTTATAACTAAGGCACGCATAATTCTTTTGTCCAATTCTAAAATGATCAGAGAGACCTATGACTCTTAATGAGAGAAAAAATATCATTTTGTGAAAAATAAAGGACATCACCCAAAGTCACTTTATGGGTTTCCTACGTACCTTAGTGGGGATAAATAGGTTTTTTTTACAGTAAAATGTTCTTTTGAGAGGATTAGGTTCCACGTAGTTCTTGTGAAGGGATGGAATAAGACGTTTCATTAGAATATAAGAGGTGAGAAATGTGTAGCACAACGAGAATCAAATTGAGGATAAAGCTTTGAGATGATTTAGGTTGACTGGTTATATCATCTCTTCCTTATTGAGGTTGTTTAGTTTAGACTCACCACCTGATATGATTTTCTTCATATGGTATGGTACGCTCTAATTGGGCTTGAATTTTCCCCAAGGGTCCCAACTGGGTTATATAATTTCTTTAAGGGTGAAGTTGCATTCTCGCACACCATGTCTTTGAATTTTTTATTTAATAATCATGCAATATGGTGGCGATACCGTTGAAAGTGGTATAATTGTCTTAGCCTCTATCTCATCCAAAAATGTTAATTTATCATATCATTTTTTGTCTCAGTCGACTTCTTCCAATTGTCTTTCAAGAGTGATTCATAAGGAGGGCGTCTTGAGCTCTTCAAGTAAATTAACTTACAAATCGTAGACTGGAGAGTAAGGGGTAGCCTCAGTGGTCATTTTAATAGACATGTAGTAGCCCAAAAGAGCATAAAATCCTACCAGCCCAATCTTGGCAACTGTTAGTCATCTTGATTATGATGGTCTTGAGGCTTTTCTTTGTGTCCTAAGCAACCCATTTTATTTTCGTTTTGTATGATGAGTACTTTTTTATTTAAATCTCATACTCTTTGACTACTTCAGTGATTTCTAATGCAAAATCGAGGCCATTATAAGATATGAGATCATGAGGAACCCCATAGAGTCTTATGCTATTCTTTCGTACCAGGATTAGTTCACTTCCATTATATGCTTTGGGAGTAAATTTCCAAATGATGTCGATACCCCAAGTTGAGAAGGGCCACAAAGAATACATATTGTATAACTCGTGGGGAAGCAAATGTTAGAGATTAACGAATTATTAATGTTTAAGACAACTTTATCTTACATTGTGTAGTTATGAAGCATGGTAGTCTAATAGTACCCTTATCAGATGATCTTCTTAGCAAGCATGTGGTTATTCATGTGAGGTCTGCATTACCCACTATTGATTTTCTGTATGGTCTATTCTATGTTATCCCTTGTTATGCATTATAAGTGAGTACCATCATAATTTCTTTTAAACAAGTCTTCATCACATAGCTCGACCTTATTTGGATCTTCCTCGGTGGTGAGCTTTATGTGGTGGCAATGGGTCATCTTACATTTCTTTTGAACTTGTAAGGAGTAAATTTTTATTACCTCAGGCATAGAATCTACTATTGCTAATGCATTGACAAAACTATTTGTGGAACAGGAGAGGTAATTGAAACTAAAATCTTTGAATTGTGAGGAGAGTTAATACATGTGAGTGTGGAAGGGTAGGAGTTTTTCATATTTGACTTTCCATATCCTGAGAACCTATCTTATTATGAGAGATGAATATCCATAGACATCAAGGTATTGGATTCCCCTTTTAAGGGAAACTTTGAATCCAATTGTGCATGCCTCATATTCTATTGTGTCATTAATGTAGAACAAGTTTATCTTGATGGAGATGGGATTACATGATATGTTGGGTGAACTCAATAATATCCTAATGCCATATCCTTTCTTATTGGCTACTCCATTGAAGAATAATTTCCATCGGAGCTCTTCAAAAGTGGTGAAAAGAATCTCTTCATCGAACATTTTTTTAATCCATACATCGGTTTCTTCCATGGGTTGATTTGATAAGTAATTAAAGATGGCTCTTCCTTCAATGGATTTTTGCGTGACATAAACAATGTTTAATTCAACTAGTAGGAGTAACCAATGATCCATATGGCTTAACAAGGCAGGTTTTTCTAGGTGATATTTCATGAAATCCTTTGGAGGGACCAACTTGATGGGGAATGAAAGCATGTGGTGACGAATTTTCTGGGTGCCCAAACAAGGTCAATGCATGCCTTTTCTAATTCGGTGTAATTCTCTTCATATCCTACTATCTTCCGACTAACATTAGAAATCTTCGTTTCTTTGCATGACACTTCAATGTATTGGGCCAATTATAACCCCAACAGTTGTGTCAGTAATAGTCAGGTATAGGAGGAGAGAATATAGGTTTCAATGGAATGGTCACCGGTAATTAGGTAAGTTTATTTCTTGGTTTTGTTAAGTCCTCTTAACATGGCTCATTTCAAACCTTGGTTGAATCAATTTTTAGGATATTAAAGATCGATTCACATATAGGAGTGAGTTAGATGATGAATCCAATGATCTACTTGAGATTTTTTAAGAAACTGCATACCTCCTTCTTAATTCGAGGTCGTAACATGTCTAAGATAGCTTTGATTTTATTAGTGTCTTCTTAAATTCCGTTTTCACTGACCATAAATCCAAGGAGCTTCCCTCTGGTGACAACGAAGCTGGCTTAGGAGCATTTGGTACTATCTCAATCATTTAAAGAATTTCCTTAAGTTAGTGATGTGACCTTCTTGTGTTTCGTATTTGATGATCATGTCATTAATGTAAAATTTGACTTATTATGAATGTGATCGCGTGAGACGGTTGTTCTATCCCTTTAGTATGTAGCCCCGATATTATGAAGACTAAAAGGCATGACTGTGTAATAGAAAGTTACCCACGGGGTTGTGAAAGAAGTCTTCTCTTAATGACCTTGGTGGATCTTAATCTGATTATATTTGGGGAAGCCATCGACAAATGATTTGAGGGCATGATTAGTAGTGGTTTTGTTGTCATATCAATGTTGGGGATAAGATAATTATCCATACTTTCCCCATGATTTCGGCACATGGATGTTGTGAAATTATTAATTATCGCAAGTGCTAATGCAAATAAAGGTCAAACCCATGAGCATTTGATCAATTTTATAAATTAAAGATTTTCCACAAGACAAATATAGGTGTAGATATAAGATGTATAGATAAAACAAACAAAGAACAAATAAAAACTTGGTGAATCACGACATGTAACTATTGTGGGAGGAATTAATAGGACTTCATATCCCTTTAATAATTAGTCTAATTCAAAATTCCCTTTTATAAATCAAAATTTATCGAATCTCTTAGCGTAAATTTCTCAACATGAATACAGTAAAGTTTGTATCAAAATATTTTATACCTCTTTTTATATGGAAAAAATAACTATTCCCTTGAAAATATCAATCCTAAGCATTTTATATCAAACATAAGCATGAACTATCAAATAATTTAACATAAGCATAATCTATCAAACGTAAACACATAAAATCAAAGAATACGAATAAAATGATTCAATTCCTAAGGTAAAAATATTACTGTCATATATAATTTAGTGAATAATGAATTTTTAAAACGATATAATCATGTAGGGAATTTATGAGAACTAAACTAATCATAACACTCGTTAACAAAACATTAGTAAACTTCACATAATCCTAGTAATTAAATATAAGCTGGAATAATTAAATAACAAGAGATTGTAATAGGAAGATAGAATTATCATTACAAAAATCAACATACAAAACTTTTATTCAAACCATGCTACAATCACGAACAATCCCCTCAAAAAAATTACAAACAATAATCTCACAAACACTCATAAGATAACTAGATAGAATTTTTTTGCTAAATATTAATCCGCCAGTCTCTCCTTTAAACATCCTATCTTTACCTTTATTTGTAATGATGGAGTAGAGGAAGTTAAGTGAGTCTTTCTTTGTTTGATCGAAATTCTTTTCGCAATCACCCATATAGCATTGTTGAAACCGAATACTCCACCTCCTTTAGGTTTGGATCGGAATGAGATATTCAATTTTTCCCCACCTGGGGACTCTTATTTTGTCTTATCGACACGCTTGTCGAATTTTCCCCAATTCGAAAAATAAAAAAAATTTCCTTTTTTTTCACTTTCAGTAGTGTAAAAATAACTTTTTTGAACGATCACAAAAAACATCTTTTTATGAACGAGCGCAAAAATCAACCTTTTTGTGTTTTTATCCATTGCATCTTCAATTCTCGCTAAATTCTATCATTCCATGCAAAAATTTTACTAGGGAACCTTTTTCACAAATTAGCACAAGAAAATTATGAATGTTCGAAATGGCCCCTTTTGCCGTAAAATTACCATTTTGAATCTGAATTCAATCATTCTTGCATTTTTTTTTAAATGGACCTAAGAACTTAGAAAATGAAATAAAATAGGCCTAATAAAGTATAAATTTAGGTATAAAATATACAACAAAAAGCACTCTCAATGGTCTATGTTGGTGAACAAGTTGGGTATTGAACTATGGAAATAAAAACTACATTTAGTTATTTGACTACTTCATCTTTCACTTTGAGGGACCATTTGGGTCGAAGCTTCCTTAACTTTTTCTTGATAGGCTTGGACTTAGGGTATATAGAGATGTCATGTTGCATAATCTTGGGATCAATGTTGGGCATATCATTGTAAGATCATGTGGAGATGTCCATAAAATCCTTTAGAAGCTCCTCAAACAATGACCGTTCTTGCTCGCTGAGAGTTGATCTTATTAGATCTTACGCGAATTACTGCTAGAATAAAGATTAATGATAATAAATTCATCATCATTAGTATGAATGAGGTTATGTTGTTTATTTTTTTCTTATTGAGATCATTTAAGAATTATTCAATCATTAAGTCATCTTTATCAGTTGCTTGATTAATAGGATCAATGAATTTAATGTAAGGCACAACAACAGACTCAAAATCAATTTATTTCATTTACTTCATCATTTAGAAAAACATTAATGACAACCTCCTCATAGGGGCCTCGTTTATATCAAGATTAGAAATATCAAATTCAATAGTAGGTTCAATCTCGAGTTGATAAATAACAGGGTTGTTGGTTGGTAATGCTTGATTAGTCGAGATGCTCAACCAACTACATAGAGGCTTATTAGCATAGATAATACCCTTAGCTGGATATAATACATTAGATTCGGTACAAACCATGAAAATATCCATTCTCACTTCAAAAAGGCTAATGAATTCTTCCATGTTAATTTTTTCGATGCTTTTATTGTCAGAATAGGTTGAGTTAGAGGATCTGATGGTTAATGGATTCACTTCGTGTTTAATACCTTTGGTACAAATGATCTTATCTTTAAAGACTATCTCAAACCCCAACTTCATCTTCTTCTAGATTGGGTTATACCACTGCTCAAGGAAACTTCACTATGGGAAATCTTTGTTTGCATTGATGAAGCAACAGTTAAGAGAGTTTATAGAAACGACTTCCTTCCTTTTCAGTAACCTTTTCTTGTACGCTTGGAGGGGATTCACGAGTTTCGTTGGAGAAATATGGCACCCCAAACCATGAGATGGATGAGCAGTATTAAGAGTTATTGGTTCAATGATTCCTTGTTGTTTATAGCCAATCACCATTCTGGGAATAAAGTGCATCTTCTTGAACATCTATATTACTTTTTCATTCCTATGTGGTCTGTGTTCAAGACTTACACTTTCCCTTAAATCATCCCCTACTGGGAAAGGGTGTGGGTCAACCTTGAACTAAAGTATGAAACCAATGGTTTTAAAGCAAAAATATTTTTACGATGACAACACAATTATTATATGATCACAACTTCACTATATTCCCTCTATATGTACTTGACATTAAAACAATCACTCAATACATTATGTGATATATTACTAGGAACATAACATCTAAGTAACCAAAGAGATTTTGTATGATGACAACGCAATTTATATAAGATGATAACTTCACTATCGTCTCTCTCTATATGTACTTGAGATTAAAATAAGCACTCGATACATTATGAGACATGTTACTAAGAATACATCATCTAAGCAAACATGCAATCATATCCATGAAATACAATGAAAGATTTCAAATAAGACAATAAATATCATACACCAAAGACAATGAAGCTCACAAGCCATTCAAAGGTAACTTAAAGCTTACAGCAAACCCTAGATCCTAAGAATTAAGTGTTGTTTAGATAATAATCAGTCAAACAAACAAGTTCCACCACATCCTACAACCTATGGAGATCAAACTCATATAAGAATCACATCGCAAGCCCCCAATTGATGATTCAAGTAAGTCAAGGAATGCTCAAAAGCCCTTATGATTATTACTTTAATATTTTATATTTAAGAATGATTGTAAAAAAGAAAATTACAATATTTTATTTTGAATATGGTTAACTTCGATCACCTGAAACAACCCTAGAGCTCCCAAAACCTTCCCTAATGTATGGCCCTAAACCAAACACCCTTTTGCAGCAAACCTGGGAGGCTTAGTCGACTAAACCTTAGTTTTAGTAGACTAAAACTATTCTAGCTAGCATTACATTTTGATATGCAACTAAACCTAGCCAACCTATTAATCAAAAGGAGTTTTTGTCTATAAAAACTCAAAAGTGTTAGGATTTCAAGAATTCATTTTGGTAAAATCTTTCAACCTTTTTGTAATACCCAGCATTTTTATCGATATTTATTTATGGGATTAATTGGATAAAATGTGAATTAATTGAGAATTAATCTGGATAAAATATTAACGAGATGTGAGTTAGTATTTGATTATAATGTGTATATATGGCAATATATGAATATTGGAACTATTGAAATTGTCGCGAGATTGAAATACGGCAATTTGAGAAATTTTGTTGGGACGCGCGTGATAGTCGCGTCAGGAATATATTTATTTGAATTAAAAAGTGAATTTTATTTTTATCACCCGTATGGTCATTTTGAGTGCGCCAACGAGTCCGGAAGGGTCGAAATAGTCAGAAAACACTAGCCGGGAGTTTAGTTTGGGTCCCGGGGCATTTTTAGGCCATACCGGCAACCCAAAAGGGTAGTTTGGTAATTTCAGAAATTGGGTAATTAAAACCCACGAAAATTAGAGTTAAAAATCTGACTTAGTCTTAACCCACTAAGCCATTTCCAACCCCAAGTTAGGTAGTGGGCTACGGGAGAAGTTAGAAACTTTAAAACTTGGCAAAAACCAACCCCACCTCCATTATCACCTTGAGAAGAACTTGTAGAGAGAGAGAGAGAAAGAGGAGAATTTTGCAGAGAGAGAGAGAGGACAGATTCAACCTTCAAGATTCAACCTCAAATTCAGAGAAAGATTAAGGCAAGTGGTTTAATTCCAATTGATTTAATGCTATGCTTTTCCATGTTTAGGAAATTATCAAATTTATCTTGGAAGATTGATTAGACCCATGAATTTGAAGATGTAAAACTATGAACTATGTTAGGGACTGCATGTAGAAACATTTTGGACGACTTATGAATTCAGAATTATGACCCTTGATGATTTAAAAACGGATTTTTGAAGAAGTTTATTAATGTTCTTGAAAGAAATAGAAAACTAGAATTCTTGATGAAGATTTGATCCATACAAAGCCCTTGAATGATGAATTATTGGTTTTAGAACGTTAACACTGTTGTAGGATGATTGTATGATGATATTATAACGTTATCTTAGAGTTTCATGCTTGTTAATGGTGTTTTGGGTTGATTTGAAAACTGCAAAATGAAGCAGTCCGCAGCCTACCTGGTGCGTTCGATCGATCGACATTCATCAGCCGATCGATCGACCACCATCGATCGATCGAAGGTCAAGGTCGATCGATCGACCATCCCAGAAAGAGTAAAATTTCCCTAGTTAAATTTTAATGATGTTAACCCTTGGAAAATATTATTGGAGACCTTATGAATATCCATAGACTTAAGGAAGATCAGTAGGTATGGTTATGAAGTTCGGACCTTAATTAGAATTTAATTTGAGGAATTATTCTAAAAGCTATTGAAGCTCGATAAGTGAGATAATATTAGGATTAATAGAGTAATTTTGAATAAGTTGATGAATTGAGGTTTGGGGCATATGTAAGGACCTTAAGAATAATGATATAATATGTGGGAATATTAGGAAACTTAATAACCCCTTTAAGATAGGTTTTAAGTATAAGAATCTACGACGTGAGATGTGTCGACAGTCTACATTATATATTATCGGAAGACTAAAAATGTATACAATTGGAATAATGGTATAAAGATGTAGAAAATACCTTTATTAATATTGAGATATCTAAGATGTGTGCATGCTTAGTATATAATCTTATGTGTATGACATACCTACCATACTTGATATCACGGGAGGTTTAAGTTCGCTTAGGGCCTTCTAATCCTTGTGTGCCCGGATTTAGTTTGGTACCTAGAGGACAAAGTTCAAGGGAATGACTTAATTGTGAGTTATTAAGCCAGCTAACTATGGAGCGTAGGTATGTACGTGACCATGGATATGTTGAATTATGTTCGCCTCCATTTTTGTGTGTGGTGTTTATTCTAACAATTCCTGAGAGATTCGGAATTTGTAATCCTTATGTACGTGATGTACCGGGATGGATAGCAGAGTATGTGTGCACCACAGCTTAGCCTCGGGGTGCTTATATTATATATCTATGATGTGAATAATATACGGTTGAATGAAAAGGAATTGTGATGTTTACTTATGAGAATCATTTATAGTAACTCCATGAGATGATAAATAAGGGGATAACCTCCAGTAAACAGTAATGTTAACAATTGAGCATCTGAGTTCAAGTAAAGCTATCTATTTAAATAATAACATTGGGAATTCATATTGTGAATCGAGTAGTTGGGTTAGAACTTAGGATGGTTTAGTTAGATAAATAACACATGTATGGGTACAGGAACGTTAGGAGTGCACTGTTAGACGAGAGGTGAGTATTTCATGTGAGAGAACGTCCTAACAGGTATCTTGCATTCATTGTTTTAATTATTATTAAAGCACTTGCTATTTTTAAAATACTCTCCACCTTCGGGCTCTGACCCGTTTGCTTTCAAATCTATCTTTTTGTAAAAACCATTTTAGGTGCCCAACCACAAGGACACCATGCATAGTATTTCCACTCAGGTGACGAGCTGTAGCTGTTGTGGAAGTTACAGGGCCTTGCTAGTAGACGCTTCATTTGCCTTGACTCTATATTAAGATTTCATCAGTTGTAGGGCATGTCGCCCATTTCTTTTAGAGACATTTCATTTTATATATCAGTTATTCAGACTTTGGTTTTGTAAATAATTCAGTATGCAGACTTGTTCTATTTCATTTCATATTGGGATTGTTGTGAGGAGTATTTCCTCGAGACTCATCTTTACTTGTTGATTCATTATAGTTGGACTTTATCATGAATGGTTGTGTTACATTTCTATATTTCATTTATTGCATGTTAATCAGATTTAATTTAAAATTTGACAACTCACTTTTTAAATACTAGGTGGTTAGTAATCATTAAAAAATGTTTTCGACAGTGATGCTATTAACTGGACCAACTTGGCATTTTGTATTCATTTAATAAAGGAGTAGCTACCCGGTATTTAATTAGTCGGGGTGTCACAGGTGGTATCAGAGCATCAGGTTCTAGTGTCCTTTAGGATCTGTACGGCTTATTATGTTTTCGCTGAGCTTTCTTTGATGTAGAGCCCTATATTTTAGGACTGTTGTATTCTTTTGTATATGCTACGTTCTTCAGCTATTTTAAGTTTATAACTGTGAACTTATAAACTTTATTCTCATTTCAGATGCCTCCACGACGTGCGCAGCGAGTTCCCAGGGATGCAACGCCAGAACCACAGCCCGCACCAGTTCAGGGCACGATGAATGCCGCCGAGGTCGCAGCCATTGTGTCCCAGGCAGTAAATGCCGCACTAGCAGTAGTTCAGCAGGCACCACCTCAGGCGCCGGTAGCCGCGCCAGTTCAGGCATATGCATTCCCGTCTGCTTGGGAATGAGTTCGAGATGCTTTTCAGAAAGCACACCCTCCGGAGTTCGCAGGTAGCTCCGATGTTGTGATATCTAGTCAGTGGAGGAAGAATATTCAGAGGCACTTGAGGATGTATGAGTGCACCGATGTTCAGAGGCAGATACTAGCTACTTTCAAGCTAGTGGGAGCTGCATTGCAGTGGTGGGAGTCTATTACCACCGCAGAGGAGAGAGATACTCTCACTATACAGAAGTTCTGGGTGCGGTTCGACCGCAAATATTTTCCGTCAGCTGTTCACACGGAAATGAGGAGGAAGTTGATGAGCCTTAGTCAGGAGGGTAAGACTGTGGCCGAGTATGAGGCCGAATTCAAAAATTTGCTGAACATTGTACCGGATGAGATACCGACGGAAGAGAAGAAGATTCAGAAATTCATAGATGGATTAACTTGGAGGATCCGTCAGCATTTATTGGGGAACCTCTCGTTGGCCACTTATTCTGACGTGGTTAACGATGCATTGCTCCATTTCCAGGACCACCGCTTTCACTTGACAGAGGGGAAGCGATCAGGAGAGTCCAGCTATCAGGGCAGGACAGGGGGAAATGGTGCCAGCGGGGCACAATCAGCTCAGGGTCAGTATAGGCAGAGTGATCAGGGTTCTTAGTAGGGGGATCATAAGAGGTTCCGATCAAGGGGTTTCAAGAACGGTCAGGGAGGATTCCGAAATGGCCAGCAGGGTCATAACGGCCATCAGGGCCAGCAGGGTCAAAATGGTCAACAACAGCAGTTTCACCAGGGCCAGCAAGGCCAGGGCAGAAATGGTAACGGCCACCAGGGCCGAGGGAAGCAGGGACAGCGAGGGGGAAACTTCTCGGGGAAGTGTTTCATTTGTGGTAAGATTGATCACAAACGTCAGGATTGTCCTGATAAGGGCAGGGCCCCGCAGCAGCAGCAGGGTGCTCGATATGAGCCACAGAGGCCACTTTTTCCACATGCTCTTCCAGCTCCAGCCCAGGTGCCAGCACTACCAGCAATTCCAGCAGTTCCTGTGCAGCAGGGGCAGTTACAGTATGGACGTGTCTATAATGTCCACCAGGTAGCAGCTCCACAGGCACCACCCGCGATTGAGGGTATGTTTCCTATCCATGGTACTATGGGTCGAGTTTTGTTTGATACGGGGGCAACGCATTGTTTTATAGCTACACATTTTGCGAAAGCCTTAGGGTTGTTAGCCACAGTAGAGAGCACAGTGACGTGTGTAGACTCACCATTGGGGAGTGGGTCACTTATTTTCTTTATATGCCGGGGAGTGGGGGTAGAGATTTGTAGTCTGGTATTACCTACAGACATGTTGGTATTAGATATGCATGTACACGATGTGATTATCGGTATGGATTGGCTCGCTGATTATAGAGCCATGATTGATTGCTTCAGTGGGAGTATTATTTTTGCCATTCTGGGGCAAGAGATGTTTGTAGTGGAGATGCCTCGCCCAGAGGGAGGTTCGACCGCTCATTTGTATTACATAGAGGAGAATACCTCTAAGGAGGTTGTGATTCCTTTAGATTCGATCCCAGTTATCAGGGAGTATTCTGATGTGTTTCAGGAGATACCAGGCCTACCCCCCAATTGAGAGATAGACTTTGTCATAGACTTATTACCAGATACGAGACCTATAGCACGCGCACCGTACCGTATGGCTGCGGCAGAGATGCGAGAGCTACGAGATCAGATTGAGCAGTTGTTGGGTCAGGGGTTTATACGGAGGAGTACTTCGCCGTGGGGTGCCCATGTGTTATTTGTGAAGAAGAGAGATGGTTCACTGAGATTGTGTGTGGACTACCGAGAGTTGAACAAGGTCACGATACGGAATAAGTATCCGTTGCCTCGAATCGATGACCTATTCGACCAGTTGAGAGGAGCTTCTTTCTTCTCAAAGATTGATTTGCGATCGAGATACCATCAGTTGCATATCAGGGAAGAGGATGTCTCGAAGACTGCGTTCTTATCGAGATATGGATCTTACGAGTTTCGGGTTATGCCTTTTGGTTTGACCAATGCTCCAGCCGTGTTTATGGACTTAATGAATAGGGTCTTCAGAGATTTCCTAGATCAGTTTGTCATTGTCTTCATTGATGATATTCTGGTTTACTCCCAGACAGAGGAGGAGCACGCCGAGCATTTGAGGCAAGTTTTGCAGACACTACGTCAGAACGAGCTGTATGCAAAATATGAGAAGTGCGAGTTTTGGCTGAAGGAGGTCCAATTTTTGGGACACATTATTTCCGACCGGGGAATATCTGTTGATCCATGGAAAGTATCCGCGGTGAGGATGTGGGGACAGCCCACAACACCGACGGAGATCCGTAGTTTCTTGGGCCTAGCAGGATACTACAGGAGGTTCATTCGGGGATTTTCTGAGATAGCAGGTCCTTTGACACATCTGACTCGTAAAGGTGTGTCGTTCATTTGGAGTGATGCCTGTCAGTTGGCATTCGATGAGTTGAAGGACAAGTTGACCTCAGCACATGTGTTAGCATTGCCGAGACCGGGAGTTGAGTATCTTGTTTACACCGATGCGTCCTTACAGGGACTGGGAGGTGTACTACAGCAGGAGAGTCAGGCCATAGCTTATGCATCCCATAAAATTAAGCCTCACGAGAAGAATTACCCTACCCATGACTTGGAGTTGGCGGCAGTTGTATTTGCCCTTCGTATTTGGAGACATTATCTTTTGGGGGAGAAGTTTCGATTGTTCACAGACCACAAGTCCCTACAGTACCTATTCACGCAAAAGGAGTTCAATATGCGGCAACGGAGGTGGCTTGATTTCGTGAAGGATTATTAGTTCGATATCCAGTATCACCCGGGGAAGGCTAACGTGGTAGCAGACGCGTTGAGCCGTAGGCCCGTAGATGAGGTGGCAGGGGTGTGGAAGGCAAAGTGGAAGGAGTTGGGACACCAGGATGCAGTGGCCCGATCATTCATGTCTGTGATGACTGTTACACCGAAGATTGTGACAAAAGTAGTAAAGGCACAAGCAGATGGCTCGTTCTGTCAGGAGCTGATAGTTCGATTGCTAGCAGAGGGGGCCGAATACTATACCGTTAGCTCATACGGGGGATTATGCTTCAATGGGAGATTAGTAGTTCCGGAAGGGGAGGAATTGCGACATGAGGTGATGGCAGAGTCGCACGGCTCACTGTTCGCGGTACATCCCGGTGGGGACAAAATGTACCAGGACATGAGACGTCAGTATTGGTGGAGCAAGATGAAGAGAGATATTGCCGTGTTTGTTTCTAAATGCGCCACTTATCAGCTGGTAAAAGTGGATCATCAGAGACCGGAAAGACTTCTACAGCCATTGGAGGTCCCGATGTGGATGTGGGAGAGCATCTCCATGGACTTTATCACGGGGTTACCTACGTCACAGAGAGGTCACGACTCCATTTGGGTAATTGTGGACAGGTTGACCAAAGTCGCTCATTTTCTACCCGTAAGGACAGACTACTCTACGGGACAGTATGCTCAGCTCTTTATTGCAGAGATAGTGAGACTTCACGGTGTGCCCCTAAATATCGTGTCTGACCGAGACAAGATATTTGTTTCACGGTTTTGGGAAAGTTTTCAGGAGGCCATGGGCACGGAATTGCGGTTGAGTACGGCTTATCATCCGCAGACCGATGGGCAAACCGAGCGTACAAATCAGATGTTCGAAGACATGTTGCGGATGTGCATCATTGACTTCGGGGGTGGATGGGAGCAGTATCTTCCACTGGTGGAGTTTGCTTACAACAACTCCTACCAGTTCACCATTGGCATGGCTCCGTTTGAGGCGTTGTACGGTAGACCTTGTCGTTCCCCAGCATGTTGGTTGGAAGTGGGGGACAACAAACTACTTGAGGCAGAAATGATTCAGGATACTTCGGCAAGGATAGAATTGATACGAAATCGCATTCATGTAGGTCAGGACAGGCAGAAGAGCTATGCTGATGCGAAGAGATCCTTCAGGGAATTTGAAGTGGGGGACCAGGTTTTGCTCAGAGTATCTCCTATGAAAGGAATTATGCGTTTCGAGAAGAAAGGGAAGTTGGCACCGAGATATGTGGGACCATTTCCTATTATTGAGCGGATTGGGCCGGTTGCGTATAGACTTGGGTTACCAGAGAATTTACATCGGATTCACGATGTGTTTCATATTTCCTCGCTAAGGAAATATCTTAGAGACGATTTGTCTCATTCTCATATTGCTTTGGAGGACATTGATCTCCAGCCTGATAGCTCCTACGAGGAGGGGCCGATTGCTATTTTGGACCGAAGTGAGCGAAAACTGCGGTCAAAGATAGTTCCGTTAGTACGTGTTCAGTGGTGACATCATAATGTCGAGGAGTCCACATGGGAGCGCGAGGATGAGATGCGCGAACGCTATCCAGAGTTGTTCTTACCAGGTACTTTCTAGTTTCGAATTTCGGGATGAAATTCAGTTATTAGGGGGGAAGTAGGTAATACCCCGCATTTTTATCGATATTTATTTATGGGATTAATTGAATAAAATGTGAATTAATTGAGAATTAATCCAGATAAAATATTAACAAGATGTGAGTTAGTATTTGATTATAATGTGTATATATGGCAATATATGAATATTGGAACTATTGAAATTGTCGCGAAATTGAAATACGACAATTTGAGAAATATTGTTGGGACGCGCGTGACAGTCGCGTCAGGAATATATTTATTTGAATTAAAAAGTTAATTTTATTTTTATCACCCGTATGGTCATTTTGAGTGCGCCAATGAGTCCGGAAGGGTCGAAATAGTCAGAAAACACTAGCCGGGAGTTTAGTTTGGGTCCCGGGGCATTTTTAGGCCATACCGGCAACCCAAAAGGGTAGTTTGGTAATTTCAGAAATTGGGAAATTAAAACCCACGAAAATTAGTGTTAAAAATCTGACTTAGTATTAACCCACTAAGCCATTTCCAACCCCAACTTAGGTAGTGGGCTACGGGAGAAGTTAGAAACTTTAAAACTTGGCAAAAACCAACCCCACCTCCATTATCACCTTGAGAAGAACTTGTAGAGAGAGAGAGAGAAAGAGGAGAATTCTGCAGAGAGAGAGAGAGGACAGATTCAACCTTAAAGATTCAACCTCAAATTCATAGAAAGATTAAGGCAAGTGGTTTAATTCCAATTGATCTAATGCTATGCTTTTCCATGTTTAGGAAATTATCAAATTTATCTTGGAAGATTGATTAGACCCATGAATTTGAAGATGTAAAACTATGAACTATGTTAGGGACTGCATGTAGAAACATTTTGGACGAATTATGAATTCATAATTATGACCCTTGATGATTTAAAAACGTATTTTTGAAGAAGTTTATTAATGTTCTTGAAAGAAATAGAAAACAGGAATTCTTGATGAAGATTTGATCCATACAAAGCCCTTGAATGAGGAATTATTGGTTTTAGAACGTTAACACTGTTGTAGGATGATTGTATGATGATATTATAACGTTATCTTAGAGTTTCATGCTTGTTAATGGTGTTTTGGGTTGATTTGAAAACTGCAAAACGAAGCAGTCCGCGGCCTACCTGGTGCGCTCGATCGATCGACATTCATCAGTCGATCGATCGACCACCATCGATCGATCGAAGGTCAAGGTCGATCAATCGACCTTCCCAGAAAGAGCAAAATTTCCCTAGTTAAATTGTAATGATGTTAACACTTGGAAAATATTATGGGAGACCTTATGAATATCCATAGAGTTAAGGAAGACCAGTAGGTATGGTTATAAAGTTCGGACCTTAATTAGAATTTAATTTGAGGAATTATTCTAAAAGCTATTGAAGCTCGATAAGTGAGATAATATTAGGAGTAATAGAGTAATTTTGAATAAGTTGATGAATTGAGGTTTGGGGCAGAAGTAAGGACCTTAAGAATAATGATATAATATGTGGGAATATTAGGAAACTTAATAACCCCTTTAAGATAGGTTTTAAGTATAAGAATCTACGACGTGAGATGTGTCGACAGTCTACATTATATATTATCGGAAGACTAAAAATGTATACAATTGGAATAATGGTATAAAGATGTAGAAAATACCTTTATTAATATTGAGATATCTAAGATGTGTGCATGCTTAGTATATAATCTTATGTGTATGACATACCTACCATACTTGCTATCACGGGAGGTTTACGTTCTCTTAGGGCCTTCTAATCCTTGTGTGCCCGGATTTAGTTTGGTACCTAGAGGACATAGTTCAAGGGAATGACTTAATTGTGAGTTATTAAGCCAGCTGGCTATGGAGCATAGGTATGTACGTGACCATGGATATGTTGAATTATGTTCGCCTCCATTTTTGTGTGTGGTGTTTATTCTAACAATTCCTTAGAGATTTGGAATTTGTAATCCTTATGTACGTGATGTACCGGGATGGATAACAGAGTATGTGTGCACCGCAGCTTAGCCTCGGGGTGCTTATATTGTATATTTATGATGTGAGTAATATACGGTGGAATGAAAAGGAATTGTGATGTTTACTTATGAGAATCATTTATAGTAACTCCATGAGATGTTAAATAAGGGGACAACCTCCAGTAAACAGTAATGTTAACAATTGAGAATCCGAGTTCAAGTAAAGCTATCTATTTAAATAATAACATTGGGAATTCATATTGTGAATCGAGTAGTTGGGTTAGAACTTAGGATGGTTTAGTTAGATAAATAACACATGTATGGGTACAGGAACGTTAGGAGTGCACTGTTAGACGAGAGGTGAGTATTTCATGTGAGAGCAGGTCCTAACAGGTATCTTGCATTCATTGTTTTAATTGTTATTAAAGCACTTGTTGTTTTTAAAATACTCTCCACCTTCGGGCTCTGACCCGTTTGCTTTCAAATCTATCTTTTTGTAAAAACCATTTTAGGTGCCCAGCCACAAGGACACCATGCATAGTATTTCCAGTCAGGTGACGAGCTGTAGCTGTTGTGGAAGTTACAGGGCCTTGCTAGTAGATGCTTCATTTGCCTTGACTCTATATTCAGATTTCATCAGTTGTAGGGCATGTCGCCCATTTCTTTTAGAGACATTTCATTTTGTATATCAGTTATTCAGACTTTGGTTTTGTAATTAATTCAGTATGCAGACTTGTTCTATTTCATTTCATATTGGGATTGTTGTGAGGAGTATTTCCTCTAGACTCATCTTTACTTTTTGATTCATTATAGTTGGACTTTATCGTGAATGGTTGTGTTACATTTCTATATTTCATTTATTGCATGTTAATCAGATTTAATTTAAAATTTGACAACTCACTTTTCAAATACTAGGTGGTTAGTAATCATTAAAAAATGTTTTCGACAGTGATGCTATTAACTGGACCAACTTGTCTTTTTGTATTGATTTAATAAAGGAGTAGCTACCCGGCATTTAATTAGTCGGGGTGTCACACTTTTATCCTAATACCCTAACTCCTCTAACCTTATTAACAATATTTTACAACATCCTAACACAATATAAAGATCCGTTCACTTCCATTTTAAGACACACAAGCATTCAACAACATCCACTTGAGTAAAATCATCATATTCCTAAATTCTATCAGTATCCAAAAGTCCCTTAGAGAGACAACCCAAAACCCTAAAACCACTTGAGAGTTTTAAACCCCCCAAGCTCCATTAAAGCAATAGCTTCAAAAAACACTTGAACCTATCCCCGTTTCCAATCCCTCTTTATTAAAGTTACAAATCCAATACCTAATTGTACTAAACCCTTAACTCGATATCCATTTGAGCATAATACTTGTGATACTTGCTTACTTATCTTTTTAGAAAAAGAAAGTAAACCCATTACACCCTTCTTGTAGTAAAGCTAAGTAGATTTACGTTTTGGTTACAAATATTATTGTTATGACTAACGGTTAAACTTCATTGTATCTTATCAATTGGCAGTACCATTGTTATGGGTAGTCAAGGAAAATAAAATCCTTAGGCTATTGCATTTGTATCTCTTAGACAAGGACAAGGTCAGCATCTTATTGGTTACAGCTTGCAAGGTAGTGTTACGTATGAGGTTTTAATTTTTTTTGTAGGTTAACCGTAGATAGTTAACTTCTCAAGTACCGTCTCAAGTGTGTATATGGGCAGAGGTCGAACCACACTAAAATCTTGGTTTGCGAAGTTTCACTCATCCCTATCTCTTAATTGTTTATATTTATTGCTTATTAATTTCTTACTTATTATTATATCTATCATATTGAAATTAACCATTACATATAAGCTAAGAATGTTTTAAATTTTCCATTAAAACCATATACCTAATTCACCTCTTCCTCTTGGGTATATTTTCAGGCCAACCGAAAGATTATCATTTCATTGGTTTCGAGTTAAATCTACAAGACTAGATTATTGGTCCGGATACCGTCTGAAGTATCATCATCTCCAATTATTGTGATGATTTGTTTTTCCTCAAAGAACTTAAGATTTATGGAAGGAAGAAGCAAGACCTCGGATGTTGTACAGCCATGGGCATCCAATTAACGGGTTAAAAAAGTTAAAATGTTAATCACTTGAAAGTCAACTTGGGGAAATATTGGGTGAACCCCTAGTGTGAGAAGTCTTGATCCCATTGTAACACCCCATATTTTTGTGCATTTAATATTTAATTAATTTAGGAATTCAAAATTACTTGTGTGTCGCAATTTTAATTGAATTAATTATGGCAATATATATATTTAATTATTAATCAGGGAGTGAATGGTTAATATTTAGGGAAATTAAATTATTAAGTGAATAGTGATAATTTATTTACGTCATTTTGGGTATTAATGACAGGGTATGTACTTATCTCAACCGGGAGTTGGTATACACTAATTTGGGTGTGAGATAAGGATTTTTATAAATTAATTCGGATACCAATTCTGAGTGTACGATTGAGTTTCGATGGGTCGAGATAGTCAGAAAAGTGTACCCGGGGATAGTAAATGGGTCACGGGATGTTTCTAGGCATAGTCGGGCCCACATGGGGGTATTTGGGTCACTTGGGCTTGGCCCATTAAGCCAAAAATGGGATTTAGCCTAATTACCTAATTAAAATAAAAGGGAAATAGCTGATTGAAGTTTAGGAAACACTTAGTGGGAGAAGAAAACCTAAGAGGCAGTTAAAGGCAGATTGAGGGACAATGGAAAGAGCCAAAAAGAGGGAATCTCATCTTCAACCTTGGGAATTCACAACTCCAAATCAGACCCTATGAATCATAAGGCAAGTGGTTAACTTGATGTAGAATTCAATTTGCATTTTGATTCATATTTATGTGATGTGAGAAATCAAGATTTGTTTTGGGATTTAAAGGGTAGAAACATGGGGTTTTTGTAAATCAATATTCAGATTTCTAAATTGTGTAGAAATTGATGTAGAATCTGAGATTGTATATATACCTGGTAAGATGTGTAAACCCAAACGAATTAGAAATGAATTTGAGATAAGGAATTGATGTCGAGATGGGTTAACGACTAAAATGGATTTTTCCCCAATTTATTAAAACAGTAGAGAACGGAGATTAAACGGTGTTTGTGGACTTTATGGGGGTCCCTTATGAGGTTCTTGGTGTATTTTTTTGAAGAAAGGACTTGGCTTAGACTGTAGAAGAAGTTAGAGTATTGAGTTTTTCATCCATGGCTGAAACCGACAACTCGTGGAAGACGATGACCTGTACAATCGATCGATCGAGGGTTGGGGATCGATCGATCGATGGTTAGTAAATTCTGGCAGTTCGACCAGTTTATATATATGTGGGGAATTTAAATTATATTTCCTTCATATACCTTATGTAATGAGAAATAAACATAGGGATACAATCTAATCAATTATGAAGGAAAATTAATTAGGATTTGAAGGAAATTTATATATGTCACACTACGGTTAAATTTTTGGAAAGAATATTTCGAAATAAATAAATACGGATCGAGTGGACGAGTCCGGGTATATGGTTTGAGTGATACCAAGGCGTTAAATTTATTTAGAGTGAAAGCTAAATAATTTGGAGTCGGGAATTTAGACTCGGGTATTGTTTTATTTCGGGCCATGAGCTAAGTTCGAATATATTGGTTGGATTTAATTAATTAATGTGCGAATTAATTAATAATTAGAGTTGGGCCATAAACTCATAATTATTTTAATGGGCTTGTGTTACGGACTTAGTACACGGTATATCCGGAATAGTTTATTTTATTTATATATATATATATATATATATATATATATATATATATATATATATATATATATATATATATATATATATATATACGGTGTGCGATAGTATATATATATATGGAGTGTGCATTAGTATCAGTGGCTAGATATTATTATTATATCGACTCTAGTGCTATAGGGGGAGGTTGGGCATAGTGGATGAATCCCCTAGCTTGAGGAGTAGGGCGAGTATATTCCCAGGTCATAGCGTCCATTATATGGGTGAGGGGCATCTCACTTTCACGGAAGGAAAATGAACGCCTCCAAATATTTATGTATTAATCAAGTTAGTGAGAAATTCTGACTTGGGATAACTAGGTTATGTGAATTTACGTAGGGGGATAACACTTTAAAGAATTTACATCCGGTGAGTTATTACTCGGGAGAATGTTTAGTATTAATTATCATTTCAACATGTTTGTGAATGATGTAATATAACTATACGTATATAATGAGGTAAATAATTATATACGGGTAAATTAATACAGGCCGTGAATTATATTATATATATAATGGGTGTGAAAGTTATATGAATTTAAAAATGGAAATGATTAATTAAGTTAATTTTAATAATAACCTAGAAATCATAATTATGGCACACTCGGTTAGAGTGGTGTGGTTGCAAGGGGTTATATTAGTTATCTAGTTATGGGATAAATAACTAGGTAAATTAATTAAGGCGTTAATAGTGAGTGAGGATGTTCTCAAGGGAGTGTGACACTAACTAAAATATGAAGATCATGCATATATATTTATTACTGCAAGTTAATCATTTGCTAAATGTTTTCCAAATGTTTTGGGTACTAACCCTTGCTATAAAAACTTTTAAAAAAACTTTTAGGTGTCCATCCACAGGGACGCCAGGCTTGACTCATTCCAGGGATCCGTTGCTACAGCATGTGTGGATGTTGCGTGAGTTTGATAGGCGCCTCGTTCTTTTCATTCTTAGTGTAGAGACTTCCTATCAGTTATTCGAGCATGTTGATCATAGTTTATTCAATACTTATGTCAGACCTATTGAGATTTATTACATGTCTTTACTTTTGTTGGATTTTGAACCGATGGTTTATTCGGCCTGTTAATTAATTGTGAATGGTTGATTTCAGTTAATTGTGATTGTTTATATTATTCCGTTTCTGCATGAGTATTTCATTTTATTTAATGAAAGATAAAACTTGGCACCAGTCTAATTTTCTCACTTAGGTGGTTAGTAATAAAAAAAGGTGACAGTGATGCTAAGAATGAACCAATTAAGAAACCTGTTTTAATTTAATTTAAGACTGATCACCCGGGGTAAATTAGGTGGGGTGTCACATCCATGACTTCCCAATGATTATTATCATAAGCACACTTAGTATCACATGCGAAAATTAAGCCACTGATTTGTAGCCCCAGCCATCAGAGCATTCGGAGTGGGCAAACATTAAGGGCGAAATCATTGTCAACTAATACCAGAGGAATAGTCTTATAGAGGAAATCAATCGAGATATTAAGGGAATAATTATGGTCATAAAAAAATTTGTGGATAGTTTCATTAGCAAAGGTAATGTGCCTCTTAGTTGTCAGGGTACGAACAATGTGGATGGCCTTCTCAAGAGAAGTAGAAGGAGGAACTTAGGCTTGCATGAGCAACTTGATTAGATATTTTTTGTGGATCTATGAGGAAATGAATATCCTCCATAGTATGATATTGTTTTATGTTTCATCCAGTTGTTCAATAATCATGCATTCATCTACTATCATCTCTGACATTGGTAGTTATTCATTAACTTATTTTCCTTTGCAGATGGACACATTGTTTGTAATAGGAACTGGATCCTTATAGTATAGGCATGAATGTGTCATATGATTTACTGATGATGGATATAAGAGGAATCATGTTTGTTCATTCACCTAAGAGTTCTTCAAAGGATATCGTTTCACGAATGGAGATAGGAGTATCGATAGCTTCACTATTATGACCATTGTCTCGTGCATCTGACTGGTCAGAGTCATTATATTACCTTGAGGCAGCTATCCACTTATTCCCTGAGAAATCTATATATTCAACAACGTCTGGGGATTTAAATTACAAGTCTTTCCATGTTAAGTAGAAACGATTCTGAGATGTGACCAGGTAACCTCTGACTTTCATTGTAACAAGGAGATTGAAAGATTTATAGATCTTCCCCTTTTTAAGGCTTTCTTCCATTATAAAATTGGACTATACTATATAATATGAATTATTGTTTTGACATGAACCAGTCATGGGATTGATGGGACCACTTATGATCTTCTATGTATAGGATGCTTATCATTGCATAATCTTTTTCCTCAAGAGTTCAGATAGGTGGGAATTTCCTTCCAAATTTTTTTATTGTTCTAGTACGAATGACAAGTTCATTTTCTAGGTATCAAACTTAGTACATACCACTGTAAAAGCTCTCGTCATCAGGTCAATGACCCATTACTATGAGGTTTTTGGATGGGGAAAGTTAGTTAGGCACTCTTTTAAGGGAGTTGAGGATTTTTTTAAAGGGAATGAGCAAAGTGGGGTTATCTATGGGCTTGATTTTTATTAAGGTATCAAAGTATGAATCTTCATTTATCAATATGGAATTCACACCAATTTGGAGTGGAGGTAAAGGAAATTGGGTGGTTTTTGGCTTCATCTTAATAGAAGGGGTGATGATGCCTTTATCAATAACTCCTTGCACAACAGTCTTGAGGCGATTATGCTACTTAGTAGTGTGCTCAACAACTTGATGAAAATCAAAGTTATCATTATACTTGTACTGTTAATGGAAGAGGGTGAATCTCGATGTAATCTCTTTTAATGATAGTAGGACGGTCTTCTGGTGCCCATGAAATGGTTGGATTAGAGATATATTATTTGTGGCAGCAACTATCTTTTCAAACTTTTGGGGAGTGAACTGACTTGTTGATTTCTTCATTTCTGGTTCTTCTTTCACACTTTAACTGGAAAACTTTATTTAATCAACACCCCGACTTCCCAAAGATCTCTGAAATGGGGATAGTATTGATTACCCATAATATTCTTCATGTGGAGAAAGAAGTTCTTCTTCACAATTTTAAATATTTATTTATCTGATGAACGGTTAGTCATAATTGCAGCTTTCTCTCTATGTGTAATTATGAAATTGTTTATATATTCTCCAAAACCTTGTTTGACCAATTCAAGATCATGACGAGTTACTTCTTCAATGTACTTATATTGAGCCATGAGTTCTTTAGTGATGTCCTTCGAACTTAAAATGAGAGAATCATTATAGATAAAAATTAAAAAAGAGCACTTTATTGGAGGGTCTCTTAAAACTTTTGAGACATGATATATTCAGTTACGCTTAGAAAGCTCATGGATCCATAATAATTGGTCATATGTACAATGGGTGGCCCAGTTCCTCCAAAATTTTTGATGTCTAACATTTTAAACTTCTTTAGCAAACGAGCTTTTGGGTAAGGGGACATATGAGTCTAATTCACATAGTTCCTAGCAAGTTTCATTTTATCAAACTTGAGAGAGGGCATTTTGAGATCTTTCTACACAACCTAATTTACACTAGCCACTAATCATGGTGAAATACATAAATTAAACTAAGTTAATTAATTAAAGCAACCAATAAATAAATTAACTACACAAATTATCTACGAATGGAATAAATTAATAAATCATGAAAATAAAGGACAACGCATAAATAAGAGAGGGAAGAAGATGAATAGTACACAACTTACATAAAATGGGTATTAACCCAACAAGAAATGGAGGAGAGGGGTGACTCCACAAAAAATCCCCAAAGTTTCTAACCATAGGTCTTAAAACTAAGAGAGAGGGAAAAAATGAGATCACTTAAGAATAAAACAAGTCTTTGCTTTTATAGTAAGTTGCAAATAAGTAACCAAAATAAATCAAAAGGAAAAGAAAACGAAAGGGGATAGCCGCAAGTCGGCCAAAAAATAGGGGATCGGTCGACTACTGAAGCATGGTCGATCGACCACGAGGCAAGGCAAAGCACCACTGTAATGAGCACATGGAAAAAACTCAAAACTCGATCGACCGGTCGCAGCAGGTCAGCTCCAAATTGCTCTTCTATTTGCTGCAAAACATCCAAGTCTCAATTCGATTTACCGAGACCAGCTCAAGAATGAGCGTGGCCAAAAACCTGTTGGTGCAAACTCCATAGATCCGCAACAATTCATGTGTGGCTAAAGAACCTACAACAATCGAAGCCTCCATATGGGGAACCCAAGAACTTGATGAAACATCCAAGCAAAACCCACGCTCTAATTTCGGACCCAAGTCCCACAATTAGGCGTGTGACCAAAACCCGAAGCCAAAACCTTGTTTGGGAAAATCTCCATAAACCTACAATTGCATTAGAGGATTAGGACACATGGGTCATTTATTTAATTGTTTTGTTTTATGAATTCTCTTATATTTCTTCTGTGATTAAATATTCGTAACTTCTTCATTTGGACTCGAATTCGTGCACCGTTCATGACCACGTGAAGCTTGGCCCGAGAGATTAACTTTCATGAATAGTTTGGGCAAAAATCCCGAAGTGTGAAATGACAATAATGCCCCTAAACATGCGATATTTTATGGAACTTTACCAGAATGCACCCAAACTCCACACTAAGCACCATAATACCTACAAATACTCAATAATACCTCAAATAACATGCTATCATATAAAACGGAGGTTGTCTAGTTATCTAGCATAATTATAGGCATTAAAGTATCTGAGGGGTTGAAATGCATAAGCACAGAGGGTATATATGCCATGATTCGGGATGAATCACACCCCCTAATTTATACATTGCTAGTCCCTAGCAATGAAATTGAATGCAAGAAGAACTATAACAAAACCAAAAAAATAGGAGAAATATACAAAAGAGATAAAACCCATTTTTGCAGGCGAACGGTCACATTTAGCATATGCAATAAGCCGTTAAACCCCCAAGTTACCCTAGTGGACGAGTGTCGTCTCGTGAGGGTTTTTAGGGGTGAAACCCATAAACATCATATGGTTTCCTTAAAATGTATGTCAATCACATGAGATAAGCCCAACAATAGCAAAAAATATTTCAAACATGTTATTATCAAAGTGAACAAATTCACACAAAAGTCCGTATTATTAATATTATAAAATGAACTTCGTAGAATTGAAATCTTAAAACGCGGGAGGGGAGCGAGAACATGCAAAATATGATTTGGCAAAAACTTAAGTAAATCAGATACTGGACATTAAAGCATGCATATATTCAATCCTCATTGGGCATTACACTTAACAAATGAAATCACTATGAAATGGGAGGTAATACATGGGACATGTGACATAAAAAGTAAATGTAAATGGAAACAAGGACGCGCACATGTCACTAAGAAGAACACTATATAAAAAATGAAAATTGTGTAATCTCAATAAAAGATATCACTCATTAAGGGGGTGAAATGCACTTTCACAGATTATCAAAACTACTTAAACATTTGAATTGAAGCACCCTAGGATCCCCTAGGACTTAATAGGGTTTTAATGTAGGTTAGTCTCGAGTTATGAAATGAAAGAAATGCGTACGTATTCAAAGTGTTGGGAGATGAAAACTCGGGATAATGGAAAATGCGGGAAATTCAAAATTTGGAAGAATAAAAGGCATCGAATATAACAATGGGGAGAGTAAGCAAAGCTTATTGAACACTATACACAACATATACAAATTTCTCTTTTTCTTTCTCTTTCTTATTTTTCTCACTTTTTCTCTTGTTTTCTTTCTTCTCTTTTTCACTTCTTTCTTTTCATTACTTTTCTCACTCTCACAGGCTTAATTGCAACTACATAACGCGAACATCATTCAATCCCAAGTACCATTCCAAATAAAGGTATGTAAGGTGACATATATGGCTTATAACTCTAATTTGGAGTTGGTTATGGGATTTGGGGTTATGAAATGAAAGGCTATATCAAGGCTCAAGGGGGTTGATGAGGGAAAACATATAATTCGAGGTCAAGGTCCATATGGGTGATATAAAAAAGATAGGCTATGATAATTTCCTAAAGTTTATGCAATTATCGAGTCAAAATAACTTTGAAAATAAAGCTCAAGTAACACATTTCAAGTTATGGACTCAATTAATGAACTATCAATGAAAGAATACTGAGATACAAATGACTGTAACATTTTCAAAGAGGAAATAAAAGTGTATAACACTCACAAAGGAAGAAAAGTAAAAAAGCTCACTAGGTGTAAGTATATACAATGCAATAAAAGATTACTGAGTTCTAAGTATCTTATACAAAATCAATAAAGCAAGAAAAGGGCATGTGCTCATGGGATTAATGTTTAATTGATAAAGTTATTCATAATATCAATAACTGAGGATAAAATTCTAATAACTTCTAAAATCGAGAACATACATCCTAGAGTTGTCTATTGGATCGGGCAATTATTGAAATTTATCATCGAAAACAAAGGCAAAATGCCCAACAAAGGAGAAAAAAAAGAAAATCTTTTTGAAATTTTTAATTTTTTTACAAGAAAAGCATGCTTGGAAATAACATATAATCAAATAATGTAAACTAACAATGAATGGATAGAATATCCTACACACATTAACTTAGAACTTGGCATTGTCCTCACTGTGAATTAAGAACCAAGTTATAAAGAGAGGAAAACATCGATATTACTCAAAATGGAGCGATGTACGGAAAGTACAAGACCAGTAATTCTACAAAACATGTTAGTACCAAGCATAGCAAAAAACAAATAACAAAAACTTAACTAACTACATTATACAATGAGTAAGAAAAAAGAAAAATAAAGAAAATAAAAAACTAACCATTTACAACCTACAATTTTAACTTCTAACTAACTATACATTAGAAGTTGAAATTTTTTAGGGTCCACCCAAAATAAGATTTGACTTTAGAGGATTAACGGGGGACCCTACCATTCATGCATACCTTCCAAAAAATAGAAATTTCGTTCAAAGAATGAAAGGCACGTGTAAGGCGGAAGAAATTAACCATCCCCAATTAATAATTTTGGAGGGGGTGGGGGATTTGGATAAAATGGGTGATATATACACAAGGGAAAAAAATAGAATTTTATCCCAAAGGTTTTGAAATTGGAATGGTAGGTGGAGCACATAGAGGCAAAGATGCCTTAATGGAAAGTAACTTGAGCAAGTACTCCTCAATGGTGAAAGGGCTAAACCTTTTAAAGTTTGGCATTGATTCATCGGGTACTTGTATCAGTTCAACAATATAGAATAAATATAGGGATACAAGAAATTCAAACTCAATAGATGAGTCATCATTGCTTGAAAATTGAGTTTCAAAGTAAATAATATCATTTCATTTCAAATGGATACTACGTCCATTTCTTCCTCATTTTCATTCTCTACTATGCTATGGGCCAAGCCAAGAATGGTTTGTTACAAAGTAGGCATAAAATCCTCATTTGGTTCAAAACAATCCTCGAGTTCGAAAGTCTCGAAAGAAGAATCATCGTCGGATTCAAATAATAAATCTAGCTCATGCTCCCAACAATGATTTTCTTCCTGATAAAGATTTTTAAATTTTTCATTTTCAAGCATGCGCAAGCCCTCACCGAAAGTCATAGGCTGAGGCGCGAATTCTTGTATAATGAAAAGTTTGCAAATTTTCCTCGGAAGAACTATCAAAATCATCATTATAAGAATTTTGAAATCTATTGCAATTCATTTCAAAATTATTATCGTAAGGATTTTGAGGCCCAACATCGGAATAATTATTCTCAAAATTCCCGTAATCCATAGCTTAATTTTGATAATACTCACCCAAAGACATTTTAGATTTTTCCCTTTTTTGGGTTTGTAAGTATTAAGCAAAAGTCATAGGCGGAGAGGGATTTTGAGAATTATCATTACGATTACCAAAAGAATTGGAATAAGACATGCTTACCCCAAATAAGGCTCGAGATGGAAAATTTCACAAAGTGATGTGGGGCCAAAAAAATTTGAGCGTTTCTTGGCGCTCAACTGTAGAAGTCCTCCAAAAATTGTTAACAAAAAATACAAATAGAAAAAAATACTACCAAATACTAAATCAAATAAATTCTAAAAGAACTAATCCCCGGTTACGGAGCCATTTGATAAAGCAAGTTGTCGGGATCAAAGCACTAAATTAATTAAGATTAAAAGAAAATCATCCCCGACAACGGCGCCATTTTTATTAAGGGTGAAAAGTAGCGCAGTGTCAGTACGCTTGTCGTTATTCATTTCACCACCTCAATACAAAAATCTAACCAATGACTGCACTCTTTTAAGGGAGTATAGAGGTCAGTCCGGGTATCGAAAATCCACAGAGACAATTTGCTAGAATTATATTGATTCAATACTTCTAAAATAAAAGTATAAAAGGTAATTTTAACAAAAGGAAAAGATAACTAGGCGAGAGTATTTAAACTAGATTAACAAAAGGAGTAAAAACTATAGGTTGCAATAGATATCCCTCAGCCAGAGTTAATTGGTATAAATGGTTACATGGGTTCACATGTTATTAAGATTGAGTCTTGTTTCATAAATTAATTAAATCAAGAGTTGTCACACCCCTAAATTCGCATAAAAGACTACTATGATTTTGGCGTCAACAAATACTCCAAAAATTATGCACACAAGGTCATAAATACGGAGCATACATAAAATATCCCGTTAAATCTCCTAGGCATAATAACTAGGATAACCCAATCGAAATAAACGAGTAAAAACCATCACCATAAGAAAGAAACCCATCAACCCTAGGTGAGTTCAATCCAACACAACCTAATTTACATTAGACACTAAGCATGGTGAAATACATAAATTAAACTAAGTTAATTAATTAAAGCAACCAATAAATATATTAACTACACAAATTATCTACGCATGGAATAAATTAATAAAGCATGAAAATAAAGGACAAAGCATGAATAAGAGAGGGAAGAAGATGAATAGTACACATCTTACATAAAATGGGTATTAACCCAACAAGAAATGGATGAGATGGGTGACTCCACAAAAAAATCCCAAAGTTTCTAACCCTAGGTTCTAAAACAAAGAGAAAGGGAAATAATGAGATCACTTGAGAATAAAGAAAGTCTTTGCTTTTATACTAAGTTACAAATGAGGAATAAAAATAAATCAAAACGAAAAGAGAAAGAAAGGGGATAGAAGCAAGTTGGCCAAAAAGTAGGGGATCGATCACCACTGGAGCATGGTCGGTCGAACGTGAGGCAAGGCAAAAGCCCACTGTAAAGGGCGCACGGAAAAAACTCAAATACCGGTCGACCGTAGGCTGGGACCCGATTAACCGGTCATAGCAAGTCAGACCCAAAAAATGCTCTTATGTTTACTGTAGAACATCCAAGTCTCATATGGATTTACCGAGACCAACTCATAAAATGAGCGTGGCCAAAAACCTGCTAGTGTAAATTACATATATCCATAGAAATTTATGTGTGGCCAAAGAACCTGCAACAATCGAAGCCTCCATACAGGGAACCCGGGAACTCGATGTTATATCTAAACAAACATCATGCTCCAATTTCGGATCCAAGTTCCAAAATCAGGTGTGTGACCAAAACTTGACAATAAATTGTAATTATCTCAAAATAAATGAAGATGGAACCTTTTAAAATTAATTATAGTAAAATTTCCATCCTTTAAAATATTTTTCAAACTCCATAAACATTTTTCATTCATACCTGAGAGATCTGAACATGATGAAGATGTGAAACATGCACTAATGAAACACGACATGATAAATCTTTAAAGCTTGGCCGTAACTTCTTCAATTCAAAAATGTCATAAACTTTGCGGGAATTGTGACAATATAAATTTATCTATGACTTCAATAATTTTTTTTCCGGGAATAAATAAATTACATACGATGGACTCAATTGGAATTTTTTTCCTTACACATTCCTTAAACCATGACAAGAGGGAAGGTATAATTCTAGTTTGGTAAAATTTCTAGCTCGGAAACCTCTGGCTTCTGGTCTTTGTCCTCTATAATTCAGTTATATATAATTGTCGACTATCAATCTTAGCAATGAGCTTAGCTAGCATGATCACCAAATCAGGATGAAAGTTGACTTTCTAATTAGGGTTTGCTATGAGGTATCTGTGGTATGAACTTTTTTTTTCTTATGAAGTAGTTGGAAGTGAGGATAAATTAAAACTCAGAGGTGGTCAATTTATAGATCGTAACCACTAAGGCACAAAACTAGGTTTGGGGAAATACGATTATTCTTTAGAAGGATGTGATTTTTTAAGAAAAATCGGTTTTATTATTTTTGGAAAGAATATATTTTGGTATTTTTGAAATATGGAGAAATGGGGTAATGGAGAAAAAGCTACACATTTTAGTTGTTAATATTATATTCCACTTATAATATGTGCAGCCTGGGGTGCAAGTGAAATGTCAAGCAGGACCCGAGTATGGGAAAAAAGGGTACGTAATGCAAGACACAATTTAAACTTGTTTCTAAAATCGCATGTAGAGACATATTTTATAAATGGGACAAAGAGCAAAAAATTGGGTGGTAAGGCCCATAAATTTTGGGAGAGTTTCGTGTTGGAATCGACAATCAAGATATCAGTCTCCTAAGGAAGACATCTATAAGAGGGTTATGCATTAGAGGTTATTTTTAGAGTTCCCTCCTTTGACATGATTTCCCTGATATAACACTTGCCTATAGGGGAAATCATTCGTTGCTACGTGTTAAAATCCATTTGATGCACTCGTGTGTATGTAAATTACTTATAAAATCATGATGACTGTACATATGAAAATGAATTTGATATACTCAACATACATGAATGAGTTCCTACTATATACCTCTTGTTATGAGTTTGGTCAAGCGGTACGATGTGGGGAACCGTTAGATATACATCTAGGGTACTTGGCCAATGGAAGGTAGGAGCCTATTTCTTAGGTTAACAACGCCCCATGAGACCGACAACCCATCACAAAATAACTCCCCAATATGGGATAAATACAGGGTTAAACTTAATGCTGGGTAATGTTGTTTAAGGATGCATGAGTCTTAGTAGTATCGTTATGTAAATTATTATGTATGATAAGAGATATATGTACAACTATTGAGCATGAAGTATAAGGAGAATTACATGCAAGTGACATGTTCTAAAAGAGCTAACATATAATTAAGGTAAAATATGTGAGTATACAAGTGAAGTGGATCATGTAAATATGTAACAGTGGGGTGAATCATGCAAGTATATACAAATGAAATGGATAATGTGATCGAAAAAGTAGGACATACTGTGACAACCCGCCTACTAAAATAATAGGTGGCCATCCCAATACTCTAATAATCACAGGAATCATAGATGGTCCATTCTCTGCATCACTGTCGATTAAAATAATAGTATGAGATAACCACCAATCATTTTAGAAAACGAACTATCAATAAAAAAATTTAGTAAGTAAAAGAAAAACACTTAGCAATCCCATTTGTAAAAACGGTGGATATAAAAAATCAATAGATAAGGAAAGACAATATATAAATAATCACTAAATAAGTTGTCAGTGAATAGACCGATACAAATAGTATAATAAATGAATGAAATGCTTGGGAAACACGCCCAAATAAAATAAACTGAACATAACTAGAGACAAAGAAAAGAAGCGTCTACTACAAATACCCTATAACATTCGCGATATGCCATAGCTCTATGATAACGGGAATGGAATGCCAATACGGGTGTCCTCGCGGTAGAGCACCTGAACGGACAAAGAGTTGCATGCACAACAAGAAATATATACAGGTCAGGGCCCGGTTGGATATGATTACCATGTGACTAAAATGCATGACAGTTAAGTGCATAGTTCTCTCGGAGTATAAGTATAAAGGTTCTAACCTCTCATTGTAAAAGAACAACCTAGCGCAATATCAATGATGATCTAGTTGACCCAAGTACTAAGGGCTAACTTCTCCCCATTCTCAACACTATGCCCTATTCATGCGTGGGGTGTCTCACAAAGCGAAATCCAAATAAGGAACCCCCCCGATACACTACTACTTAGAAAAGGTTGATCGTCGAGATCCATTAAACCCTCAGCACGAAATTAATATATACATAATCTATATGGGAGGTCACAACTACAACTACTCAAAGAAGCATAAATAATTTAAATCCATTCACCATCTAAAGGCATAATTCCTACTTCTTTATAAGGAATGTGTATAAATGGAAAAACATTTTATCAAATTCTTTCCAAGTCAATCTAAATTTAAAACCTTCTTTACCGATTTTATTTCCTTTCTTCCATCCAGGAAAAATACATATGTTAAAAGCAAGTTTTATTAACATAAAAATGCTTTTCTTCTATTTCATATCATATTTAACCATTTTCCTTCTTCCATCCGGAAAATGTATTTAAAAGCCCTTTTTATTATCATAAAAATGCTTTTTCAAACCATATGCTTCCATTTCCCTTCTTCCATCCGGGAAATGTATCCGAAGCCAATTCATTTAAGCCATTTCCCTTCTTCCATCCAGGAAATGTAAATAAAGCCATTTTATTATCATAAAATGCTTTAACAAATCTAAGACCGTCCCTCCGAGCTTTCCCACTAGATGCGCCCCTAAATGGCTATCATCTTCCAGGGCCCATCAAACAAGACAACCTGGGAACCTAACAAATGTCGGGAAGCGGCCATATACCTGCGGGAAAGTCAAGACCGCACCCAGAATCTCCTAACCAGCGCAGTATAATAATCGCCCATATGGCCTAGGACTATATCCACCCTGCATTCATTAGCCAGGGGGCATCACCAAACGCAACACAACTTCCCTTATGATAGCGATTTAGGGAGGTGTGTAATCATAAATTAACATTTATGAAAATCATTACTTTTTCCATTTTGAAATCATCCAATTTTATATTCTAAAAAAAACCATTTGTACTTATTCATTTAATCCCATATTTTAGAATATGAAATTCTTATTCCTAGAGTCATATTTTATTAATGACCTATGACCCGAAGTGCTAATATCATCAAACTAGCCTCCAAAAATTCATATTATTTCATAAACCCTCAAAGTGAGTCTTCCTCAATAATAGACTCCCAAAAGTCTCCACATTCTCATTTTATCTCCAATATATTTTTCGGTTAATCTCCTATATCATACGGACATTAACCTAAACAAACTAGCCTTCGGGGTAAGTCCAAAAATCCCATTAAATTCTAGGAAATTAGTCTACCCAAAACCACACTCTAGGACTTTCATTACTTCCCAAAGGAAGCCCCTAAATCTTGGACCTACAAGAAAAAGGGCTAAAAATGAAACTAGGAAAAATCTCACAAAAATAGGGTAACCGAATCGATTCGCCCCTTGGGTCGAATCGATTCGCCCTTATGAATCAATTCGCCTAAAAGACGAATCGATTCGGTGAGCAAAAACTGACATTCTGTAATAGCCGAATCGATTCGGCCCAATCCCGAATCGATTCAGTTTTCCCAGACCTGTATCCCTCCCCTTATCCGAATTAATTCTCCCTTAGGGCCGAATCGATTCGGTCCTGCAGAAAACCCAAGTTGGTTCTACGGGTTGTATAAACCTTAAAATCCCAAAAATCCCAAATCTTTGATTTCTCCCAACATCAACAACAACAATTACTACCAAATGATTCCTACACAATCATTAACAAGTTTATTGTCCTCAAATCAAATTTAAAGCTAAGATTTAAGGGTTTAATCACTATAATCAACAAAACCCATTTACGGTTTAAATCCCCAAAACCTAACTATATATACAATTTATCACATTAAATCGATATCTAGCAAGTAAGAAACTTGCCTCGAGGTTGTAGTCTCTGATCCCCCTCCGGTAGCAATGAATTTTGACCTCTAATCTCCATTTTCTCTCTTTTTCTCCATTTTTCCCAACTCTCTCTCTCTCTCTCTCTCTCTCTCTCTCTCTCTCTCTCTCTCTCTCTTGGTTTCTAACATGAAATGAGAAAATAAGAGGGGTGGGGGAACTTATACGGGTCTTAAAACATAATCCACCTCTTTTAATACACCACTAAAATGACTCTTAACCACTAAATTGAGTCATAACCCCTTAAAAATGCCCGAATCTAAAAAATTACAACTGGGCACTTATTTTGACTATCTCGGCTATTATAAAAATAACTGCACCCCCTATTTTGACATTCGGAATAATGTGAACTATTTTTGTGTTGCAATTTCATTTTATTTCATTAATTTTACCCAACTTTATATATAGGTCATAACCGTCGTTTTACATATAACGACGTAATATATCACAATATAATGCTATTTACCTTCTCATAATGGTAAATAGACAAAACATAGTAAATATTATCCCTAAATCTCACAGAAAATAATATTTACTCCAACTTCCCCTATTTTATAAAATTAGCCCATCGGGCAAAATAATATAAAATAGTCACTCAAAATCCTGGGTTGTTACACATATATGTGATAAAGAGGTGAGTATGTACATGAAGTGAAGAGACATATGGAATGGTGACACAATATGACCATGGCATGAAGAACATGTAAGCATATACAAGAGAAAAGGAGAAAACTAAATGTACAAGTTAGAAACTATATATATATGTGTGTGTGTGTGTGTGTGTGTGTGTGTGTGCATGTGTGTCTACGCGCGCGCGCGTGTGTGTGTAAAAAAGATGATGTAGGAGAGGATAATTTAAACCCATGTAAATAGAATCTAGTCCTCAGATGTTTCCCAATTGAGTCGCTAATGTGGCCATCTTAACCCCTCTTGAGAGCGTGCACTCGTGAAGAAGCTATCATGGTGACAAGGGACTTTAGCGGTCGGCAGCGGCAATATGAGGTGTGTTTATGTGTAGATATCATAATATCCAACCAATTTTGCTCAAAATAGGAGAAAAAAGGAATCACCTTAAAAGAGATAGCTAAAAGATAACTAGTGAAGGAGAAATCAAAAGAGATATGGGTACGGAGACTATGTTACGGAGTGGGAAGGTATTAGAAACTCACTACATCCTTGCAGTCTCTCATGGGTTCTATAAACTATTATCCTTCTCCTAAATATATGAATATGTGTTGGGGGGAATGCATCGTGTGTGTAGAGTGAACAAGGTGGAATATAAATGGATATATACATGGATGTCCAAGTGTGTGTTTGTGTGTATATAAAGCGTGTATTCATCAAGTCCACACCATGAGAAATATGGGTGTATGCCCTAAATATGTCCACTAATAGTCATGTGGCACGTAGCATGGAATCCAACATAAGCAGGATGAAGATATAATAAATTACTGACTAAGGACCACGACTTATAAATATGGTCATAGTTTGTACCCAACTAGGTCGTAAAGTGCACTCCATTGTGCCTTCAATTATGCAAGACCACGACCTGATGCATGAACAGGCCATGAACTCCATAGCATGTCTATATTAAAGGGCCATGACCAAACCTGTAATAGGTCGCAACATCTTAGTATTGGCACATTTTCAGATAACCAAGCCGAAGACCTTCATATGTCCTCAATAGTTTTCTAGTTGTCCATATTATAGAAAGATTCCATCTTAATAACACTTATCTTCCAGTCACGTTCACCATGCTCGTGATACTCCAACCAACTACTATAAACAGAGGTCCTTACCTCCTCACTAGGGGGTGACATCTATCTAATACCCCGTAATTTTATTGATTTTTATTTAAGGGATTAATTAAATTAAATGAAAATTAATTGAGAATTAATCCGGATATAAATACTATCGAGATGTGAGTTAGTATTTGATTATGATATTAAAATTGAATATTTCATGAGTATTGAAAATATTTAAATTGTCACGAGGCAGAAATGCGACATGTTGGGAAACTTAGTTAGGACGCGCGTGTCAGTCGCGTCAGGAATGAAATTATTTAAATTAAAAGTGAATTATACTTTTATCAACCGAATGCTCATTTTGAGTGCGCCAATGTGTTCGGAAGGGTCGAAATAGTCAGAAAACACTAGCCGGAGGTTTAGTTTGGGTCCCGGGGAACTTTTAGGCCAAACCGGCTACCTAGAAGGGTAGCTTGGTAATTTTAAAAATAAGGGAATTAAAACCACGAAAATTAGAGTTTTTATTTATAATTTTAAAGGGGCCACTAAGGCCATTACCAACAAAAGATAAGAGAGTGGGCTACGGGAGTTTTGAGAGAAGTTGGAGAAAGGTTACAAGAGCCAAATCAAAGCCATCACCCATCACCACCATTCTGGAAGGATTTGTGACCGAAAGAAGGGAAATTCAACCTAGAATCAACGACAACAAATCTGGAAATTGAATCTAAGGCAAGTGATTTGATATTTCTAAGTGCATTGAATATTTCTTCCTTGTTTAGTGTAGGAACTATTTTGTCTTAAAAGTTTTGAGGAAAACTAATGAAATTGTTTGAGAAACTCTAAATTTGGGATATGATTTGCATGTATAATGACTATGGACGAATTTAGTATTCGAAGACTTAAATATGATGATTTAAAAATGGATTTATGATGAGTAATTGGCCACAATAAAATTCCGGGTTCATGTTCATAGGGTTTGGGGTAAAATTTGGGGATTAATGATAATTACATGATGTTTAGGAGGATTTGACCCCAAAAATATATTAAGAAACAACCTAAGAGGGTTTAGAGAAGTTTAAGAACATAAAAATGCTATTGGGATGATCTTAGGATGAGTTTAGAGAAGAGAAAAATTGATAAAAACGAATTGGGAATTTTTTGGGAGTGTTTTGCCATCTCGTTAGAAGACCTTCCCAGGTCGTTCGATCGAGACTTCTAATGAGATGACAGTATCCCTTCTAACGAGTTGGTAGTTCGTTCGAAGCATTCGTTCGAACGTCCTCGTTCGAACGAGATTTCTAACGAGTTGACATAATGCCTTGTTAGGCCTAATTTTATTTAAAACTTCCAGAAGACTTATATAATTGAGTGTAATCCTTCCCATGTTGATTCATATGTGTGAATAACTCCCCGTTAACCCTTAATTTCATCTTACATTAAATTCTCACTCAACGGAGTTTACCTAGACCCTACTGGTCCTATTGATATCTCATTATGCTCTAAAAATAATAATCAAGGGTTACTGCTCATTTTAATCGGATTAAACCAACATAAGGGAAATATGCAGTTTTCCAGGAGGGGTCAATCGATCGAGGAAATGGGATCGATCGATTGATTGATCTATCATCGATCGATCGATGTTCTTGGGTCGATCGATCAATCAAGAAGTTATGACGAAAACTGCATTAACCCAGTTACGGGTTTGCCTCTCTAACCTCAACCAAATCTTCATATATCATTCCCAAACTCCCAACCAACGTTACTACAAGTACTATATACCTAAACATATGATTTTCTACATAAAATATGTCCTAATTTATCAATTATAACAATTTAATGGGTAAAATTTACCTAAACTTCAAGAACCCTAATTTTTTTTTCTTTTTCTTTCAATTCTTCCAATTCTTTTCCAGATTTCCTACTTCTAAATCCATACAAATTCGTGGTTTATCCTCTACATGCGATTTAGATGTCTAGAATATGATTACTTCTTCTACAACATGTGATTTTAAGTCTCAAAACTATACTTTCTTTCATGAAACAAGTTCTAAACAACCCTAGACTAACATGATTGAGACATTAACTAAAAATAAAGCAAGATAGATACTTGCCTGGAATTTGAGTTTCTGATTTGAGGGCGAAAGAGGTATTGTTGCGTTCCTCATCGCGCGATCTACGCTTTGGTTGTGGTGGCGGTGTAAACGGTTGAGTCCTTGGCCTTGAGTTGCTTGGAAAGATCTCCAACTCCTTCTCTAATGGTTGTTCTTTGATTTTCTGATTTCTAACCCTAGAAGGCAACTCCTAAAGGCTAATTTATTCATAGGAAATTTGTGGGTTTAATTACACAAAAAATTCAAATGTCTATAATACCCTCTCGGGATGCTAATTAGACCTGAAAATGCCTTGAGATCCAAACTAAACCCCCGGGTACATTATTTTGACTATCTCGACCCTTCCAAAGACATTGGCACACTCGAAATGACCTTATGGGTGACTTATAATTCATTCACTTTTAATAATAATAATTTAATCCCGACACGACACAAGCGCATCCCGATTTAATTTCCATAATTATCAAATTATACACTCATGATAATTTAATAAATTCGATTATACATATTACTTTATCCACTAAGTAATGTTCAACAAATTTCCAATAATTACTAACTCTCATCACGCTAGTAAATATTTAAAATAAATTTATGTATTAATATTAAATTAATATCTTAATTTAAATTTAATAAATCCCCAAATTTAAAAGTCATAAAAATATGGGGTATTACATACTCCCCCCTAATAACGGAATTTCGTCTCGAAATTCGAAAAATAAGGCATACCTAGTAAGAATAATCTTGGGTATTTCTCGCGCATATCTGCCTCACGCTCCTAAGTGGATTCCTCCACATTATGATGCTCCCACTGGACCCGTATAAGTAGGACTACCTTCGACCTCAATTTCCTCTCGCTATGGTCTAGGATAGCCACTGGTCTCTCCTCGTAAGAGCTGTCGGGATATAAATCAATCTCCTCTATCGTGATGTGAGTATGGGACATGTTATCCCGAAGGTATCGTCTCAGCGACGAGATGTAGAACACATCGTGAATGCGGTGCAAATGCTCTGGCAACCCCAACTTGTATGCCACCGGCACAATCCTCTCGATAATGGGAAATGGACTCACGTACCTCGGAGCCAACTTCCCTTTCTTTTCAAACCTCATTAATCCTCTCATAGGAGATAACCGTAGTAATAATTGGCCCCCGATGCTAAACTCTAGGCAGAACCGCTTCGCATCAGCATAGCTCTTCTATCTATCCTGTGTTACCCGAATGCGACTCCTGATGAGCTCAATCCTAGCTGAAGTTTCCCGAACCACCTCAGGTCTGAGAAATTTATTATCCCCCGCCTTTAGCCAACAAGTGGTAGAACGACAAGGCCTGCCATACAATGCCTCAAATGGATCCATGCCGATCGTGAACTGATAGGATTTATTATAAGAAAACTCCGCTAGTGGAAGATACGGCTCCCATCCTCCTCCAAAATTAAGGACACACATGCGTAGCATATCCTACAACATCTGATTGGTACACTTTATTTATCTATCTGTCCGCGGGTGATAAGTTGAACTTAATCTCAACTATGTACCCATGACCTCCTGAAAAAGCTCTTCCAGAAGGGCGACATATAAATCTTGTCTCTATCAGACACGATATCTAGGGGCACCCCATGTAGTATAACAATCTCGACAATGAACAACTGTGCATACTGGCCCGTGGTATATTCTGTCCATACTCGAAGAAAATGACCCACCTTAGTCAACCTATCCACTATAAACCATATGGAGTCGTGACCCCACTGTGATGTAGGAAGTCCAGTAATGAAGTCCATGGAAATACTCTCCCACTTCCACATAGGTATCTCCGACGGCTGAAGTAACCCCGACGGTCTTTGGTGGTCTACCTTTACCATATGACAAGTAGAACACTTGGACACGAACTCAGCAATGTCGTTCTTCATCCCGCTCCACCAGTACCGCCTCCTCATATCCTGGTACATCTTATCTCCTTCGGGATGTACCGCAAATTTGGACCCGTGAGACTGTGTCATCACTGCATGACGTAAGTCTTCTATCTCTGGGACCACTAATCTCCTATTAAACCTCAAAACTCCATCAGAACTTACTGAGTAGGACTCAACACCCTCACCTAAGAGCTGTACAATCTGCTCCTGACAAAACGTATCCGTTGACTGTGCCGGTATCACCCTCGTAACAATATCTGGTATGACAGTCATGACAGATACAAAGGAACGGGTTATCGCATCTTGGTGACCCAACTCTTTCCACTTCACCTTCCAGATGTTCACTACATCGCCCTCCGGTCTATGGCTTAACACATCAGCAACCACGTTAGCCTTTCCCGGATGGTACTGTATCTCGAATTGGCAGTCTTTCACAAACTCCAACCACCTGCGCTGATGCATACTCAGCTCTCGCTGAGTGAATAGGTACTACAGTGACTTGGGGTCTGTGAACAAGTGAAACTTCTACCCCAACAAGTAATGTCTCCAAATCCTCAATGCAAAAATGACCGTTCCTAGTTTCAGGTCGTGGGTGGGGTAATTCCGTTCATGCGTCTTAAACTTGTGGGAAGCAAAAGCTATAGCCTTCTCCTCCTACTGAAGTACTCCCCCAAGTCCCGGTAAATAGGCGTCAGTATAAACCAGATAATCCACTCCCGTCTTTGGCAAAGCAAGAACTGGCGCCGAATTCAACTTATCTTTTAGCTCATCGAAAGCCAATTGACAAGCATCGTCCCAAACATACGGTACCCCCTTGCGAGTCCGATTTGTCAACAGACCCGCTATCTTTGAAAAACCTCGGATGAACCTCATGTATTACCCGGCTAACCCTAAGAAACTACGCACTTTCATCGGTGTCGTAGGTTGTCCCCACTCCCTCACTGCCGTCACTTTGTTCGGGTCAATAGATATTCCCAATTCTAACACAACATGCCCCAAAAACTTTACCTCTCGTAACCAGAATCCTCACTTATCATACTTAGCATACAACTGATGCTCTCGAAGAGTCTGAAGAACCTGCCTCAAGTGCTCGGCATGCTCCTCAGTGTGTAAATATATCAGGATGTCATCTACGAAGACGATGACAAACTGATCCAATAACTCTCTGAACACTCGATTCATAAAGTCCATAAATACGGCTGGGCATTTGTCAGCCCAAACGGCATGACCCTGAACTCATAGGAACCATATCTCGTCAAGAAAGCTGTCTTTGACACACCCTTCTCCCTAATTCGTAGCTGATGGTATCCCGATCTCAAATCTATCTTCGAAAAGAAGGTTGCTCCTCTCAGCTGGTCGAACAGGTCATCGATTCTAGGAAACGGATATTTGTTCCTTATTGTGACCTTGTTCAACTCTTGGTAGTCCATGCATAACCTCAATGAACCATCTCTCTTCTTCACAAATAACACTAGAGCGGCCCAAGGTGAGGTGCTCCTACGGATGAAGCCCTGACCTAACAACTGCTCTATCTGATTCCGTAACTCCCTTATTTCTACTGGAACCATACGGTACGGTGCACGTGCTATCAGTTGAGTACTTGGCATCAAGTCTATGATGAAATCTATCTCTCGACTGGGGGGTAAGCGAGGTATCTCCTGAAATACATTGGAATACTCACGAACGACTGGGATCGAATCTAAGGGAATCAGGACCTCCTTAGAGGTATCCTCCTCTATGTAGTACAAATGGGTGGAAGAGCCTCCCTCTGGGTGAGGCATCGCCACCAAAAACGTCTCTTGCCCTGGAATAGCAAAGATGATACTCCCACCAAAACAATCCATTATGGCTCTGTACGCAGAGAGCCAATCCATGCCAATAAAAACATCATACTCATGCATCTCTAAAACTAGCATGTCTGCTGGTAAAATCAATCTACCAATCTCTACTACCGCACCCCGACATATAAAGAAAATCAAAGACCCATTTCCCAGTGGTGAGTCTAAGCATGTCACAGTGCTCTCTGTTGTGTCTAATAACCCTAAGGCTTTTGCAAAATGAGTAACTATAAAAAGTACGATGCCCCAGTATCAAATAAAACCCGACCCATAGTGCCATGGATAGGAAACGTACCCTTAATTGTGGGTGGTGCCTGAGGTGCTATTGCCTGGTGGACGTTATAGACACATCCGTATTGTAACTTCCCCTGTTGAACTAGAGCTGCTGGGATGGATGGTAGGGCTGGCATCTGAGCTGTCGCTGGGAGGGCGGCTAGAAAGAGTGGCCTCTGCAGCTTATTACGGGCACCCTGCTGTTGTGGGGTCCTATCTCCCTCTGGCTAATCCTGGCACCTATGGCCATTCTTTCCACATCCGAAACATTTTCCCCTGAAGTTACCTCCCCTCTGCCCAAGCTGACCACGACCCTATTGGCCATTACCACCTCGCCACTGGCTATGATGGAAAAGCTATTGGCCTTGATGGCCCTACTGCTGTCCTTGTTGCTGATGGTGTTGGCCTTATTGGCCATGCTAATTAGACTGGCCCTGCCTAAATCCCCCAAATCCCCGTCTGGAGTAACCTGATCGAAACCGCTTGACAGGGTCCCCTTGATGAGAACTCTGCTCACTGTGATGGGTTTACCCTTGGGCTGCTGATGCCCCACCACAAGTACTATTGCCCACTATCCTACCTTGCTGGCTGGACTCCCCTGCTCGTTTTCTCCCCTGCAGATGGAAGCGGTGATCCTGACAGTGTAATAAATCAGCGTTGAGTACATTAATGTAGGTACTCAATGATAGATTACCTATGAGGTAATAAAGGATCCTCCTGGACAATCCATCTACGAATAGCAGTATCTTCTTCCCCTCTGTGGGTGCCTCATCTGGAACTATAGTGAGAAGTCTAGTTAAATCCTCCTCGTACTCAGCAACAGTCATATTCTCCTACTTCAGATTCAGTAACTTCTTCCTCACCTCATTCTGCACGGCAGATGGGAAGTACTTGCAGTCAAGCCGCGCCCAGAACGACTGAATTATGATGCTGTCCTTCTCCTCTAAGGTGGTGGTGGACTCCCACCACTTCAAAGCGGCCCCCACTAACTTGAAGGAAGCCAAAAGATGTCTCTGCACGTCAGTGCACTCATACATGCGCATATGCCTTTGGATATCATTCTTCCATTGGATGGAGACTACGATGTCCGAACTACCCGAGAACTCCGAGGGATGTGCCTTCTGAAAGGCATCCCTAACCCGTTCCGATGCAGAAAGAAGTTGTGCTGGTACTGGCACCACTTCCTGGATCTAGGGTGGAGCCTACTTCATTACCGCTAATGCGGCATACACCGCCTGATCAACAATAGCGGCTACCTCAGTTGCATTCATCATCCCCTGTGTCGGAGCTGCTAGCTACTCGGGCTGGGCATTCCTTTCTCGGGGGCGCATCTGAGACAAGAAGGAAGTTTATTAGTCTACAATTATTAACAAATCTCTAATAGCTGAAGACATAAGCATAAACACATGAATACAACAGTCCTAAAAATAGGGCTCTATATTAAAGATGCTAAGCTGGAAAAAAAATAAGCCGTACAAATCCTAAAGGACACTAGAACCTGATGCTCTGATACCACCTGTGACACCCCGCCTAATTAAATATCGGGTGATCAAACTTTTTTTAAATTAAAATCAAGGTGAACGGTTGGTTCATTCTTAGCATCACTGTCGCAAAATAAAATTTCCAATTTAAACATCCTAAATAATTAAGCTAAGTGTCAAAACGATTTTAAAACCTTATTTCCATTTTATTAAATCCAAGTATGAAAACCTTTTTAAATAACCAAAAATTTAAGAACTCTGACATACTAAAGATGGATAATAACACAGAAGAATTAGATTCATCCAGATAAACCAAACTAGTTTAAACTATAAATAAAACCATCCTGACAGTAATTAAATCCCGAAGAGTACTAACTAATGGAAATATAAAGGAACGTAAATCTGTGACAAAAATCCAAACTGAATAGAGAAACGTGCAACACATGCCCTAACTAATAAGAACTAAAAGTAGGAGTAGAATCAACAACGAGGTCGTCTAAGCAATGGCCTGCAACTCCCACATAAGCTAAAGCGCGTCCGGTCCAAAGAACCTAAGCGTGACGCCCCTATGGTTGGGCACCTGTATTATATACATATATATACAAGAGAGAATAAATAACAGGAAACGGGTCAGAGCCCAAGTGTCAAACAGTTTAAAATTAGTTTAGCAAGTATTTAAAATTCTTACTCGCTAATGTAACAACCATGTTAGTATGCGACACTCTCTTGAGAAATTCTCACCTCTCATCTAGTATGCACGCCTACCGCACTATTAATCCCATAAGTTTATTTTAACATAACTTCCCCCATAAGGTTTCATTCCGTCATATACTATGGCTAATATAATTAATTTCTGAAAATCAAGCTTTCTCATATACCTTAGGTTATTGGAAAAATTCAGTGATGTCACAAAATTTCCAAACACTTATAATAAAATTGGTGTAATTATTCATTACTTAACTACTTTTATGCACAATAGAAAGTTCTCATACTTAAGTATATATATATATATATATATATATATTGCTCACTCATTTAATATATATACTATCAGCACCCCACATAAAATTTATGGTGTTGGCATACTCTGCTATCAAGTCCCCGTATCACTCGTACTAAGGGGAAGTACTAGTTCGGAATCACTCTCGAACTACATTAACACAAAACATAAACATATGGAGGTAAATCATAGTTCCAATTCACTAAGAGGTCAGCACATACCCTCACGTCTCTTAGGATCATCTGACTATCAATCAGATAGCCTGTACCAAGGAATCCTATGTTCTAGGGTACAAGTCGTTATCCCCCATAAAGGCCCAATCGAGATAAGACTGTCCAGGCGCGGAAACCCCACGTGATAGTAAGTAGCTAGGGTACGATTTTTACACACATATATATATATATAATATTCACAATCACACAGTCATACATACATATATATATATATATATATATATATATATATATATATATATATATATATATATATATATATATATATATTTTTTTTTTTTTTCTAAATTAGGTGCGCCCACGACCCATAATTATAATTATCCGTTCTTAACACATTTTTACTCGATTATCTCGTATAACGGATTTGTCACTTTTGTCCTCGTATATATAAGTTACTCCATACCTACTTTTCGACTCTCAAAATATTCTATCTCCCTAAGTATAATTTCAGTAGGCACTCTCACTTACATTTTAGTCCAATTTTCTTAGAAGTCTCGATCTTTTATTAAACGTACGCATGATTTCATATGTGTGAATAACTCCCCGTTAACCCTTAATTTCATCTTACATTAAATTCTCACTCAACGGAGTTTACCTAGACCCTACTGGTCCTATTGATATCCCATTATGCTCTAACAATAATAATCAAGGGTTACTACGCATTTTAATCGAATTAAACCAACATAAGGGAAATATGCAGTTTTTCAGGAGGGGTCGATCAAGGAAATATGTCCCAATTCATCAAGAACCCAAACCACATGATTTTATACACAAAATATGTCCCAATTCATCAATTATAACAATTTAATGGGTAAAATTTACCTAAACTTCAAGAACCCTAATTTTTTTCTTTTTCTTTCAATTCTTCCAATTCTTTTCCAGATTTCCTACTTCAAAATCCATACAAATTCGTGGTTTATCCTCTACATGCGATTTAGATGTCTAGAATATGATTACTTCTTATACAACATGTGATTTTAAGTCTCAAAACTATACTTTCTTTCATGAAACAAGTTCAAAACAACCCTAGACTACATGATTGAGACATTAACTAAAAATAAAGCAAGATAGATACTTGCCTAGAATTTGAGCTTCTGATTTAAGGACGAAAGAGGTATGGCTACGTTCCTCGTTGCACAATCTACGCTTTGGTGGTGGTGGCACTATAAACGGTTGAGTCTTTGGCCTTGAGTTTCTTGGAAAGCTCTCCAACTCCTTCTCTAAGGGTCGTTCTTTGATTTTCTGATTTCTAACCTTAGAAGGTAACTATTAAAGGCTGATTTATTCTTAGAAGATTCGTGGGTTTAATTACCCAAAAAAGTCAAATGTCTATAATACCCTCCCGGGATGCTAATTAGGCCTAAAAACGTCCCGAGACCCAAACTAAACCCCCGGGTAAATTATTTTGACTATCTCGACCCTTCCGAACACATTGGCGCACTCGAAATGACCATAAGAGTGACTTATAATTCATTCACTTTTAATAATAATAATTTAATCTCGACACGACACAAGCGCGTCCCGATTTAATTTCCATAATTATCAAATTATACACTCCTGATAATTTAATAAATTAGATTATACATATTACTTTATCCACTAACTAATGTTCAACAAATTCGCAATAATTGATAACTTTCATCAAGCTAGTAAATATTTAAAATTAATTTGCGGATTAATATTAAATTAATATCTCAATTTAAATTTAATAAATCCCCAAATTTAAAAGTCATAAAAATATGGGGTATTACATTTCCCATCTCAATCATCTTTTTATTTCTTTTTAGTGTCAAGTTAGGTTAATAGTCTTACCTTTGTAATCACGTTCACTCGTCCTAGTTTCCCGAGGATTTGATACCCACACTCGTTGTTATACTCTATAATAGTGTAGTTAAAGTTTAGTTTTTTCTGTATTGTGGTGAGATTCCGATAACAACGACTTGTGTATTTACACGGACGCTTGGTTTTCACCTCCATCACCTATCCGCTTAGAACACGTGCTTGTTCTTAATATAAAAATCTGCATTTTCCTTATTTGTTCGTTTTATTTCATCGCACTTTTAATTCTCACTTAGTTGGATTTTCTTCCTTTTTGCTTGAGGACAATGCAAAAGTCTAAGTTGGGGGGTGACAAGTGCGTATTTATAAAACTTCACAAATTTTTAAAATGCCCAAAAAAATTAGAAAATTTTAAAAATTGCTAAAAAAAATGAAAAATCCGAAAATATTTTTCTTCAAAATAAATGAAAATTGGAATTTAAAAGTTCAAAAATGTGCCAAATTTTTGTCTCAAGTTGTAAAAATTCAAATGCAAAAATCCGAAATTAACGAAAGATGGAAATTGAGCGAAAATTGACGACTTAACGAATAAGTGTGGAGATTAACCAACCCGGTGAGAATTCGAGCCTAGCACTTTTTGAGAGTTTTTAAATCAATTTGAGTTAATGGTTAACTTAATGTTCATTTCAACATGTTAAAAAGTCATTGAGGATCTCAATACCTTTTCTTTGAACGGGTATGGGAAATGTGCGAGGTGTTGTCTTGAAAAGCGCGCTAAAATATCTATAAACTTAAAGTAATCACGAGACGCAAATGGTAAAGCATTTAGCAATTTGGACAATGAAGTAGGCCCTCGTTTGATACCAAAAAATATTGACCAAAAAAAGTAAGGAAAAATTTCATTTGATAACCCGAAAAACCCAAACTCCCCAAAATTGTGAAAAATGAAAAGTCGAAAATAAAGTCCGAAAAATGCATAAAAAGGGGCAAGAAAAGAAAAATGCTCAACAAAAATAGCAATAAAAGAAAAAGGCAAAGAAAAAAGAAAAAATTGAGCAAAAGGTCAAAAAAGCACTAACGGACATCATAAGGACATTTTCAATTCCGACCCTCCCAATCAATCCCATTTTACCCAATACACCTTAAACCCAAGGAAAGTCCTAACCGGGTCCATATTGCGAAACTGATTACCGCGTGGAGAGCTAAGGCATAAAAGATAATAAAAGAGATTACATTGCGTGAAAAAGAGACGATGTGTCCCGTTTCCCAATAAACGTAGTCTGATGAAGAGATCTTTTCAACTCAAATATTTTGTCTATCAAATGGTGTGCGTGAATTCATGTCCATTACATTTACTCTTTTATATCACGCATATCGAGCAAAATAGCCACATTTCGAGAGATTCGTTTGTGAGTGTATTCGTGAGATTTTGAAATCAAAACGAATTTTCGAAAAGTAACGTAATGATCAATTGGTGGAAATTTGCGGTTGGGTTTTTGGCTTCCCACACACACTATGATTTGAGACTTGTGAATATGATTTTAAGGTGAATATTTTTTTGGGGAGTTTAAATTGTCTAATTTTTATATATTTTTAATTTCCTTGAGTCGAAAAAGAATTTTGTGGGTATATTCACTGCAAACCCTCACGAGAAACAACTCGTCCTACTAGGGTAACCTTGTGGTTTAAAGGCTTATTACATATGCTAAATTAAATCGTTTCCCCACGAAAGAGATATTATATCCCTAGTTAGAGTTTGACCATGCTTTTGATTCTTTTACATTGCTCGGGATGATCAAAGTTCTAAGTTAGGGGAGTTTGATTAGGCAAAAATTGTTCCGATTTATCCCTTTAATTTAGATTTTTTTATCACCTAGGGCGATGTAAAATGCATTAATTTATCTCATATCTGTGATACTGATATCTTCTAACAAGAACCCCGAGTTTCATGCATTTCTCATAAATTTTACAACTATCTAATGTATTAGAGAAAGAAAGAAATCATAAGAAAAGAAAAACAAAGTAAAGAAGAAAAGAAGAAAGTCAAATGGGCAAAAGAGTAATTTGTAGCTAGAATCCGAACGAGGACCCAAAATAAAAGTTTAAGACCTCGAGTCTACAAGCACGTAGGAAGAAACGACGTCAAAATTCGAGTCCCGAACCAAAAGTTATGAGCCTTGAAAGATGCGAGATAATCATGAGAAACTGATGACAAAATGAAGAGAAATTGACCCAAGGACCCGGATCGATCTAGATTTCACCAAAAATGAATCGATCCGGCCCCTTTGAAGTCACTTATAAGATTTGTGAAGAGAATCGATCCGATATAACAAAAAAATGAATCGATCTGGTATACACCGGGCCGAATCGAACTGAAATAGCAGGCCGGACCGGTCCAGAGGTTAAAGCCTGTAATTATCATGTTTTCTAGCTAGAGTCTTGCATGGCTAAAATTCTTGTAATTACATAGTTATTTATTCAAAAATGAATCCCAGAACAAGGTATAGCTTCTTTTTACAAAATTTTAGAGAGAGAGGAGATAGCAAACCTAGAAGTTCATAGATTTTCAGTTGTTAATTCATTATAACTTATTCTGTAAAGTTGATTTCTTTCTCTTCTCTATTAATTGATTTCAATAATTATTGAATAATTAGTTTATTCCCAGTAGGTATTACATATTTGTTCTTCTTTAGAAGTAATTTCATCATGAGTTCAGTTGCATGCATCGTAGAAACCCTAGTTTTTGTTAATTGCATCATGCTAGGCTAGACTTTTAGGGGTTGGGATGGATGAACCCAACCGATGTGGTTTGAATGTGTGTAAAATTAGTTCCCTGAGTTAAGTAAGTGTGTAGATCCTGTTGTGTGGTGATCACAACCATTATAGGACTTTTGTTCTCGTTGGCCCTAGGTAATCGGGATGCTTAAGAGTGCAATGCGCGTGTAGCTACTACGACGCCGCTTGATTCTTACTTTTGATTATGTATGGTGCGGTCTAGTTCCCTCATATATATAATGCTTGCGATTAATAAATACTGGATTTACTCAATTATTTAATTCATAACTAGTTTTATAGCCGACAAACATATTAGGGTCGTAATTAGTTTGTTCTTTCATGTTTAGTTTCATAATTAGTTTAATTCATTTGCATTTAGTTGATAGAAATTTTTCCTACTCCAATCATTTTTTTCATTTCTTTTTAGAGTCAGGTTAGGGTTGACCATCTTAACGTTCGTCATCATGAGTATTCGTCCTATTTCCCTATGGATTCGACCCCGTCTTACCGAGTTTATTACTAATGTGACAAGCTTGTAATTGAGCCTATATAAGCACGCACTTTAAACACATTTATAGTCGCATCACACGTGCAGTAACTGATCGATTAGCCTCCCGATTTGAGGATTTCTTTTATTATTATTAAAGTTGGTCGCGCCCCAAAGTCGTGACCAAGTTTTTTGTAGAGTAAGCTCGGGCATTGCCCAAAGCCATGACTAAGTTGACATCTACAGAAAACATAGTCATGACCTAAAGCCGTGACGAATATTAATCTTAAGAAAAATGGATATAACTTAGAGCCGTGACCAACCTGAATTGTACACAAAATATGGTCATGGCTTTGGGCCTTGACTAGATGGTTTTTAAATTGGGTGATGGTCACGGGATTGGGTTGTGACCATGCATGTAAATTGAGTCAGGGCTATAGGGCGTGACCATGTCCATGACTATCAGAAGTCCGTGACCAAGGCCATGCGTAGGTATTTAGGCCGTGACCACCGACATTGGTCACGGATCAAATCCGCGACCCCCACTACCTAGTCAGGGATAAAGTCCATGACCAATCACCCAGTTTGGTGTAGTGTGTGGTAATAGGTTAAAAAAATATTATTACAACTCAAACAAAAATAATATTCTTACAATTAAAATAAAATGTATTATTACAACTTAAACAAAACCAATATTCTTACAACTAAAACAAATTATTACAATTGAAATAAAAAAAATGTTATTACAACTGAAATGAAAGAAAATATTATCAAAACTTCCTCAACAAATAAACTAGCCAAATGATAAAAGAGTTTGCAGAGTTCCTCAATTCCCTCCACTACCCATTGTCAATGAGCACATTTACATCTATGCAGCCGGTGTATATTTCATTGACCAAATCTCAGCCGTGTTCTAGAGTTCTGGTAACCATGGACATTAGTGTGCACACCCCAACAAGCCTCATATTGCTCAGGTCCCTAAAATAATATTATTGGCCATAGTCACCGTGAGTTGTTGATGATGATCCAATTCCCATGACAGGTGGAGGCACAGGAAAGGGGAATGTTGGAAGAGTCGGCATTGGGAGAGGAATGTTGGAAAAGTTAGCATTTGGGAGGGGAATGCTGGATGAGGTGGCATTTGGAAGGGAATGTTGACGGAGGAGGGTAAGGGTAACCTTAAGCATATGGGAAACCTTGAGGACGAGGGTAAGTGTGACCTTGAGGAGGCATTAGGGGCTTATAACCTTGAAAAAGTCTCACAAGTTGCCCAATTTGATTCAATAAGATTCCTAGGATCTTTTTAATCCCTTGGACATCCCCAATGGTCTTTAACTGATTTTCCTCAATGGACAAGAAACGATCCTTAAAATAAGAAAGCTCACCCACGAGAGGTGCAGTGTGTCAAAATTTTATTTTTCGCATATGTGAGCCAAAACCTCTCGTCCTTCCCCTTTTGTCCTTTCCAAAAGTCTGGGCCAGGGCATTATTTTCAAGTTCAAAGTCATGAGTAGGGCTCGAACCGGACTGACTACTGATGGCCTCTATTGATTCTAATGTCTTAGCTAAGTGCGATGGGAACTTATTATCTTTGTCTCGTTGAGCATGTAAGAATAAGTTGGCCCTATTTAGTTATTTATCGGCATATCGACCATCCTTTGTTTTACTCCCCCATTCATTCTTCAAATCCTCATAAGGTTTGGATCCTAGCCTGTGAGTATCAGTTTTTGTGCCCCATTTATTTTGTTTTGCTCCCTTTGCACCAGTTTTTCTCTCTCGCCTTATTCTCAAAAAAATTATTCCACTTCTCCACTGACATTTCAACATTGGGAGGCATTCTTTCTTTCAAAGTCAAAATATGAGAGCTCATTACCTCCTTTGGGAAATGTTTCTTCCAAATGTTTATCCTATATGTCCTCAATGATTCAACAACTTGAGATAAAAATTTACTCTTGGCATAGTCAAAAAATGAGAAATGCTTGCAGAGTTGATCATATATGTCATCTTTGACGACTTGATCAACAAGGCTCCAGTTGTCTAGTCCACCGACTCCCACGTTAATTTTTCCTAGAAATAAACACCAGGCTTTAAAGTTTATCATGCCATTCCTATAACCCGTTGGATTATTCCCGAGAAGGTAAATCCCAATGGGATTCTTTTAGATCGAGTGGGAGGCGTCGAGATCATTGGATGGGGGCATTGGAGCAATGGAAATGAGGGCGGTTGAGCACTCGAAGTTGGACTTGGTGCGGAGTGAACCATTGGAGGCATTTTGAATTCCTTAGCCATTGGTGTTGAGAATTCAGGTTGTGCACGAGATGGTGAATCTCGTTGGTACCCTTGGGTTGTTTCCTCTCCACATTATTTACAAAAATAAAAAACCAAGAGTGACTAAATAATTATAATAATTGTTAATACGAAAATTAGTCAGCTGGCGTGGACTAATTATATGAAGACAATGTCATCTTACGTGGAAATGCTTATAATCACCGAAAAACTTGCAACACCAAGCTACTCATCACCTAGAGCTATTTAGTGTGCCGAGCAACTTAACGTGCCGAGTCACTCAATGTGAAGAGCACCTATCTAGGAAGATCAAGTAATAATTGCACATTCAATGAACATCGGATTTAATGAACATTCTTATTGTACAAATGTATATGTCTGTTACATAATGGCATATCGTCTATTCATACTGATAACCCCAAGGCTATAAATACATTGTAACACCCTCCATAACAGGGTAATTGATCATCATCAATTGTGATCAAGATTAAAGCAAAAAAATCTAGTAATATGAAACAATGGACGTAGGCCATTTTCATAAGACTGGACCACTTTAAAAATCCTTTGACTTATTTTTTATTTCATATTTGTCTGTGATTAATTAATTTGATCAAATCTAGTTTTTTACATCAACATATTGGTGTCGTCTGTGGGAAAGACTATACATAGCGTTTTCACTAACATATTCATCGCAAATGGCTGAAATCCCAGAATCCATTAACTGGAACAATGACCGAGTTCCCCCCAATCCATCTGCTCCCCCAAGTCTTTAAGATCTCACTGGAATGGTAGCCAATTTATCCCAGGGGAAAATAGACATGCAAGAGACCATGCGTCAACTTATTCAACCGTTCGTAACGTCGCACCTGCCCAGTCAGGTCAATGAAGCCTCTAGAGACCCACCCATTTGCCATCTGCAAGAACCAGATGTACGCTATTTCCAGATACTTCTCAGTCCCAACATAATAGGTCTCATCATACTGAGGGGACCAATGATCCCTCTTATCATCCTGGTCGGACCTCTTCTATAAGAGATACATATTCTCAACGAAATGTTACTCTAGCTCCATAATGAACAAGCGCTCTGGAGACGTTGAGCAGAGCCTCTCCTTTTGACCATTTGGGACCTAGGAGGAATAGAAACCCTCCTAGGATTGCGTCGATAAATTCTCAACGACCAAATGATCTACGGGAAGGTTCTGCCCAATCACGACCAGTAACTCGTAATGAAAGGTCCTAAAGGAGAATTCAGTGTGATCTGTTGCTCGGACGAACGAGTCCAAGGCTAGAAATAACACATGGAAGGGCTCCATTCAAAGGTTGGAGGACATGTTAGGGGAAATGTCTAAGGCCAAGAACCCCCTCCAAAGAACTTTCGTCAAGGGATCACCCTTTGTCCAGGAAATTGTGGATTTTCCCACACCATCAAAATTTAAAGCTCCTGTAGTATCGCCTAAGTACGATGGAAAAATTGATCTTGTCCTTCACATAGAGAAGTACCAAGTTGCTGCTGATATCTACGCCGTTCCTGATGAGATGCGGTGCAGATCATTTTTAAGAACTACCACCGGGTCTACCCAAATATGGTATAACAACCTTCCTTGGGGGCAGATCATTACATTCCATCAGCTGGCAGAGCTCTTCATAGGGAATTTCTATTTTGGAGCAAATCCAGTAAAGAGAGTAACACATATACTGAGTGTAAAGCAGAAAATAGGAGAGAGCACCAGGGATTATATCACTCATTTTAATAACGAGAAACTTGAGGTAATCGGCTACGAGGAAAAGACAACCATTATAGCTCTGATGAGTGGTCTATTACCCAATAAGTTGTACTATACACTGGCCAAAGATCCCCCCAAGACCATGGCAGAACTGATGGCAAAGGCAACTAAGATCATGAACGCCGAAGAGGCCATGGATGTGAAGAAGAATATTGACGCAAAAGCAGAGATGAAAGCTACAGTTAAAACTGAGAGGAAAGGCCAAAAGCATAATGGAGGCAGTAAGCAACCGAAAGGCAAGGAAACGCTAGAACAGTTGAAGAAGTATAGGAATTATACTCCTTTAAAGGTGGATATCAACCCCATTCTGGAGGAGATAAAAAATAGCGAGGAATTAAATTGTCCGAAGAAAATGAGGACGACCCCAGACAAGACGGATAAGTCTAAATATTACGAGTTCCATAGAGATCATGGCCATACGACCAAGCGTTGTATATCTCTCCAGAATAAGATCGAAGCACTTATTCGATGGGGAAAATTGAGCAGGTTCGTTGATCGTCGAAATGATGAAAGGGCTAACGAAAAAACGGCAAAGGTCCAAATCTCCTCGTCGAGTAAAAGATGATAAGAAAATGGACCATGAAGATGATCCAAAAGATGACCCTGACCTTCCCAAAAGGCCAAGGCAACTCGAATGCGAGGTATTTTCAATCTATTTTGGATCATTTGAATGTAATGTGATTACAGGTGGAGATGCAAGAAGTGGGGATCACACAGCTGAAAGGAAAGCTTAGCTTGTTCTTATATACAACACATAAAATTGACTGAAGATGATCGCCCGAGGAAGGAGAACAAGGATAAACTGGTCATTGGTTTTTCCAAAAATGACCTGGAAGGAGTTTTATATCCTCACGATGATCCCTTGGTTGTAAAGATGAGGATGAAGGATGTGGTGATCTCACGAGTATTGGTAGATAATGGTAGCTCTGTAGACATCATGTTCTACCCGTTCTTTGACAACTTGAATTTGAAGTTAGCCCAATTGGAGCCATATCATAGGCCCCTCCTTGGCTTCATTGACGAGAAAGTCTTTCCACTTGGGACGATCAAGTTGGATATGCTAATTGGTACCTGGCCTACTTGCAGAATAGAAAAAGTATGCTTTTTCATAATGGATAAAAATGTCCAATCATCCTACAACATAATCATGGGGAGGGTAGGCTTGAAAAAGTTAGAGGCAGTGCCATCCACCGTACATTAATACCTGAAGTTTTTGACCAATTTCGGAGTTGGAGTTGTGAAGGGTAACCAGAAAGTAGCTCGAGAATGTTACTATTCATCTACTGAATAGGAAGAATTCGAGGAAGCTAAGAAAAAAACCATCACGTACCAAGTGGAGGGGTCTGAAGATGCAGAGATCGAGACCCTGGACCCTAGAGATGAGTCCAAGCTTATGAAGGGTCAGGTTATGGAGACCACGGAGAACATCATCCTGGATGACAAACATCCAGAACAAACAACTCAAATTGGTGCCTCGCTAGACTCATCAATAAAGCATGAATTAGTGGCATTTTTTAGGCATAGAAAGAAATCTTTTACGTGGAGTCATTAAGATATGCCAGGGATAGATCTAGCCTTCTTATGACACGAGCTAAATGTTAATAAAGAGATCAAGCCATTGAAACAACAAAGAAGGGTATTTATCCCCAAAAAGAACCAAGCTATCCAGGAGGAGGTTGAGAAGATACAAAAGGCTTCCTTTATTTATGATGTCAAATATTGTCATTATCTAGCTAATGCGGTGATGGTAAAAAAGAAGAATAACAAATGGAGGATGTGCATAGATTTCACAGATCTCAACAAAGCCTGCCTAAAAGATCACTTTCCCTTGCCCTGAATTTATCAACTGGTGGATGCTACTTTGAGGCATGAATTGCTGAGCTTTATGGATGCTTATTCTGGCTACAACTAGATTAAGATGAAACCAGAAGACAGGGAAAGTACTTCTTTTATCACCCTAAGGGGTATATATTGTTATAATGTTATGCCATTTGGTCTAAAAATGCAGGTGCAATGTACAAATGATTGATGAATAAGGTGTTCGCAGAACTAATTGGCAACAACATGGAGGTTTATCTCGATGATATGCAGACGAAGAGCAAGAAATCCACAGAGCACATAGCTGATCTGAGCCAAAATTTTGATCAACTGGAGAAATATCATATGAGGCTAAACCTGACTAAGTGTGTTTTTAGTGTACGAGGAGGCATGTTCCCTGGGTACAATGTGAATCAGCGCGGCATTGAAGCAAATCCTGATAAAATTAAGGCTTTGTTAGAACTAAAATCTCCAACCACTAAGAAGGAAGAGCAAAGCCTTACGGGGCGTATTTGTAGCTCTAAATAGGTTCATTTCTAGAGTGACGGGTAAATGCCTCTCATTATTCACGATGCTTAGAAAGACTTTTGAGTGGAATGACGAGTGCGAGCGGACATTTCTAACTTTGAAGAAATACTTGGGGACGCCACCCCTACGTTCTAGTCCGGTGATGGGAGAAAGATTATGCTTATATCTGGCTTTCTCTGAGAGCGCAGTCAGTTCAGCGTTGATAAGAGTTGAACATGGAGTACAAAAACCTGTGTATTATACGACCAAAGCTTTTCGATGAGCAGAGGTAAGATATCCCAGATTGGAGAAGCTAGCCTTAGCATTGATAGAGGCGAGTAGGATGATGAAACCTTATTTCCATACCCATACCATAGTGGTGTACACTGATATGCCACTCAGACAGGCTTTGCACAATCCAGAAAAATTTAGAAGACTGATGTATTGGGCAGTCGAGCTAGGAGAGTACGATATTGTTTATGAGCTAATGACCTCACTCAAAGGGCAGGTGGTAGCAGATTTCATTGCAAAATTTACTTACACAGATACTGCAGACCAATAAGGGTCTAATTCAGAACAACCAGTGGATGTTAGGGAATCATTAGAGACTACCCCCGATTAACTCCTATCAGCAGATGCAACGAAGGGAACAAATGTCGAGTAGCAAGAACCATCAGACAATAGCCCAGTATCAGGAGATGATAAAAGGCTGTGTCTAATATTCCATCAGGGAATTTTGTCAGATCAAGAATTTGACAATAGCATCCCTATTTGGAATTTATTTGTCGATGGCTCTTCGTGTGCCACATACAGCGGAACCGGTATAATTCTTCACAGCCCAGATGGATTGGATATAGAATATGCATTGCGTTTCCAGTTCAAAGCTTCTAACAATGAAGATGAATATGAAGCTATGATCGTGGGCCTCAATTTAGCTAAAACATTGAATTCAGAGCAAGTTGTTGTATTTAGTGACTCACAGTTAATCATAAATCAGATTCTTGGATTGTATGCAGTGAAGGGAAACCTGATGTCAAGGTATCACTTCAAGGCTATGGGGATTGTGTCCACTCTTCCTACAGTTCAGTTGATCAGAATACCGAGATTAGAAAATCTGAGAGCTGGCGCACTATCTCGATTAGCCTCAACTACTCGTACTGAGCTACGAAGAACGATTCCTATTGAGATTCTGACAGATCGGAGCATATATGAAGATTTAATGGTGAAATTTATCACCCTAGATATGGGACCATCTTGGATGTACCCCATTAGGGCATATATCGAAGAAGGAGTTATACCAACTGACCACCTTGCAGCCAAAAGCCTGAAGTATAAAGCTACTCAGTATGTACTGAAACATGGTGTTTTGTATAGAAGGGATATCATAACAGGTCTATAGAGATGTGTGCATCCTTCAAAATTTAACGATTTGATAGAAGAAATTCATAAAGGCCCTTGCGGAGCTCATGTAGCAGGTTCGACTCTCCTGTAGAGGATAACGATGCAGGGATACTATTGGCCAATGATGAGAGATGATTGTACAGCTTACGCTAAGAAGTGTGATAAGTTCCAACATTTCTCTTCCATTCGAAGAACTCCCCCGGCATTGTTAACGCCCATCACTTCCCCTTGGCCATTTGCCATGTGGGGCATAGATTTGGTCAGGCCTCTATTGACTACCAAAGGGAGGTTCAAATATTTAGTAGTCGCTGTTGATTATTTCACCAAGTGGGTTGAAGAAGAGCCTCTCATTTACATGTCATATAAAAGAGTTTACTAGTTTATTTGGAATAATATTATTTGCAGATATGGTCTGCCACATGCTTTCATTACTGATAATGGTACCCAATTTTATAATGAGGAGTTCGCAGCATATTATCATCAATCCAATGTCTAGAAAATCCATTATGCACCACATCATCCCCAGAGCAATGGACAAACTGAAGTAACAAATAGAACTCTGCTAAATGGGTTAAAGAAACATCTGGATGATGCAAAAGGAAATTGGATTAACAAGCTACATTCTGTGTTATGGGCTTATCGCACAACACCCCTAACAGCAACTGGGGAATCTCCCTACATGCTAGCCTTTGGAAGTGAAGCAGTCATACCAGCTGAAATGGGCTTACCCACACACAGAGTGCTTAATTTTAACTCTCCTATAAGCGATTTGATGAGAAGTTTGGACTTGGATATGCTCGAAGAAGTAAGAGAAAATGCGGCACTCAGGAACACAACTTACCAGCAATGAACTGCCATGTTCTACAATAGAAAAGTCAAGAAATGTGATCTCAAAGAGGTAGATTATGTCCTCAAAAAGGTGATTCAGATGCATAACAAGTTAGAAGCCAACTGGCATGGGCCCTACCAAGTAACTACAGTTGTTCGACCTAGGACCTACAGAATAGAGACATTAGAGGGAGAAGAATTTAAAAATACAAGGAATGCGGAGCATCTGTGCAAATATTATCAATAACAGAGATTCACATGTACTTCAGTTTTTTTTCCAGTATGAATAAAGATGAGATTTTCTCCACATTTCTTTTGCTTATTTTTTTTCGGAGTACTCGTGCTACGCACTAAACCACCAACTACAGTTGGTCGGCATATCAGAAACCACCAACTACAGTTAGTTGACATATTAGCAACCACCAACCACGGTTGGTTGACATTAATAAATTTAACCAACAATGTCGGCATAACAATCATACAAGGCAAATCCTGTTTGATCACGGGTGACCTCACGGGGCATCCACTCTCTGGGAACCAAGGTAATCCTAAAAATATTACTACAACTAAGCAGGATCATGGGATGAAAATCATTCCATTGCTTAGGCATTTATGGGTGATAAGTCACTACAACTAGGCATCATGTGGGGCAAGCTCCATTGTCTAAGCAATTAAAACAAAATAGGACAAATTGTCCCTCTATAGATATATATGCATAAGAAAGGCATCTTAAACACTATTTCCAAGGAAAGAAGAGTACATAAAGATAAGATTTTTCTTCATTAAACACAGGAAAACAAATTACAAAAGATGAAGTTTTCTTCATTCAATACAAATTTCCTATTCTATTAGCCTTTTTCATTCTGATTTTGGAAAAGGTTCCATTCCAGCAGGAGGGTCATCTAAAGAAAAAGGAGAATTGATAAAATTCATATCTCGTAGCATCCTAGTGTTGCTCGAACCTGGTCGCTCAAACAGATGAGGAGGTTAGGATATCTCATAATCTTCATGAAGATTGTAATCACCAAGGTACTTGGAGATCAAACATTAAGGTATGGCACACGCTGGAATCCAATTAACGTCTAAGTTGAAAGGAGGTACTAGTAAGTTAAGAAACCCAGGTTCATACCAATCCCACAGGGAATTTCCTTCCTCAAGACGAATAACACCAAGAGCATTCAACCATCCTTGCTTGTACCCTTCATTATTTGATTGTTTCAACCGAGCATCGAGATGGCACAGAGCTTCATTGTATCCCGCATTCCAAAACTCCCTATGATGTTTGTGGAATTGATATGTCAATCTATCAATGTTTTGATGAATCTTCTTCACAAACTTTTCTTTACTCTCCAAAGCAAAGTTTTGCTTGCAAAGTTGATCGAAAAGACTTTGAATTTTTCTAGACATTTCTATCAAGGCTTGATTTTTTGTCGTCAATTAAACGGCTTGATTTTCTAAAGCTAGTTAGGTCCTCGTCTATTTAATATTAATCCGACCAGCCCTTGCTCGACCATGGGTAGAAGGCCTTTATCTGCCATGAGCAGACGAAATAGGTTCGATTCATTTTAAAGTCTCCAACTCTTCTCTCAAGGCAGCATTTTCAGTTTCTAAAAAGGAAAAACCTTCATCATTAACTGGGACAAAAGCTCCCGAAGAGGTCGCAGTAGCAGATTTGAATTATTTCATTTCTTCTTGTAAGGTAATATTCTCTTCCTCCAACAGCTTGGCAATATGCCTATGTTCCTCGATCTCATCTTTCAGCACACTTTCCCTCTTTTCATGGGCCGATATATATTTGTCATACCCCCGATCAACACTCAATTGTTGGTACTTTTCTCATAACCTTCATGTAGGAGTGCAGTGGTTTCTTTGTGTTGAATTTAGAGCTCCTCGATTACTCCTTGTAGGTCTTCAGTCATTTCATAATAAGCCACATTATTGGGTACAGCACGATCAAGTAAACATTTTAAATATTGGTATACATCCACTGCTCGCTCAGAAGCGTCAGGTCTGAGGATATCAATTATTTAAGCTTCAGTAAAGTCTATGTGACCAACTTTGAAATAATCATTACATTTTTTCATCAACTTTGTATCATGAGCAGACAAGAGTTCCATCCTAGCAATAAACTAGCAAGGAAAAACAAAATTGCATCAACAACGATACAGACAGCACAATTAAAGGAGAAACTCAGAATAAATAACAAAGTCCTTTTTATTAATCAACGAGAGAAGCAAGTACAACCAAAGGTACAACAAAGGGAAAAGCAAAAGAACAACATAATTAAAGAGACAAATAACTCTACACCTTCTCCTTATTCCCTACAATGTCATTAGCCATTTTGGACGAAGAAGTTGGCTGCTCAGTGGGAAGTTTGTGTTGCTCGGTAGAAGTTATCGCCTGCTGAACTTAGTCGGAGGGCTGAGTAATGGTAACTGTAGGTACTTGTTCTACTATCACCATAGAAGATTCATCAGATGCAGCTTCATCCTCTTCTTCTTCATCAATAGTAGGAGGAGGGCCATCAGTGTGTTTCTGAAATGATTCAGAATCTTCTGCAACACTCAACTCTTTCAGTGTTGTGACCCATCCGTCTCTAAAGTACTTTAAACTTGTATACTCCATCTGGCAAGTAATAGAAGTTAGGGCTTTGTTCCATCCTTTTTCCCAACCATAGCTGAAGGACTTCTTTACAGCATCTTTTCTCTTCGCTTTCTCAGAAGAAGCATGTCCTTCAGCAAGCTTCACTTTCTCCTCTAAGTTTTTCTTACACCGTTCAGCCTCTTCAAGCTTGCCATCAGCTTCTTCCTTGCTGGAAGTGACGACCTTCAATTTTTCCTCTAACTCCTTGGAGGCATTTACAGCTTAGTCCCGAGCTGTATCAGCCTGTTAGAGAACTGTCTCTGCAGCTAGAAGTTTCTTCTCCCAAGCAACTTTATCTTCCTCGTACTTTCGCTGGGAGTTCTTCAAAGATTACGATAACCCATCAAAAGCTTCTTCCACCCCAATGGAGGAATTTGAAGCCTTGATAGCCTTATCTTTCTCCAGGATACTATTAAAACACGTCATATTGTACGTTGTAGGATATCATTTGAATGACTACATTTTTTGTCTCAAGCACTGTCATAATGTTGTTGTAACTTACCTTAAGTGGATTATTAATCCTTTTATATAATTGAAATAGTTGTTAAATTGATGTTAAAAAAAATTAGTGATCTACCTATCTCCATACAAAGTGAGCTAATAAAACCTTGCAAACAAATTCAATAACTCATACTAATTTGGGGGTCATTCAAAACAACGTACATAATTTATGCTACTCATATATAGTGTTCTGTTAGTTTTATTGTCACCAAATGCTCTACACAAACTTCACTTTTTTTGTTTAAAAACTATATGCTGCTTATATATAGTGACATCTTATAGTTACAATTGTCTCTTATAAGTACTTTAGCTCTTCATGAGAAAATAATTTGTCTCTTATGCAAAAAAATCTTGTTAAATGATAATTATATGATGATTGATGAGGTCCTAGACATTTAATTTTAGCCTAAAAGACACGGGGTTAAACAAATACTATACCGTTCCATCGGCACGGTTACCCGATACTATACAGTATGCTCTGGTAGTAAGAAATGGATACTGCCAACTTTTGTATGCCCAATGGATATGTAATTTATTATTGAATTGTGGCTTTCGGGGATATGTAATGGGCTCACAGATGTATTTTGTTATTTTCATATTGAGTAATAAATGGGATATGTATTGACTTCACTAAATGTAGTTGTTTTGTTTATGATTTTACTGATGTGTATAGTTTTTATTTGTCTTTTTAACTTCAATTATACAAATTTAATACGTTTGAAATGACGTACACTTCTAATATATAAAACATTTAATATTTTCATTACACACGACTTTATACTTTTCAAAACTATTAGTGTGACTTTAGGCACAATGTGAATTCGGTTCATTAATATTGTATACTTCATGTTAATCAATTTTTTTAAAATTACATTTTTTTGTTGGGGAACAAAATTTTTGATGTTTTGCGATTACATACTTTAAAAAAATTTCAACGTGCCTTCAGGAACGGGCATTCCGCTAGTATATATATATATATATATATATATACCTTTTCAGAGTAAGACATTAGAATATGTTCAATGTGTCTGATCTTCATCCATTCGGTATTAGTTTTTAAGAACCTGTGAATATTTGCATGTAGAAAACTAGGAGGAAGGGTATCTATGATTGATGTGTATCCATGACATGAACTCGTAATCCCATCATTTTCAACTTATTGATAAGATTCAATTTTACGTGCATATGACACGAGACATCGTAGTCTATGTCAATGCTCTCTATACACAGTTGTATCCATGAAGGGTGGATTTATTTTCGCCTTCTCCAAAAACATAACCAAGGTCAGGGATAGGTGGGATTATGTGTGTGAAATATATTTTGGATAACGTCATCCCAGTTTTTTGGTAAGAAAAATAGAATACGATCATACTGGTAATCTTGTTGGAGATTAACTCCACAATTTACAATATACTTAAATTATTTGATCTATTTATTTTCATTCCTATAATTAGGAGTACCCTCTATATGATGCTCACTAATAAAAGAATTGTGTGTGCAGTACAATTTGCACCTCTCCCACTCTTGTTGCCAATGATTATTACCGTACCTCATTTTTCCTGAGAAAAGTATATGAGGGCGTGAATATGAGTCATACAATTAAGGGCTTTAATTAATTAATAACTATTAATTCAAACATATGAGGTATAAGAGTATATTAGTTTGATTAAGGTTTTGATTCATCACTACGCTTCTCTTAACCCCTTGTATTTTGGATCTCATCGATGTGAGATCCCAATAACAACACAGTAAGTGGGTGAAATGCCAAATTGATAAGTATGTACATTATGAGTCATTAAACTTTTGGGACATTTATACTTTGGGGTCCACTAGTTCTTCATATTTACCTATTTCTCGTATTTACTCATTTGGGTCCACTAGTTCTTTTCTTTTAATATTTTTAATAATTAGTTTTTTTTCATTTACTTAAGATCCGTTTTAAATTCTCCCTCATATGTATACTAGAATTACTAAAATTGAAAAGTCAAAAACTAAAATCCACGAATGGATAGCCCTTCAATACGATACCCCTACACTCCGAGTATATAATCACCAATATAATATGATGACACGCATATAACCCACAACATGGTAGACATAATTCTTTTTACTTATTAAAAATCTATTTAATTATTTTTTTGTCAAAAAAATATAATGTCTAGGGTTTTGAACAATATTTTGTACAAAAAATCCCAATACAATGTCTAGGGTTTATTGATTTCTACATCCCTTTTTCTTGAAGAATAACTATATACACAAATACACACATACCATACCCCCTACTCCCCGAGTATATAACCCCCAATATAATATGATAACACGCATATAACCCACAACATGATAGAAGTGATTTTTTTTACTTACTAAAAATTCATTTAATTATTTTTTGTCAAAAAAATATAATGTTTAGGGTTTTTAACAATATTTTGTCCAAAAAAAATAACCCCCAATACAATGTCTAAGGTTTATTGATTTATGCATCCCCTTTTCTTGAAAAATAACTATATACACATATATACACACATACACACACTTATACATAGAAATACACATATATATACAAAATATTAGGGGTTTAACACAGAAATAAACACATTTATACAATAAATTATGGTTACCTTTCAGATTGAGAGAGAAATGCGCTGAAATCGCCGAGATTGAGAGAGAGATTGGAGGGTTTGAATCGGGAAGAAAAATGAAAGTCGGGTGGGTGTTTTTATTATAAGAAACCTAGTCACAGCCTAGAGTCGTGACCCACCATTATAGCCAATTAATTTTTCATGTAGGCAACCAGATGGTCTCGATATCCAGCCGTGACCCATTGAGTGTGTATTCTATCATTGGTCACGGACTAAGGCCGTGACCCTACCATGACCAAACTTGGAGGGAATTTTGGCACGATTTTGGCACCTAGATCATCACACTTTGGTAACAGACCAAATCCCTGACCACTGTAGGTCACATCTTTGGGTCATGACCACTTCCAAGAGCATCCATGACCACACTGGGTCATGGATATGGTCACGCTAAGTTTGATATGGTCACGACTTTGGGCTGTGATCCCCAAGGAGTGATAATTCGCAGGATTTGGTGTAGTGAATAAATTGACTATAACATAACATATTCAATAATAAATGGGCTATCACCAAAGGGCTGTGACACCCCCACCTAATAAAATATCGGGTGATCGGTCCTTTATTAAATTAAAATAGAATATCCAGTTGGTTCATTCTAAGCATCATTGTCAAATACTTTTTAATATTTACTAACCACCTAGAATTTGAAAAGCTGGTGTCAAATTTTATCTTTATAATTAACATGCAACCAAATAAATTTGTAATACCACATTCCACATTCATAGTGACAGAATAATACAAAGGTATCTGGAATGCACAATCCAATCTAAAATAATAATACAGTTATCCATGATAAAAATTAGCCTAACATTTTGAGAAATAAAATAAAATGAAAGTCCTCTATCTCTGAATGAAGACTGAATAAAAAGGAAACATGCCCGACTGAAATAAGTAGCTCAGAAGTAAAGAATGAAGAATATGGAGGCATCTAATATCAAGGTCCTGCAACATCCACAGCAGCTATAGCACGTTAATTGCTAAGATCTGCTAAGTATGGTGTTCCTGTGGCTGGGCACTTAAAATGTTTTATAAAAAAAATATAGATTTGAAGAAAACGAGTCAGAGCCTGAGTAAAACAGTTTTAAAAAGGTTTAGCAAGTATTTAAAATGCAAAATCACCAGATATTATATACATGTTGGGTTTACGTGCCCTCACTTAAGGTCCTCATCTCTCAACTAATGTGCACACCTAACGTATGTTATCTAACCCGTCCTATTCATGCTACTCCTCTTAAGTAGTCTGAACCAAATCCATTTTTTCACAATCTATCTCGTTATACCCATCCGTTTCGCTCATACTATATATTACCAAAATCTTTATATCAATTAGTCAATTATGAAGTTTTAGATGTCACTATCTGTATCATCTATTAAGCACACACATTATAATACATCACAAGTATATATATTTATTACTCTATTATATATATATATATACTAATACGACACCCCTAGGCTGAGCTACGGTGCATGCATACTCTGCTATCAAGTCTCGGTACATCACGTACTCAATAAAGGACCACTGGTCCAGTATCATTCTCGAACTATAATTATAAATCACACATATTGGAGGTGAACATAGTCTTAGGACTTTGGGCTACGAACATACCTATGCGCCCAAATGAACGTGCACTCCATCGTTCACACAGATAGTGTTCCAACTTAAGTCCTATGTTCAAAGTTACAAGTCAATATCCCCCAAATGGGCTCATCAGAATAAGACTGTCCACGTCACGTAACCTCCCGTGATAGGAAGCAACGTAGGTATGTCAATACACATAATATCACAATCAACATAATATATGCATACACTCATCCTATACATACATAGAGTATATTTCAAGTTTATCCCATAAACTATTAATTCATATTTTATTCTTATTTCCCATTATTCCCAACATCTCTTGTTAACCAAAATCATATAAATAATTTAATTAATTATTTCAGTAGCCACATGTAGTCCAAAAATCAAAATCATTTTAACAAGCCCGAATTATATTTTAATTCCCAATAATCCTTTTTCCTGATAAAGTTACATTCTGCCCAGAAATATAAAATTATGATTTGAGGCTTTTCTGATCCAATTTTGAAAAAACTTAAAACTATAAAGTTGTTCAGAGCATGATTTTATACAAGAGCACTCGATCACACTACCAATTTTCGCTTAAAACGGTCCTAAAATTATTATACAATGTATGTCCTTTTTCTAAAATGATTTTATATGCGTTTGACTTTCAGATTCATATGAGTTCACTTCATTTCTAGTTAGATAGTTGAATCTTCAATTTAATCACATATTTTTCTCATATTTCAAAATCATCAATAAACTATATAAACCTAATCATGAGTTCTTAAATTCCAAATGATGTTATCTCAAATCAAAACCTTCATTACATAATCCCATATTCCAACCAAACCTACCAAACATCATCCTTACCTATATACAAGATTTCACAATCATCAAAGTATCAAGAAACATCATATAATTGGAATTAAATCCATAATCATTTTCAAAAAAACCTAGTTTATCATTTATCCTCAAGATCCTCTATAAAACCCAAATTTTCTTCATGTTTAATCTTTAGGGATTAAATTCCAATATTATTTCAACCCAAAACATGATTTAATCTCCCAATTGAGTCATCAAAAAACATAAAATCAAGATATTAAATATCCTATTTTAACATGGATGATATATCCTTCATGAATTAAGCAAGATAAATACATGCCTTTCTGTGTAGGTCTAAATTCCACGAAATTGTTGATATAGTTGTGTTCCTCTCCCTCTGATCTATGCAAGGTGGCTCTAGGTGTTGCTCTTCCTCTAAGACCCTTCACCTTCTTGAGAAACTCTTCACTTTCTGATAAAATCTCTCACACTTTCTCTCCTTTGATTTCCTCTCACTTTGATTTTTTAATTCCCCATTTGATTAGCAAAGAGCTGGTTTTAAAGTAGCTAATCCCATATCTCTTCATAGTTTTGAAATTCAGAGGTTAAAAATTGACTTTTCACTTGTCAGGCGACCCAGAAATGACCCGAGACCTTATACATATGCCCGAATATAGTTTTTTGACTATTTTGACCCTTACGGACACTTTGGCACACTCTAAATGACCATTTGAATATTCTAAAATGCCCTTATTTTATTTTCCAAAATTAAGTCCCGACCCGATTGACATGTGCGTCCTGATTAAATTGAACGTAACTGTCGTATTTCTCACTCACGATAATTATAATACTTTCTTATCAATTTATTACTCATTAACTAAGTAATATTTAATATAAGTAAATATTAACCCTTGTCTCGCTAATGAATATTTATTTTAAACAGAATTAATCTTTCAATTTAATTTAATTTAATTTAATTAATCCCAATTAATTCCCAATATAAAAAACAATAAAATTACGGGTGTTACAAGGGCATTCACGAAGAGTGATTAAAATATAGGTTTTGAGTGTAGCCAAATAAGTATAGATGTTATGGATTGTTTGACGCTTAATTTTGACACTATATTTTAAATCAATTAAAGTGTATTCTGAACATTTCAATTTCTGTCTGGCAATATAAGTTTATATGCATGTGAATTCATGAATTAATGTGACAAATATAATATTTTATATAAGATATTATTGGATCATTATTGAATAACCCAATTTATAGACCTTATTGGCTGAGTTATTAAGGTTGTGGTACATGAAAGCGATCATGCTCTTAAATTAGCATGTGACTAGTTTGTTTGATTAAAGTGTTTATGAGGAACCATTTAAGGATGATCGAAAAATTATTTCGCGCCTCATGATAATTATGGATCAAGTGGAAGAGTGTTAGAATTATTTTAAATAATAATTCTCCATAATGTATTCCATAATTAAATAATATTAAGAATCACTTTGGTTAATGAAAGGGTACTCTAAATACCAAGAGTCAATGTTATTAAGATGGTTAATCAAATAAAATCTTTGATTTATTAAGAACTAAGGACTCTTGGGATCTACTTTGATGGATGGTTGAGATTAAGTGACTATTGGAGATTTAGGTCATGTCCATGCCAATAAATAAAGTGGTGAAGTCCATCATTCACAATTTTTTAAAGACAACACAATTCTATAGGAAAAGGAGATAAATCCAAATTCTCAATAACAGTTAATTTCGGAATAGTATTTTGACGATAAAGGAAGATATAATCATTGGAATATGTTGAAACTGGAGTAATTTTTTACTGAAATTGAGATGAAGTTGTAGTGAGAAAATCAGTTTGATTAGACATCATTATGGTTTGCGACTTAGCTAATCTTTCCCGTAATGACATGACGAAGGTAAAAGAATAAATTCTAAATTTAAAGATATGAATCGATGTATGTAATTAAATTATCGTTTTATGTTCCGCATAATGATTATATGTGAAAACATAAATTTTAAAATGTGATTATCATGATGATTCAAAATGCTATTGTTAAATAACCATAGCATGCTTTATTAATTAATCGGTTAATGTTTAGATTAATGGGATCCTACTTTACCGTTTGTGTTCTTTAATTCAAAGTATTTCTAACATCCACGTTGGTTTATTGAGTGTTGTAAGTGAGATGTACATTGTCCTTTTGTTCTTCCTATTAGTTCATGGAAATGTGATTTCAAATGCTATAGATATTTTATACTTTTCTTGACAAATCACACGATAAAGATTATTCAGGGTCCTGCTTTAGTTGTGACCGACGATCTCCCTAGAAATATTATAGAAGTAATTCGGACATATTTGCCAATACGGAATGCAGTGAGGACAAGTACTTATTGGAGATATGGAGATATAATTGAAGAGGACTTCCAGAGCTTATTTTCGATGATGTAGTATTGGACACAAAATATAAACTTATGTTACCTATCTGTGAATTTCGATTACTCCATTAGGAACCAATACTTGAAATCAAACTCTTTACTTCTGGACTAGATAACAATTCTGAATTTTCCCCAATATTAATATAATTCCTTTTTAGAAATGATGGGGAGAATTTCACCCTTATCATTTTGGGTGCCATCAATATATATATATATATATATATATATATATATATATATATATATATATATATAGAGAGAGAGAGAGAGAGAGAGAGAGAGAGAGAGAGGATCACAAGTTGACCAAAAGAATGGACTTCACAAAAAACACTAATAACTCATTAATTTTAATTCCTATAGTTTAATTGGTCCACGCTAGCGGCAACCGAGACCCCACCTTCACCCCCTACCTCCTACCCACCCACCTACCCCATTATCTCTCCATACTACGATCCACCATCCAAGTTAGGTCACCAATAACAAACCCAAATCCCTACTACCCACTAATCCGAGCTGCCACACCCATTTCGGCTTCAACCCAAGAACCCCTATACATCCGATTTTGTACAAGCCACTAGCTCTTGACTTGAACCAGAGATGGCTTTGGCCACCGGTGGGTCTATTTTTTTGGGCAGGATTTTGGTGAGAATGTGTCGTTTTTGGATTTTTACAGGTGGCTTGGGTTAATGTTGGGTTGGTGGGTATAAACAGGAGTAGGGGAACGGGTTTCCAGCTGGCCGGAGGAAAGTGGGTCGAAATTGGGTCTGCCGGCGGAACTCGTTGGAGGTTAGGCATGTGGGGAGAAGGGCAAGGTCTATGGTCGGAGTTGGGTTTAGAAGGTATAGCAAGGGTCGGATATGAGGTCGCCGAAGGTTAGGCAGGTGTGGTCTTGTGTCGGGGGGAGGTAGGGGGTGAAGGTGGGGTCTCGGGTGCCACTGGCGCGGACCAATTAAACTATAGGAATTAAAATTAATGGGTTATTAGTATTTTTTGTTAAGTCCATTAAAAAGTAAATTCTTTTTATCCACTTGTGATCCTCTCTCTCTCTCTCTCTCTCTCTCTCTCTCTCTCTATATATATATATATATATATATATATATATATATATATATATATATATATATATATATATATATATATATATTGGAGTAGAATGTTTGACACTATTCCATAAGTTGATAACTTAATAAGGGGCCAGGATTGATTCTTGAAAAGTGGGATTCAATGGTTGAGATTAAAATACCCCACTTACCATTTTTTCCCCTTAAATATTTGGATTCCTTATCTTTTGACATACTTTAATTTATTTCCCCCTTTCTTCAAAATTCAAAATCAGGGGTAAAAGGGTATTATACCATTTTGATCTCACTTTTCAACCACTTACCCTCACTACCTCCTCTCCACTGTCTCTCTCCTATCACACACGCAACCCACTGACCCTCAAACATTTACCCCCTTCCTCTCTTCGGCTTCTCTTCTCTCTCTCTCTCTCTCTCTCTCTCTCTCTCGGGTGCCTTTTCGCTCTCGGGTGATGATTCAAAGAAAGGGATGAAATGGGCTTTGTCTGGATTGCAAGACCACCGACCTAAGGATTCTAAAACTGAAACACGAGTATCTTCTTTTTCATTTTCTCCATCAAATTTTTTCCTCAAATCAGAGAGTTTAGGGTTGGATTCTTCATTAGATAGCTATTTGATAGTGTGTTTTCTCTATTTAGAGTATGGATTATTGTTTAGTATAATTTCATAAATGAAAATAATATCTATTGGGAAATATGTTATTTTATTCATATGAATTAATCAGAGTTTTGATTTATGTGGTTTTTAATTATTAACTTTTCATTACCCTAATTGCACGAAGTGCAATCTAGATTTTAATCTAAATTTGATCTTTTGTGATTTACACAAAGTTCTCCATTCCCCCAATTTCATTCCTTATAGGTTAGATTCATAGAATCATTAATGAAGCTGCTATGTGTTAACCGTGGCCAAAGAAGCTCAATGCTAACGGAATTTTCCTTAGATGTATAGATTGTTAGTAAATTTATTTTATGTAAACAATGTGTGTGATGATATGCAACAGAGACGTTGTATATATCGGTGCAGTGCTAATTAAGGTTTTATGATACATTGATGCGTGGATATGTCTTCATTCTACTACCTCATGTCTGCACACATCTTTCAACTGGCACAACAGATTGAGCTTGAGCACGTGGTGGAAGCTACGTCAAATGTAGAGCTTCGGAATAAAAATTCTCTCATGCCATCAAATGAAATAGAAGTAGTGGAACATTCCTCTTACTTTTTCTATTTTTACTTACTTTGTTAGTCCTTTTTCTTGGTTAGAAAAGTTAAACGGGTGGTTGAATTAGGATGGGACCATTATTTTTAGTTGATAAGTACTAATAAAATGGAGACCATTGCTCAAAGCATTGAGAGATGGTCCTGTTTTGTTCATTACATTATTCTTTGTGCTAATGTTTTTCTTTACCCAAATCTTTTGTTTATAATTGCGAACCTTGAATCAAGTTATAAATATCATTTGCTTATAGTGAGATTGTATTATTTACTTTGGATCTTGGGATATAACTGATGATCAACTTTGTTTTTTAAACTTCTAAATTGTTTGAAAATAATACTAACTATTACTCATATCCCAGTTTGTTGAAGAAATGGGTGAGGGGGGACTTCTCAATATTTGTTTTTTCTAATTATAAACATCTTTCTCTTTGTGAGAGGTTATGAGATGGAGTATGGCAGCTACTGTAGAAACATGTGGACATGACATAGAAGTAAGGTTCAAGTATAAGATTTTTAAGCATATATGACCACAGACAGAGTATCCATAAGCATATCCCAGACAGAGTATGTAATGCTTGATGCTTTATGAGGTTGTCTTTAATTGGGGTGGTGTTATTTGATGCATAGGTAAGCTTAGTATCCCTAAGCAGAACATGGATGTTGGATTGATCAAGAAAATATTAGTTTTGTATTTTAGGTTATTCTTGATGATGTTCATCTTCTTCTTTTTCCCTTTGTAGTTTGTCAAATCTTTATACAATTTATGTTATATGAGCGAGGCACTCGATAGTGGTTTTTCTTTTTTAACTTGCCAAGAATATATGTATTATGTGCATGATACAAAAATAGATATCTTTCTGTCCATTTGAAGATCAGGATATCCAGGTCTAATGAAAATTCGATCCAATATAGCATTGAACCGACAATACCTGTGATAATTCATTCACAATTGAATGAATCCAAAAAACAAACACGGATTTTGTTATACCTCGATTTTCAAAATTATGCCTCTAATACAGTGATTATTAGCAAAGGCTTCAGTTTATACTTAATACATTTTATTTGTTATAGACATGAGCCCTAAATGTTTAGTCGTGCCTCTGTTTTTGTTATACCTCGATTTTCAAAATTATGCCTCTAATATAGTGATTATTGTAACAAATGACTCAAATAATTTGTGAGGATCATTGAATATATTTAAATTTTGCATTTATCTAATAAAAAGGTCCCCATATTATTCATTATCATGTAATTCAGGTAACATACTTTTGCACGTATCATTTGTATAATCGATGTAGTTATGTGATAATTTGTAGTGTAATCAACCAAATTTTTTTACAGACAATTACTGGATTTTAGGGTTGTTTCATGGAACTATGGTTGCAAATTGGATCTTACTATCCATGTACGATAGGTATGAAAGGAGAAATAATGTTTCATACATACGCTTTTCATATGGGTTGTGGATAAGTTTTGTTGTGCAAAGTTCTGCTTCAATTTATAGTGTAATGAATAATTTTTACTTATTTTTGGTATTTTCTTCCAGATTTTGTGAATATTTAGTAGTGTATAACCCCTCCCTATTTGTTTCCAGTGTTGTAACTTCCCTTCGCGCATGTTAGTTTAACCACGTCTAACCCGGTAAGAAATTTCACTTCGTGCACATTAGCTTGAATGGTTGGATGCTATAAGTGTGTGGGACCTTGGTGGATTTGGTTCCAATATTTTATATTACAAGTGCTTTGAGTTTGATGTTGTCTCTTCTTTAGATTACACGTGCTTTTAATTTAGGCATTAGTTATGCCTATGTTTTCTCTTTATTTAGGAGCCCTCGATATATTGTAAGTTATAAATATTGATCACTTTAGAGAAAATAAAAACATCAAAGGATTGTGAAATGATCTACTCTTATGTGTAGGTTTTAGATCCTCAAGAAAGGGTAAACCGATGACAAATGACAAATAAATGTTTTCCTCGGCTGCATTTTTTGTTTTTCTAAAATAATTGAGTCATCGAATTGGAGACATTAACCTACTGTCGTAATATAAAACAAGGTCTGATGGTGGAGAAAAAATTTCTCCAACATTTTTTTATTGAACTAAGTGTGGGGATATTTTTTCGATTTCCACAAATAGAGGAGAAAATAATTTCACAGTTAATGTAACGTCAAGCATTGATTTATAGGATTTTTTTTTTGGTGCATGTTATATTTTTTCCACCTTGAACATGTATGAACTTTTGTACCAGTAAAAGAGATTAGTTTGATAAAGTGGAAGTAGAGTGGTATTGGTGCACAAATAACATCCAACAAGCAAACATGGGGATCTTAAATGAAAGTTTCAGATCTAAAACAGAACAATGTTTCTTAGATATCTTTTAAGCAACGGGAAATTATGTGTTTTAATAAATAGAAATATGCATATATAAAGCACATTATCTTTCAGGATCGTATGCTCTCTATTGTAATTAGACATGTATCTAAAAAAATAACTTAATACCAACATTTATGCATAACTGGACAACATCTGTGTGGAGTATGTAGGAGAAGGTTGACCGAGCAAGAAGAGTTTTTGGGGGGACAGCCCCATTCGTGTGTGGATCATATGTTGCCCTTTGATTTCATTATCTGATCTACCAAAATTATCTTGACCTACAGTTTCCTAAAAATGGAGGGAGCACCGATGTTAGAAGAGCTGAGGTTGAGGTCGTAGATGAGTGAGTTTTTCGTTGTCCATTATCACTTAAAGATGTGTAATCTTTGATAACACCTTCTGTTTTATTATTCATGTATTATTTATGTACATAGGATTCTCCTATAAATTGTCCTTGGTTTTTTTCATATAACTGAAGATTTAGGTTCTAGTTTCAATTACTGCATGAGTGGTTATCTAACTGTAACTTTAAGAAAATATTTTCTCCAAGATTTTGAGCACATATCATAAGGAAAAAAATGAGTAACGCGGTTAAAAGAATTATAATTTTGATGGCTTTAAGTCCTTTTAAGACGTTTTGTACCCATCTCAATTTTTTGTTAAGTTGATTTTGAAAATCATTATATTAACTTCTTTTTGTTATGTTTTCTAAAAGGCAATTACCAAAAGCACTCGAGTCCAAAGGATCTTCTTCAACTACTATTATACTTAACCACCATGACCTTCGAGTGCTTATATCCCTCATAACTACTGAATTTTTGCACAAAATTCCCTAAAGTGTTACTAATTTTAATCGCCCTTTAAACACATTTGGTTGCAAAGAACTCAACACTTTATTGTAAATACCCCTTCTTAGAACATTTAACTTACAATTTTAGCAACATATACTAGGGTATATGCAGAAAAATGCATAGTTTAGGAGAGTAACTGTAATAAGAATAGTTCAGAGGAATCTCTAGCAATAGTTGTCCACTTCTTTGTTTTTAATTGCATTTAATTAAAAATAAAATGTGGATCCCATATGAAGGAGTATGGGTGTTATCCTGATGTTGCGGCTTACAATGCTGTCATTAGGATTTTCTGCATCGTAAAGAGGCTTGGTGAGGCTTACAAGTTGATGTATGAAATGGCAAGCAAGGGTTTAACCCCCAATGCCACCACCTATAATGTGTTTCTTAGGACGCTTTACTATTCTAATGATTTGAGAAGCTTGTGTAGTTTGTACGAGAGGATGAGGTATTAAACAGCATCGATTAGTTAGATTAGTAGTTATCAATTCAGTTAGTTTGTTTGTTTATTTGTTTAGTTAGTTATAGCCAGCTGTATAGTTAGTTACAAGGTAGCTTATAAATAAGCAGTTCTCATGATGTAATTGAAGTAAGTTTTGAATGAGAAATTAATTGTTCATTTCTTCCATTTTTCTACTCTGCTTTTCTCTGTTCAGTAATATGGTATCAGAGCAAATCTCATGCTTGAGTTACAATCTATGATTTCTCTTACAAACATATATCCTCTCTTTTCTTCCTCATCATGACTCGTGGTCAAGCAGCTGGTCGAAGGGGGAATAATGGAGGCAATATTGCTCCAGGAGGTGGAAACATTTTCAATAGATTTGCAAATCTGGAAATACCAGATTGATCTATTCTTGATGATTCAAATAGTCCTTTCTATTTGAGTAATGGTGATCATCCAGGATTAAATTTGGTTTCATCTCATCTGATTGGAACTAATTACAATTCTTGAAAGAGATCTATGACCATAGCTCTAGTGGCCAAGAACAAACTAGGGTTTGTTAACGGAACTCTGATTCAATCGGCCATTGATGATGTTACTTATAGTTGCTGGTCCAGATGTAACAGCATGGTTATGTCTTGGATTATTCATTCTCTTTCAAAAGACATAGCAGAAAGTGTTATGTATTTGGATAATGCTGCTGAAATGTGGATTGACCTTTATGATAGGTATCATCAAAGCAATGAGCCACGTATATTTGAAATCAAACAAATGCTGAACAATTTGGTGCAAGGTGCAAATGATGTTAGCAGTTACTACACCAAGAAGAAAGCTCTATGGGATGAATTTAAAGAATTCAGACCACTTGCAATTTGCAATTGTGGAAGTATGAAGGAATTCATGGATTATTAGCAATAAGATCAAGTACTTCAATTCTTGATGGGTTTAAATGAGTCATACAGTCAGATTAGAGCCCAAATCCTCATGGTAGATCCATTACCACATATAAACAAGGTCTTATCTTTGGTTGTCCAAGAAGAGAGGCAAAGATCCATTGCCACAGGACCTATTTTACAACCCACAGCTGCTGCCACCATCTCATCTACCTATAATTCTGGAAATATGAACAAAAGGGATAGACCATTTTGTACTCATTGCAAAAGGAGTGGGCATACTATGGAGAAATGCTATGTTCTTCATGGTTTTCCTCCTGGCTACAAAGATCGTGGCATGACAAATGATCTACGAAATAAACATATGAAGCCAATTGTTAATCAAACTTCCTTTTCCCATAATCAACTTGAAGATTCCAGTTCTGATTTGTCATCGATGTTATCCTCAAGCCAATGTCAACAAATTATTTCTCTTCTAAGCAATCATCTCCAAAATCAGAACAATGTATCTCAAGAACAGTCACCAGTTATTTCTAATTTCACTGGTAATGTCCCCTCTATTCCCACTCATTCATGGATTTTTGATAGTGGAGCCACTCACCATGTGTGCCATGATTTGAATTTTTTTACTTCTTTTAAGCCCCATATCATGGCTTCTCATGTCACTCTTCCTACTGGTCAACAAGTTAAGATACAACAAGTTGGCACTATGAAACTTAATGATCATTTGCTTCTTCATGGGGTGTTATATATCCCTTAATTCCAATACAATTTGATATCTATTAGTGCACTCCCTAAAGATACTCCTTGTGTTTTGGATTTAATGCTCTTCATTGTGTTATCGAGGGAAAGACTTCTCAGATTGGGATGTGTGAAAGACATGGAAACCTGTATTTTTTGAAGCAAGATGGATTAAAGAAATATAAAGAAGTCAAGATTTAAGACTATGCAGCCTTCAACACAGTGTCAAATGACAAAAGATGGCATGCTAGATTAGGCCATCCTTCATTTGTAATAAATCAATATTTGAACAAGCAGTTGATTTTTCATAATAGATCAAATGAAGATTCTCATTGTTCTATTTGTCCACTAGCTAAACAGAAGAGATTACCATTTCAATCTAGTAACGGTTTATCTTATAAAGTGTTTGATCTAATTCATGTGGATGTTTGGGGCCCTTTTCATGTCATTAGTTATGAAGGATATAAATACTTCTTAACTATTGTTGATGATTGTTCTCGATTCACTTGGGTGTTTTTGTTGAAAAGTAAGGCTGATGTTCAACAGGCAATCCCAAATTTCTTTGAAATGGTATATACTCAATATGGTCAGAGGATCAAAGGAGTCAGATGAGATAATGCAAGGGAATTAAACATTACAGAGTTTTACAAGTCTAGAGGAGTCATTCACTCTCATTCTTGTGTTGAGAGACCTCAGCAAAATTCTGTGGTTGAAAGAAAGCACCAACATCTTCTAAATGTTGTTAGATCATTGATGTCTCAATCTGGCATATCTCTTGTCTATTGGACTGAATCTATTATCACTACAACCTATTTGATTAATAGGCTGCCATCTCCTCTTTTACTTAACAAAACACCTTATGAGATTATTCACAACAAGATACCAAACTATGAGCATTTAAAGAGTTTTGGTTGTCTTTGTTATGCCTCCACTCTACTTAGTAGCAGAAACAAATTCTCTCCTAGAGCCAGAGCCTGTTTTTTCATTGGTTATCCTCCCAGAATGAAAGCCTATAAGTTACTTGACCTTGAAACCAATCAAATCCTGATTTCTAGAAATGTTAAGTTTTATGAACAATTTTATCCTCTTGCAAATTCCACCTCCACACAATCTATTCTATAATTCATGTCAAATAGTGTGTTGCCTTTGCCTATTCAAGAATACATTTCAACTACTTCTGAATCTCAACAAATCAGCACAAATAATTCATCAAATTTTAGCTCTTCTTCTAATACTCCCACAGTTGTAACTAGATCTCAAAGAATAGTTAAAACTCCAAGCTATCTCAGAGATTATCACTGTGGAATGATTGTTAATAACACCACGTCTTCTACTACTCATCCTTTATTAAATGTTCTTAACTATAGCAAGTTGAATCATCCTTACAAGGCTGCAGTCATGGCTATCACTGGAGTGTTTGAACCCCAATCTTATGCTCAAGCCAGTGACAAACAAGAATGGGTACATGCTATGACAGAAGAGCTCAAGGCTTTGGAATCCAATCACACCTGGTCCATTGCTCCCCTTCCTGCAGGGCATCATGCCATAGGCTGTAAATAGGTTTATAAAGTAAAATTTAGAGCTGATGGTTCAATTGAGAGGTATAAGGTCAGATTAGTTGCAAGGGGGTATACTCAAAAAGAAGGAATAGATTATTTTGATACATTTGCTCCAGTTGCAAAGCTTGTAACTATAAAACTTTTGTTAGCATTAGCATCAGTTCATGGTTGGCATCTCCATCAATTAGATGTTAATAATGCTTTTCTACATGGTGATTTAAATGAAGAAGTGTATATGACCATCCCTCTAGGGTATAGTCCTAAGGGGGAGAAATCTCTACCATCTAATTCAGTTTGCAAGTTGCACAAATCATTATATGGATTAAAGCAAGGTTTTAGACAATGGTTTGCAAAATTCAGTAACTCTCTGATTGAGGAAGGTTTTAAACAATCAGCTAATGATCAGTCCTTGTTTATAAGGAAAGTTAGAACTAGTTTCATGGCATTACTTATCTATGTTGATGACATAGTAATTGCTAGCAATGATGAAGCTACTGTACAGAAATTAAAAGTCACTCTCGATGCAAAATTCAAACTTAAAGATTTAAAACCTTTAAGGTTCTTTCTTGGTCTTGAGGTTGCCAGATCAACTAAAGGCATTTCTCTATGTCAGAGATCATACGCTCTATAACTTCTTACTGATGTAGGATATTTGGGATGTAAAGTTGCCAGCACACCTATGGAACCAAATCTAAAACTCAGCAAAGATGAGGGAGATCCTATTGAAAATGCTTCTTTATATAGAAGAATTATTGGGAAATCGCTATATCTTCTCATACTCGATCAATAGATTAATTCAGTTTCTTGTTGAACCAAGGATCCCCCATATGGAAGTAGCGCAAAGAATACTTCGATACATTTAAGGAACTCCATGACAAGGCTTATTCTTTCCCAACAATTCAAATGTGCAACTGGAAGCCTATGCTGAATCAAAGTGCCCAGATATGCAGTTCAAAGTGTTTACAGATGCTGATTGGGCTACATGCCCTGATACTAGGAGATCCATTACAGGTTTTTGTGTGTTTTTAGGAGACTCTCTTGTGTCATGGAGATCCAAGAAGCAGACTACCGTATCTAGATCATCAGCTGAAGCTGAATATAGAGTCATGGCCAATGCTACATGTGAATTGACATGGCTTCTATCTCTTTTAAAGTAAATTGGAATAGTTCATTCAAAACCAGCAATTTTGTACTGTGACAATAAGGATGTTCTTCATATTGCTGCTAATCCAGTGATTCATGAGAGAACAAAACACATTGAAATTGACTGCCATCTAGTTAGAGAGAAGATTCAAGTAGGCTTGTTGAAGACTTTACATGTGTCTACTAAGAACCAGCTTGCAGATGTGTTAACTAAGGCCTTACATGCAAATCAGTTCAAGGAGTTAATGATCAAGATGGGAATTAAGAATTTGTATAGTCCATCTTGAGGGGGAGTATTAAACAGCATCGATTAGTTAGATTAGTAGTTATCAATTCAGTTAGTTTGTTTGTTTATTTAGTTAGTTATAGCCAGCTGTATAGTTAGTTACAAGGTAGCTTATAAATAAGAAGTTTTCATGATGTAATTGAAGTAAGTTTTGAATGAGAAATTAATTGTTCATTTCTTCCATTTTTCTACTCTGTTTTTCTCTGTTCAGTAATATGAGGGAAAGTGGGTGCTTGCCCAACACACAGCCATGTACATTTTTTATCAGGTTGATGAAGAGGCAGGAGAAAGTCGAGATGGCGATTGAGCTCTAGAATGACATGATGGAGAAGGGATTTGGATCATATGTTTTGGTTTCTAATGTATTGACTGAATTCCTATGTAGTATGGGGAAATCGGAGGATGCAGAGCACTGTTTCTTGTAGATGATAGATAAGGGGAAGAAGCCCAGTCACCTTTCTTTTAGAAGGATCAAGTCCCTCATGGAACTGACTAAAAACCACAAGGCCCTTTAGAATTGATCGAATAAGATGGCACTTTTTGGTCCTCTAGTTAAAGGTTCTGAAACGGATTGTCCAACAGAGGCGTCAAGTTCACACTTGCTTCCAAGCTAACTATGTCAGATGGTTGTAACTAATTATAATAATGATAATTTTACTAAAGTGGCTCCAGATATGGGTTATTTATTGCTGGTATGGCAGGCTGGCATGCTATACGAAATGGAGCAAGTATAAAAAGGTATTGGGACCTCTACAAAGGTGTTTTCTTCCCCAAGAAGATTTGATTTATTTGCATACCATGTAAAAGGTCAATTCAGTATCATGAGTGTTGAATCTAATATCTAGAATTTTCCTTGTCTAAAAAAAATGTGGATCCCATGGCTTATTATTGTCACTTAATTAAAAATTCTTCGCCCTCATCAAATCAAGCAGCTGATATGTCTTTCAAGTTAACGAGGAAATTTTTTAGCAAACCAGCATGCATACCTCCATCATTTCCTCTTAATTTGGGGATACGACGAACACCAGGACCGGTACATTACTTCATTTTGATGATGTGGATCCCATAGGCATATTGTTGTAATCACCTGCAAGCACAACCGGTACATTACTCCATTTTTCTGAGGGCATTTGCAAACTCCAGAATTTTTATAACCATGACCTCCAAATCAATAGACTTTGCATCTAAATCCAATGTCATTCTCTCTTTCTCTTTATGTTTCTGTTTTTCGATCATTAATTAACTCATTTAGTCAAAATAGTTATTTATACATACAACTCTCTCCAATTACGAATTCATTATATGTTATGATAATTAGTGTCATGCAATTGATATTATTTTGGATTATTTGGCCCAGGATAGCAATTCGAATAGTGATCAAATGGCGATTGTTTTTAGTTTATACCTTTTTATACATAAAAATGTGTAGATAAAAAATATGAATAGGCCTTGGATGCAATTCGTATGACTTTTGGTTGATTTGGTTTGTCGGGTGATTTCAGTTTCTCTTTTTCAATTTATGAAGTTTTTGATGATGTGCCTTTATGTAGATACCATTTAGTCATTTAGTCACTTTGCTTTTTACATCTCTCCCTGTGTATGTATGTATATATTTGATTTCAATGTTTAAAGAAAAAATCAGAAAATATTTCATCAACAAAGTAATTACATTGAAACGATCTATTTCAGTAACAAAGTAATTAATCTTCTGATTACTACAACAGCAGCAGATGGTCTAGTCAGAGTATGGGGTATTAGTCGTTACTAGAAAGAAGCAGCAGCAGCAGCAGATGCTATAAACACCCTACTATCTTCTCTCTCTCTCGTCGTAAAATGGTACGTCTCTCTCTATCTATCTCACCTGACCACCATGACTGAAATCCATAACTTTATGTATGCTCGTTCTATCAATCACGCAGGTTTTAATGTTCGTTTGGTTCCCTCTTAAATATGAAGCTTTATCTTCACATTTGTTCTTTGCTTAGGATTATTCTACAATAATATCGTCGCCACAATTCCTCCACCTACACCAACGGGTCGTGATGATTTCTATCTTGGGGTTTTCCTCCCAAATCTGCGTGTTTTTCCCTTTGGTATCGATAGATGGTTTTCTTAATTAGAGAATGGTAGGTTTGTGTTCTTATGGTTTATCTTAGTTGATCTCCAACTCTTAAAGAGCTCATCTTTTGGTTTGCCTTATGATTAGGCATAAATTCTTCCCAATTTATCCCTTTATTTAGTTACTTTTAGCACCCCGAACAACGTAATTGAGTTGGCTTTATCTCATAATCTTGCTACTGACTGATCCTAATTAGTACACCGAGTTTCTGGTATTTTGTAGTGATTTTACAGGTATTTGATGTCAAGAAACGGAAGAAAGAAACCGGAAGAATCAAGAAAGAAAGAAGGAAAAGTCAAAAGGGCAAAAGTGGAATTTCCACCTGGAATTCAGAGGTACCTAAAGAGAAGTTGAAGACATCTCATTCACGAGTACATAAGAAGAAATGGAACCTCAATCGGAATCCCAGAACAAAAGTTATGAGCAGTCAAAGTTGAGCCAAAAAGTCAAATAGCCGGACCAGTCCGCCCCTACCCCGGACCGGTCCGCTTTGCCAAACTCCAGAAGACCCCGGACCACAAGCAAATCGAAGAAGGCAAAAATAAAAGGAACCGGTCCGCCCTAAAATAAAAAGAACCGATTCGCCTTATAGGCAGACCGGTCCGCCTAAGGCCCGGACCGGTCTGGGCTTCGATATTTGTAAATCCTATCTCTTCCTAAAAAGACTCCTAGTGCAGCTGAACTCCGAAATTGTTGTAGGGTATAAAAACCCGATTTATTATTGTTATTGGTATGGAGAATTAGTAGGATTTTTCCTATCCTTTTCCAAAAACCCTAGTTTAGCTAACAATTTCAGTTTTAATTTAAGGATTGAAGAATTATCCAGTGATTTTTGTGAGTACCAGTTTCATTCATTGTTGCACTTACTACTTGAGTAATTTTAGTAAGTATTTCTTATTTCCAATTCCTTTCTACATCTCATTACCATTTTCCTTAGACTAATTATGAATTCCTGCACATCAATCATTGTTTTCATTAAATTCAACATGTTAGGCTAGATTTTCAAAGGTCGGGGGTACATGAACCCAGCCTGATGTGTTAGTGTGTGTGTATAAAATTAATCTGATGAATTTAGTGACTGATTATGATCGTATTGCATAGTTACACAATAATTGTAGATCTTTATATCTCGTTTGCCTCTGGGTACTCGTGATGATTTAGAGTGGAATTTGAGTGTCACTATCGCGATACTGATTTACTCATCCTCAGATTAGGTATGACGCGGGCTTGAACCTCTCATACATAATGCTTGGGAGTACTAAATTCCGGGTCAGATCAATCAGATAAATTTATGATTAATATTATAACTGCAATACACTAGGGTTGGGGGATTGTATTCCCATCCTATTTTTCTCATCATTTAAAACAAAAAGTTTCAAATCATCGTTCATTCGTAATTTCGGTAGATTAGTATAGTTGCATTTCTTCATCATTTCATTATCGCATTTAGCTGTAATCAATCTCAAAACCAAATCAATTTTTCCTTTTCTTTTTAGAGTCAAAGTTAGGGTCTCTCCGTCTCTTCCCGTCTTCACAACTCTGTTGTCCTTTTTCCCTGAGGATCGATACCCGACTTACTGGGATTATTACTTGAGCGACAGGCTTACACTTGAGCCTAGAGTGAACGCATTTCTGAGACACATTTTCAGTCGCGTCACCTTAGCTGCATTCCATTACAACGCTACAAATGTTGTGTTCGCGTACGAGACTTCCACATTAGGGTGTGTTATATAATCTTTTGTATCTCTACCTCTATAAACCGTGTGATTTTAATTTGGTATTGATAAATGTTTGATTTATGGTTCTCATGCATTCACATATATGGTTATCTCTTGGGGGTTAAGATCCGAGTTTTTATATTCTTCTAATATAATTGTTTTTTTATAGGTTAAAGATACGAGTATTAACATTGTTGTGATATTATTGCTTTTTTTTATAATGCACATGATCAGAGTAGAGATCTACGCAGCGTTACGGGAGTTTTATTGGCGCTTTCAAGAAATGGGGTATGTGCCCGATAATAATTTTGTTCATGTTGTGGAGGAAGAGCAAAAAACGAATGATCTTTTATTCCATAATAAGAAGATTTCCATTGCATTTGGGATTATGAACTCGCAGAGTGGATTGCCTATTCGAATTATAAAGAACCTTAGGATTTGTGGTAACTGCCATCCAACGCCTTTTGCTTTTCATTTTTCAGTACTCATACATGTTTAAGGATTACTATAATGCACTTATTATGATTGTATAGACATAAATCGATGATTTGGTATATATATTGTTCGACATGGACTATTTGTATAATTGAGTAGTTTTGGTTTTCATTGATAAATGTTTTTTTTTTAATATTGTTGTTGGGTTATTTTTTATTTCCTAAACACGGTGGTTAGTCCTATAAATAAAGGTAACTATGTCCAATTTTTTTTAAATTGTTTACAATTATTTATGTTATATAATAAATATTTTCGACTTGAGTATTGGTGTTATTCTCATGAATTGACTTGAATCGAGTAAGATAGCTTGATAATTCTGCCGTTAATTTGTATTGGGTCATCGTCTGGATGTGTATCGGTGTTGTTGAGGACTATTTATATTGTTGTACTGCTTTTTATTTTTTTTAACCTCGTGGTGGATAGTCCTATAAACGAGGAAAATTTTGCCTAATTTTTTTTAAATGTTTACACTATCGTGTTATAAAAAATAATTTCCTACTTAAAAGTATTTGATGGTATGATTCTATTTGTGCGAGATCCATGACACTAATAGTATTGTTCTCGATTATTTTTTATTCGTTAAACACGGTGGATATAAGCAAAGAGTAGTTTGCCCAAAATTTTTAATTTGTTTTATATAATAGTTTTCCATTATTATGACGAAATGAAATGAGTATTGTTTACACTTAAATCAGGGTGGATTGTTCTATAAACGAAGAAAATTCTAACCTAATATTTTAAATGTTTTTACACTATTTTGTGTTATAAGGTAAATTTTCTAGCTTGATTATAAAGGATTCAATATTTTGGGGAACGATATTTTTGTTGTTTTGCAATTATGTATTTATGAAATTTTTGTCGTTTCGCGATTATGTACTTTGGAAATTTTAGCCGTGTATTTATTGGTTTATTATGTATTCATATTTATGGTTTGTATCTGATTATTGTTAAATCGATGATGTGGTTTAAATGACGTACAGTATTGTTGTTGTCGAGTATTTTTATTTTTTTAAACAGGATGGATATTCCTATGAATAAAGGAAATTATGTCCAATTTTTTTAAATTGGTTACAATGTGTGGGGTAAAATAATCTTTGGCTTAAATATTGCACATTTATTTTGACTACCATTTTTTGGAATTTTAACATAAACGAGTACTGTTGTCATGAATTTTCGTTGTTACTGAATAACATAAACGAGTATTTTTTTTCTTTAACGAGGTGGATAGTCCTACAAACAAAGAAAATTATGCCTAAATTTTATAAATTGTTTACCCTAATTGTTGGATAATGAAATATGTCATTTTGCAATTATGTATTTTGAAAATTTTCTCCGTTTTATGATTATGTACTCGGGATATTTTCGTTGTGCCTTCAGGCACTGGCATTCCACTAGTGTGTGTGTGTGTGTGTGTGTATATATATATATATATATATATATATATATATATATATTGCCTTCATCATTTTTTTCATGTTAACTATTGATGCATTAGACTCTTTGTTCTTGTGTATTCAAACCTCTATTAACTTTAAGGGTCCATTTGGTTAGTGGCGAAATATTTTTTACCGTGCAACAAAATAATTCACCTAGGTAAAATATGTGTTTAGTTGGGCATTTAATATGGTGAAATAAAATAAATATGATGAAAAGTACGGTGAAACTTTAACCATTTTAAACTATGGGTAAAGTAAATAATTTAACATGTGAAAACAATGAAATTTATCTTATTACCCATACTAACCTTTCTTATTTCCACTTACAAATATCACATATTCATTAGACATTTATTTCTCTATCTCAATTAACACGATCATTAAATATTCATTTTTTTTAAAAAAAATAATATTTTATTTTTTATTTAAAATAAGAATTAAAAAAAATAAAAATTTTAAAAAAATTATTTTTTTTAAAAAAAATTAAATTAAAATTTAAAAAAATACAAAATTAAAAAAACATAATTAACTTTAAAAATAAAAAATTAATTATAAATAAATAAATGAATATTTGTTTGGTGCAAGGTAAATGTTCGGAATTTTTTTATTAATTGGAACAGTTTCATAGTTGGGACCTGTTTTTTCATAATTGAGACAGAAAAAATTAGATCGCTCTAATTATTCAATCACAGATAAATAAAACGAACAAAGATTTTTAAAGTGGTTCAGCCTTATAAGAATGGCCTACGTCCACTGTTATGTTATTGCTGAGTGTTTGGGAATTCTCGATTACAAGTTCAATCCAGAAATTCCGCCCCCTTTGAATGAGGGTGATACAAGGTATTTATAGCCCTTAGGCTGTACATGAATGGGTTGATACATTAAATGATATACATATGAAAGGGTAATACATTTAATGCAGCGTGTGCGTCAAGATGATAAACATTCAATGAATGATTGAACTATTGACATTCTGGCAATTAATACTACGGTCGAAATGCAGCTCGGACCGCCTTAGTTGTTCGTTGCTCAGGAGTTCCTCGGAGCGCTTGAGTATCTCGGAGTGTTGCAGTTCCTCGGTATATCATCGTTTCTCGGGGAAAACATGAGTTGGTCGAGGAAATGAACTTTCTCGTTGTTATTGTGCCACGTAGATTGACAAGTGCCTTCGTATGATTCGTCCACATCAGCATATTAATTTTGGTATCAACAGAAGCCCCCAATGTTTCATATTTCGAATTTTGAGGAGTATGGAACATTCTTTCTCGGTTTATGGCAATATTGAATGATCTTCCTGGGTTTTAGGAGCATCGTATTTGAATTTATTTCCAAGTTCAACGAATCCGCCTTTTTTCGAACTTTTGAGAGCGCTTCGATCTTAGTGCCCTTTTTGTCCTTTTAGCCGTCGGAAGTTCAATAGTTTCTTTTTTGTAATCATTTCCTTCGCCGCTTCCCAATGCAAAGTATTTAAACTTCTTAGGTAACCATACCGTCTTCTTCTTTTTCCAATATCCTGCATTCAAGCTTTCTATTTTCTCCTTCTCTCTTGTGCGTTCATCCTAGTTTTCGTTCGTTGTCAACATACCTCCTTTCTTCCTGTAAGATCTTCTTCCTTTCTTCTGTATCTCTTTTATTCAGTATGGTTTATATTGTGGAGTCTGTTGAGAAATTTCGTTCCGATTTTTCCATTCCTTCCTGGGTAACTCTGGAGGTTCTTTCTGAGCCTTTAGATTATTTTCGATTGGCTGAGGGACATTGGTTCCCCAGTCTATTCATAGCTGAATGTGGATTTTATTTTCCACCAAACCCATTGTGTCTTGAGTTTTGTCAGTATTTTGATTCTGTCCCTGCAAAAATAGCCCCCAATTCATGGAGAATAATTAATAGGGTGTACAAATTAAATCTAACTCATGGGACTCGTATAGGGATCCCTGAAATTATGTATTGCTATAAATGGGCCACTCTAGATAATATTTATTACTTAAAAACTAGGTTTCTGAATAGGGATCTTGTAGTTAACCTCCCTGACTCAAATAGAGATTATTTTGAACATGGGTTGGTTATTAAAAATTGGCAATATGCCCCTTTAGTTGGAGATGGAGTATACAACGGTCCCAGATGCCCCCCATATGGCAATGGGATAGGTTTATTTTTCATTTTATTTTACTTATGAAATTATTCTTTCATCATGTTTGACAAAATGTATGACTGATATCTCATTATGTATGTATTTGCAGTTGATAGCAAAAGAAAAACTCCAAAAGAATCAGAGGTTAATATTAAGCATCTGAAACTTATATGGGGCTTGCATAAGAACGTTGCAGATGAGCACATCAGGTCTGCATTATATTTGTTACAGTATAAGAGTTATACAACCTCTTATACTGCTCGCCCTGTTGAGCCAGCTTCAACTCCAGAGGGTTCTTCTTCAGATTCTCATCTTCCTTTAAGTCAGAGAATGGGCAAGAAAAGAGCTCCTCCTGCTCTATTTGATGACATTACTTCGGCTGCTGGGGCCAAGAAAAGCAAAGTTGATGTCCCAGAGGGGACTAAGAAGGTGGATGTTGCATCTTCCAAAGCTGCCGATAAGCCCCCAGTGGCTCCGAGCAAGAAAGTTGCTCCAGCAGAAGTGATTACTATCTCTCCGACCAAGAGTTCTTCCTTGGTTGAAGCTGCTGAAGTCCCTTTGAGAAGATTGAGGAAATCATCCTCAGTCAATTTGGCTGAAACTGTCCTTTCTCCATCCTCTAGTGTTGTTGGTGTTCCAACCATCATTCCTCCTAGCTCTGCAATGAGCTCGGTAAAAACTTGGATCATACCCGAGGTCCAAGGAATTGATGAAAATATTTCTAGGGATATGTTGACATCCCTAGCTACTCGTCACCTTGCTTCAGTAAATTTCTCACATTCTGAATTTCTTTCTTTCTCTGAATACTTGTATTTTTGCACTGACCTGTCACTTTTTCGTTTGTTCAGCTGGTGAATTGTTTTAATAATATCGTGAAGAAGGATGAAGCTATTAAAGCTTCAAGCTCCTCGTCAGGTGTAGAGGATGCTCTGCTGGGTTTGACCCAATCCTTGAAGGAATCTCTCGCCAACAGTATAGTGAGGACAAAGCTGTTTGGGAGAAAAAGTTGTCTACAGTTGAGGCCGAGAAGGTGAAGATGGTCGAGATCTCCAAGAGTTTGGAGAATAAAGTGAAAAATTTAGAGGTCGAGCATAAGAAATATGACGACAAACTCAAGAATTTTGGAGAACTTGAGGACAAGCTGAGGAAGGCAGAGGAAGAATTATCCACCCTGCGAGATATCAAGGGCAAAAAAGAAGAATTGGATGCGAAGCTCTCCTCGGAGAAATTGAGGAGAAAGCTCGCAGTTAAAAAATCCTTCAGCTCAGGCTGGGATAAAGGATGGGACAAGGGGATTGCTGCGATGACATCCCAAGTTCAATATGGGAAGTTGAAATACTTCCGAGATGGCTGGGTAGCTGCCCTATAGGAATTAAAGATCAAGGATGATTCCGATCTATTCCAGTTGCACCTCCCTGGTCCTCCTCCACCAATTGTGTAAGAAGAAGAAGATGAGCCTGCCTCTGATGAATCTTCTATGGCCATAGGTGATCAAGTCTCTGCCTCTCTTCCTGCTGCCAACGAGGACATTTCTTCCATGCCTCCTCCTTCTGAGAAAATTTCAACTCTTGCTGTTCAAGCTGCTATCACCTCCGAGCAACCAAGCTCCTCGTCCCAGCCTCCCGAGAAAGTCTTGGGAGACAAGGAAAAGGTGTGAAGTTGTTCGGTATCATTTCTATCTTTTATTATCACTTGTAATCAAACAATGTAATCTTTTGATGATCTAATAAAATACATTTTTGTTCATCTCTGTTGTTGATGATTTGTTTTTGTTGATTGTTGTCTTTTTCTCATCCTTAGTTTGTTGCTAGAATGGAACTGATATCTGCACATGATACCAAGCTGATGCAGCAATGTCACGAATATTATAAGGCTGGTCATATAGACCTTAGTACGTCAGAAATTGCTGACATCCTTGGCCATGATGCCTTAGAACAGGCAATTGAGGCTTATCGATACTTGAAAGATTTACTCGACCGAGCTGTGGCCAACAATGTAGCCTACTACGATTTGATTGAGGAACTTCATTATTCCTTAGAATATATACAAGGTCAGTACAATGAATCAATAGCTTTGTTGCACAAGGAATATGAAAATAGATACCAACAACTTTCTTCTGACACAGGCCATAAAAAGATCCTGGCTGGATACGATGTTAGGGAAAGAACTTTAAAAGGTGAAGTTGAAGCTTACAGGCAGATTGATGAGTTGCTGGAACAGGAGAACAATAATTTGCAGAAAAAGCTGGCACAGTATGAATCTGCAGCGTCATCTTCCACTGCTTTAGTGCATGTTATCGATGAAGGTTTCTCGTTCTTAGAGGTTGAGAATGCCAAATTAAGGCAAGAACTGGACAACTTAAGAAAATTTGTTATTCCTGCGACTGCTCGGGGACGAGGAAGAACTTCTCGTGGGCGAGGAAGAGCTGTTCAAAATGTTGTCGAGGAGCAAAGTTCTCCAGTCGCTGCTCGGAGTCGATCAAGAGTTCTTAGCCGCAATGTTGAAGAGGCTCGCACTCAATCTACTTTGGAAACTCAAGCATTCCAATTAAATGCCAAAGATCGGGCTTTATCTGAAATGTCCAAGAAAAATCTATCTTTGGAAGATCAACTTACTGCAACGAAGTCTGTTTTGAATAATAAAGATGTTTTTGCCAGGAGCCTTCACGAACAATTGGATAGATTAACCTTCCAATTCCATAAACAACCCAGGGAATTTTAGATGGCAGGATACAATGAAGCCCTTGTTCATTTAGATGCTCGGATTGAACATGTCAATAATGAAGGTTATAAGCAGGGGTGGTTGAACGCCCTGGGTGTACTGAAATTGGAGCAAGGGCATTTTCTATGGGATTATCATGCTCCAGGATTACTAGATTTGCCTGTGCCACCTTTCAAATTGGACATGGAATGGATCCCAGCTCGTTCCATTCCTCGGAGTTTAATTTCAAAATATCTCGGCGATTATAGTCTTCATTCTCAGACTGAATTATCTCGCCCAGAGCATCTCTTGGATACACCTTCTGTGATGAACGTCAGAATGCTCAGAGGTATTAATTTCATCAATTCTCCTCTTTGCTTAGAAGATCCTCCTGCCGGCGAGGAACCTATTTTAAAAGCTAAAGGAAAGAGACCAATAGAATAGGTTTTTCAATGTAATAATTAGCACATATGTATAGCTTGTAATACATTTTTATCTTAATGAAAGAATTTCATTTTCTGTTTGCAAATTTGTATTGCGATTATCTTGTGTTTTATCAAATATTTGTGTATATGTATCTGTTAAAAAGATAACAATATGATGTTGTTCATCAACCAACTTAGTAATCAAAATTACAAGTATCAATGCTGCTTAATCACTTAATAATAAAGTAAGGAGTATAAAATGTTTAAACTGTTTCCAACCAACCAAGGTTGTTAAATTATGCTTGTCGACCAACTACAGTTGATGGGTTTTTACCCCCGACCAACCATACTTGGTAAACATTTTCCTAAAATGTATCCGACCAACCATGGTCGATAATTTATCCATGTCGACCAAGTATAGTTGATCACCGACCAACTATACTTGGTTCAGTTTGGAATTCTTTGTATTTTCTGGAATGATTTTACTTTCCAACCAACTTGTTGGCTTATTTTCAAATCAACCGTAGTTGATTATTGAATTATCAGGTTCTTTCGAACTATCTTGTCCACTAGTTATCTTACCAACCTTAGTTGGTCACGCTAGTGTACGCCTCCTAACCAAAGGAGTATATTTTTTGGTTCTTTCGAACTTTTTGTCCACTAGTTATCTTACCAACCTTAGTTGGTCACGCTAGTGTACGCCTCCTAACCAAAGGAGTATATTTTTTGGTTCTTTCGAACTTTTTGTCTTCTTTTTGCTATTGAGTAGCGTAGTGTACAACACTAGTATTCCCCGAAAAACTTTCAAACAAAGGAGAAGAAAATGGTGAAAACACCATCGTTTTATTCATATTGATGGAACCGTTGTACATTTTACATCATTGATAATACTTGTGAAGCTGTTCAGCATTCTAAGCATTCTTGAATTATTCTCCTTCTAGAGTTGTTATTCGGTAAGTTCCTGGTCGAACAACTTCTGTAACTCGGTAAGGCCCATGCCAGTTTGCCTCCAATTTATTGTGTTTCTGAATTACCTTCTTTAGCACATAATCTCCTTCTTTTAAATCATAGATCTTCACCCTTTTATTGTAGAACAGAGCTGTGCGTTGTTGGTAAGCAGCATTCCTAATGGCTGCCTCTTCTCTTACTTCCTCGAGCATATCCAAATCCAGTCTTCTCATCAAGTCGCTGACTGGGGAATTGAAATTCAGCACTCTGTGTGTTGGGAGACCTAACTCGGCAGGTATTACAGCCTCACTTCCAAATGCCAACATATATGGTGATTCTCCAGTTGCTGCTCGGGGAGTTGTTCGGTAAGCCCACAATAATGATTGTAGCTCGTTAATCTAGTTAGCTTTAGCTTCACTTAGCCTTTTCTTCAAACCATTTAGCAGTGTTCTATTCGTTACTTCAGTCTGTCCATTGCTTTGATGATGGCCTGGCGCTGAATGGACCTTCATAATGTTCGACTGATGACAATAAGCAGCAAATTCCTCGTTATCAAATTGGGTTCCATGGTCTGTGATGAAGGCATGAGGGAGACCATATCGACAGATGATATTCTTCCAAATGAACTGGTATACCTTCTCGTACGTCATGTCGATGAGGGGTTCAGCTTCTACCCACTTAGTAAAATAGTCTACTGCGACAACGAGGTACTTGAATCTTCCTCGAGTGGTCGGCAATGGTCCCACCAAATCAATTCCCCACATGGCGAATGGCCAAGGGGAAGTTATAGGTGTCAACAATGCTTGTTGAGTTCGTCGGATAGAGGAAAAATGTTGGCATTTGTCACATTTCTTAGCATAGGCTATACAATCAGCCCTCATCGTCGGCCAATAGTATCCTTGAGTCATTACCCTTTATAAAAGTGTTCGACCTGCTACATGAGCTCCACAAGACCCTTCATGGATTTCTTCAATCAAATCTTTCACCTCGGAGGGATGTACACATCTCTGCAATCCTACATAATTCCTCGTCTATATAAAATACCATTAGTTAATACATACCGAGCAGCTTTATACTTTAATTTTTTGGCAGCGAGCTTATCCTCTGGCAATCCTCCCTCTTCAATATATATCCTGATGGGATCCATCCAAGATAGTCCTAAATCAAGGGTAATAACATTCATCGTCATGTTTTCATCTATGCTCCGACTTTTCAATATTTCAATTGGTATCGTTCTTCGCAGCTCGGTACGAGTAGCTGATGCTAGTCGGGCCAGTGCGTCTGCTCGTACATTCTCCATCCTCGATATTCTCACCAATTGAATGGCATCAAATTCTATCAGTAACTCCATCACCTTTGCATGATACTTTACCATTAAATCTCCTTTAACTGCATACGTTCCTGTCATATGATTTACAATTAAATGAGAATCACTGAATACAATTACTTGCCGTGCTTCCATAACTTTTGCTAAGTTTAAACCTGCTATCATGGCCTCATACTCAGCTTCATTATTAGAGGCTTTGAAATGGAATCGTAAAGCATAATCCATGTCAATCTCGTCTGGGGTGCTCAAAACAATTCCTGCGTCGCAACCTGCTGTGCAAGATGAGCCATCTACATATAATCTCCATAGTGGTAACCCGTCTTCAAATTTCTTATCTGATAGAGTTCCTCGGTGAAATATTTGTTGCTTCTTTTCATTCTCCCCTGGCACTTTTCGCTCCTCGTTGACCATCTCTTCTGGTTCTTCAACCATCCGGGGCTGGTTTGAATTTGAAGTTGATAATCTTTCTACATCCATAGACCCTTTTACCAACCGAAGTTGGTCTGGACTTATGTCTGTTGATCCTGTAACATCCACAGGTTGGTCAGCGAGCAGTTTTTGTTCCTCGGGGGTATCAGGATATGTAAATTCTGCTATAAAATCTGCTACAGCTTTCCCTTTCAATGATGCTCTGGGCTCATACACAATATCATATTCACCGAGTTCTATCGCCCAGTACATCAGTCTTCCTGATTTTTCTGGCTTGTGAAGGGCTTGTCTCAATGGCATGTCGGTATACACAATGATGGTATGGGCCTGGAAGTATGGCCTCATTCTTCTACTTGCTTCAATTAATGCCAATGCCAATTTTTCTAACTTTGGGTACCTGATCTCTGCACCTCGGAAAGCCTTACTTGTGTAATAAATTGGTTTCTGGACTCCATTCTCCAATCTGATCAATGTCGAGCTAACTGCATTCTCTGATACTGCTAGATACAAGTACAACTTCTCTCCTATTATTGGCCTAGACAACAATGGAGGTGCTCCCAAATACTTTTTCAAGTCTTGAAAGGCCTTTTCACATTCATCAGTCCACTAGAAAGTTTTTCGAAGTGTTTTGAAGAATGGGAGGCATTTGTCAGTTGCTCGGGATACAAATCTGTTGAGCGCTGCAACTCGTCCTGTAAGACTCTGCACTTCTTTCTTTGTTATTGGAGATCGCAACCCTAAAAGAGCTTTGATCTTATCTGGATTTGCTTCAATGCCTCGCTGGTTGACAATGTATCCGAGAAACATTCCTTCTCGTACTCCAAATGTGCACTTCGTCGGGTTGAGTTTCATCTGGTATTTATCCAGATGATCAAATGTCTGAGCTAAGTCAACTAAATGATTTGCAGCTTTCTTGCTTTTTGTCAGCATATCATCGACATAGACTTCCATGTTGCAACTGATTTGTTCGGTGAAGACCTTGTTCATCAGCCGCTGGTATGTCGCTCCTGCATTTTTTAAACCAAAAGGCATAACATTATAGCAATAAGTTCCCCTAGGGGTAATAAAAGAAGTACTTTCCCTGTCTTCAGGTTTCATCTTGATCTGGTTGTAACCAGATACGCATCCATGAAGCTGAGCAGCTCATGTCCCGAGGTAGCATCCACTAGTTGGTCAATTCTGGGCAATGGAAAATGATCTTTTGGGCATGCCTTGTTGAGATCAGTGAAATCAACACACATTCTCCATTTATTGTTCTTCTTCATTACCATCACCACGTTTGCCAGCCAGTCTGGATATTTCACATCTTCAATGAATTGGGGTTTGTGGAGCTTCTCGACCTCCTCTTGTATGGCTTGATTCTTCTCGGGGCTAAATACCCTTCTTCTCTGCTTTACGGGCTTGATCTCCTTATTCACATTGAGTTCGTGACATAAGAAGTTTGGATCTATTCCTGGCATGTCCTCATGACTCCACGCGAAAGTTTTCTTCCTGTTTCTCAAGAACATTATCAATTCTTGTTTTATTGAAGCATCCAACGACGAACCTATCTGGGTTACTCGTTCAAGGTGCTCCTCGTCCAAAATAACATTTTCTGTAGATTCTACTACCTGTCCTTTTACAAGTTGGGTTTCATCCCTGGGATCAAGAGTTTCAATTTCTATACCTTCCTCTACCTGGTAGGTAATAGTTTTTTTTCTTGATTCCTCAAGCTCCTCTTGCTCGGCAGACAAATAATAGCATTCTCGAGCTACTTTTTGATCACCTTTTACAACTCCTACTCTAAAGTTTGTTGGGAATTTTAAGCATTGATGCACTGTAGATGGAACTGCTTCGAACTTCTTTAAACCAACTCTTCCCATGATGATGTTGTAGGCTGACTGCACATTCTTATCCATCACAGAGAAGCGTATTCTTTCTGTTCGACAGGCAGGCCAAGTTCCAATGAATATGTCCAACTTGATCGTCCCAAGTGGAAAAACTTTCTCGCCAGCAAAACCCAGAAGGGGTCTGTGATAAGGTTCCAATTGAGATAATTTCAAATTCAAACTATCAAAACATGAATAGTACATGATGTCTGCCGAACTACCATTGTCCACCAACACCCTTGAAATCACCACATCTTTCATCCTCATTTTGATCACCAAGGGATCGTCGTGAGGGTAAAGAACACCGGCCAAATTGTTTTTTGAAAAACCAATAACTAGCTTCTCTTTATTTACCTTCCTCGGACGATCATCCTCGGCAAGATTTATTCGTTGAATACATGAGCAGGCTTGAGCCTCTCCGAGATAGGCCTTTCTTTCTGTAGTGAGGTCTCCCCCTCCAGCATCTCCTCCTGTAATAACATTACAATCAAATGACCCAAAACGTATGGAAAACACCTCTCGTTCAGGCTGTCTTGGCTTCTTCGGAAGATCGGGGTCTTCATCTGGATCATCTTCATGATTTCTTTTCTTTTTCTCCTCCGTCCGACGAGGAGATCTGGAACGATCTTTGGTTCTATCATCATTCTTCCTTTCACCTCTGCGATCTACATACTTTGACAACTTTCCTCTTCGGATGAGCGTTTCAATCTCATTCTGAAGGGCTATGCAATTTTTGGTCGTATGGCCATGATCTTTATGGAACTCGCAATATTTGGCCCTATTCCTCAGTTCAGGATTGGTCCTCAGTTTATCTCGCCACTTGATTTCTTCGTTATTCTTGATTTCTTCTAAAACATGATTAATACCCATCTTCAATGGAGTATAGTTATCATATTTCTTCAGGACTTCCCATGATGTCCTATTATTCTTGGAGTGCTTGTCATTACCATTACCTTTTTGCTCTTTCTTCTTAGATTTGTCAACCTCCACCTTGGTTTCTTTATCCATATTCTTCTTCGCAGCCATAGCCTCCTCGGCATTCATGATTTTGGCCGCTTTTGCCATCAACTCCGACATAGTTTTAGGTGGATCTTTGGCCAAAGTATAATATAACTTGTTAGGCAGCAATCCACTCATCAAAGCAGTGATCGCTGTCTTTTCTTCGTAATCTATGACTTCCAACTTCTCGTTATTGAAACGAGTTATGTAATCTCTAGTACTCTCACCTGATTTTTGTCTAACACTTAACAAGTGTGCTACTCGTTTTACTGGATTTGCTCCAAAATAGAAATTACCAATGAACAACTCAGCTAACTGAATGAAAGTCGAAATCTTACCCCGAGGAAGATTGTTGTACCATGTCTGCGCAGATCCGGTAAGAGTTCTCGAAAATGCTCTACATCTCATCTCGTCGGGGACAGCATATATGTCGGCAGCAGCCTGGTATTGTTCTATATGAAGAACAGGATCTGTCTTTCCATCATATTTAGGGGTCACTACAGGTGCTTTAAATTTTGATGGTGTAGGAAAGTTCACAATGGCCTGCACAAAAGGTGTCCCTTGAACAAAAGTTCTCTGTAAGGTATTCCTTTCTTTAACCATTTCTCCAAGTCTATCCTCCAATCGCTGAATGGAACCCTTCCACGCTTCATTTCCTTCCTCGGGCTGCTTAGTCCGAGCAATTGATTGTTCTGACGTAGCTTCCTGAGATCTATTTCGACGAGTAGCTGGTCTTGATTGTGCTGATCCTTCTCTCAAACCTGATGGTGGTCTAAACCTTCTCGATGGTGCTCTAGGCGGACTCATATTTCTCCTTGGTCCTAGCCGACTGAAAGGAGATGCTCTGCTTAATCTTTCTAAGGCGCTAGTTCTCTCCGGAGAGAGGGTGATATGTTGATCTGTATCCGTAGCCCGTATCGATGAAGTTCGCCCAGGTTGATAAGAAAAATCATTGGATTCTTCATTACGATATGACTCAGTACGCCTGGATCGCGATTGCCCACGATCACTCCTTTGCCTTGAATGAGTAGGTGCACCGCCGTGAAGAGTTTGAATGAGTTGCCTCATTGTTTCTTGCATGGCTGTTTGTCCTTCAGCCAGATTCGTCATAATTCCAGCCAGATCTGGAGGTGCAGATGGATTTGGAGGATTTCCAGTATTTCCAGCATTTCGATTACTGGATTCTGGATTATCTGCCATTGATGATAAGTGATTTTTGGTGAAAAATGATAGCAACAGTCGATTCCCACAGACGGCGCCAATCTGTTGATGTAAAAAATTAGATCGCTCTAATTATTCAATCACAGATAAATAAAACGAACAAAGATTTTTAAAGTGGTTCAACCTTATAATTGTAATACCCCGTACTTTATGCGATATTTATTTTTGGGGATTAATTGAATTAAATGCTTATTAATTGGAAATTAATCCGGATAATAATATTAACGAGATGTGAGTTAGTATATTATTATAATGTGCATACTTGGCATCATATGAATATTGGTAATATTGAAATTGTCGTGAGATATAAATACGGCAATTTGGGAATTTTGCTTGACGCGTGTGACCGCCACGTCATGATATTGTGCTACATAATTAAAAAGTGAATTTTAGTTCCATTAACCGTATGGTCGTTTTGAGTGCGCCAACGCGTCCGGAAGGGTCGAGATAGTCAGAAAACACTAGCCGGAAGTTTAGTTTGGGTCCCGGGATATTTGTGGGCCATACCGGCATCATAAGGGGTATTTTAGTAATTTGTATTTTTGGGAATTAAAAAGTGACGAAAATTGAATTAATAAGCTGACTATTTCCTTAACCCACTTAACCCACTACTACCATTTAGAGACTTAATGGGCTACGGGAGAAGTTGAAATATACTTCCAACTTACCAAAATCAAGACACACCTCCATAACCTCCATTGTCTTCTACCTTGGGAAGAGTTTGAGAGAGAGAGAGAAGGAAGAGAATTCTGCAGAAAGTGAGAGGGAGAACAACTTGGCTATCAAGATTCAACACCAAATTCTGAGATAATTAAGGCAAGTGATTTAAACTCCTTTAATTCAAGATATGTTTCCATGTTTAGGAATTTTCAAAATTGATTTTTGGAGATAAATTAGACCCATGAATTGAAAGTTAAAGGACATAAATTATGTAGGAATTGCATGTAGTATATTCTGGACGAATTTATATGTTGAAAACAGAACCTTGATGATCAAAAGGTAGAATTAGAAGAAACTTAATGATGTTCTTGAATGGAAGAAATCTGGGAATTATTTTGATGTAGTTTTAATCCAAAGTAAGCCTTTAAATGATGAATTATGGGATTTAGAATGTTATTACTGATGTAGGATGTTAGTATAACGTTATAGTAACCTTATCTTGAAGTTTCATGCTTAAAAATGGTGATTTGGGACGAAACTGTAACTGCAAAACGAAGCAGCCCGTAACAGACCTGTGTAATCGATCGATCGACATTCATCAGTCGATCGATCGACAAAATCGATCGATCGAAGGTCAAGGTCGATCGATCGACCTTCCCAGAATAACTAAAGTTTTCCTTAATTGGATTTTAATGGTGTTAACCCTTGATTAATATCATTGGAGACTTTGTGAATACCCTTAACCTTAAGGAAGACCAGTAGGCATGATTATGAGATTGGACTTTAATTGGAATTTAATTTGAGGAATTATTCTAAATTAATGAAATTCGTTATGTGAGATAATATTTGGGTAAATAGTACAAATTCGAATAATTTGATGAAATAAGGTTTGGGGCAGAAGTAAAGACCTTAGGTATAAAGATATTATATGTGGGAATTATAGGAACTTAATAGTCTATTTGAGATAGGTTCCAAGTTTAAGAAATTACGACGTGAGACGTGTCGACTGTTTAATTTATATATTATCGGGTTACTTGAAATATATGAATTGGGAAAAATGGTATAATGATGAAGAGTATACCCTTATTATTATCGAGATATCTAAGATGTGTGAATGCTTAGTATATAATCTTATGTGTATGACATACCTACCATACTTGCTATCACGGAGGTTACGTTCGCTTAGGACCTTCTTATCCTTGTGTTGCCCGGATTTAGATTGGTGCCTAGAGGACATAATTCAAATGAATGACTTATTTGTGAGTTAATGAGCCAGCTGACTATGGAGCGTAGGTATGTACGTGACCATGGATATGATTGAATTATGTTCGCCTCCATTTTTGTGTGTGGTGTTTATTCCAACAATTCCTGAGAGATTCGGAATTTGTAATCCTTATGTACGTGATGTACCGGGATGGATAGCAGAGTATGTGTGCACCGCAGCTTAGCCCTTGGGTGCTTGTATTGTATATTTATGATGTAAAAAAAAAATATACGGTTATATGAGAAGGAATTTACTATGTTAAATTGTGAGTATAATTATAGTAATGTTTTTATCAATAAATGGTTTTGTTATTAATTGGGAATCCGGGAATTAAAGTAGAACTCTCTATTTAATTGTTAAGGATGGAACGTATAATATGAACCGAGTAGAAGCGTTAGAAACTCTTTAGATAGTTATGAGATAACACATGAATGGGTACAGGAACGTTAGGAGTGCACAGTTAGACGAGAGGTGAGTATCTCATGTGAGGGCACGTCCTAACATGTATTTTGCATATACTGTTTTAAATGTTTTTAAATCACTTGCAGGTTTTTAAAATATCTCCACATTCGGGCTCTGACCCGTTTGCTTTCAAATCTATCTTTTTGTAAAACCATTTTTAGGTGCCCAGCCACAAGGACACCATGCGTAGGACTCTTACTCAGATGACGAGCTGTAGCTGTTGTGGAAGCTACAGGGACTTGCTTTCAGACGCTTATATCATTTGGATTCCTTACTCATTCTTCCTCAGTTGTAGGGCATGTTGCCCAAGTTCTTTTAGATACTTTTCCATTTCAGTTTTTCAGACTTTGGCATGTATTCATTTCAGTATTTAGTATTCCATTATTTACTTCAGTTGTGGGATTATGTTATGAGGAGTTTTCCTCCAGTTTTATTTATATCATGTGACGAATATTCTATTTACTTCATTATGGTGAATGGTGTTATTAGTATTCTTTTCACTTGTTGTATGTTAATCAGACTTTAATTAAAATTTGGCAACTTACTTTTTAAATACTAGGTGGTTAGTAAAAATAAAATGTTTTCGACAGTGATGCTATTAACTGAGCTAACTTGGCATTTTGAATTAATTTAATAAAGGAGTAGCTACCCGGTATTTAATTAGTCGGGGTGTCACAGGTGGTATCAGAGCATCAGGTTCTAGTGTCCTTTAGGATCTGTACGGCTTATTATGTTTCCGCCGAGCTTTCTTTGATATAGAGCCCTAATACTAGGAATGTTGTATTAATCTTTTTACATTGGGAATTCGTACTTCCGCGATTTGTTTATTTGAATGATGAACTCATCCAAATTTACTTAAATTTTCAGATGGACCGTCCTGAAGAACTAGCTAAAACGGTTAAGGGAGTCAATGGACAAGATCGACTCACACCTCAGGTATCTCCAGAAAGGATATCAACCGCTGAGATAGCAGGTATCGTGGCACAAGCAGTTACCACTGCAGTTCTACAATACCAAGAACGCAGCATACAACTTAAAAGAGGCAAAAGACCTAGAGAGGTTAGCCAGATGCATGGGAATAAAATTGAAAAATGTGCGAAGACCCCGAAATTGCGACAACAAACTACCCAAGACCAAGTCAGTTCTAATCAACAGCGTGGTAAGATGAAGCAATTTCGAAAAGGGAATAAGGTCCCGAGTCAGCAAGACCGTCACCGTCAACAGCAAGGTCAGAAGGGGAGTTATTTCAAAGGCCGATGTTTCATATGTGGCAAATATGGCCATAAACGCCAGGATTGTCCAGATAGGGGCAGGACCCCACAGCAACAGGGTGTCCGACAGGAGTTGCAGAGGCCTATGTTTCCCACCGCCCTCCCAGCACCAGCTCAAGTACTAGCCCTAACAACTTTTCCTGAAGCTCCAGCGCAGCAGGGGCAATTACAGTACAGACATATATATAATATCAACCAGGCAGCCGCCCCTCATGCACCACCCGCGATTTGGGGTATGTTTTCTATCCACGAGACTTTTGGGTTAAACTTGGTTACTGGGATAACTCAATTATTTTATAATTACATAGTATGCGAAGACCTTAGGGTTATTAACCACAGTATTGAGCACTGTAACGTAGGTAGACTCATCACTGGAGAAATGGTTCTTTTTATATGTCGGGGAGTGGGAGTAGAGATTGGTAGATTGTTATTACCTGAAGATATGTTAGTATTAGAAATGACCGAGTATGATGCCATTATTGGTATAGATTGGCTTGTCGCGTACCGAGCCATGATTGACTGTTCCAGTAGGAGTATTATCTTTGCCACTCCCGGGCAATAGATGTTTTTGGTGGCGATGCCTCGTTTCTAGGGAGGATCGTCCACTCATTTGTACTGTATAGAGGAGAAGACCTCTAAGGAGGTGGTTATACCACTTGAATCGATTCCGGTTGTTAGAGAGTTTGCCGATGTATTTCAGGATATACCTGGATTACCTCAGTCGAGAGAAAGACTTTATTATAGACTTACTACCAGATACGAGACCTATAACACACGCACCGTACCGTATAGCTCCGGCAGATTTGCGAGAACTACGCGATCAGATTGAGCAGTTATTGGGTCAGGGGTTTATACGGAGGAATACTTCGCCGTGGGGTGCCCTGTGTTGTTCGTGAAGAAGAGGGATGGTTCACTGAGGTTGTGTGTGGACTACCGGGAGTTAAACAAGGTCACGATACGGAACAAGTATCCGTTGCCTCGAATCGATGACCTATTTGACCAGTTGAGATGAGCTTCTTACTTCTCAAAGATTGATTTGCGATCTGGATACCATCAGTTGCGTATCAGGGAGGAGGACGTCTCGAAGACTACGTTCTTATCGAGATATGGTTCCTACGAGTTTCGGGTTATGCCATTTGGTTTGACCAACGCTCCAGCAGCATTTATGGACTTGATGAATAGGGTGTTCAGGGATTTCCTAGACCAGTTTGTCATTGTCTTCATCGATGATATTTTGGTTTACTCCCAGGCAGAGGAGGAGCATGCCGAGCACTTGAGGCTAGTCTTGCAGACACTGCGCCAGAATGAGTTATATGCAAAATATGAGAAGTGCGGGTTTTGGCTGAAGGAGGTTTAGTTTTTGCGGTATATTATTTCCGACCGGGGAATATCGGTTGATCCGGGGAAGGTATCCGCGGTGAGGGAGTGGGGACAGCCCACGACATCGACAGAGATCCGTAGTTTCTTGGGCCTAGCAGGTTACTACAGGAGGTTTATTCGGGGTTTCTCCACGATAGCGGGTCCCATGACACACCTAAACCGTAAGGGTGTGCCATTCATTTGGAGTGATGCCTGTCAGTTGGCATTTGATGAGTTGAAGGACAAGTTAACCTCAGCACCTGTGTTAGCATTGCCGAGACCGGGAGTTGAGTACCTTGTTTACACCGATGCATCCTTACAAGGACTTGGAAGTGTACTGCAGCAAGAGAGTCAGGCCATAGCTTATGCTTCCCGTAAGCTTAAGCCTCACAAGAAGAATTACCCTACCCATGACTTGGAGTTAGCGGCAGTAGTATTTGCCCTTCGTATTTGGAGACATTATCTGTTGGGGGAGAAGTTTCGATTGTTCACGGATCACAAGTCCCTACAGTACCTATTCACGCAGAAGGAGTTGAATATGCGGCAACGGAGGTGGCTTGAATTCGTGAAGGATTATCAGTTCGATATCCAGTATCACCCGGGGAAGGCTAACGTGGTGGCAGACGCATTGAGCCGTAGACCGGTAGATGAGGTGGCAGATGTGTGGAAGGCCAAGTGGAAAGAATTGGGACACCAGGATGCAGTGGCCCGATCATTCATGTCTGTGATGACTGTTACACCGCAGATTGTCACGAAGGTGGTGAAGGCACAGGCAAATGACTCGTTCTGTCAGGAGCAGATAGTTCGATTATTACAGAGGGAGATGAATCCTATACCGTTAGCTCAGACGGGGGATTACGCTTCAATGGGAGATTGGTGGTTCCGAAAGGGGAGGAATTGCGGCATGAGGTGATGGCAGAGTCGCACGGCTCACGGTTTGCGGTACATCCCGGAGGGGACAAAATGTACCAAGACATGAGACGTCAGTATTGGTGGAGCGGGATGAAGAGAGATATTGCCGAGTTTGTCTCAAAATGCGCCACTTGTCAGCTCGTAAAAGTGGATCATCAGAGACCGGCAGGACTGCTACAGCCATTAGAGGTCCCGATGTGGATGTGGGAGAGCATCTCTATGGACTTTATCACGGGGTTGCCTACGTCGCAGAGAGGGCACGACTCCATTTGGGTGATTGTGGACAGGTTGTCGAAGGTCGCTCATTTTCTACCCGTCAGGACAGATTACACTGCGGGACAGTATGCCCAACTCTTTATTGCAGAGATAGTGAGACTTCACGGTGTGCCCTTAAATATCGTGTCTGACCGAGATAAGGTATTTGTTTCACGGTTTTAGGAGAGTTTTCAGCAGGCCATGGGCACGGAATTGCGGTTGAGTACGGCGTATCACCCGCAGACCGATGGGCAGACCGAGCGCACAAATCAGATGTTGGAGGACATGCTACGTATATGCACCATTGACTTTGAGGGTGGATGGGAGCAGTATCTTCCACTGGTGGAGTTTGCTTACAACAACTCCTATCAGTTCACCATTGGCATGGCACCATTTGAGGCATTATACGGTAGACCTTGTCGTTCCCCAGTATGTTGGTTGGAGGTGGGGGACAACAAACTACTTGGGCCGGAAGTGATTCAGGATACTTCGGCAAGGATATAATTGATTCGCAGTCGCATTCGGGTGGCTCAGGACAGACAGAAGAGTTATGCTAATGCGAAGAGATTCTTCAGAGAGTTCCAAGTGGGGGACCGGGTTTTGCTCAGAGTATCTCCTATGAAGGGGATTATGCGTTTCGGGAAGAAAGGGAAGTTGGCACCGAGATATGTGGGACCATTTCCTATTATTGAGCGGATCGGACCAGTTGTTTATAGACTTGGGTTACTGGAGCAGTTACATCGGATTCACGATGTGTTTCATATTTCCTCGCTTAGGAAATACCTTAGAGATGATTTGGCTCATTCTCTCATTGCTGTGGAAGACATTGATCTCCAGCCGGATAGCTCCTACGAGGAGGGGCCGATAGCTATTTTGGACCGAAGTGAGCGAAAACTGCGGTCAAAGATAGTTCCGTTAGTGCGTGTTCAGTGGCGACATCATAATGTCGAGGAGTACACATGGGAGCGCGAGGATGAGATGCGCGAACGTTATCCAGAGTTATTCCTACCAGGTACTTTCTAGTTCCGAATTTCGGGACGAAATTCAGTTATTAGGGGGGAAGTATGTAATACCCCGTACTTTATGCGATATTTATTTTTGGGGATTAATTGAATTAAATGCTTATTAATTGGAAATTAATCCGGATAATAATATTAACGAGATGTGAGTTAGTATATTATTATAATGTGCATACTTGGCATCATATGAATATTGGTAATATTGAAATTGTCGTGAGATATAAATACGGCAATTTGGGAATTTTGCTTGACGCGTGTGACCGCCACGTCATGATATTGTGCTACATAATTAAAAAGTGAATTTTAGTTCCATTAACCGTATGGTCGTTTTGAGTGCGTCAACGCGTCCGGAAGGGTCGAGATAGTCAGAAAACACTAGCCGGAAGTTTAGTTTGGGTCCCGGGATATTTGTGGGCCATACCGGCATCATAAGGGGTATTTTAGTAATTTGTATTTTTGGGAATTAAAAAGTGACGAAAATGGAATTAATAAGCTGACTATTTCCTTAACCCACTTAACCCACTACTACCATTTAGAGACTTAATGGGCTACGGGAGAAGTTGAAATATACTTCCAACTTACCAAAATCAAGACACACCTCCATAACCTCCATTGTCTTCTACCTTGGGAAGAGTTTGAGAGAGAGAGAGAAGGAAGAGAATTCTGCAGAAAGTGAGAGGGAGAACAACTTGGCTATCAAGATTCAACACCAAATTCTGAGATAATTAAGGCAAGTGATTTAAACTCCTTTAATTCAAGATATGTTTCCATGTTTAGGAATTTTCAAAATTGATTTTTGGAGATAAATTAGACCCATGAATTGAAAGTTAAAGGACATAAATTATGTAGGAATTGCATGTAGTATATTCTGGACGAATTTATATGTTGAAAACAGAACCTTGATGATCAAAAGGTAGAATTAGAAGAAACTTAATGATGTTCTTGAATGGAAGAAATCTGGGAATTATTTTGATGTAGTTTTAATCCAAAGTAAGCCTTTAAATGATGAATTATGGGATTTAGAATGTTATTACTGATGTAGGATGTTAGTATAACGTTATAGTAACCTTATCTTGAAGTTTCATGCTTAAAAATGGTGATTTGGGACGAAACTGTAACTGCAAAACGAAGCAGCCCGTAACAGACCTGTGTAATCGATCGATCGACATTCATCAGTCGATCGATCGACAAAATTGATCGATCGAAGGTCAAGGTCGATCGATCGACCTTCCCAGAATAACTAAAGTTTTCCTTAATTGGATTTTAATGGTGTTAACCCTTGATTAATATCATTGGAGACTTTGTGAATACCCTTAACCTTAAGGAAGACCAGTAGGCATGATTATGAGATTGGACTTTAATTGGAATTTAATTTGAGGAATTATTCTAAATTAATGAAATTCGTTATGTGAGATAATATTTGGGTAAATAGTACAAATTCGAATAATTTGATGAAATAAGGTTTGGGGCAGAAGTAAAGACCTTAGGTATAAAGATATTATATGTGGGAATTATAGGAACTTAATAGTCTATTTGAGATAGGTTCCAAGTTTAAGAAATTACGACGTGAGACGTGTCGACTGTTTAATTTATATATTATCGGGTTACTTGAAATATATGAATTGGGAAAAATGGTATAATGATGAAGAGTATACCCTTATTATTATCGAGATATCTAAGATGTGTGAATGCTTAGTATATAATCTTATGTGTATGACATACCTACCATACTTGCTATCACGGAGGTTACGTTCGCTTAGGACCTTCTTATCCTTGTGTTGCCCGGATTTAGATTGGTGCCTAGAGGACATAATTCAAATGAATGACTTATTTGTGAGTTAATGAGCCAGCTGACTATGGAGCGTAGGTATGTACGTGACCATGGATATGATTGAATTATGTTCGCCTCCATTTTTGTGTGTGGTGTTTATTCCAACAATTCCTGAGAGATTCGGAATTTGTAATCCTTATGTACGTGATGTACCGGGATGGATAGCAGAGTATGTGTGCACCGCAGCTTAGCCCTTGGGTGCTTGTATTGTATATTTATGATGTAAAAAAAAAAAATATACGGTTATATGAGAAGGAATTTACTATGTTAAATTGTGAGTATAATTATAGTAATGTTTTTATCAATAAATGGTTTTGTTATTAATTGGGAATCCGGGAATTAAAGTAGAACTCTCTATTTAATTGTTAAGGATGGAACGTATAATATGAACCGAGTAGAAGCGTTAGAAACTCTTTAGATAGTTATGAGATAACACATGAATGGGTACAGGAACGTTAGGAGTGCACAGTTAGACGAGAGGTGAATATCTCATGTGAGGGCACGTCCTAACATGTATTTTGCATATACTGTTTTAAATGTTTTTAAAGCACTTGCAGGTTTTTAAAATATCTCCACATTCGGGCTCTGACCCGTTTGCTTTCAAATCTATCTTTTTGTAAAACCATTTTTAGGTGCCCAGCCACAAGGACACCATGCGTAGGATTCTTACTCAGATGACGAGCTGTAGCTGTTGTGGAAGCTACAGGGACTTGCTTTCAGACGCTTATATCATTTGGATTCCTTATTCATTCTTCCTCAGTTGTAGGGCATGTTGCCCAAGTTCTTTTAGATACTTTTCCATTTCAGTTTTTCAGACTTTGGCATGTATTCATTTCAGTATTTAGTATTCCATTATTTACTTCAGTTGTGGGATTATGTTATGAGGAGTTTTCCTCCAGTTTTATTTATATCATGTGACGAATATTCTATTTACTTCATTATGGTGAATGGTGTTATTAGTATTCTTTTCACTTGTTGTATGTTAATCAGACTTTAATTAAAATTTGGCAACTTACTTTTTAAATACTAGGTGGTTAGTAAAAATAAAATGTTTTCGACAGTGATGCTATTAACTGAGCCAACTTGGCATTTTGAATTAATTTAATAAAGGAGTAGCTACCCGGTATTTAATTAGTCGGGGTGTCACATAAGAATGGCCTACGTCCACTGTTATGTTATTGCTGAGTGTTTGGGAATTCTCGATTACAAGTTCAATCCAGAAATTCCGCCCCCTTTGAATGAGGGTGATACAAGGTATTTATAGCCCTTAGGTTGTACATGAATGGGTTTATACATTAAATGATATACATATGAAAGGGTAATACATTTAATGCAGCGTGTGCATCAAGATGATAAACATTCAATGAATGATTGAACTATTGACATTCTGGCAATTAATACTACGATCGAAATGCAGCTCGGACCGCCTTAGGTGTTCGTTGCTCAGGAGTTCCTCGGAGCGCTTGAGTATCTTGGAGTGTTGCAGTTCCTCGGTATATCATCGTTGCTCGGGGAAAAAATGAGTTGGTCGAGGAAATGAACTTCCTCGTTGTTATTGTGCCACGTAGATTGACAAGTGTCTTCGTATGATTCGTCCACATCAGCATATTAATTTTGGTATCAACACTTAGGATTAGATCGAGTCAATCCAAAGCTTTGACAAAAAATCTCCAAAAATTCCAAAAACATAAAAAAAAAAATTAAAAAGCACAAAAAGATTCACCACCATCTCTCACAAGCTTTTAATGCAAAATCCCACTCCCCATAATACTCCAACCAGCATTCACGAAAATCCAATAGTTGAGTATAACCCAGATAGTTCCCACACTCCAAACGCCCCACAGTTCATGATCCCGCCTCCCACACTGTCACACTCAATCTCCAATAACACTCCATTTTCCTTCTTAGGACACACGTCCGAGCATACCTCCGATCACACTTCGAGCACACCCAGTGAAAGAACCGAGTCGTTAAGTGAGAGAGAGATGTCACAACACAGTAATGCACCCACTGGTGAGGAAGATCCCCCATACCGCCCACTGAGATAATTCCTATATCTCGAGCGTACTGTCACTCTAGGATGCATTATACTCCCGTATAATGCCGGGAAATTCCGTTTCAAAAATGGAATGATCCAGATGTTACCACATTACCACGGTATGAATTCTGAAAAGCCATACCTCCATATTAGGTAATTTGAGGATGTTTGCGATACACTCAATGATCAAACCTGCACCCAAGAGGTGATCCGCCTCAAACTCTTCCCTTTCTCGCTCAAAGATAAAGCTAATACCAGGCTATGGTCTTTACCTCCGAGCTCGATTCCATCTTAGAACGAGTTACAATCGAGACTTCTCAAGAAATTCTTCCCGCCACATCGAACAATTTCCATAAAGGCTCAAATTCAAGCGTTCAGACAACCTGAAAATGAACCATTTCATCGATATCATGAGCGTTTCAATGAGTTAGTTACTTCATGCCCCTCGAACAATAAATTCTTCCTAATTTATCCCTTGATTTAGTTACTTTTAGCACCTCGAACAACGTATTTGATTTGGCTTTATCTCATAATCGTGCTACTGACTGATCCTAATGAGTACACCGAGTTTTTGGTATTTTGTAGTGATTTTACATGTATTTGATGTCAAGAAACGGAAGAAAGAAACCTGAAGAATCAAAAAAGAAAGAAGGAAAAGTCAAAAGGGAAAAAGTGGAATTTCCACTCGAAATTCAGATGAGGTACCTAAAGAGAAGTTGAAGACATCTCATTCACGAGTACATAGGAAGAAACGGCACCTCAATCGGAATCCTGAAACAAAAGTTATGAGCAGTCAAAGTTGAGCCAAAAAGTCAAATAGCCGGACCGGTCCGCCCCTACCCCAGACCGGTCCGCTTTTGCCAAACTCCAGAAGACCCCGGACCACAAGAAAACTGAAGAAGGCAAAAATAAAAGGAACCGGTCCACCCCTGACCGGTCCTCCTCAAAATAAAAAGAACCGATCCGCCTTGGAGGCAGACCGATCCGCCTAAGGCCCGGACCGGTCCGGGCTTCGAGATTTGCAAATCCTATCTCTTCCTGAAAAGACTTCTAGTGCAGCTGAACACCGAAATTGTTGTAGGGTATAAAAACCCGATTTATTATTGTTATTGGTACGGAGAATTAGTAGGATTTTTTCTCTCCTTTTCCAAAAACCCTAGTTTAGCTAACACTTTCAGTTTTAATTCAAGGATTGAAGAATTATTCACTGATTTTTGTGAGTACTAGTTTCATTCATTGTTGCACTTACTGCTTGGGTAATTTTAGTAAGTATTTCTTATTTCCAATTTCTTTCTACATCTAATTACCATTTTCCTTAGATTAATTATGAATTCCTGCACATCAATCATTGTTTTCATTAAATTCAACATGTTAGGGTAGATTTTCCAAGGTAGGGGTACATTAACCCAGCCTGATGTGTTAGTGTGTGTGTATAAAATTAATCTGATGAATTTAGTGATTGATTATAATCGTATTGGGTAGTTACACAATAATTGTAGATCTTTATATCTCGTTTGCCTCTGGGTACTCGTGATGATTTAGAGTGCAATTTGAGTGTCACTATCGCGATACTAATTTACTCATCCTCAGATTAGGTATGACGCGGGCTTGAACCTCGTATACATAATGCTTGGGAGTACTAAACTTCGGGTCAGCTCAATCAGATAAATTTATGATTAATATTATAACTGCAATACACTAGGGTTGGGGGATTGTATTCCCATCCTATTTTTCTCATCATTTAAAACAAAAAGTTTCAAATCATCGTTCATTCGTAATTTCGGTAGATTAGTATAGTTGCATTTCTTCATCATTTCATTATCGCATTTAGCTGTAATCAATCTCAAAACCAAATCAATTTTTCCTTTTCTTTTTAGAGTCAAAGTTAGGGTCTCTCCGTCTCTTCCCGTCTTCACAACTCTGTTGTCCTTTTTCCCTGAGGATCGATACCCGACTTACTGGGATTATTACTTGAGCGACAGGCTTACACTTGAGCCTAGAGTGAACGCATTTCTGAGACACATTTTCAGTCGCGTCACCTTAGCTGCATTCCATTACAACGCTACAAATGTTGTGTTCGCGTACGAGACTTCCACATTAGGGTGTGTTATATAATCTTTTGTATCTCTACCTCTATAAACCGTGTGATTTTAATTTGGTATTGATAAATGTTTGATTTATGGTTCTCATGCATTCACATATATGGTTATCTCTTGGGGGTTAAGATCCGAGTTTTTATATTCTTCTAATATAATTGTTTTTTTATAGGTTAAAGATACGAGTATTAACATTGTTGTGATATTATTGCTTTTTTTTATAATGCACATGATCAGAGTAGAGATCTACGCAGCGTTACGGGAGTTTTATTGGCGCTTTCAAGAAATGGGGTATGTGCCCGATAATAATTTTGTTCATGTTGTGGAGGAAGAGCAAAAAACGAATGATCTTTTATTCCATAATAAGAAGATTTCCATTGCATTTGGGATTATGAACTCGCAGAGTGGATTGCCTATTCGAATTATAAAGAACCTTAGGATTTGTGGTAACTGCCATCCAACGCCTTTTGCTTTTCATTTTTCAGTACTCATACATGTTTAAGGATTACTATAATGCACTTATTATGATTGTATAGACATAAATCGATGATTTGGTATATATATTGTTCGACATGGACTATTTGTATAATTGAGTAGTTTTGGTTTTCATTGATAAATGTTTTTTTTTTAATATTGTTGTTGGGTTATTTTTTATTTCCTAAACACGGTGGTTAGTCCTATAAATAAAGGTAACTATGTCCAATTTTTTTTAAATTGTTTACAATTATTTATGTTATATAATAAATATTTTCGACTTGAGTATTGGTGTTATTCTCATGAATTGACTTGAATCGAGTAAGATAGCTTGATAATTCTGCCGTTAATTTGTATTGGGTCATCGTCTGGATGTGTATCGGTGTTGTTGAGGACTATTTATATTGTTGTACTGCTTTTTATTTTTTTTAACCTCGTGGTGGATAGTCCTATAAACGAGGAAAATTTTGCCTAATTTTTTTTAAATGTTTACACTATCGTGTTATAAAAAATAATTTCCTACTTAAAAGTATTTGATGGTATGATTCTATTTGTGCGAGATCCATGACACTAATAGTATTGTTCTCGATTATTTTTTATTCGTTAAACACGGTGGATATAAGCAAAGAGTAGTTTGCCCAAAATTTTTAATTTGTTTTATATAATAGTTTTCCATTATTATGACGAAATGAAATGAGTATTGTTTACACTTAAATCAGGGTGGATTGTTCTATAAACGAAGAAAATTCTAACCTAATATTTTAAATGTTTTTACACTATTTTGTGTTATAAGGTAAATTTTCTAGCTTGATTATAAAGGATTCAATATTTTGGGGAACGATATTTTTGTTGTTTTGCAATTATGTATTTATGAAATTTTTGTCGTTTCGCGATTATGTACTTTGGAAATTTTAGCCGTGTATTTATTGGTTTATTATGTATTCATATTTATGGTTTGTATCTGATTATTGTTAAATCGATGATGTGGTTTAAATGACGTACAGTATTGTTGTTGTCGAGTATTTTTATTTTTTTAAACAGGATGGATATTCCTATGAATAAAGGAAATTATGTCCAATTTTTTTAAATTGGTTACAATGTGTGGGGTAAAATAATCTTTGGCTTAAATATTGCACATTTATTTTGACTACCATTTTTTGGAATTTTAACATAAACGAGTACTGTTGTCATGAATTTTCGTTGTTACTGAATAACATAAACGAGTATTTTTTTTCTTTAACGAGGTGGATAGTCCTACAAACAAAGAAAATTATGCCTAAATTTTATAAATTGTTTACCCTAATTGTTGGATAATGAAATATGTCATTTTGCAATTATGTATTTTGAAAATTTTCTCCGTTTTATGATTATGTACTCGGGATATTTTCGTTGTGCCTTCAGGCACTGGCATTCCACTAGTGTGTGTGTGTGTGTGTGTGTATATATATATATATATATATATATATTGCCTTCATCATTTTTTTCATGTTAACTATTGATGCATTAGACTCTTTGTTCTTGTGTATTCAAACCTCTATTAACTTTAAGGGTCCATTTGGTTAGTGGCGAAATATTTTTTACCGTGCAACAAAATAATTCACCTAGGTAAAATATGTGTTTAGTTGGGCATTTAATATGGTGAAATAAAATAAATATGATGAAAAGTACGGTGAAACTTTAACCATTTTAAACTATGGGTAAAGTAAATAATTTAACATGTGAAAACAATGAAATTTATCTTATTACCCATACTAACCTTTCTTATTTCCACTTACAAATATCACATATTCATTAGACATTTATTTCTCTATCTCAATTAACACGATCATTAAATATTCATTTTTTTTAAAAAAAATAATATTTTATTTTTTATTTAAAATAAGAATTAAAAAAAATAAAAATTTTAAAAAAATTATTTTTTTAAAAAAAAATTAAATTAAAATTTAAAAAAATACAAAATTAAAAAAACATAATTAACTTTAAAAATAAAAAATTAATTATAAATAAATAAATGAATATTTGTTTGGTGCAAGGTAAATGTTCGGAATTTTTTTATTAATTGGAACAGTTTCATAGTTGGGACCTGTTTTTTCATAATTGAGACAGTTTTTTTATTTTTATTTTTAAATTCTTCTAATTGGGACACTTTTTTTTTCATAGTTGGGTCTCGTTTTTTAAGTGGTACTATTTTTTTACAATTGACAGTTTTTTTCGTTGTTGATTTTTTTAAAAAATTAGGAATGTTTTCTTTTTTAACTATGACAATTTTTTTTTCGTTGGGACTGTTTTTTTTATACTTTTTATCCTTATTTGTCTTGCATATCCAAATATGGCTAGTTGGGGGGGGGGGGGGGGGGGGGGGGGAGGAGTTTGAGGTAAATGAATATTTTTTAATGGCCATGACACTTGTGTGATGAAAATCAAATAGTTAAATATAAATATTTTTGTATCCATTTGAAATATGAGGGTAATAGGGTCATTTTATTTTTTCACTATATTGCTCTTAACCATCCAAACAACAAATGTTAAAAATGTTAAAATTTTCACCCAATGAAAAGTTGTTTATTCAACAGAGATGGTGAAAATAAAATCATCAAGCTAATCATTCAACTTTTTATTTTAACACGGCTAAAGATATTTTAACACGAACCAAACAGACCCTATAAATATTTAGTAGTCAGACTAGCTTGGAGTATGATGAAGTAATCTTTGCTGATGAGTTAGTTGAAAGTTTCATATCCAGTTGTCCCCTTACTCGAAAGATTGTTTTTTATTACCTCTGTCACTTTTGGCCAGATTGAACTTAATGCTCCTTAACTCAAATTCTTAATATTGAGATGCTTTTTTAAGTATATTTTTTTCAAGGTTGTCCCAAAACTTGCATTTTTTTCACTTAGGGTCCGTTTGGCAACCCAATTTCAAGCCATGAAAATGAAATTCGCAGGTCAATTTCAATTCCACGAAATTGAAATTGGCCTTCCAATTCCAATTCCAAGCTTTGGAATTGGATTACGAAACGGGGTCTTAATTATGTAAAGCCTGCAGCGGTGTAACATTTTGAGGGCGGATAAGGAACTAACGTAACTGAACCTTTTGAATGTCTACCTGTTACAGAGAATATTCATATGAGTTATTATTTCCTCTAGGTAATATTGTATTTTTGTCTCTTTATTTTATGCATTGGGCTTCAAATTTTTGTTTCTTTAATCCTTTATTTATTTATTAAAGTTGCTAGTTGTAGGTGGTGTATCGAATAAGCTTCTACTCTAATACACCTCAAAATCCTTAGATTTTATGTAATGTGTTTTTAGAAGTGGATGAGGTCTCGTGTACTTTGTTTGATTAAAGGATCACCCAACTTGAGAAAACTTACAACTGAGGTAAATAAAGATTTTTTTTCATGTTTTAAGTTGTAAAGTCTGATGTAGATGTTTGCCAGCGAAGATGCTGTTGTTCCAACTCGAATTTTTGGAAAAACAATACGACTCGGATTAATCTTGGATCAACTTTGGGAAGTGTAGATGGAATTGGTCGCTGGCATCTAACATAAATTGGTATTTATTAAGCTTCTGTTGGTCAAATCACTTAAGCTAGAAACAATGCTAATTGACCCCAACTCATGAAATGTTGCTAGCAGAGTGAAGATGTAGCCAAAGTTGACACGATTTAGATGCGCGTCACCTAAACTAGAAGATCCATTTAGGGACGGAAAAATTCTCAATTGGGCTAGGGGCCCGCGTTGATGGGGATTAGATGTTGAGGAAGAGAATGATGATGATGAGTATTAATTTCATTTTCTAAATTGGGTCAGGGCCGTGACTGGGAATCGGGTTCCCTACCCATAAGAATCCTCACAATTATTGTGTGTGTGTGTGTGTGTGTGTCTATATATATATATATATATATATATAATAATGTTCATGTGCGAACTAGTCCGCATTTTAAGAATGTGGACCGGACATGTGTCACCTAACGGCGCGCCTAGAAATTATCGCCTAAATTATAGGCACACTCTCTCTCTTTTCTGGGATCACCGCCATGTGACACATGTCCGGTTCGCATTCTTATAATGCGGACTAGTCCGCACAAGAGCAGGACTGTATATATCTATATTATATGAGAGGGGGGTGTTTTACTGTTCCAAAAAATCAACGGTTGAGATCGCATTTTTTTGGGCGATCTAATGGTGTGGGATTGTGCCACGTAGGATTGTATCCATCGTGAGGTGGCACTTGGGAAAAAACACGCTTGAGCACAAAGACAAACCCTAAACCCCACCCCGAGCCCCCCGTTCTATCTCACTCAGCATCTCCTCTCTACAACAAACAACAAAATCCCCACAACCCTATCCTCTGTCGCCGCCCGATCCTCTCTCTCCCTCTCCGGTTGCTGCTGCCGCCATTCTCTCTCTCCCTCTCCGGCTGCTGCTGCCGCCCTATCCACATCTTCTGCAGTTTCTACCTCCTACCCACGCCGCCTCCTACTCCGCCCTATCCTATCTCTCCCTCTCCGATTTCTGCTATCGCCTCCCTATCCTCCACCTTCTCCGGTTGCTGCCTCCTACTCCGAAAACGTCAGACTGTTTCCGCCCTCTCCCCTCCCCACCGCTGCACTCCTCACGGGCCCCTCTCTCCTCCATCTTTCCTCGCTACTCTCCCCTGCTGCCCCCTTACTTCCCCCTCCCCAGCTACCCTCCACTCCCCCGCTGCGCTACTGTTTTGCCCAGATCTATTTCAGATCCCTGCTCTCCCCTCCCACCTTACCCCGCTGCCTCCACTCCGAAATCCTACACGACTTTGAGATGTTAACTGTTTGTATTAACATTAGGTACGAAATTATGGGATGATTTAGGGCATTATTTTGATTTTTGTTAAGGTATGTTTGAGATGTTAACTGCTTGTATTAACATCAACATCAGGTTCGAAATTAGGACTTCATTTTTTCCTTTGTTGATCTTAAAATTAGGGTTTCATTTTTTATTTTGCCCATTCTTCCTAATGATCTAAAAATGTGGGATAAATTAGGGCTTCATTTTTTATTTTGCTTCTGATTTGAGATCTAATTAATTTTTGGGTTTTGTTATTTATTTTTTCTTTTGCAGGTGACTTGATTTGAGTCATTATTTCCCACAGAGGTATATGAGCTTCATTTTTTATTTTGCCCATTCTTCCTAATGATCTGAAAATGTGGGATAAATTAGGACTTCATTTTTTATTTTGCTTCTGATTTGAGATCTAATTCATTTTTGGGTTTTGTTATTTATTTTTTCTTTTGCAAGTGACCTGATTTGAGTCATTATTTCCCACAGAGGTATATGAGTTTAGTTTTATTTGAGTCATTGTTTTTGTAATGTATGTGATTGATGTTAAATAATGTGTATATGCATATGCGTATTATTTTGTTTTATTCCCAAAGCAGGCCTATGAACACTGCCATTTTAATTTGAGATTCATCTTTGTTTGAATAGTTTGAAGTTGCTAAGACATTGAATGCCGAGTGTGTAACTTAAAAACAGTGTGGATGGTGTAATGAGGATATCTTGGCATGGGAGTAAATGGGGCGGGTGGTGGGATCGTTGGAGAAATAATCGGAGTCTTCGGATTGAAGGAAAAAGTTGAGTTCGTGGAGGGGGAGAGAGGAGAATTAGGTTCCATATAAGGGGCTTGGGTCGAGGTAGAGGATGCTTTTACCAACGGTAGAGGCAGCAACGACGATTACTAATTCCGGTGAGTTCGTGGTGAGATCAATAAAGGAAAGTGGTGGGTTCGATTGGTGGGTATGCCAAGTTTTGGGTTTCTCTCTACAAATGGCCACATTTTTCAACCCCAATTAAACATACGTAGGAGTAGAGAACTTTTATTTGGTATTTGAAGATGGCCTCAATTAGACCCCAATCAACTATCTATACCACATAATCGTGATGAACATAAAGCCATTGAACTAAAAAGTTATTGTTTATTAGTGTTTTTCAGAGTTTTAAAAAGAGAAACGCCACGGTATTATCGATCTCTTCATATAATATTTTTCTGTTTATTAATCATGGTTCAAATTCATTGTTACAATAGCAGGTATCCTCATTGTTAGATCTAACTTTATTTTATAATTTGATGCCTATATTTTGTTATTTTTATAGATCCTACCCTTCATTTTTTTGGTACCCTGCATTGTTAGATCTAACAGCAGGTGTCCTCATTTTGTTATTTTATAACAGCAGGTACCCTGCATTTTTTTTGAAAACTAAGTTTAATTTCTTGAGAGTTTAATCTGTTGCCTTTAACTAACAAATTGTGTCGTGTGTACTTCTCGGCATGTTAAAAAATATTTGTTCCAATGAATGAGTAATCAAACCTTATAATTAATTCATATTATTGGTTTAATGTCTTCTCAGGTGCGGGTACAAATGATGGGACCCAAACTGTTGTTGCCTACTCTTCATCTCGGCACCACCGTTTCCGCCTACTCTTCATCCATATGTAAAAACAATGCAAGTTTCATCAGAGATTTATATGGAATAGTGGTTAAGTTATCCTCCATCAGAGTCAAAGGTTGTCTTTCTTCTCTCTCTCCCTCTTTATTCAATTGTAAATTTTATTTTTATAATGTGTTTTTTTCACATTCAAATGTTTATATTAGGCCCCGAAAATCTCAGTATTTTTAGTACTATCAAACAGTTGATGGCATAGTAACAACTGTACATCTTCTCACAATGCTACCCCAAATTCCAATCTAATAATGAGATATGCAAGGGATATTGTTTCCCCGAATTCGGATTTAATTGTTATTTTCCACTTTTCATTTGTATTCAGATTTATTCAAATTACTTTGACACTTTAGTTCTTATTTTCACTCTTAGTTTTTCAGGTGTTGTAATTACACTACTCTCATATGGATGTCATAAACCTGATACGTATGGTGTCTCAGTTTAATATAGGTTGATCATGTTTATTTTATAAGTTTTGCTAATTACTCTCTTTTGTGAAAATATTTTATCGTTATATTCTCCTGCATTAATTGTAACTTACATTTAATGCATAGAAGTTGATCATGTTGCAGCCTTGAAAAGCATGGTTCGAGGGAGACGAGGAAGATGAGAAGAGTGGGTGAGGTTTACGAATTGAAAGCAAGCGGATCGAGGTTTACATATTGCCTACTTGGATTGGTTTTCATTTATTTTTCATTTTTACATTTTGTATTCGTGATATGATGTTATCAAATTGTTTTTGATCCATTTCACACTATCAATATTTAAGGTTTCATATAGATGATTTCGGGGTTGCTTGGGAACATTGAAATTCAGTGACTAAAGTATGTTTAATTAAACATACATGAGTTTCAAGATGACACACACACACAAATCACACTCACACACACATATGTTTTTTGAATTAGGTTTTTAAGTTGGGTGCTTATTTTTAATTTTCTTAGTAATTCAGATTGATGTGTATCTCCCCCCCACCCCACCCCACCCCACATCCTATATAGCTAACGTACAATATTTTTGGGAACAAACTAATTTTTTTCTTTTCATTTCAGGTTTTAATCCAAGACCAATCAAACATGGACTTAATTTACATGCTACGGGACTTCTATGGAGCTGCTACGAGACTTTTATTGGGATGCTACGGGACTTTTATTGGGCTTCTACGGGACTTCTATGGGGCTGCTACGGAGCTGATACGAGGCTAATACAGGGTTGCTATGGCAATAGCTACTACATGGATGTTATGGGGCTGCCACGGAGCTGCTATGGAGCTTCCATTGATATATATTTATTTTTTTAAGATGTTTATTTTATTCAAGCTTTTATTAGGCGAATTTGTTTTTATTTTATTTTATTGGATTTTTTGTTATCCCTTGAGAAGGGTGGATAGTCCAATAAACAAAGGAGAATCTGCCCAATTTTTTTAAAACTTTGACACTTTGTTTTTTTAAGACACAATGAGAATTTATTTGATGAATACTGTATATTTCATATTATATGTGAATTTGTTTGATGAATTTAGATAATTTGAATGTTGTTGGACTATTTGTTGTTTGTTAAACAGGGTGAATAGTTTATAAACAAAGGAGATTATGGCCAATTGTTATAAATTACTCTTTTTTTGCCGTTTTGCAATTACGTACTTCAAAAATTTTCACCGTTTTGTAATTACGTGCTTTCGAAATTTTCGTCCTGCCTTCAGGCACGGGCATTCCCCTAGCATATATATATATAGGGAGAGGTTCACAAGTGAACCTAAAAGATGAACTTTTTAATGAACCTTAACAAAAAATACTTAACAATTAATTAATTTTAATTCCTATGTTATAATTGGTCCGCGCCAGCGGCAACGGACACGTATGTCGATTGATCCCCCAACACCCCCCTCCCCACCCCCACCCGGCCCCCCAACCCCCCCCCCCCCCACCCCACCCCCATGGCAGCCCTGCTTGCCATAAGGGCTGCTATAAGGGTTGCCATGGTGATGGTGGGGGTGGGGGTGGGGGTGGGGTGGGGTGGGGTGCAGGGGGTGTGGGAGTTGGAGATGGATCGACACGCGTGTTCGTTGCCGCTGGCGCGGACCAATTACAACATAGAAATTAAAAGTAATGAGTTGTTAGGTGTTATTTTGTTAAGGTTCATTAAAAAGTTCATCTTTTAGGTTCACTTGTGAACCTCTCCCTATATATATATATATATATATATATAGGGGAAGGTTCAAAAACGAACATTAAGAGTGAATATTTTAATGAACATTAAGGAAAAACACCGAAAATCCATTTATTTTAACTCCTATACTGAAATTGGTGCGCACCAGCGGCACCCGAGACCATTCCGGCCAGCACCCCTCACCCCCACCCTCACCCCACCTACCTACCCCCCACCCCCATAAGGGTTGGCGCTGGCCAGAATGGTCTCGGGTGCCGCTGGTGCGGACCAATTTTAACATAGGAGTTAAAATAAATGGGTTTTGAGTGTTTTTCCTTAATGTTCACTCTTAATGTTTCCTTTTGAACCTTTCCCTATATATATATATATATAGAGAGAGAGAGAGAGAGAGACTTTTCAATATACATTCTAGCAACTATCTATGAACATACCTATTTTTTTAAAATAGTAAAAAAATGTATTTTTTAACCAAACTCAGTATATATGATCTACATAGTGAGAAGATCATCTACAAAAATAATCATAAAAAATGGGGCATATAACAAATAGTCCCTCGAACTTTTTTTAATACACGTTTAGTCTAAGCCTTTTTATTTTGCACCAAAAAGTCCTTCACCATGCCAAAAATGATTTACCATGCCGCTGGCACGGCCCTTTAAAGATAAGAGAACAAGGGACTTTTGGATACATAGTAAAAGGGTTGAACTAAATGTGTATTAAAAAATGTTTGAGTGACTTTTTGATATTTGATCCTAAAATTTTTTTTCGAAAATGGGTGAAATGAAAATGGGTATATAAGAACATTTTTCAGAGGTTCAAATTTTTTCCATCATCTCACCCACTTTTGGGTTGAATTTTTTTGATGATTTCTTTTATAGATGATCTTGTTATTATATAGATCATATATATCGAGTTTGGTTGAAAATTACATTTTTTTTCTATTTTAAAAAAAATTAGTATGTTAAGTAAAGTATGTTGGAGAGCGTAACTCTCTCTCTCTCTCTCTCTCTCTGAGAGAGAGAGACCCACTATTCCCACTCCATCTACTCATTCCCCCACTCCACATTTTTATTAAAAGACCTTATTAACCTTAAAAAGCTATTAACCTCTCACCCATCCAAAACCCATTAACTTTTACCCTCACTCACCCAAAACCCATTCATCCGCCACTTTCTCTCAAGAACTCCAAAAAGGGGGAAAACTCATATTTTTATTTCTTTTCATTATTTCTTTAATGTTCAAATACGGTTCTCACACATGAGGAAACTAGTGATTGGGAAGTAAATACTGAACTTACGGTTGAAGATTTTAATGAGTTAAATGGTATTATTCATCTCACTAGCATAAGCAATGTTGTTAAAATCAAAGAGTTGTACAAATCTTCCAAATGCTCCATTGATTCAGGTAATATTTTTTTCAAATTTATATTTCCCATTTTTTAGTATTTAATTTATGCAAGTATAATAGTTTTTTTTTTATTATGGATTCCACTTCTTAGGGTTTTGTAGAAAAAAAAATTATAAGAACACATTGTCTTTCAGGGTTCTTTTTTTTAACCACTATTTAGTTTTTTTTATTTGTCTTTTTTTATATAAAAATGAGAACACATTGATTTACACTAATAAACATTGATTATAATAATTCTTTTTTTAGTTGTCTTTTTTTTAGAAGAATTTTTTTATGAGAACACATTGAAAAAATGGCAAATAATTTACACTAAAAAATATTGATTTGAATGTTGTTTGAATATATTAGTTAGTTCAATTTTTTTTTTATGTTATACACAGGTGATAAAAGTGTTGGAGGCTTTTTTGATTTGTTAGTCGAGATATTTTCTAGTCGTGATGATCTTCTTAACAGTGTTCGTAATGTTGCAATAACTCAAGGCTATGCTACAACAATTAAAAGGTCAAAAATGGATCATTATGTTGTTATTGGTTGTGATAGGGGAGGAAAATATAGCACTCGTGTTCCAATGGATAAGCGAAAGAGGAACACATCATCACGACTTATAAATTGTCCTTTTGAAATTTGGGGAAAAATAAAGGATGGAAATTGGAAATTGGAGATAAAAAATGTATCCCACAATCATGAACCAACAAGTGATATGTCGAGACACCCCTCTTGCCGTCGTTTTTCTAATGAAGAGATGTTGCGTATTAAAGAGATGAGCTTGGTTGGTCTACCAACAAGACAAATACTTGCCTCACTACGGCAAAAAAATCCAAAGCTTCAAGCAATAGCAACGACTGTATACAATGCAAAGGGTAAGATCACAAAAGAAATTTTAGCGATGAGTTATTTGAAGAATTATTTGAAGAATTTTCTCAAGATGATTTTACAAAGGGTACTATGATCCAAGCATTATTTGAAGAATTATTTGAAGATGATTTTATTTTTGATATAAAGTGCGATGAAGATGGTCATTTGAGTCATTTGTTTTTTGCCCATACTTCTTCAATTGAATTAAGCATGAGTTACTCCAATGTCTTTGCGATGGATTGCACGTATAAGACAAATAAATATAAGATGCCATTGTTTCATATAGTTGAAGTTTCGAGCTTTAATACTTCATTTTCTTCTTGTTTTGCCTTCTTGGAAAAAGAGGAAGAAGAAGACTATGAGTGGGCATTGAGAAAATTCCAAAATATATTGGGTGGTGATAGGCATCCTTTGGTGATTGTAACGGATCGAGAACTAGCATTATTGAATGCCATAAAAGTTATTTTTCCAAGTACCGGACATCTTTTATGCCTATGGCATATTGAGAAAAATATTCTCTCCAAGTGTAAGGTGAAATTTGAAAAAGAAAAAGATTGGGAATTTTTTTTGTCGTGTTGGACTAATTTGATAGAATCTCCGAATGAATCAACATTTAATAAATCTTGGAATGTTTTTTAGGTTCAATATGCGGAGAAGGATTTTATCCTAAATTACATAAGGAGTACTTGGCTTCCTTTTAAAGAACGATTTGTAAATGCATAGACCGAAAAATATGAACATTTTGGAAATCGGGTTACTTCAGGGGTTGAAGGTTCACATGCGGTGATCAAGAAATATCTCCATGTCTCGAGATGAAGGAAAAAATTTGTCTTGCTATTGATAATAAATACAAGGAAATTAAAACACAACTTGCTATTGAAAAACTTCGTGTTCCACACAAATTTTGCCACCCTTTTTTTAAGGAGCTTGTTACGAATGTTTCAATGTTTGCACTTACAAAACTTTTCAAGTAATATGAGTTGGATACATCTAATTCATCATTGGGTTCATGTACCGGTATATTTTCAAAGACTATGGATTTACCTTGTGCACACATGATGAGAGCTAGGAAGGCGGAAAGGTTGCGACTTGATGATATACATCCCTAATGGAGAATCGATAAACGACTCTTTAGTGATAAACAACATGATGTGGTTATCCATGATGATCAAATTGGTGGTCTTTTAAAGGAGTTTTATAGTAAGTATGAACAAATGCCGCTTAGCCAAAAGGAAGATAGTCGGAAAAAATTTGCTCAACTTGTTGATTCATCAATTCCTTTGACAATTGAACCCCCCATTCAACCTCACAAAGGTCGTCCGTTAGGTTCAAAGAATAAAAAGGCGGTTATATCTACAAGTCGCAATCCTTTTGCCTTTGAGATTGTCGAAAAGACCCAAAAATGTAGTATATGTCAAAAACTTGGACATAATAGTCGCACTTGTGCCAAAATGGTTGGTAATACTAGCTTGAACACGCTTGATGGAAGCATGGTGGATTTAAATACACCGTTTTATAACTCTTCATGGTATTAGAAATTCAAGTAAGATTCATCAAACTTATTAGTATTTTTTTTAAATGTGTTGATTGTGTTTTTTAAAATTTGTTGTAAATGAGTAGAGTTCTTACTAATATATATATATGTATTTTTTTGCAAATTTGGTGTAGAGGAGTTGTGCAAATTTATTTTGTGTGCTTTGATGAGTAGGACTCTCTTTTGTCACATATTTTTTGTTCCCAATTGTTTGAAGATAGCATTTTCATAGGAATTGGTATTTTGTAAAATTAATATTTTCGATTTATGCAGTGTACACTATTATTAGGAGATACTATTTTTTTGATGTATTTGTGTTGTTGCTGTTATTATGAATGCACTTATAAATATCCACCAATTTTATCATGGTGTATTTATGATGTTCTGTCATTGTGTTCTTGCAGTTCTATTATTGGATTGTTGTTCTTGCTGTTTTTTTTTTAATTTATTTATACTATTGTTGGTTGCTATTTTGTGTTTGGGTTATTAAAGAAGTGTGGTTGCTGTTTCGTTGCTGTTGGTTTTGGATGATAAAAGTTCAAAAGATTTTTAAGGGTAAAAAGGTTAATAGCTTTTTAAGGGTAATAAGGTCTTTTAATAAAAATGTGGAGTGGGGGAATGAGTAGATGGAGTGGGAATAGTGGGTCTCTCTCTCTCTCTCTCTCTCTCTCTCTATATATATATATATATATATATATATATATATATATATATATATATATATATATGTATGTATATATATATATGGAGAGGTTCATAAGTGAACATAAAAGATGAACATTTTAATGAATATTAACAAAAAACACCTAACACCCAATTAATTTTAATTCCTATGTTGTAATTAATCCACGCCAGCGACAACAGACACACGTATGACACGTGCCAGTGACAACGGACATGCATGTCATGTTATGTCTACTATTTATAAATAACAATTGTACAGAATTACGAATTTAATATAATTACAGAATTAAAACAGAATTACATAAATGAAACACTTACTTGAATTTGCAGAAATAATAAAATAATTAAAGATAAATCCGAGCCCTGTTATGAACAGTTTCCTTAAGACAATTTATTCCCTCCAATGTGCTCCGAGGTTGATGAATATTGTCTCCCAAGATAGAACGGATTTCCCCAATTAATTACGTAGCACAACAATAATTAATTTCAACGAACTCAAATTCTGTGGCCTTTACTCAACAACACTACAACATATGTTATGCAGGAGAAAGAAATTTCGGAACAGATATGACAGGAATTTTCTGGGAGAAAAATGACAGCAATTCTGGAGGAGGGAAAATTTCATTGTTTAAAAACGGAGGGAGGCATCTGTATTTATAGCAAAGTAATTGACGGTTGGCACAACTGTCAAAAACAGTTAAACGAGTTGGCAATAACTGCCAACAGTTTATTAATTAATTAATTAATTTCATAATTAATTAATAATTAAAGCCCAGAAAGTTAAATAAATTCGGCCCAAAAATGTTGGAGAATTTTACAAGCCCGAGCCCAAGCCCGAACGCGCGCGTGTGGACTTTTGACCGAAAGTCAACCCGTGCATAGCTTAGGTCATCTCCCCTTCAAAGAGTTGGGATACCCCCAAGGCATCCAAGCTTTAGTCCATACTTGGGGTGTTATTAACTCATCAAAATTCCACTACTCTTCCAATGTGGGACAAGAGTAAAAACACTCCCAATTCATTAACTTTCATTGCTTTGTGAGTCACTTTGGGGACATAATTATCATTCATAACTTATTAAAATTGGACATATGAATATACTACGTTAATCTCCTTACGGAGGTGAACGCGTTCGTATATGGTCCCATAATTTCCGTAGTGTGGGTCCCACCTAAATTTGAGCTCAAAGTTGCTCAAAAATCTGTCCAGAAAAATCTGGACAGCTTTATAATACCCATTTAAGTCCAATTTTTCAACAATCCCCCACATGAATGATATATCGCTATAAATAAAACAAAACAGATGCTGATGCAGATGTAGACACAAGTTGAGTAAAACTGAAGACTTATTGCATCGGGAGAAGTAGCCTAGTGGCCTTGAACTTTCCTTAGTAATATACTATCGGATTTACTTGGTTAATCAGTAGACTTCACGTCCTTGAACCGTCAACCGTTTTTGTAAACCTAGACAACAGTATTCACACAACAATTCTTCAACACAGTTGGTTCTCACGTTTGTGTTCATTTTGGCCGTGAACACCACTTGGTTCCGCAAGTATTTTAGAGAATATGCCTTTCATTATTCTCATAGAAGTGGCCCCCTTCTTACTTACGTAGGTGACTTCCATAAAGAGTATTCTGCAATACCCCACTTAGACGTACTAAGATATAGATGTCATTAAAAGCATAACTTATCCTAATTTCGCGACAGATATGCACTGTCTCATCTTTGGAATGGATAGGATGATATATCCTCCAGTGCTTACTGAATACAACGTAGTTCGGTTTGCCCATTGAACCTAGATCTTGGGATCTCCAGTCAGCTAGGTTGGGTTGCCACTATATTGATTCTTATTTATTTATAGGCTTTAGACCCATTCCTCTCGATGATCTTTCAACTTGCTCTCGGTTTAAACCTTTCGTTAGTGGATCCGATATATTATCTTTTGACTTTACATATTCAATTGAGATAATTCCGTTTGAGAGAAGTTGTCTAACGGTATTGTGTCTATGACGAATATGTCATGACTTTCCGTTATACATGTGATTTTGTGCCCTTCCAATCGCTGATTGGCTATCGCAATGTATACATATTGCGGGCACAGGTTTAGACCAATTTGGAACATCCTCTAAGAAATTTCGAAGCCATTCAGCTTCTTCTCCAGCTTTGTCTAGTGCAATTAATTCAGATTCCATTGTCGATCTAGCAATGCACGTTTGTTTTGAGGATTTCCAAGATACGGCTGCACCTCCGAGGGTAAACACATACCCACTCGTAGACTTAGAGTCTTTTGTATCAGATATCCAATTTGCATCGCAATGTCCTTCAAGAACAGCTGGATATTTTGAGTAATGCAATCCATAGTTTTGGGTATATTTTAAATAACCCAAAACCCTCAATATTGCTTTCCAGTGATCTCTTCCTGGATTACTCGTAAATCGACTTAGCGTACTTATTGAGTATGCTATGTCCGGTCGCGTACAGTTCATGATATACATTAAACTGGCGATAATACGAGAATATTCTAGTTGAGATATGCTTTCACCATTATTTCTTGCTAGATGTAAATTTACATCTACAGGTGTCTTGGTAGGACTAATATCATACTTCTTGAATTTTTCAAGTACTTTCTCAATGTAATGAGATTGAGATAATATAAGTCCATCCGATGTTCTAGAAATTTTAATTCCTAATATAACATCGGCGATTCCCATATCTTTCATGTCAAATCTACTACTCAACATTTGTTTTGTAGTTTTGACAATATGATAAGCATATCATCAACATAGAGGCATACAATGACATATCCATTATGAATGTATTTAAAGTAAACACATTTATCGCATTCATTAATTTTGAAACCATTTGATAACATTGCATTATCAAATTTTTCATGTCATTGTTTAGGTGCTTGTTTTAATCCATATAGTGATTTAACAAGCTTACATACTTTTCTTTCTTGTCCGGGAGCTTTGAACCCTTCAGGTTGCTCCATATAAATTTCCTCGTCTAGTTCACCGTTTAAGAATGCAGTTTTTACATCCATTTGATGTATTTCAAGTCCATTAATAGCAGCTATTGCTATTAACATCAGAATGGACGTTATTCTTGTTACCGGTGAATATGTGTCGAAGTAATCCAACCCTTCCTTTTTCCTATAGCCTTTAGCTACAAGTCTAGCTTTATATTTATCAATTGATCCATCGGCCTTCAATTTCTTTTTGAAGATCCATTTATAACCTAACGGTTTTGAACCTGGTGGAAGATCCACTAGTTCCCATGTATGATTTTGTAATATGGATTCAATTTCACTATTAATTGCTTCTTTCCAATTGGAAGCATCGGGTAAGGATATAGCTTCTTTATACGATTGAGGTTCATTTTCTCACAAATATGTTAGAAAATCCGGACCCAAAGAAGTCGAGGTTTTTGCTCTTTTACTACGTCTTGGTTCATCCTCTATTGAATCAATAGGTTGATGAGTACCACTTATAGTAGCTTGATTTGTCCTTTTAGGAGGACCAGATTCTCGGGTCATGTTATACGGGAATTCATTTTCAAAAAATGAAGCATCCCTCGATTCAATAACCGTATTTACATGAATGTCCGAAATCTCAGATTTACAAACTAGAAATCGATATGCACTGCTATTAGTATCATAACCGATGAATACACAATCCACGGTTTTTGGCCATATTCTTACCTTTTTAGGTTTAGGAACCATCACTTTGGCTAAGCACCCCCACACTCGTAAATATTTATAGGAAGGTCTTCGACCTTTCCATAATTCATAAGGTGTCTTGTGAGTCTTTTTGTGAGGTACTTTATTGAGAATGTAATTAGCAGAAAGTAAGGCTTCCCCCCACAAATTTTGTGGAGCTCCTGAACTTAATAACATTGAGTTCATCATTTCTTTCAAAGTACGGTTTTTGCGTTCAGCAACACCATTCGATTGAGGAGAATAAGGAGCGGTTGTTTGATGAATAATCCCATTTTCAGAACAAAATTCCTCAAATGGATATTCATATTCACCTCCTCTATCACTTCTAATAGCCTTTATCGTTTTGCTTAATTGATTCTCAACTTCATTCTTATATTGTTTAAATGCATTAATAGCCTCATCTTTACTATGTAACAAATATACATAGCAATATTTTGTGCAATCGTCAATAAAAGTAATAAAATACTTTTTCCCACCTCTAGTTTGAACAAATTTTAAATCACAAATATCGGTGTGAATTAAATCTAAAGGTTCAGTTATCCTTTCAATAGAATGGAAAGGTAATCTAGCTAATTTAGATTCCACACAAATTTCACATTTATGATTTTTATCAATATTGAATTTTGGCAAAAATTCCAAGTTAATTAATCTACGCAATGTATCAAAATTAACATGTCCCAATCTAGCATGCCAAATATTAGATGACTCAATCAAGTAAGAAGAACTAGCAACTTCATTCATTGAAACAAATGTTTTAGGGGTTACAGTAAGAACATTCAGTTTAAAGAGCCCCTCATTTAGGTAGCCCTTTCTTACATACATGTCATTTTTAGACAACACAAAGCGATCAGACACAAACACAAGCTTGAAACCATTCTTAGTAAGGAGAGATCCAGAAATCAGATTCTTTCGGATATCAGGCACGTGAAGAACATTGTTGAGAGTAAGTTCCTTTCCAGAAGTCATTTTCAAAGCAATCTTTCCTTGTCCCACCACTTTAGAAGTGGAAGAATTTCCCATAAAAAGGTTCTCCTCATTTTCCAAAGGCTTATAGGTGGAGAACATCCATTTGTTTGCACAAATGTGTCTTGTGGCTCCAGTGTCCACCCACCATTCCTTGGTATTTCCAACCAAGTTACATTCAGAGATAACGGTAGAAAGATTCATATCCACCAAATCATTGGTGATATTCTCACCCTCAGTCACATTTGCTTGAGAGTTATTTTTATTTTGCTTCTTAGGCTTACGACACTCACTTGAGCGGTGTCCCAGTTTACCACAATTGTAGCATTTGCCTTTGAACTTTTTCTTGTTATGTTTGGAAGTGCCTTCCCCATCATACTTTCGTTTGTTCTTTTTAGGACCTTCAACGACATGGACCTTTGTTTCCATCGGATTCTTCCCACTTTTCTTTTGAGACTCACGGTTGTCTTCTTCGATTCTTAGCCGGACCACCAACTCCTCCACATTCATCTCCTTACGCTTGTGCTTGAGATAGTTTTTGAACAAAGTCCAAGAAGGTGGCAACTTTTCAACAATTGCAGCAACTTGGAAAGTTTCACTAATTGACATTCCTTCAGCATGAATGTCGTGGAGGATCACTTGGAATTCTTGCACTTGTGAGATCATAGATTTAGAATTAACCATTTTGAAGTCCAGAAAACGCCCAACGATAAATTTCTTCATCCCAGCATCTTCAATTTTATACTTCTTTTCCAAAGAATTCCATAATTCCTTGGAAGTTTTGATAGTGCAATAGACATGGTACAAAGTCTTGTCCAAGTAGGCCAAAATATAATATCGGCATAGGTAGTCCGAGTGCTTCCAAGCATCGACAGCAGCAACCTTTTCAGCGTCATCTCCCTCTTGAATAGAGGGGCAATCTTCATATACAAACCTGCCCAGTTGGCAGGTAGTGAGATAGAAGTCCATTTGTCCTTGCCAACGTTTGAAGTCAGCCCCAATGAACTTTTTAGGTTTCTCCCCGTGTGGCATAGATACGGGTGCAGTCACACTTGTGTTGGTGACAATCAGTTTCGTAGGAGTAGTGTTCGTACTTTGTGATTCCATTTCAGTTACAAAAACATAATTTTTATCAATGATAAAATTCATATATAATGAATTAATCAAAACAGAATACAAAATTATGTGCAACAATTTCCTCCAAATATAATTCACAATAAATGAATTCCAAAAGAATTCCAAATCAAATTCAGAATTAAAGTATAATATAAACAGAATTCCGTACAAAACAGAATTAAATTATAAAATCTGTGTCACACTAATTTTTAATAATAAAAAGAATTCCGTACAAAACAGAATTATAATTTAAGATTAAAATATATCATAAACAGATTTTAACAAGAATACACAAATAAAATTTATTTTCTAAAACAGAATATAAAAACAGTATAGAAATTAATTTCTATATCAAAACTGTTTTACTAATTTCTACAATAAAGCAGTAAATTAATTCATTTTATTCTGTCAAAACAGATTTATTTCCAACAAATAAATTTCTGTAATAAAAAAAATTATGTACACTAAAATCAGTAAAACTACATAAATTGTCTTAAGATTGTTATGTCTACTATTTATAAATAACAATTGTACAGAATTATGAATTTAATATAATTACAGAATTAAAACAGAATTACATAAATGAAACACTTACTTGAATTTGCAGAAATAATAAAAGAATTAAAGATAAATCCGAGCCCTGTTATGAACAGTTTCCTTAAGACAATTTATTCCCTCCAATGTGCTCCGAGGTTGATGAATATTGTCTCCCAAGATAGAACGGATTTCCCCAATTAATTATGTAGCACAACAATAATTAATTTCAACGAACTCAAATTCTGTGGCCTTTACTCAACAACACTACAACATATGTTATGCAGGAGAAAGAAATTTTGGAACAGATATGACAGGAATTTTCTGGGAGAAAAATGACAGCAATTCTGGAGGAGGGAAAATTTCATTGTTTAAAAACGGAGGGAGGCATCTGTATTTATAGCAAAGTAATTGACGGTTGGCACAACTATCAAAAACAGTTAAACGAATTAACTGTTGGCAATAACTGCCAACAGTTTATTAATTAATTAATTAATTTCGTAATTAATTAATAATTAAAGCCCAGAAAGTTAAATAAATTCGGCCCAAAAATGTAGGAGAATTTTACAAGCCCAAGCCCAAGCCCGAACGCGCGCGTGTGGACTTTTGACCGAAAGTCAACCCGTGCATAGCTTAGGTCATCTCCCCTTCAAAGAGTTGGAATACCCCCAAGGCATCCAAGCCTTAGTCCATACTTGGGGTGTTATTAACTCATCAAAATTCCACTACTCTTCCAATGTGGGACAAGAGTAAAAACACACCCAATTCATTAACTTTCATTGCTTTGTGAGTCACTTTGGGGACATAATTATCATTCATAACTTATTGAAATTGGACATATGAATATACTACGTTAATCTCCTTGCAGAGGTGAACGCGTTCGTATATGGTCCCACAATTTCCGTAGTGTGGGTCCCACCTAAATTTGAGCTCAAAGTTGCTCAAAAATCTGTCCAGAAAAATATGGACAGCTTTATAATACCCATTTAAGTCCAATTTTCCAACATGCCACACGCGTATCACACGTGTCAGCGACAACGGACACGCATGTCACACGCGTATCACATGGGTGTATTAAAAAATGCGAGTGTCTGTTGCCACTGGCGCGGACCAATTACAATATAGGAATTAATATTGATTGGGTGTTACGTATTTTTTTGTTAAGGTTCATTAAAATATTCATCTTTTATGTTTGCTTTTGAACCACTCTCTCTCTCTCTCTATCTCTCTCTCTCTCTCTCTCTATATATATATATATATATATATGGATGGTTGTGGTTCCATTGGAGCATAACAATGACGACATACCAACATAAGTTTATTCAAACTCGGAGTCTCTAAGTGCTTGGTTCAAGAGTCAAATTGTGTTCACGAGGGACTCTTGCAAAACGAGTCTTATCCAAGTATTGAAATTGAATAACCACCGTATCCTACTTTAACAATCCATGTGTGATGATTGAGCCACCAATTATTAAACCCAACTCAAATGAAAAAGCAACAGGAAATCTGACAGTTCCTAGTGAGAGTTATTCTACAAGGCTAGATCCAAATGTTTGCTGGTTGATTGAATGTTGTAAATGAAGTGTACACTGAAAATATTATAAAAATGCTATTAATTTTAAATTTTTTCCCCGACTTATCACAGAAGGAGATTATTTAGAGTCTTTCTCTAGTTGTGATCGATGATCTCCAGTAAATATTATATAAACAATTCTAACTTGTTTCCCAATACGAGATGTAGTGAAATTAAGTATTTTATCAAAGAAATGGAGGTATAACTGGACCAGACTTCCAAAAGTTGTTTTCCATTGTGCAGGGAGTATAAACTTCTGTTAGCTACAGTGGGGGATCCAAGTTTATAGTCTAACCGGGGTGAAATCGATTCAAATTTTCTTTAACGACACTAATAAATAATCAATTCATAAAAACCAACAATCGATAAAACATAAATATTTAAGGGGCATATATCAAATAGTCCCTCAAACTTTTTTTAATACACGTTTAGTCCAAGACTTTTTATTTTGCACCAAAAAGTCCTTCACCATGCCAAAAAGGCTTTTACCATGCCGCTGGCACGGACCTTTAAAGATAAGAAAATAAATGACTTTTTGGTACAAAATAAAAGGCTTGAACTAAATGTGTATTAAAAAATGTTTGAGGGACTTTTTGGTATTTGATCCAATATTTAATATGTCAAAATTTCATATGAATTGATCCATACATAGACAAAAATTATAAATACAAAGGGATTGTTTAAAATATCCCCTTACGTGGCTTCATATTCTGAAAATATTGAATGATATCTTCCATATCAGCATTTTGAAAATATCGTGTTCAATTTACGTCACCAAGCAATCATTTGTAAAATCATCTCCTATTCGGTTACGTAATGTCCTCTTAACGATTTTCATTGCGCATAATGCTCTTTCCATGCTTGCATTTGCAACCGGTAATGTCAAGGCAAGTTTTATAAGCAAGTACACTAATGGAAATAACCGATCCCTCTGCATTTCAATTATTTTTTAAGCAAGAGAACCAATCCCTATTAAATCTTTAAATTCATCATTACCACGCACACTATATATATAATTTTCAAGTTGTTCCCCAATGACTGTGAGTTCAACCGGATCAAAATCATTCAGATAAAACTCTGCAAATTGAACTAATCTCACCGCATCAAATTTGGAGAAGTTCATACTTGGATCAAGACATGCCAAACATAAAAGTAACTCTGTATTCACCTCATTAAACCGATGGTTCAACTCCTGAAGTTGCATATCTATCACCGAATACAACAATTCAATATGATAATGATGAATATTTGTCCTCTCTTCGATGCTTCGACGTGATCTTTCACCTGTTGCAAAATAATCTACCATATTTATGATTAAAATGTCATGTGAACTACAAAATGAAGAGACTAATTTTAATAATGTATCCCATCCATGCTCCCTCATTTTTTGTAAATGCATCTTAGCTATTCTAACAAGATTCATTGTGTTCACAATATCTTGATACCTCAGTTGTAGTGATTGTGACAAGTCATTAGTAATCTCTAAAATTGTTTTCATTAACTGTCATTTGAAAAAAAATTAAAGCGTGGCAAATAGTTAATCATATCATATGTTTATATTCTCTGAGTACCTATATCACAATTCTTTTGAACCACCTCAAGTACACCAATCACAGCAGAGAACAAATAAAATAAACTCAAAAGTGTACCATAATGATATAACACCCCGTGTGTTCAAGGACTTAGGAATTTTAATTATTTTGGAGAAATATAATTACTATATTGGGAGAATTGAGATTTTTATTTTTCGGAGTCTCGAATGATGAATTGAAGTGCACGATTGATCCGGGATGGGTCGAGATAGTCAAATGACTGTCCGGAAGTTTTATTTAGGTTCTAGAGTAATTTGGACCTTTGACTCGAATTGGGGTAAACGACTCATTTTAAGTGTGTATTATCATTTAAAGTTGGGATTTATTGATTTAAAGGTTTAAGAGGCTCGTGAGTGGCCAATCTCATTTATGAGAAGATAGGAAACCCTAGAAAGTGAGAGAGGAAGAAGAGAAAGAAGAAGAAAAAAGGAGAAAGCTCGGAGCTTTGGAGATTTTCAGCCAAAATTCGTGATTTCAAGGAAGATTCAACCTTTACAATCTTAAGGCAAGTGATTAAACTTGCTAAATAATTATGTGTGTGAGTTATCTCATAATTTTTGTTAGTGATTTAGTTGATTTGAGTTTATGGTTAAACCGTAAAATTTGATGAGTAAATCTTGGATATAGGGTAATATTTGTGGTTTAGATGATAAAAATGGCGGGGATAATATATATATGTTGGGTTTTGATGTTAGGACATTGTTGGAATGAGGTAGATTTAGGTTTTATAAGTGTAGGATTAATATTCTAAAGTGTAGAGTAAGGTTTTAGGGAACAAATCTCGTGGGAAAAAAATCCTGCAGAACCGGACAGGTCCGGGTAGGAAAGGCAAATCGATTCGTTTTTTAGGAAATCGGATCGGTTCATTTTTAAGGAAATCGGATCGGTCCAGTTATTAAATTTCTTCTGTCCAATTTTATGACCCAAACCAATTCATTTTTGAGGACCCCCGGTTCGGTCTGGTCCCTGCTTTTGGCTAGTACCTGTTTTACCCCTTTTTAATGGGTTTTATTGCTTAGAGACCCTCCAAGAGAGTGTAGTATATATGTTTTGGGAGATATTATGATGGTTCATATTAAGATATAATAGAGGGGTCGTTTTGGGAGTATTATAGAGATACTGATAAGAGTAAATTGTGTTATTTTCTTTTATAAACCCCTCGAAGGAATGAGGGTTATCTTGAGGAGAGTTTCTGGCTATTACGAAAGTATATTTGGGAGTTAAGAATACCGAATCCTTTTTGTAAATTCTTCGAGTAGTAGTAATTTACTTAACATTGAATATAATCTGAGTAAATATTGTGTGTCCTTAAGGTTGGTAAATTGGACGATTATTCATATCTTAGATATGATGGATTTGTAAGTTTCAAGGGAGAGATTGAATAATAACTGAATTGGGAAGGTATGCGAGAGTGTATCGGGTTTTATAATGAGAGTTAAATACATTTAGTTGGATTCCTTACTTTTACATACAGACGTGAGATCGTATATATATATATATATGGTGAGAATGAATATACATTATGTGTTGGTTTGTATATATGATGTGATTGAATGTATATCTTGTGTGTATGTTATACATTATGTGAAACACACCCTCTAATGCTATCATGGAAAGTTGCGTGATGTGGGTGAATCTCCCTGGCTTGAAGAGCAGGGAGAGTATAGTCCCCAGGTCATAATGTCCATTATTTATATTGCGTGATTTTTATTAGGGGTGAGACGTGGTGGGTATGTTTCATTCTCATTTCCCGGTAGGAACTATTGCCATTTTCCATACGTGGTGTTTAGGTTCTTGCTAAGTCGGTGTAAGCTATTCCGACTGTTGGTAACCCAGGGACATGTGAGCGATCCTTTAGAAGATGATAGCATTATAGAAACTGTTAGTATACATATATGATGTGTGTTATGTGTGAGTACTTATTGAGAATTATGAATCATGTATATTATGTGCGGTTATTATTATACAAGCTTTATAGATAGTGTGTGATATCTTAATATTATGAGTAGAGAGAGTTATAAAGATGTGTATTATGATTTGTCTTTTGTAGCATGAGAGTGGATGAGCATACTCTTATGCTTATAGACTAGAAGTAATTGGGTGCATACTTTAGACCGAGGGCCTAACGGATTTCCACGTCCGATAATGTTAGGTGGTAGTTCCTTGTTTGGATTTTACATTGCGAGACATCCCACACACGAAACTTAGTGTAGCGTTGGGCGTGGGGAGATGTTTGGTCCTTAGTTCTTAGGTATAAGTGAAATAGTGGGGGTATATTCCTCGCATTTATGATGACGTGAGTTATCTTATGCAAATAACTTATGAAGGTTAAAGATTAGAACCGATATATATATATAATTGAATGAGATTGTTGTATTAGTTTGGGCATAAACTTAGGAGATGATAGAAGGAGTAGATAGATGGTTTTGTTAAAGATAGTGAGTTACGCAATTGAGGCTTAGGCGTAGATTTAGAAGGATTTATTCCTCGAATGTGTTGGGTAGCTTAGTTGAGGTGCATATGCATACATTAGGTACGCCCTATAGATGAGGGGTGAGGTTGAATCCCAAGAGAGTGCAACACCACTATAATTATGATATTATGCATTCATAATTATTATGCATTTTAACTCACTTGCTAAAACTATTTTCAAAACCTCAGGCTCTAACTCGTTTATATATTCCCTCTTGCTATATTTATATATTTTAGAGGTCCCTTCGCAAGGACGTCAATGATTCCTATTCTATTCAGAGTCTCTCGAGTAGCAGTAGCGGAATGTTATAGAATTTTGTTGTAGCATCTTCCTATTCTTGTAAATCTAGATAAGGATCCATTTCTTATATCGGTTATGTGTATCTAGTGATTTCATATGTAGTTCTTTGATGATTTATTTATTTAATTGTTGTATTGTCTGTAACCCGACAGAATATTAAGGTATATCTTTTGTTGTATTCGTGTTTATATTATCATATTTTGTAGTCTTATTTCATGTTGGTTTGTAGTTTCTTGTATATTTTGAATTTTTTGGCATCCGCTTATTTTATCTTTGGGTGGTGGGTATATTTTTAGTCTGTGCAATGGTGATGCTGAGAATGATCCACTTGAGATTTCTATTTTATCTTGGTGTAAGGTTGTCCACCCATTATTAATTTAAGAGGGGTGTCATAAATGTGAACCCTACCTTGTGTCTCGTGCCCGTGTGAATGCTTCTTCTTGGTTTAAGCCACGACCCATATTCCGATCACCATTATATCTTCCTTCAAGTATATTATCATATCGTTTCATCCGAAATATATCTCTACGCTTGCAATATGCTCCAACAACATTCGACAAAATTGAAACTTTGAGAACGAAATAACCAATTGCGTTATCATTGTCTGCGACCACTACCAGTGTCAACTGTAGCTGATGAGCGAAATAATGAGCGTAGTAAGCTGCATTGTTTTTCCTTAGAATCAAACTCTTCAGCCCATTGAACTCCCCTTTCATGTTGCTCTCCCCATCGTAACCTTGCCCATGAATACTTGACATACTCAACCCATGTTTCAAGAGAAGTGGCTCAAGGCTTACCGTAAGTGTTAAAGACGTAGTGTCAAGAACGTGTATAATGCTAAGAAAACTTTCAACCACATAGCCTTTTTTGTTCACATAACGTAAAGTCACGGCCATTTACTCATTCACAGAGATGTCATGGGACTTTTCAACTAGTATGGAGAATACCTCACCCCTAATATCTTGAATTATGACTTTGGTGGTCAAAGAGGTGACAACATTAATGATCTCTTTCTTAATTAACGAAGCTATCATTTGGTGGTTTAAGGGGGAATTTTTCAAGAAAACATTCTTTATAGCTTCATTTTTCTTGGCAAGGAACTGTAAAAGTTGCAGAAAATTGTCCCGGTTAGATGAACCCACAGATTCATAATGCCCTCGTATTGCCAAACCTTGACGTAGTAAGTACTTGAGGCAATTCAACGATGCAGCCAAACGAATAAGATAACCAACTCTTATCTTATCGAAATGGTTAGAGAAAGACACTTCGATGTGTTGATATTGTTTCATCAAGTCATCACAAGCATTCATACATTTGTTATGAATACTTGAGTGGGGACCAATATGATCTTTAAATATATGTTTCTTTTTTCAATTTGAAAAGCCTCCACTAACAAATACACCACCACTCTTTTGCCTCCACTAACAAATTGACCCCAATATTAGGTGTTTGTTGGGATTGTGCAGTTTTTACCACAATTTGGGGCTGAACTTCTTGATGGAGAAGATTATCGAACTTCGCATTGGGAGATGATTGGACCTCAGTTTCGGATACGATTTGAGTGTTGTCTCCTCTTTTCCGTCTAAAAAATTTCTCCACGACTTCCTATATTTACAATAATTTCAGATTAGTTTAAACACAAATCTTAAATAGTTTAAATTCATAACCTAGTTTAAATTCACATACTATTTTATTATAAATTTGTTTTCATAACAAACGCATCAATTCACAACCTGTATTATTATAAATTTGTGTTCATAAAACTTTTATATTCACTGTGATTTAAACACAAATTTAGTTGATTGACATATAAAAAGGATAAAAACACAATTTAAAAACAAATTTCAACATAATTTCAACACGAATCAGAGATAGGTTGTTTTGTTGATACCTATTTTGTTGATTTAAGCTTCGACGTGTACAAGAGGGTCAGGCGGATTCCGAATAGGCTTAGAGGTCCGGCGCCGGCACGGTGAGGCAAATTAGTGAGAGGAGATAAGGTGAGAAGATGTGACTGAGAGAGAGAAGAGAGGATAAGAATGTAGGGTTTGAGAGAGAGAAGTGAGTAGCCGCATCATGCGTGTGTTTGAAACATTTAAGGTTTTTTTTTATTAATTACATACTTACACCCTCATCTTTGTAAACAATAAGAGAACAACTTTAAATTTGAATATTTACCAAAAAACCCTATTTATTTTAATTTGAACTAGGATGGTAGCCCACCTCGGCTTATGGTAGGTCCTCCCCTGGTTAGCTATCTATCAAGTTCTATTACTCCACCCAGACCAATACTTGAGTTCAGCCTCTCTACTTCTGGACTGAAAAGATATTCTGAATAAGACCCATTTATACATTTCCTATTGAGAAATGGTGTGGAGAAATTCACCCTTCATATTTTGAATGGCGAAAAATATAAATTACCTTCATCATTCTTTTCATGTCTATTGTTGACATAATTGAATCTTCGTTCTTATGTTTTCAAGCCTCCATTAACTTTCAAAGGATTCAGTCGACTGATTAGCTTGGAGTTCGATGAAGTCTTCGTTGCTGAGATGTTATTTGGAAATTTCATATCCAGTTGCCCCTTACTCGAGAGATTGTCTTTTATAGGCTCTATCACTTTTGGCCACATTCAAATTAATGCTCCTAAACTCAAATTTCTAACACTGAATTTCTCTTTGAAGTCTATTTGTTTCAAAGTTGCCTCACGCCTTTGCATTTTTTCCAATTTCTTATCTAAAGTCCACAATGGTGCCACATTTTGAGGGAAAAGAAGGAACTAACTTTACCGAATTTTATTAATGTTGGACTTGTGTTATGGAAAGAATGAAATATATTAATTAATTTCTGCAAGGCACATTCTTGGAACGCTTTCTTTTAGGCAAAATTTCTCACAATCCGGTTGAGAGAGAACCAGAACCACGAGTACACTATGGGTTTTATAGAATCTGCCTTCAGGATACAATGCACTGTATGAACAGTTGTTTGATTCAAACTATGTACTGTTTGATCAAACCAATAACACTCTGAATTTGTAACTTGATAATGCCAAAGTATAGAGGATGGAGAGAGGAGAAACTAGCAATTTTCGGGGACTAAAACAGAGGCCAGGAACACTTTTTATAGCTATTTTTGTGACTGTTCTTCAACAGTCACAGCTCTTCATGGAGTGACACAGCAACCGTTGGATCGTGCCTATTTGGAACAGCTTCGATCTAACGGTTCAGATTAGGCGTCCCATTGTAAGCGAATGGACATCCCCTACACGAAACACTACGAGTTCATCTAACGGTTTATATCAAGTCGTTTCGGATTTTAAACCCTTTGATCAGATCGTTTAATCACAACCGTTGATCTGTTTTACCTCGTCAAAACTTTAGGCTCCCACGCTCCAAGCGACGATGCGCAATTGCGAAGTGCCAAGTGCGCGTCAAAGTGCGCAAAGCGCCCCAAGTCGCCCAATCGCCCTTTCGCGTGCCGCGTGTCGCGATTGGTGGTGCTTAAGCACCACCGCGATGCGTAGGATCATAGCCTCTTATTTGACTTATCAACTAAGAATCTTAGTTGTCCTTTAGTTGATATACCACTACTTTTTATAGTATTCTTCCAATGTGGGACAATATGGGATTTTGAGCACTCCCATATCTTTCACACTCATTTGCTCATGTTTCTACCTTCTAAATTAAAACCCAAACTATGTTTAAAATAAAACACCAATAATATAATAAAATATTAACAACTAAAAAATAAAATATCAATAAATATTGGAATTTCTCCAACATTCCCCCACCAATTTCAATATACACAAGAGAGCAAAGAAAAAAGACAATAAATAACTTTTGGCATTATCGCTAAAATCTAGTACATAAATGAGAAGTGTCTTTCGGACTTGAACTTCCATATAGTGAAAATAATTCAAAGCTTTATCATGGTGTTGTGGTGAACGTATCTGGAACCAAGGACCTTTTGAGACTAGTCGGAACTATCACATATACCGATTTCTGAGTTTATAAGTGTTCTTCTAGCATGCACTTTTATGGCCTTGTGCTAATCCTGATTTCACGAGCGCTTTAGGATCGGTCTTGATTCCATAGAAAGCGACCACACTTTCGACACTCGTATAGGTAAATCAACTTTAGTGATTCTGCGAGTCACACTTATATGATTTATTAAGAAGTAACCTTCATCCTCTAACATGCAGAAAACCAATACTAGGCACATAGGAATGGTACTTTTTTTTTTGTATAAAATTCCTAGTATTCCATAACTATAATTTAACTTGTTTTTACCTCATTGAACTCTATCTATATTTTCAAGATATGAGTTGGGTTCCCATTAAATATAGTTGTGTTATTTAATAGAACTTAGTCCCATTCCTTTAAAGGTGATATATATCATCTCCCTAACAAGAACTTTAGTCAGAGGATCTGCTAAATTCTTGTTCGTTTTAATATAGTCGACTCTAATTATTCCTTCCTTGAGTAATTTTCTTATAATTTGATGCCTTAGACTAATGTGTCTAGATTTTTCGTTGTAAGTTTTGTTCGAAACTTTATAAATTGTGGCTTGGTAATCACAACTTATCATAATAGAAGGCGATGGATTTTTCCATAAAGGAATATCATACAATACATTTCTAAGCCATTGTGCTTCTTTACATGCATCTGCTAGGGCTATAAATTCAGATTGCATTGTTGAATCTGACACACATGTTTGTTTCTTGGATCCCTAAGAGATAGCTGCTCCTCCTAGCATAAAAATCCAACCAGCAGTTGACTTGGATTTTGATTCAAGATTATTCCAACTTGAATCACTATATCCTTCTAAAACAGATTGATATCCTACATAATGTACGCAATAATCCAAAGTCCTGTTCAGGTATCTAAGCACCATAGAAAGTGCATTCTAGTGCTCTTGTCCTGGATTACTGTAAATCTACACAATACACTCAATGCATAAGCAATGTCTGGTCTGGTGAAATGCATGGCATACATTAGACTCCCAATAATACTAGAATATTTAAGTTGGTCCATAGCACGCCCAGTATTTTTCATTAATTTGATGCTAGGGTCCACTGGTGTAGCAACTGGCTTAAGTTCAAAATGATTATATCTTTTAAGACTTTTTCTATATAATGAGATTGAGATTACGCTAAAGAATTATCCTTTCTCACAATTTTGATTCCTAAAATCACATCAGGTTCTCCAATATCTTTCATATCAAATTTTGATGAAAGAAACCTTTTGGTTTCTTCAACATATTTGAGATTAAACCCAAATATTAACATGAAATCCACATATAAGCAAATAATAACACCAACACCATTTTCAAATTTACTATATATACATTTTTCGGCATCATTAACTTTATATCCATGGGATATAACAATATTATTAAACATCTCATGTCATTGCATAGGAGCTTGTTTAAAGCCATAAAGAGATTTAACCAATTTACACACCCTCTTTTCTTGGCCAGGCAAAACAACCCCTTCCGGTTGTTCCATGTAAATCTCTTCTTCTAAATCACCATTTAAAAATGCAGTTTTAACATCCGTTTGATGAATAACTAAATTGTGAATAGAAGCAAGAGATATTAATATCCTAATGGAAGTGATTCGAGCAACAGGAGCAAATGTATCAAAGTAATCAATTCCATGTTTTTGCCTATAGCCTTTAGCAACTAGTCTTGCCTTAAATTTATTTATAGAACCATCCGGATTTAATTTTCTTTTAAATATCCATTTGTACCAAATAGGTTTAGCCCCGGGGGGAAGATCGGAAATAACCCAAGTTTGATTTGACAAAATTGAGTTCATTTCATCATTTATTGCTTCTTTCCAAAAGACAACATCCCTAGATGTTACCGCTTCATGAAATGTGGTCGGTTCATCTTCTTCATTAAGAAAAATTTGTGTTTTGTTCTTAGTCTCATTTAAATTCTCTTCAACTAAATAAATAACAAAGTCAGGCCCAAATATTTTTTTTAGTTCTTTCTCTTTTACTCCTTCGCGGTTCAACGTCATTCGTTATTTCCAAAGAAGATATAGGTTGAGAATTTTCTTCTAAATTTGAGGAGTCAACAGTCGGATTATTATTTTCTAAACCTTGATTCAAAGTACTAAACTTTGTTAGATGTTCAAAGAATTGCACATCTACCGACTCAAAGATTTCCTGAGTTTCAAAGTTTAAAAATCTATAAGTCGTACTGTTACTATAATATCCAATAAAAACACATTTGTAAGTCCTATTTCCTAGTTTAGGTCTTTTAGGTTTGGGTTTTCTTACATAAGCAAGACATCCCCAAACTTTAAGACGTCTAAGATTAGGCTTACGATTAAACCATTATTCATATGGTGTAATATCCTTGTTTTTCATTGGAACTCTATTTAAAATATAACATGCGGATAAAACAGCTTCTCCCCACATCGACAAAGGTAAACCAGAACTGATTAACATTGAATTTATCATTTTAGGTAAAGTCCTATTTTTCCTTTCCGCCGTTCCATTTTGTTGTGGCGTATATGGCGTCGTAACTTGATGAATTATCCCATAAGTATTACAAAATTGTATAAATTCACTCGGATAATATTCACCACCCCTATCGGATCGTAGGACTTTAATTTTCCGATTTTGTTGAGTTACAACTTCTGCTTTAAAAATTAGGAATTTCTCAAAAACTTCATCGTTACTTTTAAGTAAATATGTATATGCATACTTAGAGTAATCATCAATGAAAGTTAAGAAATATTTATTTCCACCACGAGTCATATTACTCTTCATATCACATACATCACTATGAATAAGATCAAGCATTTCGGATTTCCTCTCAACAGATTTGAACGACTTTCTAGTTATCTTCGATTGAGCACAAATTTCACATTTAGAAAGGTTATCAAATTTACAATCCGAGATTAAGCCGAGATTAATAATTTTTTTTATACTTCTATAATTCACATGACGTAATCTATTATGCCATAAAGAAATAGACTCAACCATATAAGCAGAACTAATATCGATGATTACATTAATTTTTATCACGCCGTTACAAGAGTACCCTTTGCCAATAAATTGGCCATTCTTAGACAAAACAAACTTATCAGACTGATACACTAGTTTGAAACCTCTCTTATTGAGAAGGTCCCCAGACACAAGATTTTTACACATATCAGGTACATGATGTACATCAATTAGAGTAAGTGTATTTCCAGAAGTTAGCTTTAATTCCACTGTGCCTTTTCCAACTACATTGGTGCGAAGATTATTTGCCATCTTCACTTCTTTTCCATCAATTTCTTGATATGTTTTGAATGAAGAGCGGTCTTTGCATATGTGGACCGTTGCGCCGGTACCCAACCACCATCCACTTTCATTATCAATTGAATTTTCTTCGCAAACAGTAGCAATAAGATCTTCAACATTGTTGATTTCCTACGAGCCTTATTTTTCATTAAATGACTTCTTTTTAAGACGGCATTCTCAAGAATAATGGCCCGGTTTGTCACAAAAGAAACATTTTCCCTTCTTTTTCTTATTTTCACCTTGCTTCTTGAATTTTGAATCATTCTTTGCTTTAAACTTTGAGTCTTTGGTAATCTTGGATTTTTGATCCTCAACCATATTAGATTTTGAATGACCCTCACTTTGTTCATCCTTCTTTTCTCGAATACGAGTATAATCTTCAATACGAAGGTAACGAAGAAGGGATTCCACAGTATAATTCTTTCATCATGATTAATTTTCTTCTTAAAGCCATTCCAAGAGGATGGAAGTTTTGAAACAATCACCCCTACTTGAAATTCATCTTGAAGATTAATACCAGCGGCTTTAAGGTCACGAACAATTTGTTGGAGTTCATCGACTTGTGCAACGACAGATTTATCATTACTCATTCTAAAATTCATATAGTTTGAAATTAGAAACTTATGGTTGCTCGCTTCCTCGTTTTGATACTTTGACTCCAAAGCCTTCCATAATTCCTTTGTCGTCGAAATCATTCGATGAGCGTTATAAATAGTTTGAGACAAAGCATTGAGGATGTGTCATCGACACATAAATTCGTCTTCTTTCCTCTTCACACGTTTTTGCTTTATTTCTTCGGTGTCTACGGGTGTGGGCTCGAAAATTTGTTCAAGGTTATCATCTAGAATGTATGCAAGTGTTAGTGATGTGAGGAAGAACATAACTTTCTCTTGCCAACGGGTGAAATTTCCGCCATCAAAACGGTCAAGTCGGATTAAGTCTTGAGTCATGACTTGGATAGATTGTGCCACAGTTCCTTCCATTTGAGTGGAGTAAAAAAAAAAAAATTTGTTTTGCATAAAAATGTTGGACTTTTTTTATGGAAAGAACGAAATATATTAATAAATTTCTGCAAGGCACGTTCTTGGAACGCTTTCTTTTAGGCAAAATTTCTCCCAATCCGGTTGAGACAGAACCAGAATCGCGAGTACACTATGGGTTTTATAGAATCTGCCTTCAGGATACAATGCAGTGCATGAACAGTTGTTTGATTCAAACTCTGTACTGTTTGATTAAATCGAGAACACTCTGAATTATAATATGATAATGCCAAAGTATAGAGGACGGAGAGAGGAGAAACTAGCAATTTTTGATGTCCAAAATAGAGGCCTGGAATTCTTTTTACAGCCATTAATGTGACTGTTCTTCAACAGTCACAGCTCTTCATGGAGTGACTCAGCAACCGTTGGATCGTGCCTATTTGGAACAGCTGCGATCTAACGGTTCAGATTAGGCATCCCATTGTAAGCGAATGGACATTCCCTACACGAAACAATACGAGCTCATCTAACAGTTTAGATCATGTCATTTAGGATTTTAAACCATTAGATCGGATCGTTTAATCACAACCGTTGATCTATTTTACCTCGGCAAAACTTTAGGCTCGTACTCTCCAAGCGACGATGCGCACCTACGAAGTGCCAAGTATGCGTCAAAGCGCGCAATGCGTCCTATGTCGCCCAATCGCCCTTTCGCGCCCCGCGTGTCGCGATTGGTGGTGCTTAAGCACCACCGCGATGCGTAGGATCATAGCTTCTTATTTGACTTGTCAACTAAGAATCTTAGTTGTCCTTTAGTTGATATACCACTACTCTTTGTAATATTCTTCCACTGTGGGACAATATGGGATTTTGAGCACTCCCATATCTTTCACACCCATTTGCTCATGTTTCTACCTTCTAAATTAAAACCCAAACTATGTTTAAAATAAAACACCAATAATACAATAAAAATATTAACAACTAAAAAATAAAATATCAATAAATATTGGAATTTATCCAACATTCCCCCACTAATTTCAATATACAGAAGAGAGCAAAGCAAAAAGATAATAAATAACTTTTGTCTTTATCGCTAAAATCTAGTACATAAATGAGAAGTGTCTTTCGGACTTGAACTTTCATATAGTGAAAATAATTCAAAGATTCACTAAGGTGCTGTGGTGAACGTATCTTGAACCAAGGACCTGTTGAGACTAGCCGGAACTATCACACATACTGATTTCTGAGTTTATAAGTGTTCTTCTAGCATGCACTTTTATGGCCTTGTGCCAATCCTAATTTCACAAGCGCTTTAGGATCGGTCTTGATTCCATAGAAAGCGGCCACACTTTCGACACTCGTATAGGTAAATCAACTTTAGTGATTCTGCGAGTCACACTTATATGATTTATTAAGAAGTAACCTTCATCCTCTAACATGCAGAAAACCAACACTAGGCACATAGGAATGGAACTTTTTTTAATATAAAATTCCTAGTGTTCCATAACTATAATTTAACTTGTTTGTACCTCATTGAACTCCATCTATATTTTCAAGATATGAGTTGGGTTCCCATTAAATATAGTTGTGTTATTTAATAGACCTTAGTCCCATTCCTTTTGAGGTGATATATATCATCTCCCTAACAAGTCCTTTAGTCAGAGGATCTTCTAAATTCTTGTTCGTTTTAATATAGCCAGCTGTAATTATTCCTTTCTTGAGTAATTTTCTTATAATTTGATGCCTTAGACTAATGTGTCTAGATTTTCCGTTGTAAGTTTTGTTCGAAAATTTATAAATTATGGCTTGGTTATCAAAACTTATCATAATAGAAGGCGATGGCTTTTTCCATAAAGGAATATCATACAACACATTTCTAAGCCATTGTGCTTCTTTACATGCATCTGCTAGGGCTATAAATTTAGATTAAATTATTGAATCTGATACCCATTTTTGTTTCTTGGATCCCTAAGAGATAGCAGCTCCTCCTAGCGTAAAAATCATACCAGTAGTTAACTTGAATTTTGATTCAAGATTATTCCAACTTGAATCACAAGATCCGTCTAAAATAGATGGATATCCTACATAATGTAAGCCATAATCCAAAGTCCTCTTCAGGTATCTAAGCACCCTAGAAATTGCATTCCAGTGCTCTTGTCCTGAATTACTTGTAAACCTTTATAATACACTCAATGCATAAGCAATTTCTCGTCTAGTTCAATGCATGGCATACATTAGACTCCCAATAATACTAGCATATTTAAGTTGGTACACAGCACGCCCAGTATTTTTCATTAATTTTATGCTATGGTCCACTGGTGTAGCAGCTGGCTTAAGTTCAAAATGATAATATCTTTTAAGAACTTTTTCTATATAATGAGATTGAGATAACGCTAAAGAATTATCCTTTCTCACAATTTTGATTCCTAAAATCACATCAGCTTCTCCAAGATCTTTCATATCAAATTTTGATGAAAGAAACCTTTTGGTTTCTTCAACATATTTGAGATTAGACCCAAATATTTACATGTAATCCACATATAAGCAAATAATAACACCAACACCATTTTCAAATTTACTATATATACATTTGTCGGCATCATTAACTTTATATCCATGGGATATAACAATATTATTAAACTTCTCATGCCATTGCATAGGAGCTTGTTTAAGGCCATAAAGAGATTTAACCAATTTACACACTTTCTTTTCTTGGTCAGGCAAAACAAACCCTTCGGGTTGTTCCATGTAAATCTCTTCTTCTAAATAACCATTTGAAAATGCAGTTTTAACATCCATTTGATGAATAACTAAATTGTGAATAGAAGCAAGAGATGTTAATATCCTAATGGAAGTTATTCGAGCAACAGGAGCATATGTATCAAAGTAATCAATTCCATATTTTTGCTTATAGCCTTTAGCAACTAGTCTTGCCTTAAATTTATTTATAGAACCATCCGGAATTAATTTTCTTTTAAATATCCATTTGCTCCCAATAGGTTTAGCCCCGAGGGGAAGATCGGAAATAACGCAAGTTTGATTTGACAAAATTGAGTTCATTTCATCATTTATTGCTTCTTTCCAAAAGACAGCATCCCTAGATATTACCGCTTTATGAAATGTCGTCGGTTCATCTTCTACATTAAGAATAAATTTAGGTTTGGTCTTAGTCTCATTTAAATCCCCTTCAACTAAATAAATAACAAAGTCAGGCCCAAAATATTTTTTTCAGTTCTTTGTCTTTTAATCCTTCGTGATTCAACGTCATTCGTTGTTTCTGAAGAAGATATAGGTTGTGAATTTTCTTCTAAATTTGAGGAGTCAGTAGTCGGATTATTATTTTCTAAACCTTGATTCAAAATACTAAACTTTGTTAGAAGTTCAAAGAATTTCACATCTACCGACTCAATGATTTCTTGAGTTTCAAGGTTTAAAAATCTATAAGTCGTACTGTTACTATAGTATCCAATAAAAACACATTTGTAAGTCCTATTTCCTAGTTTAGGCCTTTTAGGTTCGGGTTTTCTTACATAAGCAAGACATCCCCAAACTTTAAGACGTCTAAGATTAGGCTTACGATTAAACCATAATTCATATGGTGTAATATCCTTGTTTTTCAATGGAACTCTATTTAAAATATAACATGTGGATAAAATAGCTTCTCCCTATATCGACAAAGGTAAACCAGAACTGATTAACATTGAATTTATCATTTCAACTAAAGTCCTATTTTTCCTTTCCGCCGTTCCATTTTGTTGTGGCGTATATGGCGCCGTAACTTGATGAATTATCCCATGAGTATTATAAAATTGTATAAACTCACTCGGGTAATATTCACCACCCCTATCGGATCGTAGGACTTTAATTTTTTGATTTTGTTGAGTTTCGACTTGTGCTTTAAAAATTAGGAATTTCTCGAAAACTTCATCTTTACTTTTAAGTAAATATGTATATGCATACTTAGAGTAATCATCAATGACAGTTAAGAAATATTTATTTCGACCACGAGTAATATTACTCTTCATATCACATACATCACTATGAATAAGATCAAGTATTTCGGATTTCCTCTCAACAGATTTGAACGACTTTCTAGTTATCTTCGATTGAGCACAAATTTAACATTTAGTAAGGTTATCAAATTTATAATCCGAGATTAAGCCGAGATTAGTCATATTTTTTATACTTCTATAATTCACATGACCTAATCAACTATGCCATTAAGAAATTGACTCAACCATATAAGCAGAACTAATATCATTGATTAAATTAATTTTGATCATGCTGTTACAAGAGTTCCCTGTGCCAATAAATTGTCCATTCTTAGACAAAGAAAACTTATCAGACTCATACACTAGTTTGAAACCTCTCTTATTGAGAAGGTCCGCAAACACAAGATTTTTACACATATCAGGTACATGAAGTACATCAATTAAAGTAAGTGTCTTTCCAGAAGTTAGCTTCAATTCCACTGTGCCTTTTCCAACTTAATTGGTGCGAAGATTATTTTCCATCTTCACTTCTTTTCCATCAATTTCTTGATATGTTTTGAATGAAGAGCGGTCTTTGCATATGTGGACCGTTGCGCCGGTATCCAGCCACTATCCACTTTCATTATCAATTGAATTTTCTTCGCAAACAGTAGCAATAAGATCTTCAACATTGTTGGTTTCTTTCGACCCTTGTTTTTCCTTAAATGCCTTCTTTTTAAGACGACATTCTCGAGAATAATGGCCCGGTTTGTCACAGAAGAAACATGTTCCCTTCTTTTTCTTATTTGCACCTTGCTTCTTGAATTTTGAATCGTTCTTTGCTTTAAATTTTGAGTCTTTGGAAATCTTGGATTTTCGATCCTCAACCATATTTAGCTTTTGAATGACCCTCACCTTATTCATCCTTCTTTTCTCGAATACGAGTATCATCTTCAATACGAAGTTGACGAAGAAGGGATTCCACAGTATAAGTCTTTTCATCATGATTAATTTTCTTCTTAAAGCCATTCGAAGAGGTTGGAAGTTTTGAAACAATCACCCCTACTTGAAATTCATCTTGAAGATTAATACCAGCGGCTTTAAGGTCACCAATAATTTATTGGAGTTCATGGGCTTGTGCAACGACAGATTTATCATTACTCATTCTAAAATTCATATCGTTTGAAATTAGAAACTTACTGTTGCTCGCTTCCTTGTTTTGAAACTTTGTCTCCAAAGCCTTCCATAATTCCTTTGCCGTCGGAATCATTCGATGAGCGTTATAAACAGTTTCAGACAAAGCATTAAGGATGTGTCCTCGACACATAAATTTGTCTTCTTTCCTCTTCACGCATTTTTGCTTTATTTCTTCGGGGTCTACGGGTGTGGGCTCGGAAATTTGTTCAAGGTTATCATCTAGAATGTATGCAAGTTTTAGTGATGTAAGGAAGAAGATAACTTTCTCTTGCCAACGGCTGATATTTTCGGCATCAAAACGGTCAAGTCGGATTAAGTCTTGAGTCATGACTTGGATAGATTGTGCCACAGTTCCTTCCATTTGAGTGGAGTAATAAGAATAATATTTTTTTTTGCCTAAAACTGTTGGACTTTTGTTATGGAAAGAACGAAATATATTAATTAATTTCTACAAGGCACGTTCTTGGAACGCTTTCTTCTAGGCAAAATTTCTCCCAAGTCGGTTGAGACATAAACAGAACCGCGAGTACACTATGGGTTTTATAGAATCTGCCTTCAGGATACAATGCAGTGTATGAACAGTTGTTTGATTCAAACTATGTACTGTTTCATCAAACTGAGAACACTCTGAATTTGTAACTAGATAATGCCAAAGTATAGAGGACGGAGGGAGGAGAAACTAGCAATTTTCGGTGTCCAAAAGAGAGGCCTGAAACTCTTTTTATAGCCATTTATGTGACTGTTCTTCAACAGTCACAGCTCTTCATGGGGTGACTCAGCAACCTTTGGATCGTGCCTATTTGGAACAGCTGCGATCTAACGGTTCAGATTAGGCATCCCATTATAAGCGAATGGACATCCCCTATACGAAACACTACGAGTTCATCTAACGGTTTAGATCAGGTCATTTCGGATTTTAAACCCTTTGATCGGATCGTTTAATCACAATCGTTGATCTGTTTTACCTCGTCAAAACTTTAGGCTCCCACTCTCCAAGCGACAATGTGCACGTGCGAAGTGCCAAGTGCGCGTCAAAGCGCGCAATGCGCCCTAAGTCACCCAATCGTCCTTTCGCGCGTCGCACTTACGCGCTTACGCGTGTCGCGATTGGTGGTGCTTAAGCACCACCGCGATGCGTAGGATCATAGCCTCTTATTTGACTTGTCAACTAAGAATCTTAGTTGTCCTTTAGTTTATATACCACTACTTTTTGTAGTATTCTTCTAATGTGGAACAATATGGGATTTTGAGCACTCCCATATCTTTCACACCCATTTGCTCATGTTTCTACCTTCTAAATTAAAACCCAAACTATGTTTAAAATAAAACACCAATAATATAATAAAATATTAACAACTAAAAAATAAAATATCAATAAATCTTGGAATTTATCCAACATTCCCCCACCAATTTCAATATACACAAAAGAGCAAAGCAAAAGGACAATAAATGACTTTTGGCATTATCGCTAAAATCTAGTACATAAATGAGAAGTGTCTTTCAGACTTGAACTTCCATATAGTGAAAATAATTCAAAGCTTCATCAAGGTGCTGTGGTGAACGTATCTTGAACCAAGGACCTTTTGAGACTAGCCGGAACTATCACACATACTGATTTCTGAGTTTATAAGTGTTCTTCTAGCATGCACTTTTATGGCCTTGTGCTAATCCTGATTTCACGAGCGCTTTAGGATCGGTCTTGATTCCATAGAAAGCGGCCACACTTTCGACACTCGTATAGGTAAATCAACTTTAGTGATTCTGCAAGTCACACTTATATGATTTATTAAGAAGTAACCTTCATCCTCTAACATGCAGAAAACCAACACTAGGCACATAGGAATGGAATTTTTTTTTTTATAAAATTCCTAGCAAACTATAATTTAACTTGTTTGTACCTCATTGAACTCTATCTATATTTTCAAGATATGAGTTGGGTTCCCATTAAATATAGTTGTGTTATTTAATAGACCTTAGTCCCAATCCTTTTGAGGTGATATATATCATCTCCCTAACAAGACCTTTAGTCAGAGGATCTGCTAAATTCTTGTTCGTTTTAATATAGTCGACTGTAATTATTCCTTCCTTGAGTAATTTTCTTATAATTTGATGCCTTAGACTAATGTGTCCAGATTTTCCGTTGTAAGTTTTGTTCGAAACTTTATAAATTGTGGCATGGTTATCACAACTTATCATAATAGAAGGCAATGGCTTTTTCCATAAAGGAATATCATACAACACATTTCTAAGCCATTGTGCTTCTTTACATGCATCTGCTAGGGCTATAAATTCAGATTGCATTATTGAATCTGATACACATGTTTGTTTCTTGGATCCCCAAGAGATAGCTGCTCCTCCTAGCGTAAAAATTCAACCAGTAGTTGGCTTAGATTTTGATTCAAGATTATTCCAACTTGGATCACTATATCCTTCTAAAACAGATGGATATCCTACATAATGTAAGCCATAATCCAAAGAACTCTTCAAGTATCTAAGCACCCTAAAAATTGCATTCCAGTGCTCTTGTCCTGGATTACTTGTAAATCTACACATTACACTCACTGCATAAGCAATGTCTGGTCTAGTGCAATGCATGACATACATTAGACTCCCAATAATACTAGCATATTTAAGTTGGTCCATAGCACGCCCTGTATTTTTCATTAATTTGATGCTAGGGTCCACTGGTGTAGCAGCTGGCTTAAGTTCAAAATGATTATATCTTTTAAGAATTTTTTCTATATAATGAGATTGAGATAACTCTAAAGAATTATCCTTTCTCACAATTTTGATTCCTAATATCACATCAGCTTCTCCAAGATCTTTCATATCAAATTTTGATGAAAGAAACCTTTTGGTTTCTTCAACATATTTGATATTAGACCCAAATATTAGCATGTTATCCACATATAAGCAAATAATAACACCAACACCATTTTCAAATTTACTATATATACATTTTTCGGCATCATTAACTTTTTATCCATGGGATATAACAATATTATTAAACTTCTCATGCCATTGCATACGAGCTTGTTTAAGGCCATAAAGATATTTAACCAATTTACACACTTTCTTTTCTTGGCCAGGCAAAACAAACCCTTCAGGTTGTTCCATGTAAATCTCTTCTTCTAAATCACCATTTAAAAATGCAGTTTTAACATCCATTTGATGAATAACTAAATTGTGAATAGAAGCAAGAGATATTAATATCCTAATGGAAGTGATTCGAGCAACAAGAGCATATGTATCAGAGTAATCAATTCCATATTTTTGCTTATACCTTTTAGCAACTAGTCTTGCCTTAAATTTATTTATAGAACCATCCGGATTTAATTTTCTTTTAAATATCCATTTGCACCCAATAGGTTTAGCCCCGGGGGAAAGATCGGAAATAACCCAAGTTTGATTTGACAAAATTGAGTTCATTTCATCATTTATTGCTTCTTTCCCAAAAAAAGCATCCCCAGATGTTACCGCTTCATGAAATGTGGTCGGTTCATCTTTTACATTAAGAATAAATTTAGGTTTGGTCTTAGTCTCATTTAAATCCCCTTCAACTAAATAAATAACAAAGTCAGGCCCAAATGTTTTTTTTCAGTTCTTTGTCTTTTACTCCTTCGTATTTCAACGTCATTCGTTATTTTCGAAGAAGATATAGGTTATGAATTTTCTTCTAAATTTGAGGAGTCAACAGTCGGATTATTATTTTCTAAACCTTGATTCCAAGTACTAAACTTTTTTAGAAGTTCAAAGAATTGCACATCTACCGACTCAATGATTTCTTGAGTTTTAAGGTTTAAAAATCTATAAGTCGTACTGTTACTATAGTATCCAATAAAAACACATTTGTAAGTCCTATTTCCTAGTTTAGGCCTTTTAGGTTCGGGTTTTCTTACATAAGCAAGACATCCCCAAACTTTAAGACGTCTAAGATTAGGCTTACGATTAAACCATAATTCATATGGTGTAATATCCTTGTTTTTCAATGGAACTCTATTTAAAATATAACATGTGGATAAAATAGCTTCTCCCCATATCGACAAAGGTAAACCAGAACTGATTAACATTGAATTTATCATTTCAACTAAAGTCCTATTTTTCCTTTCCGTCGTTCCATTTTGTTGTGGCATATATGGCGCCGTAACTTGATGAATCATCCCATGAATATTACAAAATTGTATAAACTCACTCGGGTAATATTCACCACCCCTATCGGATCGTAGGACTTTAATTTTCCGATTTTGTTGAGTTTCAACTTGTGCTTTAAAAATTAGGAATTTCTCGAAAACTTCATCTTTACTTTTAAGTAAATATGTATATGCATACTTAGAGTAATCATCAATGACAGTTAAGAAATATTTATTTCCACCACGAGTCATATTACTCTTCATATCACATACATCACTATGAATAAGATCAAGCATTTCGGATTTCCTCTCAACAGATTTGAACGACTTTCTAGTTATCTTCGATTGAGCACAAATTTCACATTTAGAAAGGTTATCAAATTTACAATCCGAGATTAAGCCGAGATTAGTCATATTTTTTATACTTCTATAATTCACATGACTTAATCTACTATGCCATAAAGAAATAGACTCAACCATATAAGTAGAACTAATATCATTGATTACATTAATTTTGATCATGCCGTTACAAGAGTACCCTTTGCCAATAAATTGGTCATTCTTAGACAAAACAAACTTATCAAACTCATACACTAGTTTGAAACCTCTCTTATGGAGAAGGTCCCCAGACACAAGATTTTTACACATATCAGGTACATGAAGTACATCAATTAGAGTAAGTGTCTTTCTAGAAGTGAGCTTTAATTCCATTGTGTCTTTTCCAACTACATTGGTGCGAAGATTATTTGCCATCTTCACTTCTTTTCCATCAATTTCTTGATATGTTTTGAATGAAGAGCGGTCTTTGCATATGTGGACCGGTGCACCGTTATCCAACCACCATACACTTTCATTATCAATTGAATTTGCTTCGCAAATAGTAGCAATAAGATCTGCAACATTGTTGGTTTCCTTCGACCTTTGTTTTTCCTTAAATGCCTTCTTTTTAAGACGACATTCTCGAGAATAATGGCCCGGTTTGTCACAGAAGAAACATTTTCCCTTCTTTTTCTTATTTGCACCTTAGTTCTTGAATTTTGAATCATTCTTTGCTTTAAATTTTGAGTCTTTGGTAATCTTGGATTTTTGATCCTCAACCATATTAGCTTTTGAATGACCCTCACCTTGTTCATCCTTCTTTTCTCGAATACGAGTATCATCTTTAATACGAAGGTGACGAAGAAGGGATTCCACAGTATAATTCTTTTCATCATGATTAATTTTCTTCTTAACGCCATTCCAAGAGGATGGAAGTTTTGAAACAATCACCCCTACTTGAAATTCATCTTGAAGATTAATACCAGCGGCTTTAAGGTCACCAACAATTTTTTGGAGTTCATGGGCTTGTGTAACGACAGATTTATCATTACTCATTCTGAAATTCATATAGTTTGAAATTAGAAACTTACGGCTCCTCGCTTCCTCGTTTTGATACTTTGTCTTCAAAGCCTTCTATAATTCCTTTGCCGTCGGAATCATTCGATGAGCGCTATAAACAGTTTGAGACAAAGCATTGAGGATGTGTCATCGACACATAAATTCGTCTTCTTTCCTCTTCACACGTTTTGCTTTATTTCTTCGGTGTCTTCGGGTGTGGGCTCGGGAATTTGTTCAAGGTTATCATCTAGAATGTATGCAAGTTTTAGTGATGTCAGGAAGAACATAACTTTCTCTTGCCAACGGGTGAAATTTCCGCCATCAAAACGGTCAAGTCGGATTAAGTCTTGAGTCATGACTTGGATAGATTGTGCCACAGTTCCTTCCATTTGAGTGGAGTAATAAGAATATTTTTTTTTTTTTGCCTAAAACTGTTGGACTTTTGTTATGGAAAGAACGAAATATATTAATTAATTTCTGCAAGGCACGTTCTTAGAACGCTTTCTTTTAGGCAAAATTTCTCCCAATCCGGTTGAGACAGAATCAGAACCGCGAGTACACTATGGGTTTTATAGAATCTGCCTTCAGGATAAAATGCAGTGTATGAACAGTTGTTTGATTCAAACTATGTACTGTTTGATCAAACCGAGAATACTCTGAATTTGTAACTTGATAATGCCAAAGTATAGAGGACGGAGAGAGGAGAAACTAGCAATTTTTGGTGTCCAAAACAGAGGTCTGGTACTCTTTTTATAGTCATTTCTGTGACTGTTCTTCAACAGTCACAGCTCTTTATGGAGTGACTCAGCAACCGTTGGATCGTGCCTATTTGGAAGAACTGCGATCTAACGGTTCAGATTAGGCGTCCCATTGTAAGCGAATGGACATCCCCTACACGAAACACTACGAGTTCATCTAACGGTTTAGATCAAGTCGTTTCGGATTTTAAACCCTTTGAACGGATCGTTTAATCACAACCGTTGATATGTTTTACCTCGTAAAAACTTTAGGGTCCCACGCTCCAAGCGACGATGCTCAAGTGCCAAGTGCACGCAATGCGCCCTATGTCTCCCAACCGCCCTTTCACGCGCCGCGTGTCGCGATTGGTGGTGCTTAAGCACCACCGCGATGCGTAGGATCATAGCCGCTTATTTGACTTGTCAACTAAGAATCTTAATTGTCCTTTAGTTGATATACCACTACTTTTTGTAGTATTCTTCCAATGTGGGACAATATAGGATTTTGAGCACTCCCATATCTTTCACAGCCATTTGCTTATGTTTCTACCTTCTAAATTAAAACTCAAACTATGTTTAAAATAAAATACTAATAATATAATAAAATATTAACAACTAAAAAATAAAATATCAATAAATATTAAAATTTATTCAACAATTAATTTCTACCGGTTTATTATTTCCTGGTAATATTGTCGTTTTGCATTTTTATTTTATGCATTTGGCTTCAAAGTTTTTGTTTCTTTAATTCTTCTCGTTATTTCTTAAAGTTGTTGGCAGCAGGTGGTGTACCAAATAAGCTTCCTACTATTTTAATGCATCTCAAAATCATTAGATTTTCTGTAATATGTTTTACGTAAGTAGATGAGGTCTCATCTGCACCTTGTTTGATTAAAAGCTCACCCAACTTGCTAAGGGTTAACAATTCTTTTTTTTATGTCGTTAGTTAGAAATTTGGATTGAGATGGTTATGTATATTTTATGTAGATGGTTGCCAGTAAATATGCTGTTGTGGGTCCTACTCTCGAATATTTTGAAGAACAAGAAGACTCGAATATAATCTTGGATCAACTTCGGGAAGTGAAAATGGAATTTGCCTCTGGCACCCAACCTGAAATGGAGTTTATTAAGCTTCTTTTGGCCAAATCACCTCTGCTAGAGACTGTGCTAATTGAGCCCAGCTCAGGAGCTGACAGGTTGAAGATGTTGGAAAAGTTGACACGGTTTAAACTCGCGTCACGTAATGTAGAAGTTATCTATGAAGATTCAATTAGGGACGAAAAAAATTCCCAATCTGCACAGGCCCCGCGGGCAGTGGCTGCACCAGTATATTTTTACGGATGAAACACTATTCAATGAAAATATGCATACACACGTCTATACGTGTAAAAGTTAAATCTATTTATGGTGTATATATGTGATTGAATATTTTCAAAATCACAAGTATAGATCATTATTAATATTTAAAATAAATTTAAAAAGTATAGATCAAAATAAGAAGGAACACATGAATAATTATTCAAAAAAATTCTGGAATTGTTTAGAAAATGTTAAATACATTAAAAATCATTTTTAGAATATAACATGTAGCGTTTCACACAAAAAGTCTTTAATATATGAAACAATTAAAATTAGGGGCAATGTTACATCCATAAAATACTAAATTGTAAAATTTTATTTTATTTTAAATTTGAGTGGGCGACTATGTGAAACTCTATATAAAAATCAACTTTTTGAGTAAATTTTGAGCCCTAGTTAATGTGGAATCCACATCTCAGATGTGATGAGTCAAAGTATTTGTGTGTTCCTCTCCATAAGATGAGTTACGTGGTACATTCATATGATCAAATAGGGAAAAAAAATGAATGAGAAATCTAGCCTAAAAGTGCCCTATTTGTTTATGAAATTATTGGAAATTTTATTATATTTTTGGAACGATTGTCTTATTCCGTAGCAAAAAGTAGTTATTGTTCACTATATTTTGCATTTGTTTTTTTGTAACAGTTGCTAAAGGTCACAACTTGTTTGCATGCAACTTGTTTTTCCATTTAAGGAGAAAATATTTTGAAGCATTATAAATTAATCCGAGTTTGAGAGATTCTCAAACATAATTAGTTCGTGGGGCACACATTGTAGTGTTGCTTGCGTGTGCGGAAGATCATAGCATCCTAGGAGACAAATGCCCATAAATTTCAGACGTAAGCACCGATGATGGGATTGAATTATGTTATGTCTTAAGGAGAGAACATCCATCATTTGACTTGATCTATTTTATCTTCTTGGTTTGTAAGTTTTTAAGTTCAATTTTTTGTTGCTCAAATATGATTTTGTTTCATATTTTTATTTTGATAAAACACAAAAGCGCATTTACTATATCTAACATCTATATAACTATATAAAAACTGTAGACCCAAATTATGGGAGGATGACACGTGGCTGTCATAAATGCCAAATATCATTAAGTTTCAAACTCTTTTCAAAAATCTTTGCTTCGTTTTCTACCAAATACATTTACGCTTCCCAATCTCATTCATCTCCCTTTTTGATTAACCCCTTCCATATCTCATCTTAAATATATACACTCTCTTCTCTTTTTTTCAACCTTTCACTTTCTTTTTTTTTCTCTCCTCTTAAAAGGTACGAATCTCTTTCAACCTTTCATTTCTTCATTTTACTACTCTTAGAAATATCGTTTTGATCTCATGGCAGTGCAGGAGGTAAAAAGATCTGAAGAACCTGGGCAATCTTCCCCTGTACTAGACATTAGCAAGCCTCCTTCAAGATCATCACGAAAAGGACCAGGATAGTTGCAACTTTGATTGTTTCACCTATCGAGGTTAATTATCGCGATCTTAGTGTTTTGTGGGATCGGCATAGGTCTTGGTATAATTTGTAAATTGTATATCATAGTAGTGTTTGTTTTGTTGAACTTATAAAGCCTGGGATGTATGGTGGCCATTGGGGTTTTGAATTAAGCCTCGGGGTGTTCCTGAGCCATTCTTTTCCTTTTTAAATCTGCGAAGGGGGTACGCTCATGTGGTTCTGTTATTTTTATTAAAAAACCATATGGGCTAGAGGTGATTATTTAATTTAGAAAATGTACTTCTTTTTAGTTTTTTCTTCCTTTAATTCCTATTCATCTTATATTAGATTTGAAATAAAAAACTAAGTTATCGTTCCCTATTTGAGGTTTATTTTAGATTATTATTTTGGTAGGGTGGCTTTTAATCACCGTTTAGTTTTTTTATTATTTTCGATAAACTTTTGTTTATTTTGGTTGTAAATTTGAAATTTTGTACTGTTTTACTTCAACTACTTCAAACACATATGCCTCTTCAATTTTTACATGTGTTGCAGATCTCAGAAATAAAGAATTGATGTTTGATTGAGTTTGCTTTGAAGAAGACGAAAACACTTTCTTATTTTAGTGACCAAGTGTAATTTTATGCAATTGAGCAAGTGTAATGGGGTAGTTTTTATATTTTTTCATTTTGGGTTTGAATATTCTTAACGTTTTGGGTTTGAATGTTGTTAACGTTTTGAGTCAATTGGCAATTCTGAATTGATTTGCTAACAATTAATTCGTACCATTTTCACACACACACACACACATATATATATATGTATATATATATATATATATATATATATATTCGGCCACGCATCGCGTGGCCTTCGTGCTAGTTACATCTAAAATTAGACACACACAGAAAAGTGAAAACAAAAACATTTTATAAAAAACATAAATAATCGAATGAAATATATTTGGGATATAAATAATTTTCGCACGTAATGTAGGTGCAAAAATTGTTAATATGGAATTGAAGTTAATGAAATCTAATAACATTTATTTATTGTCTTATTTCATTTTGGTCAAACTATCGGTTGCAAATAAGGGTTGAGTCCCTCCCTCAAGTTCATTTATATCTTCACTCACATCACGTCAAATTCGGGTTGAGTTTTAAGGGAGTTTAAGTAGGACGGAACTTGAGTCATATTTTCAACCCTAAACAACAATTCGGGCATAGTTTGAGTTGAATATCTGTGAGCTCGAGCCCGAAAATTATTATATACAAAAGAATTATACATGTAATACATTACCGATTTATACAATAGATTTGTGAAAATTTAGATAGTGAATTTTTGTGTTTAATATTTTTGGGCTAAAACTTTTAAAATTTATAATTTTTATGCCAGGGTTGTAAACATTTGTATTTTATTATTTCCCTTATTTTTTATTTTCTTTTTAATGATTATTTAAGCCTTAAATAAAATAATATTTTATAAATTACGCCCATTGAAATCGAGTTCGACCATGCCCGAACTCGGACCCAAGCCCTCTTACAGAATGTGAGCCCAGCTTGAGCTAGACGGTAAGTTTTTAGTTTGAGCGAGCTCGGGCATAGGAAGTCCCAGTACAATTCGAACCGAGTTTGAGTAGCCTGAAGCTTGCCCTACTCATCCAGATTTACAAGCCTACTCACAATCATGTCGGGTTTGGATTCGTCGCGTCATTGCCATCATTTTAATGAACCATGGTAATCATGTCAAAAATATATTTTTCTCATAAATCATTGAAAATCTACGACATTAAATTATTTTTGATTGATTAAAATTTAAATTTTTGTAAATGCGGTGATATCAATTACTAGTTTGATTCGCAAATTTCTAATTAAAACTTATATAATTAGATTAAGTCTTAGATCCAAATTAATTCCAATTTTATTCAAACCCTAAAACATGCATCTATGTGAATAATTATGCCATAAAAAACAATCACAAATTGTTGGACAGACAAATTTCAAGAAAAAACTCTTGAAAGGGCAAAACCTTTTATTTTAATAAATGTTTGCAAATCGCAACTTACAACACACTTATAGAAATTTACAGTGAATTTACCGCAGCAAACCTACATAGACCGCAGCTTAGATCAACAATGGACTCCCATAAGCACCCACAAGAACCTCAACTCTTCTTAACAAGGAATACCCTCGAGTCTCCCTAAGTGACTGCAATCGTCAGCCAACAAATTTCTCAAGAGCTACCAATCCAGCAGTAGAGATGGCACTTCACAAGAACAAACTTCAAAAGAAATGATTTGGGTTCCACAAAAGATTCACAAAATAATTGGGATCTTTTGGTGTGAATCAAACACATAAAAAACCTTAAACTTTGAAGACTAAAAGATCTTCCAAGATGCAATTTCGTTTTGCCAAAAGTCTTAATGAATAAAAAAATCCAAAGCAGGTATTTATAGCTGAACAAAATAGTTGAGGCCGACAGATCGTTAGACTGACATCTCCAGGTCATTTGAACGACACAATATATCGTTAAAAGAGACTTCGAATGACCTTACAAATGACATTTAAAAACACAAAATAGTATGGGTTTGTTTGAAGTAGTAATAAACGATCCTTTGAGTGACCCTTCAAACGGCATTGTATATAGTTAGAAGCAGTCGTTTGAACGACTTAACAATGTTGTTTGAATGACATTGCCATGCTGTTTAAACAACATAAACGAGAAAACTTTATTTTAAAAAGCTCGCCTACAGGTCTTGAAAAATTATTTTGACTTAGAAAAAATGGTCCATTTTGTTTTAAAACAGTTTTAAAAAGTGTTCCAATATAAATATAAACCATTTGTGAAACTTAAACACATTCCATATGAAATTGTACCCCATGTCGTGCAATTGTTGAAGATGCTTGAAATTCGGATTTGTGGTCTTGAATAAATGATCATGAGCTTCTCTCGACAGTTGTAGCGGTATATGACATACTCTATGTAAACTACGGATAATGAAAATTATGTCCTTACAAATCTCCCCCCATGTCTACGCCGATACCAAATAAAAATATATGAATTATTAAAACAAAAATCTTACACAAATCTAATACCCTCCCATGCAATCCAAAAGTCGAAAAGATACTAAAATTACAAGTCTTCAAAATTTTCAAAAATCTTCAACTTTGACATCTTCAAATTTCCAACATTTCTTTCTCATCATCAGAGTGTGAAAAATAATGATCCTCAAAATTTGTACTTATACACATGAGAAAAGAAACAAATACCTTCGTGACGTATCGAGTTTAAAATGAGATAAACACAAATCAAATCTCAAATCTCTTCCATAATTCAAAGTCTCACTCCCCCATAATCCATAATTCCTTCTCCCCATTTTTATTTGTCCGAAATACACAAGGAAAAGAATAAACGAAAAATACAGTGTGTCAAAAAAAGTAAAGCAAATCATCACGAATAGATCAACTACTCCCATGCAAGGATAAACTCAAAAGCATTCACCAACTATTTTTGATTTTTTAAAATTTTCAAGTAAAAATAATTTACAAAAATAACACACACCATGAGTTTACACTAAGATAACCACATCGTGGATACGTAATGAATGGGTGTTAACAAATTCAATAGGAAGATCAATGCAATTAAACATGACATATTTGCACGATGAATATGGATACTTCTAATGAATGAACTCAAAATCAACCTTAGGTGTCAAAATGCGAATTTATATGACATCGACTCAATCTAATCAACACATCAAAGTCAAATATGATTTCCACACCAATAACGTCTAAAATTATATAATGCTTTTTCAATACTTTGTCAAGACGTGCAAACCCGTTGTTTTATTTTCATTTAAACACCCTCATAATAAATAAATCTTTAATTTTTCTATTGAGGTGATCCAAATCCTAATAGCCCCTTTTTGGCATATTTATCTTTTTATTGCCTTAATTTTTTCTTGAGCTCATTTCAAACAGTAGCTTTCACGACGTGATTATTATTCACTTGCAGCCCTTTCTAGTGTTCACTTATTATTTTTTCATTTTTAATCAAATTCCTCAACTGCAACGGTTCTTACATGCACTAATTTCACAAACCATATGCGATAAAACTTGACAATGAAAGTAGTTCATGTAAGAACCGTTCCTCATGAGGAATTTGTTTAAAATTGAAAAAATGATGAGTGAATACCGGAAAGGGCTGCGAGTGAATAATAATCACGTCGTGAAAGCCACCATTCCGAAAAAACATTAAGGCATTAAAAGATAAATATGCCAAAAAAGGGTAATTATGATTTAGATCACCTCAATAGAGAAATAAAATATTTATAATTTATGAGGGTGTTTGGATGGAAATAAAACAACAGGTTTGAACGTCCTGACAAAGTCTTGAAAAAGCATTACATAATTTTAGATGTTGTTGGTGTGAAAATGTTATTTGACTTCGATTTGTCGATTAGATTCAGTCGATGTGATATAAATTCACATTTTGACACCTAATGTAGATTTTGAGTTTATTCTTTTGGAGTATCCATATTCATCGTGCACATATGTTATGTTTGATTTCATTGTCTTCCTATCGAATTTGTTCACACCATTCATTACATATCCACGATTTGGTTATCTTGGTGTAAATTCATGGTGTGTGATATTTTGTAAAGTATTTTTACATGAAAAATGAAAAATAGTTGGTGAATGCTTGTGAGTTTATCCTTGCACGGGTGTAGTTAATCTATTCGTGATTATTTGCTTTTCGTAACAATCCGTATTTTTGGTTTGTTTCTTTCCTTGTCTATTTCGGACAAATAAAAAGGGAGAGAACGAATTATGGATTATGGGAGAGATTTGAGATTTGATTTATGTTTATGTCATTTCAAACTCGATACATCACGAAGGTATTTGTTTCTTGTCTCATGTGTGTAGGTACAAATTTTGAGGGTCATTATTTTTCACACCCTGATGATGACAAAGAAATGTTGGAGATTTGAAGATGTCAAAGTTGAAGATTTTTGAAAAATTTGAAGATTTGCAATTTTAGTATCTTTCTGATTTTTGGGTTGCATGGGAGGGTACTAGATTTGTATATGATTTTTGTTTTGATATTCGGATCATAAGATGTGGGTTCTTAAAATGAAATTAGTATTAAATGAGGCATAGCCCCTTATCAAGACCGAGATTAACACCGTTAAGTATTAAATGCTGGCAGTGGCCACAGGTGAGTCAGAGACAAGAGAACTCAATATTCAGACTTATATTAAATAGCATATTATCACAAAAGATTCATAACAAGCACAATAAATATATGGGACCAGCAGGAAGCATGGTTGGTGGGAGAAAGAACAAGCGCTTCAGGCACAATGAAGGCAAGGCAGGAATCTCAAGCTCAGTTAATGGTCAATGATGAGTGTATTAAATGGGTGTGGGGAATTAATGCTCTCTCGGGGGTTCTCGACTGTGGAGGAATTTGGGCAGCAATTATAGGCTCAGAAATACCATTTGGTGTATATATATGGGGGGCAAGGCTGCTCGAGTAAGTTTGCATGCGATCGGTCTAATTGGGTACATATATGCACAAGATATTGCATTAAATTCATGGGATATTGCATTAAATGCATGGGATCTCATGGTTTTGGCGGGAAGCAATTCTTTTAGCTTGAAGTATTGTGGGAATTAATGAGGGACGTGATATGCCAGCTTAAGGATTACTTGAGGATGGATAAATGGTCACGTTTGGTGAGCTAGGCTTGCCATCCTAAGGATAAACCCACTTAATTGCTACATTTTTGAGTCCCTAAATGCCAGACGTTATGACGACAAAAAATGGTTTAAACAGTGGCTCAGTTAGGTATCTGGTCACATCAGTCAGGCGGGCTGGTAGGTGGCTCGAGTGTCTAGGCATCTATATGTTGGTTAAGTGTTATTTGGGGTTAAGGTGCAAGACAGAAGTACCTTGAGGAGGTTCCTTCGAACATGTAAGTGTTAAGGTGGCTCGGTTGTTATGCCTCGAATGACCATTTGTTCTGAGTGAAGTTTTTCCCAAGTGTGCCAAGGGGGATGACAACTACATTCCCAGCGTTGCCTTGTTCTCAATCCTCCAAACTATGTCCATGTGTGGTTCCCAAGAGGAGGTTGCTCGATAGAGCATGTTAGCTCTCCTATGCCCTGCCAGGCATGGTCCCTCATGGGTACCAAATAACCTCACTCAACATACATTTATAAGATAAAGTAAAAGCCACAGTATTCTATTACCTATTACAAACTATTGTCATCCAGGTGACTTGGAGAATCTTCGACGTGGGTCCTTCGAGCCATTTTCGTGAAGAATTTTTATGGTGGGTTCTTCGAGCCACTTTTGTGAAGGCTCTTCGAGGTGGGTTCATAGGGCAACCTTCCTTCTTTTTCTTCGTGAACCAATCAATTTATTTGACAAAGTTAACCAGCCTTTAGTGGGGACACCCTCTACATTTGCCCTTCGTAGAGATATTTATTTATTGCATGAAGAAATATTTGTACGAAACCCTTTGTAGATCTTCAGTATTTTCCTTGGGGAAAATGACGAGGTTTATTTAAATTTCCCCAAAGCTCTTTGTTCCCCAAGGCAGACAAGACTCCAAGCATGTCGCTTTAAATGGAGCTTTCGTTTGTTCTTCTGTATTGTGACACGCGGCAACCTCAGGGTGCAGGCGTGTAACCAATCACCGCTAATTTGCACGTCAACCCTTGAAGCGCCATCATTGCAACCTTTGATTTTCGGCAGCTCTGCGTGCTTGACGGCCACGCAAACTAAACCTTTCATTATTGCATTTTCCAAAGTGTCCCCTTTTGATGTCTTTTGGGGTCTATACTGCCCTTATAAAAAGGGGTACCCTTATTTTAAACAATCACCTTTGGGTTTTTACTTTCTTGCATTGAGAGTTTGTGAAAGTTTTCTATATTCATCTCTTTCACTCTTTCAACTTGACCTTTCATCCCCATATTACTAGATTTCCATGGCACCTATCGTGAAACGAACCCACTCCTCTAGGAGCGCTTCTCTTGAGACTCAAGCACGTCAACACCAGTGGGTGTGCTACCGCCGTGCTCCATACTTTGGTGAGGAAGACCGCTACTGGAAGATGACGGAGAGATTCCCCGGCGAACTAGTGCCAACTGAGGATCCCAACCTGCTAATGGAGGAAGGTGAGGACGCTGAAGACTTTTCTTATATCCCAACTTCTACTGTTACTCATTTTCGCATTGAACGTGGAGATTTCCCCTATTCAAAGGTAGATCCTGCATAGAACTCACTATTGACCTATGGTTGGTCTCTCTTACTCTCTCTGGCTGGGTGATCTTGCCCTTGCCAAAAATAACACCGCCCTTCAATTGTTGGTTCCCCGTTAGAGCCATAGGTCACACACCTTTGTGGCCGCATGGGGTGAGTTAACCATCACCCTAGAAGATGTTTGTGAGCTTCTGGGGATGGAAACTGCCGGTTTTGATACTTTCTTCGAAGAGGCCGTCTCTAGTGAGGAGAAAACTTTGAGAGCTGAAATAGAGGCAGTGGTAAAGGATTATATGGTCACTTACAACAAGTGCACCTATTCTGAAGTGATTTGCTACTTTTATTTCATTGAAGAGAAAGTTGTCATTAGGGCCCGCGAAGCAGCTAAGGAGAATACTTAAGGGAGGCAGGTGTTTGAATAACCCCCAGTGGAATAGGGATTTAATTCCAAAATCGAGTTGGAAGACTATATTTGGGTGATCCTATCAAAAGTCTATCTTTCGGGAAAGCCCCACGACTGCCCCAGAAAGGACTTAATCAACATGGCTGCTGGGATGGCGAGCGGTGTGAAGCTCCCCCTTGCTGCTATCGTTCTTAGCTCCCTATATACCTAGTTGAACCATGTGGCGACGGATTCTGTGCGGAGTATCGACAGGTTTGATGTCTCTAATTATGCCAACAATGTCCTTTTAATAGCTTTCCTTTATGTCCATTTTCCCAATTATGCTCCTGCGAGAAACTACCCCGGTTCTCAGCCCATAAGGATCCCCCGTATCTGTTGTTGGAAAAATAAAAGTGTAAGAAACCCCTTGTTTCCCTGATTGATCGAGCGAAAAGGTTTCTACCTCGCCCCTATGTTAGGGTGGATCAATTTTTTACAAGTGACTTTTTTGCTGAGGAGGAGCGCCCTATTGCTCCTATTGATAAAGCTCTTGCTATGAATTTCCCTAAGAACAATGTCCCACTTTTGTTAATCCCTTATTACTTGCCCTCGTATACATAGTGGTCTTATTTCTATTCTGTTTACAGTCCCCACCGTATATCCATTCAATTTGGCTATGATCATTGTGACCCTTTATTAAGCTATTTCACCAGTGAAAAATCCACAAACTTTTCTTTTGCTTGTGCTAACTATCTGACTCCGGCTGTCATAAATCTGTGTATCAGTTATCTAGCCAATCTCGTGGTCCCGAGCAAAGAGGCTCAAGGGAAGAGATCATCTATGTACCTGAACGTATTCTGGCAAAACCAACTAGTCCGTTTTCAAACCAACATTTTGAAGGAACCCCGGTACCCTGAAGTTGAGAGATTCCCACCCATGGAGTTGGGTTTAAGAAATTGCACCACCTCTTCGTCTGTTTTCCCTCTTAGTACTGCTAACTACCAGTGTTCCCTCCGAACTGCCCCCAGTAGCGCCTGTGGACCAGGCAGTTGTAAAAAAGAATAAAGTGTCCATTCCAGTCGAAGTTGTTGCCTTTGCCCCTGGTCCCTCGAGACTAGTTAAGAGAATTGAATCCCCACGCGTTGCCTCATCCGGGGTAACAGTTAGGGCCACCCGAAAGGCACCGATCAAAAATCTCAAAACCATCCAATAACCTCCAACTGAACACACCCCTAAACCTAAAGTCGCCCAAGAGGTGAGATCAATGTTTGACCATCTTCTCCAAACATGGGAGAATTTCAGCGAAGAGGACAGGGCATTTATGTCGGCCCAGATAACTTCTCGGGGGTTTTTATATGCTCCTTGCGTTGCTGGTAGTGGTAAAAAATGAAAGGCAGTCAGTCCTCTTAAGCTCGTGATGGAGGAATCATTCGAATACAACGAGGAAGAACTTCCTAGGGAGCATGTTACTGTTGATGCTGGTGATGATGATGATGAAGATTAGAAGGATGAGGAGAGAGAGATGGTAATGGAGGAAGAAGAAGAAGAAGAAGAAGAAGAAGAAGAAACTTTGTTTGTTTGAAGACATAGGCTGAGGAGAATGGTTTCTCCTTCCAAACCCGCCTCGCCTCCCCAAGATTATGAGGTGCTGGAGAATGTGTTGGAGAAAGAAGTAAGACCTTCGATCCCTCTTACTCTCAATGTTTTCTTCCTTCTCTTTTTTTTCTAATAACTCCATTCTGCTCTAACTTGCCTTGTACCTTTTTTCAGGTTGATGTGCGAGGTGATACACACGATGATGTTGGAGAGGATCGTCCTTTCGAGAGAGCTGGTCCTAGTACTTCTCAGGTAATCTCCCATTTCCCCCTAGGGGAAGTTATATCTCATTCTTCGTTTGAGTCTAGTAGCAGCTATTCCCCTAATCCCACTTTTTTGTGTGAGCAGGCTGGCCTTTAGAGGGATGTTCCTGATGTGAGAGTTATTGAGGATATACCCAAGTCTCCCATTCCTGTGGTAAGTTTATTTATTTTTCTTATTTAAGATGTTATTGCTGCTTTGCCTTGTTATTCTAACTTGTGTCTTTCTTTTTTATTTTCTTCATCCTTTGCAGGCTCTTGTACATGTTCAACTACTCCGTCAGTTCCCGCTCCTTCGAACGACCAAGTACTTGTCACCCTGTTCGGGCCTTCCATCCTAAACCAGGAAGGTGTCGATCATGTTGGAGCTGGTCAGGGATAGGGTGGGCAAGAGCAGGTTGCTGAAATAGGGGGGATGTGATTGCCCCCCAAAGTCAACATCCTTTGGTGGCTCCTGGTCCAATTGAGGAGGAGGACGTAGTACAAATGGCCACTCGCGAATTTGCCAGCCAGCGGCTTTCAGAGGTACTTTTCTCATCATATCTCCTACATATAAACTTGTTAATTTTGCTAAGTAATATTGGGCTTTAGAAATCTCCCATAACCGAGGGTCAGGCGGGCCAAGCCTTATTGACATAATCTCCCATAACCGAGGGTTGGATAACTGAGGGTCAGGCGGGCCAAGTCTTATTGGCATAATCTCCCATACTTGCAAGATACTTTGTGTATATTTTTCTCATTTTGTTTCTTACTTGAACTATTTTTTGTATTTCAAGTGGAGGTCGACTATCCTGTGGCCCGTAGGCCAGAATTTGAACCTATTGCTCAGGACATGATGCAAGCGAGGACCTTAGCCGAAGTTGCTTCGTTGGGCGGGGCCCCAACTGTGCGGGCGCAAGAGGTGGGCGCTAGGGTTGGTGATGTGCCCAAAATGGTTGCTCCTCAGGTTCAAGCAAGTGATAGCGCTTCGCGTGCTCAGCGCCCTTCTACAAGTGATAACGTTTTTAGCGTACATCCTCCGGAGGCAGCCCCCGAGGTGGTTATGAGGCAGACTTTGGCTAATTTCCCTTATATTTTGACTCAAGGTCCTCGTTTACTAATCGAGCAGTTATTGGTTCATTTTCCTTCAAAATTTACCACTCGCTACCTTCAACCTATTCCTAAAATGATGGTATGCCGCTTGCTTGGGCTCACCATGGTCTTGGAGAAAATTCTGGATACTCCCCTCGAATCTCTTAACCCTGATACAATCAAGACATTATTGGGAAGAGTTAATGTGCTCACAAATGATGGATTTTCCATGACTTGGCTGGTGGAGCTGCTTCATGGATTTAAAAAGGCTGACCTTCCCGCCCTCTATCATCGGCTTCAAAGTTCACATCGCTCACAGGTGGCCCTTTCAGAAGAGCTTGTAAGTTTGGAGACCAGGTTGGTGGCATCTGAGCAGGAGGTGTAGGAGGCCCATGAGTCCATTGCTCGTGCGTAGGCCGAGTTAATCAAGAAGGAGCAGGAGCTGGAGTCTGTTCATCACACGATGGAGCTCGGCCAGAAAGAGTTGGCTGACCTCATTTCAGACCAAAGCGACCTTGTGTAGATTCTTCCCTAACATCATCATAGGTTGCTTGGGTCAGCGAACCTTCGTTTTATCATGGACATCCCCTAGCTCCTTTGTTCAATGTTTCTATTGTTGATTTTTCTCATTTGTGGGTTTTTGAATTACCTTGCAATTTTAGTATCTTTTCGGCTTTTGGGTTGCATGGGAGGGTATTAGATTTGTATATGATTTTTGTTTTTATACTCGAATAATTTTATTTTGTAGCAGCATAGACATAGGGAGAGAATTGTAAGGACATAATTTCCATTGTCCATAGTTTACATATAGTATGTCGTATACCGCTACAACTATCGAGAGAAGCTCACGATCATTTGTTCAAGAGGGCGAACCCGAATTCCAAGCATCTTCAACAATTGCATGACATGAGGTATAATTTCATATAAAATGTGTTTAAGTTTCGCAAATGGTTTACATTTATATTGGGATACTTTTTGAAACTGTTTTAAAACAAAGTGAGGCATTTTTTGTAAGTCAAAATAATTTTTCAAGACGTGTAGGCGAACTTTTTAAAATAAATTTTTCTCATTTATGTTGTTCAAACGACTGCTTCTAACGACAGTCAATGTCGTTGAAGGGTCGCTCAAATGGTCGTTTCTTTACTGCTTCAAAGGAACCCATACTGTTTTGTGTTTTTAACTGTCATTTGTAAGGTCGTTCGAAGTCTCTTCTAACGATATACTATGTCGTTTAAACGGCCTGGAGATGGCAGTTTAACGACCTGCACCGCCTAAACTTTTTTGTTCAGCTATAAATACCTTCTTTGGAGTCCTTTTTCATTAAGCCTTTATGCAAAACGAAATTGTATCGTGGCAGACCTTTTAGACTTCAAATTTTAAGGTTTTTTATGTGTTTGATTCATACCAAAACATCTCAAATCACTTCTTTTGAAGTTTGTTCTTGTGGAGTGCTATCTTTACTGCTGGATTGGTAGCTCTTGAGGAAGTTGCTGACGGACGACTGCAGTCACTTAGGGAGACACGAGGGTGTTTCTTGCTGAGAAGAGTTGTGGTTCTTGTGGGTTCTTGCGGGAGTTCATTGCTGATCTAGGCTGAGGTCTATGTGGGTTTGCTGTGGTATACGCCATACTCTATCTAAACTACAGACAATGGAAATTATGTCCTTATAATTTCAAATTGTGAAATTCTCATTCGAACGAGTTTGACGTAGTTTGCACAAAGAATTTTTTGTTTACGGCACTTCTGGATTTGAAAACACTGAAACACAATCAAGTCATGAGAACCTCTTGCCCATGAGAATGCTCTCGAGTAAGTCATTTCATGACATACACATGAGAATCGTGTATTTAGATAACAAAGCATCTATTGGGAAGACCGTGTATTTGGATAACCCCGACGAAAACACATATTCTTGAAGTACATAGAGTTAATATCTCGTAATAATAGTAATTGAATAATCTCTCTAGAACTCTTATGTAAATGTTTATTGTTATTCCTCAAATATGATAAAAAGAAAAAGGAAATCTAATTGCATTTCCAAAAATATAATTCTTACCCCTTGACACTCTTGTTGGACTTTCCCAGAAACAATCTTCACTCAACATGGACAACAAGGTGACTGTAACCTTTAAACATAGAAACATATTTTTTCAAATCAGATTCTGTACAGTAAGTAATGAACACCACCTTTGGAGCTTTAATACATTGCTAATATACACCAACTCATTTCACAAATTCTAGTCATCAGTACCTGTATAAATTTCATCTTTTCCTTCCATTTTAGCTTCTTTCATGACATTGAGAATCATATCACCTTGGTCCTGAGAGCTCCATTGCTTGAACAAACAATGAAGAGTCATCTGTAAGGTCGGAATAACGCTCTAAAGAGGAGAACTCGTTGCCTCTGCACCTGGTTGACTCGGCTCTCTGAGAAGCTTCCCATTTCTCTGCAAGCCCATCTCCTTCAAGCATCCGGACGACTTCGGACATCTTCGGTCTATGACTTGGAAGATATTGAGTACACAATAGAGCTACTCGAACCGTTTCCTCGAGTTCAATTCGATCATAATCATTCTTCAGGTCCTTGTCAACTAGCAAGTCTAGTTTCTTTTCCTGGTGAATTTTCTTAACCTGCAATCATAGCAATAAAGTATATAAATCAACAAATTTAAAATTATATAGATGGCGGTTGTAAGTATTCTTAGATAAAAGAAGTTCATTTAGTATTTTTCTTCACATAAAGGCCCCTCCAAGAAATGAAATGTTGGATGCTGTGCCTCGGTATATATGAACATTTGGATCGAAATCACAAATACCTTATGTCTACTCAGAATGAATTGGACGGCATCTTAATAACTAAAGATATCTGAATGCTTTTTCAAGGACCAAATTGCCGAAGGCTCTAAAATCAAAGGTTTTAGCTCAGTGGGGTAGTTTCAAATGGGATTGAAACCTTGGGTGCACTTTAAATGGGGAGGCTATTGCCAGTTTAGTCCAACTTGTTTTACAAAAACAAGTTATTGCTCTAACATATCAATAAAAATAAAAAATAAAAAGCGCATCTGAACATTGGGTTGAAACACAACCAAGAATTCTTGTAACAGGAAGTAAAACATTTGTCTCACCCAGTCAAGCATAACTCCTTTCTGGTTTGCTGCTTTTCCGAATTCTAGAGCTCTCTGACCAGTGATTAATTCTAATAAAAGAATCCCCAACCCGAAAACATCTGTTTTCTCTGAGGACTGGCCTGTGGAGAGATACTCTGGAGCTATGTGCCCCACGGTGCCCCGAACAGCTGTTGTGACATGCGAGTCCTGGTGATCCAAAAGCTTTGCCAATCCAAAATCTCCTACAACAGCCTCACAGTAATCATCTAGCAATATATTTGCAGCCTTGACATCCCTGTGAATTATCTTAGGGTCACATTGCTCGTGTAAATATAGTAAACCCCTTGCAGCTCCCAAGGCAATTCTTTTCCTGGTACCCCAATCCAATGGAGGTTTTGCTGCAAGATCAGATAACTAAGAATTCAGTTTTCTAGTACTAAAATTTTGTATGTGTGAAATACTCCTGAGTTACACACTTTTAATATAAACAAAAAACCTTGAACTATATTAAAACATAAAAAGAAAAAGAATTCCCCTGAATCATGCATTTTGTTCTAAAGACACCATTTCTAAGGCCTTCATAACAACCAAAACTGAAACTTTTGTGTGTGTGTGTGTGTTGGGGGTTGGAACACAATGTATAATTTAAGGAGAATTTTCGCATTACAAATATTTTTTGGATATTTTTTCATTTTACCTAAAAATGTAATGTTTGGATGAATAATAAAAGCGTTTCCTAACGTCACATGTTGATATCTCAAGAGTAGAAATAACAATATCCTCGCGATAATGAATCAAGGCAAAAACTTTCATACATTGCCTTACATTTCTATTTTTGTGTTCTTAAAGTTCCCTTTGAGAAACCCAAATAACTACCAACTGCAATTTGTTTTTATTACCTTTGAGACGAGAAGCAACGCTCCCATTAGACATGTAGGGATATACCAAAAGCCTCTCAGTTGTTGTCATACAAAACCCATAGAGCCGGAGGAGATTACGATGAACTGCTAGACTGATCATCTCAACTTCAGTCTGAAATTGGATCTCGCCTCCTGAGGCATTTCCATCTTTGAGTCTTTTCACAGCCACAACAGTCCCATCTGGGAGACAGCCTTTATAGACAACTCCAAAACCACCCTTCCCAACTATGTTCTTGCTGGTGAAGTTCTTTGTTGCAATCTGGAGTTCTCTGAATGGGAATCTTCTGAGGTTTCCAAGGCTTACTTCTTCACGATGTTGTTCTGAAATTTGAGGAAAGAGTTTTATTACCGAGAGAAATGGAGTACATAAATCACCTCAAGCTTTTCAACAGTTTATTTATGTTATACTAACCGCTGATATCAAAAAATATTTGCTTCTTGTATTTTTGTCTCCACCAGAGAATGAATCCGAACCCAAGAATTAGTAGGCAAATGCACCCGAAGCTTGATCCAAAGACCATGGCAACTTTGCGACTTTTACTTCCTCCAGAATGTTGAGAGCCTTAAATTGCATATCCAAGTTTTAGATCAGATAAATATATGTATAGAAGTCTATATGGATATATGTATCTATATTGGGGTGGGCTCGACACACACCAGTATAAGAATAGCAAGATATACATCATTGAATATCATTTTTCACCAGATTCATAATTCATTAATCACCTCTTAAATTCACATATATTGCTTATAACATGCATGCAAAATATCAAATTAAATGAATATTGACAAGTATTGAATCAAATACATTCATTTCTCTTAATTAAGCCACTGCATAATTTTACTAGTTAAAATGAATTCGTGAGAAAAGAGTGGTATCTCAATTCTTACTTTGTTGATTATTGAAGGGGAGCAATAGAGGCGTTGGTGTTGTTCCATTGCAATCTTGCTCTGTCCCAGTTGCACATATTATAGGATTCCCCATAATGCTGTTATATCAAAAGAATACAATTATTAACAAACAAAGATGTCTTTCCATTGAGAAACATTGAACATTAAAAGAATGAAGAGTAAATGAACTTTACTTGAATGTTTTAGCAAGAAACCTTGGTACCGGACCACTCAAATTATTGAAAGACAAGTCCCTGTAACAAGAATAAAGTAACCCAAAAATACATATTTCAGATGAAGATTTTGTAAAAAGGAATTAGCAGAAAATGTTATAGGATTTGGATAAAGTAAAAGAAGACTTACAAAAATGTAAGCTGTGTCATGCTAGCTAATGACAAAGGAACTGGTCCAGTGAAACTGTTATTGTTCATCCGCCTGTTACCAAGTCAAAATGCCAATGACACAAACAGAGTTCAACCAATTCTCCAGAAATACAAATTCCCAGATTTTTTTTAATAAAACATAATCTACACATGCTTGCGTATAGTACTTATTGAGCTTACAGGTATTGGAGGTTTTTGAGATTGGCTAAAGAGGAGGGAATTTTGCCAGTAAAGAAGTTGTTTGAAACATCAAGTGTTTGAAGTTTTTTTAGCCTCCCAAGTTCAGAAGGAAGTGGCCCTGATATGTTGTTATTTTGTAGTAGCCTGCAATTATATTAATCCTCATCATTAATGTCACAAATCATAATAGTCATGATATTGAAACCATTTTATTTTGCTCTCTTTGTTGGGTACTCACACAGTCTGGAGATTTGTCAAGTTACTGATGCTAGGTGAAAGAATACCAGATATATTTTGGCTTGGAGTTCCCCTGCAGCAGCACCAATAATTCAATCAATTATTTCAAAACTAAAATAATTAAAAACTCATATTATAGTTTGGCTCTAACACCGTTGCATTTGTCATGTATTTTTACTGTGACAAATGAATTTGTCGCTGTAAAAACCGTGACAAATGCAAGTTTATTCTTTGAACTGTTTTTTGAGGTCCATTTTAAAGATTTTGTGTGTATATATGTTAATTGGGATGTAAATTATAGTACCCTCTTGAACTGTAACTTTGTTTCCCTTTGTATCCCTGAATTATGAATTTGAACAGAAAGTCCCCTTCAACTATTCAATTTTTACTCCTAACCATTTAGTAAAATATCTCTACAAATTCAAAATATTTTTGCACCACTTCAAGACGAATTCAAATTTTTATTTTTATTTTTTGCAAATATGCACAAAACATTTGGGTAAATTGCTCGAGAAAATTTACATTTTTATATGGCACAAAACTTATTTGAATAAAAATTTCAGCAAATAGTAAATTTGTTCAGAATGTTGCATTTTTCCTTTCAAAAACGAACAAATTCAACGGAAAATGGTTAGGTGTGAGTTGAAGTTGAATATCTAAGCAAGGTATTCATTTCTCTTTTTTAATTCGAGTAGACAAACACTTTTTACCCATTCAATTATTATGTAATGCTTTGTATGCCATGAAACTGAAGAGTAGGGAAAAGAACTCACAGGCCAATGACTAGATTATCAGGTGAACAAGTAATCATTGTCCAACTACATGGATCCACTGCGTCTTGATCCCATTTCTCCAAAACCCCATGAGGGTCCTTCAGAGAATTTTTTATGTTCATCAAAGCTAATACTGCAAACAACATAATATTCAGTAAAATGGAAATGGTTTTTTCTTCTTAAAGAACTAAAACAACATTCAGTTTAAAAATTTGAGAGAAAAAAAAAATCTAGTTACCTTCGTAGTTGACACCTTTGGATGTAAGAGAAGCACTTGCAGATGCCCATAAGCTAAACAAAGCCAGACAACATAAAACAGTTTGGTCTCTTTTTTTCTCCATTGAATCAAAGGTTGAAAACCTTACTTGGATATATGTATATGTAGATATTGGGTGATAAAGAAAGCTACTACGAACAAGTTGATGCCAAATCTTGAAATGGGTTTGCTTTGTAATACATCACATGAGTATAGTACCACTCTGTTCACGTGTGGAATGCATAGAACTGGGTTGCACTCACTCAAAGCTGGTGTCAGGCCCGAGAAAAAGCTGAGGTTTGGGTAGTAAAGTGAGAACAAACATGCCTGCCACTAGGAAAGTGATGAAAGAGAATATATATAAAAGCAAAACAAAGATTAACCTAATCAAGATATATTCAAAGGATGATAGGAAAAGAAAATTCCTACAATCATGCATTTGCTAAAGAAGGGTGGCCTTAGAATTTTCTATTCTATTCCCACATGTTAAAGCAAATCCCTTCCACATTAATGTACGCTCTGCCTCTCTTAGTAATAATTGGTATGATACACTTGCCCGAAGAATTAAAGATATCTTGACGGCCATCAAATACTTCTGCAATAATTCTAGGCCTCACACCCAAATGCGATACTTTGGGTGTGACACCTTCACGTGTCGCACCCGTATTTACTCGTGTTTGGACTTTATTATTGGTAAATTCGGACACGAGCTAATATGAGTGAGACACATCATCCCAAAATGTGCCAATTATGAGTGTCAACCTATAATTACTCATACTTTTATGCTATGAGGCACCGAAATGGACGCAGGTGTCGTGTCTGACACAACACGAACACGTCCATAAATATAAAAAAAATAAACACGACATGCCAGGGACATTAATACAAATAGATTTTAAAAAAAAATCCATATATAGTTCAATCTCTTTACACTAAAAAAATTAATAGCCAAACTAATTATCTAATTATCTAAACTAACCTGGTCAAATATTGATAAAAAATATTTAAATCATATGTCAGGAGTTATATATGCACGTAGTCTTACATCATAACTAACTTCATTACTAATAGTGTAACAAGTAGCATTCAATATACAAAAAGAACACATTATAAATAAAAATTAATAATAATTTCAATCACTACAAGAAAGTTTGGTTTTAGCAACAAATTCTTTAGCAAGGAAGTAATTTTCATTGGTAAAAGTGTATTTTTAGCAAGGAAAATGGAAAAAACGTTGGTAAAAATATAATCTTGTTATAAACATGTTGCAAGGAAATTTTTCCTCGCAGAAGGTAACTTTTAGCAAGGAAATTGTAAAATTCTAACTAAAAAATATGACGGAAAAATTTCCCTCTCTTTTTTTTAGTATTCATAACATATTTCCCAACGTTTTTATTATTTTCCTTGCAAAAAGCAGCACAGACGGTAAAACATAAATTAAAACCCTAACTATCAAACGCTTTTGGTTATTTTAACCTCTCTCTAATTCGCTCATACGGCTCATATTCTCTCTCCCTCTGTCAATTCGTCGCCCCAAAAGCTTTCGGACTTCATCTTCGGACTCCGCTGGTACATTGCTGTACTTTCTTCTTTCTCTTTTTCGGTACTTCTTTCTTCTTTTTATTGTTTGTGTCCCGCCAGTACTTCCATAAGCAAGTATGTTTTTTGTTTATGGCTTCTTGATGTGATGTTTCCGCCGGTACTTTCATAAACTGTATTGATAGATGCAGACAATATCTTAATTCGATGTTTTTATGTGAAAGTTTGTTTTTTGTTTATGGCTTCTGGAGATCTGATGTATCCAAAATTATCTTGAGTAATATAATTGGTAATTTTCACCAGCAAAATCTTTGGGTAGAGTTTGATTTCTCCAATAGGAGAGTGGGATTTGACAAAGTCTATTGGGTAGAATTTGATTTAGTCAATAGGAGAGTGATTAAAAATAATAATTTTCCACTTTTTTTCCTGTTATCACTGTGAAGACTATTCTATTATTATTTCAGTTTTTTTGTTCATATAATGCAACTTTTAACCTTAAATGAATAAATATATATTATATTGTCGATAAAAAATATTTTTTTTATATTTATTTATGCCCCCCCTTAATAATAAATCCTGGTTTTGTCACTAACTACTAATTGGTATTGAAAATAATAAAACAATCGACATTTTTTTCATTTATCGATATTGAGAGATCAATAAATGAGCACGAGAGATGGAGAATAAGTCGCGGGATTTAAAGAAGGGAAAAAATTCATTCACTGAGATGTAATTAGAATTAGGGATTTTAAATTTTGGCGAGATATAGTGGATTTGTGTGTTGAAGTCTTTAGTTCAAAAGAATTAAAAGAACGAGAGATGTAATTGAAATTAGGGATTTGAAATTTTAGGCATAACTAAACGTGTTTCTATATTCGGTTTGGTTTGGGTAATCGATATATTTTTAAGGATAAGACCACACACAAACTTTAATTCTTTTACGCTTTTTGGGTAATGATAATAACATTAGTAGTCACAGTGCTAAATACATAACTAGCCTTTTGTCAAAAACCCATTCCTTCCATCACACTTTAAATTATTTTTAGGTTTGGTGTTTTGATGTGCTATTTTATTCCAAGCTTTGCTTTGGGATATTTGGTATTTGGTCCTATTACTCATGTTGCTATGATGTTGTGTTATATGTCTTAGTAATGATTGATTACGACAATCATAATTTATTTTTCTAAACAAGTAACAAAACAAGTAATGATATGTTAGTGTGAAATAACAAGAAGATAAAGATGGGTAAGAGTTGGATGTTTCTACCTAATAGGTTGTCTAAGCAATATAAATCCGTTGTTGATTCGTTCATCGAGATCGCAAGAACACCTTGATGAAAATAACAAGTCACGATGTCCATGTAGAGATTGTCAAAACGCATATTTCCATGATCTGATAACTATCAGGAGTCAGTTGTTGAGTCGTGGAATGTCTTATAGTTATACTTGCTGGATAAATCACGGAGAGGAGGTGAATGATGAACAAAACATTTCAAGTGAAAAAGTGCATAAAAATGTAGAAGATGATGACATGTTCGGGCTATTAAATGATATGTTTTGCCCCAATGGTTCTCCCGAGCATAGTAAAAATGTTGCTAGTATATATAATAATTTATTTGGTGAACTCGGAGAAGAGCTATATCCGGGATGTAAAAAATTCTCCTCATTTCAGTTTCTTATAAAATTGATGCATGTTAAGGTTCTTAACCGCTGGAGCAACAAATCCTTTGATATGAAACTCCAACTGTTGAAGGAAGCTTATCCAGATTCAAATATCCCCTCTTCGCATTATGAAGCAAAACAAAAATTACAAAATTTGGGACTCGATTATGAATCGATTCACGTGTGAAAATATGATTGTGCATTATTTTGGAAAGAGAATCAAAATGCGGATAAGTGTCTGGTATGTGATGAGACTAGGTACAAGTATGATGATAAGAAAGGGAAGAATGTTCCTTATAAAGTACTATGCTACTTCCCATTGAAACCAAGGTTGCAACGATTGTATATGTCAAAGCATACAGCCGTTGATATGAGGTGGCATAAGGAAAAATGAGTCGATACGCAGGATGTTTTGAGGCATCCCGTTGATGCCGAGGCATAGCAAGACTTTGATAGGCAGTACCATTGGTTTGAGGAAGACTCTTACAATGTGAGGTTATTCCTTGGTTTCGATAGTTTTAATCCATTTGGAAATATGAGTAACTCATACAGCATGTGGCCGGTAATTCTCGTGCCTTATAATTTTCCACCCTGGCTATATATGATGGAATAATTTTTCATGATGGCTTTGTTGATTCCGCGTCCACAAGCATCGGGTAAGGACATGGACGTAAATGATGAGGATGAGATTGAAGATGAAGATAAACATTCACATCAAACATATAAGAGACAAAGATTTTTAAAGTGGTTCGACTATGAATAAAGCCTACGTCCACTGTTATTTTATTCCCATGGGTTTACAATAGCATCATAGGGTGTAGAGAGAGAAATGATGTGTATCTTGTGTATGGGGTTTCTAGGTTCTCTTGGATCTCTCCTTTTGGCTAAGGGAATACATGTATTTATAGTGATGGGAGATAAAGAGATTCATTGAATGTAGACATTTATACATTATGTCTACATTCAACGAATCTAATTGTTGAATTGCTTGGTATGCTATGTGTTGTCATCTACAGTATAAATGTACATTAAGGCTCATTAAATGCGCTGCCATCTTCATTAATGCACATTAAATGCATAGTTATCCTTTGATCTTCCTGGTTGATATGCCGACCAACTCTCCTCGGGTGCCGACTATCACTCCTCGGGTGCCGACCAACTCTCCTCGGGTGCCGACTAACACTACTCTGGTGCCGACTAACACTCCTCGGGTGCCGACCAACTCTCCTCGGATGCCGACTAACACTCCTCGGGTGCCGATCAACTCTCCTCGGATGCCGACCAACTCTCCTCGGGTGTCGAATATTACCACGTAGGATGACATGTGTCCTTTTTTGATTGGTCCTCGTAGATGGAGAATTTTTGCATTAACAGGCGTCTTCTTACAACCCTTGATAAATGAGTTGAAAGATCTTTGGCATGTTGGTGTACAAACATGGGATAATTTTGGTAAGGAATATTTCCGTTTACATGCAATTGTATTATGCACGATTAATGACTTCCCGACATACGGTAATTTATCTGGATAGAGCACGACAGGGTACAATGCATGCCCAGTATGTAATGAAGACACCTCTTCGCAACGACTGAGAAGTAAAATATGCTATATGGGTCATCGTCGTTATTTGCCTTCCAACCATGCTTGGCGAAAAAGTAGACTACATGATGGGAGAAAAGAAGAGAGACCAGTACCGAGGGATTTTACTGGAGATGACATGTTGGAGCAGTTAGAGAAGTTGAAAATTTTGAAACCGGGTAAGAATCCAAACAATAAGGATAGGAAGAGAAAACGTACATCCGAGGAACTAAACTGGACGAAAAAAGGCATTTTCTTTGAGTTAGAGTATTGGTCAAAGCTGAAATTAAGACATAATCTCGATGTAATGCATATTGAGAAGAATATATGTGATAGCTTTTGAGAGTGCGGCTACAGCGGAAATATTGCGACTTCTCAAATAAAAACCAATTTTAATTAAACCCAAATTTTAGTTAAACCCGAAGACATGCATCTAGATGATTTATCAAATAAAATATAACATGCAGGATAAAACAAATAAATTTCAGGAAAAATCCCCCAAAGGGGCAAAACCTTTTATTTTCATTATAATATTATAACATACAATTTCGGATTACAATGAAAATACAGTGACTAAGAATTACCCTCAGGTATCGAATTCTGTAGTCGGCGGCTGGAAATATCCCTTTCCAGGAAGGCTGCAATGAAGAAGAGAAACGGCTTCTTCACAAGGGTGTGACACAAAAATACCCGCAGGTGTCGGTTCCTATGTCGGCGGCTGGAATTTTTCCTTTCCAGGAGGGCTGCAATGATGAAGAGAACGACTTATCCACAAGGGTTGAACAATAGCAAAGCTTATGTTCTAGGGTTCCAAAATATTCACAAAAGTAATTGGGATTTTTGTGTGTGAATCAAAAAGATGTTTGGCACATCAAAAAACGAAGTCTTGTTGTGTTTTATCTCTTAAAAACGTTTTCTCAAAGACTTGAAAAAATACACCATCGGAATAGTAATATATATAGGAAATATAAGATGGTGGGAAAAAAACACACGGAACTGCTCGAGTATATCCCAGGTGGACCGGTCCGGCTTGGGGGCGGATCGGTCCGGATGACCGGATCGGTTATTTTAAAATATGGCTCCATCGGTTTGCATTCGATCCGGGGTATACTGGATCAGCAGCAAGCGGATCGGTCCGGGTAGAGGGCGGACCGGTCCGGTGGCGGATCGGTCCGGTATAGAGGCGGACCGGTCCGGCTTCCCAGAAAAAAAAATAAAAAACTTTTAAAAGCCTCATTTTGCTTTAAAAAACTTACTTCTTATTTTTATAAAAAACATTTTATAAAAATTTCCCAATACTAAATATGAACTTTAAGGAACGTAAAAACAAAATTTTACCAAGTTCATTCTCGCAGAGGCTATGATGTTGAAGACGCTTTGATATTCGGATCCGTTGATGTAGATGCGATCTTGAATTTCTTCAACGGTGTAACGGCGTACGACATACAAAATGATAATGGACAAAAATGTCCTTACAAATCTCCCCCTATGTCTATGCCGGTACATATATAAAAAATATCCGAATTATCAACTTATGACCTATACAAATCTACCCTCCCATGAACCCTAAAGATGGAAAGATACAAAGGTATAAATCTTCATCGTTTGTTCTTCAATCTTCAACAATCATCAAATCTCAAAGCTTTTCTCATCAGGGTGTGCAATATATTGATCTTCAATCTTCATACCTACACACATGAGACAAAGCAAATACCACGTGACATATCGAGTTTGAAATGAGATAACATGGATATCAATATATGATAAAAACATAAGCTATATCTCAAAAACTCCCCCAAAGTTCAAACTCCCCCATAATATGATAATTCTTTCTCCCCCTTTTTATGATATCCCCAAATAGACAAATGAGAAGAATGAATCAAATAAGCAAAATCGGGGTGACACGGTATACAAAACAGGGCATCAAACAATATGGTAAACGTGCTCTTGCAAGGAGATGCTCAAACAAATCTTCTCAAACTATTTTTGAATTTTTCAAATTTTTCATACAAAAATAAGATACCAATATGAACAAATATGAAACAAAAATCACACCATGGATTTAGACTCAAACAACCAAGTCATGGAAATGGAATGAATGGGTGTGAACACATTCGATAGGTAAATCAACTCAATCAATCATATGTGCACGATGCATACGTGTACTTCTAACGAATGAACATCAAAGGTATCCTTAGGTGAAAAAATTGTCGAATTTAGATGACATCGTCTTATGCAAATCAACAAATCAAAGTCAAATGATTTCCACACCAATAACGTCCAAAACTATATAGCACATTTTCAAGAATTTCAAGGACGTGCAAACCCATTTTAATTCTCCAACCAAACTCCCTCATATATATATTCTTTTAGAGGTAATCTAAATTCTCAAACTTTGGAGAATTGGTGCAAAAACCTAAATGGCCCCTTTTTGGCATGAATATCTTTTTATTGCCTTTCAATTTTTTTCGGGCTCTTTTAACCTCTTTGGACCTCGGATAATAAAATTCCTCAATTTTTTGGTCCTTTTTAACGGTGGCTTTTGCGCAAAGGCCTACACGTGAGCAGGGGTCGGGCTAATGGCTCTCGGGTTTCTCTACCCGGGTCTAGACTGTCACCGGGTTGAAAGTGATGGGTTTTCGGGCAGCAGGAGGTCGGATAATGGAGGCCGGAGGGAGGTCGGTTTGCTACTGGGGCCTAACGCCAGCGGTGGCTGTTCGCCGGAACAGGTGCCGGAGTGGGGTAAGGGCTGCGAGTTTGGGTCGCACCGGCCGTGGCTGTCAGAGGTGGTCGCCGGCGGTTTCGGAGTTCGCCGCCGGCAGGAACGTGGGTCAGCGGGTATGGGGGTGGTAAGGAGAGGTTGGTTTGGGTAGAGGTAGTGGAGGTTTTGGTTTATGGAGGTTTTTGGTGAGAGGAGAGAGAAAGAGTGGGTGTTGGGTTGAAGATGGAGTAAGGAGGATGTGGTGTGGTAGGGTGTGGACTTGTTAGGGTGTGGGAGAGGGTGTAGGATAAGTTATTTGGGTGTGTTTGTGGTGTAGGAAATAAGGTGAGAGTGACTTAGGTGATGCGTGTTTGTATTTAATTTGGATCCTTAAAATAGTAAACACTCAATTAAAATTAATACACTAAAAAAATAAAAAATCATAAAATTAAAAATCTAAAAATTAAATTCCTATTCTAAAAATAAAATAGACTTAATAAAAAATAAAAATAAAAATAAAAAAAAATGAAAAGAAAAGAAAAGAAAAGAAAAAATAAAAATAAAAATGTAAATCTATTAAACTTTAAAATTAAAGTCCTAAAATAAAATCTAATAAAACTAAATTCCTAAAAACTAATCCTAATAAAATAAGTCTAAAAGCTAATAAAAATCAAAATAAAATAAAATAATAATAATAAAGATAAAATAGAAAAATAGAAAAACAAAACCTAGAAAATACTAAATAAATCTAAAATAAATCCTAAAAATAAAAATGACTCAAACTAAAAATATAAAAAATATAAAAAGATACAAACTAAACACACACAAGCTTTGGGCTAGGTTAGGGTAGGCTAGGGTTGCGGGATTGGTAATTTAGCTCCATTTTTCTGCAGGTTGCCTCGAATTATAGCTTTTGACACTGCAAGTGTAATTAAGCCTGCATATTGAACAATTAAGCGCATAAGACCCATATTGCCGAGAATTAGAAATTAAAATACATCTATTCGGGGTATAAATTGTACAGTTTTGGGTGCTTATCACACCACCCCCAAACAGAGCGTTGCTAGTCCTCGAGCAATAAGATAGAGAGAAAGATAAAGATAAGTAACTAAAAGTGTACCACTTTCGCGGGCACTTGCGATTGCACTTAGCATGTGCAACAAGCCTTTAAACCTATAGGTTGCCCTACAAGACAAATTGTGTCTCGTGAGGGTTTGCAGGGAATATACCCACAAAATTCTTTATTTGCGAAAATGATTTATTGAAAGGCAGTCAATCTCTTATTAGACATAGAATGATCGTACAATCCATCACATGAGATAAATGTTTTCAGAAATACAAGCTAGGAGTGTAAAAATTTTAGCTAAGTAAATACCCAAGGCACATCCTTTCTAAAACTCAATGTGTGTAGTGTGAATCATTCAAAACGGGTCGAGTATCACAAGAGTAATTCCTAGATTGCCTCTTCGGAATCAACGCTTCAACTTCAAATCTCACGGATATATATCTCTCAAATGAACTCTCGAGATATGGGTTAGTGTATCGCTCTTGTGTGTGAGGAGGTGAGTAAATGTAAACAAGTTCAAACGTCTCACACACACATAAGAAAGAACGAACAATTAGAAAAAAAAATGATCTCATGAAAGAATGCTAATCACTATAGTGAGAACGTCGAGTTATTCACCACGTCGACTTTCATTTGCCCGAACACTTAGGGGAGATATGGATGTATATGAGTGAGGGGAAATGAAATGGGATGAGAAGGATATGATTTGTAGGATGGATGGGATGAGGTAGGTAGGATAGTGATGTAGAATGGGATTGATGTGTGAAATGATGGATATATGATGGATGAGCGAGAAGAGTGTACTGTACTTTAGGCACAAATGTCTTTATTACACAAGAACTACTAACTACTCTCTTTCTTTTTCTTTCTTTTTCTTTTTTTTTCGATTTTTCTTTTTTTTTCTATTTTCTTCTCTATTTTTGCTTTTTTTTTCTCTTTTTTTCTTTTGTTTTTCTTTTTTCTTTTTCACTCACTTTTCAAACTAACAATGAAGACATTTAACATTTAGAATCAACACTCATTTTCTCAAAATGATGGATGAAATATAAATGGAGATGATCGGTGAGGGGAATATATGGGAATAGGGTAGAATATGGTAATGTAATGGGTGAGTGAATGGTAAATGGTATATGGAAAAGTGGTAAGTGTATGGATGAAAATTTGGTGATCAGGACAAATTTCAAGACACGCGTTTCTTACAACTCGAAAATGATGTCGTTCTCAGTAATCAAGCCAAAAATGAAGAATAATGAGATCATACAACAATTAAATGCGGACCCAAAAGAAGTTGAATCAACTTGTGACTCGGAGATTGCGTAAAACACTCTAAAAGGGTGAAAGGCACAAATCTCACAAGATAAAGTCTCCACTAGTGATCCTTAAGGTTCTCTTTAGAATTGTAGTACTCCTCAACTCTAAACGTAATGACGTGATAAGTGCGCAAATTTTGTTGAGTCTAGAAATTCATGGTGCAAAATGCCTTGTTATGTATTACATAAGCTATTTAGAAAAAATATTCTCTAGCTTGATTCCTAGACTTTGAAAGATGGATGATTGAAAATTCACATCAATGAGTGAGATGAAAGAAACTGCGCGAAATTTTAAAAATCATGTTTAAAAATCAAAAATTTTCCAAAGAGGTATGATTTTGATAAAATTCCCCACCCCCAAACAAAAAGGAACATCGTCCTCGATGTTAAGTAAAATGATTTTTAAAATTGAGAGCATAAGGTAGGAAAGAGATTACCAGAATGAACCGCTAATGAAGTGGAAAGATGTAGCCAAGAATAAACATGAGTAAATGATAAGAGAAAAAATGAAAGGTGTACAAGTACATAACATAATAAAGCATTGGGTGATGTTAAACACCACCCCCAAACAGGATGAGACTAGTACAAGAAACGCGGGCTGCCTCCCGGTAGCGCTAAGTTTAATGTCTTCAGCCAGACTGAACCATTCTCACCCTAATGATAAGATCTACGAAAGCGTGGGGCGAAAGAAAAATTGGGGTGATGAGAATCACCCCCAAACAAGACTAAAGCGTCAGTTTTGTTGGATAGAGGCTAAAACGGGTCAATGCACTTGTATGGCGAAGTGCATCACACGATGCAAAGCATCGGTGGACTATGGGCGGGTGGGTATTATTGTAAAGGTGAGGATGAATAGGTATCGGTCACGGGCCTTATTGAGCCGGAAGGTGAGGGCAACAAGGGCCCTATAAGCATGGTGATCAAGTTGTATGGGAAGGCAAAAGGGTTTGGTAAGTGGAATGGGGTGGGGCTTACACGATCGTTCTATGAATGGGCGATGATAATGGTCGCGCCGTGACATGCCAGAGAGCTATCGATGGGAAAAATCAACACCACAAGGAAGCGGTGTGCATGGAGGAACAAGCTCGGTGTCACGGAAGTGGAGAGTATCACCACAAATACTCTCGTGGAAAGTGGAGGATGATTTTAGGTGAGGATCTAAAACTGTGGATGGAAACATGAACTGTGTAAAATCAGGATCCAAACCAGGTGGTGGGATTAAAGATATAATGGGTGGGGCGGGTGGGATAAATGGTGGAGGAAGATGATCCAACTCAAGCGTGGGAGACACACACTCATTGGGAGGAGTAAAGGAATACTCACAAGGGAGAGTGGTTTCTAAAGATGGAGTTGTCAACTTCTCCATAAGAGTAACATCTGGGAATGTGGTGGTTGGTTCAAACGAGGCACCAAAATAGGAGATAGAGAAATCTCTAGAAATATTGGGCTCAAAGGAATCCATGCATGGTGGGACATCATCCATATCCGGATAGTTAGGAACTATCAAGGATTCTATCTCAGGAAAATGGTGAACACTCGTAGCCGGAGCTAACCTAAGATGAAGTGGTTCCTCGGGAACACAAGGGTGAAGCTCAATAGGTATAGACTCGGGCATTGTTTTGGATTCGATGGGAAAATTAGTGAGAACCTCAAAGTGGGGTTCATATGGATATGGTGGGATTTGATCAGGCTCACTATATAAAGGTATGTCAACACAATTATCAACTTGGGACCCGGACCATGGGATGGTCTCAACTTCGAGATTCTCGGGGTGGTAGGGTTGGTCACACTCAAAATCCGTGTCACGAGAGGACACATCATCGTCACACTCGGTGGCAACGATGGGTGGGGCCATGGGAATATCCGACTCTCGCTCACACTCCAATTCATTTAACCTTTGTTCAAGCCTTTGGAGAGCTTGAGTTTGAATTGCTTGCTCTTGCTCAAGGATGAACTTTTGCAAGAGGGTTTCGAGAGCAGATGTGGATGAAGGTGTTGGTGTAATGATGGGTGGTGGTGGTGGTTGAGGTGGACACAACTCGCTATAATCAGGACTATATGGAGAATACTCATATGAAGTGTGTGGGGTGGGGCCAAGTACATTATACACGAAAGGACCGCTTTAGTGATGGACAAATGGTTGATACTCATGGGGTGCGTAGTGAGGGGACTGATCGTGAACAAGTGCACAAGATTGCCATGACAACTGTTGGAACGGGTGAGGATCCACAACATCGATTTGGGATACATATTGCGTGGAAGGGTGATCAGGCCTCCACGAATAGCTCGGGTACTCACACAACTCGAGATTAGATACATCGGGATAATAGGCCGAGGTGGGTTCCAGAACAGTGTCATATGGATACACATGGTCCTTGGTGGGTTTGTAGGGATATGAAATGTAAGGGCACTCATGGGACATGTGATCGGCATAATAACAGTAAGTGCACAACAAAAGAGGAGACACGGTGACACTTGACACCGAGGGTGATGGAATAGGAGGTGTATGCATGGATGGGTCAAGAGTACCAACGGTACTCGTGAGAGAGGTGAAATGACTAAGAATATTATAAAGAGACGACGCGAGATCACTCTCACACGTGTCACGTGTCAATGGAAAATGACCAAAGTAGTCCCGTAAAGGACATTCTTCGGCCATGTGGATAGAAATATTTTTTTGAAGTTTTTAATTTTTTCAAAAGGAAAGAAAATATTTTTGAATTTTTTTAAAAATGAAAGAAAGAAAATATTTTTGGATTTTTGTGTAAAATAAAGGAAGAAAATATTTTTGGATTTTTCTAAAATGAAAGAAAGAAAATATTTTTGGATTTTTTTTTTGGAAGAAAAGGTGGGGAAAAGTGTAGACTCTTTGAATGCACGAACTCACTAAAATCCGACTACCAAAAAAATAGAAATGGGCACACACACAAGTCAAGGATAAATCCTAACTAGCACATAGCCAATTTTTATCTTCAAAATTAGTGAGAGGGTAGTCAAATTTCAATTAAGTCCGCGGGCGATAAAAAATTCACGGAATAATATGAGTGATCGCCTTTGCAAAATATTCTCATAGTGGGCTACCTAGTTGATTGATTTTAAATTTAGTGATGGCTAGGGTAGCACACAATTGGTAAGCGAGTGAGTCGGGTGATGAAATCCCTTCTCGTGAGTGATCGGGTGTAGGTCTTAGTAATTTAATTTATCACACCATTCAAAAAAAAATGCGAGAATAAAAGCACATAAGAGCACACAAAGCACACACAATAATGGACTCGCTAACAGGAGAGGTGCGAGGGTTTAGAAATGTACCTCCCACGATTTTTGCGCCGTGGGGTGCCGAAAAATTTGAGTCGACCGGGGGGAGATCACGCCTATCTCAGTCGTCCTCGGGAGTCCTACCGACCCAAGATTTATTTTTCTAGAGTTGTGAGGTGTTAAACTTAATATTCTAAAATATTATTATTAAAACTACACTTGCAAGGAGAGTTGATTTGTAGTTTTGATATTAATTTGGGAGAATTCAATTAATTAAATTAATTAATTAGAATAGCTAAAATTTGTGGTGTAATCCCACTCCTTGATTGTTCTCACAATTATTTACCTCACTTATCTCTTATTTTTAGTTTAGACTTTAATTTTCATTTTAGTAAATTTCTAGTTAGTTGTTTTCATCTCACACTTTAATTTAGTTTAGTTTAAATCATCACCTCACCCTATTGTTTTAATATTGAAAAAGCTAAAAAAATTAGAAAAGTGAAAAAGCACAAAAAGAAAATAAAAATGAATTACAATTTTGTTCCATTTGCTTCACAACCTTGAAAGTGGATTGATAACCTTACTTACCTCTACACTTGAGTTTGATATATATTTGTAGGTAATTGAGTATTTTGACTAACTTGGCTTTTCAAACAATGATATACGTAAAAGTCAAGTTATCAATGAGCAAAAACTTTGAATGTTAAGGACTTGGAGAAACTAGAGGAAGCGATTTTCCTTATACTCTGCAAGCTTGAAAGAATTTTTTCGTTAGCATTTTTTGATGTTATGGTCCATTTGGACCATAAAGCATTTTTTGAAGTATTTTATAATACTCATTGGACGAAGGACAACAGGTGGATTAGTGAAGAAGTAGAGTCTGACTATGTAAGTACATAAAAGAAAATAATTTTACATGCTTAGACATAAAGCATTATTCTTAAGCCGTGCGGGGTGGATTGATTTTTTTATTATTGATTTGTGTTACAACAGGTTGGATTTCAAGAATAAATAAAGGAAATTCTGCCAATTTTTTTACAAAAATAAAGTGAAATCGGTGGAAGGGACGCATTGATGATTTATTTATATCTATAGTTGTTCGATTAGTGATTTGTGTGTCACAACATGCTGGATTTCTTAAATAAACAAAGGAATCTCTGTCGATTTTGTGTTTTACAGTTTAAAAAATAGTCAAATCGATAGTGTAACATATTATTTTCTTTTTCTTTGTAAAAGGAGATGATTGAATTGCAAAAAAGCTAGGAAGATTCTGATGAAGCATCAATCAGTCAAACATTCCTTAGAAAGAGGTCAGGATACATAAAGGGTCTTGGTACTCGACCTTTGAAATCACTATGCAGGCATAATTTTGATTTGGAGAACAAGAAGTTACAAACACAGATTGTAAATTTGAAAAATCTAGTCCAACGTCTTGTGTCAGAGATGGGTACAATGAAGGTTACCTTACTGCTAGATAAAGACGTTGCTCCCAAGGAAGATGTTCCTGAACGATCTTCTGCCCCTTCGAATCAAGTTGCATGATGGCAAGTGTTGATTTTATCAATTTGTTTATGATGAGAAAAATAGTTTAAACTCATCTCTTAGTTATGAAGTATTATTTACTTTTGAGCGTCATCGTGACATGAACAGTAGTACATTTATGTTTTGAATATAATATAATATCTTTCAATTATGTGTGTTTACTTAATTTTATTTTTATTTATTTCAATATTTAATATAATTCTGCAGTGAAATAAATGTTGCAATGAAAAAGAGTGATACAAAAGACTATTAGCAACGAAAAATTGACATTTGGTAAGGTATTTTAATTCCCTCGATATTTTTTGCGAGGATTTATTAGTATATTTTACAACAAAATATTCATTGAAAAATATTTTTAGTTGAAATACGATAACTTTACTGTAACTAAAAAGAGTATTACAAAAGACTCTTAGATATATATAATTAACATTTGGCAAGGAATTGTAATTCTCTCAAAGTATCTTTTGCAAGGATTTGTTAGTATCTTTTGCAACGAAATATTCATTTTAAACAGTTTTTAATCAAAATCCGAGAACTTTATTGCAACGAAAAAAAGTGTAACAAAAGACTTTTACCAATGTAAAATTAATATTTAGCAAGGAATTTTAATTCTCTCAAAATATCTTTTGCAAGGATTTGTTAGTATTTTTTGCAACGAAATATTCGTTTTAAAAGGTTTTTAGTCAAAATTCGAGAACTTTTTTACAACGAAAAAGAGTGTTACAAAAGATTTTTAGCAATGTAAAATTAACATTTAACAAGGAATTTTAATTCTCACAAAATATATTTTGCGAGGATTTATTAGTATTTTTGCAACGAAATTTTCATTGCAAAAGCTTTTTAGTCAAGATATGAGATTGTTTTTGCAACGAAATATCTTGTTTTCCCCAACGACAAATTTCCTTGCAAAATATTTTTAGCGACCATGACAAAATTTCCTTGCAAAAGATCTATAGCATGTTGGCTAATGTGAAGAACGCTGCAAGGAAAAAATATTGCAAAAGGTGTTTGCAACGAAAACATACCTTTTGCAACGATTTTTTCCCTTGCTAAAAACCATAATTCTTGTAGTGATGGGCTAAGTAAGTGCTTCAATGCTTCTCATTCCTCATCATCTACGAAAGGATCTGAAGCTTTTTCATGAGTCTCATAAGTGTCCTAGAATTTTTTGTGGTGTGTCCTAAAAGTATCCAACTTTTTTAAATGCCAAATTAGTCTGACACGCACTGTGTCCGCGAGAGTGTCCGACATGTTTATGTCACCTCCGACAAGGTGTCCATGCTTCATTTCTTTTCTGAATAGAAACCAAAAATGATAGCAAGTAGTTTCAACATAAATTAATAGGTCATATATACTCGTGTGGAACTCTAGTACTTTATATTTTGAGTCTCAAAATATAGGCATTAAGAGGACATGTTATCATTTTTCTACTTAATATTTATAAAAGGATCGAACTCAATATCATGTTATTCATTCAGGATATTATTTGTTAAGTAAAAAATGACTCAATTAAGAATCTTTTCCATGGACATTGAGTTTTTCTTTTTCTTTTATGCCGAGTTATGGTTTAAATTTTTATCTCTTAGGCATGTCGAGTCATTGCGATATATTTGGTGATCAAATTATGCACATACAAATTCTAAACATTATGGAGTAACTCGGGATCGTTGTTTTATACCACCCGAGATGAACAACTTATCCTTTTTATTACTTTACACTTTTGGATAGCAAATTTGTTATATTTGGGAACATGTTGTAACGTTGTAACCCTAAGATGTCTAAGGATCATTGTCCTATAATTGATCTATTATTAGATCAAAAGCGGTACGAAATTAAAGAGATTGTATGTTTGTAACCCTTAATTTTCCATATTAGTGAAATAGTTGCTTCATCCATGGATGTAAGTAAATTTTGGCCGAACCATATAGATTGTGCTCTTGTATGTGATTTCTTTTCATTTAATTCATTTCTTAACATTGTTTCTACTTTGTTTGGTCTTGTCTTAACATTTTGGGTGTAATGTAATTAAGAAGACAAAATAAGTCCAACCTGGTATACAAAAGATACTTTATCGACTTATTATTAGCCCCGTCCCCATGTAATAGAATATATAAAACTCTGAGTCCCTTGATTTAATGTTAATTGGTTACAGATTGTGTCTTCAAATTTTTTAAATGATATTAAAGTAGTTTAAATTATTATTTAGTGCTACCCAATATAAAAGCATTCATATGAAGTCATATCGTAGTGAATAGGTGCATTAAGAAGGTAAACACCACGTAAAATGATAAAGAATTGCACCATATATATAAATAAATAATGATAGCATATGTCTCTTGTACTTAAAATATACCCTCCAATACATAGTGGGGACGTGGCATAGAGATTTGGACAAGTACATGAAGGTATGTGCAATTACATGCAAAAGGCCTCAACCATATGTGACACTATGCTCGCAGACTTTACAGCTCGACGTAAAGCTCTAGGGTAGCGGTGTTTACACCTTAGACTAAGGATTTCCAATTGTACACCTTCTTGTGACATCCCGACTAATTAAATACCGGGTAGCTACTCCTTTATTAAAATTAATACAAAATGCCAAGTTGGTTCAGTTAATAGCATCACTGTCGAAAACATTTTAATGATTACTAACCACCTAGTATTTAAAAAGTGAGTTGCCAAATTTTAAGTTAACTCTGAATTAACATGCAATAAGAGGATAATTAAAGAATAACAACCATTCACCATAACGAAGCAATAGAATAACCAACAAAGTAATAATAAGTCCGGAGGAAAACTCCTCACAACAATCCCACAACTGAACTAAGTAAAACAATGTAACCTGAATTAATTACATGCCAAAAGTCTGAAAATCTGAAATAGGAAATGTTTCTAATAGAAATGGGCGACATGCCCTACAACTGATGAAAGCTGAATATAGAGTCAAGATAGATGAAGCGTCTACTAGCAAAGTCCTGTAACTTCCACAAACAGCTACAGCTCGTCACCCGAATGAGGATCCTAAGCATGGTGTCCTTGTGGCTGGGCACCTAAAATGATTTTTACAAAAATAGATTTGAAAGCAAACGGGTCAGAGCCCGAAAGTGGGGATTATTTTAAAAACAGCAAGTGTTTTAATAACATTAAAATAATGAATGCAAAATACATGTTACAACGTGCACTCACATGAAGTACTCACCTCTCGACTAATTTTTGCACTCCTAACGTACCGTACCCATCTAAGTGACATACATATCTAACCAAACCGTAATAAGTTCTACCCCTTAATACTCAATTCCCATTATACGTTCTAGCGTTATCAAATAAATAGAGGGCTTTACTTAATAGTTACTCAAAGCGTTTCTGTATTTATACGCACAATACCAACATGAAAGTTCTCATTAATTTAAGTGTATAATAGTCACGCCATAAATATATATTACAAGCACCCGAGACCAAGCTGCGGTGCACACATACTCTGCTATCCATCCCGGTACATCACATACATAAGGATCACGCATTCCGAATCTCTCAGGAATCGTCTCAGATAATAGCAAATCACAAACAATGGAGGCGAACACAGTCACATCACATGGGTCACGCACATACCTACGCTCCCACGATCAGCAGACTTATTAACATCCCAATAAGACCTTCTCTGACCTATGTTCTTGAGGTACCAATCTATATCCCCCTGTAGGCACACAAAGATTATATGGCCCTAAACGAACGCAACCCTCCCGTGATAGAAAGTATGGTAGGTATGCCATACACATCAAATCATATATACTAAGCATGCACACATCTTAGCTATTACCATATTTATTTTAGTGGTATACTTCTCGTTCTTATACCCACACGCTTGTCCCCGATTTATACGTCACCCAATATCCTCACGTCGTAATTAGTACTCATGTTCTAACCCATAAATATCATTTGGTTCAAACCGCACTTCTATATTTTACTCCCCAATATATCCCAAATGTCCCAACTATGTCAATTAGTCGTCAAGGAAATGTCAACTCTATCATTTAATAAGGTTACGGAACACTCGAAATCAAATCAGGCCAAAAAGGCCAAACTGTCCTCTCGTTAGAAGTCTGATTCGAACGAGGCTGGTTCGAACGAGAGTTCGTTCGAATGAACTGGGCATCTAACGAGATCTCGTTCGAACAAAAGGCATCGAACGAACATCCCTCTCGTTAGAAGGCAAACTGTCAACTCGTTAGAAGCTCGTTCGAACGAGCTCGTTCGAACGACCTGGGCAGGTCTTCTAACGAGAGGCCAGTTTCGAGCCCTGATTTTCCCCTTTTCGTTTTTCCAATATTCTTCACTTCTAATCCCACATAAAAATCACCCCAACATTATTTTAAGGTTTCTAATCCATACTAAACATTCGTAGGTCATAATTAAATATTTAAATAGGGCCAAATCTTCCTAAACATCATCAAATCATCAATTCCCTTCATTTATCCCCAAATCCCATGAACATGAACCCTAAAATTTTAAAATCACCAAGGACATAATTAAATCCGTTTTTGTTGTATACGAGATGTATTTCTAACAGAATAATCATCCTAACACAATTCTACATGAAATATTTTCATCAAAATATAAATTTCTACTTCCAATTCAATGGGTTTTTATCAAACTCCCAAAACAATACAATTTCATAATTTCCTACGCATGGAAGAAAAATTCTTTGCAAATAATGAAATTAAACCACTTGCCTCTAATCTTTATCTGAATTTGGTGTTGGATTGATGAAGGTTGATTTGTTCTCTCTCTCTCTCTGCAGAATTTTCCTTTCTTTCTCTCTCTACCAGCTCTTCTCTAAGGATGACAATGGTGGTTAAGGTTGCCCTAGGAAGCTCTTTCAAAACTCATTCCAATAACCCCCGTAGCCCATTAAGTCATAAGGTGTAGTTAGTGGGTTTAGTGGGTAAAGTCCAGATCAGATTTTTAATTCCTAATTTTCGTGAGTTTTAATTCCCAAAATTCCAAAATTACCAAACTACCCTTTTACGTTGCCGGTATGGCCTAAAAATGCCTCGGGACCCAAACTAAACCCCCGGCTAGTGTTTTCTGACTATTTCGACCCTTCCGGACGTGTTGGCGCACTCAAAACGACCATACGGTTAATAGAAATAAAATTCACTTTTTAATTAAAATAATTATATTCCTGACGCGACTGTCACACGCGTCTCAACAAAATTTCCAAATTGTCGTATTTCAATCTCACGACAAATTTCATGATTCAATATTTATATATAGCCATATATACTCATTAAAACCAAATACCAACTCGCATCTCGCTAGTATTTTTATCCGGATTAATTCCCAATTAATACACATTTAATTCAATTAATCCCATAAATAAATATCATAAAAATACGGGGTATTACATACTTCCCCCCTAATAACAGAATTTCGTCCCGAAATTCGGAACTAGAAAGTACCTGGTAAAAACAACTCTGGATAACGTTAGCGCATCTCATCCTCGCGCTCCCATGTGGACTCCTCGATATTATGATGTCACCACTGAACACGCACTAACGGAACTATCTTTGACCACAGTTTCCGCTCACTCTGGTCCAAAATAGCAATCGGCCCCTCCTCGTAGGAGCTATCGGGATGGAAATTAATGTCCTCCAAAGCAATGAGAGAATGAGCCAAATCGTCTCTAAGATATTTCCTTAGCGAGGAAATATGAAACACATCATGAATTCGATGCAAATGCTCCGGTAACCCAAGTCTATATGCAACAGACCCAATTCGCTCGATGATAGGGAATGGCCCCACATATCTCGGTGCCAACTTCCCCTTATTCCCAAATCGCATAATCCCCTTCATAGGAGATACTCTGAGTAAAACTTGGTCCCCCACTTGGAACTCCCTGAAGAACCTCTTCGCATCAGCATAGCTCTTCTGCCGATCCTGAGCTACCCGAATGCGACTCCGTATCAATTCTATCCTTGCCGAAGTATCCTGAATCACTTCCGGCCCAAGTAGTTTGTTGTCCCCCACCTCCAACCAGCATGCTGGGGAACGACAAGGTCTACCGTACAACGCCTCAAATGGAGCCATGCCAATAGTGAACTGGTAGGAGTTGTTGTAAGCAAACTCCACCAGTGGAAGATACTGCTCCCATCCACCCCCGAAATCAATGATGCACATACGCAACATGTCCTCCAACATCTGGTTTGTACGCTCGGTTTGCCCATCGGTCTGCGGGTGATACGCCGTACTCAACCGCAATTCCGTGCCCATAGCCTCCTGAAAACTCTCCCAAAATCGTGAAACAAATATCTTGTCTCGGTCAAACACGATATTTAGGGGCACACCGTGAAGTCTCACTATCTCTGCAATAAAGAGCTGGGCATACTGTCCCGTAGTGTAGTCTGTCCTTACGGGTAGAAAATGAGCGACTTTGGTCAACCTGTCCATAATTACCCAAATGGAGTCGTGACCTCTCTGTGACGTAGGCAACCCCGTGATAAAGTCCATGGATATGCTCTCCCACATCCACATCGGGACATCCAATGGCTGTAGAAGTCCTGCCGGTCTCTGATGATCCACTTTTACTAGCTGACAAGTGGCGCATTTAGAAACAAACACGGCAATATCTCTCTTCATCCCGCTCCACCAATACTGTCGTCTCATGTCTTGGTACATTTTGTCCCCACCGGGATGTACCGCGAATCGTGAGCCGTGCGACTCTGCCATCACCTCGTGCCGCAATTCCTCCTCTTCCGGAACTACCAATCTCCCATTGAAGCGTAATCCCCCGTCTGAGCTAACGGTATAGGACTTGGCTCCCTCTGCTAGTAATCGAACTATCTGCTCCTGATAGAACGAGTCATTTGCCTGGGCCTTCACCACCTTCGTGATAATCTGCGGCGTAAGAGTCGTCACAGACATGAATGATCGGGACACTGCATCCTGGTGTCCCAACTCCTTCCACTTAGCCTTCCACACCCCTGCCACCTCATCTACTGGCCTACGGCTCAACGCGTCTGCTACCACGTTAGCCTTCCCCGGGTGATATTGGATATCAAACTGATAGTCCTTCACAAACTCAAGCCACCTTCGCTGCCGCATATTCAACTCCTTCTGCGTGAATAGGTACTGTAGGGACTTGTGGTTCGTGAACAATCGAAACTTCTCCCCTAAAAGGTAATGTCTCCAAATCCGAAGGGCAAATACAACTTCCGCCAAGTCATGAGTGGGGTAATTCTTCTCGTGAGGCTTTAGCTTACGGGAAGCATAAGCTATGGTCTGACTCTCCTGCTGCAATACACCTTCAAGTCCTTGCAAGGACGCATCGGTGTAGACTAGATACTCAACTCACAGTATCGGCAATGCTAACACAGGTGCTGAGGTCAACTTGTCCTTCAACTCATCAAATGCCAACTGACAGGCATCACTCCAAATGAACGGAAAACCCTTACGAGTCATATGTGTCAAAGGACCCGCTATCTTCGAAAATCCCCGAATCAACCTCCTGTAGTATCCTACTAGGCCCAAGAAACTACGAATCTCAGTCGGTGTCATGGGCTGTCCCCACTCCCTCACCGCGGATACCTTCCCCGGATCAACAGATATCCCCCGGTCGGAAATAATATGCCCCAAAAACTGAACCTCCTTCAGCCAAAACCCGCACTTCTCATACTTTGCATACAGCTCGTTCTGACGTAGCGTCTGCAAAACCTGCCTCAAATGCTCTGCGCGCTCCTCCTCTGTCTGGGAGTAAACCAGAATATCATCAATGAAGACAATGATGAACTGATCAAGGAACTCTCTGAACACCCTATTCATCAAGTCCATAAACACGGATGGAGCATTGGTCAAGCCAAAAGGCATAACCCGAAACTCGTAGGAACCATATCTCGTTAAGAACGCAGTCTTCGAGACATCCTCTTCCCTAATACGCAACTGATGGTATCCCGATCACAAATCAATCTTTGAGAAGAAGGAAGCTCCCCTCAACTGGTCGAATAAGTCATCGATTCGGGGTAACAGATACTTATTCCGTATCGTGACTTTATTCAACTCCCGGTAATCCACACACAACCTCAACGATCCATCCCTCTTCTTCACGAACAACACAGGGGCACCCCACGGCGAAGTACTCCTCCGTATAAACCCCTGACCCAACAACTGCTCAATCTGATCTCATAACTCTCTCATCTCAGCTGGAGCCATACGGTAAGGTGCGCGGGCAATAGGCCGAGTGCCCGGCGTCAAGTTGATCACAAAATCTATCAAAATCTATCTCTCTAATCGGAGGTAATCCAGGTATATCCTGAAATACATCGGAAAAATCTCGAACAACCGGAATCGAATCAAGTGGTATCACCACTTCCTTAGAGGTCTCATCCTCTATGTAATACAAGCGAGTGGACGATCCTCCCTCAGGACGAGGCATCGCCACCAAAAACATCTCCTACCCGGGAATGGCAAAGATAATACTCCTACTGAAACATTCAATCATGGCTCGGTACGCAATAAGCCAATCCATACCAATAATGGCATCATACTCAGTCATCTCTAATACTAACATATCCGCGGGTAAAGTAAACCTCCCGATCTCTATACCCACGCCTCTACATACACGTGAAATCACGGAACCCCTACTCAACGACGAATTTACACATGTAACCGTGCTCTCGGCGGTGTCTAACAACCCAATGGTGCGTGCAAATCTCATAGCACTAAAACAGTGTGTAGCTCCCGTGTCAAACAAAATACGCCTCATAGTCCCCTGAATAGAGAACGTACCCTCAATCGCTGGTGGATCCTGTGGGGCTGCAGCCTGCTGAAGCTGATATACTCTCCCATACTGCAGCTGTCCCTGTTGAACTAGGACCGCTGGAATGGGTGGTAATGCTGCCATCTGTGGTGGCGCCGGGAGGGCGGCGGGAAACATAGGTCTCTGAGGCTCCTGTCGAGCACCCTACTGCTGCTGCGGGCCCCTGCCCCTATCCGGACAGTCCTGGCATTTATGGCCAGTCTTTCCACAAACGTATCACTTCCCCGGGAAGTCCCCCCTCTCTGTCCCTGCTGCCCCCGACCCTGGTGGCCGTTACCATTCCTCCCCTGGCCCTGCTGAAACTGTTGTTGGCCATTCTGACCCTGCTGGCCCTGATGGCCGTTCGGATCCTGATGGCCCTGCCAGAAACCTCCCTGTCCGTGCCTGAAATTTCCCGATCTGAACCTCTTGTGATCCCCCTGCTGGGAACCCTGGTCACCCTGTCTCTGCCCCTGAACAGATTGTGCCCCACTGGCACCATGTCCTCCAGTCCTGCCCTGATGGTTGGACTCTCCCGACCTCTTACCCTCAGCCATGTGAAAGCGGTGATCCTGACAGTTTAACAGTGCAGCGTTAACCACATCAGAGTAAGTGGCTAACGATAGATTCCCCAATAAATGCTGACGGATCCTCCAAGTCAACCCGTCTGTAAATTTCTGTATCTTCTTCTCTTCTGTCGGTATCTCATCCGGAATAATGTTCAACAGATTTGTGAATTCGTCCTCATACTCGGCCACAGTCTTACCTTCCTGTCTGAGATTCATCAACTTCCTCCTCCTTTTCGTGTGAACAGCTGACGGAAAATACTTGCGGTCAAACCGCACCCAAAACTCCTGTATAGTGAGAGTATCTCTCTCCTCCACGGTGGTAATAGACTCCCACCACTGCAGTGCAAATCCAACTAGCTTGAAGGTAGCTAGTATCTTCTTCTGGACATCGGTGCACTCATACATCCTCAAGTGCCACTGAATGTCTTTCCTCCACTGACTCGAAACCACAACATCGGAGCTATCTGCGAACTCCGGTGGGTGTGCGTTCTGAAAAGCATCTCGAACACGTTCCCAAGCAGACGGGAATGTATGTGCATGGACTGGCGCGGAAACTGGCGCCTGAGGTGGTGCCTACTGAACCACGGCTAGTGCGGCATTTACCGCTTGGGCTACAATGGCTGCAACCTCAGCGGCGTTCATCGTGCCCTGAACTGGTGCGGGCTGTGGTTCTGGCGTTGCATCCCTGGGAACCCGTTGTGCACATCGTGGAGGCATCTGAAACAAGAATAAAGTCTATAAGTTCGCAGTTATGAACTCAAAATAGCTGAAGAACGTATCATACACAAAAGAATACAATAATCCTAAAATATAGGGCTCTATATCAAAGAAAGCTCAGCGGAAACATAATAAGCCGTACAGATCCTAAAGGACACTAGAACCTGATGCTCTGATACCACCCGTGACACCCCGACTAATTAAATACCGGGTAGCTACTCCTTTATTAAAATTAATACAAAATGCCAAGTTGGTTCAGTTAATAGCATCACTGTCGAAAACATTTTAATGATTACTAACCACCTAGTATTTAAAAAGTGAGTTGCCAAATTTTAAGTTAACTCTGAATTAACATGCAATAAGAGGATAATGAAAGAATAACAACCATTCACCATAACGAAGCAATAGAATAACCAACAAAGTAATAATAAGTCCGGAGGAAAACTCCTCACAACAATCCCACAACTGAACTAAGTAAAACAATGTAACCTGAATTAATTACATGCCAAAAGTCTGAAAATTTAAAATAGGAAATGTTTCTAATAGAAATGGGCGACATGACCTACAACTGATGAAAGCTGAATATAGAGTCAAGATAGATGAAGCGTCTACTAGAAAAGTCATGTAACTTCCACAAACAGCTACAGCTCATCACCTGAATGAGGATCCTAAGCAAGGTGTCCTTGTGGCTGGGCACCTAAAATGGCTTTTACAAAAATAGATTTGAAAGCAAACAGGTCAGAGACCGAAAGTGGGGATTATTTTAAAAATAGCAAGTGTTTTAATAACCTTAAAACAATGAATGCAAAATACATGTTAGGACGTGCACTCACATGAAGTACTCACCTCTCCACTAATTTGTGCACTCCTAACGTACCGTACCCATCTAAGTGACATACATATCTAACCAAACCGTAATAAGTTCTACTCCTTAATACTCAATTCCCATTATACGTTCTAGCGTTATCAAATAAATAGAGGGCTTTACTTAATAGTTAGTCAAAGCGTTTCTGTATTTATACGCACAATACAAACATGAAAGTTCTCATTAATTCAAGTGTATAATAGTCACGCCATTAATATACAATACAAGCACCCGAGACCAAGTTGCGGTGCACACATACTCTGCTATCCATCCCAGTACATCACGTACATAAGGATCACGCATTCCGAATCTCTCAGGAATCGTCTCAGATAATAGCAAATCACAAACAATGGAGGCGAACACAGTCACATCACATGGGTCACGCACATACCTACGCTCCCACGATCAGCAGACTTATTAACATCCCAATAAGTCCTTCTCTGACCTATGTTCTCAAGGTACCAATCTATATCCCCCCGTAGGCACACAAAGATTAGATGGCCCTAAACGAACGCAAACCTCCCGTGATAGCAAGTATGGTAGGTATGTCATACACATCAAATAATATATACTAAGCATGCACACATCTTAGCTATTACCATATTTAGTTTAGTGGTATACTTCTCGTTCTTATACCCACACGCTTGTCCCCGGTTTATGCGTCACCCAATATCATCACGTCGTAATTAGTACTCATGTTCTAACCCATAAATATCATTTGGTTCAAACCGCACTTCTATATTTTACTCCCCAATATATCCCAAATGTCCCAACTATGTCAATTAGTTGTCAAGGAAATGTCAACTCTATCATTTAATAAGGTTACGGAACACTCGAAATCAAATCAGGCCAAAAAGGCCAAACTGTCCTCTCTTTAGAAGTCTCGTTCGAACGAGGCTGGTTCGAACGAGAGTTCGTTCGAACGAACTGGGCATCTAACGAGATCTCGTTCGAACGAAAGGCATCGAATGAACATCCCTCTCGTTAGAAGGAAAACTATCAACTCGTTAGAAGCTCGTTCGAACGAGATCGTTCGAACGAGATCGTTCGAACGACCTGGGCAGGTCTTCTAACGAGAGGCCAGTTTCGAGCCCAGATTTTCCCCTTTTCGTTTTTCCAATATTCTTCACTTCTAATCCCACATAAAAATCGTCCCAACATTATTTTAAGGTTTCTAATCCATACTAAACATTCGTAGGTCATAATTAAACATTTAAATAGGGCCAAATCTTCCTAAACATCATCAAATCATCAATTCCCTTCATTTATCCCCAAATCCCATGAACATGAACCCTAAAATTTTAAAATCACCAAGGGCATAATTAAATCCGTTTTTGTTGTATACGAGATGTATTTCTAACAGAATAATCATCCTAACACAATTCTACATGAAATCTTTTCATCAAAATATAAATTTCTACTTCCAATTCAATGGGTTTTTATCAAACTCCCAAAACAATACAATTTCATAATTTCCTACTCATGGAAGAAACATTCTTTGCAAATAATGAAATTAAACCACTTACCTCTAATCTTTATCTGAATTTGGTGTTGGATTGATGAAGGTTGATTTTTTCTCTCTCTCTCTCTGCAGAATTTTCCTTTCTTTCTCTCTCTACCAGCTCTTCTCTAAGGATGACAATGGTGGTTAAGGTTGCCCTAGGAAGCTCTATCAAAACTCATTCCAATAACCCTCGTAGCCCATTAAGTCATAAGGTGTAGTTAGTGGGTTTAGTGGGTAAAGTCCAAATCAGATTTTTAATTCCTAATTTTTGTGGGTTTTAATTCCCAAAATTCCAAAATTACCAAACTACCCTTTTACGTTGCCGGTATGGCCTAAAAATGCCTCGGGACCCAAACTAAACCCCCGGCTAGTGTTTTCTGACTATTTTGACCCTTCCGAACGCGTTGGCTCACTCAAAACGACCATACGGTTAATAGAAATAAAATTCACTTTTTAATTAAAATAATTATATTCCTGACGCGACTGCCACACGCGTCTCAACAAAATTTCCAAATTGTCGTATTTCAATCTCACGACAAATTTCATGATTCAATATTTATATATAGGCATATATACTCATTAAAATCAAATACCAACTCGCATCTCGCTAGTATTTTTATCCGGATTAATTCCCAATTAATACACATTTAATTCAATTAATCCCATAAATAAATATCATAAAAATACGGGGTATTACACTTCTATAAGATTTCCTATTAAACTCTTCAATATTCTCTCTACACTGAAATGCAGCTCTAGTCACCTACTTCGGCACCCCTAGAAGTGTAATACCCCGTATTTTTCTAGTAATTAATTAATTAATAAAATTGATTATTGGTTAGTGATGATTTGTTATTTGCGTGTGACATGTGGTATATTATTTATTGCATGCTGAAATGATATTGGTATATGTGATCGTATATGTACTATTTGAATTAACACCTTTCAAAAATTGTCAGAATACACCATGATACATTAATTAAATATTTTAAGTGACCCAGTATAATGGGAGACTATAAAATGGCTAGGGACAACATATCGGGGGCTTCCGTTTTTGGATTATTCCCCCAGTATCGAGTACCACTGATCGTGAAGTAGTTTATTATAATGTCGAGTCACACGTAACTGATTAATAATTAAGTTTGAACTTAAATGACTCGTACCAGCTTAATAAATTAACTTATTGAGAAAATTAATTCATTAAAAGATGTTCTATTTTGTATTGACTTTTAGAATGCTTAGAAAGTACATTTTGACTTAAAATAATGGAATTTAAGTCTGTTTGAATAGTATACGGTCTGGGCCAAGTTTTGGGTTATTTAGAGCATATTTTAGGCCTTTTTAGCTAGAGTTACTTTTGGGACTAGACTTAATCTCGTGGGTAATGATTTATTATAACCTAATGACTTAACTCATTTATAATATTACACTTTTGGGAGAACCTTCGAGGCTAAGGAAGAGGTGGTGAAACCCTAGCTTAATGAGGGATGTTTTGGGCTTTGAGAAATTGGAGGAATTGGGAGTTGATTCTTTAATCACTCCAAGGAAATTCTATTTTGATTAAGAATATGATTATGTTTATGTTAGAATAATGGTGATATATGGATTCTACAACCAAACTCTTAAAATCTGATTTGAAACCATATTATAATTAATTTTTGTTTTAGAGTAATTACACTTTCAAGCCATAATTATACCATGATGAACTTGTGTAGTTTTGTTGATAAATCCTTGAATTGAATCATTAATATTTGAAATCGAAACTTAGAAACATTATATGTGAATCTTAATGTTGTGATTCTAAAAACCCCTTATTTTAAATTGATTTTGGTATTTAATTCGTTGGCCAATTTTATAAATTTTGAGGAGATGGTGAACTTAGGGTAAGTTCTTCAGAATCCAATATTTAATACTTATATATTGTTTAGTCCACCTAGAGTTGGATTATTCATGTTAGCATTATTGTTATGATGATTATATTAGAGGTAGAGAGGGTAATATGATCATTATAGGCTTTAGGTTTAATGTTTTCTTGGGTTATGGAAAGAAAAATCTCGTCCGAATGAGAAAACGTATCTCGTTCTAACAACTTTGGGTTATCATTTGAATGAGGAAGGATATCTCGTTTGAATGGTATAGATTTTGGTTCAACAACTTTGGGTCAAGACCTATTTTTGGGTTGAATTTCTATTTGGTTTCCGCTTAGGACTTTAGGCCTTGCTAATTGGACATCATGGAAATTAGTTGGAAGTTTGGAACCTAGTTCAAGTTAATGCGATTCTGAGTGGATGACTGTAGCACCGAGTAATATTAAGAGATGTGAGACCATATTTTTACCCCCGTCGAGTGGGGTAGTCACTGATTTAGAATGATCTTTATGTACATAAAAGTGTAAGACAATACCCAAACTTTTAGAGACTTGGGAGTTTGGACTATTATTATATATATAATCGATTATAGTTAAAATATGTATTAACTAATAAAAGATACAATATGTGTAACTTAATTGAGTGTTTTTTTTACTTATTTGTTTGACCAAATTAAGTAGGCTCGTATTTAGTTGTTGGACTTCATAAGCGTACTATTGTGTGTGATTGCTCATGTGGGACGTATTAGAATGGATTTTAATGGAGAGAGTACGATGTTGAGCTCACGTTGTATTCTCGATGATGAGATGTGATTTACCTTGGTCCTATTTATTCTTATCGTTAGACTGATGTACCAGTGTTCCTAAGGGGGATAAACAGGGGTGTTCTATCATATAACCTTGTGTATGGAGGTCGTGCGATATACAAGAATGCGTATTGATTATCCATTGTTGATTCTTTAAGGGTATAGGATTAGGATAATCAATAACAATACCTAGTATTCACGAGAGATCCCTGAAAGCGATAGGAATAGACCTTTGTATATTTTATTCGTGGGCTTGAGCATAGCCTATGTGATTTGATGTGAGTTGTGCATACTCACAGATATTCTAGATTATGTGATTATATGTTGTTTGACCTTGATATGGTAGTACTGGATTATGACTTATGCTTGGAATGTATAATTATAAACTTATGACTTGGGAAGAATTTTTCACTAATATACTAGAGGTGTATATACTGAAATGGGATTTGGGAACATCAAAGATTGATATAATAAAGATGCACATATTTAGAAAGATAACTTGAAGCTGTTAAAACATGAGAATAATGTTTAGTAAGATAATTACTATTAATGGATGAGCTTACTATATAGTATGAGATTTCCAATATAAGAGATTAACATAAAACTGTTAAATTAGTGATACTTAATTAATGATGAAATAATCTCACATTAGGCCTCACTTGAGTTTGGGATAGAACTGCAAATTTATATAGGTTATTTGGGTCTGGATTAAGTTAAATAACTTATAAAGATAATAAAATATGGGATGACGATATGTTATTACTATTGTGGCCTAAGTGTAGTTATATTCTTACTCACTGTAGACTCATTGGGTTTCCTCGTTGTCGAACTGTACTTTGTATGTCTTAGGTTATTGATGTTGTCATGGACTTAGGTTATTCATTGGATATGTATCTTTACCGACAATATATTCATCATGCATACGATGTAGGCTAGTGTATCTTATTTACATCTTTGTATTTATTTATATATCAGTTAGGCAGTTGGAGAAGATTTTAAAAACTTTCCCTTTCTATAGATTTTCTCTTTCTTGTCGATCCTAGGGTTTCACCCTAGGGTTTGCATAATTGCCTCCAATTATCACATTGTACCTCCCTATCCAAAACCTTGAGATCCTCCTTTTAACCCATGGTCTAAATCTTTTGCCAGTGTAGTCGCATCCTAATCGCCTATAGAAGTCTATCTCAATCCTCAATCATATTTTAAAGTAGAGCCTGATGTTCAGTTCCCCATTGAAGACATATATATCCTCACAGAGCCTTTCAAATATGTCGTAGTGGTTAAGTTATCTCATAGCAGGCCTTCCACGAATTTCATTCGAAAGACCTTTCTTTCCTTTTCTCTTAAAACAACACATTTTGTTGGATTATTGGATTCTAAACATGTCCTCATCAGTTTAAATTTTGAATAAGGTTTTGTAAGACTTTGGTAAAAAAATAAATGGTATATTGGCAAATGTCCTATTAGGATCTTCAAGTGGACCCCGTCTTTCAGAGTTAATGCAAAAATCCCTATCACACCAGTTTGGATTAATTTCCCTAATCACCCTATTCATTTTTTCATAAAGTCTTGATTATAATCTATTACGCAGTTGATTGGTAAAACTCTAAAGATGGATGTGTCAACCATTTTTATTATATTACCTAGCATGGTTCATGTTTGTGTCGAGTTAGACCTCAGGAAAAATAAACCCTCTAGGGTTTGTATTAGATATGAAGATCAAGGATTCTGGAAGGAGGTATCTTATAAATACATCCCTAGTTATTCTCGTTTTGTATAAAAAAAAAGGTCATAGTGCTGCTGATTGTATCTTTAAGAATGCCTCAAAGAAAAATTAATATTCGAGTAATAGTAAGAAGAATATCCACAAGTCCTGGACTGCCATAAAGCTGAAAAAGACAATCCTCCTAATGCATGTTATCAAGATGTTGATATTATTAACGATAAAGACATTTCACTTAACGGTATTGATCACAATCCAATGACCATTAATAAAGCGTCTCCATACAGTCTGTATGAAGCTCCTAATGTTCGTCTTAAAGATTCGAAGGTTGATAGTTCTAAAATTATTGATTACGTGGAAAAATAAAAAATTGTGAGGTTTCAAGTGTAGATGTTGAAATAGTTGATTAATGCAATCTTTCTCCTAGAGCCACAGACATGTCAGACTAGGATTTTCATCCAGCTCATGATAAATCATATCCTTCAGACTCAGAGACAAGATACAAGTGTAGATGTTGAAATAGTTGATTAATACAAACATTTCCAATTCTTATTGTAACAGAATGTGGAAGAAATCCCAAGAAACTAAATTAAGTAAGAATAAAGATATTACCATTCTGTTGATCATATTGTTCCTTACTAAATAGCCCCTTCCTTTAACCAGTCCCCAATAAATAACAATTATTTCAAGACTCGCTATTTCAAAGAATCACAAGATCTAGTAAAGAGTTCAATACTCCAGTTGTTGCCTTTTTGTCCAAATTATTGATTTCATACGTTGGAATGTTAGGGTTTTTTCTAATAAGCCCTCCAGTTAAAGAATGCATAAGTTGATTAGGTTGCATAACCTACATGGTATAGCTTTGTTTGAGACTACAATGAATCAAGATTCCATCCATAAGTTTAAACTTAAGTGGAACTTTGCATGTTTTCTCATTAATAGTTCATCTAAAATTTGTTTTTTTTGAAAATTTGGTCTAAAAGTGGATATTTTTCTTAATGAGAATCAACTTCTTTGTCTCAGGATTGATTATCAAATCTTAAAATCCCTTATCATCTTTTCTATTGTCTATTCTAAGTGTACCAAAATAAAAGGTTCTCTTTGGGCTAGTATCGAAGCTTTATCCACTCAATTTTGGAATTTCCTTCAAATGATTGTTGGAGATTTTAATGCGGTTTCTACTCAAGAGGAGAAAATTGATGGTAACTTGATAGGTTTCCACTCTACTAAAGATTTTAATGATTTTGTTTCTTCCTGTGGCCTTACTGGCTTGGGATTTTCTAGTTCTAAGTTCACATGGTGCAATAATAGAGATAAAGATGGTCTTATTTTAGCTAGGCTTGATTGATCTCTGATCAATCATAAGTGTTATGAGATTTTTCTTAAAACCAATGTGGATCACCAAAATAAAAATTGTTTAGATTGTGATCCAATTATGGTTTTCATCAAGTTCGAGTTAGATTATTTCCCTAAACCATTAAAATTTAAGAAAATGTGGTTCAGTCATAAAGATATTCATAATGTGATGGCTAATTCTTGTAGTGTCCCCATTAAGGTATCCCCTATGAAGTTGTTTGCTCAGAAGTTGGAAAGGCTAAAAAATGTTTAGAAGACTCAGAATAGAGATTCCTTTAAAGATAACTTTTTAAATGTCAAGGATCTTGAGGATGGTTTACTTGCTAAAGATATCATTTTTAGCTGACCCCCAAATCCTCTTGTAATGCCTATATTCGGATTTATAGGTTAGATGTGGGTCAACCCGATCCGACCCGAGCTTTAAGTGTGAATTGCAATGACACAACCTAAATACTATTGATTGTCAAGTTTTAATTAACTTTTCACTTGTTTAGCATGCGATTTCGATTCATATGAAGCTAAGTGTGGGATCCGTGGGAAGCGTCTCAGGAGTCTAAGCATACATATATACTAGCATAAAATAAAAAGGATACTTACTACCATTATAACGCTCTCAAAATACAGAACCGCACAAAACCCGTTTTAACAAAAAAGAGGGAATGAGTCGAATTCCTATTGAGAAATACCATAATGCAATATAGAGTTGAACGATATAAAAGAGACTTTAAAACATTATACCAATGTGCGTATGCAATTACCTCTCACACATACACACACACACACACATACACACACGTTAATGCTTAAAACTTTTTTATTCCAAAAATGTTAATTGTTGGAATTGAATCGCATTAACCCTATAAAGAGACCATTTTTTCTTAACTTACCAAATTTATCGATTTAATGCATCCGATTAAATACTTAAACAAAATACCATTTGTTTAGAGAGAATACTTCTTGTACCGAAACTACCCATTTACTCACACCGAATTTACTCTAGTAATTTCCTTGAAAATAACCTTTCAATACGCACACGCTCCATATTAGAAAATTCTTGTTTTTCGTCGAAAATCATTCGCAACTACACACTTGTGTTAATTATGGGTCAAAACCCCCTTAGGTTGATTAATTACCCATTTAATCACTTCACTTTACCATTCTTTTCATTTTACATGGACATTAGCCAAATTATCATATTACTTTTCCACATTATCTTTTCAATCGAAACATTTATCAATTTCGTTTCAAATTAGGCTGTCTTTTCATATATTCACCATACAACCCATTTCTTGACATGTTCCACTTTTTTCATTATCTTTTCTCAGAATCCCCCAAATAACTGCGTACTTGAATGGGCTCCACACCGTCAACTATACTACCTTATGCTTTGGTCGGTGTTTTGGGTCTTTCACCCCTGGGCTCTAAGCCATTCTTAATTATTTTCCGGTCTCATTCGAGTCTATATTGATATGTTTCAATATTTTTCAAATGTTCACATCATTCCACTATTATCGACCGAAACCAAAACCCAGGGATTTCACCCCACCTTTTGTTACACTTTGAAAATTACCATTTGAGTATTTTTAAACATTTTTATTTCATAAAAATGATCCACTTTACGTAAAATTATAATTTTACTCCTTTATTTCCAAACTCGTCTTTTTCTCCATTTTGACACGGGTTGATTTCGCTATAACATAGTTAAGTTATACTCACTAACTTCTTGAATATTTTTACCCATTAACACTCATTGAACTCTTTGGAGTTAATACGCCTTTCAAGTTGTAAATCTCTTTATTTCATTGATTTCTTTATTATGGAACCATTCGACATTTTGAAGACTACTTTACAAGAAAATACAATTTTTTCTTTATTTTCACGTGTAGTCTTCAAGTACCCTCTTATCACACTTGCTACACTTATTCATATACTTTAAGGGCTGAAATATCTATTTTCTTCCATTCATGTTAAAACCTCTTAAAAACTTCATTAGACTTCTCTATATGGTCATTCATCTAAAATTACAAGTTCATATACATATAAAGAGGGATTTTAAGTCCAAAAATCTCATTAAATGGGTTTAGCATATGGTTTATTATAGAAATTTCATAATATATACAAGAACACGCTTTTCACGACAAAAGACATTTTTGTTTCTCCAAAACTTGAATAAATGTCAATCTTTATAAAATGCCCAATTTTTTTACAAGAAAGCTTTTAGATATTTGTATATAAAATATCTTCAACAAGATAAATATTATTTCAAACATTTTATTCCATAAAATGTTTAAGTACCAAGGTTTCTTGAAATATATCATTTTACTCAAAACTCTCGAAAAAATTTGTAAACCTTTTTACACAAAGCCATAGGAAATAACCTTCTTAAATCATATATGCATTATACTCTTACAAACTAAACTACAAGATTAATACTATGGAAAATATAGTACTTAAGCTAACGAATAGGGTTTTCCACCTCAAAAAACTGCAAAAATGGTCGGATGAAGAAGATGGTGATGGAAACCTACCATCTCCTAAGGTGGCCTTAAGGAGGTTGCCTAGCTCCACAAAACTGTGCTCCATGAAATCTCTAAGCAAACACCCTTCTAGCTCTCTTGTTGTTGTTCTTCTTCTTCTCCAAAAATCCCTAATAACATCTCCATGAAATGTCATCATGCTCAAACGTGTGGTGTATATGGGTTTTGTAAGATTAAATATGGTGGAAAAGGTTAAATTATGGTGATTTTAGGTGGAGGTATGTTGGTGCTAGGGTGGTGTATGGTGATTGGTAGAGGAGGAGATCCAAGAACTAGAGAGACAGAGGCAAAATCTTATTGAGTTGATCAAATGATATAAAAACCACTTTAGATACCCCCAAACCCTAAGGGTTAAACCCCAAAATGCCCCTAAACTCAAACTTTTATCCGTTGTTCTAACCAAGCTTTGACCCATGATTTGATCTGAGCAACTGGGAGCTCGACAACTCATTCGATCCAATGATCCACGTTGCGATAGAACATTAAAATTTACAGAAATTTCTAATATTCATTTGATCTTTTGAATAAATTTGTACATTATTCGAATGAGATTGGTTGTCGTTCAAACTAGAGTTCAAACGAGAGTTTCAACGAGAGTCAAACGTAGTCTATAAATGGGTCAAATACCATAACTTATTCGAACAGGAAACTACCCCTCGTTCGAACGATAATGCACCTCGCTCGAACAAGGGCATTCCAACGAGATTCCAGAGAATGATGGAAATTATTCAGGTCCTTATTGTTAAATGGTCGTTCAAACCTCGTTCGAATGACAAACCTTTCCTCATTCGAACGACGTAGCCACTTGTTCGAAGGATAACTATATTTTCGCATAACAACTTTAAGGAATACAAATCTAGTTTAATCGTACCAGGTCCACTACCTTACCTAAATTTGACCCACGATCCATATTACCAAGTCTAGAGACCAAATGGGTCATAATAAGTCACTAAATTACACGGGGTTTGTTTAAAATTGCGGGGGCGAGTGTAACATTATTCCCTCCTTAGGGAATTTTGTCTTTAAAATTTTCAATCCATTAATTCCTCGAGTTCCTGGAGGTTATCAATCCTTAATTTAATTCATAAGGATCCTTCAAGGCTGGGATATCGGAATCCTAAACCACTAGAAAGTCATAATACTTTGTAGTCTACCAATAACTGAACACGGTGTAGGTCCTAATGCTTACCGTCAGGCCCGTTATTAAATCACATAACTATCCTGAAGCCTCTATTTTATAGGTGGTTGTATTCAATAAAGTCATAAGGCTCTCTTGCCACACCCAAAGACTGCTAGACATATCTATCGGGGTAACACTCTCTAGCGATCTGCACTCATCCAAGTGCAAAATGACATACAAATAACACCCAAATCATCATTGGGATTCATTCAACTTCTTAGGAATACGAATCCTAAATTGCCTCAAATTCTTGAGTCATCCTGACCTGGTATATATGCTCAGACTAGATAATAACCTCATATCGCTAGTTAATCATCTTGAGGAATGACATACTAAAGAAGTCATAAACTTTATGTCAAATCGGTACTCCCACAAGGTCCTTCTATGAACTAAGGACCACTCCAGGAATTCTATCTATAGAACTCTTACCTGAGTTTTACGCCAACCCACTTTCACTTATAGGGATAAAGCAACACCAAGTGCCAAGTTTCCTCGAATTCTTACACCTAGGAAATTCTTAAATTGTAATCCTGCTCTTATGGCTAGAGACACTAACTACAAAAATTCTGAACTTATGAAACTGTAAATTTAAGGAAAGCAGAGACTATGAGAAAATCGTATGGCAGAATGCACAACCACACATACATGAAACTTGTGTATTACAAAGGGATATTTCTCATAGGAGCGTACTCAATCTTCGAGCTATAATGACCACACCAGGTCCATCTGAACTCATACTGAGTTAAGCTACGCCATAACCGAAACAATAATGGGAAACATTTCTAGTCTATCACAACCGAGGGAACACAATCCTCGGGCACCGGGACCGAAAGAACATAACGAGTCAAAATGGATGAATGACTGTTTTGAGAGAATCCTATTCGAATTGAATGGACTAAGGTTTACAAAAAATGAATCTATACCATACACATGGAAGCCTATGACTCCTCCTAGACATCCTAAACAGATCCTAGCCTAGCCATACAACCTGAATTTTGTCACTAACCGTTATAATTAGATCATAAACCATTAACTTCCATAAGATGAAGGAAAGATATGGACCTATTATAATTTGGGAATTCAACTTTTAACTTCCCTCCTTAGGAGTGATACTTTCCCCTTTTATCCTTGACATACACGAATCGTTCCAGTCGGTGAGTGCTAAACACCCTTGCCAATGATGACCGTGTCTAGTATTTTGGTCAACATAACTTTGTGGCCAACCTAACACACCCATGCTATCATTTACCCCATCGCGCGATGATTTTATCCCATCATCTACTTAGGCTATGCCTAGCTAGGCAAACACTCTCCTCATAATAGTCATAATTTGTACAATGACGTCACTGTGCCTATCTATAAATTCTACCCAATTGAATCTATGAGACGACCACGTCGATTTTTGTTAGCTCTATAAGAATAACTAGTATTACATGGGTCTACACCTCATAATTCGTACAAGTCTATCAAGACGTGCCAATAGTAAACCATTTCCATATTAGGGGTTATTTATCTTGTACCAACGATACATGTCGATACCTTAATCATACTTCAATGTTCCATCTTGGGTGTTATTCTGAAGTCTTGACCTGACATCAACAATTTAAGTCTCTAATTAATCTCCTAGTACTTCACTACATCAAGTACAAAACTTTCCTTACTTAGTTATGTAGTGACCATGAGGGTTATGTCCCAACAGGACACCAATTCCCAATTGACCTTAGAAGGTTACATCACCTATCTATACTACATCGGATGGTGCTACAACGAATTATGAGATTCAATTCCTCTGAACATGGTCAATAATCTTAGGTGATCACGTGACTCTTATAAAAATCGTCAACAAAACATTTTCACTCTATAACACCGAACACGATTGGCTCCCCGAGGACACCAAACATTCCTCAATGTAAATGTCACCCAAACTTGACAATCTTTCATAACCCATAGTTCTTTCATAGTAGGTATTTCCTACCAACTTCCTAGCATCCATCTCAAACGACTATTTTATGCTCGCAGAGACACTAACCTACAAGTCTCTAACAAACAAGCTAGTGCATTAAGATGAAAATCCTACTTCCTTTTATTTACAACCTTGGTACAGATTCAACCTATGTTTCTATCTTTGTGACCCAATTAAAGGGCCCAATAACTCCCTTCCAATCAACTTGATTCCACACACCAAAATCTGACACTACTAAGGATTCTGAAAGAATACTAGATGTCGTGGTTAACCTAAAAAACTTTAATTCCACACTACCGACGATACAAGGGATCATATTCCTCAATGTCACATCATGTTCTCCAAAACCACATCATATAAGACTACCCAGGGTTCACTCCTAAGTTACTTCAGTTCATCATTGTTACACACCTAACGTAGTTACCATCAATGGCTTGTAACTCACATCATGGCTTATAATATATATATCAATTGACTATTACTAATGCACTTATCTACAATGATAGTATCCTATCAACTAAATCTTGAGTATACATCCTCAATTAATGACCAACACAGGTCCATATGCCTACAATTGACTTTAAACAATCTCCATATCCAAGCAATGATTGACTCCTCAAAAGGCTTTTCACATCATTAAAAGTTGACACATTTGCACCTCATACTAAAGACTGCGGTGTCGACACTAATGGATTGCACAGACACTCGCAAGTTACTAACATGTCTAAATCAGAAGTGCTGAGAACTAATAATGGAACCTTACTTGGCCCCTTGCTAATTGGAAATAACTTACCTATCATGTTAATCCCCTTGACTTTATCATTAAGAAAATGAATCGAAACCATCACCTGTCTGGCCTGACCGTCCCAAGACCAACATTGACGTCGAAAGTCCACTATTGGCCTCACCACACCACTCTCAAAAGGAACCTTGAACCTAGAGATCTAATATAATTTATAATGCCCCAACTTGAATTTATGGGTTGCATGTGGGTCAACCTGGTCCGGCGTGAACATTAAGTGTGAAGTGGAATACGCCAACCTAAATAATGTTTCTAGTCCAGTTTTATTCAATTTAAATTTCACTTGTTTCACATGCAATTCCGATTCATATAAAGCTATGTGTGGGAATCATGGTAAGCTTCCCCAGAGTTCGAGAATTTAGAGTTACTAACATAAAATAAAAAGGATACTTACTTGTACAATGATCTCAAAGTACGGAACTAAACACAACCTACCGTAAAAAAAAGAGGGATTGACCCGAATACCCAGTGGGAAATACAACAATGAAATATAGAATCAAATGAATAAAAATAAACTCTAACATGTTATACCTACGTTCACATGTAATTACCTCATATATGTGTGTGTGTGTGTGCGCGCACACACAAACATTAATTCATGAACCGTTTTTATTCCACAAACGTTACTTGTTCCGATTAAATTGCATTAACCCTATGAATAGACCTTTTTTGCTTAACGTACCAAATTTACCAATTTAATGCACCCAGTTATAAACTTAAACAAAATACCATTTATTTAGAGAGAATTCTTCTTTTATCAAAGCCACCCATTTACTCACACCAAATTTACTTTAGTAATTTCCTTGAAAATAACCTTTCAACATGCACACGCTTCGTGTTAGAAAATATTTGTTTTCCATTGAATTTTTATGTAACCACACACTTGTATTAATTACGGGTTAAAACTTCTTTAGGTTTCTTAATTATCCATTTAATCACTTCACTTTACCATTCTTTTCACTTTAAATGGACATTAGCCAAATTCACATATTACTTGTCCATATTATCTTTTCAAGCGAAACATTTATCAATTTCATTTCAAATTAGGTCGTCTTTTCTTATATTCACCAAATAACCCATTTCTTGACATGTTCCACTTTTCTCATTATCTTTTTTTGGAATCTTTATATATTCTAAAATTTGATACAAGACATTATTTCTCCTTGATATTGAAGATATCCAAGTGGTAGCCAGCCTTATTAATATTATTCATCTTTTTTTTACCATCCTTTCCCTCTTCTCTCTTCTCTTAAATGCCCAAAATAAGAGATAGAAAGACATTTCATCCTCTACACGACAAATTATTTTCACCTTCCCACCCACCAAGTCTTTTCAAATATATTTGTAGAGAACTCTCTCAAAATCCAATAAAAGGATTCTTTATATAAACACATCAATCTAGAGAGAATTTCACGAGACAAGAAAAATCTAAGACTCAAAACAGGTGGTCATAATCCACTAACACTACACATCCTCCATAAAACCCTCTTTCCTCTCAAACTACTTATCTATCTCTCCCTATCAAATGGGTTTCGATAACTGTTCAACAAAATGATGATCTCAACTCCATATGTGCAGATGGAAGGAATATTTTGCTTTGTGATTATTACCCTTGAGCTATTCATACATGTCCTGAGTTTTTCTCGATCTTATCTTGTTCAATTTTAGGTTGTCATTTTTTAGTAAGATCGAGAAAAGATTCGCTTTGGTTCATAAGTATGGGATCATCACCAATTCCTATTATACAAGTGACTTTCCATATTGCACAATGGGAGGAACTACAGTTCATTATTGGTTAGGATTTGAAATGATCACGGGTTGCATTGGTGCGGCTAGGGGGAAGTAGGGTTTTGGGTTGGAGTTTCGATGGAAACAGATCAATTTAGGGCATAAGAGGGGTGTGTTGTGGGTTCAGAAGAAAGGAAAGTTCTCTGACCTTGGGGGATGAAGTTTGGGGGTGTTTCACTGTCTACGAAGGGTTAGAAAGAACAACAAGAATGGGTCCAGATTCCCAATCATGAAAGACCATTCTGCTGATACCATGTGACACTCGCCACCGGTGATCTGCTTACACAGTCATAGTCCTAAGTACATAATGATACCCTATTGTCATACTGACGCACCACTTTTCTTCCCACATTATCAATGGAATTTGCATAAAATCTTATATTACTGTCATATTTACTTCTTTTTACCTTCTTCCCTTTTATATTCCACTTTCCACACTGCCCACTAATTTCCCCAATGCTGATAAAATTTATTTGACCCTTTTTATTGGTGATTTTCAAAAATAATGAAATTAAAGAAAAAGAATAAAACTAAATAACTCAAGTACATAAATTTATTCGATCCATTAAAAGTAGATAATTTTCAATGTTTTTAATATTTCTCATAATATAAACTTATTTGATATGATTTTGAGAGAATTTATCAAAAGCGATCATGGATATATATGTAATTTTTTATAATTTAGAAACTTAGATGACAAATTTCTAATAAAAACGTCTTAATCAACACTCTTCAATTTTTTGAGACATTTGTTAATTATTTATTTATTTATTAAAAATAACTCATATATACTAAATGAGATCACAATAGAAGTGAATTTTTAAAAATGGAATAATAAAAATAATAGTACCAACATGTAATGCATATATTAACTGGAACGTGAAATCGATCAACATGAGATGAATTATAATTTGAGGTTTCTTAATTTACTATCTGTCACTTCACTCTTACAAAATTAGAAACTCAAAGGGATTTTAGGGGAAAATGCTTCAACTTCTTATTGGTTTGCAATGATTTTCTATTAGGATTTTGATTTGGTGGATAATTTATTAACCCGTTTCCCATTTGTATACTTACTTATTTTTTTTTGTTTTTTTTGTTCTATTCTTGCATTCGTATTTCCTATAAACCACTTCATTTGCAAATGTTTGTATTTATAAGTATTTGATCACTTTATATGAAAAAAGTATATAATAATAATTCACCATAAATAATTATATTATTATATAATGAAATATGAATTTATTATTATTGCAAAATAAGTATCACAGTCACTTAGCTTGTGCATCGCGTGGGTTTACACCTAGTTCTTTAAATAACCGCATACTTTAATGGGATCCACACTACCGGCTACTCTACCATATGCTCTAGCAAGTATTTTTGGTCTTTCACCCTAGAGCTCCAGACCCTTCTTAATTCTTTCCCTATCTCATCCGAGTCTATATTAATGTGTTTTAGCATTTTTCAAATGTCCATATTATTCCACTTTTTGCGGTCGAAGCCAAAACCTAGGGATTTCACCCCCACCTTGTGTTACACTTTGAAAATTACCATTTCTTGTCCTTACATACTTACAATATTTTTTACCTCAAAAATCACTTTCATTTAGGACCATTTGTATACCAACATTTTAAACAATTGTATTTCATAAAAATGATCCACTTTACGTAATATTTTCGTTTTACACCTTTATTTCTAAACTCGTCTTTTTTTCCATTTTCACAAGGGTTGATATCCCTAAAATATTGTTAAGTTATACACACTAACTTCTTGAATGTTTTTACTCATTAACACTTACTTAACTCTTTGGAGTTAACACGTCTTTTAAGTTGAAAATCTCTTTATTTCATTACATTCTTTACTAAGAAAATCACTTCACATTTTGAAGACTACTTTGCAAGAAAATACCATTTTTCTTTATTTTCACATGTAGTCCTTAAGTAAACACTTATCACATTTTCTACACTTATTCACACACTTTAAGAGTTAAAATTTTTATTTTCTTCGATTCGTTTTAAAATCCTTAAAACCATTATTAAACTTGTACATATTCTCATTACCAAATTACTATAAGTTCATATACATAGGAAGAGGGAATTTAAGTCCAAAAATCCCATTAAATGGGTTTAACACATGGTTTATTCTAGAAATTTCATAATATTTGCAAAAACATGATTTTCAAAACAAAAGACATTTTTGTTTCTCCAAAACTTGAATAAATTTATATCTTTATAAGACTCCCAATTTTTTAATAAGAAAACTTTTAGACATTTGTTCATAAAATATTGTCAACAAGATAATTTTTTTTTCCAAATATCTTATTCAATAAAATGTTTAAATATCCATTTTTCTTGAAATATATAATTTTAGTCAGAACTCTTGAAATCATCTGTAAACTATTTTGCAAAAAACTGTAAGATATAATTTTTTTAAATCATATATGAATTCTACTCTTACACTCTAATCACAAGATCGATACTATGAAAAATAGAGTTCTTAAGGTAAATAGTAGGGTTTCCTACCTCATAGAAGCTCTAACAATGGTAAGATGAGGAAGATGGTGATGTAAACTTCCCACCTTCTAAGGTGGCCTCAAGGAGGTTGCCTAGCTTCCCAAAAAATGTGATCCACGAAATCTCCAAACAAACCCCCTTCTAGCTCCCTTCTTCTTCTTCTTCTCCAAAAATCCCCAACAATATCTCTATGAAATCACATCTTATTGAAACATGTGGTGTATATGGGTCTTATAAGATTAAATATGGTGGAAAGGGGATAAACTATGGTGGTTTTAAGTGGAGGGATGGTGGTCCTAAGGCTGTGTACGATGGTTGGTGGAGGAGGAGCTCTAAGAGAGAGAGAGAGAGAGAGAGGCAAACTTTGATTGGGTTTCTCCAATGAGCCAAAAACCACATTAAATACCCCCAAACCCTAAGGGTTAACCCCAAAATTCCACTAAACTCAACCTTTTATCCAATGTTTCAACTAAGCTTTGACCCACAATCAAATCTGAGCCGCTGGGAGCTCGACACCTCATTCACTCCAATGATCCACGTCGTGAGAGCACATTAAAATGTGCAAAAAATTCTGATTTTCATCCGATCGTTCGAACAAATTTGGACCTCATTCGAATGAGAACCCCTCTCATTCGAATGATAGTTCAAACTATAGTAAAACATAGGCTATAAATGGGTCAAACGCCTGCTCATTCGAACATGAAGTTACCCCTCGTTCGAACGACAACGCACCTCGTTTGAATGAGAGCGTTCTAATGAGATTTTAGAGAATGATGGAAATCATTTGGGTCCTTGTCGTTAGATGGTCGTTCAAACCATGTTCAAATGACATGCCTTTCCTCATTCAAATGACGTGCCCACTCATTCGAATGACAACCATAATACCGCATAACAACTTTAAACCAGACAAATCTAGTTTAATCGTACGAGGACCAATATATTACCCAAATTTGACCTTGATACATATTTGTAATTCTATAGCCCAAATGGGTCATAGCAAGTCATCAAATTACAAGGGTATGGTTAATATCACCAGGGCGAGTTTACATCTATGGCCACTCATTCTTTCATGGTTCTCCGATTCCTATGAGTTGGTCCGATACATCTATTGTCTTCATATCTAAGACTCAACATCTAGTCTTTTGCTCCAACTTTATATCTATAAGCTTTTGTAACTTGTCTTTTAAAATAATTTCCAAAATCCTTACAACCAAACTTCCAATCCCCTTACCTTTTCAAATCCCCCGAAACCAAAGTGGTTTTGTCAAAGGTAGAAGCATCACCGATAACATTAACTTGGCTCAAGAACTCATTATTGATTTATGAAGTAAGACTCGTGGATCCAATCTCATTATCAAGCTTAATATGGAAGAAGCTTATGATAGGATTTCACGGATGCTCGTACTTTCTATTTTAAGAATTTTTAGATTTAGTGAATGTTTCTTTGATATTATTTGGAGGTTCTTATTTAACAAATGGTTCATAGTTCTAGTTAATGGTTATATGGATGGATCTTTAAAGACTTGTAGAGGCCTTAAATAGGGCGATCCTCTCTCCCTAAGCCTTTTCGTTATAGTAGCTGAAGTCTTAAGTAGGGGTCTTAACCATCTTGTGGATCTCAGGGACATCAAGCCATACAGTCATCCTTCAGGTAGTATAGTCATATCTCATCTTAGTTATGCTAATGACATAATCATATTCACTAATGGGAGCAAAGTTTGCATTAAAAATCTTATAAATTTCTTGAAGAAATATAAAGATTTTTCAAGGAAGAAAATTAACAGACTTAAAAGTAACTTCACAGTTAACCCCAAAATTCATATCAGTAGAAGACTGGATATTACCTCAAACATTATAATATCCCGCCTCATAGATTTATTAAATTATGCAAGGATTATATGTGAGGACAAATTAGTTATAAGTATAAGAAAATCATTGGATTATGGACTTAAATTGAAAATATTGGATTATAGGCAATGAGGGATAAATTATTGCTAAAGAAAAATAATTATTTGATCGTATCAAGGATTATGGTTTATAAATTCCCGAGATTTTTTTTGAGTTGAAATTTTATATCCCTATGAGAGGTAAGGAGTTTATGTGCTAGTTGTTAAGGGAAATACAAATAAAAAGAATAAATAATAGGAAATAAGTGTTGGCTGGTGATAAAAATAAAAAGGATACACATATAAATATATGAAGGGTAATAGAAGTAATTATGTACTGAAGGAAAAAATTTATGTGGAAGCTAAGCGCCTCGTTTGAGCGACGCATGTGGTCGTTCTGATGACACATGTCGTAGTTCGAATGACGTGTTGTGTCATTTAAGCGACACCGATAAAACCTCTTTTCTCACTTCACTATCAACCCTTGAGCCGTTAATCCTTTCTTATGTCAGTTTTAGACTTGAGATTCTGGTAGGGTCTATACGAATGACTGGGAATAATCTTATGGGTTCTTTGGTTTTTCATGTTAAGGGTATAAACCTAGGATCTTAAAAGGAACCAAGGTCTAACATGTAGGAGTTGTTGTTTCCTTTAGAACCATGGATCAAACCACGTGACATGATTAGAGACGGTCGATTTGGATGGATCAAATGAATATTTCATGTGTTGGTAAGACTTCATTTTTGTGTATAAGAGTGTAAGAGAATCGTGGGAGAAAAACACGAAGTGAAGGCTCACTACCTCCCCTCCCTTTTATCTTAGACTACCTTCCATCATTTTATCTAAGTTATATTAATTACACTCACACTAGAGAACACCCTTTCTCCTCTAAGATGTTATAAAGAGATACCAAATATGAAAGTCAATGCTGGGCTATTATTGGGGGTTTGAGAGAGTATAATTTGTAGAAGAAGATGGACATATTTTTGGAGATATTGGAAGAGGGTTTTAGTGGTGTTTTTATGGAGCTTTCATGGAGGCTATTTGGCAGGCTTTTGTGACTCCCTTTAGGGCCACCTTTGAAGGTGGGAGAGTCACGCATTTTCATCATCACCACCACCATCTTTTGGAGTCATTCAGGTGGGATGATTTACTCTTATTAAATTTAGAGCCCATTTGCTGAATGTTGTAGTCTTATTAGTGTGTATGATTATTCGGGAAATGATGTGTTATTAGCAATATGAATATAGCCATTTTTATGGAGTAAAAATGCAAGAAAATATTATTGTGGTGTGTTTTCGTAATAAGTCTAGAATTGGCATTTTTTTATGAAATAAAATATGTGATGATATTTTAGCGTGTTTCTAATAAAAAAGCAAACAATAAATATTTTTGGGATAAACATGTAGAAAGTGTTATTCTAGTATATTATCTAGTAAAAGAAAATAATGGACATTTTTATGGAATAAACGTGTAGAAAATATTATTCTAACATATTTTCTAATAAACGAAAGTAATGGACATTTTTATGGAATAAAAATGCAGAAAATGTTATTGTACAATATTTCCTAATAAAAGAAAGCAATGGACATTTTTAGGGAATAAAAATGTAAGGAATTATTATTGTTGTTTAGAATTAAAGAAAGTTGCATGTTATTGCAAATGGTATAAATTTTAGAATGAATGTATGTTTAATCCAATAGGTAGGATTTTAGTAATTAAAGTCCACTTTCTCGTGTGTATAAACTTGTAGTATTTTGATGATAAATATATGATCAAGTTTAAAGAAAGTTGTGTTGGGTCTAAAAATCTAATAAGACAAATGGAGATTTTGTACTTAAAAGAATGAGTGAAAAATGGAAGTATATTATGTAAAGGTGTTATTTTACATATTCGAAGTGCAAAAGTGTCAAGTGTGAGAATTGGTTAATAGTGTGGTATTGAACAAGTGTTAAAACGGCTAAAGGTATTTTAAATGTGAAGTTGTAAACTTCATAATCATTTGATAAATAGCACTTGTTAAGGAACTAAATTGCAAGTTTGATAAACAAAATGGGTAAATTGGTAATTTACTTAAAGTGGAACATTTTTATGGAATAAAAATGTTAAAGAATGTCTTTACACTAATGTGTGTGAAAATGAATGAAGTTCTAAGCGTGAATGAATCTAGTACAAATCACGTGTGTGTGGATGAAGGACTTAAAGAAGAAAACAAATAATTTTCCAAATGTTAACGAAAAAATGGACGGTTAAGTTCCAGTTTTGGCTTCGGCTTGGTAAAAGTGAGGAACTGGAATAATGTGACATGTGTAAAATGTTAAACACATTAATAAGGACTCAGATGCAATCGGGAATCAGTAAGAAGGGCCTGGAGCCCTTGGGTGAAGCCCTAAGTATGCGATAATTGGTAAAATTTTGAGAAAAGATAAAATTAATAAGGAACATGTCAAGAAAATGGGTTGTGTGGTAAAACGTATTAATACAACCTAACTTGAGTGGATGAAAATAGTGTTCCGATAAAAAAGTTAAGTGGACAAGTAAATGTCCAAATCTAATAATGTACATAAGTTAACGTAAAAGGTACAGTAGAGTGGGAAAATGGGTAATTAAGTAACCTAAGTTGTTAAACCCATAATTATCATAAGTATGTATTGAAATGTTTTCTGATGACAAACAAGTATTTTCTAACACGGTGAATCCGTGCGTTGAAATGATACTTTTCAAGGAAAATACTAAAGTATGTTTAAATGAATGAAAGATGGGTGATTCCGGAAAAGGAGTGGGTTGGAATAAATCAAGTGTAATGGCTTCTTGTGTTGAATTGGGTGTGTTAAACAAAGTGAGAAATGCTATGTACGAATAAAGAAAGTCCTTCCAAGATTAAGGTGAATGAATCTAGATGAATAATGTTTTGGAATAAACCAGTTAATGCATTGAATATGTATTTTCAAAGGTATATCCATATATGTATATACATATATATTTTCGCATGCATGTCATTATAGAGTGTGAGTATTCTTTGCTGCCATTTGTTTATATAATGTTTGTATATTCCCTAGGGGCATAGGCTCACACCATCACTTTACTATGACAAGTTGGGTGCGAGTTCGTATTTTGAGGGAATTATACATGCAAGTTTATTGTATTTACTTTACGTTAGTAGCCCTGTTTACTTAGACTCGAGGTGATCCCATGGGTCCCGCACATTGTTTATATTGAAATTGGAGTCGTATGCTAAATAAGTGGAACGTTAATTTAAAATAAAACAGGACTAGTAACATTATCTAACATCCGATTCGGATCGGGTTGACTCATAGGTGATCCATAAATACGGGTCGGGTCATTACAAATGGTATCAGAGCTCTAGGTTCAAGGTTCCTTTTTGGTGTGACATGGTGAGGTCGGTATAGAATCTTTCTACGTCGGTGTGGTTTGGGTCGGTTATGATAGTTTGATGATGATTTAGTTTGTGTCCTCGATGGTATGGTCAAAGAGGTTATCACAGCAAGTAAGCTAGCGCTAAGTGGCATACGTTCAAGTGAGTTATATAAATCGCTTTTGAATTTTTGATTAAATGTTTTAATAATTTACGGGTGTCCTTGTAAGCCAGTCAGTGAGGACAGCGTGGTCTGTAGTGTGAGGTGTTGTTTCAACCTTTGATGATTGAGACTCTTTGGAGATATTAATGAAATGAAATATCATCGTCGGGCAAGTGTCACCAAATTGTTAATAATCAATGCTAAGGATTGAATTCTAGAGTGTCATAATAATGTAAAGGGAAATCATAATTGAAATTATATGTAGTCTTGGGTGTGACACATATAATAGGTCAATATCAATGTTATGATTAGGTAAAACCGTCCCTGGGGTAACATCATGATTAATGGATAAATGATAGGATGTTATCCTTGTGAAAGAATGCCTTAGTGCTTTTTAGCATTTGGGTATATCTTACATACCTTGAGTGCGGTCACAGAGTGACAATAAGGAGTAATGTGTTTGAAAATATTAGTCCTGTGGTAAGAACATAGTGGGTCCCTTGGTTATGGGCTTGGATTTAGTACATCCCGTTTCACGTGTCTTGACGATAATGTGGGCTTTGAAAATATTGATTATTGAGGTAACCTAGGAATAAAACAAAATAGTCGCAGGGAATTAGTATTAAATGAATGATTTGTGATGATTTATAGTAGGACCTCTTACGACGTCATTAGGATGGGCCTCCTCTTGAGCAATACCGGACGTCATGTGTCCTACCAGAACCTAGCGTTATTGATTTATATTTATAGTTTGGTGATTTTAACATGTCATTGAGAAATGGGATCCCTTGTGGCGTCCGTGAGCATAAGCCTTAGCTTTCATAGGCAATAATCGACATCCCTTATCCTACCAATACAAAATGTATAATTGTGTTAATTAATGGATTAAAATGCGGTATGAGGCTTTCATGGTAAGGTAATTCGGTTATAATTATTAAGCACTCATTGAGGGTTAAGGATATCAGCTTATGAAATCGTATTGAAAATTTCCTTGGAGATATATGCTAAGCTTTATCCTATGAGATATTAATGCAAGTGATAGGATTCATTAGTAATAGTGAACATGAGGTTCTTGTGGTGATGTCCATGCAACAGTGATAAACTCAAGGTTGTGTAGCATATGTTATGGTGTGGCTTGTGGTTTCTTGTAATAATATGTGTAAGATTCTTAGAGAAATAGTCTAATTTGAGGTTGTCACCTATGAGGCTTTGGGAATCATTATCGTAATGAAGGTTACATAGGTGATGGTAGACCATTGATGGTTATAGTACGATTAGACTATGTCAATTTATGGTAGTGTCTTGGAGTTAGTGATATGGCTTTGATGTTAGGCATGTTCCATGATATGGCCTTTGAGGATAATTTCTGAAATAGGATGAACAATGCGAGGTGGTGCAACTGGGAGACTTAGAATACGATGATGTTCGTTATGACTCTTTGAAATAACACTCGGAATGAAGTGTTAGACTGATCATGGCACTTAAAAGTGCTACCAATATGGTTAGTAATGACCCTATTTAGGGAAATCATTAGGCATAAGTAATGTTTCAAGGTGAGATGCCTTTAGAATGATTAGTAACTGGATCATGTAGGTGGTACTCAGGGTGATGACAGAGGTTCATGTGAGAAACTATGTGAGTGGTATGTTCACTTAATGATGAGTGATCTAAAAAACTGTGATTAACTACTACGTGTTAAAAATTTTGTGGCCTAGTTGTGATAGGTCGGTAAGTAATGATAAGTGTCAAAGGAAATAAATTCTTCTTGCTTTAGGGTAGTTATGCTTACTAGTGATGGATATGTAGCATTAGTCATAAGGAGGGAAGCCTAGTGTTCAGCTTCTCGAAGGAAACTTGTTTGTGTTCAGTTTGCCCGAGATGGACGGATGATTCTTGAGTAGAACCCGTCCAGGTTAACAGAACAAGCCAAAGTATGTGTAAAGGCCACAGTACTTAGCAGGCATAAATAAAGAGTGTTAGGATTCAAGTATACGTTGTGTGTTCTCACTTTGTGTGGTTTGGCTCATTTCCAAAATTAGATTGTTTTCCTTGGAGAGGCAGTTAACCGATTCATTGCATTCTTGTATCTCCTTGATCCCGGTAATGGGAAGTTGTTTATCATTTTTGGCAATGCATTAGCTCAGTAGTGATGTGGGTTAGGCCTGTTATGGATGATGTGTCACGGTATATGAAAGCGCCCTTATTCAGATGCACCTTTATTCTACCTAGTCTGTGTGTCCGCCTGGTCTAGCATCCTTGCATTTTATCGCATGCGTTACTTGATTACTTTAGGTTAATATGTTGTTAGTTAAACGGTATAACTAGATACAACTTGGTCGGATGTCTCCAGGTGATGACTTGATAGTATTATGAATATTGGAACCCAATAAACCTTTTATGATAGTGTTAAGTTAGCTCGAAGCTTTGGAAATCTAAGAAATGATCGCTCTTATATATACATGCTGCGATACCCACGATGACCCTAGGTCAGTATATGAATTTTGTAAGAAATATCGGTAAGGTATAAGTATGTGATAATGTGATTATCCTTACTATGTATAACGATATTTGTTGAGGGTTTTCCAACCTAGGCTAGGCATGATTCAAGAGTGTTTAAGGAAACGTAGGCTGTAAATCCTAACATTATAGTGATCCATGTTAAGGAACTCATAGTGGATGTTGTGATATATGATGATTGTAGATCGTATCGAGGTTTTTCTTAGGAGGACTTATAATGAATGCTTGAGATTTTTCCATTAGACCTTAGTATTATCGTGACCGGATTAGCAATGGTGATCGATTAAAGTAAAATCCTTCGATTTGGATCATGGTGCTGACGATAATTAGAATGGAAAACTGATCATGAGTAGTTGGAGTATAAATAGTGATAGACCAAGAATTTCAAGGACGAAATTCCCTAAGGAGTGAAGTTTGTAATATTCCCCTTGGAGATTTATTAAATTATGTACGGATTATATATGAGGAAGAATTTGTTATAAGTATAAGAAAATCATTGGATTATGGACTTAAATTTAAAATATTGGATTATAGCCAATAAGGTATATATTAGTGCTAAAGAAAAAAATAATTGGATCATATCGAGGATTATTGTTTATAAACTCCCAAGATTTCGTTTGAGTTGAGATCTTATAGCACTATGAGAGGTAAGGAGTTATATGTGCTGGCAGTTGAGGGAAATACAAATAAAAATAACTAATAACAGTAAATAAGTGTTGTCTGTTGATAAAAATAAAAAATATACGCATATAAATATATTAAGGATAAAAGCAGTGATTGTGTATTGAAGGAAGGAATTTAGGTGGAAGTGAGCATCTCGTTCGAGTGACGCAAGTGGTTGTTCTGACGGCACTTGTGGTCATTTGAATGGCGTGTTGTGTCATTTCAGCGACACCGATAAAATTGTTTCTCTCACTTCGGTGTCAACCCTTGAGCCATTAATCCTTTCTTAAGTCAGTTTCAGACCTGAGATTCTGGCAGGGGCTATATGAATGGCTGGGTATAATTTTGTGGGTTCCTTGGTTTTTTCAGGTCAAGCGTATAAACCTAGGATCTTAGAAGGAACCAAGGATGACACGCAAGAGCTTTTATCACCTTTGAACCATGGATCAAACCACATGCCGCGCTTATAGCTGGTTAATCTGGATAGATCAGATGAATATTTCATGTGTTGGTAAGACTTTAATTTTTTGTATATGAGTGCAAAAGAATCATGGGCGAAAAACATGAAGTGAAGGCTCACTGCCTCCTCTCCCTTTTACCTTAGGCTACCTTACACCATTTTATCTAAGTTATAGTAATTACACTCACACTAGAGAACACCCTTTCTCCTGCAAGCTGTTATAAAGAGCTACAAAATATGAAAGTTAATGCTGGGGATATTATTGGGGGTTTGAGGGGTATTATTTGTAGAAGAAGATGAACACATTTTTGGAGATATTGGAAGAGGGTCTAAATGATGTTTTTATGGGTCTTTCAGGGAGGCTATTTAGTTGGCTTTTGTGACTCCCTTTAGGGCCACCTTTGAAGGTGTGGGGGTCACCCATCTTCACCACCACCACCATCTTTTGGAGTCATTCAGGTGGGATGATATACTCTTATTACATTTAAACCTCATTTGCTGAATGTTGTAGTCTTGTTAGTGTGTATGGTTAAGAGTATGATTATGAGGGAAATGATGTGTCATTAGTAATCTGAATATAGCCATTTTTTTGGAGTAAAAATGCTAGAAAATATTATTGTGTTATGTTCCCTTAATAAGTATGAAATTGCCATTTTTTATGAAATGAAAATGTGTGATGATATTATTTTAGTGTGTTTCTAGTAAAAAAAAGGAAACAATAAACATTTTTGGGATAAAAATGTAGAAAATGTTATTCTAGTATATTTACAAGTAAAAGAAAATAACGGATAGTTTTATGGAATAAATGGAAAATGTTATTCTAGTATATTTCCTTCTAAAATAAAATAATGGACTTTTTATGGAATAAAAGTGTAGAAAATGTTATTCTTACATATTTTTGAAATGGAATAAAAATGTAGAAAATGTTACTCTAGCATATTTCCTAATAAAAGAAAGTAATGAACATTTTTAGGGAATAAAAATGTAAGGAATTATTATTCTTGTTTAGAATTAAAGGAAAATACATGTTGTTGCAAATGGTATAAATTCTAGAATGAATGTATGTTTAATCCACTCGATAGGATTTTAGTAATTAAAGTCCACTTTCTCACATGTATAAACTAGTAGTATTTTGATAATAAACATATGAGAAAGTTTAAATAAAGTTGTATTGGGTCTAAACATCTAATAAGACAAATGGAGATTTTTGTCCTAAAAGAATGAGTGAAAACTGAAACTATATTATGTAAAGGTGTTATTTTACACATTCGAAGTGTAAAAGTATCAAGTGTGAGAATTGGATAATAGTGTGGTATTGAACAAGTGTTAAAACGGCTAAAGGTGTTTTAAATGTTAAGATGGAAACTTAATAATCATTTAAGAAATAAAACTTGTTAAGGAACTAAATTGCAAGTTTGATAAACAAAAAGGGTAAATTGGTAATTTACTTAAAGTGGAACCTTTTTATGGAACAAAAAATGTTAAAGAACCTCTTTACAATAATATGTGTGAAAATGAATTAAGTCCTAAGCGTGAATGAATCTAGTATAAATCACGTGTGTGTGGATAAAGGACTTAAAGAAGAAAACAAAACAATTTTCCAAGTGTTAACGGAAAAATGGACGGTTATGTCCTGGTTTTGGCTTCGACGGGGTAAAAGTGAGGAACTGGAATAATATGGACATGTGTAAATTATTAAACACATTAATAAGGACTCGGATACAACCGGGAATAAGCAAGAAGGTCCCAAAGTCCTTGTATGAAAATCCCTAAATCATTAGCCAGAGAATATGGTCCATATAGCTGTTGGTGTGGAGTCGTATAAGTATGCGATAATAGGTAAAATTCGGAGAAAAGATAAAAGGAATAAGGAATATGTCAAGAAAATAGGTTGTGTGGTAAAACGTGTTAATACAGCCTAACTTGAGTGGATGAAATAAGTATTTAGGTAAAAAGGTGAAGTGGACAAGTAAATGTGTAAATCTAATAATGTCCATAAGTTAAAGCAAATGGTAAAGTAGAGTGGGCAAATGGGTGATTAAGTAACCAAAGTTGTTAAACCCATAATTTTCATAAGTATGTATTGAAATGTTTTCAAATGACAAATAAGTATTTTCTAACATGGTGAATGCGTGCGTTGAAATGATACTTTCCAAGGAAAATACTAAAGTATGTTCAAATGAATGAAAGATGGGTGATTCCGGTGAAGGAATAGGTTGGAATAAATCAAGTGCGATGGCTTCTTGTGTTGAACTGGGTGTGTTAAACAAAGTGAGAAATGCTAAGTATGAATAGAGAAAGTCCTTTCAACATTAAGGCGAATTAATCTAGATGAGTAAATTTTTGGAAGAAATCGATTAATGCATTGAATATGTATTTTCAAAGGTATATCCATATATGTAGATAAATATATATTTTCGCATGCATGTGATTGTAGAGTGTGAGTATTATTTGCTGCCACTCGTTTCTATACTACTTGTATATTTCCACGGGGCATAGGCTCATACCCTCACTTTGTAATGGAAGGGTGGGTGCGGGTTCGTATTTTGAGTGTGTTATATAAGTAAGTGTAATGTATTTACTTTACACTAGTAGCTCTGTTTACTTGGACTCGGGGTGCTCCCATGGGTCCCACGCATAGTTTATCTTGAAACTGGACTCGTATGCTAAATAAGTGGAAAGTTAATTTAAAGTAAAATCGGACTAGCAACATTATCTAGGTTGTTTCATTGCACTTCACACATAACGTCCGATTCGGATCGGGTTGACTCATGGGTGATCCATAAATCCGGGTCGGGTCGTTACAAATACTAGACTTCAAGATAAGCCTCTCCCTATTAAATATTTGGGTTTTTTTATTTAAAGGTAGAAGGAAAATGGTTTACTTCACTGGGATTATACACAAAATCATAAATTGAGTAGCTGTGGTAAGCTTAAAATCTCTTTTCCCATGTGTTAGGCTTACTCTTATCAACCATGTCCTCTCTTCAATTCTAGTTTTCGCAGTTACTACCACCAGTCCTCCCACAACCATAGTTACAAGAATTCATAATCTTTTTGAAACCTTTTTATGGGGTTATGCTAAGGGTGATAAAGTTAAACACGACTGGATGAAGTGGGATGAATTGTGCTATCCTTTTCATAAAAAGGGTTCAAATATTAAGAGATTTAAAGATGCTATCAAAGTTGGAAGTTTGATTATGCTTTAGTTTATCTATTGATCTAATAGCCTATGGGCTTCATTTATGCATTAGAAGTATAAATATAGTCATTTACTGGTACATTTGGCTCCCACATTACAAAAAGGATCAGAGATATTGCATATGTTGATGATATTATTGCTTTGAAAAATGACTCCAACATCTAGTCTCTCTCCATGGATGGTAAATTTACCTTTAAGTTTTCCCTGTGAATACTGCAATCTTCATAGGCCCGCTTATTTGATTTGGAAGTGTATTTAGTCTAACTCTTTCCCTATGAAGATCTTTATATACTCTTGGAAACTATTGCATAATGTAGTGACTCTTGATTTTGAAAAAAAAAGTTAAACATTAAACTTGCATCCAAGTGTAAAAGTTGCCCTTCTAATGAAGAAACTATTCAACATAATTTATTATCTATCCTTATTGATGAAGAAATTTGGATGTTCTTTCGGAATTTATTTAGCTTGTCTCTTAACTTTCAGTTGTTCCATGCCATGCTTATTTCTCGGTGGTTAAGGAAGCATAAACCTTCTTACCTTTGGTTTCTCATAACCAACTTCCCTATAGTTATTTTGTGGGAGATCTAGAACACCAAAATTAATTATAATTATGATGGGATTGTTATGTCTGCTCAAGTGATCATCAATTATATCATTTATTTTATTTATAGAATATCATCTGTCATCAACTTTGCTTCTATTCTTAAAAGATGATGACATGTTCTTAGATAAAGTTTTCCAGCCGATGTTTTGTCTTACACCTATATCTTTCCTTATTATTAAATGAATTAAGTCCCTTTTTAATCATTTAACTTAATGTTGATGGATCTTCTCGAGGTAATCCGATGCGTAGTGGTAGTGGGGGCATCATTACAGATCATAATGGGAATTTCGTAGCGGTTTTGGTCACCACCTAGGGCATCAAACTAGTTTTTTGTTGAAGCTGAACGTTTGAAGTTGGTATTGATATTTTTATTAACCTTGGTATTCATAATCTCCCTGTTGAATCTGATTCTGATGCTTTGGTTTACACGGTATATATAAATGGAACTCTCCTTCGATATTAAAGAAGTACATTGAGTATTATAGATTGGCTTTGAGTACTCATGGATTCACCATTAAGCATGTTTGGAGAGAAAGAAATATTGTATCTCATAATTTAGTTTTTCATGCCACTACTCATTGCCAATCCATTACTTATTATTATTTTCAAGACCTTCCTAAACTTTATGTAGGTCTTCTGAATGTATACTAATTTGTATGCCTTCCATTATGACCTGTTGTTATTTTAATAGATTCTTTTATATCCCAAGTTATCTTTTAAGTTTAGTTCTCTTTTGTTTGTGTTAGGGGAATGCATATAACTTCCCTTCTTTCTAGTTCAAGGTCAACTAATTGGGATCGATAGTTTACTTGTTTTCTTTTATTTCTTGAGCTTGTTTATGCCACTTAAAATAGGGTTTTCTCCGTTATTAAAAAACCCATAGGGGTACTATCCCTTTACTTAAAAAAAAGTTCGTTAGTTGTATTTATTTTTGGTTTTCCCAAGTTAGATATTGTATGCGATGAACTTGTGTTTTGATTTGGATAGGTTATTGTTCGATTTTTATATTCTAGAGTTGGAGTTTATTTCTATTGATAGTGGATGGTATAATAGATGTTTTATTTTATTCAACATTTTATTTCTCGTATTGTATTTACTTGTATCGTTTTAATTGGGTTAATTTTCTTTAAAGGTTCAATCTTTAAAATTTTTAAAAATATATAAAAATATTGGAGTCGTGTTTATTTGAGCCATCGTTGCCTAATAGTACACCATAAGGGCCTTCTCAAATTGGTATCAGATCTAGAACACTTAATTTTTGTGCTTTTGATCTAGTGTCTTTAAGCGTGAATTTCGGAGGTTTTGATGGTTTTAGAACTGCTATGTTTGATTGGTCGAATTATTCTTACTGGAAAATATGTATGAAGTCATCATTTAAGGCTATATATGAGAGGGTGTGGTTAGCTATTATTAAGGGTTGGTCACCACCAGTCACAAGAGATGGAAAGTCAATTCACTTAATACATGTAGAGTCAGGGACTATGGCAGAGTATAAATTATAGAAATATAATTCTAAAGGTTTAAATGCTCTGTTCTGCACCCTGGAGGAATTCCGTCGTATTATAACGTGTGAGATATCAAAAAGGCTTGGGATATACTCAAACTCACCCATGACGGAACTAGCGATTTTAAGACTTCCAAAACTCCAAAATCTCACCACTTTATTGGAAACGATTAAAATATTAGGCAATGAGACGTTTGATGAGTTCGACGTTGGATTGTTTGACATAGTTAACTCGTGGTTTAACTTGGGAGAGAATATACCTGACAACCAAGTGATAAAGAAAATCTTAAGGTCGTTTCCTAAAAGATTTAATCCAAAGTTGGATGCTTTGAATTCTTTGGGTACAGTTGACTCGACGAAGCTTGAAGAGTTTGTTAGTGGCTTATGAACTTATGAGCTTGACATGCTTACCTACAAGAATGTTGCGAAGCAAGAAAAGGGAAATGCTTTGAAATCCCAAAAGATGGAAACACATATTTTTTATTATGAGTCTGACGTCGATTCCGGGGATGTGTCCGCGATGTCAAATAAATTCAAGAAAATTTTCAAATTTCAAAAGCAACCGAAAGATGGAAAAAGGTTTGACAAAATAAAGAACAACTAGTCCAATCATATCCCTTAGAATAGGAATGAGAACTTTAAAAGGGTTGATTTGGAGAGATATTATGGTTGAGATGGTTATGTCCATAGGGTAGATGAGTGTCCCACTAAACTAAGAAAGGATGGCAAGAAACCGATAGAATCTAATGCCACCCTTAGTGACAGTGATCCAAAAAGGGAAACGATTCCCCCATTGAGTGAAACTTTACCGCATTTATGGATAGTCATGTGAGTATTGGCGAGAAATCTTCCCATGAAGATATTTCTCTGCATGACACTTCTGAGGCCATGGTTTATGAATCCCACGTGATTGTTGGTTGAGAGATTGGAGACGAAAGTGAGGAAGAGGAGGAAAGTGAATGACAAATTGCCTTCCATGATTTGTATGTGGAAACTTTGAAGGTGAATAAGGCTAACTTGAATTTTGAAGCTAGGTTGAAAGAACGTGGCATAAGAAATGATGATAATGCCTTGATTTAATATCTTAGGGCGCTTGAGAGGACTCTTTAAGAGAATATATAGCATGTTGAGGTTAAGAGAGATAGTCTTTGTGGTTTAATAGAGGCTATGAAGAAATAGATTCTAAAACGACCTAAGGGTCACTAGAAAGGACCAAAGGGTACTCACTAATGCGTATTAGGTTATTTAAAAACTCTTTTAAACTATTTGATAAAATCTATTATAAATTAAAAACACTCATGCGCACTAGTAAGTAAAAGTGGTGATGCTAGATATGAAAATAATTCCCTTTAAGAATGAGATGAGGAAAAGTAGAGTGTGACACATTATTTGTTCTCGGGAAACCCAACGTGGTGGTAAAACCCGTATCTCTAGTCCCGGGACAACACTTACACCCAAGTCCACTATTACAAATTATAAGTTACAGATTATAGTCCATTAAGTCCACAATGAATCAAACTAAGCAAATACACACCCATATAACCACCATAGTCTAAAACAACCCAACTTGACTGAAAATCAGCAACCCAATAAACCCAGGTAATAGTGACTATGACTCACTCACTACACACGCAATACTAATATCAATGTTTAGATAAATAATTCATCAATCCAGTGTAAATGAAATAGTTGGGCCAATACAAGACCAGTACACCCAGGCACAAACTAAACAACCCCACAATACTGAATCTAACTAAACAATCTAGGTAGTGAAAACGTGAGACACACACACAACTACACACTCATACCCGAGACCCCGTATAGATGTGCAAAAAAGATTTAGTAAAGTTTGTTTTAATCAAAACAACAAAATAATCTTGTTTAGAAAATAGGCTAAACACACACCCGGTTAAGACTATTTTAATTAACAAGAAAAATTACCAATCAGTAACTAAGTGAACGGTAAGAAAATATTGAATTAATCGATACTAAAAAGAATGCATAAATATTAAGTCACAAGACACAAGTAAGGTCTTCCTTAATATTTAATTTTCAAGTAAAGATTAATTCTAAAATAATTTAGTTGGCGCAAATGACCACAAATAAAATAGGAAATACAATTCCAATAATTGTGTTGCGTAACTAAAATAAAAATAACTTAACACCAAATAAAATATGAATCAAATTAAAGAGGTGTTATGTTAAAATATTAAGTCCAAATAAAATGAGCACAACATAAATATGTGTAGCACTTAGCTCATACAAATTAGGACTTAATTAAAGTTACCACAATAATCACAAGGATTTAAATTCCAAATTTTAGTTTAAGCCAATGCTATAACTAGGATTGGATCAAAAACTCATGCACACATAAAACACCACATAAGTACAAAAGAATATAACTAAAAGTATTCAACTTAGGTAATAAAAAGTGTATGAGTCAAATGATTCAATCCAAGTCAAAATGAGTACAAGATAAAAGGTGTAGCACTCGACTCACTAAAATAGGATGAGTCACTAAAATAAAATTTAAACAAATAAAGATATGAAATAAAGTCTACACACTAATTAAACCCAACTAAACAAAGTGAACACACAAAAGTTCAACTTAGAGGGTGGAACTAGTTAGAGTAAAAAATCAGATTATCTTTAATCCCAAATAAACCAAATCTAAATCGATTTAAATAAAAGATGTGTGACATAAAAAAACTTAAGTCCAATAAATAAGTGTACACGCACAAACTGAGTTGGGTGTAAAAATAGAGTCCAACAACAAACACCCAATAAAATATCTAAGATCTAAAAGGCCCACTAAATTTCAATCCATGCAATTTTTAGTCCAAAAGTAAATAACTCAACACAAGAAGTTAATACAAACTGGTACACAATATTTGGATCTAAAAATGACAACACTTAAAAGTTTCAACCAACAGATTAAAAAAAAATTGAGCTACTAAACTTTTTTTTTCCAAACAGACAGTATATATGTATATATGTAAAACAGTAAGTATATATGTATATAAAAGGAAAAAAATACCTCACAAAAATTATTACCACCAACCCGGATGTAGATCCACCGGAGAGAGAAAATGACGGACACACTGAGGCAACCTCCACAACGAGATCACAAAAAAAATTAGTTCTCAACAGAACTGATTATAGATCAACCACAGAACCTCCAAACAGAACCAAAAAAATGCCACGCCGGTAATCACACCACCGAAAAATACGAAGAGATCCACCACGGTAAAATGAGCGGCCTCGACCGTAATAACGATCTACCACCGGAAAAAACACCAGATAGCAATAACTACAGACAAAAAAAATCAGTGTTGGACCAAACCTCCACCAGAAAACAAAAGCCACCGGAATACCTGAACAACAAACAACCCAGAAAATAGGGTCGCCGAAAAAAAATTCTCCACCAAAAACTCCTATCACCGGAACAACCAACACCGACTCGTGACACCCAACCGATCGGATCTTAAAATGTTCCAAATCCAAAAGGATTTGATATGAAAAACTCTCACCCAAATAAATGGTAACCAAATGATAAATATGGAGAAAAAAATGAGATGTGAAGCAACTCTCAAAACTGATAGAGAGAGAAAACAAATGGAAACCCTAAGGCTCAGTTTGTTTGTCAGGAAACTTAAGCGGGAAAATGATTCCCGAGAAAAGCTAGGTGAAGTGAAGTAAAGGAAAAGGAAAATCATTTTCCCGTGTGTGTTTGGTTGACAACATTTTCTTGCAGGTTAATTAAAGATTTTTCTATTTGATTGTCAGGAAAGTCACAGGAAAGTGATATATTTTTAATTCAATAAATAATGTTCAATACACCACAAATAATTAGCGAAATAATAAATTCTGAAACTACATTAAACATTAAAATTGAGGATCAAATCCATTTGACAAATTATTCAAATAATTTTTTCCACTTGTTAATAAAGAAACAACACTAGCCACAGCGACACACGCTACTTCCATTTCATCATCAGAATATTCCGGTGACGCCATCTACCAATTTTTTTATTAAAGGGCATTAATAATGTTACAATATTTTATTTTAATAAAAAAAATTAAACACACCAAAATTGAATGAGTAAAGATACACAAACTTATATTTTTTAAATTAGAATCGAATCGATCATGTCTAGAACCAAATTAATCCGAAATATTAGGAGCATGCGCCTAATTTTTTATTGAGTGATTCGAGGGAGACCCTCAAATTGTACACAAAATAAAATCCAATGATGTGTCAAACATGTATTAGTTAATGCCGCTGGCACGAACCCAAAAAATACGAAAACACCAACCAATACCCGTGTGACACATCATCGAATTTGAGTTTTGTGTTCCATTTTGAGGGTCTCCATATAATTATTCTTTTTTAAAAACTTTTAATTAAAATAAATGTACATTTTATTTTGTGTTATCACTGCTAAAAGATTAGTATGTATATTAGTATACTATTGTGCAATTTTATCTACAGGAACAAAACATTCATTAAACATACAACTTGATTGCCATTGTATGCAAAGCTTGTCTATTTTTTTGGTATCATATAAAGCTTGTCTATTATACTTCTTTTGGTTCTACAGTTTGAGTGGACAAGAACTAATAAAAAATGAACAGGACTATCTTTAGGTGTAACTAATATGCAACTAATAAGCAAATGAATAGGATGTATATTTAGGTGTAAAAAATGAATTGGATATGCAACTAATAAAAAAATATTAATAGACAAGCTTTGTCAACTAAGTGAAATGAATTGGATCTCACCAAATCTGACGGCAGCACTTATTTTACACCTAAAGATACGCAACTAATAGCTCATATTTTGAGCTAGAGATAGAAATATATGATACCTTTGTCTTCTTGGGTTTCTCCGGTTGGGAACTTGAGTTTGATCAACTGGGTTTGTTCATGTCACTGTAACATTTGCAGTACAAGACGAAATGAATTTGCAGATATACATGTGTGTGTGTTATGTGTGTAGATATATAACATCAAAATGATTTTTTTGGAGATGAAGAACGCATCGTCTGGAGTAGTTCAACAGATAAGTTGAGTAGGTTGTGTGAAATTAAAAGTAAGTTCGTTATTTATAAGATGGAAATTGAGCCACTTTAATATTTTTTTACGATCCTTCCAGATTTATCTGGATTTACATATTAAACTCTTGACAATTTCTAATTTTTTTTAGTTCATAGTTAAATTCAAAGGGAGCTGTTGTGATTTTAAGAGAGATTTGTGGAGTTGTTTTGGCGAGGGTTTAAGGCGTTAAAATTTTCCCGTGATACAAAATCCGAGCACTTTGGTCGGACGAGGTTTGTGGGAAAACAAATCAAGCAGGAAAGTTATTTTTGATTGGGTCCCACATTTTCTTACAAACCAAACGACCAAAAATCACGGGAAATACATTTTCTTTTCCTTTCCCTCACTTTTCATGTCTTCCAAATGCAGCCTAAAAAAAACTATACCCAAACCACAATATAAAGCCCAAATGAAATAAGGGAAAAATTGAAAAATAGCCAACTAAACAAACAACTCTTTTATTTTAACAAAATGCTACCAATATTTATTTTGTGTTAAATGTTTGATTAGTTAAACAAAAGATATCTTTAATTAACATGTTAATTTAACACTTCAAAATACTAAAAAAATCGAAAAACATATAAAACAATATATAAAAATTATTCAAGGAAACATACACATGAAAAGTATTTTGACCAAAACAAATTGTACACTACACAATAATGATTTTCATCAAAAAATAATTTATATAATAAATCAATTATAGGAAAATAAGATTTAAGATATAAAAAATATAGTTTTGAATAAAAAAAATAATGCAGGAGCTACTAAAATATATTTGTCTCAAAATTGAGCCAACAAGAAGAAATGAGATTTTCAAATTCTAGAGTTTGAGGAGTCTAGGTGTTTACTCGAGTCTAGGATTATTGAGCTTGAGGAGAAATTTAGAAATTTGAGTCATGCCAAATTTCATTTGGATTCAAGGTAAAAAAAAGTTTGATAAAATGTTAAGCATCATCCAAATTAAAGATGATAAGGATTGGCTTCAATTATCGAATTTCTCCCATTTCTAAATCAAAGATCGTAAGATTGAGAGAGTCAACTAGGAACGTTAGGAAAGTCCAACCTTTATATAAGACTCCTCTCTATTTTCACACTTGCACTCAGGTAGGATGGGTCATCTTAGGCGTTTTTTCTATTATCTTAAGAACAGTCCTAAAATGTCTAAGAATAGAGTCACTATGGTTCCCAAAACCCCTAAGCCTCATTGTACACCTACTTGGGTTAGGAAATCAGATTTAGAGGCTTTACCTATTAGACTTGTTGATTCTCATTTTCTTGCACATGATACATCCCATGCTATATCTAATGATTTATTATGTTAGTTTTGTTCGTCATACTCTAGTTTGTGCTTCATGATATATGTTTTCTAATGTTATGACATGCATATCTTCTGTATTATATTTTTCTTTTATTGAATTATAATGAAAAATATAAAAATATTCTAATTGTATTTTGATTTAGAGTTCGTTTTCAAAATTAAAAATTGGTATTTTCATTTGAAAATTTTAGAAAATCTCAAAAAGATTTCTTTTGTATGTGTATTTTAGTTTTACACATTTGATATGGCATATTTGTGTGCTTGAATCCAATTCATTCTGCACTTTCCTTTTGGCTAGGATATTTGGTTATGATTGTAGATACTTATATTGTTCTTAACCATTCTTGCATGGAGTTATTTCAAACTTGGTTGGCTTAATGGATTCAACATCTTACATATATGGCTTCACACACATATGCATGAGCTTTTTGAACGTTAACATCAAATGTATATTTAAGATTTGTGAGATGTTCTCCCATCAATTTTGTCGTCTACATGCTTTGTTACTATGGGAGATTTATGCACGTAAAAATCGTTTCCTGTGGGAGTTTTGATTACTATTGAAAAGTATGAGGTTGCATGACAAAGGGCTACATGTAAGAGCATATTATCCGTCCTTGCTCAATAGCTTAGGCTTACATAAATTTTAGCATATCCTGTTACTTAGAATCAAGATGTCATGAAGAACCAAATCATTAACTCCTCCAACTTTCATTGATCTCAACATTATGAAGGTATAAGACTATTCAGATTTTAAATGTATTCATTGAATTTATTTTGGGTTGTTTGAATTTTATTGAAAGTGAAATAGGATTTTTTGTTGTGAAAAATCGAGGCATATTTTTATTTAAATTTTTTTCAGAGTTTGTTGACCTCTTCCAAACGAGATCAGATTCTCGTTTGAATGATTTGTCCTTTTCATTCAAAGGGTCATCTGAAGTTTACGTCGAATGTGTATCGAACAAGGGCGTACTCTTTGTTTCGTTTGAATTTCGTTTGAATATGGTTCAAACGAGATAGATGATTCTTTCGAGCGAGATCCTATTTCGTTATAATAAACTTCTAATCTCGTTGGAATGACCTTTATTTTCATTCCAACGAGTCGTTACCGTGACATTTGTGAACGGCATATAAATACGTATTTCCTGTTTATATTTTTTGAAGACTTTTTCCAGAATTTTTTCTCCATATCTTTTGGAAAACATTTCAACCGTTTGAGTTTAGAAAACCTCTTTAATTGAAAAATCACATCTCCCAAATAGATTTATGTGATTTTTTTTAAACCCTATAGTTTTGTATCCTTGTAAACAGAAATTCTTGTGGAGAGAGTTTCTTCATGGAAGACCATTGTGATTATCGAGTGGATCGTTGCTGAAGACCAAGGTTGATCGATGGATACCGAGCGTGGAAGGCCACGTCTGGATTTCTCCCCATAAGGTAGTATTATTTGTAGATTCAACGAAGACACTGCGCATCATATTTGTGGCTAGTATCAAGTAGTCTATAAGTTGATAGTCTTGTAAACTCTCTAAAGTGCTGAAAATAAAAGGTTTTGCCCGCAAGGAATTTTTGCTTAAATTGCCTTTATTGAAGGATGAAATTTGGATATTGTGTTTGTTTAAGGGTGGCAATTCATGTGCGTCGTGTCGTGTTCGGGTCGTGTCATGTTGGGTTCGTGTCAAGTATTAGTCAACCCTAACCTAACTCATTTAACTAATCGTATCAAATGAGAAAACATTAACCCGACCTATTTATTATCATGTTGTGTTCGGGTTGACCCGCATAACCCATTAAGTAAAATATAAAATAATTTTTTTCTTCTCTCTTAACCAATCATACCAATCATAGGCCTACAAAAACTTAAATTTAATTAATTTCAACTTCTTTCAACACATAAATAATTTATCATCTGATTCTCCATGAATTTTATAGAACGCCTGTCAAGATATATAAATTATCTAATATATTCTCCATAAAATATGAGTTAAGCGGGTCCATTCGTGACATTTTCGAGTTATACGTGTTTGACACTAACTTAACCCGTTTATTATTCGTGTTGGCGGGTCGTGTCATATTCGGGTTCGTGTCAAGAAATCATCAACCCTAACCCTCTAACTTCGAGTCGAGTTCGTGCCGGGTTATCGTGTCGTGTCAAAAATTGCCACCCCAATGTTTGTTGGATAATTAATTATATAAATAATATATCCAGATCCCAATAGCTCACTCTCAAATTGGTATTAGAGAAGGTTACACAAAATACTTTGTGATACTTTTTCCACAAATTTTTTTCTTTGATATCAATTTTTTTAAAATTATTGATCTTTGAAAAGTCGAATTTTAATAGAGAATCTGTAAAATCGAGTGCCTATGTTTGATTGTACCAATTATGCTTACTAGAAGTCTAGGATGACACCTCTTTTAAAAGACATAGATAATCAGGTTTAATTAGTTTGTGAATGAGGTTGGACTCCTCCCACTATCACTTACGATAATGTTGTTGGCCCTAAACTTGTTTTTTCCTACACTGATGAGGAATTTAAGTGGAGTAATTTTAACTCTCGTAGACTTAGGTCTATTTCTGGAGTCATCACCCCTAACGAGTTCCGTTGCATCGTGACTTGCACTACATTTAATGAAGCATGGGATACCCTCCAGCTCATTCACAAGGGTACCAACACTGTAAAGGTGTTTAAGCTTTAAAATTTAACCGCCCAGTTTGAGACCATCATTATGTTAGAGTCTAAGTCGTTCAATGAGTTTATATGCATTTACCAGACATTGTTAATTGAGTTTCAATTTGGATGATAAAATTCCAAAAACGAGAGTTGTGAAAAAGATTTTTAGGTAACTTCCGGCTCATTTCTATCCTAAGATCACCGTTCTTAATTCGTTAAGAATCCTAGACAATCTTATTGTAATAGGGTAGTCCCCTTAAAGACTGGGAGTATAGTAATACGAGTAGAGGCGTAACCCCTCTAGGTATGGTAATAAATGATAATCCAAGTACTCTTTAACAAATTCAAATGAACACACAATATAATATATAATCAACACTCAAAATGAACTCACAAATATCTCATGCATTACTCAAATAATAATAAAGGAAACTCATAAGAACTCATTCAAAGGGAGAGCAAAGTAAGCACCCTAGACACACCTTGGCAGGCAACCAACACACCAACAACCTATTATATATCTCTAGTTAGCTATTAAAAGAATCACAATAAATGAAAATGGTGGGTGAGTAAACTTTGTCGGGTCTGTAATAACTTTTCTAGCAATATCTTTATTTCTCTAGCAATAACTCTTTAGAAAGAACCCCCTTTCTCAAAAGTGGTTGAGGCCAATAAATAGCCCCACACCCCTCCCGAGATGTCTCAGCCTTCATTAATGTGAAAGGCCTCCCTTTCACACCTTAAGTCTCAAGTATTAAATGCTTGATGGATTAGCACACCTTACATCATAATTATTGAATGAAAGGACATGCCTTTTGCCTATACACTGTACGTCAAACGACTGTCACAATAGAGGTGGCACACCAAATCGTCTGATAGCCCCAATACCACAGTGGTTTACTCAAGTTAGAATTTGGCAGTGGGCAGGTGGATAGTGACGCCACCTAAAGTAGATGTGACATTTGGTAGGCGAATGTTTGGCTCAAAGGTCACTATAAGATGGAACTTAAGGTTTCTCTGCATAAGCCCCCATGGTGAAATATCTCTCGATGTTTTACCAGGTGTATATAAGATGGTTAGGAAAAGCCTTAACACTACCTCACTTCTCAATCCTCCAAATCAATTCCCTTTATAGTTCCCACGACGATGTCATTCGATAGAGCATGTGATCTATCCCAAGCCCTTTTGGGCCTGGTCTCTCACGAGTACATTTGACCTCACACTCAATATTACAATCTTTATAGCATTACAATGAATGTAATTAAAAAAGATACAATTTTACTAGGTAAGAATGGAATATAAAAGTGAGATCTTCTCAGTACGTTTCCTCGTTGAACTGCATTGCTACGCTACCTCGTTGAGCTTCCTCGATGAGCTTCGCCATTGTGCTACCTTGTAGAGCTGCATCTCAAAGCTGTCTCGTTGACTTCAATATGTTTCTTTTCATGAGTATTTTCTATTAATTGGGGGGATCTTTATAATTCATATATTACCTTCAAGCGCCTCCTACATTTGGTTCCTCATTGTACTCCTCAGGATAGGGAGTATGAAAATCATCTTACACTGATGTTACCTGATTGGCTGACTACGAGGAAGATGATATCATCTTTAGAATTTATTTTTGCATCTCATTACCCTTTTCTTTGAAGGCATATAAAGGAGTTTTCTCGACCGTTGGATCAATGGGCTAAAGGACCACTGGTGGAATACTTGCCACACCTGTGGTACTCCCCATTGGGATAGGGGTAGGTACAGTGTTCATGGGAATAGGTCTTGTTGAATATGTGCTCGATGGGGATATTGGAGCTATTGATGTTACGAAAGTGCTAGGGTCAAACCCTGCTCCAAAATCCATTCTGTGAAGTGTGTGAGTGGCCCGATATGTGTGTTTCAAACAAAACCAAATTTTCTCCGAAAAAGATCCAACTTTTAATTATGCACCAAACCAAGTTGTGAAACCCCAATTCTTACTTTAAACCAGTTTTATCTTGATTAATCCTAAACATGCATCTAGTGATTAAAGCAAGTAACGTAAAGTAAAGAATACTCTCAACGCCAGATGTGCGAGGAAAAAACCCAAAACGGGAAAACAACCTCGGACGGCCCAAGCCAGACATTCACTATGAATAATGGTTTTACAAAGACAGATTAGCCTTACACTAAGACTCGATCCCCACGGGTCTTGACGCTCCTTCTGATCTTCAACCATTCTTGAATAGTGCCCGCGTAGAAATTCGGTCTTCCACGATACCTGTCCACAACACACGCATCCAGGTATGTCTCGGTGTCCATCGATATGGCTTTGATACGTCTACGATGTCAAACACGATGTCCGTCGCTTCTTCACCGCAAAACCCTTTGATGTTCAATGTGTAGAATAAACAACTTTGGTGTAGCAAGATCACTTAAACATATAAGAATGATAACTCGGATCTTTGCAAATTCTAAGGATGTGTTTAAGACTTTTAAACCTTAGAAAACATGTGCAAACAAGGTTCTGGTTCGTAAAACTTTTTCCAGAAAGCATACTTCCGAAATTATGATAAAAACACTGTTTAAATAGGATTAAAATGCTGCCTCAAAAAACGTGTCGTTTGAACAACTTAAGCATGTCGTTCGCGCGACATTGTATCTCGTTCGAATGAGATCCAATGTTATTCTAGCGACAGCGCGAAAGTTTGACTTTCTGATTAAAACGTCTCTTAACAAAGAAATTCAAATTAGTCAAACTCTATTTCGAGTTTATCATCATAAAACGAAGTTTAAACCTTTTAAAATACTTAAAATTATTTTAAAACGTTTTTCTTTATAAAAATTACATCCTTATCTTTTATAAAATAATTTCGAGCACTATTAATTATATGTATTCATACCTGAGTGATCTCGGAATGAAGACGATTAAACTTGCACCAATTAAACATAGGCATGATTAATACTTTGAAGCTTTGCCGCAACGTCTTCAATTTCTTCAATACGTCATAGACCAAGTGGGATCGTGACAAACTAAAACTCTCCCTATGACATATTACAAACATAGTTGTGTTCACGGAATTAAGTCAAAACAATACATCGACACAATTGGAAATTTATATCCTTACAAATCTACCCCTTTGACAATTCAGGGACAAAACTAAACCAGTGAAATGCCTAACTGGACCGTCAAGCCGTATAACACCTAAATCCCATCCCGTAAACCCAAAAACAAAAATACAAGACACGAATTAGAATATGTAGCACCGACAAGCATGAACTATCTGAATGTGATGTAGACTTGAAATCTCGTATCGCTGAAGCATACCTACACACATGAAACAGACAAACAAATACCCAGTGAAGTATGGAGGAACAAATGATACCAATTTATATTTCAAGAACAAATCATTTGAAACATGTGAGCAATTATTTGATGCCAATTTGAAACAAATATAATCAAACAATATGTAAATCAAGATATCAATAGTAGCTCAACAAATATCCCCCAATATCACATACATCTCTCCCCCTTTTTGTCTCGAATAGACAATCCGGTGAAAAGATAAACCAATATGAAATACCTAGCATGAAAATATGAAACCAATTTGAATCAAGTTGATACCAATTTGACAATTGAAAACCGCTAGATAATCATGAAACAACCAGTTAAATATGATCAAGCAATGATAAACCAGTAGCTAGTAAACCAAGGAATCACACAAGGAATATACCAATCAAATCAGGTGTGATAAACGGACTCATATGCAAAATACCAATATGGAACATAAAAGAACCTGCATATAAACCAAACAGTCCAGAAATGCTTCCCGTAGTACCAAAAATATACCAAATTAAACCAGTGGACTGCAAACCAATTAGAAGCCATTTTTTCAGTCTGTCGTTCGAATGAGCCAGGGACTTCGCTCAAACGAGATGACGAATTCGCTCGAATGAAGTACTGAAGTCGTTCACACGAGAAGCAATGTCGTTAGAACGACTTCGCGCGACCTGCCAAAATTTCCCAGTTTCCCAGAAATATTATAAAGTATTGCCCAGTGAAAAAATTTCCACAAAAAAATTCCAGGAAGGGCTTGACAGAATCAAAACAGTGTTAAAACAGTAGGCTTTTAACACAAAACGCAAAAACTCATAAAAATTGAAAATGCAAGTTACATGCAAACAGAGTACCGATGTGCTCAAACATGGACATGGAATGAATGGGCATAAAACTACAACAAATGAGTCACAATTCCAACACATCGAAATGATCAAGAAGCTCTAATTAATAGCGATAAATCATCAAACTTTATCATAGCCATATGACAATTAAAGAGTGAGCTTAATGAACTAAACATACTACATGCACACAAATCTAGAATTTTGACAATTCTACAAACAATATCGTCAAATTGCAATGTTTCAATATTAGGATTAGATGTGCAAACCCGTTTTAAATTTTCTCCAACCAAACTCCCTCATATATATATATATACTTTTTCAAGTTCTTTTGAGGTTCCTAGCATATTTAACTTAGAGAAAATCTTATTGGCCCTTTTCTTAGCATATTGCTTTTTCTTTTGGGCTCTTTTAAACGGTGGCTTTCACGAAGAGTTAATTTTGAACTCTCGCAACCCTTTGCCGTGAATCACTCATCATTTTTACCAATTTTAAATCCTCATGGTAAACGGTTATTACATGCACACGTCTCCTTAAGTCTACTTATGCATAGATGACAAGATTGAGATAAGAACACCTCACCAAATTCAAATATGCAAGAGAAGTCAAACATTCATATAAACTCGTGCATGTGTGCAATGTTGGCATATATACAAAGTCGAATTAAAATGCATATCAATTTCGAAACAACCCCATATAAACAATGGTTAAGATCATTCTAAGCATCGATAATAATGACCAAATGTCCTAGCCACATGGATAATGAAACGATGGGGGGTCCAAGCACACCAATATACCACATCAAACATGTAAACTCAAAAACAAAAACAAAAAAACTTTTTGGCTTTTCAAACATATTTTGACTCAAAGAAAAGAAAAATCTTTTTGGATTTTCAAAAGTTTTCTAAAAACAACAAAATCTTTTTGTATTTTTTTTCAAATAAGAATCAAACAAATGAAAACTATAATACAAAATGATACACATGTCATAATACTAGCAATGAATATATCATGAAGCAAACTAGCATATGACAAACATGGCAACACTATCATCCTTTAGATTTAGCATGGGAAGAATCAAGTGCACCCAAACGATAATCATGAAGTTTAATTCCTAAAGCCACTAAATCCGATTTCCTAACCCAAGTAGGTGTAAAACGACGCATGGGGTTTTGAGTAACCGATGCAACTTTATTCTTAAACTTTCTAGGATCTTGTCTAAGGTCGTAACAATAACGCCTAAGGTGACCTTTCCTACCACAAAACGAGCAAGTGTAGCGGTGGTGGGAATGATTACCCTTATGTGGACCATTTCTAACCATCCTAGTGTTTCTCACACAAGCGGGGGGAATGGGAACAACTCTCTCACCAAAATCTATACCACCCCTATCTCCCTTAATTTGGACGGTGCCTAGGATCTTATCTAACTTCTCAGACCTAGCCTCCAAATCAAACTTGACTCTAGATGAGTCTCTCAATCTCTCCTCCAACTCATGAATCCTAGACTCGAGCAAAAGCCTAGACTCCTCAAACTCTAAAATCTCCTTTTTCAAGGACTCTATCAAACCACGGAGATTATCTCTCTCTTTCTCCACAAACTCTAGTTTCTCCCTAAACTTCTTCTCTCGTGCCCTAAGATCCTCAATCAAACTATCATTATTTTCTATGGCATGCTCATTCAACTTAGATTGCAATTTTGAGTTAGCCTTTTTCACCTTCACCGTTTCGGCATACAACTCATTAAACGCATTTTGCAACTCTTTCACATCAGCCTCCTCCTCGTCACTGTCTTCACCCTCACTAATATGGGATTCAATCAAAACCTCCTTGGAAGTATCATTCACATGAGTTGCATCTTCGTCGCTCACATGACATGCCATAAACGCAACAAAGTTACGCTCAATGGGGAAACTCTCTCCCTCTTCCGGACCACTATCACTTAAGGTGGCATTATAGACAACGGGTTGCTTGCCCTCTTTCTTAAGTCAAGTGGGACACTCCTTAACCTTGTGACCGTACCCCTCACACCCAAAACACTTATCTGACTCATCTCTTTTAGGTTTCTCAAACTTATCCCTAGAGGCGGGATCTACTTTTTTGTTCTTGAATTTTTCAAATTTCTTGGCATCTATCTATTGCTTTTGAAACTTAATAAATTTTTTAAATTTCTTTGCCAACAAAGCAACATCCTCAAAATCGGAATCGGCATCGGAATCCGAAACTTTAATTTCCTCCTTCCGGGTTTTCAAAGCAATACCCTTTTCTTTCTTAGGCACTTTCTTAGAGGTAATCATGTCGATTTCATAGGTTTGTAAGTCACTTACAATCTCTTCTAATTTCGTTGACTCTAACGTGCCCAAGGAGTTTAAAATGGTCACTTTCGCATCAAACCTACTAGACAACGACCTAAGGATTTTCTTAATGACACGGTTGTAGGGAATTTTCTCACCTAGGTTATACGACGAGTTGACAATGTTGGATAACCTAGCATAAAACTCATCAAAGGTCTCACTCTCTAACATCCTAATGGTCTCAAACTGTGTAGTGAGATTTTGAAGTTTTGACGCCCTAACCGTGCTAGTGCCCTCGTGAGTGAGTGCCAAAATATCCCAAGCCTCTTTTGATATTTCACAAGTCATAATTCTATTATATTCTTCCTGCGTGACATGTGAAGAAATAACGTGCAGACCCTTAGAATTATATTGTGCAAGTTTTTGTTCAGTTTCAGTCCATGACTCAACAGGCTTTAAACTAGTGACCTCACCTACAATAGTGACAGGGGGTGTCCAACCTTTCTCAATTGCAAGCCAAACATGCTCATCAATAGATTTTAAAGAACATCTCATTCTCATCTTCCAATAAGTGTAATTAGTGCCATAAAAAATCGGAGTTCGAGAAAATTCATTAAATCCAGAATTCATCTTTGAAAACACACGGGATCACAAAACAAATAAACAATGTTTTCTTGCTCTGATACCAATTTTTGAAGTGTGCGAGTGGCCTGATATGTGTGTTTCAAACAAAACCATTTTTTCTCCGAAAAAGATCCAACTTTTACTTATGCACCAAACCAAGTTGTGAAAACCCAATTCTTACTTTAAACCAGTTTTATCATGATTAATCCTAAACATGCATCTAATGATTAAAGCAAGTAAAGTAAAGTAAAGAATACTCTCAACGCCGGATGTACGAGGAAAAAACCCAAAACGGGAAAACAACCTCAGACGGCCCAAGCCAGACAATCACTATGAACAATGGTTTTACAAAGACAGATTATCCTTACATTAAAACTCGATCCCCACGGATCTTGACGCTCCTTCTGATCTTCAACTGTTCTTCAATAGTGCCCACGCAGAAATTCTATCTTCCACGATACCTGTCCACAACACATGCATCCACGTATGTCTCGGTGTCCACCGATATGGCTTTGATACGTCTACGATGTCGAACACGATGTCCGTCGCTTCTTCACCGCAAAACCCTTTGATGTTCAATGTGTAGAACAAACAACTTTGGTGCAGCAAGATCACGTAAACAGATAAGAATGATAACTCGAATCTTTGCAAACTCTAAGGATGTGTTTAGGGCTTTTAAACCTTAGAAAACATGCGCAAACAAGGTTATGGTTCGTAAAACTTCTTCCAGAAAGCACACTTCCAAAATTATGATGAAAACACTATTTAAATAGGAATAAAATGCCGCCTCGAAAAACGTGTCGTTCGAACGACTTAAGCATTTCATTCGCACGAAATTGTATCTCGTTCGAACGAGATCCAATGTCGTTCGAGCGACAGCATGAAAGTTTGACTTTCTGATTAAAATGTCTCTTAACAAAGATATTCAAAATAGTCAAACTCTAATTCGAGCTTATCATCATAAAATGAAGTTTAAACCTTTTAAAACACTTAAAACTATTTTAAAACATTTTTCTTTATAAAAATTACATCCTTATCTTTTATAAAATAATTCCGAGCACCATTAATTATACGTATTCATACCGGACTGATCTCGAAATAAAGACGATTAAACTTGCACCAATTAAACATCGGCATGATTAATACTTTGAAGCTTTGCCGCAACGTCTTCAATTTCTTCAATACGTCATAGACCAAGTGGGATCGTGACAAACTAAAATTCTCCCTATGACATATTACAAACACAGTTTTTTTTCACGAAATTAAGTCAAAACAATACATAGACTCAAGTGGAAATTTATGTCCTTACACATTCCAGCTATAGGAGTCTGCAAAAACTCAAAGAATTTTCCCATGAGAAGGTTCATCTATGCCGATCCAATCATGGTGCCCGTGGAAGCTTGTGTGAATGTCGGGGTTCCTATTGACATTTAAACTGGGGGAACCTCTACTCAAATAATCCCGTCCCCGAAAGCCTCAAGCTCCCTCTTTGCTTGTTCTTCATTTCTCTTAATAGCATCAAAGTCAAAGGTACGATTAAAGTTATCTTACACAATACATCTTGAAGAGTACCTCCCCACTAGATTCGCAAATTGTAAGACGGTAGTCCCCTTAAATCCTAGGAGTAGAGTAATACCTGTTGAGGTATAACCCCTATAGGGATTGTAATAAATGATAACCCAAGTACTCTTTAACAAAGACAAATTCACACACAATATTGTATATAATCAACGCTCAGATTGAACTCACAAATCTTTCATGTATAACTCAAATAATAATAAAGGAAACTCAGAAGCAACTCATTCAAAGGTAGAGAGAAGTAAGCACCAAAGATAGACCTTGGTAGGCAACCAACACACCAATAATCACTGATATATCTCTAGTTAGCTATAAAAGCTTCATAATAAATGATAATAGTGGGCGAATAAACTATCTCTGGTCTGTAATAACTTCTCTTGAAATATCTTTCTCTCTCTAGAGATAACTCTTTAGAAAGAAACCCCTTTCTCAGAAGTGATTGAGGTCAATAAATAATCCCACATCCCTCCCGCGAGGTCTCAGTCTTCATTAATGTGAAAGACCTCACATTCACACTTTAAGTCTGAAGAATTAAATGCCTGATGGATTAGCAAACCTTACGTCATAATCATTAAATTCCAAGCCATGCCTTTTTTCTATACACTGTGCATCAGAGGACTGTCATAACAGAGGTGGCTCACCAAACCATCTGACAGCCCAAATACCACAGTGGTTTACTCAAGTTCGTGTAGGACAATAGTCAGGTGGCTGGTGACACCACCAAAAGTAGATATGACATTTAGTAGAGTATTATTTGGCTCAATGCTCATTATACGATGGAACTTAATGTTACTCTAGACAAGACCCTATGGTGAAATATATCTTGGTGTTTTACCAGGTGTATCTAAGATGGTCAAGACAATCCTTAACACTGCATCACTTCTTAATCCTCCAAACCAAGTCCTTTTGAAGTTCCCACGGCCAGGCCATTCAATAAAACATATGAGGTCTCCCAAGCCCTACCATGGCTGGTCTTTCATGAGTACCATTTGTCCTCACACTCAATATTACAATCATTACATCATTACAATCAATTTAATTAAAAAATATAAAATTTAATAATGTAAGAATGGAAGATAAAAGTGATCTCTTCTCAGTAAGTTTCCTCACTTAGCTTCATCACAAGGCTACCTCGCTAAGCTCCCTCATCGTGCTTCCTCGCTGCCTTTATGACGCTTCCTTCTCATGAGTCTCTTCTATTAATTAGGGGTCTCTCTGATATATAGATTTACTTCAATCCCATCCTACATGTTCCCCTTCATGTAGAGATTTATTATGATAACAAGAAATGTTTGCACAAAAAATTACTCAATCCGATGAACCATCTCCTGAAGATGTGCAAAAAAATCTTCTTTATTCATCTTCGTTATAACCTTTAACGTTATTTATGTTTAGAAAAAGTTAAATTCTCCCCTATGTACGTAAACCTAAGCTCTGTAATACCTAGGCATATGGAGAGGGGACATCATAGTTTTTTCCAGTTGTTGGATCTCAGTGATTCTGCCTTCATCATTGCTTGCTGGAATTCTCCCAAAGTACCTATGGATCTTGGCTGCCATCGTTCTAACTTCTCAAAAAGGAACTTCTCCCTAATTTGCTTCATTCCATTCCACCATTGAATGAACTTTAAGTGAGGGGAAATTTTCGTTAGGACTTCCCCTAGTAACATGAATTATCTATGTTATACCTGAGTTATAGTCGTCCTTGTCCCCGATGTACCTGAGTGAAAGTTGTCTTTATTTAGACTTATGGAGAGTGGACATCGTGAATTTTTTAAACCTCCTATTCTTGGGAGGTCAAATTCTCCCCGATGCATCTTCAACTAGTTGTATCGTCTTTCGGTCTTACAACTTGAGGACTTCCCTTCATTGGGTGTTTTGGCTTTAAATATATTTTAAAAAATTTGGCGCTAAAAATCATTACTTCTTTTGAGAGCAACCCTCTCTCTCCTATGCGTCACCTCATTAATGATGTGAGACTGTCTCTTTAAATATCAGGTCACTCGTCGAAGTTCCACATGTCCATTTATAATCATTTTGATGGCTAAGCACGTGCTTCTGTGGTAAACTCAACCACCCACTTGATTTCCAAGCGTCTAATACCTCAACACTTAGCCATTTTTCTCTTTTACGCTTTTATTTGTTATCACCATCCCCATAGCTTTAGAAAGAGAGGAAAAAAAAGAGTTTCTTATTCCATTATTTCTCAAACCCTTACCTTATTCTTCTTCTCTTTGCCACCTTTACCCACTATTACTCCCTTATTTCTAGTTTACTATTTCTTCTTACTACCCCTACTTTGCCTCAAACTCTAATGGCTTCTTCCTCTGACATCCTTACTACTACAGTTGTTCCCACCACCACTTATTAACCTACCACCACTTTTACTCCTACTCCTTCTTTGGATGCCACTTCTCTGATGGTAACTCCTTAAGAGAAACTTCGCTTTTATGGTCATTCTTTTATTTTTTTTCCAAGTACGATGAATACTCAGACATGTGAAAAATCATCACTTTAAATGCCAAGTGTGAGTCCTTGACACTTGGTGATGAAGATTATGACACTGTTGCGTGGGGTTTCTTCCCCCCGAAAGAGACTTTACATTTTCTCCTTGACCGAGGTGACTTCCCTTGCTCCCTAACCCATTTTTCTGCCTGAAACACGTATACACAGACAACTTTTGCTGACGTCCTCATAAAGGTTGGGCTACATCAAGCTACATGGTTTGGTGAGTTTACCCTATCCAAACATAATGCTTCACTTCAAGTACTTGTATCTCGCTAGAATATTATAACTATTACCTTTATGGCTACATGAGGGGAGTTTACCATTACAGTAGAAGATGTATGTGAATTGCTTGGGCTTGAGCCCACTGGTACCTCGACTTACTCTCATGAGGCCTTAGACATTGAAGAGAAAATTTCTAGGTAAACGTTGGATCAAATATGCTGAAGCTACACGTGGTCTTCTAATAAAGCTATATTCTCCTCTCTTATTAGTTATTTCTTTCAAGATCCTTCTGAAAATGATGGTTCCTCTAGTTTTGGCAAAGAAAAAGGTACACTTTAGAGTTACCATCTTACATACTTGTTATCCTTTCCCATTTTGTGCTTCTAGGGAATCCCAATGACCAGCTTCGATGGGACCTCATCAATATTTCTATTCATTTAGCCAGGGGGTTCAAGCTCCCTCTAGCAACTATGGATTTGGGTTCCCTTTATTCTTTGGTTGGATAGGACCCAGTTAGATATGGATAGGTCCCTTGACCACTAGAAGTTGGATAATTTTGCCAATACCTACAACCGTTGTCCATATATCGTCATCGTCGAAAAGCCTTACCCATTTCGCGTCGACCTCAAGCCCCATCAGTTATTTCAATTTCGTAAGTAATCAAGACAAAAGCACATTCTTCCCATTATTGATAGGCCTAGTCGCTTCTTCATGCGTCTATATAATGAAGATGCTTTTGCCTAGAATTTTTCCTTCTTTACCCATGCAGATAGTATAGTCCAAGTCACTTGGGAAGATCTCATCAACGAAGATCCTTTCGTTGTCGTTATGCTCCAATTAACCTCGGGTTATCTTCCTTCTTACATCGAGTGGTGATACACCTTAAAACACTATAATCACAATCACTGCTCTCATTAGTTTGGCTTTGACTAAGGGGTTCATCTCCCTATTTTCCAAGAATTCCATGATAGGCCTACTTTCTCTGAGGCATATTCTTTTCATACTTCCTCAGCTGCCTCCTCTTTTTGTTCGGTTATTACTGGCCGAATCAACATCCCCAAGATAACAAGGAATGGCAATGTAACTTCTCTTTTTATCACCAAATATTAGTCGATGCAACTGGAGAAAATTCATGAGTTTATCGAAAGCCCACCTGTTTACCCTCCTGTCCTTAGCTTTCCACCCCTTGAGATAGGACTCGAAGGCAATTCTATCTCCGAGCAACAGCCCTAAAGGTCCCCTCAGTGGGCTAACTCCTTACTGCCCTTTTACTATTACAGCTTCCCCCGGGCCAAAAAAATCTCTAGCTCCAGATCTAAACATAACTGCCCGTGCTAAAGGAGCCCCTGTGGAAGGTACCCTTGCCACAAGTGCTTATAAAGAGCTCCCTTATCAACTTCCTTCGAAAAAATCAAGGACGATAAAAAGTGGGACTTCCTTAAAATCCAAGTTTAAGTCCAAGTCCCAAGTCCCTGTTGATGCCTTTCCAATCACCTTCATTCCCCCTCCCATGTCTGCAGACCTAAGTAGGGGAATATGAGAAAATGTCAAACAGAGCTTGAATGGATTCAATGTGAATTTCAATGCCACACTCCTCCCATTCCTCACCCTGTATCATTTATCATAATATAGGTAGATCTAACTGAGGGGATACATCAAGAACAAAATGTTATAGAGTGCCCTCTGCTATTGATGGCTCTAGTATAAGGAAGAAGACTATGTGTACAAAAGCCCAGAAGAAACGTGCCTACGAATTACAACCATCACCTTATACATTTGTTCCTAAGACTTCTCCTCCTTCATCTCCCCTTGAAGCCATTACCCTTAATGATAGCCCTGAAGTTGAGCATGGTCCCATTAAAGGAACTTTTGCAGTACCTTCATTGCCTTCTTCTCCCATGGTCATTTTGTCCCACTCTTCTCCAGATCAAGGGGTATATTTTCCAAAACTTAGGAATTCCTAATTAGTAATGTATATTCTCTAACACTTGTGCAAACAACTTTTCTTTATAGAAGGGTGAAGTATATAGACCTTCCCTACCTATGAGCCCTTTTATGGGAGGACATTTAAGTGTTTATGAGATTGTTTCATCTTCTCCCTGTTCTCCTATGATTGGGATGAACTATTCTTGATGTTCTACCTCCCAATATGTAGAGGAGCCTACCAAGAGAGATGCTACGTCTGTTGAATCCGTTGGAGCTTCCCATCAACAAAAGGAGACTATTTTGGCTTCTTATGAGATATATCCCCTGCATATGGTTCCTCTGGGCGTTGTTCCAGTATATTCATGTCCTCCAGATGTAATAATTTTTTCTCTTTTAACTATCTTTTCCACTTGGTTGTATTGTGTTCTTCGCATTTTCTTGGCTTTTAGGTTGTAGTCGCTTCTAACTTAGTCACGTCTCTTTAGTTCACTTTTCTAATTCCTTCTGATGAGGCATGCCATTGGGTTTGCCTTTTTTCTAACATTATTAAAGTAAGCTCACTTCTTGTACCGTTGCCTCCTTTTATGTGGTGTTTCTTATGTATAACACTTGAATATTATTTGCAACTTTCTCCAGGTTTGACTCATCTCTCTTGTTCTGTGACTCCACTAGTTCCTCAGGCTACCATTGGTTCATTTTCTCCCCCACGGGTTCCTTTGGGCCCTGTGGACGTTGATACATCTTGAGTTAAAACAAATTTGGTGGAACCTTACCCAATCTTGTCACTTATGCCTTTTTGTGAGGAAAGTGCACCACCAAGGGATGAGGTTCCTCCTTATAAAGGTTTAGCTAAAACTCATATAGATTTTGAAGTTACTCCTGCAGTTGTTACCCATTCAGTTGTTACTCATGTAGTTTCCACTGACGTAGTTACTTCCTTCTCCATCTTTTTCATAAGTCTTATCATTATGCCTGACAAAACGAAGGATAAGAAAGAAAAATATAGCCTCCTAAACAATGAAAACCACTTGTTAAAGTTTTTTACAAATTCTCACCTCTGAGGTGACTCAATAATGAAAACACACTTGTTAAGATTTTTCTCAAACTCCACCTATAATGGTGACTTTACAATGATTTTCCTCAAACTTCACCTATAATGGTGACTTAACAATGAAAACACACTTGTTGAGATTTTTCTCAAACTCCACCTATAACGGTGACTTGACAATGAAAACACACTTGTTAAGATTTTTCTCAAACTCCACCTATGACGGTGACTTTATAATGAAAACACACTTGTTAAGATTTTTTGCAAACTCATTCTTCTTCATATCATTTTAGGTTGTGGGGGAGCTCGCTATTGTTGAAGAGACAACTCAGTGTGCTCCCTCACCTATTGCTGCTACTGATCAAGGACCAGTCTCTTAAGAGGAAATAAGTCATAGCAATCATGCTTCAACCACAGATCTACTAGATGATAGTGAGTCGGGTTATAAGATTACTCTACCCAACATGGCTCCTAATAAATTCTGCCTTATGGACCTTCACCAGTCTCCCAAGTCTTTACGATTAACCTTTTCATCGTTGAACAGATTGCCATCCATCACCCTCAAAACTTCACTACTAACTATTTTTGTTCAAACATGTTGGTGATGAGTTATAGGCTCCAGTGTCTATCGGATATTATTGCTAAGGTTGTCAATACTCAAATGTCAAGTCTTACTAGATCCATCATCAATCGGTACCTGGGCAATTTGAGGGAGATGTGCAAGGATGGATTTAAACTGAACTGATTGATCATCCACTTAAAGTTTTAAAGAGCAACTAGTTAGAGAGATAGATGGAGCTTTATCGGAAGCATGTAAAGGCCAAATGGTTTGAGGAGGATAGATTTGTGGAGTTGGCCCCTCTATTTGAAGAATTTGATTAAGAGGTTAAGGTTGTCAAAGAACCTCAATTGAGAGACAAGGAAAAGCATGGGGCCTTAGTCATTTAATGAGCCCAAGCCCAGACTAGACTTGAGGATCTATTTCTATCCAGAGAGTGTGCTTGGAAACCTCTTAAGGCTTATTTGGGGACTTCTTCTCCTCTCCTTACTTGTGGTTTCTGATGAGTTGAGGTCCTTTATTTTGTTGTGTTGTAACTTTTTCATTTACTCATATGTAATTCGTGGGCAATAGTTCCCAATTTTGTAATCCTTTTGAGTATATGAATGAAAAAATAGAAACTTTACCTTGCCATGATTTGTTACAACTCTCTTCTATTAATTATAAAGATTAAGCTCTAATAATTTATAAGCAAACACTTTCTTCTTAACTCGCGATAAGAATCACAATAAAAGAAATAAATCATAATGAATTGCAACATAACATTAACACAAAATAAATCTCTAACTGAGGCTATTAGCTTAAACATGATAGACCTTTAACTACTTGCTATTAATCTTGAAAGGTTTGTCTTCTTCCATATTAGAGATTAAGATGTAACCTAAATCGTGAGCCTCCTTCACAGTGAAAGGTTCCTCCCAATTCGTAAGAAATTTAGGCAATGGAATCCCTTAAATGTGCTTCACCACTGCCTCCAAAACCAAACCCCCTTATATAAACTTTATTGGACTCACCAAGTTGTCATATGCCATAGAGAGCGTCGTGTACATTTGGAAGTGTTGTATCGCATTGTCCCTATGTTTATCTAGAGCTTCCAACTGTATGTGTCTACTCTAAGGAAGCATGTTACTTACCAAGGCATATCAAGTCGAGGGAACTTCCAGTCCACTAATAGAATTTTTTCATCTCCAAACATAAGAGAAATCGACGTATACCCTGTGGGTTTCCTCTTTGTCGTTCGATAGCCCTAGAGAACTGCTGAAATATTATCATCCCATAAACCTGGGAAATCTTCCATTGTCTTAGCCAAGATATTGGCCAAGGTCCTGTTAGTCACTTCAGCTTGACTGTTGCCTTTGGGATATACCGTCGTTGAGTTATAATGGATGAAGGAGTACTTGTCTGTGAGCATTGTTACTTCTTTATTGATAAATAAAGTCCTGTTATTAGAGAGAATAACCTTTGGGATCCCAAATTGATAAATTATGTACTCTTTAATGAAGTTTTCCACCACAGTTGTTGTTGTTATCTTTAGTCATATTGCTTTAACCCACTTTTTAAAGCACTCTGTTGCCACTAATATCCAAAAATTCCCTCTAAAATATGGATGTATTGCCCCTACCAGATAAAATGCCCAAGTGCGAAATGGGAAGGAGTGACGAAAGAGTGTAAGTCCATCGAGGGAGCATGGATCATATTTCCACACAAGTGGCACGACTTACACTTTCGAACAAACTTAGTATAATTTGTCTCTATGGTTGGCCAAAGATAACCCAAGGTCATTAATTGGTCATATAACTTTACCCCTCCAATGTGAGTTGGTTCATGAGCTTTTTTCAAGAATTTTGTTGCCTCCTCTTTTGTCATGTATCGTAATGACTTGTTGAAGTCTCCTATGTGATAAAGTTTCTCCTATTGGACGTAGAACTGTAGGGCCCTTCACTTGAGTTCCATTACGTTAATTTTCTCCGTGGGGACAACTCAATCCTCAATAAAATCAATGTAAGCCAGCCTTTAATCCACCTGAGTATCAATGAAGTGACCTTTAACTGCTTGAAAGAAAATTTGACATTTATTGCACCTTTATTGTAACTCTGTTGCATCCTGCTACATCGTTGGCTAGAAGTATCCCTCTCTAGATTCTTCTATACAAATGGATATCAGATGTTTCGCAATGTTTTTTATGTGTCTTCTTTAATAATCTCCCTTCTTCCTCTGGCCTGATGAATCTTGATAACCATCCCCCCACATTCCTAAAGTAAAGACTTCCTTAGCTTGTACAATACTGAGCTATCTCTTTAAGTTCCATATTTTCTTCCCCATACTCCAACTGTTTCCATATGAATCGTCTTCCGTCGATAAGATTATCTATACCACTGAGGGAGTTATTCTTCCTTATATCACAACCGTAGTTGTTTCTCTTCAGAGCCACATTCTAAGCAATGGCGGTATAAGCAGCAGCATGCTTGTTCATCGTTCCAGGATGCCTCCTTATCTTGACTGATGGAACTGTTTGATCCGTTGTTGGATTATTATTTTATAGGGAGTTAGGCTAAGGTGATTCAATTCATATTCCCCATTCATTTGTTAAACCACTAAGTTCTAATCACCTTTAATTCCTAGTGAACGGATGCCCCTTCGAAGGGCCTCTAGCAACCCCAGCACCAATGCCTCACACTCTGCTTCATTATTGGAGCGAAGGAAATATAACTTGTAGGAAAGGTAAATCTCTTCCTTCCATTTTGAGAGAATACCCCCTGATCCCTCCTTCTGTTCTGTAGAAGAACCATCAAACTGCATAGTCCATTCTTCAAAGTTTACATCCAAAATTTGGCCTACAAATCATCTTCGAAAATGCTCTCACAGGGTGGCTCAAATATTCTAGACAAAAATATTGGTAATAAATCTTCATATCCAGGGCTCTTGATCGTGTGATGGACTAAACACTTCAAGTCATCTTTTGAAAGGATGAGGAATAACATATCTTCTATTTTAAATAAAATAGTTCCTACCAACAAAAACTTAATGGGATCACATCTTGGCATAATATGAATTGTGAAAGACAACATGTAATGTTTATGTTTTTGTGCTAAAAATACCAAGGCTAAGTAATACCTCTCTATACTACTATAAATTGCCTTTGGTCCATGTATGATCCCGCTTTGATAGTAGACTGGACATTCCCGCCCATCAACTTCCTATGCTAAGAAGCTCCGACAGACCTGGTGGTAGACATAAGATAGAGTTGTAACTATATCCCTACCTTTGTAAGAATCATATCTGTGGACAAGTGAGAATCTTCTTCATCTTGGTGAGATATTCTTGGTGATCTAAATCCCATTTGAACTTTGTCCCTTTTCGCAACAGCTCCATCAGTGGATGAGTTATCTCGACCAGACTTGGCACAAATCTCCTATGGTAGGAGACTCTACGGAGGAAACTCTTAAGATCTATCGTTGTTCTTGGACACGACATCTATAAGATCACCCGTTATTTATCTTAGTCCATCTACACCCCCTGTTGATCCACTATGAAGCCCAAAAACATCCCACTCGTAACTCCAAAGGCACATTTCAGCGGATTCATCTTCACCTTGTACTTCTTACACTGAATGAACACCTTCCTCGAATCATCCAAATGGGACTCCTCCTTCTTCGACTTGATGACCAAATCATCCATATAAAATTCCAAAAACATATAAAAGACCTCATGGAAAATGGTCATCATCGTTCTATGATATATTGCCCCAGAATTCTTCAACCTAAAAGGAAATACGTTGTATATGAAATTTCTTAACAAAGTTCTGAATGTTGTTTTCTCTACATCCATTGGATCAATCTCGATTTGTTTGTACCCCACATACCCATCCATGAATACATACATTTCATGTCCATTAGTTACATCCATTAAGCTATCAATGGAGGGCAGAGGGAACTCGTCCTTTAGGAAAGCTTTGTTCACGTCTCTCAAGTCCACGCAGATTTGTATCTAATTCTTGTCCTTATTTACCACTAGGATAATATTGGACAACCAAAGTTGATTCCATCTCAGTTTGATGAGCCCTACTGCTAGCAACCATTGAACCTCCTCCTTAATATGCAAATCCATCTCAGGCTTGTAAGTTCTTGTGGCCTACTTTATCGGTATTACAGAAGGCATAACGTTCAACTTGTAGCAACTTAGTTATTCATCTAAGCCATTTATCTTTGTGTACTTCCACGCAAAGGCGTCTTAATATTCCTGAATCAGCTCAATCAAGGCCCTTCTTTTCTCTACGCTCAGATCCTTTGAAATGAAGATGGGCTTTAGATCTTCTCTTTCTTTGGATAGATCAAGATGCTCTAGCTCTTGGAATTATGTCTTTGGATGGTCCATCGTGTAGTCTCGCTCTTCTTCTACTTCCTCTACAAACTCTTGTACGTTTGAGTTATCTATGACCATGCACTGCCCCTGCTAGTCTACTAGAAAATATTCATATAACGGGTTAGACTCCGCAATAGCTCCTTCGATCGGTCGCTCACACCTTCAAAGGCGATATATCACCTTTGCATACTCCATTATCACATTCTTGTATTTTTATTGGCTGTCACAACTACTTTTTTTCTGTCACTTGAAGCCTTAGCCAACCTGTATCCTAAAAACCTGCTCAACATGCTTTATCGTTGGGCCTCATTCTCCATCGGGTCCATCCTAGGCCTCATCCAATCTCTCAATTGTTATAATTTTTTGGATCAATATGATTGACCTCGTTAGCTACTCCTCTTTTTCTTGATCTTTCGTTACTTTAACCATTCATAGGACCCATTACTTCTCTAATAGATGGAACTCTAGCTCCCTCCATATGTCTCATTAGGAGCCTCGCATCCTCTTTCATCTTCGTATAAAACTTTACATCCACCAAGTGATCATCTTCGGTTATGAAAGAATTCTTCATTGCACGTCTAATGATCTCAGTCCCCTTCACATTGGCCTTAGTGCATTTATGATATATCGAAGGAACTAAATTGTGACTGTGCATCCACTCCCTTCCTATCAAAAGGTGGTATGAACTAGAACTCTCAATCATATGAAACTTGATGTGTGAAGTGAGATTCCCCATTACAATCCCAACGTTCACATACACAATCGACTTGGAGGACTAGTTGTCATACCCAAAGATCACCAAAGGCATTGGTATTAATCCTACCTCAGATATATTAAATGCATTGAAAGAGTTAATGGGCATGATGTTTATGAATGGTCCCTCATCCATTAGGGCTCTTGTATAACTTACTCCATTGATACTTGTCGTCCCTTATTGTAATACCCCGTATTTTATGGCTTTTAAAATTGGGGATTTATTGAATTTAATTGAGATATCAATTTAATATTAATCCGGCATTTTATTTTAAATATATACTAGCGTGAAGAGAGTTAGTAATTATTGGGAATTTGTTGAATATTACTGGATGATAAGAGTAATATATGAGATGGATTTTATTAAATTTGTCACGAGTGAATAAAATGGCAATTATGGAAATTTAATTCGGGACGCGCCTGTGTCGTGTCAGGACTGAATTATTATTATTAAATTAAATAAATTATAAGGCATCTGTATAGTCGTTTTGAGTGCACCAAAGTGTTCGAAAGGGTCGAGATAGTCAGAAAATTATACTCAGGGGGTTTAGTTTGGGTCTCGGGGCGTTATTAGGCCTAATTGACACCCCGGGTGGGTATTTTGGACATTTCGTATTTTTGGGTAATTAAACCCACGAATTTTCTTAGTCTTTATTATCCATTTAGAGTTGTCTCTTGGGGTTAACAAACACAAAGCCTAAGACAGCCATTAGAGAAGAAGGTGAAGTGATTAGAGAAGAAGGTTAAGAGATTTGAGAAGAAGGTGAAGAGTTTTTCAAGCAATCCAAGGCCTAGAACTCACCCCGATTGCACCGCCACCACCACCAAAACGTAGATCGCATGACGAGGAACGCATCCATAAAATTTTCATCAACAAATCATATCCTTGAATCCCAGGAAAGTATTTATCTTGCAAATTTCCTAGTTAATATACCTTCCATGTTAGTCTAGGAATGAAAATCATATGTTTTAATTGAAGAATTATATGTTTTGGAAGAGAATTCATATATGTTATAGGGAGAATCCATGTAGTCTAAAATCTTGATCATATGTAGAGGATTACCCATGGATTTATTATAATTTTTGGGAAGAAAATCTTGATTAAATTAGAGGGTGATGATTATTCATGCAAAATTTAGTTTTATAAATAGATTTGAGATTAAACCCCTTTTTGATTGATTCGTTGAGGATTTACTGATGTCATTACATTAGAACTTGTTTATGTACATTGCTTATACACTTGGATTACTTTGATGGGAGTTTGGGATGAAATTATAGAGGTTTGGAGGGGTTAAAATGGTTGAACCCGTAGGTTGAATATTGCAGAAAACTGGGCAAGAACTGCTTGATCGATCGATCGAGAACATTGATCGATCGATCGACCCCCTTTACTCGATCGATCGACCCCTCCTGAAAAACAGCATATTTTTTCCCTTTTTGTTTAGTCCAGTTAAAATTCTTAGGAACCCTTGATTATCATTGATAGAGTATAATGGGTTATGAAGATGACCAATAGGGTCTAAGTAGACTCAGTTGAGGGAAATTAATATGAGATAAAATTTTGGGTTAACGGGGAGTTATTTATACATTGGGAATTGTGCGTACGTTTACTAAAAGATTGAGACTCATGAAAGATTTAGACTAGAAGGTATGTAAGGGTATACCTATTGAAGTTTATACTTAGTGAGAAAGAATACTTCAAGAGATGAGAAGTAAGAACGAAGTAAATAATAAATGAGAATAAAAGAGACGAATCCGTTATGAGAAATAATTGAGTAAAATTGGTGTTGAGAATGGATAATAACAATTATGGGTCGTGGGCGAACCTAATTTGGAACATATGAATATTTATATGTATGACTTTGTGATTGTTCATATATTATGTATCTGTGTATGAGATACCTAGCTTACTTGCTATCGATGGGAAGTTTGCGCGTGAGGGCAATCATATCCTGATGAATCCATTGGATTTTTGATTTTTTGCTCGAGAGCATAGGGCTATGAAAGACTTATCAGTGAGTTGATAAGTCCGCTGACTATGGGAACGTAGGTATGTGCGTGACCCGTGGGTATGAGAACTATGTTCCCCTCCAATTTTTATGTTGATGTTTGTGGTTCGAGGAATCTTTACCGAACCTCTAGTCCCCTATACAGCGACGTGATATATTGGGACAAGATAGCAGAGTAATTCAGCACCGCAGCTGTGTCTTAGGGTGCAGTATAGTATATATATATATATATATATAATATAGTTAATATATATATACATGTAATGTTATCTACTATGTGGCTAAAGTAGAAATGTAATATAGTTATGTATGAAAACACTTAGTTGAATTGAATTAATAAGGGACTTATCCATGTTGAATCTAAATGTGTGTATATATATATATATGTTTATAACATCATTATATGTATTATAAGGTTAATACGTGGGAATAATTTGGGCTATAAAGAATGGATACATGTGAATAATCTAGTTAGCGTGGGAACTATAACTACGATGTCCTATAGGTACGGTAGGAGAGCACACTAGATGAGAGGTGATGATTCTCAAGAGAGTGTCGCATACTAACATGGTTGTGATATTAACCGGTAAGCATTTTAAATACTTGCTAAACAATTTTAAATTGTTTCACACTCGGGCTCTGACCCGTTTTCTGTCATTTCTTTCTCTCTTGTATATATATGTATGTATTACAGGTGCCCATCCATAGGGGCGCCACGCTTAGGTTCTTTGGATTGGACGTGCTGCAGCTTATGTGGGAGTTGCAGGCCCTTGCTTTAGACGACTTCATCATTGAATCAGTTCCTACTTTAGATCTTCATAGTTAGGTCATGTGTCGCCCGATTTCCTATTCCGTTTAGATCTTGTCAAAGATTTATGTTCATTTATATTTTCGATATTCAATACTCCTTAGGAGTTAACTCTTGTCAGGATGATTTCATTTATGGTTCTTAAACTTGGTTTGGATTATATAGATGGTTTAATTCTTGTGTGTAAATTTCCATCCTTAGTATTTATGTAATTCTTAACTATTGGGTATTAAAAAGTTTTTTCATTGGTATTTAATAAAGAAAAAATGAGGTTTTAAATGGTTTTGACACTTAGCTTAATTATTTAGGGTGTTCAAATTGGAAATATTATTTTAAGACAGTGATGCTGAGAATGAACCAACCGTTCACCTTAATGTTAATTTAATAAAGGACTGATCACCCGGTATTTAATTAGGCGGGATGTTACACTTATAAGGGCCTATTGTGTGGGAACCTTACAGCTTTATCAGCGTTAAGGAAAGTCACTTTGAATAAGAATTTCCTTACCAATCTTGTCATGGTCCCCATCCATCTCAGCAATGGAACTACATTCTTTTGTGCAATGTCCAAAATCTCTTACATTATCTCCAGTCTTTTTCCCTTCGGCATCCCAGCCTGATCGAAGAACCATGAGAATTTAGGCAACTGTGATACAGCATGGTATTCCATCCCTTAGTCTTCTTCTTCGTTCTCAAAATTATACATATCTTCCACATCTCTGGCACTATCTTCATTGTAGCCTATAACCACATTAGGCATTCCTCTCATGCACTCTTTTAATAACTCCTCAAACTCTTCTTACTCCACCACCAGTTCCCTCGCCTCTCGTTCAACTTCTTCATTATAAGCAACTATCAGGTTAGTTGCATGTGCTGGTAGTGGGTTTTTGTTGAAGTTATCTTGAGAGATCTACAAAGTACATGCCTTCATATGTTTTCTTATAATCTTTCTCAATGTAAAACAGGTCACCATTGGATGACCAATCTTTCGATAGATCTAAAAATATTTAATATTGGCTCTTACTTCTACATCTGGCTCTAATGCGGGAGTATCCTTGGGCTCATAAAATGTCCCTCCTTACAGCATAACGTTGTAATAACTGACGGCCTCTTCAATAGTACAAGGTAATGGTGGTGTATCCTCTCTATCTCTACCAAACTTCCTTTTATTGTACTTCTTCGGCTACTAGACCCCCTATCCTCCATTTACTTACCCCACTCGTGAGGGCTGGACACATCCCACAACGGGTTGTACTAGCTACCTCAATATCACAGGCATTATGACCGGGTTTGGTCGTACGACCAACAAGATGCTTCTAGCTACTTTCAAAAATGTCGTAAAGGTTCCCTTATACGTTTTGTTAATGAGGTGACAAATGTATTTAGGAAGAAAACCTTCAGCACAAATCTGAAGAAGTTTGGACTCCTTAGCCTCCTCTCTCACATCGAGGGACCTTTTTGAATCTTCAGATGTATGCCACCACCTCCTCCCCTAGTTGTTGTCTCTCCCTGCCTAGCTGCATCAACGTAAATTCTTTATCTACGAGAAAGAACTTATGGAAAAGAGAACATGCATCTCCTCCCATGTTGAGACACTCTTTAGTGCCAAGTGAGAGTACGAGGTATACACCTTATCAATGAGGGATTTAAAAAACTCCCTCAACCTCAACTTATTATTATTGCAATGGGCCCGCCCCCAAGTGCACAATGAACCATTTAATATCCTCCCTTTCCTATGTATTTCTCAAAGATAGGAGGAGTATAGTCCTTTGTGTAAGGTTCCTACACTAATGATACCTCGTTGGCTGACTGCGAGGAAGCTTTTATAATCTTTAGCATTTCTTTCTACATCTTCTTCCTTATTTCTTCCAAGGCAGATGCATGAGTTTTCTCAACCGGTGGAACGATAGGATGAAGGGCCATAGGTGGAATACTTGCCACACTTGGGGTACTCACCATTAGTACAGGGGTAGGTACAGTGTTCGTGGGGATAAGTTCGGTTGGAGCTGTGATCGATGGGTCTGTTGGAGCTTCCATTGGTGTTACAAAAGAGATGGGGTCAAATCCACCTCCAAACGTTATTGCAGCTATAGGTTTCTTCAAGAACTCAAAGAATTTGCCCACGAGAAATTCCATCTGTGTCGATCCCATTATGACTCTCATGGAAGCCTATGTGACTGTCGGGATTCCTATTGAACTAGGAACCTATACTTGAGGAATCACATCCCTGGAAGCCTCAAGCTCCGTCGCTTCTTGTTCTTCGTTTCTTTGAATAGCATAAAATTCAATGGTACGATTAACATTATCTTGCGCCATACTTCTAGAAGAATACCTCCATAATAGATTCACCAAATGTAAGAGGGAAGTCCCCTTGAAGCCTTAGAGTATAGTAATACCAGTAGAGGCGTAACCCCTATAGGTATGGTAATAAACGATAACCCAAGTACTATTTAATAGCGACACTTGAACACACAATATTGTATATAATCAACACTCAAATTGAACTCTCATATAGCTTGTGTATAACTCAAATAATAATAAAGGAAACTCATAAGCAACTCATTCAAAGGGAAAGATAAGTAAGAACCCTAGATATACCTATGCAGGATGCCAACACACCAACAACCTTTGATATACCTTTGGTTAGGTATTAAAATCTTCACAATGAATGACAATGGTGGGTGAATAAACTCTCTATCATCTCCAATAACTTCTCTTGAAATATCTTTCTTTCTCTAACAGTAACTCCCTCGAAAGAACGCACTTTCTCAGAAGTGGTTGAGGCCAATAAATATCCCCACACCCGTTTCGAGATGTCTCAGTCTTCATTAATGTGAAAGACCTCCCTTTCACACTTTAACTCTCAAGCATTAAATGCCTAATGGAATAGCACACCTTACATCATAATAATTAAATGGCAGGAAATGCCTTTTGCTTATACGCTTTGCGTTAAAGGACTGTCACAACAGAGGTGGCTCACCAAACCATCTGATAGCCCCAATACCACAGGGGTTTATTAAAGTTCAGACTAAACAGCGGGCAAGTGTCTAGTGATGCCACCTAAAGTAGATGTGACATTTGGAAGAGGATTATTTAGCTTAAAGCTCACTATACGATGGAACTTAAGGTTACTATACAGAAGCCTCCATGGTGAAAGATCTCTCGATGTTTTACCAGGTGTATCTAAGATGGTCAAGACAAGCGTTAATGGTGCCTCACTTCTCAATCCTCAAAACCATGTCCCTATAAAGTTTTTACGACGAGATCATTCGATAGAGAATGTGAGCTCTACCAAGATCTACCAGGCCTGGTCTCTCACGAGTACCGTTTGACCTCACACTTAATATTACAATCGTTATAGAATTATAATTAATGTAATTAAAAAAGATACAATTTTGACTAAGTTAGAACGGAAAATAAAAATCATCTCTTCTTAGTAAGCTTCCTTGTTGGGCTGCCTCATTGAGCAACCTCACTGCCTTCATCCTTCTTTCTTCTCATGAGTCTCTTCTGCTAATCAGGGGATCTCTCCAATTCAGAGATTTCCATCAAGCCCCTCCTACACTTAGGTTAGAAGAAATTGTAGGATACCTTCAAACATACGAGATTGACATGGTCCCAAAAACCAATAAACCTAAAGATATTAGGGTATATTTAAAAATTCAAACTAAGAAAAAGAAAAAAAAATTGTGATTCTGAATCTTGGGGAGATTATGATTTTGATGACTTGGCTTTGTTTGCGAAAGTTTTTAAAAAATTTCTCAAATTTTCCAAAAGTAATCCTTCCAATAAAAGGATTTTTTAGCAAAATAAAAATAAGAATGAGGTAAAGGATAGCGGTAAGAAATAGGAAGATACAGGGTGTTATGAGTGTGAGGGCAAAGTGCACAAGTCACATGAGTGTCACACTAGGCTTAAGAGAAAGGGAAAGGATTGCAAATAAAGACACTCTTAGCGATAGTGACATCGAATCGGTTGATTTAAGAAGATAATCACCACATGAATAGTGCATTGCGTTCATGGCTAGTCATGTGAGTACTTCTAGTTTGTCCCACGTCGATGAGGACATATCTACACTTGAGAGCCTCAATGATGTTTCAATTCATTCAGGAGAAAGTGAGTGTGAGGATGAGATTTTGAGTTAGGGAGAAGGGGATCTCCATAAAGAGTTTAGTTGTGTTTACGTCGAGACGTCAAAGACATAAAATATTAATAAGGATTTGTCTCTTACGGTGTTAGATTTTGAGAGAGAGGTTAAATTTTTGAGTGTAGGTGAGGTGTCGGCAAGTCATCTAGAGAAGGTGAAGTTTTATTTGCGTGATCAGTTGATCATTTTAGGCGGGGAAAAGATTAATTTGACCAACACCATGGATAGTCTTATGAAGTATCTTCAATATTCATTGGATACTCGCGAGAAACTTGAAGCTCATGTATCCTAACTTGAGAGAGATCTTGAACATGACCAGGAGGTCAAGGTTCTTTTAGACAATACATATAAGAAGGTAGTAAAGATGTTCCTCGGTCCCGCTTTAGGTAACGTTAAGTGTCTAGGAATATGTTATAACGGTGTGTACACTTCCTATGTACAACCCAAGTCGGTTCCCAACTTTGTGTTAGATCCATATGGCCCTCAACCTAACCCAGTTAGGCGTCTTAATCCATATAGGAGAGCACGTCCTAGACATTTTGAGAGAGGTGTACCTAATTCTGTCTATATTTATTCCTTGTTCAAGGAAAGATGTCACCTTAGGGAATTTTATTTTAAGTCAGGGAGAGTGTCTCATAGGTATCTTCCACGTTATTCTACCACATGAGTTCCCACACGCACTCCCACACATGTTACTCTATATTCTCCCGCAGATCACATGAGAGATTTTAAGAGTTTTTGAGAGAGAGTAGAGTATTTAGTCAAGACTTCATAAGATTTTATGGATGTTTGGAGAACTCCTCCGGGCCTAATGATTGAGGTTGAGACTTGTTCTTTAGAATATGGTGTTTTTTATGATCATATCGCATATCCCTATTTCTAGTATGTACTACCATTATACTTATATTTTTCATTTTGATATATTTTTTGAAAAATCCAAAAAGAGTTTTTTTTTTTTAAATTTGAAAAATAGAAAAAAAAAATTAGGTTTCTTTTTAAGAAAAAATGAAAAAGATAAAAATATTATATTTGTGACAAAAATTTTGAAAAATACAAAAAGAGTTTTGTATTTTTTTTACACCTTATGTAGATGAACATTAAAGATGTCCGAGTCACCCATTCATTCCATATCCATGTGAATATTTTATAGTGTTTTGAAACGTGACATCATTACATATATGTGCTTTCTAATGTGGGGAGACATTAAGATGTGATATGATGACAACTTGCTACATGTTTGACTCCTTGTTGCCTTTAAAGCACACTAACACTGACTTGTTTGAGTATTACACTTACATGTCACATGTTAATTTTAATGTTTTCATCTCAATCCTTCTTCTAAAATGAACCAATTGTGAAAATGAGATAATAAAAGTACTGCATACAAGAACCATAGCCCGGATTGAAAGAATAAAAAATCATTTTTCCAGTACAATTGGTATATATTATGCAATCGAATCGGGTACATGAAAATCCGCCATTTGTAAAGAAAGGAGACAAAAGGATTAAAGCCACATAAAAATAGAAGTGTCAGGCTAATTTCTTGAACATTGATTCTTTTCTATATAGAAGCATTAATTTTTCAAAAAGATTTGAGGAAATAATTCAATACCTGAGATTTTGAGCGAGTTAAGTCGAAGATCAAAGGGTTTGCACATCCTATAAAATTCTCGTAAAGAATTAAATAGTGTTGGGAATTATTGGTGTGAAAATAACTTACGATCTTGATTAGTTGATTAGGTTAAATCAATTCCACTTGAGTTCACCATTTTTACACCTATGGTAGACTTTGCGATCTTTTGTTAGTGGCATCTCATTCCTTCATGGACATGTACTATGTTTTTCTACATTGATTAACCTATGGAATATGTTCATACCCCTACATTTTGTTGCCATGATTTGGGTATTTTTGTGTTTCTCGATGGTGTGTTGCAATTGTAAAAAAAAATTATACTTAAGAAAATTGAAAAATATCAAAAATAGCTTGTGGAGACTTTTTGAGATTATGTTTGCATGTTTATCATTCATATTCTTTGGTGGTGGTATCTTATTCTTATTTGTCATGTTTTATAATTCATGATTAGTTTCTACTCCTTGTCTAATTCGGACAAAACAAAAAGGGGAGAGCAAATAACGGGGGAGATTACATGAGTTTGATTTGTGGGTAAAATGTTTATGAATTTTATTTTATATGTCAAACTTGATGCATTACGGGGTGTTTCATGTGTGTAGGTACTTTAGAAAGCTCATATTAACATTACACTCATTGAAGACAAAGTGCTTAAGAGAATATAAAGAAGAAGTGGAGATTTGAAGACATCATTATTCTTGTACCTATTTATTTAGGGTTTGGAAGGGTATTAGGATATTATTTTTTATCTTGGGGGATTTCATTGTAATTTGGATTTCAGTTTTATGTTTGTACCGGAATAGCCAAAATGGAGAGGTTTGTAAGAGCATATTTTCTATCATTTCTCAATATCTTAGGCTTAAATAGATTTTAGCATATCCCATTACACTTCGATTCAAGGCGTAACGAAGAACCGAATCCTCAATATCTCCAACTTTCATGGATTCCCACATTATGAAGGTATAAGACCATTCAGAGTTTAAATTTATTTTGGGATGTTGAAATTTCTTTAAAACCGAAACATGATTTTTTTTTTGTTTTAAAAATTGAGGCATATTTTTATTAAAAAAAATTCGATGTTCGTTGACCTCGTTCAAATGAGATCTGATTCTCGTTCGAACGAGTTGTCCTTTTCGTTCGAAGGCTCATTTGAATTTTATATCGAACGAGGGCGTATTATTTTGCTTCGTTTAAATGTCGTTACAAGCTGGTTTAAACGAGATAGCTGTTTCATTCGAAAATGATCCTATTTCGTTCTAACGAACTTCTATTACCATTCAAAATGCCTTATTTTAGTTCAAACGAGTTGCCACTTTGACATTTGTGAACGCCGTATATATAACTATTTCGTGTTTAGATTTTTAAAAGACTTTTGCCATAACTATTTCTTCATATCTTTCACAAAAGTTTTTAACCTTTTGAGCTTAGAAAACCCTTTTGATTCACAGATCACATCCCCAAAGTAAATTTGTGTGAATCTGTTTAAACCCTATAGTTTTGCGTCCTTTCAAACACAACTCTTATGGTGAGAGTTTCTTCGGGGGAGACCATTGGGATTCTTGAGGAGATTATTATTAAAGACAAAGGCTGATCAGTGGATACCGAGCATGGAAGGTTGTGTGAAATGCTCCTCATCGAGTAGTGTTATTTAGAGATTCTATGATGACACTGCGCATCATACTTATGGTTGGTATCAAGTAGTCTATAATTCGATAGTCTTGTAAACTCTCCAGAGTGTTGAAAATAAAAGGTTTCTCCCACAAGGGATTTTTCCCCAAATTGCCTTTGTTGAATGCATGTTTTAATTTATCCGTTTTATCACCTAGATGCATGTCTTAGGATAAAAATATAAAATTTGGATATTATGTGTGTTAGTCATTCAATTATACAAAAAAATCCATTCAGATCCCGATAGTGCACTCTCACTACAAAAGGAGCAAATCTCCTTTGCGGGAAACCGACCGTTAATAAAAGCCTAATGAAAAGATTAAAGGAAATAAAAATAGAAAAATTGCCAAAAGGCTAACATAGTTTAGTTTGTTTGATCCATCAAAAGAAATTACTTCAAAATAATTAAGAGAAGAAAAGAATAGAAAATATGTTATATTTTTATCTTTTGAGGGTTTTTAGTTGAAGATCAGTGGGTTTGGACAATGAATCCTCGTTACACTTATTTTATCATGATGTTATTGATGTGTATAATCATAAATATTCTAGCCTTGTCAGCATTGTGATTGTTTCTTCCGTAAGTTCACTTTATCTTGTCACTTGAGGCTGAATCTTACTTTGGTACAGTTTACTCCAATTCTAATTCTTGAACATATTTGAGTTTTTGGGTCACAATTTATTTGTACATATTTCACATCCATTCATTGTGATATGCCCAAAGTGCACCCTCGTACTCGGAGTCATTAACCTCGGCCTGTCTCACAACCGAGTTTACAAGAAGCTCATGACTGTCATCGGAAAGGTCGTCTTCTGGAAGTCGGCCCCTCATAGGGCAACCTTGGCTGAGCAGCAACTGAGGTCGACGGCGTCACTTAGACCCAGGCTATTGCCAACCTCATACTGTACATCAGCCGATGTTGCAACCCACCTCATACATAACCTCGGTCAGTCTTCTCGGTCGAGGTGATCATGGCTATTGGAAAGGCAAAGAAACATTATTGACCACACCAACCTCATACTCATCCACGCCGAGGTTACATCAGCCAAGGACAAGTTCGAGCATATGCAAGAACATGTAAGGTTTGGAACACGTGAGCAAATCAGTTATAACGGAATTATTCCCCTCACGTGAGGGAGTATTGTGGTCATCATTATCTACATAAGGTTAACCAGGTGTCATCATCATACTGGTTCAATCCTCATACACATGCTCATTGCGTGCTTGGGGGGTACATTACACCCCCCAAGCACTATATATAGAGGTTTTCCTCTACCTTATAAAAGGGAGATAATTACAAACCCTAGCCAAATTCTTGTGCAATTACAGTAGAGAGAGAAAGTGGAGTGATTGTATTGCTAAGGCCATTAGATCCCTCTACTAATAGTGATACTTACACTTACTTGCACAGTGGACTTAGGCAATTGCCGAACCACTTATATTGGTTTGTTTCTCCTATTCTTCTCATCTCCTTCTACATATTTTTGTTGTTATTTGATGCCATTATTATGCTTGTTTAATATCTACTACCTCTTTATCTGGTGGTGTTGTCTACAGCATCATCATTATGGCATCGTCTGTGGGAACGAGAAGATTCATCTCTTCCTCTTTTGCTGCTTGACGTCACCGGAAACTCGGTTGGTGAACCAGGCCTCACCCTTCGCGTGGAGATGTTTCACCATTGAAAGAGGTCCCTTAAGGTTTCCAAGATCTATAATCCTCCCATCAAAATCTCAAGCATATAGCACCGGAGTTACCACCACCTCCTCCACCATCTAGTGTTAGAGAACCCGGTTCTAGCCAGGCACCACCCCAGTCCGAGATGGCTGAGGTGGCAGCAGCCTTGAAGTCCTTGGCAGCAACTTAGCAAGTGATGCGGGAGCAATTTGCCCAGCTAAGCCAAAACATTAGGAGACCACATGGAGTCTTATCAGAGATGATTACTCCGGCGGCTGATCAGCCACAACATGAGGCCAGGGGACCACCCCAGGCACCACGAAAGGACCAACCTACTCCTCAGCGGAGGAGGGATATTGCTGACCCTAGGCGTTTACACCTAGGGAGTCATGGAAACCCTTTACCTGAGGATAGGTACGACGACATTGAGGCAGAAGATGCCCAAGAAGACTATTAGGAGCCATATGATGTTTCAAACAACACTATACGTCCTATACTGCAGAGCCAAGGTCAGTATGAAAGACGAGATGGCGATGTAAGACAGAGAGGGTCAGCTTTTGATTGCTTAAATTGAGGGTCGGCCTTTAAAAGGCTTGACCCAGTTAATGATCTGAGGCAGAGGCTATCCAGGTCAAGAAGCATGGCTGGCTCACAAAGGGAAGGTGGTGATCATCGGTCTCATCATAGTCGACTCCCACATGGCCGAGGCTGTGGTCAAGGGGAGGTCAACAACCGATGTTGCGTAATAGCTGGGGAACCCTCAGTTCACCCTTTAGAAGTGGATGGGGACAACCTCGGCCAAGACGACATTGCTAAACCATGGAATGACTCTATTCATAGGTTGGAAGAGAAGATAGGGAACCTCGTAAAAAGTCGAGACCCATTACAGAGGGGGTTTTCAGAGTGCTCACCATTTGTGGCAAGGATTGTCAACTTACCAACCCCTACCAAATTCAAATCCCCGATGGTATCTCCCAAGTATGATAGTAGTACTAACCCATTACATCATATTGAAACGTACCAATCTGAAGAAGAAATTTATTCAATTTCTGATGAGATGAGTTGCCGATCTTCCCAAGCACTTTGATTAGGGCTGCACATATCTGGTTCACATCTCTTCCTAAAAATTCAATTGAAAATCTCAAAGTCTTAGCCAAGCAGTTTATTCATAACTTCTGTTTTGGGGTAAGACCTCAGAAGAAGACCACCCACTTGCTCTATGTAAAGAAAAGGAATAATAAAAGACTCATAGACTACATCGCGAGGTTCAACAAGGAAAAATTGTAGGTACAAGATTATCAAGATAGCATAGCCATGATACCCCTTATTGGAAGACTTTAGAAGGGAAAGCTACTTTGGGAAATCGCTGAAGACCTTCCCGAGTCTATGGCCGAGTTGTCAGCAACAGTTGGAAAGGTCATGAATGCAAAAGAAGAAATGGCTGTGAAGTATGAGGATGAGAATGGAAGTAGTAGTGGGAAGTTTCAAAGGAAAAAAGATGAAAAGAAGAGGACTGCAGACGACAAGTTTGCACACTACACTCCTCTAACTATGAGCTACGAACATATCCTCAACTAAATAAAGAATGATAGATCCCTGAGATGGATGAATAATTTGAAGGCTCCTCCACATAAGAGAAACAAGAATATATGGTACGAGTTCCATCAGGATCATGGCCATCTGACTGACAAGTGGTTCGTCCTGAAGGACGAGATTGAGAAGATGTTGAAGTCTAGAAAGCTCAGAAAATATTTGGATGGTAGAGCTTCTAAGGGGGAAGAGACGACCCCAAAAATATAAGAAATGATAAATGTCGGGAAGATGTCTCTTCCAGAAGAGCTGATGACTCAGATCATGATGACGATGACCCAGACCTCCCATCAAAAGACGAAAATACTCCAGTGAAGAGGGTTGGTATGATCTCTTTCGGTGTGAACACTATCTGTGGGGGACTAGAAGGAGGTGACTCAGAGGTAGAAGATCGCAAGGATCATGTGGCAGAGGCTAAGTCAGTGACTAAATCCGAGGTTGTGAACTTGGCATCTACGGAGGTTAAGAAAGAAAAGAGAAAGAATGTAGATATAGACACCCTCATGTTCGGCTTCTCACAACTTGACTTCAAGGGCATATTAGCTCCCCATGATGACCATTTAATCATCACCACAAGGGTACATGGGTGTAAAGTTCAGAGGATCCTCGTTGATGGGGGTAGTTCTGTAGACATTATGTTTTGACCCTATTTTAAGAGCCTAGGCCTCATCATAGCTAGGCTTGTCCCTTATCATCATCCCTTGATTGGCTTCAGCGGTGAGAAGGTTCATCCATTGGGTATGTGTGAAATGGCTGTCAGAATAGGAGATGAACGGCCTAAGAGGTTGACCAGAAAAATCAATTTCTTTGTGATGGATGAAAACATCTTCTCAGCTTACAACCTCATCATAGGACGAGTATCCCTCAAGGAATTTGAGGCCTTGCCTTCAAAGGTACACTAAATGATAAAATTCTGAACTCCTTATGGAGTAGAGAAAGTACAAGGTGACCAAACACCTATACGTGAATGCTACTTCAACTCTGCAGAAGAGAGAGAGGCTCATAAGAGGGTGACACCCACGTACAACATCAACACACTTGATCCTAGAGATGAAACAAAGCTCAGAAAGGGAGAGTCCACGAAGGAGGTAAAATCCATCGTCATTAATGAGGATGATCCGAAAAAAACCATCCAAATCAGCAAAGCCCTAAGACCTGAGATCAATGATGAACTAGTAAAACTGCTAAGCAAGAGACAGAGTATCTTTGCATGGAGCCATGCAGACATGCCATGTATTGATCCTGAGATTATGTTCCATAAAATCAATGTTGTAGAAGATGCCAAGCCCATCAAGCAGAGAAGAATAGTATACTCAAGGGAAAAGTATGATGTCATCAGAGACGAGGTTAGAAATCTTGAAGAAGCTAAATTCATCAGAGAGGTCATATACCCAGAGTGGTTGTCTAACACTGTCATTGTGCCCAAGGCTAATGGGAAATGGAGGATGTGTGTAGATTTTACTGATTTAAACAAGTCTTTCACAAAAGACAGTTTTCCCCTACATCGTATAGATCAGATGGTGGATGCCATGGCAGGACATGAGCTCATGAGCTTCATGGATGCATATTCAGGGTATAACCAGATCTTTATGGACTCGACAGACTTAGAGAAGACATCCTTCATTACAGACAAGGGGGCCTATTATTACAAGGTCATACCCTTCGGCCTAAAGAATGCAAGGGCTACTTACCAACATCTTCTAAATAAGATGTTCGAAGATCCGATAGGCAAATCCATGGACATTTATGTGAACGACATGCTGACGAAGAGTCTAAAGGCTGACACTCATGTGGCCGACCTTAGAAGAACTTTTGACATCGTGGATAAATATAGAATGAAGCTCAAACCAGCCAAATATGTCTTCGGGGTAGGAGCAAGAAAGTTTTTGGGATTCATCATCAACCAAAGGGGACTACAGGTTAACCCTGAGAAGATCAAGGCTTTATTAAAAATGAAGACACCCAAAACCATCAAAGACGTTCAGAGGCTAACCGGATGAGTCACAACACTTAATAGGTTTGTCTCAAGAGCCACAAATAAATTTCTTCCCGTTTTTAAAGTTCTTTGAAAGTCCTTCGAATGGAATGAGGAATGTGACAAAGCTTTCAAAGAGCTCAAGTCCTACCTCGGATCCCCTATACTCCTATCTCGGCCAATTTAGGTAGAAAATTTGTATGTATACTTAGTTGTCTCAGAATCAACCATCAGTACTGCGATTGTAAGAGAAGATGATGGAGTGCAGAGACCACTGTACTTCAATAGTAAATCTCTCCAAGGGTCTGACCAAAAGTACCCTCGTATAGTAAAGTTATCCTATGCTTTGATACATGCTTTTAGGAAAATGAAGCCATACTTTCAAGCCCACTCCATGGTCGTCCTTACTGACTCCCCACTCATACAGGTCCTCTAAAACCCCTGAGAAGTCAGGCAGGCTAATGACCTGGGCCATTGAGTTGGGGGAATATGACATAGTCTATCAACCCAAGGTTATCATTAAGGGACAAGCACTCACAAATTTTGGGGCCGAGTTTACCTGGGATGAGGCCGAGGTTGAGATTAATCAAGAGGTTACACATGACCCTAAATAGAGAAACGTAGGCCAGGAATTGGACGAGGTCAAGTCAAGAAGAGACAAACAAAGAATAATTGAGAATGAGGAAGAAAGATACCTCTTCAAGTAAGGGACCCTATCAGAGGGAAACTTCTCTTCAAATGAAACCATTTGGAACCTCTTCGTTGGTGGGTCATCTTGTGAAAGTGGAAGTGGAGCAGGCCTAATAGTGTCAGCACCAGATGGTACTGATATTAAATATGTATTGAGGTTCAACTTCAAAGCATCCAACAATGAGTCATAGTATGAGGCATTAATAGCAGGTCTCTCTTTGGCAAAGACCCTTAACGTCAGCCAGCTCCTAGTCCACAGTGACTCCAGGTTAGTTGTGAACAAAATCCTGGGGGTATATGAGGCCAAAGATGAAATGATGGCTAGATACCTTAAGAAGGTGAAAATGAATCTAGAAATCTTCAAGGAAGTAAAGATGAAGAGGATACCTCGGCTAGACAACAACCGAGTTGATGCACTTGCGAGGTTGGCCTCAGTAACAAGGATAGACATAAGAAGAACAATTGCAGTTGAGATTCTGCTCAAGCCGACCATTAAAAAGGAAGAGGTTGCTAGACCTTGCCTAAATTTGAGTATGGGAGCCTCTTGGATGGACCCTTTTATTTGATACATCAGAGAGGGAGATCTTCTAGAGTCGAAGTTAGAAAGGAGAAAGCTAAGGTTCAGAGCTGCCAAATTCTCAATTGTAGGAGATGTCTTGTATAAAAAGGGGTTCCTACTCCCTCTCCTAAAATGTGTTCACCCTTCAGAGGTTCCACACATCTTGCACGATATTCATAATGGCACTTGTTTAAGTCACATAGGAGGAAGGCCATTGGCTAAGAGGATAATCATTCAGGGGTACTGGTGGCCGACCCTAGCCAAAGATGCAGCTGCGTATGTGAAGAGGTGCGATAAGTGTTAGAGATTCTCCACCATCCCTCATCAGCCACACCAACCTCTTACTTCTATCAGTTCCCCTTGGCCATTTACAATATGGGGCATCGACTTAGTAGGACCCCCAAGAGCTGTAAACAACTATTGGTTCTTAATATGAGATAAAACGTCATAATTTGGTGACCTCAGGCCCCTTAAACATCATTAGTTTGGTGAAATATGAGGTAAAACATCATAATTTGGTGACCCCAGACCCTTTAAACATCATTAGTTTGGTTAAATATGAGGTAAAACATCATAATTTGGTGACCTCGACCCTTTAAACATCATTAGTTTGGTGAAATATAAGGTAAAATATCATAATTTGGTGACCTCAGACCCCTTAAACATCATTTATTTGGTGAAATATGAGGTAAAACATCATAATTTGGTGACCTCAGACCCTTTAAACATCATTAGTTTGGTGAAATATGAGGTAAAACATCATAATTTGGTGACCTCAGACCCTTGAAACATCATTAGTTTGGTGAAATATGTGGTAAAACATCATAATTTGATGACCTCGGACCTTCAACATCATTAGTTTGGTGAAAATATGAGGTGAAACACCATAATTTTGGCGACCTCAGACTTTTAACATCATTATTTGGTGAAAATGTGAGGATAAAACATCAGAACTTAGTGACCTCATATCCTTTTTACATTGAAAAATAAGAGATGAAACATCATAGAATTGCATTCATTCAAACCAAAAAATATTACATCATTCACAGAAAAGAGAATAGTTCATCAAATGAAAGGGGTTATATAAGAGCTTCACATAAATTTAGAGGGTTATACAAAAGCTTCAAAAAAACTAAGGCATGTAGAGGAGGTACTCAGACACTCAGGCTTCAGCCGACCCACCAGCGACAGGGTTATTTTGCTCTTGAACTTGGTTGGTAACTTCAGCCTCTTCACCTTGTTGTTCAACATTATCAGTCCCATCCACCTCGATTTGGCTTGTCTCTGCTGGGCCACCCTCTTCAACCTCCTGAAGGGCCTTAGCAAGTTGAGCATTGGCAAAGCTGAGGCCAATAAAGTCCTCGATCGACAGACTGCCAAAACTTTTTTACTTCATTGTGGCCCATCTGCTGGTTGCCTTTATGCCCCTCTCTAGGTATTTGAGGCTGAAGTTGATGAATTCACCAGAGGTTTGATACTACTTAATGATTGACTCTGAGGCATACTCAAAGTCAACCTTCACAGCAGCATCAACTTTAGATTGAAGTCTATCATTCTTTGCCTTCACAACATTGGCATGATCAATCTTCATTTGGGAGATCTCGTTACACTTCTCTTTCAGACTCTTGTCCAAATCTTCAATCCTTTTATTCAGACTCTCCTCAAGCTTTTCAACGTCTCCGCCCTTCTGGATCAGAGGCAGCCTCATCAGAGTATAGTTATCCAGATGATGAAGAGAGAGCACTCTATAAAAATAAGAATACGATGCATTAGTAACAATAAAATGCTAAGAGCAGAGGTAACACCTGAGAAAATTAAAAATAAGTACCTGAACTTCCCTATCAATAGCAAACACTGCTAGTAGAGGGACATCCATTGAGTGAAAAAAGTGCTTATCATCCTTGGTCATTGCGTGGTAGAGGGCATCAGAAGCCCGATCACTATTGCCTATCAGTCTATCACTAATTTTTAGTCGAGCAAGCCGAGATTATAAGGCGTCATCTGAGGAGATTTGTATACCACGCTCAGGATGTTGAGATTTATTGAGCTTTGTTAGGCCTTGTATGGGAGTGGTCTACATGCACCTTCCTCTTCTTTGATGTCTCAGCAGGATCTTTTCCCTTCTTTGTTTGGGCAGGGGTTGTACGGTCTTGCCCCCACATTTCTCTATCAATTTTGTGATGCTCGGAGAAGACATGTTCCAAATATCTTCAGAAAATCCTTTTATCTTCTCTACAAAAAGAAAACATTGGAAGAAGGAGATCAGACACATCAAACCTACGAGACTATACTTTGTAACATTTCTTTTCTAATAATACTTATGAAGCTCAACCAAAGGGACACTTCCAAGACCCGTCTAATAAAAATAGTAAGGGGTCATCAAATGCTCATACTTGATAAGTTTACCACCTTCTCCCTAACTACGAAGATCCTCAACATGCTTGCAATTGCCTATGCTCAATCCAAGGTCGGTTTTGGCCGAGAAAGAGACCTTAGCCCACCTCAGGGGTGTCCTTGGAACAGATGTTCCACAAGCCTCATCGGGACCAAACTCCTAAGCCCGTGAGGTAAAGAAGAACCGAGGCTTCCAATTGTGGTTAGAAGTCTCAGTCACAAGAAACATCTTCTTCTCAGACTTCCTAGATACAAAGTGATAGTAGCTAGGGTGATTTTTAGCAGATGGAGGTATGTAACAAGCTAAGAATACCCTAATTGGAAGGTTGTATGATGAACCACCTTCCAGAGTATAATGGCCCCAACCAAGACCCTCCAGGCATTGGGGGAAAGTTGAGAAGGAGAAAGGTTGATAAAAGAAAAACAACTCGAATAGTGGGATGAATAGGGAGACGGAAGCCGAGTTTGAACATCTTCTCATGGAGGTTTCCTTGAGGTAATGGAGGAAGAAATAGCATATAGATGTCTGAAGATGAGGAGGTCATATTCAGTAACAGATGTCTCAGGACCATCAACCTTGGAAGTGTAAAATTCACTCCCTTCATCGTTATCATTATCATCAACAGTATGAGTCTGAGGCTCAGATAGGGCACCATCAGGAAACCTCTGAGAAAACTCAGTTGCAGTAGCAACCGATAAAGGAATGGCATCAATAGGAGGGGGAACTGCCACACTCGGTGCTAGGATTTCAACGGAGGAAGACCTATGAGAGGTGTTAGCCTCTTGGTGGGATGAGGAACGATCAGACCCTTCTGCTTCCTCAGAGACTACACTTTCCTTTGTGGAGCAATCTATAGCCTCTTGAAAAGAGTCTACGGACTCGACAGCCTCAGAGGTAGACATAAGGTCTGAGGAAGATGACTCAGACATCGGTACAGGAACTTCAGGAGCCTCTGTGGGCTCAGCAGGCTCGGCTGGATCAGGGATATAATTTTTAAGGGGGGAGGAAATATTGGTCTAAGGGGAAAGGCCTCAACCCTACGAGCTTCTTCTTGGGCTAACTCTATCTGCCTAATCTTTGCGAAGGTCTTCTCATGCAGAGACAAAAACTCTTCGATAAGTTGGTATAAAGGTCTGATCATTTAGATGATGAGACTACACTTGAGTCAAATTGTGAACAAGAAGACAACTTGTTCAATCTAAACTAAAGATCAAATTAAGAATCTAAAAGGTTTTCACTAAGAATTTCAAGAACCTTCCAGAATAGAGTCATCGGAGAAGACGAGCAGAGGTTCACTAGAGACCTCAAAAAAGGAATTTTGTGGGTAAAACAACCTCGCAGCAACTATATGTGATTCCAAATCTACCTAACCACTGCAACCCTAACCCTAAACCCTCGCCGAAAAAGGGAAAAGTCATCAAAAAAATAAAACTGTAAAAGTAGTGATTAAAAATGGAAAAAGAGGTCAAAAACAATACCTGGCTAGTCGCGAATGAGGGAGTAAGAGAAAGAATCAAGGAAAACCTCGAAGCACAACACAATAATGGAGAGCTTGAGAGAAGAATGGTAGTTGCAGAAAAGATTAGGAAGGATTTAAACCTTTTCAATAATGGGGCACTATTTCCAATGCCCCCATCATTACTTTTGGAAACCTAAAAGGCTCAGTCAGAACCATCAATACTGTTAACGAAAATGTATGTTATTCCTAATTAATTAAATTAGTTTAATTAATGTCCATTTTATTTTAACTTAATATATTGATTTTGATGATTCCAAACATATTTTTTTAAGGTTATTCTATAGATATTTATTATGGTATTATCCTGATTATTCACGACTCAACATACCTCGACTTTACACAACGACATATCCGAGTAAAGGTATTCACGTATGTTGCACATTTGCACTTGATACATTAGGCACACATGCATATATCTTGATCTATGATTTCTATGGTGTGACTAATTAATTATGGGCCAAAGCATTTTCAAAAAGAAATGTTCTTTTTTGAAAATATTTTTTGTAAAATTGGTGTATTTTTGTTTAAAAATAAATTTCTTACTCTAAAATAATTTTCGGATTTATTTTTTTTTACTGAAAATAACCTTTGAAACAATATATTTTTGGCCGTATGTTCGTACGATATAATATATATATATATATATATATATATATATATATATATATTATATATGCATGCATGTATGCATTATGGATGATAGTCTCATGAGTAGCCTTATGGGATACTCAATATCTGTTACCTATTTGTCATTAGCTTAAACATATTGATTTCTTTGGCTTCTAAAAGTTTGTGCAATGACATCATTACTTACATATCTGATTCAAGCTGGTTCCTTTTGGCCGAAAGTGTGTACCAAGGGATACAGCTAAAAGCTTAGCTAGGTGTCTTGCCAAGTTCATCTGCTTGCATCGTCACCGAGGTCGTCTGCCATAAGTTTTGTTCCATCAATCTTTATATAAACTTTTATAAACATGCCAGCTGCATTTTTTTTACTAAAGTGAACTTCTGCCACAAGTCTTGTCCCGTCTGTCTCTATATACACTGTTTGACCCATACTTTTGGTCCGTTTTTTTTTTACGGAGGCAGTATCCGGTTTTTAACTTTATCAGCTTGTGTCACCACCTAGGATGTACCGCCATAAAGACTTTTCAGCCATAGCCTAGTAGCTGAAAGATCACATCTGATGATAGTTGTTCCTCATTCCCAATGTTCATTGCTTAAGGCTTATTTGAAATTGCTTCTGTTTATCCGTTCGGAATTCTTTTATCTGGTTGAGATTTCTTTTGGTCCGATTTTCCTTTCATTAATGTCTGTGAGGATTTTGTTTTTAAATATCTGTCCGAATTAAATTTTTTTGGTCCGAATTTTTTATTTCTTCGAAAATATCTTTCATAACGTATCAAGTCAGAAAATTTCCTTTATATATATATATATTCGAAATATTTTTATATATATATACATATATATAAATGGTCTGTTTTGTCAGCATCGTCCTTTTTAACCATAATTACACTCCATATGTACAGATTGTGCTACTAATGTCCATTAACTCTTTTATATTAGTTGGATATTATCTCTTGGACTAACAACTTCTTGCAGAGCCATGTTAGAAATTTGAAATGCTTCTTTCAGTCACACATTTTCAGTATACCACTTTTGTGCTACAACAACTATATTTTTATGGAGAAGATAAAGATGAAGATCTGCATATCAAATTTGGAAATGATTTTGAAGCTACACCATCTCAGCAATATCAGGAGCATTTAATGCTCAAATTGCATGTGTCTAACAGCTAGTTTTTTGGAGAACACATTTAAAGCTGTATAGAGCTGCATTGAACAAAAGCAGACTTGAATGAGAATATGATCAAGACTTGAAATATTATTGAGAGCATTTATTTTACTACTCAGCTACACATTCAAGAGAGCAATAAATTTTATCATCTGCTCAAACATTGAAGAAGAAGACTTGTGCCTACTTCAACATCATTTATTGAAGTCTCATTAAAGAAGGAGAAATTCAGATTACAAATTGTATTTTAAGGAGTTTCAGTATTTTACCTTGTATTACAAAAATTCAGATTTGTTGTGAAGCTTCGGTTTGTACCGGTGATTGGTTCCTACCCGCAAGTGGGCCACGGGGTTTGAAGCTCGGAGTTAGCTTGCAAACAGTTGTACGCGGTGGTTTGATCCTACCCGCAAGTGGATCAGGTTTAGTGAAGCGCAAAGGAGACAGGGGCTCTAGGCGCGTGGATGTAGGCCGGGATTTGGCCGAACCACGTTAAATTTCGGTGTCATTTATTTTCCGCACTTATATTTATTTATTTGCGTATGCTTGCTTGAGTTAATATTTTCAGCACACTATCTTGCAAATAAATTAATTTTGAAATTTGACTAAATAAATTTTAAGGTTAAAATAATTATTTTTCAATTAAATAATTAATTTCAGAATATCACTTAATATTAAATACGAAAATTAATTTAATATTTCTAGAGTGTTAAAATCTGCATCTCTAGTTTTTTAAATTAGTTAGTTGCATTTATTTGATATTGTTGGATTTATTCTTTATAGTTTTATTAATCTGAAATTTGTCTAAGTGATTTAAAATTAATATTTTTCTAAAATATTAATTTGACTTAAAGTTTGTAAAAACTCAATTCACCCCCCCCCCCCCCCCCTCTTGAGTATAATCTGGGCAACAATTGGTATCAGAGCAAGTGCTCTTCTTATTTATTTTGATTTAACAATCATAGAGTTAAAGATCATGACAAACGTTTCTGTATTTATTTTAAATGCTGCACTCTACATTTTTATTATTTGTATGCTAAAATGTTTGATGTCTTGTAGTTATTCATTGTTTCATTATGTGAGAAAAAAATGGACACATACTCAACCTTGCATTTCAAGCTTTATTTTAAAGGAAGAATTCAATCCCTACTTATATGCTAATATTGATGAATCAAGCAGTGAGGAGACAAATGTTAAATGTCTCATGGCAAATGATAATGAGGAGGTACTCTCTAATCCTAACTCTAGTGATAGTGATAATGATGAAGTTGATGATTATGAGGTATTACAAAATGTTTTTGATGAATTATGTGAAAGTTTTGAAGAACTTAAAAAGAAATATATTGATCTTAAGAAGTCTCATTCATTACTTTCAACAAACTATGATTCTATGTCAAATGATTTTGATGATTTGAAATTAGAAAATGAATCATTGAAAAATGAGATTAAAACTTTTAAAAAGGATAAATCTGTAAATGTTACTCACCCTCTTGAAATTGAAAATATTGAGTTGAAAAAGGAAATTGAATATTTAAAGAAATCTTTAGATACCTTTACTAAAGGAAACGATTATTTTCATAAAATTATTGAAAAACAAAGAATTCGTTTTAATAATAATGGTATAGGATATGATGAACAAAATGAGAAAAAGAGTTATTCTAGTGTATTTAAAAATGGAGCCTCAACTAGTCATTCTAACTCTTTATGTTCATATTGTGGTAGACATACACATTATTCCAAATTTTGTAAATTTAAAAAAAGTAAGTATAACACTAAATTAGCTTGGATTCCAAAAGAAACAATCATGTATGTTGACCCTTATCAACCCCACACATATTGGGTTCCAAAAGATAAAGTTTTTAGGAGCAAAACCGGTATTGGAACATGAACACAATTTTTTTTGAAAATAAAATTAGTATTATTTTTTATTGTTGAATATTGTGATATATTATTTTCATATCTTATATGCTCATTAATGATTAATAATCTGATTTTTTTTGTCTATGTGATTATTGTCATGTTTATATGCTTATTTGAAATAGACACCATTCATTACTTGAAAATATTTTTATTGTGATTAATGACTTATAATTTGATTTATTTCATATTAATCTCAAATGGTTGAAAATGTGAATATTTTTATTAAGTCAAAAATTAAATGAAAATTTTATTTTAGTACATGATAAAATTGTCATTGATGATTATTATTTGTTATGTACATTCTAGTATATCATAAGTTGCGTATCGTTATTACTCTTGATGATTATCTCTTATTATGACTACGCTTGAATTTTTGATAAGAAAATGAATTCTGAAATTTTCTATTTAATATTGCTTTATGGACCTAACACATTCTTGGATGGAAAAGTGAAAATCTTTAAAGTTGTGTAGGTTGCATTTTGAGATGGAATGTGAATTTTCAAGGCATATGATTTGATCATATTACGCATTTCAATTATCATTGCCTAATGTTGAAAATGCCACACTTGGAAGTAGATTGCTTGAATATATCTTTGGTATTGGTAAGGTGGTAAGGAACACCTTTCTGGAAATTAATATCATATGTTTATCAATGATTTAATTCATAATTGATATATTTCCATGCATAGAATATTTGTTATATCATATGAGCTTGTTGATAATTTAGTATTCACATGTAAATTTGTATATTTATTATTCTTGATGATTTTATGTTATATGACACATACACTTGATTTTGATGATAATTTTTTTTGAAAATTCATAATCTTTATGTGTTATATATCTGGACATATATTTGTGAATAATATTGGATTAATTCATAAATTTATTGTATATTAATTTGAAACGAAAATGTCATTTGAGTACATTCTAGTATATTAGTTATATGTGATACATGTTGATGTTGTAACATTCACTCATTGATTTTGATGATATGAACATGCTAATCTCTATGAGTTAGTTTTATTGCATACTACATGATTAATGTCATTGTTCGAATATTTGTAACATTCACGATGAATATTTTTTTGTAACATTTGTGTTATGCATGTTTGAAATGGGAAACCACATGATCAACAATTGGTATTATTTGTGAGACTCGATATTATAAAGTCAATTTTTTTTAATAATATTTTATCTCATGAAATAGATGCACCATATTTGTTATATGCATATTTTCCTTAATTGGTATCCTTTAGGGGGAGATAAAAGTTTATTGAAATTTGTTTGATTATTTGTTCGAAAAATGCTTGATCATAACTTTGATATATTATTATGGATTTTGCAATTTAGTTGATTATTCCGAGAATTTTAGCTCGTATCTTGAAAACGGCAAAGCTTGAGCAAAATGCTATATTTTTTTTTGCCGCTATTTCTAACTCATGTTATGTGCTTAATTCAAATTATTTGAAAACATCGAGTTATGAAATTCTTATTTGTTGTGCACTTGAAAGTTTATATCATGATGATTTATACAACAATTGATATTGTGCCTATTGGAAATTTATACATTGCAATTTTATTACATTAGTGAGAGAGTTAATTATGCACATTGATATATCTCTCGTATTTGCATTATTTGAGAACATTGAGTTATGATTTCTATTTTTACATAAAAATTTGTTCCGAGAATTCATTGTGTGCAACGCACGATTTATGTGTGATTACAACAATTGGTATCATTTATGATTTTGTGACTGATGCATTATTTGATGATATTATTGTCTATCTACAAATTCAAATACATGCAATGAAATTTTTTTATGACACATGTGCTTATTGAAAATTTTCATGTTATTTATATGCTCCTTGAGATTTATGGTTGAATCCCATGCACGAATTATTTTTGATAGGGGGAGCTTCGCATTTTACCCGTGACACTGAATTAAGAAGAAATATCTTTTTGATAATGTCAAAGGGGGAGAAATTGTGATGATTCACTATTTGTGCTTAATATTTCCTTTTATGGATCATTGTGAATCATTGTTTGTCGTCATCAAAAAGGGGGAGATTGTTAACGAAAATGTATGTTATTCCTAATTAATTAAATTAGTTTAATTAATGTCCATTTTAATTTAACTTAGTATATTGATTTTGATGATTCCAAACATATTTTTTTAAGGTTATTCTATAGATATTTATTATGGTATTATCCTGATTATTCACGACTCAACATACCTCGACTTTACACAACGACATATCCAAGTAAAGGTATTCACGTATGTTGCACATTTGCACTTGATACATTAGGCACACATGCATATATCTTGATCTATGATTTCTATGGTGTGACTAATTAATTATGGGCCAAAGCATTTTCAAAAAGAAATGTTCTTTTTTGAAAATATTTTTTGTAAAATTGGTGTATTTTTGTTTAAAAATAAATTTCTTACTCTAAAATAATTTTCGGATTTATTTTTTTTTACTGAAAATAACCTTTGAAACAATATATTTTTGGCCGTATGTTCGTACGATATAATATATATATATATATATATATTATATATGCATGCATGTATGCATTATGGATGATAGTCTCATGAGTAGCCTTATGGGATACTCAATATCTGTTACCTATTTGTCATTAGCTTAAACATATTGATTTCTTTGGCTTCTAAAAGTTTGTGCAATGACATCATTACTTACATATCTGATTCAAGCTGGTTCCTTTTGGCCGAAAGTGTGTACCAAGGGATACAGCTAAAAGCTTAGCTAGGTGTCTTGCCAAGTTCATCTGCTTGCGTCATCACCGAGGTCGTCTGCCATAAGTTTTGTTCCATCAATCTTTATATAAACTTTTATAAACATGCCAGCTGCATTTTTTTTACTAAAGTGAACTTCTGCCACAAGTCTTGTCCCGTCTGTCTCTATATACACTGTTTGACGCATACTTTTGGTCCGTTTTTTTTTTAAGGAGGCAGTATCCGGTTTTTAGCTTTATCAGCTTGTGTCGCCACCTAAGATGTACCGCCATAAAGACTTTTCAGCCATAGCCTAGTAGCTGAAAGATCACATCTGATGATACTTGTTCCTCATTCCCAATGTTCATTGCTTGAGGCTTATTTGAAATTGCTTATGTTTATCCGTTCGGAATTCTTTTATCTAGTTGAGATTTCTTTTGGTCCGATTTTCCTTTCATTAATGTCTGTCCGGATTTTGTTTTTAAATATCTGTCCGAATTAATTTTTTTTGGTCCGAATTTTTTATTTCTTCGAAAATATCTTTCATAACGTATCAAGTCAGAAAATTTCCTTTATATATATATATATTCAAAAATATTTATATATATATATACATATATATAAATGGTCTGTTTTGTCAGTATCGTCCTTTTTAACCATAATTACACTCCATATGTACAGATTGTGCTACTAGATTTTCTCCACAATATTTATTTGCAAGTTATCACTAATGTCCATTAACTCTTTTATATCAGTTGGATATTATCTCTTGGACTAACAACTTCTTGCAGAGCCATGTTAGAAATTTGAAATGCTTCTTTCAGTCACACATTTTCAGTATACCACTTTTGTGCTACAACAACTATATTTTTATGGAGAAGATAAAGATGAAGATCTGCATATCAGATTTGTAAATGATTTTGAAGCTATACCATCTCAGCAATATCAGGAGCATTTAATGCTCAAATTGCATGTGTCTAACGGCTAATTTTTTGGAGAACACATTTAAAGCTGTATAGAGCTGCATTGAACAAAAGCAGACTTGAATAAGAATATGATCAAGACTTGAAATATTATTGAGAGCATTTATTTTACTACTCAGCTACACATTCAAGAGAGCAATAAATTTTATCATCTGCTCAAACATTGAAGAAGAAGACTTGTTCCTACTTCAACATCATTTATTGAAGTCTCATTAAAGAAGGAGAAACTCAGATTACAAATTGTATTTTAAGGAGTTTCAGTATTTTACCTTGTACTACAAAAATTCAGATTTGTTGTGAAGCTTCGGTTTGTACCGGTGATTGGTTCTTACCCGCAAGTGGGCCACGGGGTTTGAAGCTCGGAGTTAGCTTGCAAACTGTTGTACGCGGTGGTTTGATCCTACCCGCAAGTGGATCAGGTTTAGTGAAGCGCAAAGGAGACAGGGGCTCTAGGCGCGTGGACGTAGGCCGGGATTTGGCCGAACCACGTTAAATTTCGGTGTCATTTATTTTCCGCACTTATATTTATTTATTTGCGTATGCTTGCTTGAGTTAATATTTTCAACACACTATCTTGCAAATAAATTAATTCCGAAATTTGACTAAATAAATTTTAAGGTTAAAATAATTATTTTTGAATTAAATAATTAATTTCAGAATATCACTTAATATTAAATACGAAAATTAATTTAATATTTCTAGAGTGTTAAAATCTGCATCTCTAGTTGTTTAAATTAGTTAGTTGCATTTATTTGATATTGTTGGATTTATTCTTTATAGTTTTATTAATCTGAAATTTGTCTAAGTGATTTAAAATTAATATTTTTCTAAAATATTAATTTGACTTAAAGTTTGTAAAAACTCAATTCACCCCCCCCCCCCCCCCTCTTGAGTATAATCTGGGCAACAAATACCTTGGGGAATACATTAGTCACTTCAGTGAGTGACATGTGTTAAGGAACCACTTCACACCCCAAGACACTAAAAGAAACTCATCCTCGGCATGTCATACCCCTCAATCACCTACTCACATAGGTGACTAAGGGATGGGGGTGATTGATATGCCCAAAGTGCACCATCGTACTCGGAGTCACTAACCTCGGCCTGTCTCACAATCGAGTTTATAAGAAGCTCACAACTGCCATCAGAAAGGTCATGTTCTGGATGGTTGGCCCCTCATAGGGCAACCTTGGCTGAGCAGCACCTGAGGTCGATGTAGTCACTTAGGCCCAGGCTATTGCCAACCTCATATTCTGCATCATCCGACGTTGCACCCCACCTCATACATAACATCGACCAGTCTTCCTGGCCAAGGTCATCATGGTTATTAGCAAGGCAAAGCAACATCATCGACCACACCAACCTCATACTCGTCCAGGCCGAGGTTACATCAATCAAGGACAAGTCCGGGCATATGCAAGCACATGTAAGGTTTGGAACATGTGAGCAAATTATTTATAACCGAATAATTTCCCTCGCGTGAGGGAATATTACGGTCATCATTATCTACGTAAGGTCATCTAGGTTCCATCATCATACTGGTTCGATCCTCATACACTTGTTCATTGCATGCTTGGGGGTACATTACACCCCCCAAGCACTATATATAGAGGTCTTCCTCTACCTTGTAAAAGGGAGATAATTACAAACCCTAGCCAAACTCTGGTGCATTTACAGTAGAGAGAGAAAATGGATTGATTGTATTGCTAAGGCCATTAGAGCATCTTCTGATAGTGATACTTACACTTACTTGCACAGTGGACATAGACAATTGCCGAACCACTTATATTGGTGTGTTTCTCCTGTTCTCCTCATCTCCTTCTATGCATTATTATTGTTATTTTCTTCCATTGTTATGCCTATTTAAGCTCTACTATCTCTTTAACTGGTGGTGCTATTTACAGCATCATCACATTGCATCATATATGTTTAGACACATCGTTACTATGTTAGCATGTAAATCTTATATGTTTTGTGTCATGTTTTATGGTCGTTTATACCTATATATATGTGCCGAGTTTTCATTGGTATATTTTTTATATATTATATATGGTATCGTGTTTTGAATATTCACAATTTACATTTAGTCCATATGCTTAAACATTTGGATTATTTGTGCTTGAATTGCTATGTTGCGTGTTTTCTACACTTTACACTGTTGCATGATTTTTTACCTTCTCCCTATGTTTCAGATTGGTATCAAAATTTCTCATCTTGGTATCTTAACATCACGTATTTATGGGAGATTTAGTTTTGGCGGAGTAATTTTTTATTCTATCTTACTTTGTCTATTCCTGAAAAAAATAGGGAGAATGGTATCTTTCCTTTGCATGTTTAGTATCTTTATCATAGAGGGAGGCGTCTTACCTAGGTTGAGAATGTTCTAGACATTATTAGATGTATATCATTTGTGTATTTATACATGTTATATTCACTTTGAATTGAAGGTGTGTTTAAGTGTGCAGGATTATAGGTTTACATCAATGCGGCAAAGTTTTCTGATGTGAATCAAGAATGCGGAATCATTACTATTACACTACACTCCAAATGCTAACTACAACACACCAAATAAAACTAAACAAAGAAAAATAGTTTATTTCTCTCTATATATTCTTTTTGTCAATATTCAAGTCTTATTATAAGATGAAGGCCAAGTGCCTATTTATAGGAGTGATAGCTTTCTAACCAAGCTAAGATCTAAAAAGACAAAAAAGGGCAAGTAATAACTAAAATTGACTAATTAACCCCAATCATATTTGAAAACTAATTAAACACTAAAAATAAAAGAAAATGACAATAATATCCTAAACTTAAAAAATAAAAAAGATAATCTTCTCCCGAGAGCACAACCATGCACCTCGTGTCACCAATACACATCGTTCTCCCTCGCTTCGAAAAATCTCATCCCTGAGCGTGTAGGGTGACTCATCAATGCCACATGATATGAACAAAGAAAATCTTTGAACCGCAATCAAACTAAATCAAAAGTTGTTTGCCCAACTAGAATTAGTCCCATGTGTATGAACCTCATCAATAATGATTCTAATAAACCCAAATCCAGGAGATGTCCCTCAGAGAAATTCGAGCAACCAAAAAATGACGACCATATCCGACTTCTCAACACAACAAGCACATGGTTGATACTTAGTGTGGTGGACCCTTGAATCTGACCGGACGGTAACTCCGACGATCGAACCTTTGTGAGTACGATGGCGAAATAGGCGGACTGAAGACGGTGACATTTTGAAAAGCCGAACCTAAAATGGAAAATAGTCGAAAATGGATCCCAAGTGGGATGCATGTTTCATGGAAGTCTGGATTTGTGTCACAAACAGGCCATAATACCAATTTTGACCAAATTTTACGTCAAATATGGGGTGGGGGATTGGATCGGAGTAACGAAGGCCATTTTTGTTAGGTTTGACAGTGGTTGGACATTAATGGGGGGGGGGGGGGGAAGGGGAAAATAGGGTAAAAATAAGGGTGGGTAGATAGGGGTAAACTGCGAAAGGGCTTACGGTTAGGGCTTGTCGCTGGGGTTTAAAGAGGTGGTGGAGGACAACATGGTGGTGTTTGGACAGGTAGGGTTAGCGTTCTTTGGGCGGTGCAGTTTGGACAGGGAGGTGCTACGAGGGTTTTGAATGGGGGAAGAGATGATGGTTTTGGGGATCCGATGGTGGTGGTTGTGTGGCGATAGGAGATGGATGTGGAGGAAGGTAATGGTGGATGGTGGGGTGGAGGAGGCTAAAAGGGTTGGTATCCCTCCTTTTAGCGGTGATGGAATTTTGGGTTTCTATCTAACTGATTCTCATTTGGATATTTATAAATCAACCTGGTTGAAGGGTTGCTAAGTTGGAATCTTAACTCGATACCCACTTCATGCACCACGAAGAACACCAAGAGTGAAACGCATCTCAACACCAAGAACAAACGCGGCTCTGATACCAACTGATGTGAATCCAGAATGCGAAAGCATTACTATTACACTACACTTCAAATACTAACTATAATGAACCAAATAAAACTAAACTAAGAAGAAGAGTCTATTTCTCTCCCTATATTCTTTTTGTCAATATTCAAGTCTAATTACAAATATTAAGGCCAAGGGCCTATTTATAGGAGAAATTAGTTTGCTAACCAAGCTAAGATCCAAAAAGACTAAAAAGGGAAACTAATAACTAAAATTGACTAATTAGCCCCAATTATATTTGGAAACTAATTAAACACTCAAAATAAAAGAAAATGACAATAATATCCTAAACTAAAAGTAGAAAAATTGATAGTCTTCTCCAGGGAGCGCAACCACGTGCCACGTGTCACCAATATACATCATTTTCAAGCAAAGAAAAGCTACTCATGTTTGTGAGTCTGTCAAGCATCTGTACTCTTTTTCCTTTTTTCGGATCTTTGTACAGAGCTTGACGGCCCATAGGATTTTTGGTTTGGTTTTGTCCCAAAATAGTGAAAGGGGGATATTTGTAAGGATAAATTTCCAATCGAGACAATTTGTATGTAATTGACATAATTTCGGATAAAATGTTTTAGTCATAAGATAGACTTTATGTTGTTGATCCCATAAGTGTATGACGTTGTTTGATGAGGACGTAGTGGCCAAGCATCAAATATTGGATATGTCATTTCGTGTTCAGTGCCATGTTAGTCTTCACGTATACTGAGGATCTCATAGGTATGAATGCATATTAATTATGAGTTCTTGAAAATATTTTAAGGGGGCTATTTTTTTATTTGAAAATTGTTTGGAACTGTTTTTTAATTTTTTTAAAGAAAATTTCTTTTGAGTTTTAGTTCATTAGAACGAGATTTATATCTCATTTGAACGACTTTACATTCTCTTTAGAACATGGATGAAATGAACATCTAATGAGGTTGGACTGCTTTACAGGTAATCTCCTTTGAAGTTGGTTTTAAACGAGATTGCATTGTCATTCGAACGAACCGAGGTTTTCATTAAAATGAGATTATATTCTCATTCGAACAACCCCAGTTTTCATTCGAACAAGTTGCTGCCTAAAAAATTATGCAAACAGTATTTAAAGCATTTTCGACTTAGAATTTTTAAGGACTTTTGGCGAAAAATGTTTCTACACCTATTTACAAAAGTTCCAACCCCAAGTTTCACCCCTATGTTTTAAGATCCAGGTTCCATAATTCCTATGCTTTGAGATCTTAAGTTTAGGTACTAAAATTCATTTCTTTCATCTTGAGAGAACTTATTTCATGTTGTGTACTCGGTATGCGTTGATTGTGGTGTTTGATGGTTGTTGAACCTAATCGGTGGATACCAAAGCACATGTGGACTCGTGTCTTGTGGTAGCTTGTGTTAGTGAATTCATATGATGCACTGTGGAAGAGATATTGAAGATAGAAGGGCATCAAGACTTGTGGGGGATCTAGTTAGTGTGTAAATCTAATGTCTATGCTTTCTGAAACTATATCATAGTGATCTGTTAGTTAGGTCGTCCAAGTTTTTTCCTTTTGTGGTTTTCCTCGTACATCCACATCTTGTGGATTGATTTATTTATTTTATCTTCTATCACCTCGGATCATGCTTTAGGTTAAAAAGATAAAATTTGGTAAATTATTTTTCCATAAGAAAAGTTTAAAATTGGTGCAAAGTTTAGTTGGGTTGATTTTATTTAAAGGTTCAATCTTTAAAATTTTAAAAAATATATATATAAAAAATATTGGACTTATGTTTATTCGAACCGTCCTTGCCTAAGAGTACACCGTAGGGGACATCTCAATGGAATATCGTTCAAATGACTTTGCATTGTTCGTTCGAACGAGGTCTAGTTCGTTCGAACGAGCCTGTGAAAAAATATTTTTCACTTGGTTTCAAATGCAATCTTTTCAAATCTATCTCTTGGATATTTTTCTACATATTTAAGATATACGAACTTACACATCTTTGCAAGCCATTTTTCACTTATTTTGTGATCAAACACTTCGGTTTTTCAATTCCCATTACCTTCTATGTTTTGTGATCACTTTATCAAATCTTGAAGAACACATCACATGTTCATATCTTTGTGGAGTTAATTCTTCACTGCAGTAGATAGGGAAGGAGTTTCCTGAGACTGATTAGTGGACAACGAGCCAAGTGGAGCTTATTGTGGGAGTTGCTGGATCTGCACCACTTTATGTTTTCAACAAGGAAGGAGACATAATTGTGACATATAGTGGATTAAATTTCATGTTTAGTTTCACCTAATTAATAAAGATAAAATTGGATTAGATTGAAATTGTCTTGTTTGGGACCTAATTTACGGATTCTACATTTGACCATATAACCAGACCACTCTACATATTTTTAGATGAAATCATTTTCTCTCTACCCATCCCTTTATTAAAAAGTTAATAGTGTTTTATTATCTCCCTCTCCAAATATACAGAGAGAAAGAGAGAAAATGACTTGAAAAGATTTTCAACAACACATAAATATACAGAGAGAGAGGGAGAGAGAGAGAGAGAGAGAGAGAGAGAGAGAGAGAGAGAGTTTGGACTTGTTACTTGGTAAATGGACTATACCAAGGACCCAAAGTTAATAATTAAATTGACTTCCAAACTGAAATATGAAAATCCTATATCACACCCCATGATATATTTTCTTCTGTATTTAATTGTAATTAATTTCACTATGTAAGAATACAAATTTCCAATTGAGTCCTTTGTAGTTTTGGCTCAACTTCGAACAAAAATGTTTGAGTCATACGATAGAGTTATTTACCATACTTCAAGCCTATGACACTCTAAAGTTGAAGACGAAGTGGCCAAGTTTATAAAGCTTCCTCAAATGCCGATTTAGTGTGCCTCGTTTCTACGTCATCAACAATGTTCCAATGCTCCTAAGGTATGAATGCATTTGATATAAATATAAATATATATTGAAGCTTGGAAATTTATTGGGTGTAATTTATAAAATTTTTATAAATTGTTTTGTCGACTTTGTTTTACTCATAAAATATTTATTAGAACTTGTCATAAAAAATTTTGACTTAAAATGAATTTTTTCTATTTTCTGATGTTCTGGAACGTCGTTCGAAATGCACTGGTATCTCATTCGAACAAGATTACCATGTCGTTCGAACGAACTAGCATCTCGTTCGAATGAGATTGACAGGTCGTTCGAATGAGACTTCTAACGAGATTTCATTTTTCGCTCTGGAAATTCGTTAGTAAAGTCGTTCGAATGAGTTTTGGCAGGAAAATATTTTGGGCAGTTTTTGACAATTTTTTCCACTTTTCCAACTACTTTACCCCACTATCTCTTGCCAGATTTTATTAGTGCGGGAACCAACATTTTTGGATTAACTTTTTCATATCCTACAACCTCCTAGAGAGTTCAACTTTCCAAGAAAAATTTCATTGTTTAGAGTGTTAATTTTTCAAGAAAATCTTTACAACATTTTGTTTTACACCCAAAGTTTGTTTATCCAAGTTCCTCTGTGTATATATACTTTGCTTGGAGTTTGGCACTGATATTATATCAACCGTTTGAAGAGAAGTTTGGGTTTTCTTCTACATCCCACAAAGAAGAAGATTGTTTGCGTTGTCATACCCACTTGGAGAAAGGCTCCTAGTTCGGGTGACGGTGACCGAAAAGGTCCGATCGGTGGATTCCGAGACCGCGGTGGAGCTCTGTGGTTATTTGCTAGGTAGAGGTAGTTACAAGAAGATGCGTCGAGGCTTTAAGGAGTCGAGTCGAGTGTTGTAAGTCATCTTGTTTGTAATTGTAAATTCCGTACTTAGTGGATTTGAGGCTAGGGTCGTCCGAGGTTTTTTCCCATTGTGGGTTTTCCTCGTATATCGTGGCGTACTGATTTATGGTTTATTTTATCTTTCGCAAAACTCACCTAGAACGCAAGCTTAGGTAAAAAGTTAAAATTTGGTTTAATCACTACTTATGTTTAATTTGGTGCTACATAATTATTTGGGTAAATGCTAATTTGATTCAAGTCATCATTTAATTTATTAAAATTAGTTTGGCCTAAATTGGTAATATTAAAAATATGACTTAGTAAAATTTCTAGGACTTGGGTTGAGTTAATATGTTAAAGTGAAAAATTCATTTGTTAATTAATTTAATTTCACTTTAAGTTGTGTTTAATTTTAATTTGAAAATAAAATAAAATTTGTTAATTTGTTTAATTGAACCATCTCCGCTTCCACAACTTTAAAGGGAAACTACTTTTTGTGACGTAAATATTTAAAAATTGGGGGCCTATCGTTTTTCAAATTGGTATCAGAGCGGGAGTGCTAATTTATCGCGTTAAATATCCGTTTTTCGACTTTTATAATTTTTATGCTCCTTGTATTTTTTGGTGGTTCATTTTTTTTACACACTCTCATTTTTTGTGTCTCTCTCGATGGGACGCCTTAATGATAATTTGTCCATTTCTAATGATAATGAAGTTTTTTCTATTCGAAAGGAACTTGGTTATCTTAATGCAATGAAAAATTAAAAGAATTAAATTTGAGATTTGCAAAAAGAATTAAGTTTCTTGAAAATGAAAACTTATGTTTTAAATCTAGAATTGAACTTTGGCAAACCTCACTATCTCAAAAAGATATTTTTCGTGAAAAGCTCATAAACATAAATTACAATTATAATATTTTAGAAATGTCCAAGAAAGAGAGTGATAGTCGAGAAAAGACTCTTAGGGACAAGTTTGCTCACATTGAGGGGGAGCGTGATAACCTTCTAGGAGTTATAGAAAATTTAAAAAAGGAGTCCCGTAAAATTGAGGAGTCTAATTTATTACTTGAGTCCGAATATTTTAAAATGGAAAATGATTTACTTGACTCGAGTAGTAGCTGTAATGGTTTTATCTCTTCTTATTCAAATACTTCTGTTGTTAAAGCTAAGACCATTGTTTGTTTTCAAGTATCAACTTTATCCAAGGACTTTAGAAAAGTTCAGATCTTAGGTAACATTCCTCGTGTTTACACATGCTTACATTATGCTAGGAAAGGTCACCTTAGGTCATTTTGTTCTGATCTTAAAAGAAGCCCTAGGAAGTCTATGTCTAGCATTTTGACGAAACTAAGAATATGTCTCATAAATGAGTTCACTCTAGGCTCAAGTGCAACCCTGTCGCTCAAGTAATAATCCGATAAGTCGGGTATCGATCCTCAGGGAACTAAGACAACGAAGTGGTGACGACGGGAAAATACGAAGGAATCCGAATTTTGACTCTAAAAAGAAAAAGAGAAAATGATTTGGTTTTGGAATTGATTAAACTAAATGCAATTGTGGAATTATGGAAAGATGAAATTATACTAAATTACCTAAATTGCTCATGAAAACTGATTTAAAACTTTAAACTATGTATGAGAAAAACAGGACGGGAATACAATCCCCCAACCCTAGTGTGTTGCAGTTATAATACTAATCGTAAATTTAACTGATTAATTTGACCCGGAATTTAGTATCCCAAGCGTTACGTATACGAGTTTCAAGCCCGCATCATACTTAATCTAAGGATGTGTAAATCGGTATCGCGATAGCAACACTCGAATTGCATTCTAAATCATCCCGGTTACCCAGAGGCAAACGAGATATAAAGATCTACAATTGTTATGTTCCTACGCAATACGGTCGTAATCAATCACTAAATTCAGAAGATTAATGTTATACACATGCAATTAACAAATCAGGTTGGGTTCATGTATCCCGACCGTAGAAAATCTAGCCTATCATGCTGAAAGTGATGAAAACAGTATGTGATTTGCAGAAAAACATGATTAAACTATGGAAAATTGGGAGAATGATGTAAAATAGAATTAAACAGATGAAATTACTTACTAATCTTACCAAATCACTCAAAGTATTAGCTAGAATTACTGGTAATTACTGAAATCTGATCAAAGCTTCAATCTTGGAATTAAAAGAACAAACTGTATCTAAACTAGGGTTTTTGAAAAAGAATGGAAAATTAACTAAAATTCTTCGTGAAATAATAATAATAAAATGGGTTTTTATACCCTACAAGAATTTCGGAGTTTCAGCTGCAGTAGGAGTCTCTTTAGGAGAGGATAAGATTTCAGCATCTCGATGGCCGGACCGGTCCGGGCCTTAGGCGGGCCGGTCTGCCTCCCAAGCGGATCGGTTCTTTTATTTCTGTGGTGGGCTGGTCCGGTGCGGACCGGTTCTTTTATTTTTCACCCTTCTTTCATTTGCTTTCGATCGGGGGTCTTCTGGAGGTTTGCACAGCGGATCGGTCCGGGGTAGGGGCGGACCGGTCTGCTTGTTTGACTTTTTCTCTCAACTTTGATTGCTCATATCCTTTGTTCCAGGACTCGGATTGAGGTGCCGTTTCTTCCTATGTGCTCATGAATGAGATATCTTCAACTTATCTTTAGGTACCTCATCTGAATTCCGGGTAAAAATTATGCTTTGGCCCTTTTAACTTTCCTTCTTATCTTTCTTTATTCTTCCGGTCTCCTTCTTCCGTTCCTTGACATCAAATACCTGTAAAAGCAATACAAAATACCAGAAACTCGGTGCACTCGTTAGGAAAAGTCAGTAGCATGATTATGGGATAAAGTCAAATCGATTACGTTGTTCGAGGTGCTAAAAGTAGCCAAATTAAGGGATAAATTAGGAAGAATTTATGCCTAATCACATTTCATTAGTTTCCATATCCCATCATTTTAAATATACATCTATATGGGTATGGAAATCATTTTTATACGCGCTAGATATTAGATTTGTGATTCTCATTTTCTTTCACATGAAACCTCCCTTTCTTAATTTAAAGGTTGAATGTGTTAGTTTTATTTACATACTCTAGCCTTTTGTGCTTCGTATTATATATCATTGCTAGGTGTATGCATGTTTAATCTTTTTCTAGTCTATGTTCCATGCTTAATCACATGCTAGAATAATGATTTTTATTTATCTTTTGTATTATATTTCCTTCATTTTCATTTGCATTAAATGAAAAATACAAAAAGATTTTTGGTTTATCATTTGTGTTTCATCTTTTAGTAATTTAGGCTTAATGAAAAATACATATGATTTTTGTGTGTCTTTTGAGTAAATATTTTTGTTGTTTGGTTTAAAATTTTCAAAAACTCAAAAAGATTTTTTTGTGTGTGTGTATTTTAGTTTGACACACTCTATGTGGCATACACTTGTGTTAGAATCCCTTCTTTTTCGCTCTCATATGGCTAGAACTTTTGGCTTAGATTGTCAATCCTTATTATGTTCTTTACCATGCTTACATGGAGTAGTTGGATTTTGTGTTGATATAATGGATTCTTTTTTTATATGCCTCGATTCACACATGCAAGAGATCTTTTGAACTTTAACTTCACATGTTATATTTGAGCTTTGTGAGGTGTTCTCCTACCAATCTTGTCATCTACATATTTGTGACCTAGGAGGACTAGTGCATGTCAAAATCCGTTGCACGTGAAATTTGTGAGAAATAAAAATATTATATATAAATGTGCATGGGGAAGGGCTCCGAAAGGAATTATTATCCTTTGTGAATAGTAAATCGCCGTTTGTTTGGATCTAAAAGATATACGCTGTCCAAAGGCCTAAAAATAGAAAATATGGCATTAAAAAGAAAAATAATTGCCAAGGCCTATTTTTGTTTGATATATTCATTCAAATATATATTCTTATTGAGGGAGATTGGATGGTATATCAACGGTTTGCACAATGTCCGTTTATCCTAGTTGTACTTTCAATGTCATGACTCTATTGATTTGTAGAATCATCAATATGCTAGGCTTGTATGCATTGTGTATGTTTGTTCATTGAGTTCAATCTTTATTGTCACATGAGATTATATTCAAATATGATGAAGTTTGCAATCAATTGAGAACTCCTTGAACATGTTTTAAGTGATTGGGTCTAAATTTAATTGTTGCTAGTTCACTCCTCAACACTTCCGTTTTCATATGACACATTTTTGCCATACGAGTGAGAAAATCTTATCTTATTTTGTGTCATTTGTGTGTTTATATCTATATATATGTGCGTGTGCATCTTTGGTATATCTAGAATATGTATATATATGATATTTTTTTTTGGTCTTTGCCTTGCTTTCTAGTCCATCTATGCTTTAATTATAATTACTATCTATCTTGTTGCATTCTTTGTTGATATCATATGCTTAATAGTTATGTATCATATTGGTATCATTTTCTTTCATCTTAATTAGTATCCGTTATTTTTTGCATGGATTAGTTATGATTTTGTTGCCCATGTGCTTTAATGAATCTTATCACTTTATGCGCTATTGCATGTTTAGCTTGTTATCCCATTCTTTTCATCCCTTGTTTAGTTTATGGGGAGTATATGATTTAATTGGGGGAGATAAGTTATGTTTTGATTCTTTAGACTTTGTCTATTCCTGAACAAAAAGGGGGAGAATGATAGGAGGAGAAATGGTATCTAATCCTATTGTAATCGTATCTTAGTTTGGGAGATTTAACTTAGGGGGAGTTTCTATCTTCTTAGGTTGATAATAGTTGATAAAAAAAATGGGAGAATTCATTTAGGGTGAGTATTTATTTTATGCATTTAATATTCTTGATATTCCCTATGCATTTCATAGTTTGTTTAAGTGTGCAGGATTTCTTCTAAATAGCAACGTTCATCATCGGGCAAAGATATTGATCCTTGGGTTGTTTGAGTCAAGCTATGTATTTTTATTTTGTGTGGGAAATTTTTGTAAGTATAGTAGATCTTGACAGCCCTTTAGGATTTTTGTTGATTTTTGTCCCGAAAAAGCCAAACGGGGAGATTTGTAAGGACACAAATTTCCAATTGAGTCCTTTGTTGTTTTGGCTGAATTCCGGACAAAAATGTTTGAGTCATAGGATGGAGTTACTGACCATCCTTCAAGCCTATGACACTCTAAAGTTGAAGACATAGCGGCCAAGTTCATAAAGATTCATCAAATACCGGTTTAGTGTGCCTCGTTTCTACGTCATCAATAATGTTCCAATGCTCCTAAGGTATGAATGCATTTGATATATATATATATATATAGGAGCTTGGAAATTTATTGGGTGTAATTTATAAACATTTTATAAATTATTTTATCGATTTTGTTTTACTCAGAAAATATTTCTTAGAACTTGTCATTAAAAGTTTTTGACTTAAAATGAATTTTTTCTATTTTCTGATATTCTGGAACGTCGTTCGAAACGCACTGGTATCTCATTCAAACGAGATTACCATGTCGTTCGAACGAACTGGCATCTCGTTCGAACAAGATTGCCAGGTCGTTCGAACGAAACTTTTAACAAGATTTCATTTTTCACTCTGGAAACTCGTTATTAAAGTCGTTCGAACGACTTTTGGCGGGAAAATTTGTTGGGCAGTTTTTGACAGTTTTTCCCACTACTTTACCCCATTGTCGCTTGCCAGATTTTATTAGTGCGGGAACCAACATTTTTGGATTGAATTTTTCATATCCTACAACCTCCTAGAGAGTGTTTTTGAGAGTTCAACTTTCGAAGAAAAAGTTCTTTGTTTAGAGTGTTAATTTTTCAAGGAAATCTTTCAAACACTTTTGTTTTACACCCAAAGTTTGTTTATCCAAGTTCCTCTCTATATATACTTTTCTTGGAGTTTGGCACTGATTTTATCTCTACCGTTTGAAGAGAAGTTTGGATTTTCTTCTACAACCCCCAAAGAAGAAGATTGTTTGCGTTATCATACCCACTTGGAGAAAGGCTCCTAGTTCGGGTGACGGTGACCGAAAAAGTCCGATCTGTGGATTTCGAGACCGCGATGGAGCTCCGTGGTTATTCTCTAGGCAGAGGTAGTTACAAGAAGATGAGTTGGGGCTTGAAGGAGTCGAGTCGAGTGTTGTAAGTCATCTTGCTTGTAATTGTAAATTACGTACTTAGTGGATTTGAGGCTAGGGTCGTCCGAGGTTTTTTCCCGTTGTGAGTTTTTCCTCGTACATCGTGGCGTAGTGATTTATGGTTTATTTTATCTTTCGCAGAACTCACCTAGAACACATGCTTAGGTAAAAAGATAAATTTTGGTTTAATCACCACTTATGTTTAATTTGGTGCGACATAATTATTTGGGTAAATGCTAATTTGATTCAAGTCATCATTTAATTTGTTAAAATTGGTTTGGCCTAAATTGGTAATATTGGTAATATTGAAAAGATGACTTAGGCAAATTTCTAGGACTTGGGTTGAGTTAATATGTTAAAGTAAAAAATTCATTTGTTAATTAATTTAATTTCACTTTAAGTTGTGTTTAATTTTAATTTGAAAAGAAATTAAAATTTGTTAATTTGTTTAATTGAACCATCTCCCCTTCCACAACTTTAAAGGGAAATTACTTTTTGTGAAGTAAAGATTTAAAAATTGGGGGCCTATCGTTTTTCACACTAAATAATTATAATTTCACTCAAATTTAATTATTTTAAAAAAATTGAATACTAAGGACTTTTTTGCAAATTTAGATAGCTTATAATATGATTACCCTCCAATAGCGTAAAATACCCACTTAGTGAAACTCATTGCATCATTAATCGATTTTCAATAACATTTTATTTTTTTTCTTAATCTCAAACCTAACTTATTAGATACTTTACAAGATATAAATCCACTAGCCATGTTTATTGGTAGAATACAAAATTATCAACTTATCATGGAAGGGTTATAATCCAAGATATTCAAAATGTGTATTCTTCCATAATATGATCTAAAAGATTCCCACATAATGTCTTCACAATTTTCATAGATTTAGATCCATCAGTTTGAATTGCACCCATAATAATCAAAGAAATAATTATGTGACCATTTCCATCCTCAAAATTCTCCATATTGAGAATCTAATCACCTTTTGTGAACTTTGTGAGATTGTGAAAGTATAATTTAGTCATCATCTGGACTTGAATGTCTCGTGTGGTCCTGTTTAATACCTTCCTGATGTACCGGTATAATTCTCTTTGAACAATCATCCAAATTCTTGAACCATCAATTTCCATAGTTAATATAATCTACAAAGATTGTACACGTAACTTTACTGATAGTATGTCATTTCCCTATCTTGCTTGTGAACTATTCTATTGCACTCGAACCAAAATTTCAATCTTTTATGATCAGGATGAATCCAACTCCCCAAAATTCCCACTAAGTTATACGTACAATATATACAAGAAAAATATATATCATTCTCACAAGAATGATTCTTATTTCAAAATGAACCTGACACTACTTTCAAAATAAACATCATAAATGATTTTAAGACTAAAACCCCAATAATTACAACTCCTATGAATACAATTGAGTGATAAATACAATTCTCTAAATGAACTAGAATTATACAACTGAATGTACAAAGTAATGTAATACTATACAACTGAAAGAGAAAGAGCTCAAGACTACACATATCCTTAGTTGCGACCCATGATAAGGAATTAACATTGATAAGCCTAACCTCTAATCCCTCCAATGAAGCCTAAAAATATTAGTTAATAAAAGAATGCCAAAACCCTATGAAAGAAATATTTTATGTAACTCGAACAGAGAAAATAATAGAGTATATTGAAATAATTCAAACCTTAAGATGCATAAAATATGAGTCTCCAAATACATAACCAATGACTTATATATAATATCTCATAATTTCTTAAGTAGTAAGTAACATAGTTCTAGGATATAATATATGTATATCATTGGTAACATGTACCCTTCATGATAATCCATAAGTAATCCCTAATTACAAAGGTTTCTACTCTCACATGTGAGCTATTCAAACTAACAAAGTTTATCTCATACTTGAACACTAATTACTAACCACCTACTCATATACAAAAAACTATTTCAATCCAAATTCTATTAAGATATATCATCTAATTAAGAATTAAATTATCCCATGAATCACAAACAAATTAGATTCCGTGCGTGGGACATAAAATCCAAACAAGTATATCACAATAAAATTATTCTCCCCAATCACATAATAACACAATTTATTATTCAATAAATACTCGTTATTACATGTAATCCCATACTCAAAGTGAGGGCCACCACTAGATACCCACGTTATATCACAACATTATTGATTATATTGAAAGTATTCAACTACTAGCATATTAACAACATAAGTACACTCGACCCTTGTGTAACACCCCGTAATTCTGAGTAATTAAAATTTATTTTATCCGGTCACTTTTAAATTACATGTGTGCCATAATTTAATTGAATAAAATATAATGTGTTGATTAAAATATTAATCGGGAGAGAAAATAAATAATGTTTATTTAATACAATTACTAAGTGAATAGTGACTTATTATTTTACGTCATAACGAATGATAGTGACGTGACGGTGTTATATCTCAACAGGGTGTCATGTGTAAACTATATGAGGCTGAGATAGGAGATTTATATAGAGTGACTCGGATGATGATTTCGAGGTCACAGTTGATTCTGAATGGGTCTAAATAGTCGAAATAGTATACTCGTGTGTATTGTTTGGGTCTCAGAGCGATTTTAGACCAATCCGGCACCATATGAATGCGTTGAGGTCATTTGGTAGACTAGGGTAGAAAGAAATCCTTTGAGAGAGGGGCTAGGATTACTAACATCTTAAGAGAGGAGAGGCCATTAGAGAGGAAGAAAAGAGAGTTCTTGGAGATTCTACACCATTCTTGCATCGCCTTTATCACCAGAATGCAAATCGGAAAGAGAAAAAGGCACTTTCATCATCTAAAAACAAAATCATACATGTTATTATAAAGAAAATTTGTATCTTGCGATTTATTTAAGCATGTTATAATACCCATGTGGTGTAGGATTTACATTTCAAATGAATTCTTAGGAATTAGATGGGGGTAATCCATGATTTAATATAGGAATGAATGTAGAATAAATTCCTTTATGTAGAGGATTTGAAATTAGATGATATGTGATGAATAAAACAAAAAAATTTTGGGTATCTTGCTGATTACACGCGAAGAACACCATAAAATAGGGTTTTGAGGATTATGGGGTTTAAATTTGTTCTTGGATAGATTTCTTATTAATTTAATGTGTTCTTTACGTTAGAAATTGTCCATACACATATATTTGATGTTTGATAATGTTGGTGGGGAGTTTGGGATTGTTTGATATAGGTTTGAATAATTAGACATGGCTAGAACATGTAACAACAAAATGAAGAAGACAAAACTGTTAGGGGCGAATCGATTCGACTTAATGACCAAAATTATTCGATAGGAGAATCAATTCGAGTTCTTCATCAAATCAATTCGGCTGCCCTGATTTGGCCAACTCCTTTAACTTATGCTCTGAATTCACTAATAATTTATGGTGAGACTTTTGAGATAATCATAAACTATAGTGAGGGATATAGTAAATTGCAGTAACCTATGGTAGGGTTAAGGTTCACCCAATGAAGAAGAATTAAGGATAGGAATTATCGGGCATATTGTGATATTTAATGAATTCGCGAGACTTTGAACATGTCACGAAAAGTATGAGTGAACCTATGATTCAGGCCAATAGTGTATGATTGTATTAGCTACTATTAAATAACTTAAGGGGTAACTAGGACCCTTTGAATAGTGAACGATACTCGAAAATATATGATAAGAAGTTATAATTGTAAATCGATAGTACGTTGAGTAATCGAGAGATATATACTACGTACGACTTTATATGATGGTTTGTATGCATACCTACTGAATATATGTATATATAGGTTGGGTGAATACCTACTGTTGTGATTTGGTTATGTGTGTGAACATACCGATATTTATTGCTATCATGGGACGTTCCACGTAGAGAGCGATCCCACCTTACCGATTCCGGTGATGTCTGGATGTGTGCCCCAGAACATAAAACTTATGGTGTCTCGCTATGTGTTATGTATTAGTGATATTGACAGGTCGTTTGGGTACATTAGGTATGTGCGTATTCCAAAGGCTTAGAACTATGTCCGCCTCCATTGTGTGTTATTTGATTAAAGGTTCGATGAGACATTCCGAATCGATAGTCCTTGATTTGATATAAGAGGTACATGGACATGATAGCAGAGTATACAAGCATCGCGATGGACATTTTGGGGGATGCTATAGTTGTATATATTATAGTGTGATAAATATATACAAGTGTGATTAATCTAGTTATGTGCGATGGTTGAACTAATATATTTTGTATATCTAAAAGTCATTTAAGTAGATTAACTTAATAATGATTCAATAATAATATGCGATTAATATTAATTATTGGTAGTACAAAAATGTATCGTATGGGCGGTACTGGGGAGCTAAACCTTTGTTGGTAAGTAGATACGTTTGTCTAGTTAGGCTGGGTAGCATAGATAGGTAGGAGACGTTAGGTGTTCACTTTAGTAGAAAGGTGATGAACTTAATGGAGTGCACGTGGAACTAATGTGTGTATCTAATAACTGCTTTTAAACTGTGATTTAAATTCTTGCAAAATATTTTCCAAAGGTTTTGGCTCTGACCCTTATGAAATCTATTTTTCAAAACGTTTTAGGTGTCCAGTCACAAAGACGCCAAGCTTGATGGTTCATTCTAGGGATGTGTAGTTGTAGAACTTATGGAGGCTTTCATGATTGATATAGACGCTTCAGTTATTCATTCCTAGATTAGGATTTTAATTTCAATATTTCATTTCGGCATGTTTCCCCTTCAAATGATTCAACATTTAGACTTTTTTTCAGATTTAGTTTTATTTACCTTTGACTTATAGTTAGATTTTGTTTTGGAAACCAGTGCTTTATTCAGTATTATTTATTCAGTTATTTATTATGTAATTGGTTCAAACTATTATATTGCACGGATGATTCGGTTATTTCATTTTTATTCCTCAGGTTGTTATTATAATAAAAGATCAAATTTGGCACTGGTTTAATTTGACATAGGTGATTAGTAATTTAAAAGTTTTCGATAGTGATGCTAAGAATGAACCAAATGAGATTCCTTATTATTTTGATAAAGGACTGATCACCCATAGTTAAAATAGGTGGGTATCACACCATGACCCCTACATATAGATTCGCCATGTAGCCCCTCCATAAATTGATAACTATCATATCCATAACACGACTCCACTCAACCCATGGCCATAAAAGGTAGAGCCCACAAACGACCCAATAATTGGCACCCGCGTGGACTATCCCTAATTACCAGCTACTAATATAACCAAAACAAGATTCTACTCGACTTATAGACATAAAAGATAGAGCACACCCACAACTGAACAACAAATTAAAAATATGAGTCCATTAATATATGTCACTCCCACAACCCAAAAGAAAATATCTAAGGTCTATCACTACACCTATGGGGATCGCTCATGCATTTACTAGTCTTAATTGACTAAAGCATGTCTCAACTCATAAAATTTTAAACACATATCAAGGGGAGATCAATACACCATCACACCAACGAAGTACCCATATACCAACATTGATCTGGAGGGATCAAGCCATATGGCTCCTCATGAGGATTAATTACCTCAACACATAAGATCAAGATAATAATATGGACTCGCTCATCACCTACTTCATCACTTAGGGTTCCATATATGGTCCAACCACTCGTGTCCTATTAAATAGCTCACTAATTGATTCTCAATGAACTTACCATAATCGTTGTATGTTCACACACATAAAATCATTCAATAGTCATACAAAAACTAAATGGTTATACATTACCCATTAGCATTATAAAGTTCCTAACCGTTAGTTAAATCTCAAAAATTATTCTGATGAAATCTTAGGTAATAAGGCACACGCTAGTCTTCCTAAACTCTTCTATTACCCAAGCCATAACTAAACGTGATCCTAAGTTCGATTCCATAACTGAACCATCTGACGTTAGAACACAATTGGTGATTTAACTCTCAAAATATCCAAGCAACCTAATAGATAATTTTCCTCCATAATCCTACTAAACCGCCCTTACCGGTCCCAAAAAATAATCAATCATTTCCCTAAATAACCTTAATCTTGTTCCACGCACCAATCTTCATCAAACTCAAAATTGTCAATCTCACTAACCCCAATCAATTTGACCCTGAACCTCCCAATTTCAACTTTGATAATTATGAGAATATTCCACTGAAGTTCCCTAATTTAATCTTAATTCATTTCAACCACATATTTATTATTTACTAACTATTTCATGTCAAATGCTTCATCAGCATAATATCTAAAACCTAATATATATGAATCTCTAATCAACATCCCCATAATGATAATGACAACCTATATATAAAACCTTAGATTAGAAAATCATTAATTATAGGTCAATTATCCACAGCTAATTCAATTATTTATTTTTATCACTTATAGAAGGATCTTAAATTTGATAAATAATTATTTATTTTTTAAATATGAATTATAGTTACTAACGGGCCTCTACTGTTAGAAAATTAGACAAAAAAGAAATAAACTTATGTTATAATATAACAACTATTCGTTACAAAATAAAGAGTAAGAGTATAAATCCATTAGTAACACATAATTGGTAACAAAAAAGTCTGTTGGTGAGTAAGAATTAGTAACGGTAAAAGTTCATTGATAAATAAGGCCATACTTTCAATAAATATATGATACTAATCTTTCCCCGTTTCTTTTCTCAAATGGAAAATTACCACTAGAAAATAGTTTTGTAATTGTAGAATACGACTACTCCCTTCATATTTTGGTGTAGTGGTAGTGCAGAACGATCTTTTTTCCCATTATGGGCTTTTCTTCGTATGACTTGGTATTGTGTCATTGTTTACCCTATTCCATTTATATTAAATAACCTATATTTGAAGATGATTTTATTGTTGTCAAATTGGTAAAGTTATCATAACATAGACCAAAGTTTTATCTATTGTACCTAAAATTAATTGAAGAAAAATATTTCTTATATTTCGATAATAATTTTAACTGGGTAACTTATCTTAATTTATGTTTATAGCAAATAGCACTTTAGTAAGTTAACATTACGTAATTATATTTCTAATATACTCCCTTTAAATCCTAACTTAACCCCACCTTATGGAACCCCAAACCATATTCAAATTCTTTCAAATGTTTCCCAATGATTTACCCATCACCTAGTCCTGATTTCCCATCTTTTTTACACCCTTTGGGATTTCAAATGGCTCATAAGTCAAACCGAATAACATAACATACTTTATCCCATAATTTAGAACAAAAATATCTGATTTAATTTATCCAATTATATAAATTATTTATGATTTACAATTGAATTAATTATTCAAATATATTAATTATTTAAAATCACGAAGTACTATAATAACAAAAGTGGCAGACTCTGCCACCAATTTATCATAATCTCTTGTCTTTACCTCGGGCCAATTGTTCTTGAAATATTCCTTTCACTTGCACTTGTAACACATTTTTTTACAACCATTTAGTTTGATATTTGAACTTAAAGATTATTATTCCACTTTGCCTTATCTCCTCGCTACTACCCCATGTAACCAACTCATTGGATTGAGAATCGCTCTTCTTAATTTTTCTCTCCTCATTTCCCAATGATTCCAAAGATAAATCGTCAAACTTCATTTCATCTTTCCCATAGAGAAATGGTGTTCTTAAGTGATAAATATGAATCCTAAAGTGAATTTACAAGTAATAAATATATATTGGCATCACCAAGATTTTTGAAAATTGACAGGGGTTTAATATAAATAAATTAGAATAATTTTTTCTTAAGATATAAATGTTTGTCTATGTTTTTCAACATAAATTTCTCTTCCATTTTCTTTTATATTGACCACTTAAATTACCCCTTCATCAATATACTACATTTTTTATGAGATTTAACTAGATAAAAAATGGGAAATTCGGTGGGCTAATGTCCGGGGGGAGGGGGGGTGAATAGGAAAAAATCAGAATTAATGGCCAATTTAAAAGTTGCTTGTTTAACACCATGTAATTCAAACTCGCACCCACTTAGGTAATATTTTAAAATTTTATCCTAAAATGATTATATCTAATTTTAGTTAAAGGAAATTGTTAAGAAATAGTTCAACTCCAATTCAAAAGCCTTTGAGTTCAATTGCAACTAACTAAGATGAATAATCTAAACCTAGATCCATTTAAATCCAAATTCAAGTTAATTTGTGATTATGTGAGATCTATCCAAATTAGTTTAATTTAATTAAAATTATTTGAGATCTAAACATCTATAAATCTAAATTAATTGTAGATCTGAGAATATGTGAGGTTGTGTGTTATGAATAAAAATAAATGTGAGATAAGCAAACACCAAGATTTATGAGAAAAATCCCCACATAGGGGAAAAAACCTTGGGATGCTACAATTAATCCACTAGAAAAATAAATACTTTCACAAGATATCATCCATTTACATAGCCTGATCTCCCTTACAGCTCTCATAATCCACCAATTCTCAAAACTCCACCCGATTTAGTAGTTTTCATCTAAAGCTCCTTTATAGAGAGAGGGAAATCCACTTGAATTAGCTTTCACACATCTAACTTGGAGAAATTCAGTCCACTTCTTTTAAATTTTCCTATATTTGATCTGCCAACTAAAGATCTTCAATGGAAATAATAAAGGCTAGGTTTTCTAAGATTATTTTGACGAATAACTCAAAAATATCTCACAAAATGTTTCAATAAAAGTGAGGTAAACTCAAATATCATTTAGGGTTTCAAGAGAGAGAAAGGAAAGATCTTAAATTTTAAAATTTCGCAAAGGAAAGTGAGAGTTCTAATTAAAAAATGGAGCCAAAATGCATTTTAAAGTGAAAAAATAAATTCTTTGCTTTCGCAAAGTCTATGTGCACAGAGCCCTTTTTAGCCATGTGCACAGTCATAAAAATGACCACTATGAAACGTAATTGTAATATATATGAACACGAGGGCAATTCACTATTGTTCACATGGTTTGGTAAGAATGCAATAACTTATAAATATTAAAGGATAAAAACAGGTGTAAGAAATGTGACTTTTCAAGGATCAGAATAGGTGCAAGAAATGTTGGAAAAGATATGGGGGCAAGGAAAGGACATCCTAAAGTGTACCTGTGGTTATATACTATATATTAAAAGGTCCAAAATTCCATTAGAGTCTCTAAGTCGATGACACAATGCAATGCAAGTTGTCTCAGATACAAATGGAGGCATGTAAAAAAATCAAACATCTAGACACACAAGGACCGCCAAAGATACGTCCCTGAACAAAAATAAAAACTCATAAACGTCTGACAAATAAAATATTTTGATATAAGATAATCTAGAAACAATTTTTTACATTTTTGCAGATATTGTTACATGTTAGCAAGTCGTATTCCTTCCAATCATCTTCTGACATATTCATGGATTTAGCCATAATGACTTTTAACGCCTTATACAAATCTTATTGGATTAAAAAATATATAATATAAATAGTCACATGCCAAAAATATTGGTTTTAATATCAAACTTGTCCAAGTTAAACTCTATCGCTGACACCTTTACATCCTTATATGTAAACATTCTTTAATCCCCAAAATGATTTCTCAAAAATAAACGAATAGTCAAAGAATAAAATCCCGCTTAATAATTTTATCAACTACCTAGGATGAACACAAGGCAAATGTAATACCCCGTATTTTTATGTCTTTTAAAATTGGGGATTTAATAAATTTAATTGAGATCTTAATTTAATATTAATCCGGAATTTTATTTCAATATTTACTAGCGTGATGAGAGTTAGTAATTATTGGGGATTTGTTGAATATTACTGGATGAGTAAAGTAATATATGAAATTGATTTTATTAATAAAGTCATGAGTGAATAATATGGAAATTATGGAAATTTAAGTCGGGACACACCTGTGTCGTATCAGAACTAAATTATTATTAAAAAAAGTGAATAAATTATAAGTCACTCGTATGGTCGTTTCAAGTGAGCCAAAGTGTCCGTAAGGGTCGATATAGTCAGAAAACTATACCCGGGGGTTTAGTTTGGGTCTCGGGGACTTTTTAGGAGTAATTGACATCCCGGGAGGGTATTATAGGAATTTTATATTTTTGTGTAATTAAACTGGCGAATTTTCTAAGGATATATCAGCCATGAGGAGTTGTCTTTTAGGGTTAACAAACACAGAACATTAGAACAACCATTAGAGAATAAGGTGGAGAGTTTTCCAAATAATCCAAGGCCTAGAACTCACTCGATTGCACCGCCACCACCACCAAAAAGTAGATCGCACGATGAGGAACGCAGCCATCTCTTTTTCATCAACAAATTAGACCCTTGAATCCCAGAAAAGTATCTATCTTGGTGATTTCTAGTTGATATTCCTTCCATGTTAGTCTAGGAATGAAAATCGTGTGTTTTAATTGAAGAGTTATACGTTTTGGAAGAGAATTTATATGTGTTGTAGGGAGAATCCATGTAGTCTGAAATCTTGATCATATGTAGAGGATTACCCACGAGTTTATTAAGATATTTGTGAAGAAAATCTGTATTAAAATAGAGGTTTGTGATTGCTCATGCAAAATTTGGTTTTATAAAGAAATCTGGGATTAAACCTCTTTTTGATTGATTCGTTGAGGATTTATTGATGTTGTTACGTTAGAACTTGTTTATATATATTGCTTATACATTTGGATTACTTTGATGGGAGTTTGGGATGAAATTATAGAGATTTGGAGGTGTTAGAATGATTGAACTCGTAGGTTGAAATTTGCAGAAAACTGGGCAAGAACTTCTTGATCCATCGATCGACCAAGAGCATCGATCGATCGATCCCTCCTAGAAAACTGCATACTTTTCCACTTTTTGTTTAATCCTATCAAAATGCGTAGGAACCCTTGATTATTATCGATAGAGTATAATGGGTTATGAAGAGGACTAGTAGGTTCTAGGTAGACCCCGTTGAATGAAATTTAATGTGGGATGAAATTGTGGGTTAATGGGGAGTTATTCATATATAGGAAATTGTGCGTACATTTATTGAAAGATTGAGACTCGTAAAGGATTTAGACCAGAAGTTACGTGAGAGTATACCTACTGAAATTATACTTAGTGAGATAGAATACTTCGATAGATGAGAAGTATGAAATAAATTATAAATGACAATAAAAGAGACGAATCCGTTATGTGAGATAATTGAGTAAAATTTGTGCTAAGAACGGATAATAATAATTATGGGTCGTGGACGAATCTAATTTGGAAAATGTGAATATTTATATGTATGACTGTGTGATTGTGAATATATTATGTATTTTTGTAAAAATCATACCCCGTCTACTTTCTATCACAGAGGTTTCACGTCGGGACAGTCTTATCTCAATTCGACCTTTATGGGGGATATTGACTCGTACCCTAGAAGATAGTATCCACGATACAGGCTATCTGAAAATGATAGTCAGATGGTTCTAAGAGACGTGAGGGTATGTGCTGAACTCTTAGGACTTGGAACAATGCTTCACCTCCATTTGTATGTGTTTTGTGTTAATATAATTCGAGAGTGATTCCGAACTAGTATTTCCCTTAGTTTGAGTGATACCGGGACTTGATAGCAGAGTATGCCAGCACCATAGATTTATGTGGGTGTCGATAGTATATATATATTACATGAGTGATTGATATATATATATATATATATATATATATATATATATATATATATGTGTGTGTGTGTGTGTGTGTGTGTGTGTGTATGTATATATATACATACTTCTATATGGAGACTTTTAACTATGTGTATAAGTAGTTAAGTAATGATTAAATTCTTTAGCTTCATAACAAGTGTTCATGAATTTTGTAACGGTACTGAGTGGTTATAAATAACGTAAGAAAATGGAAGAGATTAATTTTTTAAAACTAAATATCAAAGCATTAGCACTCCTCGGGATAAATCTTTATGGAAAATAAGTTATATACACTTATGAGATTGGTAGTATGGTAGGCGTGCACACTAAATGAGAGGTGAGCATTCTCAAGAGAGTGTCGCGCACAAACATGGTGGTTATATTAGCCGGTAAGCATTGTAAATAGTTGCTAAACTATTTTTAAAACTGTTTTACACTTGGGCTCTGACCAGTTTTCTGTCATTTTTTTCTCTCTTGTATATATATGTATGTATTAAAAATGTCCAGCCACAAGGGCGTCATGCTTAGGTTCTTTGGATTGGACATGTTGCAGCTTATGTGGGAGTTACAGGCCCTTATTTTAGACGACCTCGTCATTGACTCAATTCCTATTATAGATATTTCTAGTTAGGGCATGTGTCGCCCGATTTCCTATTCCGTTTGGATTTGTCAGAGATTTATGTTTATTTATATTTTCAGTATTCAGTACTCTTCGAGAGTTAACTTTTGTCAGGATGATATCAGTTATAGTGCTTAAACTTTGTTTGGTTTATCTAGATGGTTTAATTCTTTTGTGTTAATTTCCATCCTTTGTATGTATATGATTCTTAAATTATTGTTTATTAAAAAGGTTTTCATATTGGCATTTAATAAAATGAAAATAGACTTTAAATTGTTTGGACACTTAGCTTATTTATTTAAGGTGTTCAAATTGGAAATAATTATTTTGCGACAATGATGCTGAGAATGAACCAACCATTCACCTTGATGTTAATTTAATAAAGTACTGGTCACGCGGTATTTAATTAGGTGGGGTGTTACAGGTGGTATCAGAGAATCAAGTTCTAGTGTCCTTTAGGATCTGTGCGGCTTATTATGCTTCCAGCACAGCTTTCTTGATATAGAGCCCTATGTTTAGGATTGTTGATTTATTTGGTGTGATCTTGTTCTCCTTCTATCACATATATATTAGTGAATCTTATTTGTGTTCAGGCGTGTTCAAACAAGAAGTATGGCAGAGGAGGGACGTTGGGCGAGTAGCGGGAGGCAGGGCTTTGTGAGGTCGTGAAGTATATTCGAGGATGATGACCGTAGTCTAGGTCACCCCTATTATGGCATGAGAGGCCAGGACTGTAAAGACGTCTAGGACTGTGACAACCCTGCTTTTTAAATCTAATTAGGCTAGCTACGCCCAATTAAATTAAAGCGGAGCGTCAATATGTTGGCATTAGAAACAAAATTTAAATAAATGCAGTAAAGTAAACATGTACACTCTCATATGTGTAACCAAATCATATAATGACAACTATAGCAAGTGAAACCAACTCATAACTATTAACTGCAATAATCCATCAGTAATCTCAAACTGAAAAATATAAAATGCCAATACATGCGGACCAACACAAAATGGGAAAGAATAATACAATAATTCTCTCAAATACCAAGTAAAAACAACGTGATATTAATCTCTGATACCACCCTCAAGAAAAGGGAAACAAGCGACAAAAATTAAAATAGAATAACTCCACAGCTACAGGAATCCTAAGATTGATATGATCTCTTCAAGCTCCATAGTCTATTGTCCATCGGGACGAGGACCTGTCATATATTATATATATAGGAGAGGAACAAGAAGCAAGAAACAAGATAGATGAACGTCAAAGCAAGAAAACAAGCTATAAAATTATAAGATGTACTTATAATGAAAGCACACTAGTCATTACTCGTCTCGAGTAATTAAGTTGTTCAATTACCCAACCAATGTTCCTATGTCGTGACTACCCAACCCAAACTCGAGTAACATGTAATGCTTTGGTTAGTGCATTGCCGATTTGAAGGGGATAAGTCCTTTGATTTGCAATCACAAGATCCATCTCGAAGAGGATGTCAAGCCATCAAGAGAAATGCAAAGGAGGCTAAATCCCAACATGAAAGAAGTAGTGAGAACCGAGATTATAAAGTTATTGGATGTCGGGATTATCTACCCAATCTCGGATAGCAAGTGGGTGAGCCCCATTCAAGTCTTCCCGAAGAAGTCAGGCATGACAATGATTGAGAATGCTAAGGGAGAGCTAGTTCCCCAACGTACCACCAACGGGTGGCGCATTTGCATTGATTACCGGAAACTCAATGCGGGAACTAGGAAAGACCATTTCCCCTTACCATTTATTGATCAAATGCTTGAAAGAGTAGAGGGACACCCTTACTAGTGATTCCCTTATGGTTATTTCGGATATAACCAGATTGAGGTAGATGTACTTGACCAGGAGAAAATAACCTTCACTTGACCTTTTGGAACATTTGACTACAAACGTATGCCATTCGGCTTGTGTAAAGAGCCCGCAACCTTCCAAAGGTGCATGTTGAGCTTATTTAGCGACATGGTCGAGAGAGGACTCGAAGTGTTCATGGACGATTTCAGCATTTTTGGCACCTCTTTCGATCGTTGTCTAGAAAAACTGGAAAAGTACTTTCCCGGTGTGTGGAAAAGAACTTATTCCTGAATTGGGAGAAATGCCATTTCATGGTCACCGAGGGTATAGTTCTTGGCCACATAGTATCATGCAAGGGGATAGAAGTCGATAGGGCAAAAATCAGTGTCATAGCTGATCTTCCCCCACCAAAATCGCTTAAGGACGTGCGCTCTTTCTTGGGCCACGCGGGGTTTTATCGAAGGTTCATTAAGGACTTTAGCGCCATCGCTAGACCCTTGAGAAACCAAGGGTCCTGCCCAGTTGAGAAGTAGCAGGAATGTAATCATCAACATCAATTGACTACAAATAATGAGAAGATAAGGGAAAGAAGAAGACATATTAGTGCACAGAAAAATAGAAGCCTTTTTTCATTAATGAAGGATGAAATTACATCGAACTGAAAAAAGAAAGTTTACAGACTGGAAAAAGAAAAAATACAAAGCAATCCTATCAGATAACTAATTAGCGACCTCAGGTGGCCCAGAGGTTGATGTCCATTTCCCCTTATCGGCATCAACAGGAGCACTGCCCTCGGCAGGGGTGATCTCTGTCGCCTTAATAAGAGAAACGTCAGTAGGGGTCGCCTGAGGAACAGGATCAGAGCCTTCAATGGCTGGGGCAGGGTCCTCATCTACGACTGGCCTCGGCCCTGGGTCGTGCTCGTCAAAAAGGGGAGATGCAACATCCACTCCAGCTGTTATGAGGACCTTGTTCCAGCCCTTCTTGAAGTTCAGACGGCTAATATATCCTATCTGAACTTCAGCATCCTCGTATGCTGCAGCCCAACCAGAATTGTAAGAGTCCTCCTTGGCAGTAACAGCCTCAAACTCCTTCCTCTCCAGCTCTTCAGAGAGAACCCTATTCTCCTCAACAACTGTAAGTTTGCTCGAACAAACCAAGTCATAGGCCTGCCTCATCTCCTTCAGATCCTGGACTGCAGCGTCCTTCTCCTTATTGGCAGTGGCAAGAGCCAAGTCGGATGAAATCCGAGCAGCATCAACGGCTTTAAAGTTGACCTCGAGCTCTTTACCCTTCAGGTTCAAGGTAGAGTTCTCTTGCTCCAGCTCACTGTTTCTCTTCACCATCTCATCGCGTGAATGATACAACACGGCAAAGTCAGTAACAAACTGCAGAAAAAAGAAGGCATTAGAAGAGGGAAACGAAAGAATTTAGAAAAACGTAGGAGAAAAAGGAAAAAACCTTACCAAAGTAAGCCTCTGACTAGCCTGAAGGGCCAATTTCTCCGACCCTACTGCCCTTTGGCGATCAGCCGGGAGGACAGCTCTCTCAAGTAGAGCCGGGGCCAGCTGGGGGGAAATTGCCACAGAGGCCCCCTCGGGCAGCGTGGACACCGGGACTAAGGCCTGCCCGGCCTTCGTCTTCGCCTCTAGCCTCCTTTTCTCCTCCTCCTTCTCACTCTCTTTCTTCTTCCTCTCCTCTGCCCTCCTCCTCTCCTCCATCCTCTTCTTCTCTTCTTCCTTTTTTCTCTCTCTCTCCCTCACCTGCTCCTCTTCCTTCCTCTTTCTCTCCTACTCTTGGGCAGAGGACCGGGAATCGGTAGCCACAGCTCCAGAATTAGATTTTTGCTTCTTTGACCTTTGTGCAAGAAGCACGTGGTCCTCGTCATCATCATCCCTGATCAAGTTCTTCCTTGGAGGAACCATCTCCTCGCTCGAACTACTGGACGTGCTCGATGAATTTCTAGCCTTAGAGACCTCCCCGCGATCAGAGGAACTGCTACTATCAGAGCTGCTCTCCTCCTCGTCCAACCGGATGAGATCTGCAGCAGTCTGTTCGGAAGGATCAAACTCTGGGATACTATCCACAGGCCTTGCTATGAAGCTGGAGCCAACGTTCTTGTACTCGAGTACGAAGGCAGCAGACCTAGGATGCTCTCCGTCACCCAAAGGCTCCCTGATATTCCAAGCCTTTATCAATTTCGAAAGACGAACCTCGCTAAGAGCAAGTTCCAAGTTCTTTGACCTCGCTGCAAAAGAAGAACAGAGAAGAATTAGAAATGTCACAAATCAACAAAAATTGAAGCAACAAGAGCAATGTCTACCTATGTATTCTTCCCCATAAAAGGGAATAGTGAACCTCTCAGATCTCAACCCCTCAAATTGGGGAGAAAACTGTCAGTTTCTGTCAAGGAAGCCTTCTTGCCAATAGTCCTTATAGGAATCAGGTAGGTTTACTACCAATACCCTGTCAGGACTCCTAGCTTTAAGATAGAGGACCCCAGAGCTAGTTCGAGAGAAGGAATAGCAAAAACAAACCTCGGCGAGTCCTAGCCTAGTGCCATACAACTGATTGATTCTATGTACGCCATTAACTATTTTCCACACATTGGGCGAACATTGTGCAGGAACAATATGGAAATAGCCAAAAAAATGCAAAAATAAATCATTAGGAGGAAAAGTGAGTCCTCCTTGGGAAAGCAACAAGACGTGGATCCAGTGGGCATCATCTATATCTCTAACGTTACTAGGAGGGGAGGCACAACACTCAATATCTACCCACTCAGGGATGTTGTAAAACTTCCTAAATTCAGAGATTGACCTATTTCCAATCTTGGCCATTGGAAAACCCTAGAAAAGCCACAAACTCAAAGAGAAAGCACAGAGAAAAAGTACAGGAAACTTACAAGATAGAAGACCAATTCGAACGATGAAGAAGCACGAGCCCAAACGACAAGAAAAGCAACGAGAATGGAGATTGAGAGAAGACGGTACGAAGTGCTAGAACTCACAAGGAATGAGAAAGTGCTGGAAAAATTGAAACGACGATAGAAAAATGCCTAACCCAAGAAACCTTCAAGTTTTGCTAATCACAGTGCACAAGATACGAAGCGGGTGCCGCCAAAATCAGCTTCACAGTTTTTGAAGAATTGCAAAAAAGCCATTATGGCTAATCATTTAAATTTATTGAGCCCATGAACATGGCCCAACAAACTTAGGGGCAATTGTGGGTACCCAGAATTAATACCATGGGCCTAGACGAGTAGCCCAGTTCTGGCGGCCCAAAGTCTAGGCCCCCCACCTCTTATTTTGATTCAGTCTCTTCCCACGTTCCCCTGAAGGGAAGTTATAGGAAGGATCGAAGACGTGGGTGAACCCATCACCCCCACTCACCTAAATGTACATGTATATATTAAACCCTAGGTCCGGGGCAAAAGGACAAGTTGTATTCTCTGTAACCACTCTCCGAAGTATATAGAAATAATATCGACTGCACCACCGTGGACGTAGGCACATCTTTGCTGAACCACGTACATCTTTTGTTGTGTGATTGTCATTTTTCATTCCTTGTTCTTCCTTGGTAATTGCCTCTCTTGTATTTATTTGTGTTGCATAATAATTGTTACCACAAGATTCATTTGATATATATATATCAAAAGTAAATAACCTATTTTTCTTTTCCAAACACATCGCAAATTAGATTTAAACCCATTTAAAATTAATACATCGACAATCTATTCATTCGCAATGGATCAATTTATAAAATTAAACAATTTACACAACCAAACGGGCCCATATAAAATTGTAAAAAGGGTACATGCTATAATTATATGATTTGGATTGAAATAATCAACAAAAATTACTTCTAACTAAGTAAAAAGCAAAATCACCATTCTCCTTTTCAATTTGGATAAAAATATTTTGCCCTGAATTAAGAACCAACCAACGCTAAGGCATGAACATAATGAAGCAAATTAAGACAGCATATACCATTTATTAAGAGCATCCTCTGAAAAATAAGTTTATAAATCCAAAAGCCCCAATTTAACTTTCGTGGGTCAATATGCTTACAGTGGTGAACAATGAAAAATTTTCAATTCAATTTCCTACGAACTACTTTTATTCGTAGGAACTAAAAAATCATTTCTTACAAATAACATTTGTTTGTAGTAAATGATACAGATAAATATTGTTCACAAGAACTCAAATATATAATAAAAATAATTATTTATATTTTGTACGAACTTCATTTGTTCGTAGAATTCCTACAAACAAATGAAGTTCATAGGAACCATTTGCAAATTCAGGAGCCATTCAATAACTTTACCAAATGACTACCATTTCTTCTGTTGAATTTGCTACTATCATTACACAACTGCAGATCATCCAATTTTCGAAGTTACCATTTCTTCTGCCTTTTAGCATCCCATTATGGATGCTCTAAGTGTGTCCCATAAACCGAAGGCTACAAAAAGTGGTTTGATCCATACGGATTATTGAACTGTCATTGAACACTGAATATAAGCAGTAGGATAGGCCAATTTTGCAGCGTATAATGATCAACGATAACACCTTAAGTGCAAATAGATACAAATACAATAAGATCCTAGTGACTAATAGACATAAATCATACAAAAAAAATATTCCATCCTTTCTCCTTAAGAACACAAAAGTTTGTTTTTATATAATTCTTCAGTCCCAAAATAAGAGTCTTGCTTATATATGCCAGACTCAGTAACAAAATAATGCGTGGGTAAAAGTTACTGAATTGACCTTTAATGAAAACCATATGTGAATGCCTTGAAATACTAATCAGAATGATGATATGTGAAACTTACATATGATCCAAGAAAACATAAATCAATACATTATAAAGACATTATGAGTGTGAGATAAAAGGGTTGGATAAAAGTGTAAGTATAAATAAGTATCAACTTCTTTAAAACTACTTAACACATGGAAACAGGAGAAATAAAAAGGAAAGCACTGATACTACACATTTCTTGAATTATGGAGGCCTCAAAGTTCATGATGAATGTAAATTTCTGTTGTAGAAAACACAAATAATTTACAGATGATATAAGAATGCAGTTACCAAAACTTTAAAAATAAAGGAAACAAAAAGGTAAACAAATTTTAGTTTATGAATTTTTTCATGCCCATTTTGACCCTGGTCACGGCTTATGGTATTTGGTGTAGTGTAAGTTTAATACAACATTAATTTTATTTTTACTTTTTTCTTTTATTTTTTGGGTAGCAAATCTCAATTACAGTTTTGAAATTGAAACCGTCAATTTTTGAATTTATGATACTTTCTCAATTTTAATTTATAAAGGCTCATTTTATTTTTTTGTGTATTTTAATTACTTGGAAAAATGCTTTGAAAGTAACATTTTTAAATGTTAAAATAATAGTTTGATTAACGGTAGTTAGAGATAGATGTGAAATGTAAGTTTTGAAAAAATGGGAATGAGAAGAAATGAAGTATGAAAATGGGCCTTAAAAATAAAGTAATAGAGACTTTAGCCCAAGGTTATTTTCCACTTTATATTTAGATTTATAGGACACCAATTTCCATGTTTATAAATATAGTCAGCATGGTATAATAATATTTATTTGTGTGGTCCCTTTAGAGATAGGAGTACACAAAACAGGTAAATTATTATTTATTTTAGTTAAAGAGGTATTTATACCCTTACTCATACCCATATAAAACTCATTTACTCTCTTTTTAAAAATAAACACATAACCCCACCTCACCCCACCCCACTATGCCCACCAGAATTCTCACTGAACAGACTATCGAAATTCTCGTCGTATACCGCCAGAATCCTCGTCGGATCGTTTCTTTCTCCTCGTCTCTCTCTCTCTCTCTCTCTCTCTCTCTCTCTCTCTCCCTCTCCACCTATTGCCTTTCTTCTTTTGGTCCGCACTCGCATTAACATTGTGAGAGCTGAAGAAGAAGGTTTTTCGCTAGAAAAAAATGGAGTTTTCATCAAAAAAATAAAAAAATTTAGTGATAGAGTAAATTTATATGTTTCGATTTTTTTGTTAAAAAATATTGAATATGTGTATTGTTTGATAGATCTTGATAAGTAGATTTCAAATATATAAATCTTTTGAATTTTTGGATTTATAAATTTAAAGTTATGTACTTTTAAAAATTGAATGATTTTTTTTGTATAAATTATCAAATGATATATTGATAATTTTTTATATGATTTGTTGAATAATATACAAAAACTAAATGTATAAAATTACATGAAATGTATTATTTTTGCACACTTAGCTCCTAAAATAATGTAGTTGGGAATCTCGAGATAGTCTCGATATTCGTGAGCTAGTGGGTCCTCTCGTGATATCGTTATTTGAGAGAATAATGCCTTTTTCTTTTTCCTTTGTGATTTACATTAGTTGGGTTTGCTTTTATGATGCTTTAAAACACTCTTAACGCCCTATATGGTTCAACCAATGAACTTAACAAAAGAAGAGCTTTCAAAAACAAATGCACATCTTTTGAAGACAAATTCTGTTCTCACCGAATTTCATCTGGCCGCCATGTCTCCATTATATGACTCTTCCTAAAGATATTATAACTATTAAAAAACGCTACATTATTAATTTAAAATTTTAAAAATTTGAGATTAAGGATTGTTTGATTCAGTATTCAAAAAACTCGATTTAAACATTATTTTTAAAAATAATTTTAAATTTAATTTTTTATGTTTATAATTATTGATGCGCGTTTGGTAACTTATTTTTAAATATTATTTTTTGAAAATTTGAAAAATTGGCTATACATGTGTGTGTGTGTGTACATAAAACTTTCATATGTGATACACGAAAGTATATTTAATGAGATATGTTGGAGAGTTTAACTATATATATATATATATATATATATATTGCATGTATAATTCACTATAAAATTATATACATACATGAATTGATAATATTTTTAATACATATGTACTATATGTATATTATATAGTATTCCATACATTAATAATACATGTATAAAATTATATATAAGTATTATGTATCTATTGATAATGTTATTTAACTTTATATTATTCCATACGTAATTTTGTGTATATGTACATATATATTTTTTATTATAAGAATTACCCATATTAATGTATTATGTATATGTATTATATATCACGGTATAAATGCATTAAAATATTAATAATGAATAATTCTGAGTTGAAAAATAAAAAATAAAAATTATAAAATACCCTCAAACTATTTTCTGAAAAACTTGATTATAACACAAAAATATTATAATTCATTGTTTAAAAACAGGTTGCAAAACGAAAATTATTATCATAATTGTATTTAAACACAAAAAATAGAATTAGTGGCAAACCAAACAGTTTATTGATTATTTTAAATAGTTTGCATTTAATAACTTGAGTCCTTCTATGCCCCTACTCATTTTCGACTCATTAAGTGCGATTCCCTGACATCTCGCACTTGCATTAGATCGTGTTTGAACTCCACTACACCCCATTGGTGTGGTGCTCAAACACGAGCCAATACGAATGACACATCAATAAGTTGCACACAATATGTCAAAAATGAGAATTGCCCTACAATTATTGTTAGTACCCTATCAATATTTGATTCATCATAGTAAAAATGTATTAAAATAAAGAAGTTTTTCATTTAGTCATTTATCAAAAAAAAAAATAATCTAATTCACTTGCATATTTTTTGAGAACCAAGATCTCATCCATTAATGTATAATTTATAATATAAAGCATACACAAACTTAACATGTGTATATTACACAAGTGTGTGCACAAATTATAAAATTTCTTATTCAAATTACAATTTTCCAAAAAAAAAAAAAATTTAAATCGAGTATATACATTATGGGAGATGAATCTTAATGTCCAAAAAAATATGTTAATAGAAGAGAAAACAAATTACTGATCCAGAAATTAAGCCTAAAATTCGTTAAAAAGGTTCTTTTAAAGATTGCTACTAAAAAACTTCAAAATTTGTCTTAAGGAAAACAAAATATTTTTACCTATTAATCTCATTTATTGAGGTTAGGTCTGTCATTGGGTCGGGTCTGGACCCGGACCCGACCCGAACCCGATCCGTATAATAGGGTCTGAGCATATTTTTTTGGACCCGAGATTCGAAGACCCGAATACCCGTTTATTAAACGGGTAGGGTCTGGATCTTATACAAGACCCGGACCCGAAGACCCGACCAGAATTGTACATTATTATTTTGTATATATACACATATATACTATAAATTTATATATATTTATAAATATATCTTATCAATATAACATGTAAGTATTGTATATAAAAATATATATTTATGTATATAATAAATATAAGTAATATATGTTTTATTTATACTAATAATATTCTACAATACATTACAAAATATTTTAATTTAAGATTAAATAATAAAGAAGGGGGATAAAATAAAATAAATATAAAATAAATGTACATATTTGACCAGACCCGGACCCGGACCCGAACCCGAGCTCCGAAGACCCGAACGGATCCGGGTCTGGATCCAATATTGTAGAACCGATGAAGACCCGATTACACGAATCTGGATCTCCCTAAACCCGACCCGTCTCCACCCCGTTGACAGGCCTAATTGAGGTCCCGTTTGGTTGTCCTACAATTGTAAATTGACCCATTTATAAATTGGTCAATTAATAAATTGATCAATTAATTGTGTTTGGTTTCATTAATGAAAAGATTAATTAACTGTCTCATTTTAGCTCATGTGTAAAATTTGAAATTGAATCATTTTCACAAAAAATATGAAATACATTTATTTGAAATAAGAGTCGCATAAAGTACATGTTGTTCTCTTTCCCTCTCTTCTCCCCTCCCTCTCACCCTTTCTCTCTTAATTTGTTTTCATTTTTTTTCTCATTGAACCTTAACATCAATTTTTTAATACCAATTTCATACTACCAATTATTGCATAAAATTCTATTTAAACTCATTTCAAATCTACTCATTTACAATTCACTCATTCACAATAAATCAATTTAGATAAGCAAATGATTTATACAACCAAACAAAGCCTAATTATAAAGTCAAATAGGTCCAAATTTTTTTTATTCTAAAAACCCTATATAAAATATGTTTGCTTCAATGAATCCTATTAAAGAATATATAATAAATATATACTACATATACAAATAAGATTTATTTATAAGAAAAATTAATAGAATCAATGAAAAATTATATTATGTACACAAAATTTGTTTGTCACCCAAAAAAATGGATTTGCTTGCTTAGCACAAGCATTTATATACCCTTCTGTACACGTGTGTTGGATGAAAGTGAGGATGTGGCTAAATAATGCGTTTCATGTTATTGTACACGTACAGTTTGAACATCATCGGTGCGGTAGACCTGTTTACTATTCAAAGATTCTTTAGGCCCACTTGGTACTCATGACCCATGATCTTCAATGAATGTAAAGGGAGATCAAATGGTAATTCATATGAGCAGAACTCAAACCTTCATTCAAACAAAACTAGTCCTAAGCACTCGATTAGGACTCACGACGGATGGATAATCTCATCCTTTATTAATTATTCTATTAAGGACTTTAAAATTCGTTTACTTATTAATTATTTCATTATTCAATAAATCGGAGATAGATAATCTGATTAATATAATTAGTTTTTCGGTCCGTGCAATATGGAGGTGATATATATATATATATATGTATATATATGCGCTTGCCTAAAGGTACAACGAAAATTTTCAAAATACATAATCGCAAAATAATAAAAAATTTCAAAGTACGTAATTGCAAAATCGAAATAATTTCGTTCCCCAACAAAACAAAGTATAATTTTAGAAAAATTGATCATACTTTCCAAAGTCGTACACGGCATAACTCTAACTCGCATGCCTACAACACTTCTTGTATCGTACCACAACCAATAAATATTAGGCAAGAAGATAAAAGTTGTATGTACGTAAAGTAATATTTGACATTTGTCGTATGTAAATAAAGTAATACTTGACATGAATATGATAAAATTGTCTATAAATGAACTTCTTATTCGTCAACATGCATGTGTTGTATTTGAAAATAAAAAGGCATGTGACAAAAACATTGATTTGAGACAATAATTCCTATCAAAGTAGCACGGTAAAGTAGAAAACATTTTGGCTAGGGTATGCCCGCGTCTGAAGCCACACAGATAATTTTAAAAAGTATAAAGTCATGTATAATGTAAATAATAAGTGTTTTTTATATTCTAAGTGTCAACAACTTATAAAATTTAGACACAATCTCCTCTGTTTGTAAGATTATCCACCTTTTCAAAGAAAAAACAGTACTCCAACGATAGTAATTGTTCATACTGGACCTCATATAAACAATATCAATTTAACTAACGGCATACATACTACGCATGTCTATGACGCTTATTAACAAAAAATAAAAATGTCCTAAACACTTCCATAATTTCATCCAACATTTAATGAAAACAATCCGCCTTCATCACTAAATTTACATCACGAAAGAGCAATTCATGGACGTGTAGTTCCTCAAAGGCACACATACAACGCAGTCTTTTGTTTTCCCTGTACCTAAAACATATGCACATATCTTTGGCAATTCGTTGCAACTCAATTTTGAAAACATCTAACGAAATAGAAGTCGATATATGGTAAAGTAATTCTTAATAGAACAAAATTGAGAAAATAATAAGTCCATATAGTATATGAATAAGGGAGCACTTAGTAGTGCCAAATTAGTATAGGATAGTTGTGTTCACTACTATTGTAAAAATATAGTATAGATTTACGACATGTATGTTGAATCAAAGTCACCATCTTGTTGGTCGAAATTTACGTGTGAAGACAATATCGAGTTAAGATTAGAAATATTAAAATTACAAATGAAAAAAATGAAAAGATAAGTTTGGACCAATAGTGGAATATTTGAAAAGTTTAGTAGATAATGATTGTTTTTTCAAACATCATTACTAAGAAGAAAAAAAATAAACAACACATTAGTGTATGTTTGGACTGACAACACTATACTTATTTGATAAAAGGTGTAACTTCACTTGTGACACATCCCATTTATCAATTATTTTTCAGCTTTCTCAATAAATACATTTGCATCATAGAACATATTACTAAATAGTGGCATAAAAAATAAGGACAAAGAACACACTCATCGGTCACTTTTTGCTAACTTATATTTGCCATATTACAAATTTATACAATATATAGTTTCACTATATAGTGAAAAATCAAGGAGCTAGTGAACTCTTAAGCCTGAAAGTGGAATTACACTTAGATCTAGAGCATTAAAACTAATCATCCGAGAATGCAAACATACTTCATAATTAAATTAAACATCATATATGAAAGAGAATATTAAAGCCTAGTAGATTAATTTGGCCATTACCATAGTCAACCGAAGCATTAACAAAGCATAGTGGAACGCCCATACCTAAAATACCACATAGGAATAAATTACCATAATAGCCATATCAAAAGGGGTTGAAAAATTTAAACTCCAATAACGATATGAATAAAAACTAACATTTGACTAATACTCATAACACTAAACAATTTTCGATGATATAAAAAAATCTCAAAATAGAAACTAATATTACACGGAAGCTGGCAATCACATGCAAACTCAATGAACTCAATCCATAATATTCCATACATTAGTTTCTGTTTATGAACCATTCTAAAATAAAATCAACCACATAATATATGTTCTCAAAGAATTTCCTATATTACTCTAACCATCCTACTTTGATGGATAAAAGATGAATAACTTTCTGAAGCATCTTAACAGAACACAAAAAAATGCATTTAGTAAAAAATCAGTATGTTGTGAGTACATACCCAGCTCAATGTCATAGATTTGACATGGATACGAAAATTTCAAACAAATTATGTTAGTAATGTATTAAATTGAAACATATTTTTTTTTATGTAGAGACAAACAATCAAAGAATAAGAACAAACATACTTTTTACGTATGGTCAAATCATGTATACCCACATGAATAAGTACAAAATAACCTTAAAATACCCACAAACTAACCTTCATTGTTAAAATCCTTATAAAGAAAACAAATATAGGTCAACCTCAACAACCAAACGGAGTAAGTATATAGGCAAAACATAATTACAAATAATTTCTCTGTACCAATGGAAATAGATCAGGATCATCATCCATGATATATATTAGAGTTTTAACGATGTAGTGGCAATATGCTACTAGAAGGAGAAATTAAACTTGAATTTTACAAATACCCACTCAAACTCACATCCACCACTGCAAAATATTCAAATGTGATATTCACATCCATCACTACAACAAGTCCAACTATAGCCATACCAAACACAATGCATTTGATCCAATTCCATTTATTCCAATCCACCATATATAACCTAAAAAAAGAATAAAAAAACAAAGCAAAAAGTTAATCAAAACCCTCCTATTGTTATAAGAAACCTTTTCTGCAAAATCCTGATGGAATCACAATTTGATAGAGCCTTATTTTCTATGGTACACCACAATGCTCAGGGTTAAATTCTTACAAAATGATACTATTAAATAGCGTAATTAAAACATCAATAAATGTTTTATAGAAAACATACAAAATGATAATTTTCTTTCATCTCTCTCTCTCTCTCTCTCTCTCTCTATATATATATATATATATATATATATATATATATATATATATATATATATATATATATATATATACACTACTTCAACCACCCGATGAAAGAAAAACAACCCATATTAAACAAAACCCATCCCTTAAAGTTCAACCAGTCTTTGTGAATCCAAGCCCCAACAAGAAATTTGTCAAGCCCGGGGGTAACAATCATTTTGTAGGTCCCTGTATATAACTTTACAAAAACTTTTGCTTGAGCGGAATTAAGTTAAGGATGAATACAAACCAATTTGCTATTTTGAAAAACTCTTTTCAATTTTATCAAACTACACCAAATTGTGACACAAATTAACTTAACCCAATTTTATCTTGTTTAAGGCATGCAACTAGTTGTAACACCCCGTATTTTTGTGCATTTAATATTTAATTAATTCGGGGATTTTAAATTACTTGTGTGTAGTAATTTTAATTGAATTAATTATGACAATATATTTATTTAAATATTAATCGGGGAGTGAATGGTTAATGTTTAGGAAAATTTATTTACTAAGTGAATAGTAATAATTTAATTACGTCATTTCGAGTATTAGTGACGAGGTATACACTTATCTCAGTCGGGAGTCGGTATAGACTAAAGGGGGTGTGAGATAAGAATTTTTATAAATTAATTCGGATGTCAGTTCTGACTGCGCAGTTGAGTCCGGATGGGTCGGGATAGTCAGAAAAGAGTACCCGGGGGTAGCAATTGGGTCTCGGGGTATTTTTGGGCATAGCCGGGCCCACACGGGGTGAGTTGGGCCACTTTAATTAAGCCCATTAGGTGAAAAACGGGAATTAGAGTTTTAACCTAAGTGAGGGATTAGGGTATGGCAGCCAACACAACTTAAGAACCTAAGGTTTGAGAGGGGATTTGGGGGAAACCAAATCAAGAGCAAATTTGGGGATTTTGGAGCAAAATCAAGGGGCTACTACAACGGATCAGACCCTACGAATGATTTCAGGCAAGTGGTTAGCTGTTGTATTTTCGAAATTTATGATAATCAATTCATATCATAGTGATGTGTAAACCAAAATTCGTTTTGGGAATAAATGGGTACAAAATGGGGTTTTTGTTCATGAAACTATTGAATGAGATTCATAGTAAAATTGTTGTGTTGAACATATCTGAATGTAGATATTTGATTGGAATAAGAATTCGGAATATTAAACTGGGGGATAATCTGGATTTGAAAATTGGTTGTAGAACAAGATTGATGGATTTTAATGGGAAAACCCATCTTTAATTATAGTGAGATATCGTATGAATAAAAAAGGGTAAAACAGTTTTAGATGATTGAGACTTGTTTGGGAGTAATTGATTGGTTAAAAATCGTTATTTAAGGTTGGAAAAATGGAGAGGAAAAACCTTGAAAATTCGGTCATGGCTGAAAACAGCAAGCCGAGGAAGACAACCACCTGCTCGATCGATCGATCGACACAGGGGGATCGATCGATCGACGGTCCCAGAAAAGTGACAGTTCGGCCAGTTTGTTTATATGAGGGTTTAATTTAAGATTTAATTCCCTTATTTTTAATTGGTGATAATATTTATATGGGATATATGTTTCCTTAACAATTATAGGGTAATATAATTGGGTCTAGGAGGGTGTGAACGGTATGTCATGAGATGAACGAATTTGGAGAAATAATTCATAATTATGGATAGTGGGCCGAGGAATAATATTCGGGTAATGTAGTTGGGTGGCACTACATTAGTAAAGGAATTTAAGTGAGATATTTAATTATGGACCAAGTGGGCGAGTCCGGGCATGTTGATAATTATAGGTGAACATAATTGGGAAAATTATGGAAATAAAGGTGTGACACATTGTAGGCAAAAATGTGGGTATTATATTATGAGATGTAAATTGGACCAAGTGAGTGAGTCTGGGTGTCTTGATATCAAGGTGTTAAATTACTTATAGAGAGGAAGTAATTAGTTTGGAGTCGGAACATTGACTCGGAAATGTGGAGGTAAGGGCCAAGTGAGAGAATCCGGGGATAATGGTTGGGTGACACCAAGTTATTAAATTAATAAGTGTATTAATTAATTTAATTAGAGCCGGTTGGTAGGCTCGGGTAGGATTAAATTAATGTGTGTGTTAATTAATTTAATTAGAGTCGGTTGGTAGACTCGGGTAGGATTAAATTAATGTGTGTGTTAATTAATTTAATTAGAGTCGGTTTGTAGACTCGGGTAGAATTAAATTAATATGTGTGTTAATTAATTTAATTAGAGTCGGGCGATAGGCTCGGGGTAGTATTAAATTAAAAGGTGTGTTAATTAATTTAAGGAGAGTCGGACCATAGACTCGGGGGAAGTATTATATTAATTAAAGTGTGAATTAACTATATTAGGGTCGGACCATAGACTCGGGAAGAGGAAAAGTTGTTAAGTGAGAAAATTAATTACATTGAGTCGGGCCACAGACTCAGGAAATTACAGGCAGTGTATGGGATATTGAATACACGGTAAAGCCGGGTTTATATTATATATATATACGGTGTCGTGATAGTATATATATATATATGTGTATATATTGTGCGTGATACTAAATATCAGTGATTAGATATTTATTAAAATTATATACTCTAATGCTATCAAGGGAGGTTGCGCGATGTGGGTGAATCCCCTAGCTTGAGGAGTAGGGCGAGTATATCCCCAGGTCATAGCGTCCGGTATATATGGGTGAGGGACTTATCTCACTTTCAGGGAAGGAATATGACCGCCTCCACTACGTTTATATTTTGGGCCAAGTTGGTAAGCGATTCCAACTTGGGGAACTAGGTTTTGTGAGCACACCTAGTGAGATAGCATTTTAGAGGGAATCATCCGGTGAGGGTATACTCGGAAGGATGGATACACGTATGATATATGTGCGGTTGTTAGTAAAGGTACGTATAATATGGTAGTAGATATTATATGTAGGAGATAATACAGTGTGTGATGTATTTACCTTATATAACTCGGGTTACAGTTATATGCTGTTAATAAATGAGAAATTAATTAAGTTAACCATTTGTGGGGATAATACCGTGGGTAATGTATTTACTTTATATAACTTGTGATACGGTTATATGTTACTATTTACGGGGAATTAATTAAGTTAATTGTGAAATAACTTATAATTCAAGAATCATTATACTCGGGTTAGAGTAGTAGGGCAAGGGAAGATTATACCAGGACTAGTTGGACGGGGTAGTACAACTAGGTGGGGTTAAAGTAATCGGTAGGTGTGCACAATAGTGGAGGGGTGAGAATGTCCACAAGGGAGTGCGACACTAACTTATATATGAAGCGCATTCATGCATTTTAAATTACTGCAGTTAATTCACTTGCTAAATATTTTCAAAATATTTTGGGTTCTAACCCTTGCTATAAAACCATTTTCAAAACCTTTTAGGTGTCCAGCCACAGGGACGCCAGGATTGATATTCTATTCCAGGGACACGGAGCTGCGGCATATGTGGATGCTAGCAGGAGTTTGGATTAGACGCATCATTTGTTCATTCCTAGAGTAGGAATCTTGTATCAGTCTCAGTTTTATTTAGGGCTTGTAGCCCAGACTTCTCGGTACAGTTTTCAGGTGTTGTATATTTGTATATGGTTTAACTCTTTTGTGGCCGGTGATTTATTCGGCATGTTGTGTAATTATGATTCAGTTTATTTTCATTTAGTTGTGTGAATGGTTTATATTTTAATTCCACATGTACTGTTTTGGTTTTATTTAAAAAGTTAAAATTGGCATCAGCTTTTGGAATACTAGGTGGATAGTAAGTTTTAAAAAGTTTTCGACAGTGATGCTAAGGATGATCCAACTGGGATTCCTGTTTTAATTTGGTATAGGACTGATCACCCGGTATTTTATCAGGCGGGGTGTCACAGATGGTATCAGAGCATCAGGTTCTAGTGTCCTTAGGATCTGTGCGGCTTTTCACGTTTCAGCTTAGCAGTCTTTGATATAGAGCCCTATCATAGGATTGTTGTATTCTCATACGTATGCGCATATACGTTCTTCTGCGAAATTTATTTTTGAGAGTGAACTCAAAAAAAAAAAAAAAAAAAAAAATTCGATTCTCATTCCAGATGACGCCCAGGAGGGAGAGAGAACAGTTGGGGCAGCAGAAGGAGATGAGACGGGGGAGGATCGTTAGGAGCAAGAGCTACCATAGCAACGGCCATAGATGATTTTGGCAGCATAGATCACTGAAATAGTGGCACAGGCAGTGGGAGCAACGGTGGTCACAACGGCAAGGTACTTTCCACGGGATCAGCCACAAGTGTTAGTGGCGTCGGATGTTCAGACTCACACAGGGTCGTCGGGGTGGAAATAATAAAGAGAGGTTATTTTAGCGGGAACCCACCAGAGTTGCGAAGGGGTTCAGGTGTAGTACTAGCGTGTCAAGGAAGAGAGGTATCCAGCGTCACCTACACATGGGAGATTGCGATGGGGTGCGGAAGTAAAGGTTAACCACTTTTAGTTAGTGGGAGTGGTGCTACAGTGGTGGGAGTAAATCACCACAGTTGAGGAAAGGGACACACTAGCTACTGCCGAGTTTTTAGGGGCGGGTCGACTGCAAGTATTTTTTTCCTTCAGCGGTTGAGACCGAAAAGAGGAGAAAATTTTGTGAGGTGACTCAAAGGGAGACTGTTTAGTGACCGATTACGAGGAAGATTTCACTCGTTGGCAAATTTTACCGGATGACGGTACGCTAGGAAAGGAGAAAGAAAGCAAAGTTTATGAATGGGTTAGTCTGAAGAATCAGACAACATTTAATTAATAACTCCGCATTTGTAGATTATATTGATGTCATTAACGCAACACTCCGGCACTGTTGGGAATATCGCTTCCACGCGAAAGGAAGTGGGAGGGGAGTGGGGATTAGCCAGTCGGATGAGGCAGAAGGGAACACTACCAGTGGGGTATCCCAGCAGCAGACTGGGGGAGATCAGGGGCCGGATTTCCGGTAGGAAAATCATGCCAAACGATTTAGAACGGGAGTCTATCGGTGGGATGGCCAGGATTTTCAACAAGGTTGGCATGGAAGGGATCAGTGGCAGGGTGAACATATTAGAAAGTGTTTCGTTTGTGGGAAAAGCGAGACACATGAAGAGATATTGCCTTAAGCGAGACAGGGGTCAACTACAGGACAAGGTCCTGGATGTACAACCACTAAAGCAGGACACGGGTGCATTCGGGCAGGGAGAAACTCCTCCGGAACTCGAGAACCAGCCGTTGCAGCTGGAGTATAGAAGTAATTATTTTACCCTAGGGGCATGGGGTATATTGTTGAGTGACAAAGAGGATGTCACAGTATAAGACTTATTTTTCACTAGGGTTCGTAGGCGAGTCGAACTTAGTGGGTGCGTTGGCGGTAGCAGCCATAGCATGTGGGTAAACTTTCCGTAGGGTAGCGGAGTTCCTTAGTGTTCTTCATGGGAGAGTGGAGGCGTACACTGAGTGATTTATTGAATTATGCGAGGAATGACTACTTTCGTGAATTATGGGAGTAGGGTTGATTATTATTTTTACATCGGCTGGATAGCGATGGAATATAATTATTGTGAATAGTGGAGTTAAATTTTGGTGTTCACGACACCAGGGTAGGGTTGATACTAGGTATCACCGAAGAGGGCGTATAGACTATATATATGTGGATGTATATATGTTGTATTAAGTGGTGTTATAGCACATAGTGAGGTTTTGTGTTCTCACATTTTATCCCGGTAAGTGGGGATGTTTAATGAAGTGAATCAGGGTGGTTGAATTGATTTTCGAGCAAAGAGAGATAGCTCGGGGCTTATTTTGCGCAAGGACTAGTGGTAGTAAGGGCACGGTATTATGTTGTCTTTGGTAGCATAAAGGGTAAGCGTATATTCTTTTGTGTTGAGAGATAAGTATTTATGGGGAGATAGTTGGACGTAGCATGGGTTGAGTACCCGGACAGTAATTATATATGTATATATATATATATGTGTAATATAACTACGGGTTCGAAGTTATATTACGGGTTACGACTAGCATAGTCGGGTAACTTTCGTGCGAAAGAGTGCGGGGATAGGGTGTATGGGCACCCGGGGTAAATTAAGGCAATAATTTTGTGCGGGTAAGCACGGGTATAGGGTGTATGGGCGCCCTGGTAAAGTTCAATGAATACTTGTGTAATGTATGGTTAGAATCGGATGTGATAGAAATAGCGGGCTTGGAGGCACTTGACTAGTGAGTAATATGTGAATATTGGAACACTAGGTTAATCTTAATTTCGAGGACGAAATTCCTTTGTAAGGGGGGGAGTATGTAACACCCCGTATTTTTGTGCATTTAATATTTAATTAATTCGGGGATTTTAAATTACTTGTGTGTAGTAATTTTAATTGAATTAATTATGACAATATATTTATTTAAATATTAATCGGGGAGTGAATGGTTAATGTTTAGAAAAATTTATTTACTAAGTGAATAGTAATAATTTAATTACGTCATTTCGAGTATTAGTGACGAGGTATACACTTATCTTAGTCGGGAGTCGGTATAGACTAAAGGGGGTGTGAGATAAGAATTTTTATAAATTAATTCGGATGTCAATTCTGACTGCGCAGTTGAGTCCGGATGGGTCGGGATAGTCAGAAAAGAGTACCCGGGGGTAGCAATTGGGTCTCGGGGTATTTTTGGGCATAGCCGGGCCCACACGGGGTGAGTTGGGCCACTTTAATTAAGCCCATTAGGTGAAAAACGGGAATTAGAGTTTTAACCTAAGTGAGGGATTAGGGTATGGCAGCCAACACAACTTAAGAACCTAGGGTTTGAGAGGGGATTTGGGGGAAACCAAATCAAGAGCAAATTTGGGGATTTTGGAGCAAAATCAAGGGGCTACTACAACGGATCAGACCCTACGAATGATTTCAGGCAAGTGGTTAGCTGTTGTATTTTCGAAATTTATGATAATCAATTCATATCATAGTGATGTGTAAACCAAAATTCGTTTTGGGAATAAATGGGTACAAAATGGGGTTTTTGTTCATGAAACTATTGAATGAGATTCATAGTAAAATTGTTGTGTTGAACATATCTGAATGTAGATATTTGATTGGAATAAGAATTCGAAATATTAAACTGGGGGATAATCTGGATTTGAAAATTGGTTGTAGAACAAGATTGATGGATTTTAATGGGAAAACCCATCTTTAATTATAGTGAGATATCGTATGAATAAAAAAGGGTAAAACAGTTTTAGATGATTGAGACTTGTTTGGGAGTAATTGATTGGTTAAAAATCGTTATTTAAGGTTGGAAAAATGGAGAGGAAAAACCTTGAAAATTCGGTCATGGCTGAAAACAGCAAGCCGAGGAAGACAACCACCTGCTCGATCGATCGATCGACACAGGGGGATCGATCGATCGACGGTCCCAGAAAAGTGACAGTTCGGCCAGTTTGTTTATATGAGGGTTTAATTTAAGATTTAATTCCCTTATTTTTAATTGGTGATAATATTTATATGGGATATATGTTTCCTTAACAATTATAGGGTAATATAATTGGGTCTAGGAGGGTGTGAACGGTATGTCATGAGATGAACGAATTTGGAGAAATAATTCATAATTATGGATAGTGGGCCGAGGAATAATATTCGGGTAATGTAGTTGGGTGGCACTACATTAGTAAAGGAATTTAAGTGAGATATTTAATTATGGACCAAGTGGGCGAGTCCGGGCATGTTGATAATTATAGGTGAACATAATTGGGAAAATTATGGAAATAAAGGTGTGACACATTGTAGGCAAAAATGTGGGTATTATATTATGAGATGTAAATTGGACCAAGTGAGTGAGTCTGGGTGTCTTGATATCAAGGTGTTAAATTAATTATAGAGAGGAAGTAATTAGTTTGGAGTCGGAACATTGACTCGGAAATGTGGAGGTAAGGGCCAAGTGAGAGAATCCGGGGATAATGGTTGGGTGACACCAAGTTATTAAATTAATAAGTGTATTAATTAATTTAATTAGAGCCGGTTGGTAGGCTCGGGTAGGATTAAATTAATGTGTGTGTTAATTAATTTAATTAGAGTCGGTTGGTAGACTCGGGTAGGATTAAATTAATGTGTGTGTTAATTAATTTAATTAGAGTCGGTTTGTAGACTCGGGTAGAATTAAATTAATATGTGTGTTAATTAATTTAATTAGAGTCGGGCGATAGGCTCGGGGTAGTATTAAATTAAAAGGTGTGTTAATTAATTTAAGGAGAGTCGGACCATAGACTCGGGGGAAGTATTATATTAATTAAAGTGTGAATTAACTATATTAGGGTCGGACCATAGACTCGGGAAGAGGAAAAGTTGTTAAGTGAGAAAATTAATTACATTGAGTCGGGCCACAGACTCAGGAAATTACAGGCAGTGTATGGGATATTGAATACACGGTAAAGCCGGGTTTATATTATATATATATACGGTGTCGTGATAGTATATATATATATGTGTATTTATTGTGCGTGATACTAAATATCAGTGATTAGATATTTATTAAAATTATATACTCTAATGCTATCAAGGGAGGTTGCGCGATGTGGGTGAATCCCCTAGCTTGAGGAGTAGGGCGAGTATATCCCCAGGTCATAGCGTCCGGTATATATGGGTGAGGGACTTATCTCACTTTCAGGGAAGGAATATGACCGCCTCCACTACGTTTATATTTTGGGCCAAGTTGGTAAGCGATTCCAACTTGGGGAACTAGGTTTTGTGAGCACACCTAGTGAGATAGCATTTTAGAGGGAATCATCCGGTGAGGGTATACTCGGAAGGATGGATACACGTATGATATATGTGCGGTTGTTAGTAAAGGTACGTATAATATGGTAGTAGATATTATATGTAGGAGATAATACAGTGTGTGATGTATTTACCTTATATAACTCGGGTTACAGTTATATGCTGTTAATAAATGAGAAATTAATTAAGTTAACCATTTGTGGGGATAATACCGTGGGTAATGTATTTACTTTATATAACTTGTGATACGGTTATATGTTACTATTTACGGGGAATTAATTAAGTTAATTGTGAAATAACTTATAATTCAAGAATCATTATACTCGGGTTAGAGTAGTAGGGCAAGGGAAGATTATACCAGGACTAGTTGGACGGGGTAGTACAACTAGGTGGGGTTAAAGTAATCGGTAGGTGTGCACAATAGTGGAGGGGTGAGAATGTCCACAAGGGAGTGCGACACTAACTTATATATGAAGCGCATTCATGCATTTTAAATTACTGCAGTTAATTCACTTGCTAAATATTTTCAAAATATTTTGGGTTCTAACCCTTGCTATAAAACCATTTTCAAAACCTTTTAGGTGTCCAGCCACAGGGACGCCAGGATTGATATTCTATTCCAGGGACACGGAGCTGCGGCATATGTGGATGCTAGCAGGAGTTTGGATTAGACGCATCATTTGTTCATTCCTAGAGTAGGAATCTTGTATCAGTCTCAGTTTTATTTAGGGCTTGTAGCCCAGACTTCTCGGTACAGTTTTCAGGTGTTGTATATTTGTATATGGTTTAACTCTTTGGTGGCCGGTGATTTATTCGGCATGTTGTGTAATTATGATTCAGTTTATTTTCATTTAGTTGTGTGAATGGTTTATATTTTAATTCCGCATGTACTGTTTTGGTTTTATTTAAAAAGTTAAAATTGGCACCAGCTTTTGGAATACTAGGTGGATAGTAAGTTTTAAAAAGTTTTCGACAGTGATGCTAAGGATGATCCAACTGGGATTCCTGTTTTAATTTGGTATAGGACTGATCACCCGGTATTTTATTAGGCGGGGTGTCACACTAGTGATTAAAGAAAGTAAAATAAATTAAAGCAATACTAGCAATGCTGATGTATGAGAAAAAATCTAATCGGGAAAAAAACCTCGGACGACCCAGGCCAAATAATCACTATGACAAAGGTTTTACAAAGTCAGACGGTAGTCTTATAGAATGACTCGATTCACCCACGAGACTTGACGCTGCTCCTCTGATCTTCTATCAATCTTCACAGTTCCCATGTAGAAAGTAACCTTCTTCTACGATGCTCTTCCACAGCAATCTCCTCCGCGAATGCCTCTGTATCCACCGATATGGCCTTGTGTCATCTACACTGTTGAACACGATAGTAACCTTCTTCGATTTTCCACCGCAAAATCAACAATGTTCAAGGGTTGAACAAACCAATTTGGTGCCACAAAGATCAAATAAACATATGGTAATGATAACTTAGAACTTTCTAAAACTCTAAGGATATTTTAGAGTGAAAACACTTATAAAACTTTGTGTAGAAATCTTTATGTATGGTAAACTATTTTTTGCACTAAACACACTTCGAGAAAACTGAACACGCCTATTTATAAATATTTTAAGGCAGTGGAGGATCTTGTTCGAGCGAGATAGTGCGTTGTTTTAACGACAACAACTCTCGTTCAAATGACAACGTTTGTCGTTTGAGCGACAGTCTCCTGATTAAAGTTCAAACCAACTTAGTCTCTAATATAACCTTATTAGTTCTAAATGAACTGTAAATAAGTAAAACATTTTAAAAATATGTTAAAAACATTTTCTTTTAAAAAACATAACATCCTTATTTTTATAAAATTAAATTCCGAGTTTCATTAACATTATGCATTCATACCTGAGTGATCTCGAAAATGCAATTAAACTTTGAAGACGAGAAATTCGCACCAATTAAACTCTAACATAATTAATTCCTTGAATCTTTGCCACAACATCTTTCATTAAACTTTGACACGTCATAGTCTGTGTGGGATCGTGACAAATAAAAATAGACCTATGACTCAAACATGTTTTGTTCTGGGAATAAGTCAAAACTACAATAAGACTCAATTGGAAATTTTGTCCTTACAAATCTCCCCCTTTGACTATTCCGAGATAAAACCAACAGTGAAATGTCTAAGACGGGCCATCAAGCCGTATGATACCTAAATACCATCCCATAAACCCAAAAATAAAAAATAAAGGACAAGACTACTATAATGTGGTCCGACAAGCATGAACTGTCTCTTAATGTCTGAGTCTGATGTAGACTTTAAATCTCCATTAGTATACCTACACACATGAGACAAACAAATACCCAGTGAAGTATGGAGGAACAAATAATAAAAACCAATATGTAAAATCAAATCCAAATCATTTGTTAAGTGAGTAAATCATGATATAGCATGATATTAATTTGTATATAATAATGAAACTCACAAAAAATCCCCCTACATCTCAGACATCTCTGCCCATTTTTGTCTCGAATAGACAATCCGGTGAAAAGATAAACAACCTAGCATGAGATATACTAATATGTAGCGTATCTAGGTAAACATAGTCAACAACTAATTATGATGAACAATATCAAATTCGTAGCTAGCAAAAAAAAATCAAATCACACAATATGAATCAATCAATCTAAGTATGTTTGATTAAATGACCTTATGAAATAAAAGATGTGATCATGTGTATCTACATATGAACAATCAGTTCAGAAGCAATTCAGTACCAAAATTCCTTGTTGCTCAAACTGAAATAGAATAAACCAAAAAACTAAATAGGTTACTCAAATGAAATTCCTTGTCACTCGAATGATATGGCTTGTTGTTAGAACGACAGCTTCACGTGACACGCATAAGTCGCTCGAACGAACTCAATTCTCGCTCGAATGAGAAAATGAAACTTTCCCAGAATGGCCAAAAAATAAATAATTTTTCCAACTGAAAAATTTTCCATAAAAAAGTACCATGAAGCGCCTCACAGATCCAAAACAGTGCTTTTTCAGTAGCTAAAACAGAAAACTCAACCAAAAAGAAAATATAAGTTACATGCTAAAATAGTATCAATGTGCTCAAACATAAACATGGAATGTAGGGACGTGAACTATAACAAACGAATCACAATTCCAACACATCGAAACGATCAAGAAGCTCTAACTGATAGTAATAAATGATCAAACTTTATTTTAGACATATGTGATAATTAAAGTGTAAGCTAAATGAACTAAACAGTCAAACATGCACACAAATCCAGAATTTTAACGATTCTACAAACAATAATGTCATGGTACGATTTTTCAATGATTAGGATTCTTTGTGCAAACCCGATTAATTTGTCCATCCAAACTCCCTCAAATATATCTTACTATCTTTTGAATGAACATAAACTATTTTGGCCCAATTTTGGCATATGATTCTTTTTATTGCCTTTTCATTTTTTTGGGCTCTTTTAAACGGTGGCTTTTACGATGAGTCTATCTTATACTCTCGCAGCCCTTTTTCGTGAACATTCATCATTTTTTCAATTACTATCCTCACAATTAATGGTTCTTAAATGCACATCTCCTCCTTATGTCTACTTACACATAGATGACAAAATTGACGTAAGAACGTCTTACCAAACTCTAATATTCAAGATATGTCAAACATCCATATAAACTCGTGCATGTGTACAAAGATGGCATATATACTACATCGAATCAAAATGCATATCAACTCCGAAACTACCCCATAATATAATGTTTAATATCATTCTAAGTATCAACAATTATGACCAAATGTCAAAGACATATGGATAATGAAAGGAAGGGGGTCCAAGAACACCAATACTCCACATCAAGCATGTAAACTCAAAAACAAAAACCGAAAAATATTTTTAGCCTTTCAGCATATTTGGCTCATATAAATACAAAATCTTTTTGTATTTTCTTAAAATTTTTCAAAAACAAAATCTTTTTGTATTTTTCAAATAAGACTCAATAAATGAAAAATATAATACACAATGATACACATGGTAACACACTCAAACTTTAGATTTATCATGAGAAGAATCAAGTGCAACCAAATGAGAACCATGAAGTTTTAGTCCTAAAGCCTCTATGTCCGATTTCCTAACTGAAGTAGGTGTGACATAACGGGTTGGGGTTTTCGGAACCGAGACAACCTTATTACTAAACTTCCTAAGAACATTCGTAAGGTCATAGATATTTTTTTTAAGGTGACCTTTCCTACCTCAATGTGTGGAAGTGTAAAGACAGCGGGAATGATTACCAAAATATCGACCTCTCATCACGTTCCCAGTGGGCTCTCTCAAACGATTGGTATTGGCTTTGGGAATGGGAACACTATCTTCGTAGCCTATACCACACCTATGACTTTTGACTTGGACGGTGCCTAACATCCTATCCAACTTCTCCGTCCTAGATTCCAAGTCAAACTTAACCTTACTCGAGTCAATTAATTTTCCTTCTAACTCACGAATCCTATACTCAAGCATACGCCTAGACTCCTCAAACTCTAGCAACTCATTTTTTAAAGTCTCCATTAAACCCCAAGACTACCTCTCTCTTTATCAACGTACTCTAGCTTCTCCCGTGCCCTAAGATCCTCAATCAAAGCATCATTATTTTCTATGGCACGCTCGTTCAACCTAGCTTGCAATTTATAGTTAGCCTTTTTCACTTTCACGGCCTCGGCATACAACTCATTAAAAGCAACTTGCAACTCTTTCTCATCGACCTTCTCTTCCTCACTCAATTCACCCTCACTCACTTGGGATTCAACGGCCTTGAAAGTGTCATGTACATGAGAATCTTTTTGGGACGATTTATCAAAGTCGTTCACATGACATGCCAAGAAAGCAAAAAACTTTCTCTCATTGGGGGAACTCTCTCCCTCTTCTGTGTCACTATCATTTAAGGTGGCATTATAAGCTATCGGCTTCTTGCCCTCTTTCTTAAGTCTAGTGGTACACTCGACAACTTTGTGACCATACTCCTTGGATCCAAAATACCTATCCGACTCAACCCTGTTAAGTTTCTCACTTTTATCTTTAGGGGTGGATTCAACCTTGTTGTTCTTGAATTTTTAAAACTTTTTGACATCTTTCGATTGCTTTTGAAAGTCAAGAATGTTTTTTATTTTTTTAGCCAACAAGGCGACATCCTCAAAATCTGAATCATAATCATCATCCAAAACTTTAGTTTCCTCCTTCCGGGCTTTCAAAGCAATGACCTTTTCTTTCTTTGGCACTTTTTTGGAGGTAAACATATTGAGTTCATAGGTTTGTAAGTCACCTATGATCTCTTCTAGTTTCGCCTAATCAATCATTCCTAAGGAGTTTAAAACATTCACTTTTGCATCAAACCTACTCGACAAAGATCTTAAAATTTTCTTTATGACACGGTTGTGAGGAATCATCTCACCTAAGTTAAACGGCGAGTTGACAATATTAGACAACCAAGCGTAAAACTCATCAAACGACTCACTATCTAACATTTTAATCATTTCAAATTGTGTAGTGAGGTTTTGTAACTTAAACGCCCTAACTGTGCTAGTGCCCTCATGAGTAAGTGCAAGTGTATCCCAAGCCTCTTTTAAAGTTTCACAAGTCATGATTATATTATACTCTGCAGGTGTGACATGTAAGGAAATTATGTATTGACCTTTGGAGTTATCGATGCAAGCCCATGTTCAACATCAGTCCATAACTCAACGAGTTTCAAACTAGTGACCTCACCCTCTCGCGTGACTGGTGGTGTCCAGCCCTTTTCAACATCTAATCAAACACGCTCATCAATAGATTTTAAAGTATTTCTCATTCATATTTTTCGATAAGCATAATTAGTGCCATCATAAAACAGGGCACGAAAACTTTCAAAACCTTCAAAATTCATCTCGAAAAACACAAGGGATCAAACACAATGAAAATATGTTTTTAACTTTAACACAAACTTTTGCTTCAGCGAAATTCAGTTAATGATGAATACAAACCAATTTTCTCTTTTGAAAAACTCTTTTTAATTTTATCAAACCACACCAAATTGTGACACAAATTAACTTAACCCAATTTTATCCTGTTTAACCCTAAGTATGCAAGTAGTGATTAAAGCAAGTAAAATAAAGTAAAGCAATACTCACAACGTCGATGTACGAGGAAAAACCCAATCGAAAAAAAAACCTCGGATGGCCCAAGCCAAACAATCACTATGACAAAGGTTTGACAAAGTTAGACGATAGTCTTATACAATGACTCCATTCACCCACAAGACTTGATGCTCCTCTTATCTTCTACCAATATTCACAGTGCCCACGCAGAAAGTAACCTTCTTCTACGATGCTCGTCCACAAAAATCGCCTCCGTGGATGCCTCGATATCCACCGATGTGGCCTTGGGTCGTCTACGATGTTAAACACGATAGTAACCTTCTTTGCTTCTCCGCCGCAAAACTAGTAATGTTCAAGTTTTGAAAAAACTCAACTTGGTGCCATAAAGATCACATAAACATATGGCAATGATTACTCAGATCTTTGTAAAACTCTAAGGATGTTTTAGAGTGAAAAAACTTAAACTTTGTGCAGAAATCTTTCTGTATGGTAAACTGTTTTTTGCACTGCACACACTTCGAGAAAACTGAACATGCCTATTTATAAATATTTCAAACCGGTGGATGATCTCGTTCAGGTGAGATACTGCATCGTTCTAACGACAACATCTCTCGTTCAAACGACAACGTTTGTCGTTTGAACGACAATTACCTGATTAGAGTCCAAACCAACTCAATATCTGATCCAACCTTATCATTTCTAAACGAAGTGCAAACAAGTAAAACACATTTAAAATACTTTTAAAACATTTGAAAAACATTTTCTTTTTAAAAAAATAACATCCTTACTTTTATAAAATAAAATTCCAAGTTTCATTAACATTATGCATTCATGCCAGAGTGATCTCAGAAATGCAATTAAACTTTGAAGACGAGAAATTCGCACCAATTAAACTTCGACATAATTAATTCCTTGAAGCTTTGCCTCAAGGCCTTCAATTAAACTTCGACCCGTCATAGTCTGTGTGGGATCGTGACAAATAAAAATATACCTATAACTCAAACGTGTTTTGTTTCGGGAATAAGTCAAAACTACATTACGACTCAATTGGAAATTTTGTCCTTACACATTTGAAACGTAATGACCCGTGCTTGGAGATTAGTGGGAGGGTGGAACATGATACTAAGGAATTGTAACATTTTACGACAGATGATGAAATTTATTGTTTATGCAAGGTCCATTTTAACATCAGATAATACATAATGTTATCTCCATATTTACCTGTGGGGTATGTGCCCAAATTATTGAGGGTTTTTGGTGCTCTTTCATAGCGTGCTATTATTGGTTAGATGGTCTAAGATGTCGTGTAGTTTTTACATGGTATGTGTACATATACATTGCAAAGAATTTTAATTTTTGTTTCCATATGCAAGTCAATTCATGGGAAAATAATAATAATAATAATAATAATAATAATAATAATAATAATAATAATAATAATAATAATAATAATAAAGATTAAAAAGTTAATAAAGTTCTCCCCATTAAGACATAATGAGACCTATTTAAAAAATACAAAAAAAATCATACTTGCTGCCAAATAGGACCTCCAACCTTCTTTGTTACCCATATCTCTTCTCACATAGGTTGACAGAGCAACCCCGTGTATTAGGGGTGTTCGCGGTCTGGTCCAGCCCGAGTTTTAGGATTTTTATGGATCGGACCGATTAAACCGATCCTAGGAAAAAATAGACCAAGATCGGTCCGATTGTATCGGTCACCCGAACCAAGTCGGTCCGATTTTTTATAGGGTCGGTCTGGTATAATTTGTCTGTCCTAATCTTATTAACATTTAAAAAAATATATTCAAAAAGAAAAAAAATAATACTAACTGATAAACATAGATTTCCTAACAGGGGAGAAAGGGTAGAAGGAAGATACAACTTATTTGAGTTATAACCACATAATAGGGGAGAAAGGGTATAATTTATTTGTCGATAATCTGATAATTTTATTTGAGTTATAATCACATCCACATAACAGGGGAGGAAACGTGTATCAAAGTGCAGCACTATCCAAATGACATTCAGATAAGAAACAACATTCAATTCATCTAAAACATATATTAATCGAAACGAAAATTAATGTCTTTTTTTTGTAATTTTTGTAATGGGTCTAGTTTTGTTTGCGAGGTAACCAAAACAAAAATAAAATATAAACCTTAAAAATATTCACATTATTTATGAAAATTAAGTGTTGGGACGATTTTATTATTACCTGAGATGGCGAGGAGTAGGCGACAAGATGGAGGAGGCAAGCAGAGTTGAGAAGAGGAGAGATGGGAGGCACCGAGTAGAGAGAGAAGAAGAGAGCATTAGAGTAGAAGAGTAGATAAGAAGAAATATGGGCGTGCATGCGTGTGTTTGTTTAGTTTGAGGGTTTTTTCCATTTTTGTTCTTTTTCACACAATGACTAGCGTTCCCTCCCCCTTACCTTCTTTGAGTGTTAATATAATTAAATTAAATTATATATATATATATATATATATATATATATATATATATATATATATATGTATAATCGGTCCAGGTCGGTTCAGGCTGTTTATTTAATAAGGTGGACTAAGGACCGATTCACTAAAAAAATAGACCGGTCCAATTAAAAAAACCCGATAAAAATAGGGCGGTCCGATTTGGTCCGGCGGTCCAATCGATTTTCTAAACACCCCTACCATGTATCCTCCTTGGGGTATGAACTTTTTAAAACCTATAGAAAAATGTCACTAAGATCAACACATGTTAATAAATAAAAATTTAAGCATTAAACATAAATTAACCTTATTTAGAACCCAATTGAAACCCATCTATGATACAATATTTTTTAATAAAGAGATATGATCTGATCACCAAGACCCAAAACTTGAACGGCTAAGATGATCAAATCTTTGATAAAAACACGCAAACCATGTGCATATATATTTGAATCCACGGTCAAATTATGTCTAACTTATCAAGAGAATCATAAATCATTTTAGATGATGGAATCAGATCAACTTGAGGCCACCGACCCAATCCATTAATGAAGGCACAAGACAAAAACAAATTGATTAAGGGAAATCAGATCATTTTGGATGATGGAATCATCAAACCATGTTCATGTGATTGTAGATATTTCAAGCCAGTTAGATTATAAGACCAAAAATGTACTGTAAATCATCCCACTAACAATATTACGTGCTTCAAACCATACAGCTATCCACTTGATGTTGGGAAAAGAGTGAAACAGAGAAAAAAAATCTATAGATCTAAAAAAAGAGGTATAAACTCAAAAGACTATGCCTAATGTGCAGGAAAATCTCGCTTCCTGATTTAGTGCCTCTCCCTCTTCATTCATTCTCTCTATCTCCGAAACCTCTCACATACACCCTAGATCCCACCAACCCCATCAATCTTTCTGGCGATCAATAGAGCATGTTTGAGGAGAGGAATGCTGGGGGTTATAAGGAGTCAACTGGCTTCATTACTATTGATAACGTGCTTCCTCCTTGAGCTCGTGCAGTGGGTTTAGAATGAGATGATGCAGGTTAGAGAGACAAATGGAAGTTTACATGGTTGGCTCTTATACTGTGAAAAGAATTCAAATTAAAGTAGGTGAGAGGTGAGATTCTTATGGGTCGGTATTGGAAAGTAGTAAATGAAACTACATTCCTTTATTCTTTTTTTGTTATGTTACATAACATTATCCTAAAAGTAGTAAATTATAGTTAAAGTATAAAATAATGTGTAGTGAGGTACATAACATCATTGTGTATATATTGTTCTCACCCTCCATCTAGTGTCTTGTTGGTTTTAATCCGAACCATTAAGTTTCTTATATGTTTATGGAATAGTGAAAAGACCATGCTACTTTATTAAATTATATTTTAAAAAAGACATTTTTTAATAATAATTTAGTTATAATATTAGTGAAAAGATTATTTGTATTATACTCTATTTAAGTGAATCCACATTTACTGTATAAAGCCTATTTTTTATTTTTTATTATTTAGTTAAATATTGGGGGATGACTTATTATATTCTATCTCATTTAACTGAATAAACATTTAAAATATGACTCGTGTCAAACTAATATGGAAACATAGAGTTTTATAGTTATTATATATGACTAGCATGCAACTCGCGCGATGCGCGAACGATTTAGTGTAAATAATATCAGTATGAACATATTGTTAATGACTAATACTCAAATGAGATATTAAAAACATGTTGAAGGTAAAAAATAATAATAACAATAATATTTTATGACAACTATAATGATAAATCCATAAATATATCGAATTAAAAAGATGAACCGTAAGAGTACCTCTAAATTTTTAATAAGCACTTATCTTTAAGTGATTTTAAAGAAGATTATTTATGTAATCATTATCCATAAGAAAAGAATCTTCCCCGTGATCTTTTATATCGATAAATCTTCTTACATAAATGAAATTAATTATTAACAATTGTTATTAAAATTGAATCATCGGTATGTTAGTGATAAATAAATACATTATTGCTGGTTGTCGGTAGGTATCAATGATATTTCCTCGAATAAATTATTTCTTCAATAAGTTTACTCAAATCAATTAAACAAAAATATTAATATATAAAATAAAGAGGTATTTTTAAGAGCAACAAATTACAATGAACCCATTATAAGTGTTAGGATTGGAGAAACAAATATCACCTCACTTTTAGAAAATTTACAGGACTGGGCGATCAAGCCCAACGACATTAAGGGCACGCACGACCTAGCTTACCAGTAAAAGGATTAATACCAACATTTATCATGTGGATAATCACAAGGCAATCAAAACCTGCAATTAGCTCATAACGGTTACCCAAAATATCGAACGAGGTATTTAGGGAATCACCACACGAGATTATCTCAATCTAAGGGAGTTTCTTTGATTATTCAATCATTAAAGTTTTAAACAACTATAAATACATCCCTCACCCCAGGGCCAAAAGGGATGTAATTTTCAAAACTTTGGGATAAACTAACAAGAATATAGTGACCTCTTCGTGGATGTAGACAAGTTGCTGAACCACGAATATTTGTGTGCCGTGAAATTGGAATTTTTACATTTATCTTTTGATTGATTTGTGGAATATCTTATTGTGATTAATTTGCACTCAAAATTAGCGTCGTCTGTGGGAATCGATTGTATTTTTACAAAATCAATCTTTTTATAAAATAACTATAATAATTCACCAACCAAACAGTGCACCCCAACCTAGAGATATGTGAGCTGATTTGGCTCTAATGAGAGCCAGGTGTAGGGTTCGTCAACATGGCAACCCAAGGTTCTGAAAAGAACAATAACCTTTGGAGGAAAGCCATGGGCAGCCTAAATCTACCCTGATCTCACGCCTAGTCGATGCCTACAATGTAAGGCTTCAACAAAAAGAGGAGGTAGATCGCCTCCAGATCGAAGAGAATTCTCACCTCCAATGGTGACTAGAAGAAATGGAGAGAAAACTCCTCCAGGAGCGTAAACTCCGTGCTCGGACTCCTATTCCTTAGGCGAGCAAGACTTACATCCGAGGAAGGAGCACTAGGCAGGACAAAAAATGTTCAGAACATGGAAGTCATCAATGTAGACACTATAGGGATAACGAGCGCCATAAGGATGACATAAGAAGTTTGGTTCGAAGGAAAATGGACCAACACCCTGCTCATCGAGGGTCTAGGTCTATTAAAGATCTAGCGTGGAGAGATTTTATCACCTAGAAGAAGTCTATTTTCTTGAAAACTATCTAGGAGTAGGAATCCCTAAAGAAGTTTGCAACCCTCAGGTATAAAATCTACAATGTCAAGACTAACCCCATCGATCTTATTCAATAGTATAGGCAAACCATGACTTTATGGGGTCATAACAACACTTTGATGTGTTGTATTTTCATTTCCAGTTTGGGTGATGTGGCCTAGAAGTGGTTTAAGAAGCTGCCTCACTGGATCTATAATGAGCTTCAAGGCCCTCGCCCAGTCATTTACTAGGTGCTTCATCACCAGCAGCTCTCTTTCGAAGAGAGTGGATTACCTACTCACATGAAAAAGAAACTAGATAAGTCTTTGCATAAATATGCTAAACATTATTGGGAAGTGTTCAATGAGGTTGGAGATTGCTTAGAGTAAGTTGTCTTAACATCCCTCAAGATAGGTCTAAGCCCCACATCCATGTTGTACCAATCCCTGACCAAGAAAGAATTTGATACTATTAATAATCTCATGTAACGTATTGAGAAATATGCCAAGGTGAAGGATTTGGTCCACACCAGTCAGGCTGAGACTAGTCGCGCCGAGGCAAATAAAGGGGGCAACAAGGAGAATAATCCCATGAAGGGGAATAAGAAGCATAATGGTACTAGGAATGGGGGTAAGACGAAATTTTTTAAAGATTTTCAAGTCATCAACACAATTTTCAAAGAGACGATCAATAAGATTCTGGCAAAAATCAAAGATCAATAGCTCCTCAAGTGGCCAAAAAAGATGGGAGGGGATCTGACTATGAGGATAAACACGCTCCAATGCGCATTCTATAAAGAAAACGACCATAATACTGAGAATTGTAAGGTTCTCAAAGCTCATCTAAAGGATTTGGCCCAGGATGGGAATTTAAATTAATACATTGAGAAGAAATATGATAAGGTCATCGCTAATAGCGACCAAAAACCAGACAACATCATAGATGAAGATATGCAATATGAGTTAGCGATCATACATAGAGCATCTGACCTCAAGAAAATTCAAGGGAACATTGTTCGAATGGAGTGTAAGAAGGTCACAACCAAGATGAAGGCCTTCCAGATAGATCCCACTAAAAGAGAGACTGGCAAGAGTCGGTAACTACAACATATCATTTTCATAGAGGATGATTTGGTTGGGGTAAGAACCCCATACCACAATGCATTATTAATCACTCTCAGAATAGTGAACTGGGATGTGGATAAGTTACTAGTGGACCAAGCGATCTCTTCAGACATTATGTTCCTGGAGCTCTTCTACAAGCTCAAGCTCAAGATGTCAGATTTTATGGAGGTGATCGTCCCTCTAGTCGACTTTACAGGGAAGATGACCATGCCTTTGGGAAAAGTTATCCTACCAGTAAGGGCATGGTATATTTCAAATCTAATAGAGTTTTAGTGGTGGATATTGATTTTCCCTACCACACCATTCTAGGTAGAGGGTGGCTTCATGCCAGTGGAGTTGTCCCTTCCACTATCACATATTGGGGCATAATGGAGATAATAGGCGATCAAGACATTGCTAAAAAATGATACATCAACACCGTTAAACCCGAGGAGTAAAATAAGAAAGAGAAAGAAGTTATTCTAAATAGCCTAGGATAGGGCTACTCCATAAAAATAGCAGTTATGGAACGACTGACTAGGGGTGGAGGAAATTAGGATCCACAATGCTACCAGGCTATATGAAAACCTGAAGGAGATTATTTTTTATGAAAGTCGGTCGAAGAGAATTTTTTTGATAGGAATAACACTAAACGACCTTAAGAGGGGGAATTGATTTCCTTACTCAAACAAAGCTTGAATTAATTTTCATGGGAGCCATATGACCTGTCAAGAATTAATCCTATGGCTGACTGTCACTGCATCCACGTGAATTTGACATTCAAACTAATCATACAAAATGCTCATCAAACAGCCCCAAAGAAGGCGAATGTTGTAAAAAGGAAGTAGGGAAACTTCTAGAGGCAAGGTCCATGACATAAGTTCATTTATCAAAGTGGTTCTTGAACCCGGTCATACTCCGTAAGAGAAACGAAAGATGGATGGTTTGTACAAACATCACTAAACTCAACAAGGCATGTCCCAAGGGTAGTTTCCCTACCAAAGATAGACCAGTTAGGGTAACACCAAAGACAGTTTCCCTACCAAAGATAGTTTCCCTACCAAGTCATGAACGAATGGGTTTCTTAGACACTTACTTAGGGTACCACCAGATTCCTCTGTTCAACCCCAATTAAGATAAGACTTCGTTTATAACACCACTGGGTCTGTATTGTTCCAAGGTCATTCCATTTAGCATTAAAAATAATGGAGAAGCATACCATAGGCTGGTCACAAAGATGTTCCAACACCATATGGGACAGAGCATCGAGGTGTATATTGGCGACATGCTTGTTAAAAGCACGAATAAGAGAAACTATCTTAAAGACTTGGCCAACACCTTTAAAATCCTCAAACGCTATCGAAAGAAACTCAATGCGAGCAAGTGCTCATTCAGGGTCCAGTCAAAAAAGTTTCTGACTTATCTAGTCAGCAAGAGGGGAATTGAGGAAAATTTAGATCAGATAGCGGCTATGAATAGGGTCCATCTATCGAAAACGTTGTGCGAGGTCCAAAAGCTCACTATGATGCTCACATCGCTCAATCGTTTCATTTTAAATACGTATGACTTAAGAAAAAGAAAAGTCTCACCCGGAGTGCTAAGCTCTCCAAGGCCCTCGATGAAATTAGGTCCTACTCGAGAAAACCTCCAATACTAGTGATCCCCGATCAAAGGATCCCCCTCCAACTTTATCTCGCAGTGTCAAGTCATGCAGTAAACATGACTTTGGTCTACAAGAGAAAAGTGAAGTAGTTTCCTATTTAGTACGCCAATAAAACCCTCATGGATGCTGAGTTTGGAGAAACTGTTTTACTCATTGGTGATCACTTCATAGAAGATGAAGCATTATTTTAAGGACCACTCCATTACTGTAATTACTTATTTCTCTTTAAAGTTGTTTTGTACAACGGTGACTTTTATAGATGGATGTCTAAGTCGTCAATAGATATTGGGAGGTTTGACATTAAATTTTAACCGAGTATGATAATCAAAGGGCACATTCTGGCTAATTTTATTACAAAGTTCACTGGAGATGGTTGTACCGACCAACAGTTGGATGATTAGTCAAAGATACATAAGCAGGTTTAGGCCGAAAGTTGGACATTTTATGTTGATGATGCCTCCAATCTTAAGGGAGCAGGGATGGGAATTATCCTTGTAACTCTAGAGGATGCAATAATTGAGCAAGGGATCAAATTTTGATTTGATGACTCAAATAATGAGGCCAAGTATAAGGTACTCATAGCTGGTATGCGCAAGGCCCACTTGCTAGGGGAAAAATAGCTCGATGTTTATTGTACCTCCAAACTGGTGTCCAATCAATCCAGTAGGTATTTAAATTCCAAGGATCATAGGATGGTGGCCTACCTCGTAGTCATGTGTGAGATGGTTACAAAATTTAAGGAAGTCCATGTTCAATAGTTTGCCCGGGGGCATAACAGTCGTGCCGACACTTTGGCAGCACTAAGCTCAGTAGTGGACTCAGATCTTGGGAGAACAATCAAAGTGGAATTCCTTATCAAGCCCAGAATTGATAAAATAATGAGCCCTAAGCATGTACTCTTAGTCGATAAGTGTCCCAGATGTATGGACCAAATTACATCATACTTGAAGAACAAAATACAATCGATTGACAAAAAATTAGCCCATCAGGTCAGAGTTAAAGCTGCCCATTTCTACTTAGATCCTTGGGGAAAAATTTACAATAGATAATTCACATTCCCCTAACTCCAATGCGTACACCCAAGGGCCGTCAAGGAAGTTTTTTATGAACTTCACGATAGAATATATGGAAGTCACACGGGAGGAAGGTCGCTGGAATTTTGAGCAATAAAAAAAATCTATTGGTGGTCGTACATGAAGAAAAATGCAAGTGTTTATGTTTGGAAGTGAGAAAAGTGCTAGATATTATCTCCCATGGTCCATCAATCAGCCAACGACTTGAGGACATTGACCAGCCCATGGCCATTTGCATAGTGGGGATTGAATATCGTGGGACCACTACCTACTGTGACAGGGAATAGTAAGTACTTGCTTGTCAGAACAAATTATTTCACCAAATGGGTTGAGGCATAACAACTGGCCAACACTAGAGATACATACATGATAAGGTTCATCTGGAGGAACATCATAAATCGTTTTGGGGGTACCAAGGGTCATCATAACTGATAATGGCACATAATTTAAAAGTGGTCCTTTCAAAATTTTTACGATGAGCATGGATTCAAGCACCAATTTTGTTCAGTGGCATATCCCCAATTCAATGACCAGACAGAGTCCATTAGGTCGTCATTTAGTTTGGCGACCAAGGTGGATTGGTCTTTGTAAGCCTCAGTCCCTTTCTTTAAAGCTTTACAAGAAGTTATAAATACTTGGCGGGCTTGGTCACTCACACCCTGCCCGGGCACATTATCTAAGTTGCTGGAAAAAGATGGAATGTCCTAGATAATAGATTAGAATGAAAAAGAAGAGGAAAAGATAAGCATCAATTCAACATCAACTCAATGAATGCATTCAGAGTAATATAAATTGACTTCACTCAAAGTAATGGAAATACTATTTTCATCTACAAGTTACTGGAGTAGGCGAGCCATTCCAGTCTAACAATAAAAAACAAAAGGAGTACAAAGTACAAGCAAAAAAGAAAAAAACTTAGGAACTAAGGGATTCATTTCTTCTCCCGCTCTTCAGCCTCAGCTTCCTTACCCTTAGTCGCCACCTCCTCAGCATGATAGGTAGGGTTGCTAGTGGATGGCCCCTTGTCAACCTTTGAAGGAGAACCAGGGTAATGCTCATCGAATAACTCAGAATCGATAAGGACTTCAGTTTTTACCAAGGCTTGATCCCAGACCTTCTTAAAAATAGCCTTATGAGTATAGGCTATCTGGATCTTGGTATCATCGTAGTATTTATTATAGATTTATCGAAATATTGCATCGATGGTGTTCTACTTCTTTCATTGATAGGCCTGCTTGGCCTGGGTCATGGCCTCTCAGGATTTTTGGAGTGCCACGTTTAATTCATCTTTCAACTTGAACTGGTCGGTGCGACCATACCAGAGGCTGATAAACTCTACCACAATTTGAAAAACAAAAGAATAAATAACATATGTTACAGATGTTCACAAATCAAAATCGAGAAGAAATAAATAATAAGAATATCCTTGCCAGTGGCAACATTTAGAAAGCACAGATGGAAAGTTGGTCAGGTCCCATCATCCTCAGTTTCTCGCGATCACGAGGAGGCATTTCTCCCCTTAGCAGGCCAGGGGCCAAGGAGGGATTATAGACTACGGATTGGTCCTAAGGGACCTTGAAGAGAGGGGGAGGTACTTCATTCTTCTTTGAGGAAGGATGGGCCATGAGGGACTTCCTCTTTTCTTTTTCTTCCCCATTATTCTTCTTCTCTTTTTCCTCCTCCTTCCTTTTCTCCTTTACGACTAAACTTATTCATCATCTCTAGAGTAATTAACTTCAACCTTCTTATGGGACTTAGCCTTGGAGGAAATGGGGAGATCATCATCATTATCCAACATTAGGATCCTCTTACATGTGGGAGCCACATATTCCTCTTCATTTGGTAAGATGGAACTTATGTCAAGGGATTCAAAGGATGAAAACTTCATCATTGGGGAGTAGAAGCTTAGTAATATCATCTACTGGATGAGAAGTAAAGATACTAGTGGTATTGGTGTACTCCTAAAGAAAGGAGGCTGATCTTAGGTTCTCACCGATAAGAAGATAGGCTTTCACCCTCCAAGTCTTCAATAGGTCAGCACAGTTGATGTCTTTCAGAGAAGGCTCATTTTTCTTCTCGTGAAGACATAAGAAGGCATTATTAGCAATTATACAAAAAAATGATAAGCAAATACAAGTGCTTAAAGGATAAAATGTTAACCTATATCACCCTTAGTTTGGGAACAGGAACCCTATGTATTCCACGCCCTTAGGGAGCGGTATATATTGCCAATTTTTGGCAATAAATTCCTGATCCCAATATCCTTTATTATAATTGGGGAGATTTATAACCAACACTCGGTTGGATTTCCTCTCTTTCAAGTAAAAAAGGCCAAACTATGATATGAGACTAGGTGTAACAATACTTAATCTCTGGGATACTAAAGCTAGTACCATAAAGCTCATTTATTATGTCCACCCCGTTTACAATATGCCAAGTATTGGGGCTACATTGAGTTGGCACCACCCCGAAGAATAAAAAAATTCATGGAAAAGAGGGTTTTGGGGAAAAGTCAATCCTTCTGGACCATGCAAGGGTGTGAATCCAGTGTCCCCCATCAACAACAAAAATCTTTGGGCATGGGGGGACATTTGATTGTGACCCAAAATGGTATAGAATAAATTTTCCTAAATTCATCTATGCTTTTACCATGAATGATGTTCGACATTTTTAGAAGGTTTAAATACTTCACCTAAAGAATACAAAGGAGGAAAGGAAGAAAACTATGAGAATAATAGATGATGGATAAAATGATAGAGACTTACAAAAATGGATGAATACAAATGAAGAATCTATGAAGTCTTTCGTTAGCAGAAGATTAGGATCAAAGATGACGGTTTGGTGTCAAATGTGGAAGGAAACCTAATTTGAAACAGAGTGCACAATCATAAGGTGCGGGAACCAAGGGGATTTTGTATGCTTCACTCTCTCATCGGACGAACATATCCTTATAACTTTTTCTTATTTAATATGTGACCTACCTATTCAAATTCATTTAAATGGATCAAAACAAGTGGGCCTTTGGCAAGGGTAAAATCCTATGGCACAATAACTTTTGGCTAGGAATTTTTAGGGAAATTTTGGGGACTAAGATATAATTGGGCCCAATTGAGGACTGGGCGACCAAGCCCAACGGCATTAGGGGCAGGCCCGACCTAGATTACCAGTAAAAAGGATTAATGCCAATGTTTATCACGTGGATAATTACAAGGCAATCACAACCTGCAATTAGCTCCTATCGGTTACCCAAAATCTCGGATAAGATATTCAGCGAATCATCACACGTGCTTGTCTCAAGCAAAGGGCTTGGCTTATTCAATCACTACAGTTTCAAACAACTATAAACATCCCAAGGCCAAATGGGATGTAATTTTTGAAACTTTTAGAGAAACTAATAAGAATACAATGACCTCTCTGTGGACATAGGCAAGTTACCGAACCATGTATATTTGTATTTTGTGTAATTGGCATTTTTATATTTATCTTTTGATTGCTTTTGGTAATCTCTTAATTGTGATTAATTTTCACTCATATAACTTACAAATAAATATTTACCTAAGTAACAAATATACAAAAACACAAATAAATTGGCCATAATTTATAAACATTACTAACCCTTTTGGGAAAATATTTTTTGCAATACAAATATAGGAAGACAATAACAATATACATGCGATATTTAGAATTACGAAAACATGACAACTTCTACTCCAAGAAGAATTTTCACAAACAAAAAATAAGCATATGATTTATGAGATAAAGTATCATGCACTTAGTACACCACGTGTATGTGCTCATGTTTATCATGTTCCATTTGACTCTAGAGACCTACATTTGAGAAGAACAAAAAACTAAATGACAATTTTATTTAAAACTTATACGTTAATTGATATTCAAATGAATTTAAAAAAATTTATACATTTTTCTTGATCATCAGGTACCACCCAAATTCCTTCACAAAAGAGTAAGCTTGAAAACAACAAAATACACCTTTTCCAATATTCTTTGAGAAATTTCATCAAGCTATACATTAAAAATAACATTATGAAAGTCTTAATGGGAAGTGGCCAAATTTCAGGGTTAGAAAGATTGAAACGTGCGCGCACACACACACACACACACATACATACATATATATATATATATATATATATATATATATAGAGAGAGAGAGAGAGAGAGAGAGAGATAAGTATATAAAAAGTGGAATCAAATTTAATTATTGGGAAAATAAATAGATGGGAAAGAGAACTTACGGTATAATAAGGAAACACAATATTCATGTAAAGACAAGGAAGATATCTAATTTTTCAAATTGAAAGCAGCGAAAGGTAAAAAAGTCCTTTAAAATAGCATTGTGGGGATAAAAGGTCGGAAGATTAATATATATTGATGCTTTCCAGATACCCCAACCAATCCAACAGTCACCCTAAGCAATCCATCAATCATTTATAATCATGTCTATAAAAAACAATAACATCAAAACGATCCATGTGGAGTCCTATCTGTGACCAAAAATATAAGACAGTCAACCGAACACAGTAAAGATGGGGAGTCAAGATTTTTGGAGAAGAAATAGGATTGGAAATGAATTTTTTGAGAGAAATTTAATGAATAATCAATCATACATGGACACTTTATATATTAAGCAACCTTTATTGTGATCTTTCATTTCATAGTAATAAAAAATAAATATTATATATATATATAGTACATAAATGTAATATACATGTTTTAATATATAAAACTTAAATGTTTTATTATATGTTAAAATATATTCTAATATAAAATCAAGAAATATATAAAGTGGGAAAAAGATAAAAAAAATATACATAACCGTATATACCTAGATGCAATCCCTATCCGATTATGGATTCGGGTTCGATATTAGAGATTCGCTACAGACATAGATCCAAATTAGGTTCCAATTAACTGGCTAATTAATAGGTTTAGATTCAATCCCGATCTGTCTCGTTTAAAGGCCCACTCCTATGCAGCGGGAGTTATAGATAGGCTTGGAATTTTTATAAGAAATGATTTCCTAAGTGCGATCACCTTTAATGTTTATTATTACAAACCACCATTCATGAAGATACAATGGAACTTGTAAAAACGTTCTTTCGGTGTGGCACATTTGAATCAAAACTCATCTTCATTACTAGTACTGGAAGCACTTGTAGAGTAAAAGTGTAAACATACATATAATGTATATATTGACTAATCACGTGTCAAAATGTTGGGTATTGCATGAACTGGATAAGTAATCCAATTCCATATAGTGATAGGGTCTTAGGTCCCTGATTCGTATGATGCTCTTTTAACCACTTATTAAAAATACTGTGACAACTCGCCTATTCTGATATTGGGTGGTCAATCCTCTACTAAAATAGTAGATAATTATTTTAAATAAATTAAAATAATAGTATATTACTTTTAAGATTAAGCGGTCGCACTCACATGAGACAAACCTCACTTTTCAACTATAGTGCGCACCTAACGTGTTCATTTATTATCCTAATTAAACTACCTAGTCTAACTTGGATATGTAACTGCTATTCAAATCCAATCAAGAGTGGTCCTAGTCTACATTGTATGGAACTCATTGGTTGAAAAACATTCTATTAGTCGCTCTTATAGGCTTAGACAAATTGTAGCTATACACAACCTTAATTTCCTAAGACTATAAGCCCGGATAATAGCACGCGTTTCACCTGACACGCTCCCAAAATTAGGAATCTGATTGTTGTATTGTGAATAAAGGTATTGATCAAGGCTTCTCATAAATCCAACTTTAGTTTTAAGGTAGTACCCTTGAACCTTTTCGTCCAGGTATAACCAGTCAAACTCACCAGGTGCTCCCTAGAATCATAACAAGACTGACATAACCTTGTAATAACTTGAAACATCTGATGAGTTTGACTGGTTATTTAATACCCCGAATTTTCTTAGAATGAAATAAAACTATTTTTGGAAAAAAATAAAATTTGTAGGAATTAAATTATATCGGGTAATTTAAATAATTAAGTAGGAGTGAATTGTTTAATTATTATTTCCTGTTATGTGAAATTTACTTTTCATGATAAATGATTTCGATAGAAAACAATTGCATGTGTAGTGAATAATTAATATATGATGCGTGACACAAATTGTAAATATACGTGTTTAAAAAAATGAATGGGATACATTTCGGGAGGTTTTATGGGCGCGTTTAGGTGTTTTAGACCTCTAAAAATGGTCATGGAGTATAGGTATATAAGTTGGGAAGTCATTAGGCTAGTTTTATTAGGGGTTCGGGCCCATTTGGTGGTCCAAAAATGGGAAATTAGGCTTATCTCGGGAATTGGGGTTAATATAAGTCTAAGGGCAAGATTAATAACTCCGCGCACTTAGTCAGAACCTAAACCTAATAGCCACACTTCAAGAGAGAAAGGAACAAAAGACAAAGTGGAGAGGAGGCAAGGGATTCAAGAGGAAACCATCAAATCACTATATCCAGGCAAAAAAGTTATTTCTTACTTTAAATGTCCAATGTATTTCTTAATTCATCGTGGTAAACCCGATATAATTTATGAGTTTTAATATGAAATTGCTGATTAAATGGTAGGATTTAATCTAATGCATGTAGAGAAGACTAACCTGAAATTAGGTATCTTAAACCTAGAAATTTAAGATGATTTTAATCTTAAATTTGATGATAGAACTCATGCCTTAGGACCCGAGCTCTGAATAAGTTCAAAAACATGATATACATGTAGAGAATTAAAACTCATGTATTGGGATTCGAAAATTATGAGAATTGTGATCTTTGTATATGATTAGAATTTAATGGGATTAAGAGATAAATAATTTGATTTTTATATATATGTCAATTGATATAAATTCTAAGATTTGGAGAATGAAATTTCATGTTAATTTATGTAATTTACCATTATAAGATGAAGGACTAAGTCATAGTGACCTGTTATTATATTATTGAAATCAAATTAGCCATTGGATTGAACATTGGGATGGGATTGAGGATTTTTGTATTAAAGAAATGTTGAAGATTGGGGCTTCTGCCCAGATTCAAATCGATTCGACCTCATAGGCGAATCAATTCATCCCCCGGGGCAGGATGAATTGAGATTGAGGATGGACTCGGGGTATGTTTAGAAAACCATACGAGTTAGTGGGACGATGTTTGGACAAACGATGATTTTATTAAAAATTCTTTTGTGGCATAAATATTAAATTGTAAACCATATTTAACTAGATGCTAAATAGTCTTATAAAGAGGAAGGAACTGATAATTAAGTATATGGTCGATTATCAATGTGTGCATATTTATGATTATTCATTTTGGATATCTTTGGTAATTATGAAGTAGTTACCTATGCATATTATATGAGAATAATATGTACTTATATTTATTGTGTGGACATACGTATGTTCATGGATGGACTTATCGGTTGGGGTTACGTGCATTCGGGATCATATCACACGTCGACACAGGTGGGCTAGTCATTGTGTAGGTCATTATTATAGGTACGACAAAGAAGCGCCACTTACGAGAGGTAGGTATAGATGTCAAGATCTTTTGTCACTACTAAATATTGGTCATGAACTGATATACTGCATAGGGACCGCCTCACTTGTGTGTGTTTTGTGATGTCTGATTGGATAAAGGATTCCTTCGAACTTACCAATAGAGCACGGATGGGACACTACTAGTATATGCTTTCAAGTGTCGCATATATGAAAGGACATATATATGATTATACAAATTGAATGAGATTAATTAAGCTATCTACGAATGTGGACAATAAATTACAGACCCCATACTATGTAGCGTGCATAATAATTATTTCTGTCACATTTATGAATTATATGATTGGGATACTTTGGGAAATGATAATACGAATGTAGTTGATTACGTTTCATTATGTTGATTATACTTAATGCATCTTATACTAAATTGCTATGGTTATAATTCATTATTTTGGGACTTTATGATATGGGAAATATCGCACTTAGATGGTGTGTGTGTGTGTGTGTGATACTTGATGTATGTGAGCGAATATAGGGGATACTTACTTTTTGAATTGATTGTATTATTCCACTTTAAATTAAATAAGCTAATTCTTTTAACTCTAGGGCATTAACTCATTTTATAAATGTTTTCTACCCACAGGTGCTCCTAGAAAGGGATAACATGACTATTGACAAATCATCCTTACAGTCTCCTTTTTCGTATCAAATTATCCAGACTTATTAATTTTAGACTAGGTTACTACTCTACTTCAGTCTGTTTATTTTTGGATTACTATATGGCATAAGCTCGGAGTCCATTTATTTCATGTTGGCTTAAGACATTATTTATTATGTTGGATGTTATTTATACTTAGTGCATGTTGGACTTTTATCATCATTTTGGATGTCAATTTAAACTCAAATATGGCTTATCAATAAATGTTTTACATGGCTTGATACTGAGAATGGTATCAATTTAAAAATAAGATCCATTTTTGGCATATCATATATGGCAAACCTTTACGTGAGAAAATGGGGGTTATTACAGTTGGTATCAGAGCATCCAAGTTCTAGTGTCCTTAGGATCTGTTTTGCATTCATTACGTTATGCATTGCGTTATTTGATGTGTAGAGCCTATGCTTAGGATTCATTGTATTCTCCCGATTTGTGCTAATTCAAACTTTGTTTGCTTTAAGATGGCAAACAGACGAAGGGATAGACCTAGGCGCCTAGTCTCACCCACTACAGATGAGGAGCCTCATCCAGAGCCACAATAGACATCCCATCCCCTTTGGGTAAACCCATTATAACTCCAACAGAGATAGATACCATCGTGACCTAGGAAGTTTCCAGTTCGATGGGAGTCATGCTCCGTCACTTTCCACCACTAAAGGCTCAGCATCAGCCACCACCACTACCACAACAAGTGGCAGAATCATCCCAAGCACCGGGGTTAGTCTGGTATAGAGTTATGGAGGCCTTCATAAAGGGAAAACCTTCAATGTTTGGGGGTAGTCCAGATATTTTAGTGGTCAACAGGTGGAAGAAGGATATTCGGCAACATTTGTGTATGGTGGAGTGTACTCCATTACATAAGTAGATGTTGGCTTCATTCCGGCTTATGGGGGCAATACTCGAGTGATGGGAGTTAGTTACTTCAGTTACAGAGAGAGACAACTTGACTATAGACGAGTTCTAGGAGAGATTCGAGGGGAAATATTTCCCTCAGGTGATGCAGTTGAAGATGAGGAGTTGATATATAGATCTCAATAAGGAGAGACTCACAGTGGCGGAGTATTAAGAGGAGCTCACCATTCTTTTATACTTTGCAAAGGAGGATGTGAATACAGAGTTGAGGAAGAGGGATAAGTTTATCGCTAGATCGACTTGGCATATTAGGAAGGCACTTTTGGGAAACCTAAAATTCTACACGTATAATCAAATGAAGAACACCTCCCTTCTCTATTATCATGATCACCGGGCCTTGTAGAGGAACAAGGGTGAGAAGTGACATGGATCTGATACATCGAGCTAATGGGGTAAGATAAGTGGCGGTAGTGGTCATGGGACTTAGTAGTTTAGGAATTCTTCATCCATATATTAGCATAAGGGATTTAGGGATTCTGATGATTGAAATAGGTAGGGCTAGTATAACTATAGGCAGAAGGGACAGGGCCAATAAGGCCATGTCCAACAAGGCCAATAGCACGAGGACTATCAGGGCCAAGGCCGAGGTAAAAAAGGTCGACAAGTAAAGCGGTGCCCATTTAATGGGAAGTGTTATACTTGAGGGGAGAAGTGCCATATGTCTAGGTGTTGTCCTTGAGGTAATCAATAACCTAGGGAGTATGGAGGCTAGATTGGACATCAGGCACCATAGGGGTACTACTGATAGATACTAACACTAGGAGTTGCAGCACCAGTCGCACCAGCACCCGTCCCCCCAACTTAGGGGCAAATGCCGGAGCTATAGTATGGATGGGTGTACCATATTGTACCGACATAGGGGCTAGCACCAGTTTAGGCTATTGAGGGTGTTCTCCATATCTTTGGGCATGTAGGTCATATTTTATTTTACTCGGGGGCATATCATTCATTCGTTAGCACTGGTTTTGCACGTGAGACCGGGATGGTTGATTTTCTTCTAATATTCTACTGCACATAGATTCACTAGTGGGTAAAGGGGCACCCATATATTCGATATGTCATTGTATAGGGGTCGAGATAGGACAACTTACTTTGTTACAGACTTACTGATACTGGATATGAACAAGTATTATGTCATATTAGGGATGGATTGGCTAGCTACATATAGAGCTTGTGTTGACTATTATGGTAAGTCCATCATCTTCACCAATTCAGGGCAAGAGATGTATCCGGTTGTGATGCCACACCCTAAGTCTAGGTCGAGCACGCACTTATACTATATTTAGTATGAGAGTTCTTTGGAGGTCATATTGTTTTAGATTCCATCCTGGTAGTTTATAAGTTTTCTACTGTATTTAGGGAAATTCCAAGGTTTCCACCTAGTCGGGAGATAGACTTCATGATTGTTTTGATTTTAGGCATGAGATCCATTGCATGTGCATCGTATCGAATGGATCCTTTGGATATGAGGGAGATTGGGGATAATATTGAGCAGTTACTGAGACTAGGGTTCATTAGGAGGAGTACTTCACCATGGAGTGCTCCAATTTTGTTCATCAAGAAGGAGGAAGGATCCTTGTGACTTTGTATCGACTATAGGGAGTTGAACAAAGTCACCATACGAAATAAATATCCGTTTCCCCACATTGCTGACTTCTTTGACAAGCTGAGGGGTGTTTCATATTTCTCTAAGATCGATTTGAGATTGGGTTATCCTCAGTTGAGAGTTTGGGAGCAGTATATCTTAAAGATGACATTTCTTATAAGATACGAGTCATATGAGATTTTTATTATGCCTTTTGGGCTAAACAATGCACCGACGGTGTTTATGGATTTGACAAATTGTGTATTCAAGGATTACTTGGATCAATTCGTCATAGTGTTTATTGATGACATTTTGATTTAATCTCAGATTGCGAAAGAGAACGCACGACATTTACGAGTAGTCTTAAAGACACTACGAGACCACTAGTTGTATGCTAAGTTTGATAAATATGGTTTTTGGGTGCGAAAGGTGCAGTTCTTGGTCTACCTTATGTCTGAGAGGGGATATCAATGGACCGAGTAAGGTTTCTTCAGTAACGAAGTGGGGATATCCCACTACCCCCACTGAGGTATGAAGCTTCTTGGGATTAGCCAGGTACTACCGTCAATTCATTTGGGGGTTCTCAAAGGTAGTCAGGACCCTAACTAATTTTATGAGGAAGGATGTGACATTTGTATCGGATGATGCATGCCAACATGAATTTGATGAGCTGAAGGATTGATTTGCTACAGCACCAGTTTTGGCATTACCTCGATCACGATAGACTATAAGGTTTTCACGGATACTTCATTGAGGAGACTTGGAAGGGTATTGATGCAGGAGGAGAGGTCGATAGTTTATGCTTCATGGAAGCTAAATCCTCACGAGGGACATTACCCCACCCACGACTTGGAGTTAACATTCACAATTTTTTCATTGCGAGTATGGAGGCATTATCTTCTAGGGGAGAAGTTCCAACTATTCATAGACCATAAGATCCTACATTATTTTTTCACACAATGGGAGTTGAACGTGAGGAAGAGGAGATGAATAGAGTTTGTGAAGGATTAACAGTTTGATAATTAGTACCACTCGAGAAAGGATAATGTTCTAGTGGATGCTTTGATTCGCAAGACTATAGTGGAGTTGGATGCAGTGTAGAAGGCAAAGTGGAAATCACTTCGTGGGGATGACGACTGGACCTATGCATTTATGTAAATTCTCACTATCACACCCTAGATCATTATTAGGGTTGTGAACGCATATGTGGGAGGTCAGTTTTGCCATGAGCGAGTAAGGAACTTGTTATTTGAGGGGAAGAGAACTATCTATTAGGTCGGATCATGGATTGAGATTCCAGGGCAGGCTAGTTATCCCAGATGATGAGTATTTGAGGCAAGCCGTTATGTCTGAGGCTCATGATTCACGCTTTACGGTACATCCCAGAGGGGACAAGATGTACCACGACATGTGATGTCAGTATTAGTAGGACGGGATGAAGAGGGACATAAATGTCATATTCCTTTTCGACAAGTATGCCACGTGTAGTTGGTAAAGTTGGACCATCAGTATCCTACAGGTGTGTTACACCCTTTGGAGATCCCAACGTTGAAATGGGAGAGTATATCCATGGATTTCATCACTGGGATACCTACATCACATAGGTGGTAAGATTCTATATGGGTAATCATCGATAAGTTGACGAAGGTGGATCACTTATTAACGGTCTAGAGAGATTACAGTTCAGAGCAGTACGTTGGACTTTTCCTCACAGAGATTGTGAAATTTCATGGGGTACCGCTCAACATTGTGTCGAAAAGGGACATGACGTTTATGTCCCATTTTTGGATGAGTTTTCAACAAGCCTTAGGGACAGAGTTAAGATTGAGCAGCTCATATCATCGTCATACCGATGGGCAGACAGAGAGGGTGAACTTTATGTTGGAAAACATGCTACGAATGTGCATACTAGACTTTAAGGGGAGCTGGGAGCAGTATTTTCCTTTAGTGGAGTTTGCGTACAACAACACCTATTGGTTTACGATTGGGATGAAACCATTTGAGTCACTCTACAGGAGACCTTTCCATTCACCCTCATGTTGGTTGGAGGTGGGGGAGAACAAATTACTTGGGCCACATTTTACTCAGGACACCTCGGAGAAGGTGGAGATGATTCGGTCCAGGATACGAATTGCCCAGGATAGGTAAAAGAGCTATGTAGATGTGGGCCTAAGACACTTAGACTTTAATGTTAGGGATCATGTGCTTGTAATACCCCGCATTTTTTTTATTGAATTGAAATTGAAAAAAAAAAAAACTATGTCAGTATATATATTCGAAATGTTTGGAAATAAAACTATGTCAGTATATATATTCGAAATGTTTGGAAATGAAAAGTTAAAATGAATTCATTGAGATACGAATGTGTGACTTACATATTAGAAGCGAATTAATGCGTAAAAGGATCGAGAGGGTTAAAATTGGGGGAAATGGCATTTTTATAAATAAACTAACTCTAGGTATAAATAGAAAAGAAGAGAAGAAGTCTTCATTTTATCATTTCATAAATGGAGGCTAGGGTTTGGTAGAGAGAGAGAGAGAGAGAGAGTAAGAAGAGAAGAAAGCTAAGAGGATTTCAAGAAGATTCAACTTCTCCATACAATCCAAGGCAAGTTAATAACCTATATGTGTATATTATGTATCTATAATGAAATTTCACATGAACATGTATTTGGATCCCTAAACTAATATGAAATTGATGTTAAAAATGATATTCAATGTATTAGGATCATCATCCATGTATATTCAAATGCAATAACATCATTATAGGGATTGAGATGTAGAACAACCTCTTGAATTTTAGAAATCTATGAAATTAAGTAAATCGTCATATTAAAAACTGTTTTGAGTTGTTTTGGTTCCGAAAATGGATGTTTCGTCCGCGATGGCCGGTAGAAAATCATATTCTGAACAACTTTTTAGTTTTAAGTTTTTCCGAAAACGGATCGAAAAAGTCTCAAATCGGCGTTTTAAAATTCTGTGCAGAAAGTTGTCGTGAACAGGTCCGAACTGTATATGTTAGTTTCGGGTCTGTTTTAAGAAGGATATGGTAGCGTACCCACGTGTCCTTATAGAAAATCACGTTCCGAACAACTTTGTAGTTTTAAGTTTTTCCAAAAACGGATCGGAAAAGCCTCAAATCGGCGTTTTAAAATTCTGGGCAGGAAGTTATCGAAAACAGGGGTGAATATTATATATTAGTTTCGGGTCTGTTTTATGCAGGCTATAGAAACATATCCGCGTGTTCTTATAGAAAATCACGTTCTGAACAACTTTATAGTTTTAAGTTTTTCCAAAAACGGATCGGAAGAGCCTCGAATCAGCATTTTAAATTCTGGGCAGCATGTTGTTGAAATAAGAGTGATAATATTTTTCATGTTGTTAGTAAGATAATTGTGGTGTTGTGCCTAATATCCTAACTTGATTACATACTTATGGTTATTAGGGATATATAACCTTGAAATGATTTGATGTTCATTTAATAAATTAATGATGTAAATTATGTTATATTATAAATAATGACTATTGTATAACTCGAGTAAGAGACTTGACACGATTGTATATATACATAAGCGTGAAATTGTTTTACATGTATATTGTCGAGTATACACTAGACTAGTCCTCCGGTCGACGTAGGCACATGTTGAATGCGATTTTTTTGTGATTGATCCGGTTAGGTTCCGCTCGAGTGCCGTGTCGGAGATAAACCACCGGAACCGGACACATGGTTGTAATGCAGGTCGGATAGAAAGACCTTGAAACACCATGTGATTTAGGACTTAGTATGATTGCCCTTGCCACGTAATATTGGGGAATATTCGTGTGTAGGACTAGTGTTACGACTTGTTCCCCTGGGTAACGATAAGTGACCCGATATGACTTGTTGTGTGAGATATTATGCTTGTGTCTTAAAATAATATCCCGAATCGATGTATTTGATATTATATTTAATGGAAATATTTTGATACATTAAATACTGAAATGAGATTAATAATGATTAATCATGATACGATATGAGACTACACATTACTCGAGTTTGGATTGGGTAGTCACGACATAGGAACATTAGTTGGGTAATTGAACAACTTAATTACTGGAGACGAGTAATGACTAGTGTGTTTTCATTATAAGTACATCTTATAATCTTATAGCTTGTTTTCTTGCTTTGACGTCTGTCTATCTTGCTTCTTGTTCCTCTCCTATATATATAATATATGACAGGTCCTCGTCCCGCTGGACATTAGACTACGGAGCCTGATGAGATCATATCAATCTTAGGATTCATGTAGCCGTGGAGTTATTCTATTTTAATTTATGTCGTTCGTTTCCCTTTTCTTAAGGGTGGTAACAGAGATTAATATCATTTTGTTTATACTTGGGATTTGAGAGAATTGTTGTATTACTCTTTCCCATTTTGTATTGGGACGCATGTATTGGCATTTTATATTTTCAGTTTCAGATTACTGAAGCCCTTATACCCTTGACTCACTTGAGTCTATACTGTATAAGAGCTCATCTAGTTTGGAAATAGTGACAAAATTATGTCAATCCTAGAAACCAAAGAGCTTCAGAAGTTGGATTGGACTTCATATTTAAAAGTTGTAATGATCCTGAACTTATAGCCATCACTCACACACTTAGAACACCCACACTACATTGCATATTGCAATTTTATATGTGTTCTTGGGTTGAGTGAGTTTAATTCCCTTAATTTGGTTTTTAATAATTTTTTGGGATTTTTTTAAACATTTTTTCAAATATATTTTTATAAATAAAATTTGGTTTTAAAAGTTTTGGGGTCAAACTGCAATTTTATTTTGTGCTGTTTTTGGGCTGATTGTTTACCTGGGTAGAAACCGAAAGCGCTCGAGACTCCAGGGTGTGCATGTAATTAAGTTTGGGACGCGCGTTTGTTTCCAATTGCTGGCCAACACGTGCAGCCTTCTGATTGCCTACATTTGTGTTTCTTTGTAGACACAAACTTCGCGTCACACCTGAGCCCTTGGATCAATTCTTATCTAGGGTCTGCATGCGATCTTTGGTAATCCCTGTGTAAACATCTCCACCTATCACAGCTTGTTTAACCACCGCTTGCTGTTAACCCTTGGATCAAAGTCAAGAAGAATTGACTTGATCACAGCCGTTGTTTTCACTCGAACGTCTGGAACCTTCTCAGCCCCCTATATAAACCCTCATCTTCTCAGACTTCGAAGATTTTTGGCCATTTCGTTTTCCTCTGAGAGAAGAGAGAGTAGAGAGAGAAGAGAGAGAAGTGAGAGAAAAAAAAAGAGAGAAGAGAGAGAGTTTGAAACCCTAGATTGAAACCCTAGAAACCCTAACTTCGTTACCTCTTCTCCAGCCAAAATCAAACACCTAAACCAAAAACACCTTTCCAGTGTTCTTGAGGGTTTGAGTGTATGAGTTGTGTTTGTTTTGCTGTTCCTTGTGTTCATCAAATCTTACTGTTCAACTTAAACTTTTTATTTCAGATCTGGTTTCTGTTTCAATAGAAATCACAGATCTGAAGTGTTTGAAGTTACAAAACACGTAGATACACATTATTTCTCATCCAGAGAAGTATATTGTTGATTTCTTTTGATAAAAACGTTTTCATACTTCGAATCAACAATACATGCTTTCTATTTCTTACTGCTTGCAAAACTAAACCTTGACCTAGTATTAGAATCGCACTTGGAGGTTTTCAATCTCGAAAATCTTTTCAAAACTGAGATTGATTAAGATCTTTACCGATTTTGAAGAAAGATATCCGTGGATTCTGGGATTTATTGAAAGGTCAAAAAGGTTTTATGTTTTGTGAGAAAGAAAGAAAAAGAAAGTTCACAGCATATAGTAAACTGTAATTTACTAGGACTGTTTGTAACTATTAAGGGTGTGTGTGTTCATGCATGTGGTTTAGAACACCTTTTCACAATACATCTTCACACTACAAACATTTAAAGTGTTGGCTGTAAGATCTGGTGAACTAAAGTCGACGTAAAGTGCTGAAACAAAGGAGGAGTGTACAACCTGAAAGGACTACATCAACAAACAAGATCTGCAGAGAAGTTTGAGGACGCCAGAGGGTATATTCTTAAACTTGTATAGATTTGTTTGTGTGCATGTTAGTTAAATAGATTGTAACTCAAATATTTGTTTTAGTGGATTTTTTTTTCATTTTACTCCGTAGAGGGAGTCGTGGATGTTTCCTCAGTTGGTGAGGTTTTACCACGTTAAAAATCTGAGTATCAATATTTCTACATCTTCTCATCCCTTTCTAATAGTGTGCTGAGTTTAAAACATTTTAAACTGTTTACGAAAACCTGTTATCAAATCTTGTCCATATCTCGTACATAATTTTGTTAACACATCTTGTGTTCAAAATAGTTTTGATTTTAAGTAAAGAGTTTCTTCAACAAACTTTCGGAGTTGCTTAAATAGTTTATTTTCATAAACGGCTTTGGCAACGCTATTTCAATTACTGATGGATTATTACAGTTAATAGTTATGAGTTAGTTTCACTTGTTATAGCTGTTATGATGTGATATGGTTACACGTATGAGAGTGTACATGTTTACTTTACAGCATTTACTTAAACTTTGTTTCTAATGCCAACATATTGATGCTCCGCTTTAATTTAATTGGGCGTAGCTAACCAAATTAGATATAAAAAGTAGGGTTGTCACAGTGTTGATTAAAGTGTCTCCCATAAAGTAAGTGATGAGGTTTGGGAAGAAACGGAACCTGGCTCCCAGATATATGGGACCATTCCATATCCTTAAGAGGATTGGTCACGTAACATATCGATTGTGATTACCGGACCACTTGCAGTGGATGCATTAAATATTCCACATATCTACATTGCAAAGGTTCTTCAGAGACGAGATAACATACCATGATATCTACATTGATGAGATAGAGCTCCATCCAGACGCTACCTACGAGGTGAAACCCATAGACAATCTAGACCGTAGGGAACACCGACTTTGATCCTAGGTTATTCCATTGGTACGTGTCCATTGGGGACATCTTAGGGAGGACGAATCAACTTGGGAGAGGGAGGACGGCATGCGAACGAAATATCAGGATCTCTTTCAGCTAGGTACATTTTTTCTCTAGATTTTGAGGACAAAATCCCATTATTAGGGGAAAAAATATAATACCCCGTATTTCTTATAATGAAAATAAACAATTTTTGGAACAATTTTTTTTGTAGGACTTAAATTAAATCGGGAAATTTAAATAATTAAGTAGGGGTGAATTGATTATTTATTATTTCCTGCTAAGTGAAATTTACTTTGCACGATAAATGATTTCGTTACAAAACAATTGCATGTGTAGTACATAATTCATATATAACGCGTGACACAAATTGTAAATATTCTTATTGAATCAAAATAATTGGAACAGATTTTGGGAGGCTTTATGGGCTCGTTTAGGTGTTTTATACCTTTAAAAATGGTCCCGGTGCATAGGTATATAAGTTGGGAATTTATTGGGCTCGTTTAATTATTGGTTCAGGACCATTTGGGGGTCCAAAAATGGGGATTTAGGATTAACTCGGGAATCGGGGTTAATATAAGTTTAAGTTGAATATTAATAAATCCCCACACTTTATGAAAATCTAAACCTAGAATCCACACCTCAAGAGAGAAAGGAACAAAGGCGAAAGAGGAGAGGAGGTAAGGGATTCTAGAGGAAATCATCAAATCACTATATCCAGGAAAGATTTTTCTTGCTTAATTTAAATGTCCAATGCATTTCTTGATTCATCGTAGTAAACCCCATATAATTTCTGGGTTTTAGTATGAAATTGGTGATTAAATGGTAGGATTTTATCTCATGCATGTAGAGCAGACTAATTTGAAATTAGGTGGCTTAAATCAAGAAATCTAGGATGATTATAATCTTGGATTCGATGATAGAACTCGTTCCTTAGGACTTATGAATGACTTGAAAAACTTGATATACAAGTAGAGGGTTAGAACTCATGTATTAGGATCTGAAAATTATGAGAAATAGGATCTTTGTATTTGATTAGAATTTAATGGGATTAAGAGTAAAAAAATATGATTTCTATAGACATGTCAATTGATATAAAGTTTGGGATTTGGTGAATGAAATTTGATGTTAATTTATGTAATTTACCATTCTAAGATGAAGGAGAAAGTCATAGGGACCTGTTCATATGTTATTAAAATCGAATCAACCATTGAAATGAACTTTGGGATGAAATTGAGGATTTTTGTATTAAAGAAACGTAGCAAATATGGGTATCTGCCCATATCTGAATCGATTCGGCCTCATGGGAGAATCGGTTCGTCCAGAAAAATTGATTCGGACCAAGAGGTGAATCGATTCGGCCCATGGGGAAGGATGAGTTGGGACAGAGGATGGATCCAGGGTATTTTTAAAAAACCATACGAGTTGGTGGGACGATGTTTGGATAAATGATGATTTTATTAAAAATGCTTTTGTGGCGCAAATATTAAATGGAAAACTACATTTAACTAGATGGTTAATGTGACACCCCGCCTAATTAAATACCGGGCGATCACTCCTTTATTAAATTAAATCAAGGTATACAGTTGGTTCATTCTCAGCATCACTGTCGATAAAAATAATTTTCCAATTTAACACCCTAAATAATTAAGCTAAGTGTCAAAACCATTTTCATACATAACTTTCCAAATTTTATTTAAAGAAAAACATTTATTTTATTAAAAACATTCACTAAGTAAGAATCACACCACGTTAAATATCTGCAACATAGTCCAGTTAATTTAAAACATTCGTAAATCGAATGTCAACATGTGAAATATAAAGTAACACAATCAAACTGAATAAAACCCATAGTAACAATACTGGAAATAGCTGAAATAAAAATGTCCAATAACAACGGAATAATGGAAAGAGCTACACATGCTCAACTAAATGAAAGTACTAAGAGTGGATCTGAATGAACGAAGTCGTCTAATCAAGAGACCTGCAACTCCCACCTAAGCTGCAGCGCGTTCCTTCCAAGAGATCCTAAGCAAGACGCCCCTATGGCTGGGCACCTGTAATACATACATATATATACAAGAGAGAGAGAGAGAGAGAAAAAAAATGGGTCAGAGCCCGAAAGTGTGTTTGATTTAAAATACGTTTAGCAAGTATTTAAATTGATACAGGCCAATGCAACAACATATTAGAGCGACACTCTCTTGAGAAATTCTCACCTCTCTTCTAATGTGCACGCCTATCGTACTAACCTTCCCAACGGTTTATCTTATCATTTATCGCACGAATCCTCCCAATGATTTAACTTATCTTAGATTACTCGTAAGATTCAACATTTAACGATTCCATTTCGAAAAGGGGTATTTCAATTAGTAATCAAAGTTCTCCATTGTAACTTTATAAAATCAATAAAGTTTTTCAGTGTCATATTATACTTTCTCAAAACAAGTATTTACCATTTGAGTCATCAACCATGTCCTACTTATCAAATCACAGTAGGCAGTTTCAAATTCCAAATCTCATATATATATTAACTACTCGAATAATATATATAAAATAACGGCACCGCAAATAAAACTATGGTGCATGCATACTCTACTATCCAAAACCCCATATCACTCATATTAAGGGGAATACAATCGGAATCACTCTCGAATTGTATTAACAAAATACACAAACAAAATTGAGGCGAAGAATAGATTCCAAGTCTCTAAGAGGATGGCACATGCCTGCGTCTCTTAGGACCGTCTGAACTATCACGTCGATAGCCTGTACCAAGGACATCTATCTTCTAGGGTACAAGTCAATATCCCCCATAATGGTCCCATCGAGATAAGACTGTCCCAGCGCGGTAACCTCAGGGATAGCAAGTAACGTGGGCATGATTTTCACATGTACATAATATATGCACACACAATCATATACATATACCACTTTTATCATATTAATATAGGTTCTCTCGTCACCCATAATTACAACATTTATCCTTAATTTCACATTATTAGTATTACGTATAAGGTTTCATCTCTAACCTTACCTCGAAGGGTTTTCTCACTTATTTCGTGACACTCGTGGACTTTATCCTTCCAAGTAGAAAATTCAGTAGGTGACATTATTACGTTTCAACGTAACTCTCTTACGCGCCTTACCCTTTAATATATCAATTTACTAACCCTAATGTAAATATCCCATAAATACCATTCTCGTCGAATATTAATGATCCCAACATTTATTTATACGCCCTACTGGTCCTCTATGTCTCCCAAATCATTATACTAAGAATGCCCAAGAATTATATCACGACAATTCGATTTTTAAATCATTTACAAAGGGAAATAAGAGTCTTTCAGGAGGGGTCGATCGATCGAGGTTTGGGGCTCGATCGATCGAACATTCGATCGATCGAAGCTCTAGGCTCGATCGATCGATCAAGCAGGTCTGCGAAAATCTGCAGAATTGCAGTTACGGGTTTCATCTCCAAATTTACACCAAATCCATATTTTCAAGTTCCAATCGTCCCAGAATTAATACTACTAACCTTATATCATCATAACAGGTATATTCAACGTAAAACATATCAATTTACATCACTAAATATGGATTTATCATGCCATAATTCATTTAAAACTCAAGAACCCTAAAAATCTCTAACTCATGATTCTAATCTGTGTAATCCCAGAATTTCCTTCTTATTTACACCAAAATTTCGTGGGTTATCTTTCTACATCACAAGAGACTTCCAGAATAAGGATTAAGTCTTTACTACATGCAAATTCCTATCACAATTTGGGTTTTCTTCCATGTTTTTCATTCCTAATCATTCCTAAACTAATATGGAAATTGCACCAACGAAAATAGAAAGATAAACACTTGCCTGGGATTTTTAGAAGTCTGGATTGCGGCTGATTTTGGTGTGGTTGTGTTCCCCTTCTCGCGATCTACGCGTTGGTGGTGGCGGCGGTGCAAACCGGTGACTTTTTGGCCTTGAATCGCCTTGAGAGCTCTCTCCTCTCTTCTCCAATGGCCGTTCTAGGGTTCTGAATATTCTAACCCTAAATGACTAACCAAAAAGGCTGATATAGGTTGCTGAATTTCGTGGGTTTAATTAACCAAGAATGTAAAATGACCAAAATGTCCTCCCGGGTCACTAATTTGGCCTAGAACCTCCCCGAGACCCAAACTACACCCCCGTGTACACTTTTTTGACTATCTCGACCCTTCCAAACGCGTTGGCGCACTCAAAACGACCATACGAACAACTTATAAAATATTCACTTTTTATTTAACAAAATTTAGTCCCGACGCGACACGGGCGCGTCCCGATTCAAATTTCCAAAATTGTCATTTTATTCACTCGTGACATTCAATATAATCAATATCATATATTACTTTTCTCAATAGTAATATTCAACAAATTTTCCATAATTACTAACTCTCGTCACGTTAATAATCATAATATAATAAATTTATGGATTTTTATTAGATAATTATCTCACATTATATTTAATAAATCCCCAAATTAATATAGCATAAAAATACGGGGTATTACATACTTCCCTCCTAATAACGGAATTTCGTCCCGAAATTCGGAAAATAAGGCATACCTGGTAAGAACAAATCTGGATATCCCTCGTCAGTACGCAAACTATCCACATACTACGGCGCTCAATCACTATAGCTTTTTTTCACTACAACATTGTTTTTCATTTTCACTGGAGACACTTCACATTGTGCTCCCACCAGACAACATTCGCATAGGTCACGCCTATGCGTTATAATTTCATAATCTCACTAACATTAGGAGGCCGCACCTCACTACATGACAATTACTCGGATTTATTCATATACAAAATTCCCATTCTGAGAAAATATTATGAACATTTGATCACTCTTGCTCGCCTAAAACAGTCGTGGAATTCTACCACATTTATCGGATGTTTTCTCGATCGATCCAAAATTCTGATTACCTACTCTCCTATAAATATACGGAAGGAGAATAGTCGGGGTTCTTCCATAACAAAACCTTAATAAGTACCTTGTACGTGACAAACAGGTACGAGTGCTTTACAGAGCATTCTTGAAATCATCGTATCAAGATTCCAAAATTTCCTTCATGTGGCTCCACCAATCTTTAATCACCGTGCGCCCATTCTTTGGCTAAGGGTGATACATCCTACTCGAAACGAAATCTCATCCCCGATGGTTCCTGAAATCCCATTTCAAAGGTGGGATTCACCAATCTCATCCTGATTTAGAAATATATACTGCGCCGGACCATGCACTGGCGCGATCCTTCCTTTCAAAGGAAGTCTGGGGCATACTAGTTAATATTGTAAGCCAGCCCAAAGGAATATCAATCATTTCCTTCTCAACGACTTAATTCACATGCTCGGGATGAACCCTTGATCTTGTTTTGAGGATGGAAACTCATCCAAGAACTTTACCGTCTTTACCGGGCTCTTCCAAGTTCAGAATTTTCGATAAACACAAAATTCTTTGGTTGATTCTCCTCTTTCAACCAAACCTTACCTATGGGCGGTGCATGTAGAGACTATGACTACATCCCGCTAAACATCAATTTTCCTTTGAAATGTCTCACATTAAGTGACACGTAATACTCCCCTTCCTTCCTTGGAGTATGCCGAGAGTTTCGACCCGTGCTCTTCTCTCCACGAAGCGCACTTCTGGATCTCTTATACAATACTAACATCATCACCCTTTGTATGTGCAAGTCGTTCTCACACTTGACTACTAACAACTCCACTCCGAGTGTCCTTCATAACGATTAAATTCTACTCTATTCGAGGAATATCAATTCTTGAATGGTTTTCCACAGCCTTCCAATCAGGTTAGGGCGTGCTATTCTAATTGCACACTTATGTATGGATTATCGCACCTCATGTGACGTTTAATCCACTCTATCACTTCCACTTCGTTATACTAGTCCCACAAACATATATTTCACATGTCCTTTACCACGTCCCTTCATCTCGGACGACGAGTTTAACATCAGTTAACCAGGATGTCTACACACCCTATAAACCGGGCATTCTAGCGTAAGCATCACATACGCTCCATACTAATAAACAAATTCCTTGTTTTCCCTGGTGCTTGCAGCGTGATTACAACACTCTAATCACTAAAAAAAAATCAAAATTTTAAATCTTCCTTATCATCGTTCCATCCCTCAACTCGTGGGGATAACTTTCAATGCTCTCCTACCATAAAATCCGGCTCCAATAATCTTAAAACAAAATACAACTTCCAACTTACATACATATTTACTTGATCCCCTTTCGACCAGGGTACCGAACTCGTGGAATAGTGACCAAACGTCTCCCTATTTCCAACCTTACATTAAGTTTCATGCATGGGATGTCTCGCAAAGCGAAATCCAAACAAAGAACCCCCCTGATACACTACTACCTAGCATTGTCGGTTATCGAAATCCGTTAGGTCCTCCGTCCATAGTATATACCCCTTTATTCTGTCCCTTGACAGAATAGTTACAATTTCTCCCGTAATTATGCTTAACAAAGAACGTTTCACTAATTGCACAATTGTTCAGTATAGGTTGGTGGTAATAACATTTCATAAACCTCGAATACACACACTCGGAATTCTCGAAATTCCTTTCCCTAATAATAGGGGTATAACTCTTATCTCCAACCTCTCTAAAGGGTAAATATAACACTGCACTATTCCTATCACTAAGTCCGGAGTGCTAAACATAATAGTGGGTCAAATCTTTTCGCTCAATGGTAAATTCCGATACATACGGAATTATACTGACAAAGTCTATACATACATTGGCATCGAATATCTCGAGCCCAATATCTCCTCCGAAGTCTCTTGGATAGATAATATAAGTGCAAGTCCAACCTTCTTACAGGTAAAGCTCGCCAAAGCAAAACATAAAACATGTTGCTCTAATGCAACCATTCCGATAGCCTAGCAATAAATGCCCACTATCGTACTAACCATTTCTATAACGTTTTAGCAAAGATAATATCATACTCGTGTATCGCATCACTACAACGAGTAACCTCAATAAAGTATAAAACACTGTTGATATACTCATTCATCCTCCGCAGATAGCGCTAAAGAAAAATCCCGCTACACTAGGGAAAAATATTCACATAATGGTAACATTTATAATTATATGCATTAAGCTCGTCTCACATGTTAATCTAGCAAAGAACAAAATATAGTGATTCTCTCGTGTCACATAAACACGCCCCATCCTCTAAGGATACAACTTACACTTTTACCTTGTCAATCGTCTTGACTGTACAAATGGTTTTCGGACTTAACACGTCTGCCCAAACCATAACAAAATCATTTTAATCGTTGCCTTTTACTAGGCACCATATTCTTGTCCTTATACTCACTTTGGAACATATTATCGTGAGCGATCTCACTCCGCAAAAAACACCTCAGTACATAATCCACTTACCACCTATCCTACTAACCAGGTTAGGATTTGTCCTCCTCTCGGACTTTAGTAAACTCGATTCCTGTTAACCATCCCGATTGTTCTCTTAACTTTTCAGGCCATAAAGATCATGTTACTATCTATAATAGTACTTACTTAATTTACCATCACTTGGTAAGAATTTAACTATCTGAAGCATTTAAATGGTTTTCCTGATGTGTATCCACATCCTTTTGTGGTGCTATACCACCATCGTTGCATTCAGTCTCATTCTCGACTAAATTCTTCGATTCCATTAACTTCCCCCACGAAGAAGCGTTATCATCTATTCTGACAAAATATGACAATGTCAACCTCTGAATCGTTCGTCCACCAGAATTTCCTCCTCGAGTTTTATTAACTATTATTACGAGTTGGTCTTCCACTTGGAGTCGTTTCCCCCCACTTGTATCTACATCTTCCGATACAAAATTCGCTAACGGTTAAGATTCATATTCACGAATGGACCCCGGACATGCCCTCTCTCAATGAGTTCAGAACCACACTTGCTTCTAATCTGAACAGTTAAGGAAGGAACATACGGTCATCACTGTACGTAAGGTTCTCCTATAGGCATATCATTCCATTTATAAAATTGATGGTTGACTCCAACCACTATAACTTCGTCCCGAAAGCCAAGAAAATTTTCTCTAAATTTTCACTTTCAGTTTGCCACACTCCGTCCTATATTTACGACTTTGGATACTTTACCACCTTTGGTAAACACATACAATTTTCGCGTTTCTAAAATTTCCCACTATCAGTCTCTACACATTTTTTTTTTGTAATACGTTGGGTAAGTTTACCTTCGCACCTCATTTGACTATAACAACATTTGAAAAATCATTGCTGCACCTTAGTCGTCTTTCTAGTCGTGGCTTCTCGTGCCATAATGGAGGTGACCTCGACTACGGTCATCATCCTCGGACATATTTCATAATATCAATTGAGCCCTGCCTCCTGATGTACGCTTAACGGTCCTCTTCTGACATCCGTCATCGCTCGGCACACGCACACATCCGAACGAAATTAGAATATACTAATGTATACACATTATAGCAGGAGAATGAAATCTCGTCAAGGGAATCAACAATCCTAAACATAGGGCTCTATAACAAACAAAGTAACGCTGAAAGCATAATAAGCCGTACAGATCCTAAGGACACTAGAACCTGATGCTCTGATACCACCTGTGACACCCCGCCTAATTAAATATCGGGCGATCACTCCTTTATTAAATTAAATCAAGGTATACAGTTGGTTCATTCTCAGCATCACTGTCGATAAAAATAATTTTCCAATTTAACACCCTAAATAATTAAGCTAAGTGTCAAAACCATTTTCATACATAACTTTCCAAATTTTATTTAAAGAAAAACATTTATTTTATTAAAAACATTCACTAAGTAAGAATCACACCACGTTAAATATCTGCAACATAGTCCAGTTAATTTAAAACATTCGTAAATCGAATGTCAACATGTGAAATATAAAGTAACACAATCAAACTGAATAAAACCCATAGTAACAGTACTGGAAATAGCTGAAATAAAAATGTCCAATAACAACGGAATAATGGAAAGAGCTACACATGCTCAACTAAATGAAAGTACTAAGAGTGGATCTGAATGAACGAAGTCGTCTAATCAAGAGACCTGCAACTCCCACCTAAGCTGCAGCGCGTTCCTTCCAAGAGATCCTAAGCAAGACGCCCCTGTGGCTGGGCACCTGTAATACATACATATATATACAAGAGAGAGAGAGAGAGAGAGAAAAAAAATGGGTCAGAGCCCGAAAGTGTGTTTGATTTAAAATACGTTTAGCAAGTATTTAAATTGATACAGGCCAATGCAACAACATATTAGAGCGACACTCTCTTGAGAAATTCTCACCTCTCTTCTAATGTGCACGCCTATCGTACTAACCTTCCCAACGGTTTATCTTATCATTTATCGCACGAATCCTCCCAATGATTTAACTTATCTTAGATTACTCGTAAGATTCAACATTTAACGATTCCATTTCGAAAAGGGGTATTTCAATTAGTAATCAAAGTTCTCCATTGTAACTTTATAAAATCAATAAAGTTTTCCAGTGTCATATTATACTTTCTCAAAACAAGTATTTACCATTTGAGTCATCAACCATGTCCTACTTATCAAATCACAGTAGGCAGTTTCAAATTCCAAATCTCATATATATATTAACTACTCGAATAATATATATAAAATAATAGCACCCCAAATAAAACTATGGTCCGTGCATACACTACTATCCAAAACCCCATATCACTTATATTAAGGGGAATACAATCGGAATCACTCTCGAATTGTATTAACAAAATACACAAACAAAATTGAGGCGAAGAATAGATTCCAAGTCTCTAAGAGGATGGCACATGCCTGCGTCTCTTAGGACCGTCTGAACAATCACGTCGATAGCCTGTACCAAGGACATCTATCTTCTAGGGTACAAGTCAATATCCCCCATAAAGGTCCCATCGAGATAAGACTGTCCCAGCGCGGTAACCTCAGGGATAGCAAGTAGCGTGGGCATGATTTTCACATGTATATAATATATGCACCCACAATCATATAAACATACCACTTTTATCATATTAATGTAGGTTCTCTGGTCACCCATAATTACAACATTTATCCTTAATTTCACATTATTAGTATTACGTATAAGGTTTCATCTCTAACGTTATCTCGAAGGGTTTTCTCACTTATTTCGTGACACTCGTGGACTTTATCCTTCCAAGTAGAAAATTCAGTAGGTGACATTATTACGTTTCAAAGTAACTCTCTTACGTGCCTTACCCTTTAATATATCAATTTACTAACCCTAAAGTAAATATCCCATAAATACCATTCTCGTCGAATATTAATGATCCCAACATTTATTTATACGCCCTACTAGTCCTCTATGTCTCCCAAATCATTATACTAAGAATGCCCAAGAATTATATCATGACAATTCGATTTTTAAATCATTTACAAAGGGAAATAAGAGTCTGCCAGGAGGGGTCGATCGATCGAGGTTTGGGGCTCGATCGATCGAACCTTCGATCGATCGAAGCTCTAGGCTCGATCAATCGATCAAGCAGGTCTGCAAAAATCTGCAGAATTGCATTACGGGTTTCATCTCCAAATTTACACCAAATCCATATTTTCAAGTTCCAATCGTCCCAGAATTAATACTACTAACCTTATATCATCATAACAAGTATATTCAACGTAAAACATATCAATTTACATCACTAAACATGGATTTATCATGCCATAATTCATTTAAAACTCAAGAACCCTAAAAATCTCTAACTCATGATTCTAATCTATTTAATCCCAGAATTTCCTTCTTATTTACACCAAAATTTCGTGGGTTATCTTTCTACATCACAAGAGACTTCCAGAATAAGGATTAAGTCTTTACTACATGCAAATTCCTATCACAATTTGAGTTTTCTTCCATGTTTTTCATTCCTAATCATTCCTAAACTAATATGGAAATTGCAACAATGAAAATAGAAAGATAAACACTTGCCTGGGATTTTCAAAAGTCTGGATTGCGACTGATTTTGGTGTGGTTGTGTTCCCCTTCTCGCGATCTACGCGTTGGTGGTGGCGGCGGTGCAAACCGGTGACTTTTTGGCCTTGAATCGCCTTGAGAGCTCTCTCCTCTCTTCTCCAATGGTCGTTCTAGGGTTCTGAATATTCTAACCCTAAATGACTAACCAAAAAGGCTGATATAAGTTGCTGAATTTCGTGGGTTTAATTAACCAAGAATGTAAAATGACCAAAATGCCCTCCCGGGGCACTAATTTGGCCTAGAACCGCCCCGAGACCCAAACTACACCCCCGGGTACACTTTTTTGACTATCTCGACCCTTCCGAACGCGTTGGCGCACTCAAAACGACCATACAAATAACTTATAAAATATTCACTTTTTATTTAACAAAATTTAATCCCGACGCGACACGGGCGCGTCCCGATTCAAATTTCCAAAATTGTCATTTTATTCACTCGTGACATTCAATATAATCAATATCATATATTACTTTTCTCAATAGTAATATTCAACAAATTTTCCATAATTACTAACTCTCGTCACGTTAATTATCATAACATAATAAATTTCCGGATTTTTATTAGATAATTATCTCACATTAAATTTAATAAATCTCCAAATTAATATAGCATAAAATACGGGGTATTACCGTTAAATAGTCTTACATTTAACTACATTTAATAATTAACTTGATGGTCGATTATTAATGTGTGAATATTTATAGGTATTCATTTGGGATATCTTGGGTATATATGGACTAATTATCTGTACATATTATATGAGAATAATATGTACTTATATATATTGTTTGGACATACCTATGTTCGTGGACGGTCCTATCGGTTGGGGTTACATGCGTTCGGGACCACGTCGGCACGGGTGGGCTAGACGTTGTGTAGGTCGCTATTATAGGTACTACATATCAACGCCACTTATGAGAGGTAGGTGCAGATGTCAGGATCCTTTATCGCTGTTGGGTATGGTCCGTGGACTGGTATACTCAGTAGAGACCACCCCACTTATGTGTATTTTGTGATGTTTGATTGGATAAAGGATTCCTTCAGACTTACCGATAGAGCACGAACGATACACTACTGGTAGATGCCTTTAAGTGTCGCATATATGAAAGGACATATATATAATTATACAAATCAAATGAGATTAATTAAGTTGTATAAGAATGTAGACAATAAGACACTATAATATATTGTGTGCATAATATATGTTTATGCCATCTTTACGAGTTATAGGATCAAGATAATTTGGTAAATTACAATATAAATTTTTATGATTACGTTTCATTATGTGGATTATACTTAATGCATTTTATACTAGATTGGAATGGTTATCATTCATTATTTCGGGACTTGTTTGTATTCGATAAATATCACACTTATATGAGTGGTAAGATACTTAACATATGTGAGTGACGACAGTGGATATTTACTTTGAATTGACTGTATTATAGCACTTTAAATTTAAAAAGTTAATTCTTGCAACTGACCCAATTTATAAATGTTTTCTCCCCCAGGTGCTCCTAGACAGGGATAGAAAGACTATTGATGGATCACCCTTGCAGTTATATCAGATTCTCCAAATTTATTGATTCTAGACTAGGTTGCTACTCCACTTATGTTTATTTTTGGATTATTATATGGGTGTAATACCCCGTATTATTTATAAATACATAATGACACATTATTTTCTGGAATAAATAAATAATTTTGTAAATTGGATCCAAATAAATATTTTCATTCAAAAAATGTCAAGTGGAAATTTGTTGTTTGATATACATGGGTGTGATTCATTTTTATGTGCATGAAAATGATATTTGCATATGATAAAGGAAAATACATAATTTATGTGCGACACAAATTGAAAGTAATTATTTTTGGCATAAATAATTTGGAACACATTTTAGGACACATATGGGATCGTTTAGATGATTTTGGCCTTTAAAAATGGTATTGGGTAAATAATATATGGGTTGGGAAAGTTTTGGTCCAATTAGATGATGTATTCGGGCTCATTTGGGGGTCCAAAAGTTAGGCTTAGGGTCCAACTCGGGATTAGGAAACTTATTAGAGTTTAAGTGGGGGTAAACCACTCCCCCATTATCATTCCACAAACCTAAAAGTTGAAGTTACGGGAGGAATTGGTAGAAACACATAAGAAAGGAGAAAAAGGTGTAAGGACATATTTTCATAGGTCCGTTATCAATTTATTATGGCATATACCGCTACACTGTCAAAGAGCTTTCAAGAGACATCTACATCAAAGACGGATCCGAATTACTCAAGTTCTTCTTCATTCAAAACTTCGCGAAGTTTACTTTGGTAAGTTTATGTTTTAAATACCTTTACTTTTCACTTAGAGCTTTTGGGAGATTTTTACAAAATATTTTCTAAGTGTTGGAGCGAACTTTTTTGTCAAATATTGAGAATGAGTATTTTTTTAAGTTTTGAAGCGGACCACGATTTTGATGCCCAGGTCGTTCGCGCGAGATCAGCATCTCGTTCGAACGAGATTGGAAGTCACGCGATGTCATTTGAACGACACGCGTCCTTCGTTCGAGCGACATATGCTTCTCATTTGAACGAGCTCGGATTTCGAGGAGGTGCGTTTTAGTATAAATACTCATTAAATGGTAACGTTTTCATTAATAAGTCCATACGTTTTCCAGAACAGAAACATTGCCAAACTAGTATTCTTTAGGCTTCTTCTTTTAGGGGTTTAATCCTCTTTTGTTTACAGTTCACAAAACTCCCATCTTGATTTAGTGAATTGTGTTTGGTGTTTAAGAACAACTTTGCTTTTGTTCAACCTTGGTGGAGAAGGTATCTCCTTATTTTGATCGGTGGATACCGAGCGTAGTCACTCTGCGTGTGGACGAGCCAAAGACGACGAACCGACGCCTGGAGGGTATTTCGCTGTCTCTCGTATCTTTGAAGATTTGCTGAAGGCACCGTGCATTACACACTTGTGGGCGATTATCATGTTATATGTAAGTCAAATGTCTTGTGATTTCTTCAAAGTGTTATAAAAGATTTTTACCCGAAAGGTTTTTTTTTCTATATCGTTCGTCTTTATCTTTCATGCATGATTTGAATGATTTATCTCTTTTAGATGCATGTTTAGGGGCTGAAATTAATAGACTCTAATTAAATAAGTGAGCCAAATTAGAAATTTGCGAATTTAATCCATTATCACACCGTCACGTTTTCTCAAATTGATATCAGAGTTGGTTGCGCTAATTTATCGCGTATTCCTATTTTTTCGCAAAATTTGTGTGATATTGATTTTTTTGAATAACGAAGTTTGTGAAAATTCACAATTTTTTTTCGATGGAACACTTATCTAATCGGATGCCCCCCCTTTGATGACACAAGTCAAATTTTTGATGATATAAATCATTTCAATTTGGCGTTTGCTAAAAGAATTGATTTTTTGAAAAAAGAAAATTCTCGTTTTAAATCCGCGTTGGATCTTTTGCAAACGGTTCAAAATCAAAGAGACTTTTATTGTGAAAAATTTGTTTCCTTGGACCATGACTTTGTTTCTTCAAAATTGTCCAAGAAGGAAAGTGATGATAGGGTTCTATTTTTAGAAAAAGAATTGGAGGACCTTAAAAATTCGATGGTTTGTATTTGTGCCAAAGATGATAAAAATATTTTAAGTAATGAATTTGTGGCACGTGAAGAGACTCTTAGGGAAAAGTTTGCCTTAATTGAGGGAGAGCGAGATAACCTTCTAGGAATTATTGAAAATTTGAAAAAGGCATCCCTTAAATTGGAAGAGTCTAATTTTTTGCTTGAGTAAAAAATTATGAAGTTAAAAAATGATTTGACAGACTCAAGTAGGTTTGATAGTGATGGTAATGGCTCATTGTGTTCTCATGCTTCTAATGCTAAATCCAAAACCATCATTTATTTTAGAGGGTTAACTAATTCGAAGGATGTTAGAAAAGATCACACTTTAGGTGTCGTTCCACCAGTTTACACATGTTCATATTGTGGTAGGAAAGGTCACCTTAGGAGATTTTGTTTTGATCTTGGAAGAGGTCTTAGGAATTTGAAGTCTAGTATTTTTTTGGTTCCCAAAATCCCGTGTCGACGTGTTACATCTGTTTGGCTTAGGAAATCACTTTTGGATACACTAGATTTTAGAATAGTTGATTCCCGTTTGCTTGCACATGATTCTTCTCTTGCCATATCATATAGATGATTGTGTTTGCATGTTTGTCATACACTAGTTGTGGTTTCATGATATATATTTGCTAGTGTAATGACATGTACTTTTTGCATAGATTTTTGTTTTTTAAATATTTTGAAAAATACAAAAAAAAAATATTTTGATAAATTTTTTTGAAAAATCCAAAAAGATATTTGTATTTTGTTTACACTATTTATGGATGATCACTTATGATGACCGAGTCACAACATCATTTCATTATTTTCATGTGACTATTTGATAGTGTTTTGAGACAATAGGTCAATTCATCCTTGTGCTTTATAATGTTTGGAGCCATTAAGATGTAATTAAGTGTTACTTCTTACATGTTTGACTCATGTTTCCTTTATTGCACACATGCACTTATTTGTTTGATTATTGTGCTTGTCTTATCACATGTTGGTTGGGTGTTTTCACTTCAATCATGTCCTTAAAACGAACCAAGCGCGATAAATTTTGATAAGGAAATTGTGCATATAAAAATCGTTTTGTGAGTTTGTATGTTTTGTTTGAAAACGGGGAAGGGACGCGAAAGGTTCATTTTGCCTTTGCGAATACTAAGCCACAGTTAAATTGGACTTAAAAAATGGAGGAATTTTATTATTCGGGGTCCAAAAGAGGTTTAAAAAGAGCCCAAAAAAATTTAAAGGCAATAAAAAGAAATTCATGCCAAATTATGGGTCATTTAGGTTTTTGCACCAATTCTCCAAAGTTTGAGAATTTAGATTACCTCTAAAAAGAAAATATATATGAGGGTGTTTGGTTGGAAATATTAAACGGGTTTGCACGTCCTTGAAAATCTTGAAAAAGCGTTAATAGTTTTGGATGTTATCGGTGTGGAAATCATTTAGACTTTGATTTGTTGATTTGCATAAGACGATGTCATTTAAATTCAACAAATTTTTACACCTAAGGATACTTTTGATGTTCATTCGTTAGGGGTACACATATGCATCGTGCACATATGATTGATTTAGTTGATTTTCCTATCAAATGTGTTCACACCCATTCATTACATTTCCATGACTCGGTTGTTTTAGTTTAAATCCATGGTGTGATTTTTAGTATCTTATTTTTGTATGAAAAATTGAAAAATCCAAAAATAATTTGTGAGATTTTTGAGATATCCCTTTGCATGCGCATAGTTTGATCCTTGTTTGCTATGCATTTTTATCGTGAAACTCCATGTTTTGATTATTTCTTCTTATCTGTCTATTTGGGGACATCATAAAAAGGGGGAGAAAGAATTATCATGTTATGGGGGAGACTTTGCATTATGGGGGAGATGTGATTTATTAATGCTTTATTCTTATATCATTTCAAACTCGATGCATCACGAAGGTTTTTGCTTTATCTCATGTGTGTAGGTACAAATATTGAAGATCATGATGTTGCGCACCCTGATGAGAAAAGCTTTGAGATTTGACGAAGATGATTGAAGAACAGTTTTGAGATCTTGAAATTTTTTTCATGGGAGGTTAGATTTGTATAGGCATTTTGGTTTTTGATAATTCGTATTTTTTTATGTATGTGTGCATAGACATAGGGGAAGATTTGTAAGGACATATCTTCATAGGTCCGTTATTAATTTATTATGTCACATACTGCTACACCGTCAAAGAGATTTCAAGAGACATCTACATCAAAAACGGATCCGAATTACTCAAGTTCTTCATCATTCAAGACTCCGCGAAGTTTACTTTGGTAAGATTCTGTTTTAAATACCTTTACTTTTCACTTAGCGCTTTTGGGAGATTTTTACAAAATATTTTCTAAGTGTTAGAGTGGACTTTTTCGTCAAATATTGAGAATGAGTATTTTTTCTAAGTTTTGAAGCAGACCTCGATTTTAACACCCAAGTCGTTCGCGCGAGATCAGCATCTCGTTCGAACGAGATTGGAAGTTGCGCGATGTCATTTGAACAAAAGGCGCCCTTCGTTCGAGCGATATATGCTTCTCATTCGAATGAGCTCGGATTTCGAGGCGGTGCATTTTTGTATAAATACTCATTAAATGGTAACGTTTTCATTAAGAATTCCATACGTTTTCCAGAACAGAAACACTGCCAAACCAGTATTCTTTAGGCTTCTTCTTTTAGGGGTTTAATCCTCTTTTGTTTACAATTCACAAAACACCCATCTTTCTTTAGTGAATTGTGTTTGGTGTTTATGAACAACTTTGCTTTTGTTCAACCTTGGTGGAGAAGCCATCTCCATATTTTGATCGGTGGATACTGAGCGTAGTCACTCTGCGTGTGGACGTGCCGAAGATGACGAACCGACGCCTGAAGGATATTTCACTGTCTCTCGTATCTTTGAAAATTTGCTGAAGGCACCGTGCATTACACACTTGTGGGCGATTATCAGGTTGTATGTAAGTCAAAGGTCTTGTGAATTCTTCAAAGTGCCATAAAAGGTTTTTACCCGAAAGTTTTTTTTTCCTATATCGTTCGTCTTTATCTTTCATGCATGATTTGAATGATTTATCTCTTTTAGATGCATGTTTAGGGGCTGAAATTAATAGACTCTAATTAAATATGTGAGCCAAATTAGAAATTTGCGAATTTAATCAATTATCACATCGTCACATTTTTTCAAAAGGTCTAATACAAAGGGAGAAATCAAGGAAGATTCAAGGGACATCTTGTCTATCATTTTAAGGCAAGAATTTCTTGCATAACTTATGGTTTACAATTTATTTCTTAATGCATATATTTATCTCCGTTAAAATTTCTGGGAATTAGGTATGAAAATGTTGATTTGATGATGAACCACATATGTAGAGGAATGGACTACATGTAGGGATAGTCCCAAAAATTTAGGATTAAAAGTATGATTTTTGGATGTTAGTTTTCCTTAAGTTTTGATGATTACTTGGAGACAAGTTATATGACTAATGTAGGGATGGTTATGATAATTAAAGGACTAAATTATGATTGTAAATTCCTACATGAATACCCTTGTGAATGAAGTTAAGAAACGTTAGAAATTTGAAGAATAGTTCATTGTTTTAAATGCCAACTATAGAAACTCATTGGCCCTACATACACGAAGGTTGGAAAAATATTCCTTTGCGATATAAGAACTATTGCGGCAAATTTTGTTAATTCGTTCTGGTTGGAGACTAGTATGGGAAATTTGGGATGGAGGTGGGTGAGAACGATGGGGTCGTTTAAATGACCATGCATGTCGTTCGAATGATATATAAAGTCACGCGAATGACCATGCATTTCGTTTGAGCAATGAGAGGGATGACGTTCCTTCTCTCATCCCTTTGGCTTTTGATCTGAAACAAATAACTCACTTAAGATCCTATTGTAAGAATATCGTTTATGTGACAAAATTAAGAGAAAACGTTATGTTAATGGGAATAAGGAAATTTGTTGGGGGTTACTGGAATATGGGAATAATATTTCACCCACACCTTAATTAATAATAATTACACTAAAATAGATGGCTAAGTAATTATTACTCGAGAATGGAATTAATAATTTATTAGATGATAAATGATTAATTAAAATAATGCGCGGGAACTTTGGATGGACTATTTGGTAATTATAGAGTAATTACCTTTACATATTTTATGGAATAATAGTATGTACTATTATATATATTTGTGTGTGGACATACCAGTGGACGATACAGTCGGCTTAGGGGTTTGCGCATCGGGTTACGTACCACACGTCGGCATAGGTGGGCTTGATGATGTGTAGGCCATATAGGTACTACGTGGAGGCTCCACCCACTAGAGGTAGGGTTGATGATGATCGTTACTGTATAATCGTTTGGTATGGGCAGTGTATAGGTGTCCCGCGTAGGGACCTCCCCCAATTTGTGTGTGTTTGTGTTGTTTGCTTAGGATAAGGGATTCCTCCGAACTTTCTGATAGAGCACGAATTAGACACCAACGGTAGACGCCCTTGTGCGTCATATGTATGGAAAGACATATATTATTAATTAACTAGACACTTTCAAAATAAATTAAATTGTCTAAGGTTGATGACAATAAATATTATTCTTGACCCTATAATGCATAATAGATGTTTGTGCCTTATACTTGATACTCATGAGACTGGAATAAATGTAAGTTGACAATTTAAATGTAGGGATTACATTTAATTAATGAATTATTGATATAATCCTTCTATAATTTAAATGATGTCACAAATCATTATTTGGGACGTATTGGGGTGCAAATAATATCACACTTAGATGAGGGGTGAGGTGTTATGTGCATGTGAGTGATGAAAGGGGGTATTTATTGTGCATTGACTGTATTATTATAATCATAAATTATTCAAGTTAATTCTTGCATAACTCGGGCTCTGACCCAAATTTAAATGTCCCCCTAGCGGGATTTTGCATAGCAGTCTTGCAGCCTTATTTGCTCTCCGATTTCAGCTCAATTGGTTCCAGCATAGGTGCTTCTCATCTTTAGTTATTTATTTATTTCTAAAATTGTAAGGGCATAAGCCCGAATCTTTTACTTTATATTGGTAGAGATTTATGTTACTCTAGTTGGAAATTCATATTATTGTTGATGATTTGGATCTATTTATTCATTAGATGTGTTTGTGACCTTCCAAACATGGGGCTTAAATGATAAATTATTTATATTCGTAAATGGTGTTAAGGATGGTAGTAATTGACAAGCAAGCCCTATCTTCGGCATATCGTGCCTGGCCAACCTTTACGTGAGAAAATAGGGGGTTGTTACAATGGGTGTAATCCCAGAGTCTATTTATTTCATGTTGGTTTGAGACATTATTGATTATGTTGGATGTTATTTATATTTAGTGCATGTTGGACTTTTATCATCATATTGGATATCAATTAAAACTCAATTATGGATTATAAATAATGTTTTATATGGTTTGCTGTTGATAATGGTCTTAATTGAAAAACAAGTCCCATCATTGGCATATCATGTCTGGCCAACCTTCATTTGAGAAATGGTGGTTGGTACAGGTTACAATTGGAAACAAAGTTCAATGGTACACATACAAAACTAAAATAGACTTGTCATCAGATGAAACTCATGCTATTAGCTAGGAAAATAGACCTATCAAAAAGAAGGTTGTGCATATATATATAATTTGACAAGCTTATAAGACCGAATAATAATATGCATTTCAACTGATGGGTTCGTCATAACCTCGATTAAATCACTGTAGATACCCCAACAAAGTTATCCCATCAGAACATCATTTTGTCGATCCTAGCAAGATTTTTCCTTCACTTTTTGGACCAATGAACACATTGATCAAAATAATAATCGGATACTAACTTTAATTTTTTTATCGTGTTATCATGTCGTGCTATTATGTCATGTTGTTCCACTCATAAACAATTTGTTTTAGTGATCCATGCCATAAACAGATACATACGTAAATATCAATAAATAAAAGGGTTTTGTTCCAATTTTTCTTTATATCCATACAATACAAATAGGGTTGTCATACCAGGGTTAAGTAAATTTTAATAAAATAATCTTGAAAAGCTCAATCTTCGTTTAAATCTGATACAAGATCCTTCAAACTAAGGTTGTCATCAAGAGCATACTGAATCTTTATAGGAGCCTTTAATGCGCCTGCTTGAGTAGTTAAGACCTTTAGTGCATGCATAAAGATAGAAAAATTGTTATAGTTTATGCGCTTTGAGTATAATACCTTCTTCATGCTTTGAAAGGAACAAACAAAAGGCTTGTCAACCATGAGATGTTTACTTTACAACCATTAGTATTGTCCTCCACCTTCACCTAATCACAAAAGAAGACGATTTATTCAAATCTAAGTATTCTAGTTCGAGGATTTGTTGGACAATCCCATAATTGGTAAGCACCTATACTTTGGATTTTAATCGCTTTTTCTAGTAAAATAAGAAGTTAAGGAAGAAATTTGAATTCCACTATTTTGCTTCAATAGTTTTTCATCGCATGGGTATAAGACGAAATCAAAGCCGTTGGCACGAATTTTTTAAACTCCTTTGCATAAAAATTAGGACTTTTGGATACATGTGAAAGCCTTGAAGAGACATCACCTCTTTTTAAAAGATGCATTATTACTAGATTGGTATTATGGCATGTTTTAGAACACATAAAATCTTTCATCGCAACTGTTGAACTTTTTCCCTTCTGATTTCAGGAAATTTTTCTCTCATAGTTCCTACAAGTGTTCCTGAAATTATAGAATTTAAATGGTAATATAGAGAATACAGATAATAAAATACAAATATGTTATATATGTAGGTACTTACTATATCTAATCTTCAACTTCATTGAGTTGGTTTCTCGTATTGTATATTGGTGAGTCTCACATCCGTAGGGTTCCTAAAGGTAATACATATTCAAACTCGTCGAGTTCTTAGACCACTCATTTGGCCCGAGGATAGAACCTCCTAAGGCCTTGTTACAACATAAAAATGATTCTTTTGCCATGTATTCTTCCACAATTGAACCTCCAATATACTGTGTATTCTGAACATAATCTTTGAAGGCTTTCATTAAGCAGTTCAAAGTATATATCCAGTTATACTTAGCGGGTCCACATAACAAAGCTTCATTGCATAAATGCACAAGTAGGAAAACGATGATGTCACAAAACCACGGAGGAGAATATTTCTCTAAGACACAAGTCGTCTTGACGCTTTCACAACCTTGACATGCTTCATTTTTATAGTCAAGTGAAGTACAAACTAACCTGCATAATTTCCTTGCGGAGATCTTCGTTCTTAGAAAAATAATGCGTAAACAACAAACGGATTAATTGAATGATTACATGCCAGTCTCCAGACTTTCACTATTTCAAGTAATTTGTTTGGTAGTTTACAATACTGCACAAATTACCAGAATAACCAGTCAGAGTCTTTATGTCAAATGTTTCTAGGAGGATCTTTTTTCCCTATTGTTTAAAGTGAAATTACCCACAGGAATTGAATTTCTTCCCATTGTAGGATCAATTTTTAGACACAATTTTATTTTGATTTTCATCTACTTTAGATCACGACAGTCCTTTTATCCATCTTTTGAATGACATCCATCTGAATATGTTGCTATTAAATGTTCCATAAAATTCTTCTCCATGTGCATCAAATCAGTTACATGCTCTACACGGTGATCTTTCTAATATGAAAAGTCAAATAAGATTGACTTTTCGTACCATGCCTTCATTTTACTAGGATTTTTTGTATTCTCCCTAGATTTTTCCTTCTGGCCTATAAAATTTCCACAAACTTATTCCTTGAAGTCGTAGACTTCACCTTCTCCTTTATTTGATAACCAAAAAAATGAGCAAGTTGCTTCCTATGCTCGTAATCGGTAGGTTAAAAATTAGGCTTGTCTTTCCTAAAAGGGGCTCTATTCAATAGAAATTTACGATGACCAATATAAATTATATTACAACTATGATGTAGCCAAGTGGAATTAATGCCCTCCCCATAGATGAGACACCCATAATAACTATGAACATTACAAATAGACAAGGTCCCATAGGTAGCAAAGTCGTCGATCGCTCACAACACCATTGCTTTAAGTGTGAACTCTTCACCCATATGAGCATCAAATGCCCTCACGCACTCATCCCACAACTTTTAGGTTCTTTAATTAATGGGCATAGAAGATATTAATATCTTCCTTAGGATCCTTTGGTTCGGGTATCAATAACGACAATAAAGTAAACTTTTTTTCATGCCAAATGTTAGAGGGAAACCTAATTACGCCATGAGAACTGGTCAATAATGTTGATTGGTCCTTAAACTAACAAAAGGGTTAAACCAATTGATTAATAATTCAAGATGGACATTTCATGGTTCCTTTCCAAATTCATGGTCTCTTGTATTTGAAAGTTTCAATATGAGTGAATCAATGGTATGATACCCACCCCAGATCGAGCGTGCTATGTCATGGCCTCTTCTATCCATGGTAAAGTGAAAAATCATTTCAATTGTGTCTCGAGTGAAAAATACTTGAGTCCCTTATGTGGAACATGTGAGCTGTTGTGAAATTTTATAGGTTTTTTTTCCACTACCAAAAATAATATATCTTCATTCCATGCAAACAACTTATCCTTCAGTTCCTATTTATTGAGGTAGAATGTGCAATCATACTTGCATGCATGAAAAGATTCATAACCAAAACCCAAACACTTCAATCTCTTCTTTATGGTCAGATAACAATCTCGTAACGTGTTCTCTTTTGGGAGAATGTCTCTATCTCATTTAAGAATTCCAGTCTCGTTGTTGCCCGACAAACCGATCCTACTCTTCAAATTATGCAAATCAACCACTAAATACAATACTAAGTGATCTTCATCAACATTTCTATATAAAAATCGATCGTCATCATGTAACATCCCATATTTTTACTACTGTTTTAATCAGATTTCATTGTTGCAATTTCCAAATAGAATCTTTTTGTAAATTGAAAAACTAAAAAAATGTCAAAATACAATTTAAAATTTTACTACATGCCATATAACTAGCAACACTAATTAAATTGTAGAATATTTTAATGGACCATCATTTCATTATTACTTTTCGTTTGTCACAAAGTGATAATTCTTTGAAACAAACAAAACACTGATTTTTTGTTAACATTTTAATTAAATAAAATACGTTATGAGGTTCAAATTCTAGCAAACACAAATTTTGTAAATATGGCATTATTAATGCATATGTCGATTTTAAATATTTTAAGTTCGAATGGTTTTTAGGAGTAGATAATGAAACATAAGGACTATTTATTAACAATCAAACAAAAAGGTTTGGTTGTGGATTTTGTGCCAAAGTTGTAGGGATTTAGGAACTTTTGTCTTTCTCCCCAAGTTTATAACCCACTCTCAAGCACTAGCCAACCTACTTCCCCCACGCCAACCACATCTCCACTGTTATCCACCAATGAAGTTTCCACCTCCTTAGTATACTACTCCTATAAATACTAGCCCGCCTACACATTAAATACTCACCAATTCATCAGAGCTCATTTGAGAGAACACCATGATCTGCATTTAATACTCACATGTTTTACCTATGTATATGGTGTAGAAGGTAGTCAAAGTATATGTATGTTTAATGAGAAACTAAAGAAGGTAAATAAGGAGGACATATGAGGTACAATTAGTCTTTTATATATATAAACTATTTTTTTCCCAACACATTAACTAAGAGAGTTTCTTTATTTAGGTATTTGTCCATGTGTTCTTCTTTATCTACATGTATACTCATCGTGTGTTTATGGTTTAATTGCTGGGTATGAGCATACATGGATATACATAGGAGAGAAATTACTGGGTCCATATATGTTTATATAAACATTTTGTAATTGGGACTGAAAAGGAGAGGTGAGTAGTGTTATTAGTTTTGTTTGAGTTTGTAAGAGTTACTTAAAGTTCGACATCACCCAAATAAGAGACAAAATAACTAAAATCTCTCCCAGTGGACAACGTAACACACCAATAATACCAAGCCCCATAATACAAATGACCTAAGATCTGATACCATTTTGTAACACCCCGAGAGTTGCTATTGAAAAATAATGATAAATTAGAGATTTGTTTTATAAAAAATACTCTTTAGATTGAGCATAAATTTGCGAAAGCATATATACATAAATCAACGAATAAAATGTCTTAATTTTATTAAATCTCAATTATCCTTTTATAAAACAATTTATGATAAAAAGTTGTACATTTAATTCTAAAAATAAATATCCAGAGCCTCTAACGACGATCCAAATCCCAATGATGCCATAGATGTCATCTCGCATCAAACCTGAAATATAAAAAATTATGGGGAGTGAGCAAGAAACTCAGTAGCCCGTATAAATGCTACAGTGTAACTACACATACTCATGTGTGCATGCATCATATACAAGAGTGTTTACAGTAAACTAAAATTCCAATAATATAATCATAACCTAGGATCTCGTTGCGGGCACTACACAATCCAAGGCCCCATATTAAAATCCCTGCCACACTTCCCACGGTATGGTATGGACTACCGTCCACTATCTTGTCATTATTCTCGAAACAATCCTAGGGCCCCTAAAACAAATAACATAACTCGGGCACAAGGGCCATCATAACCTGGAATCACCATCATAAAATCTTTGCAGCACTGCCATAATAACACTTGGCATACTTCCAACCATAGTCCTTGGCCTAATCTTAGGATAATGAACAAAATCGTAGCCGATAGCACACCTCTTACAACTGGTGGTTTGGATAAGGAATGCCTATACATTCTCCAACAATAATCATAATATCATTCTCTTAATTAAAAGTAATTTCAAATTCAATTCCTATAAATCAAGTGTACATGTATTCTACCTAATTTCTATAACCCAACATGCTCATAAAATTAATTAGTTTCATTACCCGAAACTTCATGGCATGAAAATAATACATACAAAAATGGGTGCAATAATGAATACAATATACGAGCATATAAAACATATAAATTCAACACCTAGCATGGATATAACTATACAATCAAGTTTGAATATGTGTAGCACACAAAATTAACAACGGGAGAACGAAACTACCTCAAGAGAGTCAAATTTCACAATCACAAGACTATTTTAGAAACAGAGAATAATAATATCTAAACATTATCCGAATTTCTAATAAAACTTTAGATTTGTATTTTACACGAAAAATTGGGTCAAGTATATGTTTTGAGTTTTTCTCAAATCTTATCCGAAAGCACAGAAAAAAGATCTGAAACACTCAAAACAGACTCTTCTCATTCCTCTCGTTTATACCACTTTGGATTTCGTTTTTTGCCTCTCTTTTTCATATTCCCTTCCATATAATCAACCATGTTATTCCTTATATAGACTATCTCTTAAAACCTTACTTATAGCTTAAGCTAATGCGTATTACCGTATTGCCCTATTCAAAATTGTCTACTTTACACATTTAAACCATTCTAAAATGTCCAAAAACAATTTAAATTTAATGTTTGTTTCCATTTGAACCTAAATAATTTTTTTAAATATAATAACAATAGAAATATTTATATTTAAAATAAAATTTCCCGATTAATAAAAAATATTATTATTGAAATCTTATATAACATTCATAAATAAGCCCTCAAATAAAAAGGTATCATATCAACTATGACAACCCGTCTATTCTATTATCGAGAGGCCAATCCTATACTAAAATAGAATAGGGATCTCAGTATGATTCATTCTCAGCATCACTGTCGCAATCATATTATAACCTAATAATAGAAATAAAACCATACAATTCAAAATGAGTAAATAAGTCACAATGCATAACTAAATAATAAGCGTGAACTGAATAAACCATCGGTCACCAAATAAAATATCCACATTATAGAACTGGATAATAAAAGTGAGTATGGAAATAAGAATGTCTGATAGTAATATGAAAGCCTATCCATGTACGGGCAACACACCCAAAACTGAAATTGAATTGACTGATCTTATCAAGATGAAATAAGCTTAGGCGTATAGAGATAGATGTAGCGTCCACAACTACTGCACGATGAAAAATCTATTCCCATGGTCCTGACTGCTATTGCTGCAAACCCAGGGTACAAAAAGAAAGACAAGAAAAAAACCAAAGCCTGCGAGTAAAAGACCGAAACGTAAAAAATATTTTGCAAGTAGATAATTATTTTAAATCGATTAAAATACTAGTATATTAATTTTATAATTAACTGGTTTGCTTTTGAATGTTTAATACGGTTGTCCAGAATCCAATTAGGATAGTGTGGGCACCAGTTTCGTATTTTTATGATATTTTTTATTTTTTTATGAAATTTATACTAAAAGGTGCGCGATACCAAAATTTTTAATTAGTGGATTTGGATTGGTCTTTCGTTTGGCATGTATGATAGGTCAACGGTAGATGGGTTTGAATGAGGATAACTGAAGATCCAAGTGAGTGAACTTCATATATTAATCGAGGAGCTGGGATCAAACTTAGGGATTATTGAACCGTACCCTATGGGATATGCATATGAGTTCTCTATTTATTTTTTATATATATATACACACACACACACTTATATATATATAGGGATACGATCACAAGTGTACCTCAAGAGCGAACTTTTTAATGGAACTTAACAAAAAACACCTAACAACCCATTAATTTTAATTCCTTTGTTGAAATTAGTCTGTGCCAGCGGCAACGGAGATGCGTGTGACCCGAGAACCCCTTACCCCTATCCCCCCATGCACCACCCCCACCCCCACCATGGCAGACCACTAGTTAAAAAAAAATTTCGCTGGCGCGGACCAATTACAGCAAAGGAATTAAAATTAATTGATTGTTAAGTATTTTTTGTTAAAGTCCATTAAAAAGTCTGCTTTTTAGGTCCACTGGTGATCCTCTCCCTATATATATATATATATATATATATATATATATATATATATATATATATAACTATGAATGCTACTTGTTTTATTTAAAAATACCGACTCAATAATGATATCATAGGAGGTTATGCATAGTGGGCAATCCATCCTTGCGTTGACCAAGCTGTATTGGATTGATTCCCAGGTCATAGGACTATTACATGACCATTATCTGTGTGTGAGGTTAGGTGTTGGTTTTGAGTCCATTTGGGCTTGATGTTATATGGTTACGACCCTAGGATGTATGTCTATGAATGCCTCCAATGTATGTGTTTATGTTAGTGATTGGATGTGAGATCCCGAACTGGTGGCTCGGTGTGAGGCGTGATTCTTGGAGCCGGATAGCACATGAGGGATGAATCTGCGATTTCTCAGCTTTGGGAATGCAATTATACATATATAGAGAGTGATATATATGCATGTTTATATGATATAATGTTAGTATCTATTTATAGCACTAGCGTAGTTATGTTGTGTTTATTACGTGACTATTTATTTATAGAAAGTGTGTCGCTACAATATTATTTATGAACGAACACGTTAGGTTTGCACTATAATTAAACCACCCAATCTAACTAGGATATATAATAGCTATCTAAGCCCAATCTTGCTAATACCCTCTATTAGCTGAGTATAACTACCTTTTCTAGGTATACATTCATAAATAATATTATAGTGACACACTTGCTATAAATAAATAATCACATAAGGAGCATAACGTAGCTACGCTTGTGCTATATATATATATATATCACTCGCTATATTCGTATAACCGCATCTCATATCTAAGACCTCGCGGATGCATCCCTCGTGTGCTATTCCGATCTAGTCATCACGCTTTACACCGAGCCACCGAGTCCAAATCTCACCACCGATACCAAAGAGAACACATACAACGAAGACGGACATAAACATACATCCTGGGTCACAACCATACCACATCGCGCACAAACTAAATTTCATATGTGGAAAATTTCCCATGATCTCTTCGTTAGTTGGGGGAAGAATCGCTCGAATCGATTTTTTTTAGGAATGTATCGAGGGAGAATTTTATTTGTTTAGAAAATGTGTGGTTGGTAAACAAGGATCATTTTTTTAGCAAGGTACAAAATGTATCATCAAATATTCAATATGATTCCACACGATCAAGTTTCGTTCAAGTCAGGGAGACTATCCAATTGAAAGGGTCTTCTGATCAATCCAGAGATCATTTTCATTCCATTAATAATGAGGATATCACCCATTGATCAATGAAAGAGAGATTCAACACTTAAAAGAATGATCGATTCTTTGGGATCCTTCCTTTCTACAAACGGAAGGGACAAAGATAGAATCATACCGATTCCTGAAACTTGAAACCAACACCTATGCTCACGCACGGATAATGGTCATGCAATAGTCCTATAACCTAAGGAATTAATCCATTACTTGCTTGTCAACGCCAGGATGGACAACCCACTACATGTAACCTACTACAATAGCACTATCGAGTAGGTATGTTTAAATAAAATGGTAGTATGCACACATAAGGTAGCACGCACACATACACACATATATATATATACTCATATGCATATCCCATAGCATACGGTTGAACAATCCTGATGTTCAATCCTAACTTCCTGATTAATATCTAAAATTCATTCACTTGTATCATCGGCTATCCTCACTCGAACCCATCTACCATTTAGTCTGCCAAGCGAACTGGTTCAGCTTGTTAGCCTAACCCGATTTGGTTTACGTATTGTTTTGAACCATTAGATCTTTGGGAATTAGTGCAGGGGCTTCCCGGGATAGAGTGGTACTATTGGGGAATATTTCCAAGGTTTGGTATGCGTGATAGGCCGATGGATAGATGAGTTTGGGTTAAATAAATCGAGAATTTAAGTGAGTGAACACTCGTATGTATAATCAGTAAATCAATTCGATCTTCAGGATTAGGAGACTAGTAAGCTGTGGGATGTACGTATAAGGTCAATACTCTCTCTATATACACGTATTGGGGTGACTTATATATATATATATATATATATATATATATATATATATATATATATATATATATATATATATGTATATATATATATATGTGTGTGTGTGTGTGTGTGTGTGTGTGTGTGTGTGTGTGCGCGCGCGCTATTTGTTTACATTAAACATACCTACTCGGTAGTGCTATCGTTGGGGCTTGTGCATAATAGGCAGTCCAACCTCGCGTTGACCACCAAGTGTTGGATTTATTCCCCATATAATAGTACTATTGCATGTCCACTGTCTATGTGTGAGGATCAATGTTGGTTTGGAGACCAAGTCCTAAATCATATAATATCACTCTACTCAAAGCGTTATATCTTCACACTTGTAATACCTAACATACTAAACCAGTGTGCTGGAGCCTAAATGTCTCCCATATCCCGTCACTTACTAAGCTTCATGCGTGGGACATCCCATAAGCGAAATTCAAATAAGGATCACTCCCGATAAATTATTGCCTAGCTTTGTCAGTTATCGATATCCATTGGACTAAGACACAGTACCGTGGCACTCAAAAACCATATTCTAAAAACTGCTAAATCTGATCTCTTAACTTCCACCTCTCTCAAGGTTTCATACGATATTATGCTCGCACTAATTCCTAGTCCCAAGTAAGTCGATCACAACTCGACCTCTCGACACAGCTGTCACCATGGTATTCCCTGAATCACATCAGTAAATTCCTAAAACATAGGGACCGAATCTAATGAGACAACTACACTCTCCAAAGTCTCCTCCCTAACATAATATAAATACGTGCTCGACCATCACTCAGGACGAGGTATCACCACAAGAAACATGTCATGCCCTGGTGTAGCGAACATGATAGTCCTACTGTAATAGTCCACCAATGATTTAATTATCGTGTGACTAATATTATTAATTTAATTTGGGGAAATTAAATTTAGTTCTAGTAAATATTAATTAATGAGATAAATGATTATTATTTATTATAATTATTACTTACTGGTGTGTGATAATTAAATTGTTATGTGATTTATTATAGACCGTGTATGAATGAAAGAGATAATTTGTTATTATATGTCGATAGGGTGTTACATTAACGGATCGATATAATTTATGGGTGACACATAAGGTACACACATGTTGGTCTCAATTAATGAGATTTTATCATATTTGGAGTTGGATGACTCAGATGACTTTTTGAGTGCACATGTGATCCGGGAAGGGTCGAAATATTGCATAATAGGTACCCGGGTGGTATGTTTGTGTTTCGGGGGATTTTTATACATAACATGGCCTGTATAAGGGTAGGAGGGTGATTTTACACTCATGGCTAAGAAGAAAAACATGATTAGGTAAATTAAATGAATATTTAAGAGGTTTGGAAGGCAGATAACAACCCACCTTTTACATTCCAAATAAAAGGTTGAGAGAAAAGAACCTATGAAGAGAGGAAATAAGCAATGGGGAATTTTTTTGAAGAGGAGATTTACCTGAATTAAAGACTTAGGATTTGTAATATCAAGGCAAGTAAGTACTTATTTTATATCATATTTTCATTTGGTAGTTAATTTCTTTCTTGATTATATTAGAAGTTGTGGATTCGATCATAAAAAGTTGAAATTAAGGATTGGGTAGATATACATATTGATAAATGTTGATTGTTCTTGAATAAATTGGTAAATTAGGATTGATTATCCGTATAAAAAGAGAAACAATTGTGGATCTTAAGGGAGGGGGATGAACTTAGATGAAATATGAGATCTTTAATAATAAACTTAATAAACGAATTGAAATCTTGAATCTATGGTGAATTATATGTTATAATAAAAAATATATTGATGAGATTGTATTTTTGGGATGATATATGAACTATAGGTCTTGGAATTTGGGTAGAAAGGACCCTAGAAATGAAGTTGAGATTTTATGGATGAATACCGCCTAAGATATGAGCCTTAGGTTTGTGTTCTGGAATCTTGTTCGATCCTCGTTCGAACGAGGTTGTATTTCGTTCGAACGACCTATGGGTTTGGTTCGGGGTTGCATCATGGAAAGGTTCCAAACATTTTTATAACCTCAAGCGAGTATGTTGCAGGTTATCCAAGAGAGTGGATATTTAATTAAAAATAGTTTTGTGTCGCTATTTATTAGTGGAACATCAATAATAAACTAGGATGCTTAGGTAAGGAACTAGTTAAATAAATAAATCAGGAAGTTGGATGGACTTCGAGATTTGGGCAAATTGTGCACGGTGGGATATGCATACGAGTTCAGTAGTTATTATATACATATTAGGGGGACATGTATATATATGTGAATGTGTGGATGCTAGATATTTTATTTATACATACCTACTCGGTAGTACTATCGTATGAGGTTACACCTAGTTTTTCGTCCATCTTGGCATTGAGTAGATGGTATTGGATTAATTGCCCAAGTCATAGGAATGTTGCATGACTACTGTTCGTGTGTGAGGATAGGGGTTGGTTTCTAGTATGGTTGGGCACGATGTGGTATGGTTGTGACTCTGAATGTATGTATATGAACTCCTCCATTGTATGTGTGTTCATTTAAGATCGATGGTGAGATTCCGATCCAGTGGCTTAGTGTAAGGCATGATACTTGGAGCCGGATTGCACACGAGGAATGTATTCGCGAGGTCCAAGCTCTGGGGATATAGTTATACGTATATAGTGAGTGATATATATATATGCGTATATGATATACTGTGTATATCTATTTATAGGTGGTCAAAGCCCGTAATGTAGAAAATATTTTGCAAGTAGATAATTGTTATAAATCGATTAAGAAAATAGTGTATTACGTTCATAATTAATCAATTGCACTCACTTAAGATAAACTCATTTGTCAATTATAGTGCGCACCTAACGTGTTCATTTTATTTATCCTAATTAGACTACCTAGACTAATTAAGATATGTAAGAGCTATCTAAGCCCAATCCTGCTACTACCCTCTATTAGCTAAGTATAACTACCTTCTCTAGGTACATGTTCATAAACAATGTTGTAGCGACACACTTTCTATAAATAAATAATTAGGTAATGAGCCTAACATAGCTATGTTCATGCTATAAGTAGATATAGACACTATATAATATATATATATATATATATATATATATATATATATATATATATATATATATATATATTCTCAGGTGCGGACTAAACCGTGCGCACCCGGTGAGGACTTTGTCCTGTTCCTCACGTGATCCCCTCGTGGTCCCTAAAGACATTTTGTTATTTTCTTTAGATGGTCCCCCTCTTGTTTGATATGAAACCATTATTTTAAGACTAGATATTTAAAAGATTTATAGTTTCAGCCCAGATTAGTATCAAGACCTTAAAGATTTTAGAAACTCACCGAATTCTGACCAAGACTCTAATTGTGGTATCAGAGCAACTATGGTATAAGACCTCTCCTTTAAGAGGAGCCAGATTCATAGGGGGTTCTCGCCTCATGACTTTTCTTCACGACTGGTGGTGAAGTGATGACTCTTACCCCTAGAGTGACCCGTCGATTAAGGCCCGGTGTGGGTTGTAGTTGTCGAGAGGCAACATGCATAAAAAGTAGTTCTAAGGGACCTTTGCATGCCACACGCACGCTTCGCGATGTGTACCCTGGTGCAAAATGGTATCAGAGCCATAAGACACTCTTTTTAGACTTTTAGTAAAAAGACTTTAATGACCTTGGGATTTATCCCTCGCATTTACCAAGATATTTTTAGAACCAACCCAGACTACCATCCCATACCTATAATTGATTTAGACCTAGTAAGTTGTTTAACTACACACATAGACGATTGTTCTTATACTGAACACATCCCATCCAAACACGCAGATAGTAAACAAGTTACTGCTAGTGCTATTAATAGCATAATAAACCAAAACAAGTGTATACTCCTTATATTAAGACAATTAATAAAAGACACTCAAACCCTAGAAATAAAGATAAAAAATATCTCTTAAAGACTACTAGAAATAGATAATCAAATCCCAATAGACCTTGTACATGTTTTACAAGAAATAAATATTAAGACTAATCATATAGAAGTCCTTAACAAAGACATTTTAGAAATTAAAACTTTAATGAAAAATCAAGACAGTGAGTTAATTAAACTTACTAAAGAACAAGCCAAGCTTATCCCTAGATTAGATAGTTATCTTCTTAATGGAGATAGTCAGATCAGACTGGAATGAGGTATCAAAAGACCTCTCTATTCAGACCTTATCGGACTTTTATCAAAGAATTTTAGAAAAGATAAACGATGATAGATTTTATTATAAGATAAAAGAAAATGAGATTGCCAGCGCTGCTAAAGCAACTAGACTTATATTAGAAAGATTAAATTTAATTTCTACATCCATAGCAGCTACCCAAAACTATAACAATTGCTTTGTTAAAGACTTGCTTTTAGATTTAAAAGCTAAGAAATAAGGATTAACCACCTTCTACACAGACTTCGTTAAATTCCAACACAATTTAGCAAATTATCTTAATAATATGGAAAGCCATAACTTATCCAAAATGGATAGTATTATTAATGAACTTAGACTAGACATGCCCCAAGTAGAAGAAAAATATGAAGAAATTATAAATCGAATTAAGGTTGTATATAATAAGCCTTCCCAAGTAGAAATAGACTCGCCTTTTATTCTATCTCGTTTAGATAAAATAGAAAGGACTCTAGAATCTATAGAAGTTAGATTTATGCAACAACAAGAAAAAGGTAATGAAGTAAAAGACTATATTACAAATGTTACCAAATCCCTAGTTAATTCTCTAGCTAGACGTAGGGAAGAAATTTCTGAAAAGACAAGAAAGGAGAATAGGAATTTTAAAGAAGAAATCCTTAGTCAGAAAAAAAGACAAAAAGATTATTCAGATTTCTTAGAAAGAATTGAAAAAATACTTGAACAAAAATAGGTTATCACCTGTAAATTTAGAGAACCTCCTCCTATAGAAACTAGAGAAAAGAATCCCATAGGTAGACGAGTCATAAACGACGGATTAGATAAGAACAGTAAGATAGTAAGCTCTATACCAAATATTGGACAGAGTAATCATATGCTCCAAAGACTTAAGGATTCATCCTCCAATGTTAGGACATGGTGGAAAGAGAGAAATTTCAGCAATCCTCTCCAATGGAAAGAATGGAGTGAAGTTGATTGGAAGATTGTTGAAGATTCCATTCATAATGGACAACTTCTAGCCATTAGATACATAAACTTGTTTAAAGAAGGTGCCACTCCTAAGACTCCTAATTATAACATGACTTGCCATTGTAGGAATCATGTGTTAGACAAATCCTATACTGAGATCCAAGTGTTTGACTCAGAATGGCTTAGATCTAGAGGAACTGATAGAAAGTTCCAATTCCTAACCTTTGGACTCTTTCAAGCAAGAATTACATAGACCTCAGAATAATATCAACATATTATGCTATTTAGTAGACAAAAGATGGAAAGATTTTAAGAAAAGCCTTATTGGGATAGCCCAATTAGAAATGTCAGACAACAAATGATACTTTAATATCATTCCGGCATTTATAGTAACCGTAGACACAACTAAAAATTTTAAGTTAATCTTATATGCTAGTGGCTATGAAGACTATATTATCCCAAACGCTAATATAAATATAGAATTCCAAAGCTATGTGAAGTTCTCCCAATTTTCTTTATGAAGGAATGCAATTGGGAATTCCTAGCGGTAGACTTAATGAAGAAATTTTAGTTAGAACTAATGTTTCAGACTATAATCATACTTTCAGTATTAGGAATACTAGACCTATGAAAGAAATACCTAAGACCCTTTGGCAATTGCCAGAATTCCAAGAAACTCAGACTATACAAAATAAACCTTTGTTTATTAATCAAGACGATGTCACTGGAAATGTTACTATCCAGTTTGGCCCCCCTAAGATTGTCAATGAGAATAGCCGTACTGAAGAAGTTAGATTTAGGAATATGGGAGAGGCCATAATCAATGATCCTTCAGAAGGAGAATGTAGTAGTAAGACAAGTGCTAGTTTACTAAGACAAGCCCCGATAATTGGACCTAGAAGATCATTTGAACAAAAAGACTTAATTAAAGAAAAAGCTAGGATCCAAAACTTTGGACATGAACCCTCAGAATTGGACATAAATACATTTAAAGATCACCTTAAGAAAAGTCATTCTGTTAGATTTCAAGAAAGAGAAAGATCCAATATGATAACTCAAGACCGTATATTAAAATTAAAAGAATCTAAGAATAATAAAGAACTTCTTAGAAACTTAAGACTAATAGAAGAAGGAGAATAAAGATTAATTCCTGCTACACAAGTAGAACCAAATAAACAAGAGATAGGAAGTAGCAGTAGGCTAGAAGATGCTCCTAGACTTTTTAGTAAAACAATAGGAATAAATATTCCTATATACTCAAGCACTGTAGTAAAGACCAAACCTGATTATATAAAAGACTTTCCAACTAGTGACAAGAGTTTCACTCATGTTAAGACCATGGAAAGTCAGTCCATAAATCCAGTGGGTATATACCTTAACTTAGACAATGTCCAAGATAGGAAGAAGGCCTTAGATGAATGGCGTAATCAGATGAACATGTGTTTTGCATCTAATAAATAATGGGATGCAAGTTCATGTAAACAATATACTGAGCAATCCATTAAAGGTATTGCAAAAGATTATTTAGATAGTTTAAGAAAGGCTACAGATGAAGACTCCTTAGCTAAGATTGAGAAGATGAAAGAAAACTTAGAAGAAAGATCAATTGAAGAATATATTCAATTGTTCACATCAGAATTCATTGGAACTGGACATCCAGCTCAAATCAATGAACAAGACCTAGAAAAATCTAAGTTAGCCCTCCTCAGCATTTGCAAACTAGATAAGATAAATGAATATAACAATAATTATGAGCAACTATATTACCAAATTAAAGAATTTGGAGAGACCTTAAAAGATGAACCCTTTTATAAAGATACCATCCATAGGACAAATCCTAATTAATGAATATAGGAATTGGCTCGGAGTAGCTGGAGTTAAGAACAACTCCCTTGGTGAAAGAATCAATTTTTCCAAAGACTATATCATATCTAAGAGACGTGATATAACCCATGGAAAGTTGATGGAAGACACTTCCAAGCAGATCCCTCCAATCAAAGACAAAATAGACATCTCTCCAATCTAATGGGGATGTGGTAGTGAATCTAAGAAATTCAAAAAGAAATTAGAATGGAAACATATAAAGTTTAAGACTATACCTTTAGGATTTCCAAAAAGTATAGATTTAGACCATCTACTACCTTTAGAGAAAGAAACTCTAAAGGTAAGAAAAATATATTTAACCAAAGAAAATATTTTAAAAAGAACACAAGTAAATATAATAAGGTTCATAATTATAGGAAAGAAAAAGATGTAGCTTAATCTAAGACTGCCCCCAAAGAATGTTGGACTTGCGGCAAAGAAGGACACTTTGCTAAAGACTGCCCTAATAAAAAAGATAAAGAAGTTATTAAGATCATTAATACAATATTAGACTATGCAGATAAAGAAGAATTAGGTATCCTATATGCTATAGAAATATAAGACATAGAAAATTATGACAATGCTAGTATCTATAGTGCATATACAAAAAGTGACTCGAAAGACTATAATAGTGATACTAATGAGTATGAAGACTCTCAGGATACTATAGACTTATATATGATGCAAACTAATCAAGACGATTTAGATAATGAATATATAGACTTTGAAGAAGCTTGGTATAAGTGTATATTAAGGCCCTTTTTAAAGAAAAGATGGACAATTAGTAATCCTGGGTTACTAACATATATACCTAGATGTTACTTTGATGAAAGACAATATTACACATTCGAAATGAAATGTAGCAAGAAAGACTTTAGATGTGTAGAATGCTTTGAGACTATACAAACATAATTATTTATGGTTTGTGTTATTTGTCAATTACACTACCATGAAAATTGTTGGAAAACTAGATTTAGAGCAATTTACACTAGCTAGTATGACGCTAAAATAGACTTAGATATTAAAACATATTATCAAGACATATATAGAAATATAGCCAAAAGATTACAAGAAAGTGAAGATTTAAAAGGAAGAGGAATTTCTTATGATTTAGAAGGATACTATTCTGATAGTAGTTCAGAAGACCTAGTACCCTAAAATTTTATAGATAAACCTCAGAAAAGAATATCTATTTTAGAAAAGAATAATTTAGGAATTTCTACTAAACCACATGCTTGTTTTGTAGAATTATTCGTTCAACATAAAGACTATTCTAAAAGACTTTCAGCTTTTAAAGATACAGGATGCTCTCAGAGTATTTGCAAGGCTAATGCCTTCCCTGAAGACTATTTTTTAGAAAGTACTCAAGAAATACATGGTAAAGTGGCTAATGGATATCCATTTACCTTATATATCCAGACTATTCCGATTTATTTCAAATTAAAAAATCTGACCAACAAAGTCGTTAATCATCGGTTTTGGATAATAGATCCTCGTGCTTGTTTCACAGGAAACATTATTTTGGGACAAGACTTTATTAGTAAATATCATCCTTATACTCAGTATAATGATAAGATATTAATTAGTGATAAAGAGGAATTTAATATTAAAGCCCCTCTAATAGGTCACAAGACTGCCTTGACCTTATGCAGGTCAAACCCAACTATAGACCCTTAAAACATCAGAGTTCTTCAGCTAAGCATGGTGGATCTAGACCTCCAACCCAACAAGAAGCCTTAGAAATAACCAAACACTTACAAAAGGATTGTAAGTTTCCAGACCAAAAGTGTTATAAGCAAATAACGCTTATACAACAAGACATTTTAGATCAAGCCCAACATAACTTATTACAAGTCCAAACTATATCCAAACAGAAGAAAATGGATAAAGTAGAAAAGGAAAAGATTAGACAATTAGCAGAGCCTACTTTAGGAGAAAATCCCATCGTTAAATGGGATAAAGACCAAAGTTAATGTGAAATTATCCCTATTAACCCAGATGCCACTATTAATGGTGTAACCTATAAGAAAGGATATTCACAAGAAGACATGGAAGAACTCAAAAAAGACATAGATGAAATGCTTAAGTTAGGCATTATTAGATAAAGTAAAAGTAGACATAATAGCCTTGCCTTCTATGTTCAAAATGAATCTGAACGTAAAAGAGGAAAAAGGCGCATGGTTATATATTATGGACAATTAAATAAGAATTACGGATTTGATTCTTATAAGATACCAGACAAGAATAATTTGATCAATTTGATTGAAGATATAATTATATTCAGTAAGTTTGATTGCAAATTAGGCTTCTGGAAAATTAAGATGCATCCACACAGTATTACTTGGACAACCTTTAGTGTGCCCCAAGGAAAATATAAATGTCTAGTAATGCCATTTGGATACTTTAATGCTCCTCAAGTTTTCCAAAGAAGAATGGATAACATATTTAGACCATATTTAGAATTTATCTTGTTTACATAGATGACATTCTTGTAGCAAGTAAGACTAAGATAGAGCATGTAGAACATCTTAAAAAGATTATTCTAGAATTAGATAAACTTAGTATTGTTATTTCCAAAAGGAAAATGAAATTATTTCAGACTGAAATAGATTTTGTGGGAATTCATATAAATAAAGGAAAAATATCCTTAGCAACATACAAAACTAAAAAGATTCTTGAATTCCGAGACCATCTTAAAGATGGAAAAAAATTACAATCATTTTTAGGATTGATTAATTGTGTTGCAGATTTTATTAAAGACCTTGCTTCAAAAAGATAAAGATTAACTGCCAAATTAAAAGGAACGGATAAAACTAATCCTTTTTATTGGACCAAAGATGATTTTGAAGTCATAAGACAAATTAAAGATGCAGTCAAGAATATTCCTTTACTTGAGCTGCCTAATGCAGAAGACCAGTTTATAGTAGAAACAAATGCCTCTGATAAATAATGGGGAGCAGTATACTTTGCCATTGATCATCAGATAAAAAAGAAGAAACTTTGTAGATATAATTCTGGAACCTTTACAGACCCAGAAACAAGATACACTGCCCATGAAAAAGAAGTTTTAGCCATAGTAAGGGCAATAGAAAAATATATGCTTTTTCTTAGACCTAAACATTTTACTGTATATACTGACTCTTCTTATGCAGTAAAGTTCAGAGATTTAGATTTTTCCAAATAAGGGACTAATATACTTATTAGATGGCAAGAATTGCTTAATGGTTATGACCTCTCTGTTATACATATTAAAGGAAGTAAAAATACCATTCCAGACATTATATCAAGAGAACCAATGTTTGCTAACACTAATATGATTTCATGTTTTATGTTGCAAGCAGAAGACCTAGACATCATGGGTTCCTCTGGGATGAATAAACTGAATAAAGAAGACGTTGCAGAATATCTTAGATGCATAAGGTCAAATTCTGGTATAACGCAAAGATAGACAAATATTCAAGACTCTCAAGAAAGACCAATCCTGTAGAACTTTGCTGATATACTGGTTCCTCCAGAAAAATCTAGACATGGGATTATTTCTCAAAATAGACTCATTGGGAAGATGTACTTTCCCCAATATAGACCTGATCAAAGATATCTAGACTTAATAAAATCTAGACGAGAATTTTCAGATGATGAAAATACTCTCATCAACGCTATATGGTGGAACGTGAAGAATAGACTATGGATTGAGTTCAAAAAAAATTTGGTAGCCATTGCCAGATTCATGAGGACTCAAAGACTTGCAATTACCCAACTCAATGGTACGGCTATGCCTACAACTCAGACTCAAACTCAAACTTATGCTCAGACTCTTGGAGAATCTTCCAAACCTAGACCTACAAATTTTTGTTATCAGGAAAAGAATTTTAAGACTAACATTGTTATACCATTTGGTCATAATAATCTCCCATTAACAGAAGACTTTCAACAAGAAACTAATAACATTATTAATCATTTTAATATGTTATAATCAGAAATAAATGGAGATGCTTTAATTATTAAAGGTTTCTTCAAAGATGTTCCAAAAATATATCTTTTTGGAAAATCAGATATGGCTCATATAACTCTTGCAGACCACGGGTTCATTGGACTCGTTCAAACAAAGAATAATGAATACACTGTTGTGTAACACCCCATATTTTTGTGCATTTAATATTTAATTAATTCAGGAATTCTAAATTACTCGTGTCGTAATTTCAATTGAATTAATTATGTATATATATATTTAAATATTAATCGGGGAGTGAATGGTTAATATTTAGGAAAATTTAATTACTAAGTGAATAATAATAATTTATTTACGTCATTTCGGGTACTAATGACGGGGTATGTACTCATCTCAGCAGGGAGTCGATATAAACTAATTCGGGTGTGAGATAAGGATTTTTATAAATTAATTCGGATGCCAATTATGAGTTCACGGTTGAGTCCGAATGGGCCGAGATAGTTTGAAAAGTGTACCCGCGAGTAGTAAACGGGTCACATGACATTTTTAGGCATAGCCGGGCCCACATGGGGGTGTTTGGGTCACTTGGGTTCGGCCCATTAAGCCAAAAATGGGATTTAGCCTAATTACCTAATTAAAAGAAAAAGGGGAACGACTGATGTGAAATTAGGAAACACTTAGTGGGAGAGGAAAAATTAAGAGACAGTTAAAGGCAATTTGGGGGACAAAGGAAAGAGCCAAAAGAGGGGATTTCATCGTCAACCTTGGAATTCACAACTTTGATTCAGAATCTACGAAATCATAAGGCAAGTGGTTAACTTGCTATAGCATTTAATTTTCATTTTGATTCATATTTATGTGATGTGAGAAACTCAAAAATTCGTTTTGGGATTTAAAGGGTACAAACATGGGGTCTTTGTAAACTAATATTTTGATTTCTAAATTGTGTAGGAATTCATGTATAATCTGAGATTAGTATATATATCTGGTATGATTTTTAAACCCGGATGAATTGGAAACAAATTTGAGATAAGGATTTATTACTTAAATGGGTTAAAGATTAAAACAGATTTTTCCCCAATTTACGAAAACTGTAGAGAACGAAAATTAAATGGTGTTTGTGGAGTTTATGGGGGTCCCTTATGAGGTTTTTGGTGTATTTTATTGATGACAAGACTTAGTTTCTACTTTAGAAAAAATTAGGGTTTTGAGTTTTTCATCCATGGCTGAAACAAAAGGGTGGAGAAGACGATGACCTGTACGATCGATCGATTGACGGTTAGGGATCGATCGATTGATGGTCAAAAATTTCTGACAGTTCGGCCAGTTTATATAAATAAAGGGAATTAAACTTAAATTTCCTTCCAGGCCTTATTTAAAGAGAAATAAATATAGGACATTCAATCTAATTAATTATAAAGGAAAATTAATTAGGGTTTAGAGGAAATTTATGTCTATCACATCATGATTAAAATTTTGGGGAATAATATTTCAAGATAATTAAACACGGATTGAGTGGGAAAGTTAAGGTATATGGGTTGAGTGATACCAAGGCGTTATATTTATTTAGGGTGAAAGCTAAATAATTTAGAGTCAGGAATTTAGACTCGGGTATTGTTTTATTTCGGGCCACGAGAGTAAGTCCGAATATATTGGTTGGGGCGACACAAAAAGTAATTTAATTAATTAATGTGTGAATTAATTAATAATTATAGTTGGGCCATAAACTCATAATAATTTGGATAGGCTTGTGTTACGGACTCAGTACGGGATAGCCGGGATAGTTTATTTTAATTATATATATATGGTGTGTGCATTAATATCAGTGTATAGATATTATTATTTTATCGACTCTAGTGCTATAGGAGGGAGGTTGCGCATAGTGTATGAATCCCCTAGCTTGAGGAGTAGGGAGAGTATATTCCCAGGTCATATCATCCATTATAAGGGTGAGGGGCATCTCAGTTTCAGGGAAGGAATATGATCGCCTCCAATTTTTATGTATTATCCAAGTTAGTGAGCGATTCTGACTTGGGGTAACTAGGTTATGTGAATATGCCTAGTGGGATAGCACTTTATATAATTTACATCCGGGGAGTTATTACTCGAGAGGATGTTTCGTATTAATTATTATTTCAGCATGTTGTGAATGTTGTAATAATACTCTACGTATAAAAGGATGTGAATAATTATATACGGGTAAATTAATACAGGTCGTGAATTGTATTAGATATATAATGGGTGTGAAAGTTATATGAAATTTAAAAATGGAAATGATTAGTTAAGTTAATATTGACAACAACTTAGAAATCATCATTATGGCACACTCGGTTAGAGTAGGGTGGTTGCAAGGGGATTATATCCATTATCTAGTCATGAGATAAATAACTAGGTAAATTAATCAAGGCGTTAGTAGTGCACATTAGAGGAGGGGTGAGGATGTTATCAAGGGAGTGCGACACTAATTAAAATATGGAGAGCATGCATATTTACTTATTACTGCAAGTTAATCATTTGCTAAATGTTTTCCAAATGTTTTGGGTACTAACCCTTGCTATAAAATTTTTAAAAATCTTTTAGGTGTCCAGCCACAGGGACGCCAGGCTTGACTCATTCCAGGGATCCGTTGCTGCAGCATGTGTGGATGTTGCGGGAGTTTGATAGGCGCCTCGTTCTTTTCATTCTTACTGTAAAGACCTCCTATCATTTATTCGAGCACTTTGCTCATAGTTTTATTTCAGTACTGATGTCAGACCTATTGAGATTTATTACTTCTCTTTACTTTGGTTGGATTTTGAACCGATGGTTTATTCGGTCAGTTAATTAATTGCGAATGGTTGATTGGGATTGTTTATATTTTTCTGTTTCCGCATGAGTATTTAATTTTTGATAATGAAAGATAAAAACTTGGCACCAGTCTAATTTTCTCATTTAGGTGGTTGGTAATTAAAAAGGCGACAGTGATGCTAAGAATGAACCAACTGAGAAACCTGTTCTAATTTAATTTAGGACGGATCACCCAGGGTTAATTATGAGGGGTGTCGCAGATGGTATAAGAGCGTCAGGTTCTAGTGTCCTTAGGATCTGTGTGGCTTACTACATTTTGGCTTAGCTTTCGGTTGTTATAGAGCCCTATTATTAGGAATGTTGATTAATTTTTCACTTGTGAGATATCGTATTTCTGCTATTTGTTTTTGTATAAATTGTGTACTTATACTATTCGATCTATTTTCAGATGCCATCGAAGAGGCAGAGAGGGCTGTGGCTAAGGATGAGCTCAGGGAGACTCATCAGGTGCCACAGGTACCGCCACCCCCACCCCCACCCGAGTTGATCTCCACTACTCAGGTGGCATTGATAGTGGCTCGGGCAGTCGATACAATGATGCGAGCTATGGCATCTCATTTTCCACAGCCCCAGGCACCACCTCCAGTGGCACCAACAACTCAGGCTCCAGTGGGGCCACCGTCTTGGCAGCAATTTAGGGAGACCTTTCGGAAGGGTCACCCACCCGAGTTTCGGGGTAGCACCGATGTGGTAGAGGCTTGTGACTGGAGGAAGAATATTCAGCACCATTTGCACATGCTAGAGTGTATCGATGTACAAAAACATATGCTTGCTACCTTTCGTCTATCGGGGGCAACCTTACAGTGGTGGGAGTCAGTTACCATCGTTAAGGAGGGAGATTTAATGACGATATTCGAATTCTGGGTACGGTTTGACCACAAATACTTCCCACAAGCAGTTGAGGCTGAGATGAGGAAGAAGTTCAGTGAGTTAATATAGGGTGACCGGTCAATGGAAGACTATGATGAAGAGTTCACCCATTTGGCAAACTTTGTGCCAAATGAGGTGAGCGATGAGGAGAGAAAGAAGTCGAGGTTTATGGATGGCTTAGCCTGGAGGATCAGGCAACATTTGATTGGGAATTCGAAGTTAGTGACGTATACAAATGTCGTTAATGCCACCCTTGTACATTGCCAGGATCATCGCTTCCATGTGAAGGGAAGCAAGAGAGTAGGGGAGACGAGCCAACAGGGCAAGGCAGTTACTAGTGGTGACATGAGTGGTACTCAGCAGTAGACTAGCAGTCAACAGGGAAATCAGGCTAATAAATTTAGGCCTCGTGGGTTCCAACCGGGAGGACATGGGTTGAGGCAGGGGTAGTCGGGCCCAAATTAGCAGTAGCAGGTTCCTCAGGACCAAGGGAACAATGGGGGAGGCCAACCACGTCAGGGCCAATAGGGCCTATGACAGGGGGACGGTCAAAAATGCTATTTTATCTGTGTCCAACCAAGACACTTCAAGAGGGAGTTCCCACAGAGGGGCAGAGGTCATCAGCAGGGTGCCCAACAGGGGCAGATGCTGCCAGCAGAACCAGCTCCACCTGCCCCGCAACAGCAGGGGCAAATGCACTACGGGCATGTGTATAACGTCCGGGATGTTCCCAATCCTCCAGCACAGTAGGCACCACCAGCAGTTGAGAGTATGTTTCTCATTTATGGTCATGAAGGTAGTATACTTTTTGACACGGGAGCATCACATTCATTCATTAAATCTAATTTTGCTAAACGATCTGGGTTACTAGAGATCGCGGGTAGTCTTCGTATATGTGTAGAGTCACTAGTAGGCAACGGGGCTTTGATTCACTCGATTTTTTGGGGGGTGGACATTTTGATTGGGAGGCTTAGTTTGGCAGCAGACCTCTTAGTGTTAGATATAGAGGGGTGCGATGTCATCCTGCGTATGGATTGGTTGGTAGGTTATCGGGCAACTGTGGATTGTTACGAGAGGACAATCATATTCTCCATTCCGGGATAGGAGATGTTCCTAATTGAGATGTCACTACCTGAAGGAGGATCGCGCACACACTTGTATTATATCGAGGAGGAAACCTCGTAGGAGGTGGTGGTTTCGTTGGACTCAATCCCAGTAGTGAAGGACTTTGAGGATGTGTTTCAGGAAATATCAGGGTTGCCACCTAGCAGGGAAATCGAATTTGTGATCAATTTAGCACCGGGGATGAGGTGATTGCTCGAGGCCCATATCGTATGGCCCCTTATGAAATGCGTGAGTTGAGAGAGTAGATTAAGTAGCTCCTGGGTCAGGGTTTCATTCGGCAGAGTACATCGCCGTGGGGTGCACCGGTGTTGTTTGCAAAGAAGCGGGATGGTTCACTTTGGTTATGCGTGGACTAAAGGAAGTTGAACAAGGTAACGATACGGAATAAGTATCCATTACGTAGGATTGATGATTTATTTGACCAATTGAGAGGGGCGACTTACTTCTCCAAGGCCGACTTGAGGTCAGGTTATCATCAACTGCGTATCCGAGAGGAGGATGTTCCTAAAACTGCTTTCATGTCGTGGTATGGATCTTACGAGTTCAAGATGATGCCATTCGGGCTCACCAATGCACCAACAGTGTTCATAGACCTCATGAATAAGGTTTTCAAGGAGTATCTCGATCAATTTGTCATCGTGTTCATTGATGACATCCTGATCTACTCGCGCACCGAGGAGGAGCATGCAGAGAATCTGCGTATGGTTATATAGATACTGTGGGATCACGAGCTCTATGTCAAATTCGGGAAGTGTGAATTTTGGCTGCATGAGGTGCAGTTTCTTGGCAACGTGGTGTCATACCGGGGTATTATGGTGGATCCGAGTAAGGTGTCGGTGGTGAGGGAGTGGGGACAACCCACGACACCGAACGAGGTGCACAATTTTCTGGAATTGGTCGGTTATTATAGGCAGTTCATTAAAGGATTCTCAAAGATTGCAGGCCCTTTGACGAATCTGACACAGAAAGTGGTGCCTCTCACTTGGAGTGACTAGTGTCAGTTAGCTTTCGACGAGCTAAAGGATAAGTTGACATCTGCACCTGTACTTGCCTTATCGAAGGGAGGACTCGAGTATCAGGTTTACACTGATGCATCCCTACAGGGACTTGGGGGTGTGCTTCAGCAGGAGGAAATATCTATAGCTTATGCGTCCAGAAAGATAAAGTCCCGTGAGAGGAATTACCCCACTCATGACCTAGAGCTAGTAACGGACATTTTTGCCTTGCGAATATGGAGACACTATCTACTGGGGGAACAATTCACCTTATTCACGGATCATAAGTCACTTAAGTATCTTTTCACACAGAAGGATCTGAATATGAGGAAGAGGTGGTGGCTAGAATTCGTGAAGGACTAGTTGTTTGATATTCAGTATCATCCTGGTAAGGCTAAAGTGGTAGTAGATGCATTGGACCGGAGACCAACTGGGGAAATATCATAAATCTGGAAACCGAAGTGGAGAGAGCTTCGATATGAGGATGATGTAGCCAGGGCCTGCATGTCAGCATTATCCATCACACCTGAGATCATTTTGTAGGTTGTGAGGGATCAGGCAGAGGATCAGATCTTTTGAGATAGGGTGAGCCAGTTGTTAGCTGAGGGAGCATAGGGTTACTCGATCGGCACAAAAGGAGGCTTACGCCTTAATAGGAGGTTAGTTGTGCCAGAGGATGAGGAGTTGAGGCACGCATTTATGACAGAGTCCCATGGTTCGAGATCTGCGGTACATCCCAGTGGGGATAAAATGTACCAGGATATGAGAAGGCAGTATTGGTGGGAAGGAATGAAACAGGACATAGCAGAGTTTGTCTCGAAATGTGCCATGTGTCTGCTCGTGAAAGTTGACCATCAGAGACCATCAGGGATGCTACAACCGTTAAAAATTCCTATGTGGAAGTGGGAGAGCATCTCCATGGACTTCATTACATGGTTACCTGCATCACAGAGGGGTCACGATTCCATATGGGTCATTTTGTATCGGTTGACCAAGGTGGCCCACTTCCTGCCGATTCGCATGGACTTTGAGACGATGCGTTATGCACAGCTATTCATAGAAGAGATTGTTAACCTGCACGGGGTGCCGTTAAATATTGTGTCTAACAGAGACAAAATTTTTATGGCCCACTTTTGGCAGAGCTTTCAGGAGGCCATGGGCACGCAGTTACATTTGAGTACATCCTATCACCCACAGATCGACGGGCAGATCGAGAGAGTCAACCAGATGCTGTAAGTCATGCTTAGAATGTGCATTTTAGACTTTGGGGGAGGTTGGGAGAAATATCTTCCTTTGGTAGAGTTCTCATATAATAACTCTTACCAATTCACGATTGGCATGGCACCGTTCGAGGCACTATACGGGAGACCTTGTCGTTCACCCACTTGTTTGTTAAAGGTGGGCGACAATAAGCTATTGGTGCCGGAGATTTTCCAGGAGACGTCTGCTAAGATAGAGTTGACCCGAGGGCAGATTCGGATAGCTCAGGATAGGCAGAAGAGTTATGCTGATGCTTCACGGAGACATGTGGAGTTAGAGGTTGGGGACCAGGAATTAGTCCGGGTGTCCCCTATGAAAGGGGTGATGAGGTTCGACAAGAAGGGTAAGTTAGCACCGAGGTACGTGGGGCCTTTCCCTATTATTGAGAGTGTGGGACTGGTAGAGTATAGACTGGGATTGCCAGAGCATCTTCAGCGGATACACGACGTGTTCCGTGTGGCATCACTGAAGAAATATCGAAGGAGAGAGAGGGCCTTCTAGCACATTCCACTCGAGAAAATTGACTTACAGCCAGACATCTTATATGAGGAGATACCGGTGGCTATTCTGGACCGTAGTGAGCGAAAGTTATGATCCAAGGTTGTTCCACTAGTTAGAGTACAGTGGGGTCATAACAACATTGACGAGTCTACCTGGGAGTGGGAGGAGGATATGCGGGAACAATATCCAGAGCTATTCACCGCAGGTACGACCTAATTTCGGGGACGAAATTCCTTTGTAAGGAGGGAGTATGTAACACCCCGTATTTTTGTGCATTTAATACTTAATTAATTCAAGAATTCTAAATTACTTGTGTGACGTAGTTTTAATTAGCTTAATTATTAGTAACCAAAAAAAAAAATTAGCTTAATTATGGCTATATATATTTAAATATTAATCGGGGAGTGAATGGTTAATATTTAGGAAAATTTAATTACTAAGTGAATAGTAATAATTTATTTACATCATTTCGAGTTCTAATGACGGGGTATGTACTTATCTCAGCCGGGAGTCAGTATAGACTAATTTGGGTGTGAGATAAGGATTTTTATAAATTAATTTGGATGCCAATTCTGAGTGTACGGTTGAGTCCAAATGGGCCGAGATAGTCAGAAAAGTGTACCCGAGGGTAGTAAACGGGTCACGGGACATTTTTAGGTATAGATGGGACCACACTGGGGTGTTTGGGTTACTTTGGCTTGGCCCATTAAGCGAAAAACGGGATTTTGCCTAATTACCTAATTAAAAGAAAAAGGGTAACAGCTGATGTGAAAATAGGAAAAACTTAGTGGGAGAGGAAAACCTAAGAGACAGTTAAAGGAAATTTGGGGGACAAAAGAAAGAGCCAAAAAAGGGGATTTCATCATCAACCTTGGAATTCACAACTTCGATTCAAACCCTACGAAATCATAAGGCAAGTGGTTAAATTCCTATAGCATTTAATTTTTATTTTGATTCATATTTATGTGATGTGAGAAACTCAAAAATTCGTTTTGGGATTTAAAGGGTACAAACATGGGGTCTTTGTAAACTAATATTCTAATTTCGAAATTGTGTAGGAATTCATGTATAATCTGAGATTAGTATATATATCTGGTATGATGTGTAAACCCGGATGAATTGGAAACAAATTTGAGATAAGGATTTATTACTTAAATGGGTTAAAGATTAAAACAGATTTTTCCCCAATTTACGAAAACAGTAGAGAACGGAAATTAAATGGTGTTTGTGGACTTTATGGGGGTCCCTTATGAGGTTTTTGGTGTATTTTATTGATGAGAAGACTTAGGTTCTACTGTAGAAGAAATTAGGATTTTGAGTTTTTCATCCATGGCTGAAACAAATGGGTGGAGAAGACGATGACCTGTACGATCGATCGATCGAGGGTTGGGGATCGATTGATCGATGGTCGGAAATTTCTGACAGTTCGGCCAGTTTATATATATAAAGGGAATTAAACTTAAATTTCCTTCCAGACCTTATTTAACGAGAAATAAATATACGACATTCAATCTAATTAATTATGAAGGAAAATTAATTGGGGTTTAGAGGAAATTTATGTGTGTCACATCATGATTAAAATTTTGAGAAATAATATTTCAAGAAAATTAAATACGGATTGAGTGGGCAAGTCCGGGTATATGGGTTGAGTGATACCAATGAGTTTTATTTATTTAGGGTGAAAGCTAAATAATTTGGAGGCGGGAATTTAGACTCGGGTATTATTTTATTTCGATCCACGAGAGTAAGTCCGAATATATTGGTCGGGGCGACACGAAAAGTAATTTAATTAATTAAGGTGTGAATTAATTAATAATTATAGTTGGGCCATAGACTCATAATAATTTGGATAGGCTTGTGTTACGGAGTCAGTACGGGATAGCTGGGATAGTTTATTTTAATTATATATATATGGTGTGTGCATTAATATCAGTGGCTAGGTATTATTATTATATCGACTCTAGTGCTATAGGAGGGAGGTTGCGCGTAGTGGATGAATTCCCTAGATTGAGGAGTATGAAGAGTATATTCCCAGGTCATAGCGTCCATTATATGGGTGAGGGGCATCTCAGTTTCAGGGAAGGAATATGACCGCCTCCAATTTTTATGTATTATCCAAGTTATTGAGCAATTCTGACTTAGTGTAACTAAGTTATGTGAATATGCTTAGTGGGATAGCACTTTAGATAATTTACATCCGGTGAGTTATTACTCGAGAGGATGTTTTGTATTAATTACTATTTTAGCATGTTGTGAATGTTGTAATATAACTCTACGTATAAAAGGAGGTGAATAATTATATACGGGTAAGTTAATACAGGTCGTGAATTGTATTAGATATATAATGGATGTGAAAGTTATATGAAATTTAAAAAGGGAAATGATTAATTAAGTTAATGCTGACAACAACTTAGAAATCATCATTATGGTGCACTCGGTTAGAGTAGGGTGGTTGCAAGGGGATTATATCAGTTATCTAGTCATGAGATAAATAACTAGGTAAATGAATCAAGGCGTTAGTTGTGCACATTAGAGGAGGGGTGAGGATGTTCTCAAGGGAGTGCGACACTAACTAAAATATAGAGAGCATGAATATTTACTTATTACTGCAAGTTAATCATTTGCTAAATGTTTTCCAAATATTTTGGGTACTAACCCTTGCTATAAAAACTTTTAAAAACCTTTTAGGTGTCCAGCCACATGGATGCCAGGATTGACTCATTCCACGGATCCGTTGCTGCAGCATGCGTGGATGTTGCGGGAGTTTGATAGGCGCCTCATTCTTTTCATTCTTACTGTAAAGCCTTACTATTAGTTATTCGAGCATGTTGCTCACAGTTTTATTTCAGTACTGATGTTAGACCTGTTGAGATTTATTACTTGTCTTTACTTTGGTTAGATTTTGAATCGATGGTTTATTCGGTCAGTTAATTAATTGTGTGTAACAACCCTCGATTCTGGAAGGCTCATTTTATACTAATTTTACCGCATAAGGTAATTATATAAAATGTGGGGATTGGAGTAGATATTAATTTAATGAATTTGAAGTTAATATTTACTATTTTGATGCATATTTACTGTAGGTGAAAGTAAATATCATCAGGTTGCATGTTTGTAGTGTCAGGTATTTAAACTGACATTTTGATTTAAATGATATTGGAACTCGAAATAATTTATAAAATTTCCGGATGCCAGTTTAAAGGGTGTAGTTAGTCCCGGATGGTGCGAGACAGTCAAAATAAGTGTCCTACTGTATTTTTGCATTTCGGGCACTTTTACCTGGTTTTAGCTTATATGCGTAATTGGGAGTCATTTTAATGTGGTGTTAACCATTTAAGTTGGGAATTTTAACCTAAGCCACGATTTTAGTCTCCTAAATCCCTTATTTTTCCCCCATTTTAGGTCTTGAACAAAGAGAGAAAGGAAGAAGAAGAGAAAAGTGGAGAAAGAGGAGATAAATGAAGATTGAAGATGGGAGATTGCTTCTACCACCATGAAATCTGAATTTACAACCATAAGGCAAGTTTTCTACTTGCTAATATGTGATATAAGTTGAATAATTTGTATGATAGTTGTGTATTTGCATTTATGGATCACAAATGGAATTTATGGGATTTAAACCCTAATATTAGTTTTTGATGATAAAATGGTGAGTATTAATGGTTATAAATCATGTAGGATAATCTTTGGGTAGATAAAAGTTGTTGGTTGTGTTCAAAATGATAGAGATTTGAGATTTGGGTTTAGCTTTAGGAAGAAGGAAGAACCCTAGGTCTGCTACGACCGGTCGACCGCGGTCTCGGGACCGGTCGATCGGGCCTTCGTGGGAGGGCTTACTGCTTTCCTACAAAGGCATAAATTTTGAGCGCGGTCGACCGTGATTCCTTTACCGGTCGACCGGCCCCTCTATTTTAAACTTTCTGCTTTTCTCCGTAGGCAAAACCTTGAGACGCGGTCGACCGCGGTCTTGGGACCGGTCGACCAGTCCCCTGTTTTTCACCTTTAAAATCTTATTTTGTTTCCTAGATTTATTTTCTTCAATAGGGACTAGGATCCTTCTTGAATGAAGTAAATTTAGAGTTTTAGAGTCCTAGATGAATTAACTATCCACCCTACTTTAGAAATAGGATAGCGGGGGGGGGGGGGGGGGGGACTTTTCCGGGGTTATGCCAATTAATGTTAGGGCATTCTTTCTTCTAGTTGACTAAAATAAGACTAGGAGATGCAGTATTACGTTTGAGAGACCTTAGAAGTTCAATAGAGCTATGATCCTTCTTGATGGGTTATAATAACTTCACAAGTAAATCTTGGGAGAATAGATTGATATTTCATTTATTCATTGAGGTTGTAATACCGTTATGATATACGTATGGCTCCGGATAATAAATTATATCATTTACAAATAAAGTAAATGGAAAAAGGTTTCGGATATAAATGAAACATGTACGTGGAAATGGTATTGATTTTAGTAAATGATAATTTACTTAATCATGAACTCGGTAAATGATAATTTACTTGATTCTTGAAAAATGATAAATAAAATGGTTGTTACACACCTCTCTAAATGACATCATAAGGGAAGTTCGCACGCTTGGTGATGCCCCCTGGCTAGGGAATGCAGGGTGGATATAGTCCATAGGCCATATGAGCGATTATGTTATATTTTTCTGCGCTGGTGAGGAGATTCCGGGTGTGGTCTTGACTCTCCCGCAGGCATATGGCCGCTTCCCGACGTTTGCGTTATGAGCCCAGGTTGTCTTGTATAGATAGGCCCTGGAAGATGATGAGCGCGCCCAGTGGGGAAACTCGGAGGGGCGGTCTTAGAATCGTTATATGTATATTAATATAACTATTCATAATCAAGTGGGACTTGATGTATGAGATATGCCATAAAGAGCATGATGTAGTGCCATAAAGAGCACGATGAAATGCCACAAAGAGAATTTGTTGATAATAATATTCCTGCTAAGGAATGGTAATGCCAGTATGGGCATGTAATTAAAAGTAAAAGCCACAAAGAGCTTAAAATTGAGATAAAAGCCATAAAGAGCTTATAGTTATAGATTTATTTTCCTGTTGAGGAATAAACTATGACATGAATCGGGGTATATGATAGAAGTTTTATTTATGTTAATCTTTTCTTCCTCCTGCTTAGTTAAAATTAAACTCATGCTTTTCTTTACTGTCTTAACCTATGTTTTAGAATTGTGTAGATAGACTTTATTCTTCCTAGCATGATAATATTCATAATTGTCATACTTTTTATTCATCTGGTAATCATATAGAACCGGGCCCTGACCCGTTTACACTTCTTGTTGCATATGCATCTCGTCTCTGCTCAGGTACTCCTCCGTAGGGATGCCTGATTTGAATTCCTATTCTGATGTCCTCGGCGAGCCGTGATGCATTGCGGGTATTACGGGACACCATTGGTATAGACGTTTTCATTTTTGCATCCTAGTTTAGATCAAGTCCTTTATTCGGGCGAGGTGCCCAAGCTTTTGTAAATGTCTAATGTAATGTAATAAGTAACTTATTGAACTTGTGTATTATTGGAGTTTTAGTTGGTGACCGGTATCATATTCGGTCTTTTTATTATATTCTTGTTGTATTATTTATATAAGTCTTGGGATTTCCCTTATCTTTCAGGAATTAGGTTGTTTGTTTTCATTTATTTACTTTCAAATCAAAGTTTTTTGGCAACCCGTTTTCTGAAATATTGGGTGGTTATCCTGAATACTCTATATTTTTATTGTGATGCTGAGAATGATTCCATCTATGATTCCGTTATATTGGAGTATTGGGCTGGCCACCCCCTATTTTGGTGAGCGGGTTGTCACAGATGGTATCAGAGCATTAGGTTCTAGAGTCCTTAGGAATCTGTGTGGACGCCTTAAGTTTCAGCGTTGCTCTTGATTTGGCGTAAAGCCTTAGGATTAAGATCGTTGGTTTCTTTGGTGAGATTTCGTTCTTCTGCCATGAGGTAGAATCTATAGAATCTTCTGTGCATTCGTGTGAGAACAGTGGGTTGATTGGAGAAGGGCGTCATGAGCAGGAACTACGAAGGACTGTAATTTGTGGTCGGGGATGAGGACCGCTTTGGAGGTCGCTACCTTTTTGTAGCATTTTTTTTGTCTTGCTACTATGGCCACTAATTTCAGTTGATGTAGTTTTCCCCTATACCGCGAGAAGTAGAAAGTGGTACGGAGCTTGAGATTTCAATCGATGTTAAATCAAAGTGGAGAAGTGCCCTGAAGTAGGATTGAGGATAATCCTTCACCCGTAGGAGTAGTGTTGGGATGGTGAAAATGTGGTCGCCATATTCGTGGGTGCCGGAAGTTTGGCCCATAGAGAAGCCCGGTGGATACTTGCAATGGCGAGTTTCTCTGGGATAACTGGACTGAGGAGAAGGTGGATTCTCGAAGGTTCACAAATGTTCGGCTAAAGACCGATGGGGAATAAGGTGTTGTACGGTTAGGGAGACCGTGCACTAGGAAATGATAGGCTCCAGAATAAGTGTCGTTAACACTTCTAATGGAGTAAGATTCATGAAACCCCGTTGGTGGACATCCGCCTGGGGAGATTTCATTGAACTAAGGAAGAGGAGGCCGAGAGCGTGTCCTCTTTTACTGAGGAAGTAAGAGGGATTGTGTGGGCAATTGTTGTTAGCCAGTTGGATCAATGGTTAGGATATGGAGTCTGAGAACCATTAGTATTGACCCGGAGTGATTGACATAAATGGTTGGTGGGAATTCCGCCTTATTAGTGGGTGGTGTATTCCTTAGGATAAGATTTAGTAGTATTATATCTACTGTAGATTCGGGTGTGTAGTTTGAGCTCGTTGTAGTTTTGATGCGATTATAGAAGAGTAATTAGATGACTTTCGTAGTAGGGGAGTTTTATGATTTCTTCACTCGTTATGAAACGAGTGATGATATTTTAAAGGTATATGTGTTACATGTAATGTGTGGTATGAGTGTTCTATTGCTTGTTGCATTGTATGTGGTTGTTATGACTTATCTCCACGACCAACAAAGTTAAGTAGTAATGCATAGGAGGGGTTCCTTGTTTGGATTCCGCTTTTGCGGGACGCTCCACGCGTGAACCTTAACGGCGTTGGGAGAGGAGAGATGCCGTTTTCTTTTCTTTTAATTTATGTATTATACGCGAGTAAAGGTATTTTGGTTGGTTTGGGGTGATAGCAAGCAAATAAAATTGTGAGGCTATCTTACTTCTAGTTCAAAATGGAACTAGTTGTTCTATGATTTCTCCCCTGGATACAGGTTGAGACTTTATAGAGGTGAATCGAGGTAGGTAGGAGATTTTGTTATTCATTTTATTACCTTGTGTGAGTGTTTGATTAATTGTTTGTTTGTCTTGTCTATGCATGTTACACTTATCTCCATGATCAACTAGTTAAGTAGGCATGTGTCGGAGGGGTTCCTTGTTTGGATTTCACTTCGGCGAGACACACCGCCGCATGAACACTTAACGATGTTGTGATTGGAGAGACGCTATTCTTTTCCTTCTTGTTTATTTTATTTATTTTGTTGTTAGATGTGGGATAGGAAGGATTAGCCGAGAATCACGTAGTAGAGTGATTAAGGGCTATTGAAGTGCGAGATAGAAGCACTGTATATAGTTCTCTCCTCTAATCGATGTGAGGGAGACTGAGATACGAAGTCGAATTTAGACTTCGGGTTATGCCTTGATAAGAAGGCTATTTGAAAATATGTATATATGCTATGGGATAAAATTTGTGAGACTTCACAGAAAGTGAATGTTCGATCAGTTAAAATCTTTACCAATGCTGTGGTAAGACGTAGAAGTAGAATTTTGTTGATATGATTACAAGTTAAAATTTATTGATCCCGATTATGTGTTTTAGACCATCACATCTTAATGACCGACGATGCGAGGTAGTAGTGTAACGGGAGGGTTCCTTGTTTGGATTTCGCCTCGGCGAGACGTCCCACGCATGAAACCGAGCGAACGTTGGGAGTTGAGATAGGTCTTGGACACTAGGGATATACTTAATATTTCATATATATACGACTTAGTTAGGATATCTATAGATAAAGCTTAGAATTCATTAGAACTTTAGGGCTATTAGGGTAGGTGATGTTAATTCACGAAGGTGGTGAGGAGTGGACCACGAGTAAGACGTGGGTTGGGATTAGATCCCTAGGAACGAGATTTATGGGGTCTCGAGAGGTTTGGTAGGTTTGGCCGTAATAGATGAGGCCTTTCTTAGAAATAGTGTTACGTTGGAACTTCTCTTTCGGGGAGTTAGAAGGACGGGTGGATCCTCACTCTTGAGCCCATGATAGTGAGCTCGAGAGTGGTTGTAATGGAGAAGCTTCTGCCAGGTTGGGGAGTAATGATACTGGAGCATAGACCCATTATTTATGCATCTCACAAGCTTAAAAATGTGGGAAGTATTAGTCCATGCTTGAATTAAAATTTCATCGTGGTAGTGATCACCTTAAATGGATAAGGCACTACTTCCTGGGCAGGAAATCTAGTCTCTCTCGCTAGCAGCGAGTTGTTGCAATATGTCGTGGGAGAAATCGAGTTGGTGCTCGGAGTTCAGAAGGACTAGTGATTGGATATTTTCTCATTCGCTAAGGAAATGCGATTTGGGGTAGTACATGTGTCGAGTAAGAGAACCGTCAGAGATATTTGTGTTGGCTTGAAAAGCCAAATGAAACGAGCATGACTCGGAAGACTCTGTAGCAAGGGCATTCCGGTCTGTGATCGAACATTTTACCTACTCGTGCGAAGAAGAGTGTCGGTGGAATGAAGAAGAGTATAGTCATAAACGTTTGCATTGAATTGTTAGCAGTGTTCTGGTCATGATCCTATTTGAAAATTGTAAATCGTTTGACCAGACTGTTGCATTTTCGGCCATTATGGACGAACTTCATGTGGATCAGTACGGCCCGCTCTTTATGGAGGAATGGTCGAACCGTGGGAGGTGCCTATTAAAATAGGGTAGACCGAGACTAGATTTTCGTGTCAGAAATTTGATACAAATTTCCATGAAGATGGGAACCGTATGGAAATGGAGTATACCTTACCCCCCCACCCCCCCCAACGCGGATGAATGAATGGAGGAGGCCGGCTTAATGTTGAAAGGCGTACCTTTATTGTATGCCTTAGAGTACATGACTGACGGAGCAGTAGTGTGTATGGATGGAAATCCCTGTACAACCTTGAGGCTTTTGAATGGCCTTATGGATCATTTCCTAAGGCATTGGCATTGTGAGTGGCCTAGCGTGGTCGGGTGAGTAATTCGCTTACTGGTTGGAAGGAACCAACGAGTAATATGTTCCTTGGACTTGGAGTGGTCTCGGGACATTTCTTTAAAGATTTGGCTTTTAAGCCATACACCTTGATGAGATACGTCAATGTGAGGATGAGTTGAGTAGAGTTGGGGTTAAGCCGCTTAGAGACGGTATGGGTACCCCGAGGGGAGATGTAACATGATTCTGGAGGTTGGGCGATTTGTGCTGAGTCATGTGGGCATCGTCTTCCGCCGTAGGAAGCTAGAATCGATAGTTAGTGAGGAACGCTTTGTGCTATACTAGAGAACAATTGCTGTAGGCTGAGATCGATAGGGTCGATCTTGGTCCGGGTCCATTTGGGACGTTGCGTTAACCAGGAGTTTGTTTAGGATGGTAGAATCCTAGTTTAGAGTAGTATACCCTTTATGAGAGTTGGGTATGCCCGAATTTTGGGGGCAAAATTCCCTCTTAAGGGGGGGAGTATGTAACAACCCTCGATTCTGGAAGGCTCATTTTATACTAATTTTACCGCATAAGGTAATTATATAAAATGTGGGGATTGGAGTAGATATTAATTTAATGAATTTGAAGTTAATATTTACTATTTTGATGCATATTTACTGTAGGTGAAAGTAAATATCATCAGGTTGCATGTTTGTAGTGTCAGGTATTTAAACTGACATTTTGATTTAAATGATATTGGAACTCGAAATAATTTATAAAATTTCCGGATGCCAGTTTAGAGGGTGTAGTTAGTCCCGGATGGTGCGAGACAGTCAAAATAAGTGTCCTACTGTATTTTTGCATTTCGGGCACTTTTACCTGGTTTTAGCTTATATGCGTAATTGGGAGTCATTTTAATGTGGTGTTAACCATTTAAGTTGGGAATTTTAACCTAAGCCACGATTTTAGTCTCCTAAATCCCTTATTTTTCCCCCATTTTATGTCTTGAACAAAGAGAGAAAGGAAGAAGAAGAGAAAAGTGGATAAAGAAGAGAGAAATGAAGATTGAAGATGGGAGATTGCTTCTACCACCATGAAATCTGAATTTACAACCATAAGGCAAGTTTTCTACTTGCTAATATGTGATATAAGTTGAATAATTTGTATGATAGTTGTGTATTTGCATTTATGGATCACAAATAGAATTTATGGGATTTAAACCCTAATATTTGTTTTTGATGATAAAATGGTGAGTATTAATGGTTATAAATCATGTAGGATAATCTTTGGGTAAATAAAAGTTGTTGGTTGTGTTCAAAATGATAGAGATTTGAGATTTGGGTTTAGCTTTTGGAAGAAGGAAGAACCTTAGGTCTGCTACGACCGGTCGACCGCGGTCTCGGGACTGGTCGACCGGGCCTTCGTGGGAGGGCTTACTGCTTTCCTACAAAGGCATAAATTTTGAGCGCGATCGACCGCGATTCCTTTACCGGTCGACCGGCCCCTCTATTTTAAACTTTCTGCTTTTCTCCGTAGGCAAAACCTTGAGACGCGGTCGACCGCGGTCTTGGGACCGGTCGACCGGTCCCCTATTTTTCACCTTTAAAATCTTATTTTGTTTCCTAGATTTATTTTCTTCAATAGGAACTAGGATCCTTCTTGAATGAAGTAAATTTAGAGTTTTAGAGTCCTAGATGAATTAACTATCCACCCTACTTTAGAAATAGGATGGGGGGGGGGGGGGGGACTTTTTCGGGGTTATGCCAATTAATGTTAGGGCATTCTTTCTTCTAGTTGACTAAAATAAGACTAGGAGATGCAGTATTACGTTTGAGAGACCTTAGAAGCTCAATAGAGCTATGATCCGTCTTGATGGGTTATAATAACTTCACAAGTAAATCTTGGGAGAATAGATTGATATTTCATTTATTCATTGAGGTTGTAATACCGTTATGATATACGTATGGCTCCGAATAATAAATTATATCATTTACAAATAAAGTAAATGTAAAAAGGTTTCGAATATAAATGAAACATGTACGTGGAAATGGTATTGATTTTAGTAAATGATAATTTACTTAATCATGAACTCGGTAAATGATAATTTACTTGATTCTTGAAAAATGATAAATAAAATGGTTGTTACACACCTCTCTAAATGACATCTTAAGGGAAGTTCGCACGCTTGGTGATGCCCCCTGGCTAGGGAATGCAGGGTGGATATAGTCCATAGGCCATATGAGCGATTATGTTATATTTTTCTGCGCTGGTGAGGAGATTCCGGGTGTTGTCTTGACTCTCCTGCAGGCATATGGCCGCTTCCCGACGTTTGCGTTATGAGCCCAGGTTGTCTTGTATAGATAGGACCTGGAAGATGATGGTCGCGCCCAGTGGGGAAACTCGGAGAGGCGGTCTTAGAATCGTTATATGTATATTAATATAACTATTCATAATCAAGTGGGACTTGATGTATGAGACATGCCATAAAGAGCATGATGTAGTGCCATAAAGAGCACGATGAAATGCCACAAAGAGAATTTGTTGATAATAATATTCCTGCTAAGGAATGGTAATGCCAGGATGGGCATGTAATTAAAAGTAAAATCCACAAAGAGCTTAAAATTGAGATAAAAGCCATAAAGAGCTTATAGTTATAGATTTATTTTCCTGTTGAGGAATAAACTATGACATGAATAGGGGTATATGATAGAAGTTTTATTTATGTTAATCTTTCCTTCCTCCTGCTTAGTTAAAATTAAACTCATGCTTTTCTTTACTGTCTTAACCTATGTTTTAGAATTGTGTAGATAGACTTTATTCTTCCTAGCATGATAATATTCATAACTGTCATACTTTTTATTCATCTGGTAATCATATTGAACCGGGCCCTGACCCGTTTACACTTCTTGTTGCATATGCATCTTGTCTCTGCTCAGGTACTCCTCCGCAGAGATGCCTGATTTGAATTCCTATTCCGATGTCCTCGGCGAGCCGTGATGCATTGCGGGTATTACGGGACACCATTGGTATAGACGGTTTCATTTTTGCATCCTAGTTAAGATCAAGTCCTTTATTCGGGCGAGGTGCCCAAGCTTTTGTAAATGTCTAATGTAATGTAATAAGTAACTTATTGAACTTGTGTATTATTGGAGTTTCAGTTGGTGACCGGTATCATATTCGGTCTTTTTATTGTATTCTTGTTGTATTATTTATATAAGTCTTGGGATTTCCCTTATCTTTCAGGAATTGGGTTGTTTATTTTCATTTATTTACTTTCAAATCAAAGTTTTTTGGCAACCCGTTTTCTGAAATATTGGGTGGTTATCCTGGATACTCTATATTTTTATTGTGATGCTGAGAATGATTCCATCTATGATTCCATTATATTGAAGTATTGGGTTGGCCACCCCCTATTTTGGTGAGCGGGTTGTCACATTGTGAATGGTTAATTTAAGTTTATTGTGATTATTTATATTATTCTTTTTCCGCATGGGTATTTAATTTTAGTTAATGAAAGATAAAAACTTGGCACCAGTCTAATTTTCTCATTTAGGGTGTTAATAATTTTAAAGACGACAGTGATGCTAAGAATGAACTAACTGAGAAACCTGTTCTAATTTAATTTAGGACTGATCACCCGGGGTTAATTAGGCGGGGTGTCACATGTTGCTCTTGGAAAAATAGTCCCTGAGTATGTTAAGAAGGTAGAAGACTTCCTTCCTCTATTTACTAGAATCTATCAGATTGCTCCAAGTTCCTGTAGAGGAATGAGAGTTGAAGGATTTAGACTTGTTTGATTTTCCAATTATATATTTAAAGACGTTGAGATTCTATCAGAAGACGAGACTAAATATTTAATTGTTGATAAGTCCAAGCTCCAAATTGCTCATGCCATGGAGACAATAGAAATCATGGAATTATTAACAGACGAAGACAGATGGTACACTTCCTACCACAAAGAAGACCTAATAATTCAAGATGATGAGCCATTCAATGGAAGGCTCAAGAAAGAAGCCAAAGAATTGTAGAGATAACTTTGCCATCTAGCCATAGAATTGTGGGCCTCATTGATGAATTTTTCAATAATGCCCTCCCAGACCAAGAAAATTTAGAAGAAGACACGGACAGGACAAAGATGGGCCCTTCGTTAGCAGAAGAATTATTAAGGATAAAACATGCCCTGCTCTAGACCTATGCATTATTACAAGACGACAAGACTCATCTAGATTCCCTTGCAATAGACAGCTCAGGCCTGCCCCATATGGGCCCAGACAGCCTCCTTTCATAAAGATAAAAGAAGACAGCTGAAGACGTTAGGTGCACGATAATTGCAAAACACCAAGATTGCTTTTGAAAAAGAAAAAGCGTGTAGACTCAAAAGACTCCAAAACTTCAGAGTTTTAATTATTGTAGTTCTCTTTAATAATTGTATGCTTTTAACCGGATCACTTTTTATAACCGATTACCAGTCATCTGTAAACCTCCTTATGCTATAAAAGGAGAGGTGGGGAGTAGGAATAGATATAGAAGTTTAAAATCTAGAAAGAGTGTGTAAGCTTATAGTAAGTAATATGTACATGAGTGAGTAAACCTCTCATAGTTAGGGGAGAGGGGAGAGTTGTATTTACTTATGCAATGCAATAAAAGTATATTCTTTTCCAGAAATCTCTTATATTGAGTTGTTATTATTTTCCAAATTTTTTCCAACTTTCTGTTCATAGAGGACTATTGTGTGGAACCTCTGGTGTAGCACACAAGGTGTTATACTGGTGAACCGCCGTCAGGTGCTGATTAGCCGTGAGCCATTAGCCAGGTGGGCATTAGGCGTGAAGGCGTACAGGCAAGAAATGGGTTCAATGTCAAAATAGTGGATTGATGTGCGACACATAAAGTGGGAATTGTAGGAGGCCAAGACCGGAGAAAAATAATAGCAAGGTTGAAGAGAAGAAGGAAGGAATATAAAGATATTGCAGACTAGAAGGAAGGTATAATTTGAACCAAACCCTTGACTATTTTACATATTATTGTTTTAAAAGAATCTTGTATAGCCTATAAATCACCTCAGACTTTTTAGCATTTGTTAACCAAACAAATCCAGACTTAACAAGAGAAATTCAAGATTGAACTCTTACAGACACTAAAGATAAAGAACTTATAGAATCTACTTTAATATACACAGGTGGTACTTTCAAATATATAGACCAAATTATTGAATGGTTACGAAGAGAAGTACCTAGAATAGAAATAATTAGAACATGGATCCGTGCTCTCTTTAGACAAAAATTAAGAACTGAATATTTTACAGAAGAACTATCAAGACCTGAAAAATATCAAGAATACACTAGGATACTTGAAGACTGTAAAGACATATTAAAATTTATTAGATGAAAAAGGTTATCTGAAACAAAGGCTATTTTAATTAGAGTCGGAGGAATCCGCCCTCTCCTTAAAAACGTAGAGACAGCTTCCCCTAGAATATACCGTAGATTTTTATCATGTTATGGTGATAATAATTTAGACGAATTTATAGATAATGATATAATTGATATTATTAATCAAATATATAGAGAAACTAGACTGATAAACCCACGATACCGTATAAAGTATTTAAGACTAAAGTATTTTTCATTAAAACCTCTTTCAATTTCTAGACTCCCTGAAGAAACTATTTGTATAGATAATCCCCACTATTTAGAACTCCAGTACGATAGTGACGGAAGAAGCTTGAGAAGTAGAAGTATCCCTAAAACTTCTACACTTAGACTTCCAGATTAATTAAGCGTTAAAATAAGATTAAAAGACCTTAGAAATCATTGGGATAGAAATTCATATTCACGGAAACCTTAGAAAGAGAAGGTGGTCCCTAGGAGGTCCATAAAAGATAAACGCGGTCCTAAGACTCATTCGGACGTTAGCTAATCCACATAGGAGTCAAACTCTCTCTCTCTCCCCCCCTCTCTCTCTCTCTCTCTCTCTCTCTATCTATCTATCTATCTATCTCTCTCTCTCTCTCTCTCTATCTATCTATCTATCTATCTATCTATCTATCTATCTATCTATCTATCTATCTATCTATCTATCCATAGGAAGGCTCACCTACATCGTGCACTATACATCACACCTAATTCTAGGCCCTAGAAAAGTTTTTTTTTCAAATTTTATATTTTTTTCTTGAAATTAACCTTCCAATCAACCCACGTGCAAAAATTAGGTAAAAATACATTTTGTAGCTATTTTTAAAAAATTCACAAAAAACTGCTGGCGCAAACCTTTATAAATAAGGTATTTTAGCAGTTTTTTATGGATTTTTTAAAAATAGCTACAAAATGTATTTTGACCTAATTTTTTGCATATAAGTTGATTGGAAGGTTAATTTCAAGGAAAAAGTATAAAATTTGAAAAAAAAAGTTTTTTAGGGCCTAGAATTAGGTGTGATGCACGGGTGAGGTATAGAGCATGATGTACTATAGCTTGTCTCTCTCTCTCTCTCTCTCTCTCTCTCTCTCTCTAAATATATATATATATATATATATATATATATCACTCTCTATGTACGTATAACCTCATCCCTAGAGTTGAAGCCTCGTGCACTACACCAAAATGGCCAAATTGTCACCTTTCAGCCGGGCACCCTTGTCAAGGTCATTGACCGTGACAAAAAACACGCGTTTTATGTCACGGTCATTGACCTTGACACGACCGTGATAAAGAATTGTCACGGTCATTGATCGTGACAAGGCCGTGACATAGAATTGGGTTGGTTAGTTTTAAAAGTGGCATGACGTGTGCGTGTGTGTGGTGGGGGTGGGGTAGGGGTGTGTGTATGTGTACTATTAACATTTTTTTTTATCTATACTAATAACATTTTTTTACAGCAAATGTCTCCTTCAGATATTAAGGCGAAGATGATGATGCTGTTTATGATGATGTCGTCAGGGCTCGGTGGTAGCGGAGGCGACGAGGGCTCCTCCGCCCCTAGGCTCCCCAAATATGGAAAATTTGGGATTACCGTCGAGAACAAATCGGAGCTATTAGCGATATCCCTCGAGCTGCTAAAGACGGTCATCGGCCCGGGGTTTTTGAGTTGGAAGGAGGTGCCATATGAGCTCAAGTTAGCTATTTGGGCGGCACTACAGGTAATATATTTATATTTATATTTATATGAATATTTATATTTATATTTATTCGCAACTAACATTGTATTTGTTGGACAGGAACAATTAAACTTGGATCCAAAGCTACGCGATCCCGTGTTGGAGAAGATTAGGGAGCAACTCAAGTCGTGGAAAAAAAATATGCGGGCACGGTACTTTGGGAAAACACGAGAGTCAATTATCCAATGGCGTGAATCTGTCCCCCCCCCCCCCCAAGGAGCCGATCTCATTGGCACAATGGCAGAAGTTCATTGACAATGAGATCGAGGATCGACAATTTGCATCTCGCCAATCGGGGAGGGAAAATCGGGCAAAAAAGACGGACGTGCACTACTCCGGCCGGACCTCTTACGCCGAGGTGGAGCATAGGATGCAGGTAAGATTTAATTTTTCTATAACTACAGAAATATATTATTCTTCATTATTTTACTTTGCGGGGCCGATACTAATTTTACTTTACTTTATTTTATTTCAGGGGGTAGGGAGTGGGCCAAAGGGTAAGCCACATAGGCTCGATACTTATGTGGCTCTTCGGAAAAAGAAGGGGAAGGACAAGGAGATGTCCCCGAGCGTCGCGGCCACGATTTTAAGTAATTCGACAGTTTAATTTTTGTTAATTACGTTATAATTTTTTAGTTTACTTATTTTACTAATCATGTGCTTTTTGTCGTTTCAGGCAAAGCTTAAGAAAGTGCATGAGTCGCAGTCTGATGCCGACAAGGCATCTTTGTCCACAGATGCACTCAGCCAAGTGCTTGGCTCTGATCGCAAGGGGAGGACAAGGGGGTGAGCTCGCGGGTGGCCAAATCTAGGATCATCGGATTGGAGACGAGCGACACTGGGTTGTCTCGAACGGTGGATTCACACGACGCGAAGCTGTCCAGTTTGGAGGCGACGGTCCAAGATATGTACGCATTCATGAAGCGTATGTTGGGCGGAGACCGTAAAGGGAAAGGGAAGGAGAAGGCGGTGGAGGAGGAGGTATGGGAGGACGAGGCGCGGGATGACGAGGATGTGGACCTCGCTGCTTCATCACCGACACATTCGTATTTCGATGATCCACTTCCCTATTTGGCGCCCTTCAACAGACCAATGTCGACACTTGGTTGGCCGAGCGTGTTCATATTGGACGTATTTGATGGCCAGCGGATAGGGCGGGTGTTGAGGGACCCGAATATCGTCGAGGGTGGAATAGTTCATGGACATGCGCTTCAAGAGATGGAGTCCAGGTGCTCGTCACGCATGTCATACCCGGGAAGGAGAACTCCCTATTGTGGTTGCGCGAACAATGCGGCACGACGTATATTAGTGGGTGCGTCAATTCGTATATCGTGTGGCCTACTCACCTCCTCACATTTACCCAAGACATGTAGTATCATTATTTTTAAGTTTGTCCATTTTAATTATATTTGGATTATATCGTCATGTATATTATTTCTATTTTGAATATTTGGATTATATCGTCATGAATATATATTTGCATTATCTTTAGTTTGTTTGGATATATGATGTTTGGAACAGGTACAACGTTGCTATAACAGGTACAAATATACTGCTGGGCAATGGCAGTGGCCATACTGCCCAGCAAATTTTTTTTAAATTCTGCCCAGAATTGTCACGGTCATTGGCCGTGACACGTCCGTGACAACTTTTTGTCACGGACGTGTCACGGTCAATGGCCGTGACAATTTTTTCAAAAAGGGTCACGGCTTTCTCACGGTTATAAACCGTGACAAACGTGTCACGGTCATTGACCGCGACACGACCGTGACACAAAATGCGAGTTTTGTGTCAAGGTCAATGACCGTGACACGACCGTGACAAAAAAAGTTATCTCGCCTCGAAATATCACGGTCATTGACCTTGACAAGTTGGATTTGTCAAGGTCAATGACCTTGACAATTCGGCAGATTTGGTGTAGTGGTGGATACATCCCTCATGTGCTATTCGACTGCAGAAATCATGCACACACATAACCATTGGGTAGGAATCTCACCACCGATCCCAAATGGAAACCCATACAATAGAGGAAGTCATAGACATACATCCGGGGTCATAACCATACCACATAGCTCCCAATCGGACTCAAAACCAACACCTATCCTTAAACACTTACGGTGGCCATGCAATAGTATAATGACTTGGGAATCAACCCAACAACTGTGGTCAATGCCAGGGTGGATTGCCCACTGCGCGCAAACTACTACGATAACACTCATGTGTAGGCATGTTTAATAAGACAAATAGCGTACACACATACATATATATACACATCACTCTAATATGTATATATATAATAAGTACTGAAGTCGTAAGTATATCCCACTGTGCACAGTTCACTCAATCCCAAGTTCAACCCAACTTCCCAATTAATTAAAGAAATAGACACTCACTTATATCCTTGGTTCTTCTCACTCAAACCCATCTAACTTTCTCTTATCACACGTACCGAACTCTATAATGTCTTCCCCAGTAATTCCAAAGTACCTCGGAAGCCCTTAAGGTAAATCCCCAAGTCCTAACATGTCATAACGACACACGAACAAAAATTGGGCAGGCCAACAAACAAAACCGGTTCGTTACCACCAAAATAGAAATTTCCCAAAAGAAATCCCAACCCAAAACCACCAATTTTAATTTTCGGTATTACGCACCTTTTAATCGAAAATTCATAATAAATTGAAAACAAATAAAAAAATGCAAAACTGGCGCTCACGCCTTCGTAATTCAATTATGCGCACATATATATATTAGCATGTGTAGTTGGTGTTAGAGCCACCCGGTACTAAAATAGGCGGGTTGTGACAGTTGGTATAGTAATCTCAGTATGGATCGTTCTCAGCATTACCGTCGTAAAAATAATATAAAATAAAGAATAAGAATAATCCATGCAACCACAATAACTTAACCAAACATCATGCATAAAAAAATAATAAGGGTGAAGTGAATAAACCATCGGCAAACAAATGACCTCCACAATGTAAATGGAATAATAACTGAATATGAAAGTACAACTCTGACTAATTAAAGTACTATCATCTAAGGGAAACACACCCATGTGACACCCCGACTAATTAAATACCGGGTAGCTACTCCTTTATTAAAATTAATACAAAATGCCAAGTTGGTTCAGTTAATAGCATCACTGTCGAAAACATTTTAATGATTACTAACCACCTAGTATTTAAAAAGCGAGTTGCCAATTTTAAATTAAATCTGATTAACATGAAGTAAGTGAAGAATAAAAGAATAACATAACCATACATAATAAAGTCCCAATAGTGAAATCAACAAGTAATAATGAGTCTAGAGGAAATACTCCTCCAAACAATCCCAATATGGAAATAAATAAAACAAGTCTGCATCCTGAATTAATTACAAACCCAAGTCTGAATAACTGAAATATAAAATGTCCCTAAAGGAAATGGGCGACATGCCCTACAAATATTAAAACTGAATATGGAGTCAAAACAAAAGAAGCGTCTACTAGCAAGGCCCTGTAACTTCCACAACAGCAACAGCTCGTCACCTGAATGGAAATCCTATGCATGGTGTCCTTGTGACTGGGCACCTAAAAGGTTTTTACAAAAATAGATTTGAAAGCAAACGTGTCAGAGCCCGAAAGTGGAGAGTATTTTAAAAACAGCAAGTGTTTTAATAACATTAAAACAATGAATGCAAAATACATGTTAGTACATGCTCTCACATGAAATACTCACCTCTCGACTAATTGTGCACTCCTAACGTACCGTACCCATTCAAGTGATTCTCATATCTAACTAAACCGACATAAGTTCTAACCTTTCTACTCGATTCCCATTATACATTCTAACGTTATCAATTAAATAGAGCGCTTTACTTAAACTCGGATTCTCACTTATTAGCAATACAATTTACTGGAGGTTATCCCCTTATTTATCTTCTCAAGGAGTTATTATAAATTATTCTCATAATTAAACATGACAAGTCTGTTCATTTAACCGTATATCATTCACATCATAAATATACAATACAAGCACCCTGAGACTAAGCTACGGTGCACACATACTCTGCTATCCATCCCGGTACATCACGTACATAAGGATCACGCATTCCGAATCTCTCAGGAATTGTTCTCAGATAACAACAATCACAATCAATGGAGGCGAACACAGTCACATCACATGGGTCACACACATACCTACGCTCCCACGATCAGCAGTCTTATTAACTTCCCAATAAGTCCTTCTCTGACCTATGTTCTCGAGGTACCAATCTAAATCACACAAAGATTAGATGGCCCTAAGCGAACGTAAACCTCCCATGATAGCAAGTATGGTAGGTATGGCATACACATAAGTTATATACTAAGCATTCACACATCTTAGAGGTCTCAATATTAATAAAGGTATATTCTACATCCTTATACCATTATTCCAATTTTATACATTTTAAGTCTTCCGATAATACATAATGTAGACTGTCGACACATCTCACGTCATAGTTTCTTGTACTTAAGACCTATCTCAAAGGGATTATTAAGTTTCCTATTATTCCCACATATAACATCATTATTCTTAAGGTCCTTACTTCTGCCCCAAACCTCATTTCATCACATCATTCAAATTTACTCTTTTAACCCTAATATTATGTCACTCATCGAATTTCATTAGATTTTAGAATAATTCCTCAAATTGAATTCTAATTAAGGTCCAAATTTTATAACCATACCTACCGGTCTTCCTTAAGTCTAAGGATATTCATAAAGTCTCCAACAATAATTTTCTAAGGGTTAACATCATTAAAATTTAACTAGGGAAAATTTTACTCATTCTAGGAAGGTCGATCGATAGACCTTGTACATCGATCGATCGATGGTGGTCGATCGATCGACTGATGAATGTCGATCGATCGATTGCACCAGATAGGCTACGGACTGCTTCGTTTTGCAGTCCTCAAGTCGTCCCAAAACTCCATTATAATGCATGAAACTCTAATCTAACGTTATAATATCATCATACAACCATCCTACAACATTGTTAACGTTCTAAAACCAATAAATCATCAACCAAGGGCTTTATTTGGATCAAAACTTCATCAAGAACCCTAGTTTTCTATTTCTTTCAAGAACACTAATAATTCTCTTCTTAAATCCGTTTTTAGATCATCAAGGGTTATATTTTGAATTCATAATTCATCAAGAATATGTCTACATGCAAATCCTAACATGGTTTATAGTTTTAATCCTCAAATTCATGGGTTTTTATAAATCTCCCAAAACAATGCGATTATATAAATTTCTAAGCATGGAGGAAACATTCGCTTGAAATTAACGTAATTAAACCACTTGCTCGGATTGTTCTTCAGATTTGTTGTTGGTTGGAGATGGTTGAATTCCTCTCTCTCTCTCTGCAGAATTCTCCTCTCTCTTTCTCTCTCTACAAGTTCTTCTCCAAGATGACAATGGTGGTTTAGAGGTTGCCTTAGGAACCTCTTAAAATTTCTTCCAATAACTCCCGTAGCCCATTAAGTCATTTAGTGTTGTTAGTGGGTTTAGTGAGTAAAGACTAAATCAGATTTTAACTTCTAATTTTCGTGGGTTTTAATTCCCAAAATTCCGAAATTACCAAACTACCCTTTTGGGTTGCCGATATGGCCTAAAAATGCCCCGGGACGCAAACTAAACCCTCGGCTAGTGTTTTCTGACTACTTCGACCCTTTCGGACTCGTTGGCGCACTCAAAATGACCATACGATTGATAAAAATAAAATTCACTTTTTAATTCAAATAATTACATTCCTGACACGACTATCATAGCGTCCCGACAAAATTTCCCAAATTGCCGTATTTCAGTCTCGCGACAATTTTAATATTTTCAATATTCATATTACATCATATGTATACACATTATAATCAAATACCAACTCACATCTTGTTAGTATTTTATCCGAATTAATTCTCAATTAATTCCCATTTAATTTAATTAATCCCATAAATAAATATCCATAAAAGTACGGGGTATTACATACTTCCCCCCTAATAACAGAATTTCGTCCCGAAATTCGGATAAGTAAGGCAAACCTGGAAAAATTTGGTATCCTCCAGTATTCCAAAAAAAATATAAAGAAAATCCCAATCACTAAAGCCGTTGTTCACAACAAGCTTGTTTAACAGACTTGATACCTTATCAGAATACCGTTAAATAAGTGTACCTCACGTTGCGCTCTTATTAAACAACATTCGAAGAAAAATGGCCTATACATCCTTAGCCGCATCATTTAAATATTATTGTTAGCCCGTGCCTCTCTATGCATTAATTTTCGTGTTTAGCAACACACCGACTCCCACCTGGAAGAAATTAATAATACAGCTGACTACTTCTTGTCCATTCCTTGAATCTCCCGATGTTGTGACTTTTACACAAGGGAAAACCACTTCAGCCTGTTGGTGTCACACAAACCTTTGTAAGCACCTTGTCCACCATAAATAGATACGGGTTCTTTTCCCCCAACTCTACCATTAGGTAATATCTCCTCATCATGACTACAATATACCTCACTAGTTATACCCGATTTGGAATTGAAAAATATCGCAATGAATCCAAAATTTCTTTCATACAATCCATCAGTCGTTATTTACCTTGCGCTTGCACCTCGGGTTATAGGCGATACAACCCTCAGTTTGAATCATTATTTCCCACTACTTATTGTCACCCCACCTAAATGTAGATTTTGGGGATTTCATCCCAGTTCTAAATAATACTACGTCGAACCACATACCAGCGTGTTCACTATCTAATAGTGTAAGTTGTTCAAGTATATAACAATTTATCTCCTTCTCAACAACATGACTCACGTATTTGAAGGAATTTGTTACCCCTCAAGGAATTTACTAACTTGACTCTTCCATCCCTGGTATCATCGGTTGGATACAAAATTAATTGGTTAATCATCTAACACCCAACCGTTCTACTACTTACTACACCCCTTTAAATGCTGACTTTCTTGTAAATGTTCCTTCCCGTTAAATGATACTTAACGATCCTCTGCTTTTCTTGGCGTATCCCAAAGTTTCTACCCTTACACTTTCTCACCTCTTTGTGAAAATCCGGACTCCTTATACCTTATTAAAATTCTCACTCTATCTACTCTTGAGTCACCCTCAACATTCGATTGATCGGAACTCTACTCCAAATTGCTCATAATAATTTATTCGCCTTCTCAAGAGATATCCTTTTATTAAATGGTTTTCTACTGCCTTTCCTCCAAATTTGAACGTGCTACACTGACTACACATGATATTCACTTACACCTTTTCTTATGACGTTTAATCTCATAAGTAATAATCTCACCCGTCTATGTTCCCACTTCCTTTGATTTACACTTTAGCAAATCAAGATGTCTACGCCCCTTATAACCCAACCATATGGTTTTTAAACATTATATACGTTTCATACAAATCCCAAACTCTTTATTGTCACTGTAAATACAACAGTGCTATACCACTTGGGCGTTCTCAATCGCTTCTGAATTAAAAATCCTAAATCCTCCTTATCCTCAATGCGTCCTTCAACACGCCGTGACAAAACCAACATTAATAGTACTTACATCGTAATTCATTAACAACTGGCTCTAATGGCCTTACATCATAATTTACTCCTTGTTACTTCCAGTTATAACTACTTACTTCCATAACGATTGAGGTATCCAAATCATGAACGAATGTCCACACATCTCCTTACTACCAACCTTACGCTAAGTTTCATGCGTGGGGTGTCTCGCAAAGCGAAATCCAAACAAGGAACCCCCCCGATACACTACTACCTAACATTGTTGGTCATCGGAATCTGTTAAGCCCTGTCCATAATATGTACCCCTACACTCCCGTCTCTTAACAACAAAGTTACATCTCCGATCGCAATTATACATAAACAAGGAACTCCTTCCGAAAGACACTTTTCTCTTTATAGTGATGGAAATCACATTTCATATACAACATGCGAGACATTTTGAGACCCTCAAATTCCCGTCCCCAAACACACAACTATGAGTATAAACTTCCAAATTTCTAACGGGTGATAAAACAATGCACTCTTTTTGTTACGACCTCTCTATCGTTAATTATAAAAACCAACTAACTCTTTGTTGACTAGTAAATCAATTACATACGACTCATAATAATGAAATCCCTACCCATACTGGGATTAAATGTCTGAGACCATTATACTTTGATATCACAAAATATATATATACATATCTACAATAGTACAATTTTGAGCCCGGCCCTCTCACACATGGGGCCTCTCCAGAACAAAACATGCTACCCCGATGTAGTCATCCCAATAAACTTACAATACCAGCACACTATCGGTATAATCATATATATAAAACAATAATTAAGATCATATCATACTCGTATAACACAGAACTAAAACGAGTAATTTCGATAAAGCATAAACCGCTATTAATATATCCATTCATCCTCCGCGGATGACAATAAAAGTAACCCCCACACTATCAGGGAAAATGTTCTTATATATAATAAACTTACTGATATACTCACTAAACTCGACTCTCAAGTGAAAATACAATTGCAACAAATGTAGTAACTCACTCATGCCACAATTAACAAGCATCCTCATCTGAGGATATAACTCATACTTCTATTCTAATAATCGTCCCGGCTGCTCAAATGGTTCCTGGACTTACCACACATGTCTGTCCCAAACCGGATATTTCAATAACTGTTGCCCTCGCCAGGCACAATACCTTGATCCCCACTCTCGTATCAGGAAATTTTTTATAACGCACGGGTTTCACTCCCCACAGAAATACCTCTACACATACTCCACTTATCTTTTGTCTCACAAATCATGTTAAGGTGGTCCATCTCTCGGACGTTGGTAGTCTCGACTCAGACGACTATCTCCGTTGTTCCCTTAGTTTTGACGGTCCTAAGGAACACGCTACTAATTTCTACATCTCTCACTGAAATCACCTTTTCCCGGTAGTAATTCAGCTATCCGAATCATTTTAATTGATTCTCCGTTGGGTCTTCCCATTGTGGTGCTTCACCAACACTGTTTTCCCCAGTCTTACTTTATATAAAGCCTTCGATTCTTGTATCTCCCCACCCGGGGATGTTTACCTCCAAATTAACACTATGCGACAATACCATTTGCTTTAACCCTCCAAGCAGAATTCTGCCAGAAGGACTAGCAATTCTTCTATGTAAATTCTCCCTTTAATATCCCCTTCTCCGTTTCACCTAATTCACCCGGTGTAGGGTTCCCTAAATAATTTTATTTCTTCTCACAAAGTGACCTCTGTCCGGACCTCTTGTGTGAGTTCAAAATGACATTCGGTTTTCATCCTAAACATCTGATCAAGGAACTTATGGTCAAACCATTCGTGTACGCCTTCTCTCGAGGTCACATTCCACTTATAAGTGTGGTGATTGTTTCTCCCCATCGAAACTCCGCTCTCACGAGACAAGAAAAATTTTCCTCAAATTTTCACTCTCGATTGGCCATACTCCGACACAAGTCCAAGCCTTCGGGTGTATTATGTTTGTTTGGCTAGCACACGCCATCTCCGCCTTTCAAGTATTTCCACCGTTGGTTTTCTCGATGTCCCACCCAACTCTTTCTCTCTCAATCTAACCTTGTTGGGTGAGTTTTAATTGACCCTACCCTCAACTATTGTTATGCTTGGAAGTCACAAGTCGCGCCTTGGCCGTCTGGACCGTCCAGGACTTCCGTACCCTGATACGGGTGACCTCGACTATGATCTTCTCTTAATTAATTTATTAATCTCAACTGATCCTTGCCTCCTGCTGTTTGTCCAACTGTCTTAACCTGACGTACTACATCGTTTGGCACACTAACACACCTGATTGCAAATAAGATTCACTATCATATATATCGAATCAGGAGAACGAAATCTCACCAAAGATATCAACAATCCTAAGCATAGGGCTCTACATCAAAGAGAATTACGCTGGAAGTATAATAAGTCGTACAGATCCTAAAGGACACTAGAATCTGATGCTCTGATACCACCTCTGACACCCCGACTAATTAAATACCGGGTAGCTATTCCTTTATTAAAATTAATACAAAATGCCAAGTTGGTTCAGTTAATAGCATCACTGTCGAAAACATTTTAATGATTACTAACCACCTAGTATTTAAAAAGCGAGTTGCCAATTTTAAATTAAATTTGATTAACATGAAGTAAGTGAAGAATAAAAGAATAACATAACCATACACAATAAAGTCCCAATAGTGAAATCAACAAGTAATAATGAGTCTAGAGGAAATACTCCTCACAACAATCCCAATATGGAAATAAATAAAACAAGTCTGCATCCTGAATTAATTACAAATCCAAGTCTGAATAGCTGAAATATAAAATGTCCCTAAAGGAAATGGGCGACATGCCCTACAAATATTAAAACTGAATATGGATTCAAGACAAAAGAAGCGTCTACTAGCAAGGCCCTGTAACTTCCACAACAGCTACAGCTCATCACCTGAATAGAAATCCTATGCATGGTGTCCTTGTGGCTGGGTACCTAAAAGGTTTTTACAAAAATAGATTTGAAAGCAAACGGGTCAGAGCCCGAAAGTGGAGAGTATTTTAAAAACAGCAAGTGTTTTAATAACATTAAAACAATGAATGCAAAATACATGTTAGGACGTGGTCTCACGTGAAATACTTACCTCTCGACTAATTGTGCACTCCTAACGTACCGTACCCATTCAAGTGATTCTCATATCTAACTAAACTGACATAAGTTCTAACCTTTCTACTCGATTCCCATTATACATTCTAACGTTATCAATTAAATAGAGGGCTTTACTTAAACTCGGATTCTCACTTATTAGCAATACAATTTACTGGAGGTTATCCCCTTATTTATCTTCTCAAGGAGTTATTATAAATTATTCTCATAATTAAACATGACAAGTCTGTTCATTTAAGCGTATATCATTCACATCATAAATATACAATACAAGCACCCTGAGACTAAGCTACGGTGCACACATACTCTGCTATCCATCCTGGTGCATCACGTACATAAGGATCACGCATTTCGAATCTCTCAGGAATCGTTCTCAGATAACAACAATCACAATCAATGGAGGCGAACACAGTCACATCACATGGGTCACGCACATACATACGCTCCCACGATCAGCAGTCTTATTAACTTCCCAATAAGTCCTTCTCTGACCTATGTCCTCGAGGTACCAATCTAAATCCGGGCACACAAAGATTAGATGGCCCTAAGCGAACGTAAACCTCCCGTGATAGCAAGTATGGTAGGTATGTCATACACATAAGTTATATACTAAGCATTCACACATCTTAGAGGTCTCAATATTAATAAAGGTATATTCTACATCCTTATACCATTATTCCAATTTTATACATTTTAAGTCTTCCGATAATACATAATGTAGACTATCGACACATCTCACGTCATAGTTTCTTGTACTTAAGACTTATCTCAAAGGGATTATTAAGTTTCCTATTATTCCCACATATAACATCATTATTCTTAAGGTCCTTACTTCTGCCCCAAACCTCATTTCATCACATCATTCAAATTTACTCTTTTAACCCTAATATTATCTCACTCATCGAATTTCATTAGATTTTAGAATAATTCCTCAAATTGAATTCTAATTAAGGTCCAAATTTTATAACCATGCCTACTAGTCTTCCTTAAGTCTAAGGATATTCATAAAGTCTCCAACAATAATTTTCTAACGGTTAACATCATTAAAATTTAACTAGGGAAAATTTTACTCATTCTGGGAAGGTCGATCGATCGACCTTGAACATCGATCGATCGATGGTGGTCGATCGATCGACTGATGAATGTCGATCGATCGCTTGCACCAGATAGGCTACGGACTGCTTCGTTTTGCAGTCCTCAAATCATCCCAAAACTCCATTATAATGCATGAAACTCTAATCTAACGTTATAATATCATCATACAACCATCCTACAACATTGTTAACGTTCTAAAACCAATAAATCATCAACCAAGGGCTTTATTTGGATCAAAACTTCATCAAGAACCCTAGTTTTCTATTTCTTTCAAGAACACTAATAATTCTCTTCTTAAATCCGTTTTTAGATCATCAAGGGTTATATTTTGAATTCATAATTCGTCAAGAATATGTCTACATGCAAATCCTAACATGGTTTATAGTTTTAATCCTCAAATTCATGGGTTTTTATAAATCTCCCAAAACAATGCGATTATATAAATTTCTAAGCATGGAGGAAACATTCGCTTGAAATTAACGTAATTAAACCACTTGCTCAGATTGTTCTTCAGATTTGTTATTGGTTGGAGATGGTTGAATTCCTCTCTCTCTCTCTGCAGAATTCTCCTCTCTCTTTCTCTCTCTACAAGTTCTTCTCCAAGATGACAATGGTGGTTTAGAGGTTGCCTTAGGAACCTCTTAAAATTTCTTCCAATAACTCCCGTAGCCCATTAAGTCATTTAGTGTTGTTAGTGGGTTTAGTGGGTAAAGACTAAATCAGATTTTAACTTCTAATTTTCGTGGGTTTTAATTCCCAAAATTCCGAAATTACCAAACTACCCTTTTGGGTTGCCGGTATGGCCTAAAAATGCCCCGGGACGCAAACTAAACCCCCGGCTAGTGTTTTCTGACTATTTCGACCCTTTCGGACTCGTTGGCGCACTCAAAATGACCATACGGTTGATAAAAATAAAATTCACTTTTTAATTCAAATAATTACATTCCTGACGTGACTATCATACGCGTCCCGACAAAATTTCCCAAATTGCCGTATTTCAGTCTTGCGACAATTTCAATATTTTCAATATTCATATCACATCATATGTATACAGATTATAATCAAATACCAACTCACATCTTGTTAGTATTTTATCCGGATTAATTCTCAATTAATTCCCATTTAATTTAATTAATCCCATAAATAAATATCCATAAAAGTACGGGGTATTACAACCCAATAGTAAATGAAAAAACAACTGATCCTATCTAGACCAAAGACGAATGAAACTTTTAAGCAAGTATCCATATCTTCTACTAGAAAGAAAGGATTTATCCTTGATGTCCCAGCTACTGATGCTGCACACTTAAGGTGTAAAAAGGAAAACAAGAAAAGATAAAAACATGCTAGTTAAAGCTTGTAGACTAGAAAATATTTTCGCAAGTAAATAACGATTTTGAATCGTTTAAAACCGTTGTGTATTACTTTTAAGATTAACCGACCGCACTTTCTTGAGATACATCTAATCTCTCAGTTATAGTACGAACCGTGTTCATTTTACATCCTAATTAGACTACCCAGTCTAACTAGAACATATAACTGTTATTTAAGTCCAACCCACTAATACTCTTTATTAGATAAGTCGAATGACATTCTATAGGTATACATTTAGAAATAATATTTTCAGCGACACACTTTCTATCATTAAATAATCACATATGAAACAAACATAGCTACAGTTATGCTATAAATAGATTTACACACTATAGCATATAAACATACATATATATCACTCAGTATATATGTATAATCGTATCCTCAAAAGTTGTACCTCACGGATTTATTCCTCATGTGCTATCTGTCTCTAGTCATCACGCCTCACATCTAGCCACCGGGTTAGAATCTCAGCATCGATCCCAAATGAGTACACATACAATGGAGGTTGTCATAGATATACATTCGTGGGTCGCAACCATACCACATTGTGCTCAATCGAACTCGAAACCAACATATCCTCACACATTGATAATGGTCATGCAACAGTTCTATAACCTGGGGAACCAACCCGACACTTGTCGGTCAATGACAGGGTGGGCTGCCTACTACGCACAACCTCCTACGATAACACTGCCAAGTAGGTATGCTTAACTAAACAAGTAGCATACATACACACACAAGTAGCATAATAGATATATTTACCCAATCCTCAATTTTAATTTTTCATGATAAAATCTCCAATTTCTAATATAATCAAGAAAAGAATTATCTTCCAATTGAAAATGCGATTTAAAGCAACTATTTACTTGCCTTGATGGATTACGAATATGAAGTCTCTAATATGATTTATATATCGTCTTTAAGATCCGTCCTCCTTACCTCCTTTATCTTTTTAGGGTTATTTTCCCTCAACCTCTTGTTTGGAATGTAAAAGGTGGGCTTTTATCCACCTTTCCAAACCCTTAAAAGTCTTCACAAAATGCAATCCCATTATCCCCTTTAATTATAGATATAAAATTACTTTTTACCCTTACTCAGGACCTTTTATGTCTAAAAATCCCCCAATACCCAAACATAGCACCCGAGTACCTATTATGGACAATTTTGACGCTTCCCACTCAAAAGGTCATCCGAGTCACCAAACTCTAATTATGCTAACTTTTCATCAATCGGATCCGAGATGTGTGTACCCCACACGTCGCACATAAATTATATTGATCCGTCAGTGTCACACCCCTATTGACCTCTCACCAATTAAACCGTTGCTATCACTCATACGCAACATATAATAAATCATATAACTATTTACTTATCACGCACGAGTAAATAATATTACAACAAATATTAATTCTTTATCTCACTAATTAATATTTATCAAATTCTAGTTTAATTTTCTCCCAATTAAATAAAGCATTTAATTAATACTAAAATTATGGGATATTACATTCTTCCCCCTAAAAACAATATTTCATCCTCAAAATTCGAACGTACCTACCACAAAGAGCTCTGGGTACTTTTTATGCATGTTTTCCTCACGTTCCCAAGTCGACTCGCAACATTTTGATGTCCCCACTATACAGACACTAATGGTAACACCTTTGACCGAAGTTTATTCTTGAGACGATAAAAAATGGTAACATGTCACTCCTTATATGAGATATTTAGTTGCAAGTCAATTTCCTCTAAAGGTATGTCCTAATAATTCATATCACCTATGCGATACTTCTTCGATGACGACATATGGAACATTTTGTGAATCCTCTGTAAATGCTCAAACAAGGTGAGCCTACACGTAAACGGTCCTATCCTCTTGATAATGGGAAAAAAGCCCCACATACCTAGGTGACAATTTCCCTTTCTTCTTGAATCGCGTCACTCCCTTCATGGTAGATACCCATAGTAGCACATGATCACCCACATTAAGATAAAATGCGACTCATAATTAACTCGACCTTCACCAACATCTCCTAAATGAAATTCGAACCGAGTAGATTATTGTCCCCCTCCCCTACAAAGCCTTAAATGGTGCAATGCCAATAGTGAACCAGTATGAGTTGTTATACAAAAAATCTACCAAAGTCAACTACTAATCCCATCTGCCTTTAAAATTTAAAATACACATCCTCTAATATCTGACTCACCCTCTTCGTCTGCCCATTGGTCCGGGGGTGATAAGTCGTGCTCAACCTCAACTCCATCCCCTTTACCTCCTAAAAGATCTCTTCCAGAAGTGGGACAAAAAGATCTTATCCGAGTCTAAAATAATGTTGAGAGTCATCGTATGCACTCTCACTATCTTCACTATGAATAAGTGCGCATACTGCCTCGTCGTGAAATCCACCTGAACTGAAAAGAAATGGGCTACCTTAGTCAACCCATTTAAGAGGACCCAAATGGAATTGTGACCCTATTGTAATGTCGACAATACTATGATGAAGTCCATCATAATACTCTCCCATTTCCATACTAGAATCTCTAAAGGTTGCAGAACCACAGTCGATCTCTAATGATCGACTTTCACCATCTGATAAGTGTGCACTTGGAGATAAATTCTTATATGTACCACTTTATATTGACCCACCAATATTATCGCCTTATATCTTGGTACATTTTATCCCCTTTGAGATGTGCTAAAAAACATGAATCATGTGCCTCTTCCATAACTCCACGTCGTAAATCCTCATCATTTGGAACAATCAACCTCCCACTGAAGCATAAGCCAACCTCACAACTGACTGAGTGATACTCCACTCCGCCCATTAATAACTACTAAATCCTCTCCTAACTAGATCCTCTGCTTGTTCCTTCACAACTCTCAAAATGATCTCGGGTGTGATGGTCATCACTGCTAAGTATGCCCTGACTACCTCATCCTCCAGACAAAGATCTACCCACTTCACTTTCAATACTCATAAGTTACTTACAAACATACGAGTAAATTCATTTATCTTCACCTTAGACTTTCTCGGATGATACTGAATATCAGACTCATTAGGGAACCTGCACACTCTATACCATGTCCACACATGCACAAATACCACATATGCAACTCATGTGCATCAAAATCAACCATACATTCCCTGTATGATCATACAATAAGAGTATACTCAATTACCATACTAATTATGGATCCATTATTCTTGGGATTTCCCTACTTATTAATTTATGGTACAAATGTTCCCCAGTGCCCTCTACAAGGCACTAATTGGATCTACTGTCCTTAAATCATATAATAGTTATCTGGTCAAAGAGTTATATTTGCACACGTGCAATGAAAAACGTACTAAAGTAATACCCTAGAGGCCAAACATCTCCCAACTTCCAACACTTACTAAGTTTCATGCATGGGACGTCTCATAACCCTCCCGATACACAAATTTTTAGTTCTGTCAATTATCGAGATTTTTAGGCCCAAGACATAGTATTGGGGCACCTAGTTGTAATAATACTCATGCATCAGTAGATAAAAAAGTGAACCGAATAAACCATTGATCAACAAATAAAACATCCACAATAATTGAAAAAATAAACTGAGTATTGAAATATAAATGTCTAATAATAATATAAAAGCTTATCCATCTACGAGTAACACGCTCACAACTGAAACGGGAATGAATGATCGTATGTAGATAAAATAGGCTTAGATGTCTAAACAAGGATGTAGTATCCACATCTACTGCACAAGAAGAATGAATCTATACTTGCGGTCCCGGCTACTGTTGCTGCACACCTGGGGTAATAAAAGAAAAATAAGTGAAAAACAAAACCCTATGGGTGAAATCCCGAAAAGTAGAAAATATTTTGCAAGTAGATAATTGTTTTAAATTGATTAAAATAGTAGTTTATTCCTTTAATAATTAACCGGTATCACTCACTTAAGATAAACCTTATCTTTCATCTATAGTGCACACCTAATGTGTTCATTTATTATCCTAATTAAACTACCTTGTCTAACTATGAGATATAAGATCTATCTAATCCAAAGAAGGAACCTAGTTCCTTCAGTTTAGGAGAGAGATACAAAGGCCTTCCATAAGGACCATCCACCGGAGTTCCATTGGAATGCGGATGTTGTAGTTTCTAGCCAATGGAAGAAGGATATCCACACGCGTTTTCTCATGGTTGAGTGAAGAAAAAATAAGTAGATACAAGCTACTTTAAGCTAGTAGGAGAAACACTTCAGTGGTGGGATTCAGTTATCATACCAGAGGAGAGAGACATTATAATGAAACAGGAGCTTTGAGTACAGTTAGACCACAAGTTCTTTATGTTGGTAGTTCAAACAGAGATGGAAAGGAGATTCATAGATATTTTATAGGAGGAATGAACTATGTCGAGTACAAGAATGAGTTCACTCACCTAGCGAAATTTTTACTAGATGAAATGAACACTAAAGAGAAGAGGATCCTCAAATTTAAAGATGGTCTTACTTAGAGAATTCTCCAGAATCTATTAGGGAACTCAAAATTGAAAAATTACATGAAGGTTGTTAATGTTGCCGATTTTCTGGGCCATTAGAGACGACGGACCAGATCGGAGGACAACAAGGCCAGGATCTTCAGGGCTAGCCATAGTTTCAATCTCATCGTGGTCATTAAGGACATGGGCAGTCAAATTTTATAAGGAGGTATTTTGTGTGTGGGAGCAGGTCCAGATGCGACATGCATGCCCAAGTAGGTATAGGGGTCAGTAGTTGGAGGCCCAGTTGGGGAAAAAGTTCCAGCACCTTCCTTCCCCACCAGCACTTCCAAAATTTCCTCCTCCGTAACGTAGTTTTGGCATGTGTGTCATGTCCATGGACCAATTTTATCGCCAATGCCATTAATGATTGAGGGTATGTTTTGGTTCATTAGAACTTAGGGCGGGTATTATTTGACACAAGTGCGTCACTTTTTTGTTTACACTATATGTGCAGTGGTATAGGTTTAGTGGATATAACATCTGATATTATTATGATCATGTATGTACCATTGGGTAGTGGGGCTTCCATTCATTCTATCTACAGGGAAGCAGGGGACATTTGGAGGATATATTTTTAGAAGATCTTCTTAGTTTAGTGATGTATGAGTGTGATGTTATCCTACGAATGGGCAAGTTAGTGATGATTAGAGCTATATCGTGGTTGCTATTCCAGGGTAGGATAGATTTCTTGTGGTGTTGCCCTGTCTTGAGGGAGGGTGGGGAATGCGTTTATATTATATTGAGGATGATACTTGGGATAGTATAACTGTCTTACTAGATTTCATTCCTACTAGAGTTATTGCCAATTCAGGAGATTTAGTTTATGATCGACTTAGCGATGAGGATTATGTGATATTGCGAGGGTAGTATTATATGGCTACTTTAGAGATGCAAGAGTCAAGAGTACAAATTTAGTAGCCTTGTGGAAGGATTTTGTCCGTAAGGGTACTTTACCTTGGGTTTTCCCAGTTCTGTGTCTTGGGCTAATGGATCTCGATAACGAACAAAGCTAGGCGATAGTGTATCGGGAGGGTTCCTTGTTTAGATTTCACTTGCGACGTGTCCCACGTATGAGGCTTAGTAAGTGATGGGAGTTTAGAGACATTGGGCTCTAGGACATTGGTTTTATTATGTTTGGAATTATATGTGTGAAGATATAACGCTTTAGACGAGAGACATTATATGATTTAAGGTCAACGAAGCCAAGTAGTGCTATCTAAAGAGAACTAAGGGAATGTTTGCACCAGTATTTGAATGACTGGGGCGATCTCAAGAAGTATTAAGCTGCGATTATTAGGGATTCAAGTATACATTTACTGTATTATCATGCAGTGCATGTGTATTTAATTTTGATGTATGTGGGTTACATCTATGGTAGATATGCATGTATACATGCGTCATAAGGTGTATGAGCGCCTTGGTCAATTCGATATTCAATATCATTTGAAAAAGGCTAACGTGGTGGAAGTTCTCTCTAGTCAATTTGATATTGAGTCATGATTAGTAAAGTAATCTAGTATACTATTACCGTATGATCATGCAAGACATGTATAGTTGATTTTTATGATTCATGTGGGTTGCACAAGTGATAATTATGCGTGTGTTCATGTGGTATAGGGTGTATGGGTGCCTTAGTAAGTTCGATATTCAACATCATCTAGGAAAGGCTAATATTGTGGAAGATACATTGAGCCATATGCCTATAGGGGAGTTGGCAGTAATATGAAAGATGAAGTGGGTGAAATTCGTCAGGAGGGGAAGTAGTCTGGGCCTATGTGGAAGTGACGTCCCTCACACCCGAGATTATTTTTAGGGTCATGAAGGTATAGGTAGAGCAACCGCATTATCAAGAGAGAATTCAGCAGTCATTGGTAGGAGGAGCGAAGTCTTACTTAGGCAGTCCTAAGGGTGGCTTATGCTTCAATAGGAGGATGATAGTCCTAGAAAATGAGGACCTATGGGTCATGGTGATGGAGGATATGCATGGGTCATAATTTTTGGTGTATTATGGTGGAGGATAAGATATACGACATTTTGAGGGACCAATATTACTATTTCGATGTGGAGTGAGACATACCAAAGTTTGTTCCTAGGTGAACTAGTTGTCAGGTGGTGAAGGTTAATCATAGGTGAACAATCAGGGTTTTGTAGAGATTGGAGATTATAGTGTGGAAATGGGAGTAATATTGATGAATTTCATTTCAGAGTTATTGACATTGTAAAGGGGTCATTATTCCATCTGGTTTATTAGGATCGATTCACCAAGGTAGATCAGTTCTTACAAATTTGGGTGAATTCCACGACATGGTGGTATGCCCAACTTTTCATTGAAAAAATAGTGAAATTGCATGGTGTGCATGTCAAAATTATTTCAAATCAGAATAGGATCTTTGTGTCCCACCTCTCGTAGAGTTTTCCAAGAGGTGATGGGGACGGAGTTGCATTTACGAACGTCGTATCGCCCACCAATCGATGGGAAAACGGGGAGGGTGAAGTAGCTGGGGAGGATATAGAGATTATGTATATTTTGTACTTTAAGGGTAGCTGGGAGAAGTATTTGACTTTGGTAGAGTTTGCGTATAATAACTCGTACTGGTTTACTATTACCATGGCACAATTTGAGGCTTTGTATGAGAGACCTTATCATTGTCTATCTTGTTGGTTAGAGGATGGGGACAATAAGCTACTTAGGACATATTTGATTTAGGAGACATTAGAAAAAAATGAGTTGATCATGAGTTTTATTTGGGTAACTCAGGACAAGCAGAAGTGTTACGCCGATGCGAATTGGAGATTTTTAGTGTTTAATATGGGTGATTAGGTGTAGTTACGGGTATCTCCCAAGAAAGGAGTGACATGGTTCGGGAAGAAGGTGAAGTTGTAACCAAAGTATATGGGTGATTTTCCCATTAGTGAGAGGATTGTGTCAGTTGCTTATAGGCTCGCCTTTGTAGAGCATTTAAAGAAGTTTCACGACATTTTCCATGTATCTTCATTCAAGAGGTATCTAAGGGGTGTCGTGTCTTACGGGAACATCCCATTAGAGTAGATGGGCTTGTAGCCACATGTCTCACATGAGGAGAGACATGTTTCCATTTTGGAATGTAGAGAGTGTAAGCTTCGGTCAAAGGTAGTACCGTTAGTGCGTGTACAATGGGGACACCATAATATTATTGATTTGACATGGGAGCAAGATGATGACATGCGAAAAACATATCCGGAGATCTTCTTTGCAGGTACGTTCGAATTTATGGGACAAAATTCCGTTATTGGGGGGGGGGGGGGAGAATGTAATACCACGCACTTTTATTATTAATTAATTTTCGTACGTTTGTATTATTAATTTAATTGGGAAAAATTAAATTATATTTTAGTAAATATTAATTAGATAGATAAAGTATTAATATTTACTATAATTATTATTTACTAGTGTGTGATTAGTAAATAGTTATGTGATTTATTATATGTCGCATATGAGACGGTTTATTATTTACGGGTGAAGCGTAAGGTACGCATGTGTTGGGCCCGATTAATGAGTTGTTAGCATACGTGGAGTTAGGTAACTAAGATGACCTTTTTGAGTGCACCAGTAATCTAGGAAGGGTCGAAATAGTCCATAATAGGTACCCGGGTATTATGTTTTGGTGTTGGGAACTTTTTAAACATAACAGGACCCCTATAAGGGTATGAGGGTCATTTTATACATATGGATAAGATGAAAAATGGGATTAGGTAAATTAAAGAGATATTTAAGAGGTTGGGAAGGTGGATGGCAAGCCACCTTTCACTAAACCCATCTCATGCGCAAACGTAGTGTAAACAAGAATGTGATGCACTCATATAAAATGACACCCGCCCTAAGTTCTCATGACCCTTAATTAGTAACATCATTGGCTATAAAATTGGTCCACAGACATGATACACATTCCTAAACTGTCCCTTCCCCCGCCCTTACAAAGGAAAAAACACCAGAACTGTCAATGGAGATGGAAGTTGTTGTGCCTATTATCCATTCAGGGCACCATGCTCGTGACTTGTAGCCCTGTTCGAGAATGCATGTTGCATGTGGCCTTGACCCACACACACGAAACATCTCCTAGTAAATTCTATCCCCATCTGTCCATATTTCGTCGGCCCTTGGCCCTATTGATAACCCCAACCCTACTAGCCACCATCCTGATTCCCCTGGACTTGCTGGCCCCGAGGAGCATGTTGTTGGTGTTGATGGACCTCATTATAATAACCCTTAACCTGCCTAAACCTATTAACCGAGTCCCCTACTGAGAACCCTACTCCTGTTGTCCACTCTACTATAGTGGCTCCCTGCTACCACAGTTACCCCTAGTCTTACCCTATTGGCCCAACTCGATTGTCCTCTTTCCTCCTCTAGTTAAAGAGATGATCTTAGCAATGATGAAACGCGAGATTAACAACATCAGTATAAGTCCTCAAAGTTGGCTTCCCTAAAAAATATTGGCGAATCCTCCAAGTAAGACCATCCATAAACTTGAGACTCTTCTTCTCATTAGTGTTCACCTCATTTGGAACAAAGTTCTCGAGGCGCGTGAACTCTTTCTCATACTCAGCCACATTCGTCCCTCCTGGAAAGGTTTTGGAATATCCCCTGTATCTCCGTTTGAACTCTCGACGGAAAGAATTTGCAATCAAACCACACACAAAACTCTTATATCTTCATTATACCCCTCTCCCCCGACATGGTAATTGACTTCAACCACTAAACTCGACTAGCTTAAATGCAACTACTACCTGCATCTAAGTGTCACTGCACTCAACAACAAATTCTTATCGATATCCTTATTCCATTGGATATATGCTACAATATCCGTAGTCCCCTAGAACTCTAACGGATGGACCTTTTAGAAGGCCTCTCTAACTCTCTCCCAAACTGACGGCACTAGGTGAGCCTGAACTAGTGTTGCCATTTGCTACTATGGCAATGCATGGGGACATTTTCATACTAAGGCATTCATCGGGGCATTAGCCGCTTATGCAATAATGACAATAACCTCTACTGTGGTCACCATCCCCTCAGTGGCATGTGGCTCTGGCTGAGTCTCCTTCCTTGTGGTCCTCCTAGTGGCACGTTTTGATCGTCCTCTCCTATTTTTGGCATCTGAAACCAAACTAAAATTGTATGAGATTCACTTTAATCACAAATAATAGTATAACAACCTAAATTTACAATGTGAAACAATAGTCCAAATCATAGGACTCTATATCAAAGAAATGTAACGCTAACAATATAGCAAGTCTGCACAGATCCTAAAGATACTAGAACATGAATGATCTGATACCAACTGTGACAACCCGCCAATTTTAATACCTATTAGCCAATCATCTACTAAAATATAATAGGAATCTCAGTATGGATCATTCTTAACATCAATGTTGCAATTAATAAGATAACATAAAGAATAAGAATAATCCATGCAACCACAATAACAGAACAAAACATTAGGATAAATAAATAATAAGGGTGAACATAATGAACCAACGGTCACTAAATAACATTCAAAATATAAACTGAATAATAACAGAATACGAAAGTATAAGTCTGACACAATATAAAGGCTGCAGTAAGACAAGTACTATCATCTAAGGGAAACACACCCAGCAGTTAATGGGAAATAATTGGTCCTATCTAGAGAAGAAATGAATGAAGTGTCTAAGTAAGTATCCACAACTTCTACCGGTAAGAATGGATATATTGTTCTTGTCCCAAGTGCAGCTACTGCACAACTGGGGTGTAAAAATGAAAACAAGAAACAAAAACTTACTGGTCAAAGCCCGTTGACTAAAAATATTTTTGCATGTAAATAATTGTTTAAAACCATACAGTTTTACTTTCAAAATTAATCGGTCGAACTCCCATGAGATACATCTCACCTCTCAACTATGATGCGCACCTAACATGTTCATTTTATTCATCCTAATTAAACTAGCCAGTCTAATAAGAACACATAACCGCTATTTAAGCTCAACCTCTCTAATACTCTATATTAGCTAAGCATAACTGCCTTCACTAGGTATACATTTATAAACAGTATTTTTAGTTACACACTTACTATCATTAAATAATCACATACTAAACATACATAGCTACACTCATGCTATAAATAAATTTACACACATTATCATATAAGCATACATATATATCACTCATTATATATGTATAAACGTATCACCTGAGCTTGGGTCTTGCAAGTACACCTCGTGTGCTATCCATGTCTAGGTATCATGCCTCACACCGAGCCATTGGGTCAAAATCTCACCATCGATCCCAAACGAATACACATATAATGGAGGAGGTCATACACTACAAGAAAAATGATCATTTATGTCAGTCAAAAACTGACATAAATGACCATTTATGTCAGTTTTAGAATTTTTCAAAACTGACATATAAAGCCCTGACATAAATGTTCGTAAAACTGACATAAATAAGATCACATTTATCTCAGTTTTTAAGAACACACATAAAAACTACGGTATTCACCATGTTTTTAATCACATTTTCACAAAAAACCGACATAAATAACATCACATTTATGTCAATTTTAGTAATTTTATGAGAGTTTTATCGAAACTGACATAAATGTTGATATAAAAATTAAAAAAAAAATATTACTCCATTAATAGACAACTATTATTTGAGGTTAAATCAACCCTTGTAAATAGATAATAAATAGTCGAACAACATTCAAATAGTCTAAATTTCATCAAACAAATTCATATATAACTTGAAATATACAATATTCATCAAAGAAAATAACATTGTGCCTAAAATAAACAAAGTGTCAATTTAAAAAAAAAAATGGACAGAGTCTCCTTTGTTTATTGGACTATCCACCCAAGGGGTAACAACCAATCCAACAAAATGTAAAATTGAAATAAATGGCAACCTAGTTATTTACGTGATAATATCCTAAAAATAGTGATGATACATCACAATATCCAAAAACTAGCATTGCGAATTACATCATAAGAATCACAATCCAAAATACTACTCAAGCTAGGACGTTGTCGAACGAAATGTTCGATCCAATTTGTTCTCAACGCTATCCAACCCAGAATGAGTAACCCTGCAATCAAATATAATCAACATAGTTTTCATCAAAACACAATCATCTCAACACATTGTCATTACAACATAACAAAATACAATTACTCGGAAATACCTAATATATATAATCCGTAATGAACTCAATGAACTCCATTTGAACTTCATTTAGTTCATTCAACGTGTATGTCACTTTATCGGACAATCTTTTCATCTAAAAAATTGAAGATAGAATTGAATTTATTATTACGGTATATAATAGTTAATAACTAAACAATATTTTATATAATAGGACAAAAAGAGAACATTGGTAACATACCTTTGTTTCAAAAGGTATGGAAGGATCCTCCATGAAGTACTTCATGAACTTCAACACAAAATATCCACAATAAAGAGTACCATTTCGTTGCATTGGGCACTAGTTAACACAAAACATTATTACTGAACAAATAATAAAAGAGTACAAGTCTAAAATATTTTTTATACAACACAAATAATTGTAAAAACTATAATAATTTTGGGCAGAATTTCCTCTCTTTACAGGACTATCCACCCTACTCAAAAAATATAAAATACTCCAACAACAAAACTATCAAGTTCACCTCATCCATCTAGCTGAAAATGATTGTACTCAAAAACTAAATTCCAAATTCACATGGCCATATGCCAACTACCTTATTCTCTATGATAGCAAAATTGAACATTTGTCTATTCCTTACAAAAAAAAACTCTTGGATATTGTATCATTGAAGACATGTGAGTTGTTGAGAGTCTAAAAATTAAGTTGATTACCGATTGAAGCATTGACAGTTATATATATATATATATATAACAGTATTATATATATATATATATATATATATAATAGTATTATATATATAATAGCTGTATTATATATATAACAGCTATTATATATATAACAAATATATATAATACTAACAGACATATATATATAACAAATATATATAATACTATATATAACAAATATATATAATACTGTTATATATAATACTAACAGATATATATATAACAAATATATATAATACTGTTATAAAGCATATATATAATGTATATGCATATGTATAATATATATATATAACAGCATATATGTATATACACACACAACAGCATATATATAATGTATATGCATATATATAATGTATATATATATGCTAACAGTGTATTTATTATATATATAACAGCATATATATATATATATATATATATATATATATATATATATATATATATATATATATATATATATATATATATATATATATATATATACACTGACAACAGCATATATATAATGTATATAATGTATATAAATACACTGTTAGCACATATATATATATACATTATATATATGTTGTTGTGTGTATATATATATATATACACACACAACAGCATATATATAATGTATATAAATACACTGTTACACTGTTACTGTTATATAATATATATATATATATATATATACACACACACACACAACAACATATATATACTGTATACATATGCAAACGTCCCCTGCGCCCTCTCTTTTCCTTTAGTAAGTAGTAGGGTGATTCCTTCCCTCTAGATAGATAGCAAGGTAAATGGATTTAGGAAAGAGTGAAAAGGAAACTGAAAAAGAGCTTCTAAGGTAAGCCCTTGCTTTTTCCCGTTTAGGAGAATCGTTTTTTCCCGTTTAGGAGAGTCGCCTCAGGGAGTAAATAGGATAGGAGCCTCGCTTTGGAGAATTCCTTGAGAATGAGAAATAGCGCCCATCCGTAGCTTGGTTCCTGACTTGAGGAGTGAAAGGCTGGCAGTAGTATACATACATAGGGCTATGCCCCTCGGTAAGCATTCCTTTAACAAGTAATCCCCTGCTTGTTCTTGTGCTTCCGTTCAATATCTCCCCTGCAGTAGCAGCAGCAACAAAGAAAAGAAGCTCTATATATGTATAGTGGGGCAGCAGCAGCAACTGCCACACCACCTGTAGTAGCAGCAGCAACAAAGAAAAGAATCCTGAATGAGGAGCCCGATAGTGAGGAGAAAATGGGTGGATCAGGTTCTACTATTGACAGTGTTGAATCGTGAAAGACGTTCGCTTTGTGTGGACAGATAATTATTAGACTTCCTTCCAAGAGTTGAAGACTAGAAAAAATTTTAATCTCCAATACTTATCCTCACAGAGCTAGGAAAAAGTTATGTTGTATATTGTGATGCATCAAGGGAAGGTTTAGGAGTTATATTGATGCAAGGAAAGAATGTGGTCACTTATACATCAAGCCAATAAAAGGTGAGTTTGGTCATTTTTGTTTTACTCTTTTGAGTTATTTATTGAATTGCTACTTATGATACAATTTTTACTTTTAATTTGTACTTCTAAGTCAGTACTTAAAGCTGTTGTTTTTAGTAGTATTAACTTAGACAAGCGTCTAAGTACTTTTGCTTAGTATGCAGCATACCCAATAGTTTGAACGTTTCAATGATGTGAAACATTTTCTACTAAGATACTCGTATATAGCAGTACAGCAGCAGTATAGTATATATATATATATATATATATATATATATATATATATATATATATATATATCAGTATAGTATATAGCAGTACAACAGTATATATATATATATATAGCAGTATAGTATATGAGAAGTTGTCTCTTCGGTTTATCATCCGCCTCTCTGAGTCGTGCTTCATTTGTGTTTGCAGTATCGCTAAATGATTTATCCCATCTCCTAAGAGTGGAGGATCTTGCCCCAAGTATAATGCTATTAGTATTACTACTTCTCGTGTTTTGCATCTTTGGAGACAATGGAAACAATCAAAATGAAATGACTAGGATTGTTCTTGAGTTGATTTGTAGACACTAAAAATATTATTATCACTTGTTTTGAAGCATGTTTCGTATTCTTCCTTAGTTTTCGCTTGTCTTAGTTTTTTTGCATATGTGGTTATTGTAACAATTGGTTGATGAAGATGAAACAAACTAACTTGAACATAAATCAATGCTGCTAAGTAAGGTTGGGTTGACTAGCTATTGCTATCCTACAGATGTGCTAAATGCGAATGAAGGAAAACCTCAAATGCAAAGGAGGTAATCCCAGTTTTATGGGTACTTTTAGCTTTTTTAGGCAGAGCACAAATACAATGTTTAGAATAAACCCATAAAAAGCCTTGGTTAATACTGAGAATTTTGGTATTTCAGAGTTCGATGGGTAATGACTCGGTTGTGGGTCTTGAGGAGCTTGGAAATGGGGTGGTGAAATCGGATCCGAGCATGGAGAATGGGTAGCCCAGTTTGAATTATCAAGATGTAAAGGGCAACCCATCCAATCAAATGTACGAATATCTTTTTCACGGGACCTCTGGAAATCAACCAAGGACCAATTATGGTAATGACCATTGAGGTTTGAATTATAAGGGCGACTCTCTTTCTCTTATTTTTTAAGAAGATATGAACAGATACGTGATGTTTCGATAAGGTATCATTCATTGATAAACACTTACATCCTAAATCAATATCGAGTCCAGGACAAGGAATCTCACTGAAAAACTGCTTCATAAACCAAGGGTGATCTTGGGGAGAGAGGGAGATGTTGTTACCTTCAGGTGTATTATGCAGAATTATGCGATATGGTTGAAGGGAATTCAACTTTAACATGTCTCCAAAAATCATGTGTACGAATACTAACCAGATGGGAATGTGATGACGAAGCAAAGTATGAAGAGTTATTCGAAACTAAGGAGGAACATAGCAGGTTACTGTATAAGCTCTGCGGATGATCATTCCCATATGGCTGAAATTGGTATGCCCTTTACGGTATGCAGAAGCTGGATATATGTATACAGTAGTGCTTTCACTGAACCCGATGGCCGATCGCAAGTATGTGGCAGACTTTTAGAGGGCGACTCCCACTGGAGGAGGGGCAGATGCTACTATATCCAATGCAAAAATATATAAAAAAGGAGTGCCCCCTTGAGCACCCTTATTATTAGACCCGCAGAGCCTTTTGAAGGTATATATATATAACGTTGATACATGTTATATAACACCTACTATATGATAAATTTACCTTAATACAACTCCACGATGCGTTATGCCTTTTCCCATCGATGTTCAATGTGTTAATCCCACTACATGTAAAGAGAATTCAAAGACGTGTATTAGGTAATGTTCAATAATAATGCACTCATCATGCATGTCAAACAAAATTAAAAATTATATTATACTCACGTAGTGATATACATCTTATCTTTGTCACTGGGTACCGTATTCAATGAATCCAACCAATAAATAGTTCTTGTGGACAAATCAATGACGATCAATACCCAATGGAACCTGTAAAACGAATTTTGTCATAATTATATAGTCTAGAATATAATAAAGATTTGTTTATTCGTGTGGAAAAAATTAATTTAACTACTTACATATCTTCGAGATTGTAAGGAATGAAACAAATCTGACTTTTTTTTTGCATTCCCCAGCCTTTTTCCAATAAGTCGAGTTAAACCAAATTTTTTTGTACCATTGAAAGACTCGGGATTGAAGACTTGAAACTCTTCTCGGGAGCACTGAAACTTATCATACAAGAACCTGTAAAAGTAAGTAACTAAATTAGTCACTACACATTTTAAATAACACGATTAAATCAAGTTATACCTCATGTATGCAACAATGCACGTTACATCTAAAGGCTTCAATGCAAAAAAGTCTAACAAATCGTTCTTAAAAACATAGCATTGACCCTTATCTTCTCCAAACATCTCTTTCTCCAGTGGAATCGTTATTTGATTCGTCTTCATTATAATTAAATTATGGGTGAAGGCAGTTATCAAATCGCAATCAACATTCTTGTTTACTATATCACATCTACTTTCACCGAAGATATCCTTCTCTTTCTCATGGCCTGCTTTTTTCCTAACTTCCATTTCATTCTGCATTGAATCATGTGAAATGTCAGAAAGCAATGTCATTCATAGCACAAACACAAACTTATAGATAAACATAAGAACCAATGGTTTACCTCAAATCCCAACACTAACTCTTTGGGCCAAGAAACATATGACCCAATAGCCTCTTTCACAAAATACATTTCACTTGGAACAGGTATCGGGAGGATGGCACTAGAAGAAATAACTTTAGAAATGGAAACCCGAACATTGTTTTCTCCCAATGCTATATTATGATTTTTCTCGTTCGGTCCATTCCTATCGAATACGATCCCCTCGGCAACGATGTTAGTTTTATTGCCAATAGCCAACCTACATTCTCTAACCTAAATTACGAAAAATAATCACATAAAAATTTAGCAATGTGTTAAAATTGAGCAATTTATTGGCCTCAACCAAGTAAAACTACATAAAATTCAATACCCTACTAATCCAACCAAGTAAAACTACAAAGTTATCACCATCGAGAAATGTGATCCCATTACCTTTGAAGAAGACACTTGTTTCGTACTTTTATCACTAGTTATCGAAGAAGGTTTCTTACTTTTCACAGCAGCTACTGATTGAGGTAGTAACGTTTCACTATGTGTTACACCACTATCTGTGAACTATGCCAAAGAAACACAAAAACAAATTGCAATTACAACAAAAATCACAAAACCTTAATGGTATGCGTTTGTATAATTATCTGTCTCATTATACCTTTGAAGAAAGTGATTGTGTTGCAATTTTTCCACCCGAACTTGAACGATTTATATTTTCACTTTCACGCATATATGAAGCAACTTTCTCAGCTCGGGGTGCGGCTGTTGGGGCTGCGGCAACCGGCACATTTCGTAACTTCAACTGGGCTTCCATATCTTTTAATCTTTTCTTCTCTTCTCTTAATTCAGATTCTAACTCGGTAATATGTCTCTTGGAACCACGCTTTGGAAGATTGAAGTACCTTGTGGGAACAACTCCGAATCCCAACCCCCGAACACGGCCCGAGTGTTCGGGAGTACCCAATGTCATAGTAAGAACATCATTACTTCCTTCAGTGATTAAACTACCATCTTTACCTTGTCTTTTCAATTCAGCCTACAATGAAGTAGATTCAATCATTCAGAATGTCATCTAAATATTATCAAAATTACAAATCATACACTAAAAACACCAAATAAAGGAACTCGTGTCGTAATTTATAAAAACTAACCATTTTATCCGCCACCTCTTTTAATGAATCATCTCCATATTCACCATTTTTCTTTTCACGGCCTTTCAACCATAAGAAAGCCCTGTCATCTTCATATTCCGAACCCATCTTCTTTTTCTGGTATCAATTGTAAAACAAAAAATCATTTTATTAAAGAATAATTCAATGTTCAAGTTCAAACCATCACAAATCTAACGAAAATATTCAAACTAAAACATACCAAATCTTCAGCAAGACCGACGTAACCCTTCTTGCTCATACGATGATTGTATGTGACCTTGAATCGCTTTTCCCTTTGTGCCTCACTTGCAATCTTATAAATCAAAGCAAAAAATTAGAAAAGAATAACAAAAAGTACCACACAAATCTTCTACTATTTTTTCAATTATACCTCAAATCCTTTGGTTAGCCTGCTGCAAACAAATTCAGTCCACACATCTGGACTAATGAATTTCTCGTGTTTTGGAGGAGGATGTTTGAGAAGCTCGCGTTGGTGTCTCAATGGTCTAATCCAAAGTCTCGTGAGGTTTGTTTTGAACGCTCTCCAACTGCAACCCATAGAGGATAACACCATCCTCTTGCTGTTCGGAACAATATCAAATTTGATCTGAAAAAGAAAGATGTTGAATACATGTCTTAAAATCAGTGTAAAGATGTCTTAAAATCAGTGTAAATATGTTAGGTAATTTAGTCTGTTAGCAAACTAGTGTTGCATAAAAGGAGATTAAATTAAACCCAATTGTAATCGACAAGAATTGGTATCATAGCAGTAAGTTAAGATTGCACAAACGACGGAAACTTGATGGCAAGCGATAGAGTCAGGGTTTGCATAAATACACCAAACATAAGATGTAATGGATCACAAATTGGAACAAATACGAACAGAACTTAAGAGTGATATGAATTCAGCCATGGATACAACAAAAATGCATCAAACAATATTTTCTATATATAACAGCTATATATATATATATATATATATATATATATATATATATATATATATATATACCTGTATTGCCTCCCCCAAATCATTCTTCAATTTGATTGGCACTTTAGGCCAACTTGGATAAGTTATCGGCACAAAGCACTTCACCATCAAACCCCCATAACTTGATAATTCTTTTTTGCTAGTACTTATTGGATGACCAAGATCATTATATAAAATTCTTATCCGTTCCTCACTGCTCTTTATTTTAGTCAATCGCTTTAGCTTCGCCGCACCTCTGCCTTTACTACTATATTGTGAAGGTTTCTCCACGAGTTCGAGATCAATGTCTTCCATTTCAAGTTAAAGCAATCGAACTGTTGAAACAGAAAAAAGAGCAATAATATAGATTTCAGCAATACAAGTCGTAACTACTCAAACAATACAATTATTGAAATGTACTACAAATTAAAATTCACCATTTTATTCTATGTTAATTAAAATGTACAAGAGCACAATTGCCAAAATATTAAGCCGAAAATAATAATCGATAGTCTTAAGCAAATTTTACATAGCCCATATTCCATACATTCAATTTCCAACAATCAACTGTAGTAGGTTCCACACAAAAAACTAAAAAGTTGGACAACTTCACCAAACAAGCTTACATTTTAAGAACCTATAACTAATAATAAAGAACAATTCAAACATTAAGCATCATAACATCGTCTAACACAATTATGTTGGCGTATTGTCTATCCATGTCCCCTCACAATCTTCACACATATAAGTTTCGGAAGATTCCTCATCCACGTCGAAGGATTCAATAGTTGGCAAAACTATAGTGCAAATATCATCCCCGAGACATCCTTCATTGAGATCATCTTCATCATCTTTATCATAGTAATCCCTTGGAGGAGTTGACAATACAATTGAATATTTAGGATTCATTTGGTTCGGAACATAGAAAACTTGTTTCGCTTGAGAAGCTAAGATGAAAGAATAGGATTTATAACCAACTCTATCAAGATCGACGGATGTAAAACCAAGCTCGTCTATGTTAATTCCGTTTTTGTTGTCAACCCAATCACACTTGAATAAAGGAATCTGAATTGAAAAATAGTCAAGTATCCATATCTCCCTTATGACACCGTAGAAAATCATATCGGTACGAACAGGATTGTTGTCCTTTGCACTAGCTATCTGCAACGTCTTAGCAACTAGGCTCACTCCACTGTTTTGGGTTACTCGTGCATCATCGCGATCCTTTGTTAGGTAACGAACACCGTTAATGACATATCCGTGAACTTTGATGACGTCTCGACGAGGTCCACGAGCAATCCATTTTAAGTCATCTGAGATATTGTTGTTTGGGAGTTCTTCTTCGAGAGCAACCTATTAATATAAGAATTTTAGTTACTTACAAAACAAAATTCAAACATATTAAAGTAAGGGGATATTTCGTCTTTATTCCCACTTTAGTTTTTAATATTAGACCTCACCAACTATTTAGTTTTACTTTACACTCTACCACTATTTTCCAGTGGTTGGTATTAGACTTCAAAATTGTTTTTCACTAAGATTTGCAACTAATAAATAAAAAAACAGTGGCATTGTTTAAAAGAAAACTAAAAAATGGGTAAAGTCTTATGAAAATTAAAGTGGTGGTTAAGTCAAAATGTCCATAAATCATACCCTTTTACTTAACCAATGGATAAACGTGCGGTTGTGCTCTTCTTCAAGCCATTTCTTATTTTTCCCTTTTCGTGGATGGGTTTCTTTCAAGCACTGTTCATGCTCCCTAACAAAGTATTAATGAGTAACGCAACATTAGTTATTAATATATGAGATAAGTATGTGAGGAACTAACTTCATATTAATGGGAATTTAGGAAAGTCATACTCTATATAAGGTTAAACATCATTCGTGTTATGTAACACATGAAGATGTGCCTGCTCCAAGGACATGCGATCAACTTCAACGACATCTGAACCTCCTATCGGTTTATCATCATCCTTCCTCGCCGGAATTCCAATTGAATCTAATTCCGATAAGAACTCGAAACAAAACTCAATAGCTTCTTCTGCTATGTAACATTGAGCAATACAACCTTCTGGGCGATTACGATTTCTCACATAACCCTTTAATACTTTCATGTACCTAACACATGAAAAAGAAAACTAAATCGATACACTTATTTACTTATATTAATACATGATAGTAAAGTAAATTGACCTAACCTTTCAATTGGGTACATCCATCGAAAGAAAACAGGACCGCAAAGTTCGACCTCCCTCACAAAATGCACCATTAAATGCACCATAATGTCAAAGAAGGATGGTGGAAAGTATTTTTCCAGCAAACACAATGTGATCACAATTTCATTCTGAATTTCTTTTAGTTTTTGCAAGTCCACTACTTTGGCACAAAGGGCATTGAAGAAAAAACATACTCTCATGATCGCATATCTCACATGTTTTGGCAATACCGATCGAATTGCAATTGGAAGAAGTTGTTGCATTAGAATATGGCAATCACGAGACTTCAAGCCATACAATTTCAAATCTTCCATAGAGACATGGCTTCTAAAATTAGAAGAGTACCCATTCGGGACCTTAAGGTCATGCAAAGTTTGGCAGAGCATTTTTTTTCCTCTCTCGATAACGTATAACATGCTGGCGGTAGGTATGTCCTTTTTTCATTAACCTGCGATGCTAACTCACTTCTTAAGCCCATTTTTTCAAGGTCGAGTCGACACTTCACCCCGTCTTTCGTTTTTCCTGGAATATTAAGCAAGGTTCCAATGATACTATCACAGACATTCTTTTCAATGTGCATGACATCTAAGTTATGTCGAATAGGCAAATCCTTCCAATAAGGAAGTTCAAAAAATATCGATTTCTTCTTCCAAAAATTTTCAACCCTATTGTTACTAGGACCGCCTTTTTCAACCCCATTACCTACCCTCCTCGGTCTCTTACGCTTTAATGATTTCTTCAAATTAATCGCCCTCACCTTTTTTGCCTTTTTTCCCCATGTAACCTTAAGTCTCCCAACTTTTATCAATATTTGTTCACCGCTTAAAGGTTCAGGGGAGGCTTGGAACTCTTGCTCACCGTTAAAAGCCTTTTTCTGGCTTCGAAATGGATGGTTTTGTCGAAGGTATCTCCTATGTCCCATATAAACGCACTTACCACAGTGTTGTAATCTGATGGAATACGTTTTTTCACTACATAATTGACAAGCATTATAGCCTTGAACAACACTTCCAGATAAATATCCATACGCTGGAAAATCATTAATTGTCCACAACAGTATTGCCCTCAAAGTAAAAGATTCTTGTCGAAAGGCGTCGTAGGCTTTAACTCCTTCATGCCACAATGTATTCAGATCTTCTATTAACGGAGCCAAATAAACATCTATATTATTCCCCGGTTGTTTTGGACCCGATATCAACGTAGTCAACATTGTAAACTTTCTTTTCATACACAATTCCGGTTCAAAGTTATATGTGTTCAACATGACTGACCAACAACTGTACCTACTACTAAAGAACTATGAGGATTAATTCCGTCCGTTGATAGTGCTAATCGAAGATTTCTTGGTTCTGCTGCAAAATCGGGCCACTTTTCATCAACTAATTTCCAAGTTGGTGAGTCTGCTGGGTGACGCAACAAACCATCAACAATTCTATCATCTGCATGCCATGTCAGAGACTTAGCGGTCTCTTTAGATTGAAACCACCTTTTGAATCTCAGAATGGGTGAAAAGTACCATAACACTTTCGCAGGAACACCTTGTTTCCCCTCATCCCTTTTTTGTTCTTTCAAATTCTTCTTCTGTTTGAACCTGGATGTTCCACAAGTGGGGCATTCAACAGCTTCTTTATACTCTTTTCTATAGAGTATACAGTCATTAGGGCATGCGTGTATCTTTTGAAAGTCCATTCCGAATACCGATAAGCAACGTTTTGCCTCATTACTGGATGAAGGCAATACATTGTTATCCGGAAGCATGTCGGCAATGATTGACAGCATATTTGAAAAGCATTTATTGGACATCCCACTCTTTGCTTTAAGATTGAATAGCTTGACGATAGAGGATAACTTTGTATACTTTTTACATCTTTCATACAATGGCTTCTCCGCATCTAAAAGCAACTTCTGAAAAATTTCTGCATTTCCTGTGAAGTCTTCTTTTATAGCCTCCACCATATCAATCAACTCTTCAACATCCTCCATGGTATCCATATTAAGATCGTCACAGATAGGATCACCCATATTAACATCCGGCAGTGTTTCACGATAATCCTCCTCTTCGTGCCATTTCCATACAGTATAATTCGGATCGATACCCGAACTATACAAATGTTGTCTGATTTCTTTAACACCCATTTTTAATCTATTTTCACATTGATTACAAGGGCATCATATGAAGTTCTCATCCAAGGAGGCGTTTTGAGCAACCCTAAGAAAATTATCAACACCTTTTATGTATTCTTTTGATAATCTGTCCTTGCTCATCCCAGACCTGTCCATTCTGGCCTGAGTATGTAAACCACCACGAGTGAGATATAAGCAATAAAAGATATGTAATTGTTAAAAATAATGCAATATTATACAACATAATATATTCACACCATTAGAAAATATCGTAGAAAGTATAATATCCCTCTAAAACTATCACATAGTATAAGCATGGGACAGTATTTATTGCAACACAGAACACATGAGAAAGAACAATGACTTTAAAAACACACTTGTCACTTTTGGACTATAAAAATTGCAATTTTAAAAAGGAGAAATAAAGATATGTCTGTAGAAATTCATTACATCTCGTGTGGAGGAGCTGAGATTTTTTTAACTAAGGTCTTGTTAGGTATTGATTATGTAAGATTAATCCAAGTAGATTCAAATAGCAGTGGGTGATGATCATATTCAATCTTAGGCAGGCCAGTACAAGAAACATTATTCCAAACATCTATCCAATCAATTCAACAAAGGTCTGAATCAGGTATTAATATGTATATAGAACTATATCTTAACAAAATGAAATCAGACTTATTTGATAACGTCAACAAACAGTATTTGAATCAATGTTTTGATAACATCTGTTAGACCATCATCTCCCGAAACTCTGCGTCCAAACTCATCCCAATCGAACCATAAATCCCTTTACGCTTGAACTATAATTTTACTCCATTCATACTCATGGCAATCGAACCACATATGAAAATAAACAAACTCAAAGAAAGAGAAATAGAATGGGCCTTTTATACCACGCCTCTTTAACTTCGATATTATAATTATCGATTACATCACTGACCTTTTCGTTTTTTACTATAGACTTTCGGGATCTTCACAGGAATATAATTAATGTGGGATAACTTCGTGCATCACCATAGACATACCCCTGTTGTTAACCTTGCATTGATATCTTTTGCAACCAACTGACTTTTTTCTTGAAAATTAAGGATTATGATAGATTTCTGATCTTGAAGATATATGAACACCATGTTAACAACAGGGGTATGTCTATTGCTGTCCTGAGGGCATTTTTAACAAAACACGCAAAGAGGATCATGAAGCAAATCAGTACTTGCAATGTTGGAAGAACTTGAGAAAATTTCATCTTCAGTAGGATAATCTGAAAGGATGTTGTTCATGTCGTCAGAAATTTCTTTATTTATAACTTCAAGAAAAGAATGTTCTACAGGTTTATATTCTGTAGACCATAAATTTTGAAAGTGTTCTTGAAACATTTTAAAAATTTCTTCACTAGTCTCTTCTCACTGACCTTGATAATTTTTTAGTCTATTGATCGTAAGTTTTCTTTTTCGTCTCTGACAGAAGCATGATTTTTTGTGTGTGTTAAGGTCTCCAAGCTTCAGCCATTTCAAATGACTTTTTTGCTGCCAAAAACTTTCCTCTCTTTGAAGAGCAATATTAAGTTTTACCCTAGTTTTATACATTTCACTTCTAGTGTTATCATTTGGCATTTGTTCAAATTCTATTTCCTTTATAAACATCAGATCTTCAAGGTCTTTAACTGTCTGAAAAACATTTTGAAAGTTTCTTTATTCTAACTTCTCAATTTTTGATTTTAAATGTGTGATTTTTAAAGAAAATTTGGTCATAGGAGGAGCATGAATGTTTATTGACCAAGAATCTTTAATATCATCCTTAACATTTGAGTTATTACACCACAATGACAGAAATTTGAATGGTTTAGGATAATTATTTATACTACTCTTAATAAAAAGTAATAATGGACTATGATTATAGCATAATTTGTGTAAGTGAGTTATATTAGATTGAGGAAATTGCATAATCCAATTTTGATTAGCTAAACCTTTATCTAGCCTACATAATATGGTACAATTTATTCTATTGTTTGTCCAAGTAAATCTTGATCCAGAATACCCTAAGTCAATTAAGGCAGAATTAGAAATCATGTCTCTAAAATCTTCTATAGCATGAAATTATAAAGGATTGCCTCCCAGTTTTTCTTCATCACTTAAGACAACATTAAAGTCTCCTATCACTAGCCAAGATTGGTTAGCAGAATCAGATTTTAGATTCCGATTTTGATTATAACATTCTCTTCGATTTCGGTTCTAACATTGGCCTTGTGTAAGTGAATCTGTGCTCAGCCTAGTGTCTTCATTTCCGAATGCATGGTGTTCTGAGAGGTGGTGATGTTCTCAAGTTATTTTAATACTTGATCCATCATGGATGGATCATCGTCTTCTTTAGTATACATGGAGCATACTGCGTATCAAACATGATAATCATGGGCGGGGACTTCACTGATGAAACCTAGATGATCGGTTGGAGCGTGAACTCGAGTTTCCAAGGTAAGAACTTAGTGTGAATTATCTACTAATAATGATAACTACAGAAAAATTCGGGGCACTTTCGTTTAGGATTGGGTAGACATAAGGACAATACATAGGGGGAGAAGAACTCATATATGAATGATTTTTTTATGCAATTCTTTTATCTGTGTTTAACCATATGTGGACGATATTTTTTATTTTATTTTATTTGGAAGTATCTTCTAAGGAGAAGAAATTAACATAGTCCCGTTAAATTTGGGTTAACAGGGGTGAGCTCTCATTTTTCATGTGAGGAGCTAGGAAGTAATGGACTTTGGTATATTATTTTCTCAAATAAAATGTGGGTAGGGGAATTTAACATAAATGAATTCTGTTTGTTCGATGACTAGAGGATACCTATTATTTTATAATCTGTGAAGAAAAGGAATTTATTCAGCCTAGAATCTGAGGGGTTTTCGACCAGACTCGGACTATTTGATAATTTTTGAAATTTTACAAAATGATTGGCCCGTAAGTATATGTTCTTTTTGTGTACTAGGATGTTTACTTAGATTTTTCTCTATATGCAAAAGGGCAATGGGAGTCGGTGATCGGTGGATCGCTTTTCATTATCATGGATCATGATTTATTGACTGCTTAAACTGAAAAACCTTTAAGGTACCCATAAAACTACTTTACCCTAGTATTAAATAACTACTAAAGCTTATTCGATATGCCCCAATATTGAAGAAACTTCAAATGTTCCCTGTCACCAAGACTTTGGTATGGAGAGAAAAGTTGTTTGATATATCGGACGAGTGGGTAAAAAGAGTGAGAATATTGATTCGCTAGTAGCCTTTTGTCTGACCGCTTTTGGCCTCACATGTATAAGGTTTAAATAATATGAAAATCAGGACTATGTAGTGTGCGATGTAAATAAGTAGTCTTTATTTTCAAATATTTTGATGTTTATTTTATCGCCATGTCCTTTGCGTGTACTTATATGTTTGAAAGATACATGGGGACCTAAACACAAATCTACATTTCGAGGGACTATACAACAAAGGCCTCTAAAAAGTTCTAAAATATGTATGAAGTAGTCATGCGGTGGAATAATAGGAAAGAAGCTTAATGATAATTTGGTTCATTGATTTATTCCCAACGGAGTCGTCAATTGTGGTGTTATGGGCCCGGGGGGGGGGGGGGGGGGGGGAGGAGGGGAGCGAGAGGCTTTGGGAAGTTCTTTTCGATCATTTGTCATGATCCCGATGGGGGTGATAAAGTTCTTATCTCTCGTTATTTCCTTCAACCCGAGCTTGTGTTATAGTTTCGTTGGTCCAATGATTTGCCCCTAGAAGTTGTTAGACACCATTTTTAGTTTTTATCGCATGCCCTTGGTTTGGTTTTGAGCTTAGATGTTCCGTGTGAGGGGTTATCGGTTGTTCATAGTAGCTAGTTTATTTATATAAAAATAAACAGTAGATTCAGGTTAGCCCTTTCAGGATAATCCTAATGAAGGTTTAGGTCTACGAATGGTCCAAATATTCTTATTGTATGTTTCGAGAACTGGATTACGAGTGGGGAAGGTGTTAGGTAACCCACTTGTTCTTTATTCTTACTTAATTATATGCTTATTATCGCTCTTAGCATTAGGTGATTTCCTTTTAGTTTATTTCATAACATGCTTAGAGACCTTACTTTGAAAATCCCTTAAAACGTAGGTATGCTTATGTATGAAAATAGTATGCACGAGAGGTATATGAACGTCAATTAAATCGGTGTGAGTACATTGGGATTATTGTATATGAGTCTGTATTCGTGTAACGGGTGGTCGTTTGTATGTATGTAAGTGTGCGAAGAAGATCGTCTTAGGTAACGGGTGGCCGTCAATATATATATATATATATATATATATATATATATATAAGGGTGTGAGGAAGCTCGATTTGGGTAACGATTGGTTGTTAATGTATATAAGGGTGCAAGAAACCTCGACTTGAAGATAGTTTGGTACCTCGAGTTGGTTACTCCGTATATGGACTAGAATCCCAATGTTTTTGACTGATTCATGAGAACAGTTTTGAAAAGTATGTTTTTTATGTTTTGTATTTAATTGTGGAATTTGATTAGAACTTATTTAACCTATGAGCATGTCATTTCAATAAACATAGGTGTTGGGTTAAAATCGAGCTTTAAAATGTAAATGCTCTAAAATGCATACCCAGTCCCCTAAACATGGGCCGGACTAATATTGACAGTTTATCACAATATATACATATATATATATATATATATATATATATATATATATATATTGTGCAGAGTTTATTAACCCTTATAGCGTGAGCTGAATATTTCTCGAGGGAAAGCCCTTTGTGAAATGGCAACGTTTAGTCGGGAAGAACTTCATTTAAAAGCATTGACTTTAACAGGATGTGCGTAGAGGTTTGACTCTTTCTCTTAGAGGAAACAACTTTCTAGAAGTACGAACTTCACTAAGAGGAAGTGACTTTCAAAAGTATGGACTTTTCTCGGGGGAAAGTGACTTTCCTACAACACTAACTTCACTTTGGACTTTTCAAAACGAGCTCGAGTATCTCGAGTTCTCGGGATTGAATAACGTTTTTGATCTCTTAATTATTTTGATTTTAATTTTTTAGGATTTATCGACATCTTAAATTGTTCGGTTTTATTTCATATTGATTGAATGCGTGGGTTAGATGAATTTTCTTGAATTATTAATTGGGAGTTCTTGTATGAAACATGTCTTCCATTTTAACCTATTTATATAGGTGAATTAAATTTTGAGGACTCTTTAATGGATTTCCCACAATAAAGAGTGGATGGAAGATAGTATGAGAGATGCTGATAAGCATGTAAAGGGCGTTCATGAATTTATTAAATATACAGGTATAAATCTTAATAGAGATAAGATCCCATGTCCGTGCACCTATTGTATGAACAAAAAATATTAGTCTTTGGAGGACATTACGTTTCATATTATAAGATGGGGTATGTCGTAATACTGTAATATATGGACATTCTATGGGCAAAAGAATATATCATATGTTCTAAAAGAATTATCGGTACCCGATCAAGTGGAAGTGATGAATGGTTTGTTAGCACATCGCCCTTTAACCCACCTAATTGCTAATTATTATGGAGTCCACCACCATCAAAACCACCAGTCTATGGATACAGATTATGTTCATTATGACCTAGTTAATGAACACTGTGCATGAGAAAAGAGTTCACATTATTGATACCTAGGACAAAGGATCCCAACAACATTATTGATATTTTCTTAGCCCCGTTAATTAACAAACTTAAAGAGTTATGCGATGAAGGCATGTGGTCATTTAACACTCATAAGGCTAAATAGTTCACACTTAAAGAAATAGTGTTGTGGGAGATCAAGGACTTTCCTACCTATGGGAACTTGTCCAATTGCAATGTTCATGGTAATTATGTATATCCCATATATGAGGAGGAAATTGATTCCACTTAACTACAACATAGTGGTAAGATATGTTGTGCCAATCATCATAGATTTCTACCGAATAATCACCATTTTAAGAACGATAAGAATAAATTTTTACCTATTGATCAAAAGAAGGCTGATACACACACAATGACGGATCTAGGATTTTAATTCAGGACGGCCGGAACTGTAAGATTGAATTTTTTTTTCACAACTCAAGCAAAACATCATTTAACATGTTAAAATTAACGAGTCCGACTCGAAAGAAACCCGAATATGACAGGTCTGACTCAAAAGAAATTCGAATATTGAAGGACACAAAAACGATACTGCACAATTACATATTAGGAACTAAAAATCTTAACAAAAATTCAAGTACTAAGCACTCAATGAATTGACCCTACATTTCTAAACCTCTAAATACTATACATTAAGCATAACATTTTACATTATGTCAAAAACTAGATATTTTACATTTAACTTAAATATTTTAAGTCAACCGGGACAATTAATGTTTAGTCGTTAGGAGCTAAGTATATTTTACATTTAGTTCACCTTATTTTTTAATTTTGCAAAAACTCCCCTGTTTACTTTTTTGATAATTATTTTTTAAAGTTTAGGATAAGATAAAAAAAAGTTTGTAATTGTTTTAAGCGCCGAGGGATCTTTTGGAACAAAATTAAAAAGTTTGGACTATATATTAATTATAAAATTGTCAAAGAACTTTTCTTCAAATGACCCTACTATTTTTTGCAACAAGTCATTAACCAAAATTATTAAACATTGAACATATAAACTGAAATGCAAATAAAATTACGCTTGAAACTAATGACACTCAACTATTTCTTTAATGTGTGTTTTTAAAAAAAAATGACAATATATAAACTGAATTTATAATAGACACAATTCTTTAAAGAGCTGCTAATAGTTGTAACCAATCTAAACAAATAAAGGCTTGAACAATGCTTAGCACAAACATAACTATTTACTAATGTAAAAAGAGTTAAAGCAACGTACGCCGGGATAGAAAACAGGAGAAGAGGGAAGGTGTCCCAGCTGCAAGCCTGATAAAAGACACAATAAAAAGGAAGAGAAATCAATTAGGTTTTCAAACAAAAATATTACAAACACATACAAAAATCAAGAACGGATCGCATATACACAAATCAAGAAATCGCACACACACATATCAAGAACAAATCGCATATACACAACACATATACACAAACCCTTGCAAATCTAAATTAGAGCTTTTTGTACCTGATTGATGAATCTCGCCGGCGCCGGAGGTGATGAGACGTGAGAGAGCTGGAGGTGCTGTGAGCCGGAGTTTGCGTGAGCGAGACAGAGAGAGATAGAGAGTCGTGCGACCCAGATGGAGGGAGAGTCAGAGAGAGAGAGCGACCCACAGAGAGGGAAGAGCGAATTTTGAGGGACGAGAGAGGGAGAGAGGGACGGGTAGTTGATGTACGGGAGAGAGAGAGGAGCGAATTTTGAGGCTCCAAATTTTTGGAGCGAGGGAATGAAAAAAATTAGCACCGCTTTTTTTTTTTCATTTATCTCAGTTTTTACTCCAAAGATGAAAATAACTCATATATATTTGTGTCATCTATATATAAATATGAGATAAATGATTTATTTTTTATGTCAATTTTATTTAAATTGAAATAAAAATTTACTTTCAAAGTAAAATTGACATAAATGAATATTATTTATGTCAATTTACATTTGTCTGACATAACGTTCATTTGTAAATTGACATAAATGATATTTTTTCTTGTAGTGATAGACATACATTCGAGGGTCCTAACCATATAACACCGCGCCCAACAAGACTTGAAACCAACATCTCTTCAAACACGAAGAACGGTCATGCAACACTTCTATAATCTGGGGAACCAACCCAAAATCTGTTGATCAACACCGTGGTGGGGCGCCCACTACGCATAACCACTTATGATAGCACTCCCGTGTAGGTATGTTTCAATAACTAGTAGCATATACACATTTAAATATGTGTGTGTATTATGAGAGAAGGGTATTTTACTGTTCCAAAATATCAACGATTGAGATAGATTTTTTTTGGACGATCTAAAGGTTTTAGATTGTTCCATGTCACCATTTACACATTGTGACATGGCAAAATCTAAAGTGCTGTCACTATTTCTTTACAAATTTGCCCTTATACTATTTGGTTTCCCTCTTTTTTTTCTTAATGAAACACTCCCTTTAATTCAAATTTTGGGGTAGTTTCGTAACCCTCTACGATTAACTCGCTTTTCAGTTCTGCAGAACCCATTTAATCAATTTATTCACTCTTTCCCACACAACAATCCCTATTTTCTCTCTGTTATTTCTCACATGCAACCCACTCCGACCACCTCTCAACGATTCATCTCTTCCAAGGTAATCTCTCTGTGTTTATTTCTCACATGTTTTTTTTTGGCGATTATGGTTACCATGTCAGGAACCTTGGACTGTTTTTACATTCAATTTACCACACTTTTCTACTCCAACAAAAACAATGAAGCCAGACATCACGGATACCAGAAGTCAGAGTGCGTAGACTTTATTTTAGAGAGAGAGATGTGAGTGGATTATTTGGGTTCTGCAATCTCCCCGATTGGGTTTTTTATTTATGGAGTTTTTGTCTTCAAGTGTTTGATGTTAGGTTTTTTGTATCTAAAGATCATCTTCAGTTGGGGTAGAAAATCTTATCCGGTAAGGATAATATATCAGCTCCGGCTCCGATTAGTAAGGTATACTCAAAGGAGTAGGAAATTTGGCTGTCGTTCATGGTTGGCGTCGAGGGTGAATATGTATACTCAAAGATTACTTTTGTGGTGCTACTAAAATTATATATATAGAATTTGTGGGCTGTAAAAATTTTCTGACAGAATGATTTTGATATTGTGTGGTTCATATCATTTTGTCATTAGAAGTTAGTACTTTGACTTGACTACTTGAATTGAGAGGTTTGCTTGGTGTGTTTGATTATTCTTATTTTTAGTGATTGTAATTATGTTTCGAGCTTATAAGTAACACTTTTAATTTGGTGTTAATTAGTTATAAGTAATGCCATAGGTTTACCTTGGTATGTTGCCGATGATAATGGAGGTTCTTCTGTGATGCTTTAAAAGTTACATAGGTAGAATTTGTGGGATGTAATCATGATAATTTCGTTGTACAACTCATTTTTTTATTATAAATTCATGACCACTTAAATTGGTAGGGTCTGCTAGTGAGTTTGATTCTTCTTATTTTTCATGATTGGAATTATGTTACAAATTTGTAAGCTAAACATGTTTAATTTGTCTTTTATTAGTCTTATGTATTGTCACAGGTGCGACTTGGGATAACAAAGTTAAATTAGTTAAGATAATGTCCCATCCCTTCATCTTATTGGATTGGGGCTGAATTACAATTCTTGAAACCAGAGGAATTTCAAGATGTATTTCTACCCCCCTCCCCCACCCCCACCCCTCACACTAATATCATGACATTTTAATCAATCTCTTGCTCAACTTTGTTATTTGATTTTTTTTCAATGTGTTACCTTTTAGAAATTGGTTTCATTTGTTCACTTCTATATGTTCATACAAATGAAGTGTTAAGGACACCGTACATCGGCAGACGTTATGCGGTAAAAGGTAACGACTGAAATCCTAAGTCATTTTTTTCACAAGCATATTTGATCATTAGTTACCTACTCACTTTGCCTCTTTCTACAAGATTTTATATTATGTCAAATGAGCGTTTGGTGATTGGTGGAGATTTTATTTGCATAGAATATTTTGGATCACATTAGTTCTTATGCTAGCAAAAGAACATGAAAAGCTTGCTATGGAGGAGCGTTATGTAAGTTTGGTGAATTCACTCAGTTTTCTCATGTCTTGGATCATCTTATTCACATATATGAAGTAAATGATAAAATTATTTTTATTACCTACTTTTATGGTGATTTTTTTGTTCTCATCCTTTGGTGTAATGAGGATTGTAGTTTATGGACTTACCTTTGGTCAATAAATTATTTAGTTTTCCATTATTTTTGTTTGTGGATGATCACATCTTTAGTTTTTACTAGATGTTAACCCCGCGTGGTGCGTGGGATTCTTATAAATATTATAAGAAAGTGGGGAGATTTTTTAAATATTATAACAAAGTTCATGTATCACATATTTATACACAACAAAGTGCATGTAGCACTGATTTATAGCATAAATTATTAATTAGGTTATTATGTGTTGAATGTAGTGTCAATTGTTTCTCACGTGTGTTTGGAACTATGGCATGTTGAAGTTGTGTTTATTTTAATAATGTTGATGTTTAGTCTCCAATTGGTTTGTCTTATTTTAAATTAATCGAATCAATTAACTAATCAATCGTAGTTGCCTATATTCGTATAATAAATCCTACTTTAGTTTTGGTTGTCAACACTAACAAGAGAATGTAGTTAGATGGTTCTACATTCTATAATGATTTTAAAGGCGGTATTTGATTAATTAGCCCCTTCGATGGTTTATTAATGGAGTACACACTGGTAGCCTCTTTCCTCTTGCTTTTATTTTGGGGAATTACCCCTCTTTTCAAGGATATGCTGTTAATGTAGAATGGAGCTTATGTTTTATTTTGATGCTCATGTTCTGCGTACAAGGATTTTTTTTAATCTGCGAATGGAGCTCTGATGTCCTTCAACATACTCTCTAGGTATGGTAGGGGTACATGTGCTGTCGTGGTCATGTCTATTATTTAGAGGGATAACTATATCCTACTCATATTTATTATTAGACTTCTCTTCGTATGGTATGGGGTACATGAGCAAGTACAAATATTTCTCTTATTTTTGCTCACCATCGGGGTTTGATTTATAGACTATAGTTCTATATACTATCTATATATATGCCTTATATATGCTGCTGTTATACTATATACTGATGCTTTGAACATAAATTTGATCTCATTTTTGATGAAATGCAAGGTAGGTTTACTAAAATTTCATCTCATGGTCTACTATACTATATAAATACAATTGATTCATTCATCTTATTAAGAGTGGATCTTATTGAGTGTGTACTGTACTATATAAAACCATTGTCCTATGTTCAGGCACAAATTTCGAACACAACATTCTTGAAACTGAAAAAGGAGGAAAATACGAGTTTTTTGACAGCACTATGGTAGAGCCTAATAAAGAATCAGAGAGTGAGCTTGAGAAGCATACCTGTGGAGGGTCGTAATGGCCGAGTTTTGGTTGTACGCTTCAATCCATTTGACTGATCCCTGCTAAAGATATAATTAAAATTGTGTTAAATATGATGAGTTTGTCTCTTAACTATGTAATTTAAAGTAGAAATCAACTCAATAGTTTTCATTAAATAATAATCTTGATACTTTTGTTATTTGTACTATAACCTTTTCATATTTTCATATTGATTTTTTCAGGGGGTGCTAATGTACAAGTGTGGTGTACATACTAAAAACAGCCTCGACACACAACGAAAACCTACTGAAAGCTTCATGGAAAACTTGAGGGAATAAGTCGAGGTAATGGAGCAAAAAAAAATCATTTTTGAGCCAAGACTATCTGTCAAAAGCCGAAGGTCAGCCATTCGAAAAATCAAACAACGAGTCAAAAAATGGAGGATTCAGACATGAAGAAATAGGAAGGTTGGGAATTTTCCTCAATTCCCTAGAAAAACCTACAACTGTGTTCGCAAGCTCAAACAGGAATTGGTCACGGAGTGGATGATTCGACGTGCTAAGGAGGAAAATGGACATAATCTCTTAAAGACCAAACATTGGAATAGTGGGCAACCCCCTATTTCATAGCGTCATTTATGAATATTTGAACTAAATGTATGAAAGCATATTTCTTTTCAGATATAATATATCTATATGTTATCTCCTCTGTGTCTTTTTAGATATAATATATCTCAGTGAATACCCTTTTTTTTAATGTGGCTCTATTTCAGGAACAATTTGCAAGCTTTAGATGGGTTATTTCGTGGTGGGTTATTTCATTTTATTTGTTATAGTTTCACTGAATATGAATGTTTGTTCGTATTTATTCAATGATTATACTTTCAAAATTTTGTGCAGTGGAACCTCATTCAAGAGCTGATATGTGATTTGAGGCAATTGCTTTCTATTTTAGGATGTTGAATTCATCTATATTTTAATGGAGATGTATAATAACTATTTATTATTGTTTCATTTGGCATTACACCTCTTTTTCATTTGTTTATTGGTTTATCTATTTAGTTTTATATATTATCACATGAACTTTAAACTTCTTTGATTATGTGCATTGATGTTTAACTATGTTTATGTAAATATGAGATTGTTAATATAGTTTTTAAACTATGTTTACTTAACTATGTCCCTTGAATTTCTCCATTATATATGGTGCGAGTATAATGTGTTTGTAGAACTCAGATCTTCTGGCCTTTTGTACATATCTTAATTATTGAAAACAGTGTTTTGATATTATTTTCCTGTTACTTTTTTTCTTTCAAATTTTGGCCAGTTTTTTTTGCTTATGTGACGTTGTAAGCTCTATCTTTAGTAGGAAGGATATATTCATCATTGATATTGATACTTTTACTAAACCAGAGAATGCTTTAAAGCAAGCTGAAGGTGAGTTGCACATCTTTTGTTCTTTAAATTTCTTTATATCTTTTTGGGATCAGCGGAAAAGTGTTAAGGCTTGCTTTCTTAAAACATGCTTTCTTTTTTACATTGATCATATTTTACTTCATGGTGTAGTCCTTATTGAGATCTTTGAACATGCATTGAACTTTCTGTCTAGATCGTTAAAGCCTAAAATTTTCTGTCTTTAGGTTACCCCCACACCCTCAAGTGTCTACACTTAACAAACACTGTTGTGTACCCAAAATTGATCAATTTTTATCTTAATTGATCAGCAAGTACCGTGACATCCAAGCAGCAACTACAATCATACCGATCATCAACTGCAAGAAAGTTTCTTAATATCAGATAAGAGGGTGGTCTACAGGAGATCTTAAAGATATTTTTGACATAGTCTTCAACCAAGTTGTTGCTGGTAGATGAAGTGCAGAGCTACTGGATGAAATATTAAGTGATCAAGCCATCGGGTAAACATTAGATAAGGTAGTTAAGCTCCTAGATTATATCAGCGATAAAGATCATTTTATTGGGTTATAGTTTTATCGATGTCTACTAATCTACAAGAGTGCTAATGATTATCATGAGAGACTTATCTTGACAAAGATGAATCAACAATATACCCAACTATTAAATTCAAAGATGTAAGGTTTGTCCGAGGATTGAGTTGACTATTACCGTTATCACTACTGGATTGTGGACAAGTTACAAATCCTATGATCTCAGTCTCCCTGTATAGATGGTGATTTATCTAGAAGTATTCAAGGATTTCTTTCAAATAGTTTATATTGTTGTGAAATTTCGTAATAGTATAACTGTGATTGTTATGATGTTTATCCGAGGTCCAAGATGAACTATTAGTGTTGTAGACTTTTTTAATTTCTTAACAGGGTGGATAATGCTATAAACAAAGGTAATTTTGTTCAAATTTTATAAATTGTTTTCACATATTTATTGTAGTAAAAATCAGGGACTTAAATGTTTACACATTTCGATCATTGGAAAATTTATGCCGTGCCTTCAAGGATGGGCATTCTGCTAGTGTGTGTGTATATATATATATGTCCCCCTAATCTGTATATATAATAACTACCGAACTCGTACGCATATTCTACCATGCATGATTCGCCCAAATACCAAACTCCATCCAACTTCTTGATTTATTTATATAACTAGTCCCTTATCCGAGCACCCTAGTTAATTATTGACTTCCCACTAATATATAGATGCAAAAAACTAATTTTAATTAAATATCCACTCACTGAGATAGCCTCCCACAAACTCGATTGAGTTCATAAAAATGTCTCGAACCTTTCCACGATCCAAACCCAAACCAAAAACGCGTCTCTTTCGAATGAAATCCAACCTCCCTTGAACGACATTCGAACGTGGTTTGAATGAGATCCCAGAATGTAGACATGAAGCTATTTTCTTAGGCGCGATTCATCCCCAAAATCTCAATTTCGTTTCTAGGGGGTCTCTTTTCACCAAAATTCGAAGAAATAAAGTTCAAATAGCATCCATAAAACATAATCCCATAACTATGTAGATTAATCTAACATAGAAATCACCCAAGATTCCAGATAAAAATTCTTATGCCAAGTTGATTATTAAAGATACCATGTTTCCTTTATGCTTTTCCCTTTCTTCCATTAAAACCCAAAAATTTATCTCTAATTGCCAATATGATCAAATCCAATTTACTCATTTATTCAAGATCATACAACATTTAACAATTAGTTTCCTTATCAAATCATCAATTTCAATATTTCACCATCAAGATCCCCAAGTTCTAATTTAAATCAAGAAACTAATTAACTACCAATGGAAAATGCGATATAAAGCAAATATTTACTTGCCTTGTTGGATTAATAATTCAAAGTTTCTAAATCGTGTTGAATCTTCTTTTCTCCTCTTTACCTTTTCTTGTCTTCTCTAGGGTTCTCTCTCTCAACCTTTTATTTGGAATATGAAAGGTTAGGTGTCATCCACCTTTCCACACCTTTCAATGTCTTCTCAAAAACCTAATCCCGTTTTCCCCTTTAGTTTTGGGTATAAAATGACCTTCCTACCCTTATACGAGCCCTTTTATCTCTAAAAAGCCCCAGGACACAAACATAACCCTCGAGTACGTATTTAGGACTATTTCGACCCTTCTCGGATCACTAGTGCATTCGATAAGGTCATCCGAGTCACTCAAATCCAATTATACTACCTTATCATTAATTGGGTCCGGCACATGTGTACCTTACGCGTCACCCAAAAATTATAATGATCAGCCGATGTAACACCCTATCGACATATCACAATAAATTGTTGCTATCTCTCATACGCGACATATAATAATGCACATAACAATCTATTTACCACTCACAAGTAAATAAAAATTAGCAATAAACATTAATCCTTTATCTCGCTAATTAATATTTACTAAAAATCCAATTTAATTTTCCCCAATTAAATTAATAATACAAGTCACGCAGAAATTAAATAATAATAAAAGTATGGGGTATAACATTCTTTGTAACACCCGAGGAGGTGCTACTGAAAAATATTGATAAATTAGATAATGTTTAAAAAAAATATACCATTTAGATTCAGCATAATTGCAGAAGAATAAATATATTAATCAACTGAATAGAATGTCCCAATTTTATTAAATCTCAATTATTCTTTTATAAAACAATTCACGATAAACAAAGAGGTACAATTAAATTCAGAAAATGAATATCCAGAGCCTCTAAGGACGATACCAGTCCCAACGGTGACGTAAATATCCTTTTGCATAAAGCCTGTAATATGAAAAACTATGGGGGTGAGTGGGAAACTCAACACAACTCGTGTGTGCGTGCATCATATACATGAGTGTATGCAATATGAAAACTCAAGGTAAAATCTCAATAATTTAATCATAACAAATGATCTCACCACGTGCACTACACAATCTAAGACTCCATATCAAAATCCCCTCCACACATCCCATAGTACGGTATGGACTATCGTCCACTATCTAGTCATTAATCCTCGAAACAATCCAATGGCCATCAAAATAAATAACATAACTCGAGCACACAACCCATCATCATCTGGCATCACCACTATAAAATCTTGATCTCACTACTATAATAACACTTGTCATACTTACCAATCGGGGTCCATGGCCTAGTCGTTGAATAATACAAAAATCGTAGCCGATAACACACCCCATCCATCGGGTATTTTGGCTACGGAATGCCTATACATTCTCAAAAAATAATTATCATAATATCATTCTATCAATTAATATAAATTAATATAAATTTCAGATTTTATTCCTATAAATCAAGTGTGCATGTATTCTACACAATTTATGTAACCCAACATGTTTGTAAAACCAACTAGTTTCGTTACCCAAACTTCACGGCATGAAAATAACACATACAAAATGGGTGCAATAACGAATATAGTATACGAGTATATAAGACAAATAAATCTAACACATTGCGTGGATATAAAAATACAATCAAGGTTGAATATGTGTAGCCAATTAAATTAACAACATAAGAACAAAACTACCTCAAGCGAGTCAAAATCCACAATTACAGGCCTATTTTACAAACACCAAAAATCAGATCTAAACATTATTCAAATTATCAATCCGACTTTATATTTGTATTCTACACAAAATTGGATCAGGTATGTGTTTTGAGTTTTTCTCAAATCTCATCCGAAAGCACTCAAAAAGAAGATCTAAAAGACTCCAAACTCTCTTCTCTCATTTCTCTCGTTTTTGCCTCTTTTTGGCCTCTCCTTTTCAGCTATTTTTCCTTATGGTCAACCCTATTATTCCTCACAAAGCCTCTCCATCAAAACCTGGCTTGTAGCCTAAGGTAACGCATATATTTCCCTTAAATTCAAAATTGTCTACTTACATATTTAAACCATTATAAAATGTTTAAAAACCATTTAAATTTAAAATTTAAATGTTTGATTCGATTTTAAACCAAAATGAAGTGTTTTCAAATGTAATATCAATAAAAATATTTTTATTTAAGATGAAATACCTCATTACTCACCTATTCCAATACCGATCTGCCAATTATCTACTAAAATAAGATAAAAATTTCAGTATGGTTCATTCTTAGCATCACTATTGCAATCATAATATATATAAATAATACAAATAAAACCATACAATTAAAAAAATAATGAATAAGTCACCATGCATAAATAAATAATAAGAGTGAACCGAATAAACCATCGGTCACCAAATAAAACATCCATAGTATATAACTAAATAATAAAACCGAGTACAAAAATATAAATATCTGATAATAATATGAAATCCTATCCATTTACGGGCAACACTTCTAAAACTAAAATTGAAATGACAGATTTGATCTCGATGAAATAAGCCTAGGTATCTAAACAAAGATGTAGCATCCACAACTACTGCACGGAAAGAGTGAATATATTCCTTTGATCCCGACTGCAACAGAAGCACACATGGGGTATAAAAAGAAAGACAAAGAAAAAACAAAAACCTACGGGTCAAAGCTCGAAAAGTAGAAGATAATTTGAAAGTAGATAATTGTTTTAAATCGATTAAAATAATAGTGTATTACTTTCATAATTAATCGGTCGAACTCACTGGAGATAAAACTCACCTATCAAATATAGTGTGCACCTAACGTGTTCAATTATTGTAGTGACACACTTGCTAAAAAAACTAATTACGTGATACATAAAACATAGTTTCGCTTGTTCTATAAATAGATTCTTGCACTATATCATATAAACATGCATAGCACTTATGCATACCTCGTGTGTTATCCATCTCCAGACATCACGCCTCACATCTAGCCACCGAGTTAAAATCTTACCACCAATCCCAAACGAAAACACATACAATAAAGGTGGCCATAGACATACATCTAGGGTTGCAACAATATCACATGGCGCACAACCAGACTCAAGACCAACACCTATCCTCGCACACTAATAATTGTCATGCAATAGTCATATGCCCTGGCAAATCAATCCAATACTAGCTAAGCAATGCTAAAATGGACTGCCCACTACACGACCTTCTACGTTAACACTACTGAGTAGGTATGTTTAAATAAAATAGGTAGCATGCACACATACCACTACACCAAAAGCAGCAATTTGGCACACCCTGCTGTTAAAAATCTGGCACAGTTTTAAACCGTGCCAGATTCTGGCACGTTTTAATGACAATCCGGAACACTTTAAAACAGTGCCAAAATTAGGCACTGTTTTAAAGTGTGCCAAAATTGAGTACCCTTAATTAAAATATAAAAGCCCCTAAAAAAATTATTATGTTTACTTTCCCTCCTCTTTCCTCTCTTATCTTTCAATCTCCCGCTCCCCCCGACCCTCTCCCTCCCCTCACCCGCTTACCGTCTGCATCCCCTCCGTCCGACAAGGCTGAGACTACACACTCTCTCCCCTCTACTGCGACGAGTCTACACCTCCAGCCGCTCTGTCTACTGCGGCATCCAACCGCTCCGTCTATTGCGACATCCAGCCGCTCTGTCCGGCTATGGTAAGTCGCTCATACTGCGTTTTTTTTTTTGGTTTGCAGGTCGGGTTTGGCCCGGATATGGGGTAGCGGGTACTGGCGGTCGGGGGTTACGAACAGAAGGTAGGTGGGTTCCTGGGTGCGGTATCGTCGGAGGTAGCTTTGCCCGGTCAGAGGCAGAACGGTGTTGGTTTGAAACAGGGCCGGTGCGCGCCGGAGAAGGGGGTAAAGCAGGTCGCCGGTGGAGGGGGGCGACGAAGGGGGGTTGTGGCTATTCCGGCCGGAGATGGGTAAGGGGGTCCGGCGGGGTTAGCTGCAGACGGTTCGGGCCGTCGCCTGCTGGTCAAGGGTTGAGGGCTGGAATGGGGATCAGGTAGGGGTGTGTTTGGTTGGTTATGGGGTTATGAGAGAGAGTGAGAGATGGTGGGAAGAAGATGATGGGGATGGGTTTTGTGTGTGAGTGTGTAGGTGAGTATGGTGAGGGTGAATGTTTCTTAGGTATGTAAATGGGTGTAGAATAGTAGGGTGTGAGTGTGTATTTAATTTGGACCTTTAAATAAAATAACACCTCCTAAAAAAATAAAATAAAAACTTAAAATCTAATAAATGAATTAGGTTTTTCCAAAACCGTAGCCATGTAAATACCAAGCGAGGGACTCTCAATCGTAACATCTGATTTTCTTCTTTTGGGAGAGAATTCGGCAACCAGACCTACTGAGAGAGAAGGAAACCAAGAGTTTGGTCCAAGATGAGGGCTAAGGTAAGTCATAGTAATCTTGATTTCGATTGAGGAAATAGACATGAATATGCCGTGTTAGCAATTTTGAAATTGTTTAGTTATTTTTCTTTATGATTTTGTAGTGATACAGACATAGTGCCCCAATTCGCTGGGTAAGGTCTTCGCCCCCGCCCTCAATTCGAGAATTAGAGAGTTCGTTGCTAATTCAGGCGTAAGTCTCGCACTGAAACTTTTAAGTTGCAAGACATATTTCTAAATTTGAACACCTTAATGCATTTTATGTTTAAATTCATGTAAATTCATGTCGTCCTTGTGCTATATTTTTATTTCTTCAGCATGCTACTCCTCCTCAATCATGTATTTTATCCTGGGTGAGGAAGTGAAGCATGATGCATGTTGTGTATCGTGTTGGAGTTGACAAGTATGATATTGGATTTGGGTTTGGCCATTTTGGTATTGCCGTTGATGATGTAAGTTTCAGTTGAATTTTTATGTTGTTGATATATATTTAGTCTTACATTTTTCCCGTTGCAAGTGAACCTCCTTATGTTTATTTTATTTTTCAATCACATATACTTGAACATGCCTTACATTATGTGAATTTCATATTCTTAATCACTGCAAATTTTCCATTGATTGGCTACACAATCAATGGCTATGATCAAAATGAATGTGTATATTACATAAGATGTGTATAATACCTTCGTACCATATATATAGTCGCTACATGTAAATTGATTGTGTATATTACATGTAGCTATGATCAAAATGATTTAAGAATTTCCTGAGTTTAAGCCAGGTTATTACTCACGAGTTTAAGAATTTCATATGGAATGATTTGTGTTACAAGTAGCCTTATCAATATGAATAATTTGTTTCCCCTTACTTACAGGGGGATGTATGTATGTTGCGACCTGAGCCAGAAAGAGGAAGAATTTGAAGTTGTTGACGTGCCGTTAAAGTCTTTAGGCTTTGTTGAAATCGACACACCGATTCTACAGGTTTGTAAATTTCTTAATGTTTATGTTCGATTGATTCATCTTGTGGTTATAGTTATCTAATTAAAAGAGCTAGTAAGATTAGAGAACATACATGTTAAATAAAAAAATCACTTCCTTTTTTAGACAAATGAAAATGCTAACAATTATAATAAAAATTTGAAAATATTTAGATTAGGCTAATAATTGTAATGTAGATTAGGGTTGAAAACAAGCCGTTGAAAGGTGAAAACCCAAATCTGTAACTTGTAGGAACTGACCGCGTAGTCCCGGGTCTCCCGGTTTGAGAATAAGACGATAATTTGCAAAAATAAACACTTAAACTTAAAAACAAGCTGTTAAAGGGTGAAAACCCAAATCACCCCACAAACGACCCCGTAGGAGGCACGTACACCTCGCACGGGACCAATGTAACTTGTCGGAACTGACCGCGTATTCTCGGGTCTCCCGATTTGATAATATGACGATAATTTGTAAAAACCAGGACTTAAACTTAAAAACAAGCCGTTGAAGGGTGAAAACCCAAACCACCCCCCAAACGACCCCGTAGGGGGCACGAACACCTCGCACGGGACCAATGTAACTTGTTGGAACTGACCGCGTAGTCTCGGGTCTCCCGGTTTGACAATATGACGATAATTTGTAAAAATCAACACTTCAACTTAAAAATAAGCCGTTAAAGGGTGAAAACCCAAACCACCCACCAAACGACCCCGTAGGGGGCACGGACACCTCGCACGGGACCAATGTAACTTGTTGGAACTGACCGCGTAGTCCCGGGTCTCCCGGTTTGAGAGTAGGACGATAATTTACAAAAATCACACTTAGAGTTAAAAACATGTCGTTAAAGGGTGAAAATCCAAACCGTCCCCCAAACGACCTCGTAGGAGGCACGAACACCTCGCACGGGACCAATGTAACTTATAGGAACTGACCGCGTAGTCCCGGGTCTCCCGGTTTGAGAGTATGACGATAATTTGCAAAAATGACACTTATAATTAAAAACAGGCCGTTAAAGGGTGAAAACCCAAACCGGCCCCCAATCAACCCCGTAGGAGGCACGAACAACTCGCACGAGACCAATGTAACTTGTAGGAACTGACAGCGTAGTCCCGGGTCTCCCGATTTATGAATAGGATGATAATTTGCAAAAATCAACACTTAGACTTAAAAACATGCCGTTAAAGGCTGAAAACCCAAACCAGCCCCAAAACGACCCCGTAGGAGGCACGAACACCTCGCACGGGACCAATGTAACTTATAAGAACTGACCGCATAGTCCCGGGTCTCCCGGTTTGAGAGTATGATGATAATTTCCCAAAATCACACTTAATTAAAAACAAGCCGTCAAAGGGTGAAAACCCAAACCAACCCCCAAACGACCCCGTAGGAGGCACGAACACCTCGCACGGGACAAATGTAACTTGTAGGAACTGACCGCGCAGTCCCGGGTCTTCCAGTTTGAGAGTATGACGATAATTTGTAAAAATCACACTTAGGATTAAAAACAGGCCGTTAAAGGGTGAAAACCCAAACCGGCCCCCAATCGACCACGTAGGAGGCACGAACACCTCGCACGGGACCAATGTAACTTGTAGGAACTCACAGCGTAGTCCCGGATCTCCCGGTTTGTGAATAGGACGATAATTTGTAAAAATCAACACTTAAACTTAAAAACATGCCGTTAAAGGGTGAAAACCCAAACCGACCCCCAATCGACCCCGTACGAGGCACGAACACCTCGCACGGGACCAATGTAACTTATAGGAACTGGCAGCGTAGTCCCGGGTCTCCCGATTTGTGAATAGGATGATAATTTTCAAAAATCAACACTTAAACTTGAAAACATGCCGTTAAAGGGTGAAAACCCAAACCAACCCCCAACCGACCCCGTAGGAGGCACGAACACCTCGCACGGGGCCAATGTAACTTGTAGGAACTGACCGCGTAGTCCCAGGTCTCTCGGTTTGAGAGTATGACGATAATTTGCAAAAATCACACTTAGTTAAAAACATGCCGTAAAAGGGTAAAAACCAAAACGGGATCCTAAACGACCCCGTAGGAGGCACGAACACCTCGCACGGGACCAATGTAACTTATAGGAACTGACCTCGTAGTCCCGGGTCTCCCGATTTGTGAGTATGACGATAATTTGCAACAATCAGACTTAGAGTTAAAAACAGGCCGTTAAAGGGTGAAAACCCAAACCGGCCCGCAATCGACCCCGTAGGAGGCACGAACACCTCGCACGGGACCAATGTAACTTGTAGGAACTGACCGCATAGTCCCGGGTCTCCCGATTTCAGAGTATGACGATAATTTGCAAAAATCAACACTTAAGCTTAAAAACATGCCTTTAATGGGAGAAAACCAAAAACATCTCCCAAATGACCTCGTAGGAGGCATGAACACCTTGCACGGGACCAATGTATCTTGTAGGAACTGACCGCGTAGTCCCGAGTCTCCTGGTTTGAGAGTATGACGATAATTTGCAAAAATCATACTTAGAATTAAAAACAGGCCGTTAAAGGGTGAAAACCCAAACCGGCCCCCAATCGACCCCGTACGAGGCACGAACACCTCGCACGGGACCAATGTAACTTGTAGCAACTGACAGCGTAGACCCGGGTCTCCCGGTTTTTGAATAGGACGATAATTTGCAAAAATCAACACTTAAACTTAAAAACATGCCGTTAAAGGGTGAAAACCCAAACCAGCCCCCAAACGACCCTGTAGGAGGCACGAACACCTCGCACGGGACCAATGTAACTTGTAGGAACTGACAGCGTAGTCCTGGGTCTCTCTATTTGTGAATATGATGATAATTTGTTAAAATCAACTCTTAAACGTAAAAACAAGCCGTGAAAGGGTGAAAACCCGAACTAGCCCCCAAACGACCTCGTAGGACGAACGAACACCTCGCACGGGACCAATGTAACTTGTAGGAACTGACCGCGTAGTCTCGGGTCTCCCGATTTGAGAGTAAGACGATAATTTGCAAAAGTCAACACCTAAACTTGAAAACATGCCATTAAAGGGTGAAAACCCAAACTAGCCCCCAAACGACCCCGTAGGAGGCACGAACACCTCGCACGGGGCCAATGTAACTTGTAGAAACTGACCGCGTAGTCCCGGGTCTCCCAATTTGAGAGTATGACGATTATTTGCAAAAATCACACTTAGTTAAAAACATGCCGTTAAAGGGTAAAAAGCAAAACCGGACCCTAAACGACCCCGTAGGAGGCACGAACTTCTGGCACGGGACCAATATCACTTGTAGGAACTGACCGCGTAGTCCCGGGTCTCCCGGTTTGAGAGTATGACAATAATTTGCAAAAATCACACTTAGAGTTAAAAACAGGCCGTTAAAGGGTGAAAACCTAAACCGGCCCGCAATCGACCCCGTAGGAGGCATGAACACCTCGCACGGGACCAATGTAACTTGTAGGAACTGGTAGCTTAGTCCCGGATCTCCCGATTTGAGAGTATGACGATAATTTGCAAAAATCACACTTAGTTAAAAACATGCCGTTAAAGGGTAAAAACCAAAACCGGCCCCCAAACGACCCCGTAGGAGGCACGAACACCTCGCACGGGACCAATGTAACTTGTAGGAACTGACCGCGTAGTCCCGGATATCCCGATTTGAGAGTATGACGATAATTTTCAAAAATCACACTTAGAATTAAAAACAGGCCGTTAAAGGGTGAAAACCCAAACCGACCCCCAACCGACCCCGTAGGAGGCACGAACACCTCAGACGGGACCAATGTAACTTGTTGGAACTCACAGCGTAGACCCGGGTCTCCCAGTTTGAGAGTATGACGATAATTTGCAAAAATCACACTTAGTTAAAAACATGCCGTTAAAGGGTAAAAGCCAAAACCGGCCCACAAACGACCCCGTAGGAGGCACGAACACCTCGCATGGGACCAATGTAACTTTTAGGAACTGACTGCGTAGTCCCGGATATCCCGATTTGAGAGTATGACGATAATTTGCAAAAATCACACTTAGAGTTAAAAACAGGCCGTTAAAGGGTGAAAATCCAAACCGGCCCCCAATCGACCCCGTACGAGGCACGAACACCTCGCACGGGACCAATGTAACTTGTAGGAACTGGCAGCATAGTCCCGGGTCTCCCGGTTTGAGAGTATGACGATAATTTGCAAAAATCACACTTAGAGTTAAAAACAGGCCGTTAAAGGGTGAAAACCCAAACTGGCCCGCAATCGACCCCGTAGGAGGCACGAACACCTCGCACGGGACCAATGTAACTTGTAGGAACTGACCGCGTAGTCCCGTGTCTCCTGATTTGAGAGTATGATGATAATTTGCAAAAATCACACTTAGTCAAAAACATGCCGTTAAAGGGTAAAAACAAAAATCGGCCCCCAAACGACCCCGTAGGAGGCACGAACACCTCGCACGGGACCAATGTACCTTTTAGGACTTGACCGCGTAGTCCCGGATATCCCGATTTGAGAGTATGATGATAATTTGCAAAAATCACACTTAGAGTTAAAAACAGGCCGTTAAAGGGTGAAAATCCAAACCGGCCCCCAATCGACCCCGTAGGAGGCACGAACACCTCGCACGGGACCAATGTAACTTGTAGGAACTGGAAGCTTAGTCCCGGGTCTCCCGGTTTGAGAGTATGACGACAATTTGCAAAAATCACACTTAGAGTTAAAAACAGGCCGTTAAAGGGTGAAAACCCAAACTGGTCAGCAATCGACCCCGTAGGAGGCACGAACACCTCGCACGGGACCAATGTAACTTGTAGGAACTGACCGCGTAGTCTCGTGTCTCCCGATTTGAGAGTATGACGATAATTTGCAAAAATCAACAATTAAGCTTAAAAACATGCCGTTTAAGGGTGAAAACCAAAACCAACCCCCAAACGACCCCGTAGGAGGCACGAACACCTCGCACGGGACCAATGTAACTTGTAGGAACTGATCGCGTAGTCCCGAGTCTCCTGGTTTGAGAGTATGACGATAATTTGCAAAAATCACACTTAGAATTAAAAACAGGCCGTTAAAGGGTGAAAACCCAAACCGGCCCCCAATCGACCCCGTACGAGGCACGAACACCTCGCACGGGACCAATGTAACTTGAAGGAACTGACAGCGTAGACCCGGGTCTCCCAGTTTTTGAATTGGACGATAATTTGCAAAAATCAACACTTAAACTTAAAAACATGCCGTTAAAGTGTGAAAACCCAAACCAACCCCCAAACGACCCCGTAGGAGGCACGAACACCTCGCACGGGACCAATGTAACTTGTAGGAACTGACAGCGTAGTCCCGGGTCTCTCGGTTTGTGAATAGGACGATAATTTGCAAAAATCAACACTTAAACTTAAAAACAAGCCGTTAAAGGGTGAAAACCCGAACCAACCCCCAAACGACCCCGTAGGAGGCACGAACACCTCGCACGTGACCAATGTAACTTGTAGGAACTGATCGCGTAGTCTCGGGTCTCCCGATTTGAGAGTATGATGATAATTTTCAAAAATCAACACTTAAGCTTAAAAACATGCCGTTAGAGGGTGAAAACCAAAATCAGCCCCCAAACGACCCCGTAGGAGGCACGAACACCTCGCACGGGACCTATGTAACTTGTAGGAACTGACTGCGTAGTCCCGGGACTCCCGGTTTGAGAGTATGATGATAATTTTCAAAAAATAACACTTTGAATTAAAAACAGGTCGGTAAAGGGTGAAAACCCAAACCGCCCCCCAATCGACCCCGTAGGAGGCACGAACACCTCGCACGGGACCAATGTAACTTGTAGGAATTAACAGCGTAGTCCCGGGTCTCCAGATTTGTGAATATGACAATAATTTGCAAAAATCAACATTTAAACTTAAAAACATGCCGTTAAAGGGTGAAAACCCAAACCAGCCCCCAAATGACCCCGTAGGAGGCACAAACACCTCGCACGGACCAATGTAACTTGTAGGAACTGACCGTGTAGTCCTGGGTCTCCCGGTTTGAGAGTATGACGATAATTTACAAAAATCACACTTAGTTAAAAACTTACCGTCAAAGGGTAAAAACCAAAACCGGACCCTAAACGACCCCGTAGGAGGCACGAACTTCTGGCACGGGACCAATATCACTTGTAGGAACTGACCGCGTAGTCCCGGGTCTCCCAGTTTGAGAGTATGACGATAATTTGCAAAAATCACACTTAGAGTTAAAAACAGGCCGTTAAAGGGTGAAAACCTAAACCGGCCCGCAATCGACCCCGTAGGAGGCATGAACACCTCGCACGGGACCAATGTAACTTGTAGGAACTGGTAGCTTAGTCCCGGATCTCCCGATTTGAGAGTATGACGATAATTTGCAAAAATCACACTTAGTTAAAAACATGCCGTTAAAGGGTAAAAACCAAAACCGGCCCCCAAACGACCCCGTAGGAGGCACGAACACCTCGCACGGGACCAATGTAACTTGTAGGAACTGACCGCGTAGTCCCGGATATCCCGATTTGAGAGTATGACGATAATTTTTAAAAATCACACTTAGAATTAAAAACAGGCCGTTAAAGGGTGAAAACCCAAACCGACCCCCAACCGACCCCGTAGGAGGCACGAACACCTCAGACGGGACCAATGTAACTTGTAGGAACTCACAGCGTAGACCCGGGTCTCCCAGTTTGAGAGTATGATGATAATTTGCAAAAATCACACTTAGTTAAAAACATGCCGTTAAAGGGTAAAAGCCAAAACCGGCCCACAAACGACCCCGTAGGAGGCACGAACACCTCGCATGGGACCAATGTAACTTTTAGGAACTGACTGCGTAGTCCCGGATATCCCGATTTGAGAGTATGACGATAATTTGCAAAAATCACACTTAGAGTTAAAAACAGGCCGTTAAAGGGTGAAAATCCAAACCGGCCCCCAATCGACCCCGTACGAGGCACGGACACCTCGCACGGGACCAATGTAACTTGTAGGAACTGGCAGCATAGTCCCGGGTCTCCCGGTTTGAGAGTATGACGATAATTTGCAAAAATCACACTTAGAGTTAAAAACAGGCCGTTAAAGGGTGAAAACCCAAACTGGCCCGCAATCGACCCCGTAGGAGGCACGAACACCTCGCACGGGACCAATGTAACTTGTAGGAACTGACCGCGTAGTCCCGTGTCTCCTGATTTGAGAGTATGATGATAATTTGCAAAAATCACACTTAGTCAAAAACATGCCGTTAAAGGGTAAAAACAAAAATCGGCCCCCAAACGACCCCGTAGGAGGCACGAACACCTCGCACGGGACCAATGTACCTTTTAGGACTTGACCGCGTAGTCCCGGATATCCCGATTTGAGAGTATGATGATAATTTGCAAAAATCACACTTAGAGTTAAAAACAGGCCGTTAAAGGGTGAAAATCCAAACCGGCCCCCAATCGACCCCGTAGGAGGCACGAACACCTCGCACGGGACCAATGTAACTTGTAGGAACTGGAAGCTTAGTCCCGGGTCTCCCGGTTTGAGAGTATGACGACAATTTGCAAAAATCACACTTAGAGTTAAAAACAGGCCGTTAAAGGGTGAAAACCCAAACTGGTCAGCAATCGACCCCGTAGGAGGCACGAACACCTCGCACGGGACCAATGTAACTTGTAGGAACTGACCGCGTAGTCTCGTGTCTCCCGATTTGAGAGTATGACGATAATTTGCAAAAATCAACAATTAAGCTTAAAAACATGCCGTTTAAGGGTGAAAACCAAAACCAACCCCCAAACGACCCCGTAGGAGGCACGAACACCTCGCACGGGACCAATGTAACTTGTAGGAACTGACCGCGTAGTCCCGAGTCTCCTGGTTTGAGAGTATGACGATAATTTGCAAAAATCACACTTAGAATTAAAAACAGGCCGTTAAAGGGTGAAAACCCAAACCGGCCCCCAATCGACCCCGTACGAGGCACGAACACCTCGCACGGGACCAATGTAACTTGAAGGAACTGACAGCGTAGACCCGGGTCTCCCAGTTTTTGAATTGGACGATAATTTGCAAAAATCAACACTTAAACTTAAAAACATGCCGTTAAAGTGTGAAAACCCAAACCAACCCCCAAACGACCCCGTAGGAGGCACGAACACCTCGCACGGGACCAATGTAACTTGTAGGAACTGACAGCGTAGTCCCGGGTCTCTCGGTTTGTGAATAGGACGATAATTTGCAAAAATCAACACTTAAACTTAAAAACAAGCCGTTAAAGGGTGAAAACCTGAACCAGCCCCCAAACGACCCCGTAGGAGGCACGAACACCTCGCACGTGACCAATGTAACTTGTAGGAACTGATCGCGTAGTCTCGGGTCTCCCGATTTGAGAGTATGATGATAATTTTCAAAAATCAACACTTAAGCTTAAAAACATGCCGTTAGAGGGTGAAAACCAAAATCAGCCCCCAAACGACCCCGTAGGAGGCACGAACACCTCGCACGGGACCTATGTAACTTGTAGGAACTGACTGCGTAGTCCCGGGACTCCCGGTTTGAGAGTATGATGATAATTTTCAAAAAATAACACTTTGAATTAAAAACAGGTCGGTAAAGGGTGAAAACCCAAACCGCCCCCCAATCGACCCCGTAGGAGGCACGAACACCTCGCACGGGACCAATGTAACTTGTAGGAATTAACAGCGTAGTCCCGGGTCTCCCGATTTGTGAATATGACAATAATTTGCAAAAATCAACATTTAAACTTAAAAACATGCCGTTAAAGGGTGAAAACCCAAACCAGCCCCCAAATGACCCCGTAGGAGGCACAAACACCTCGCACGGACCAATGTAACTTGTAGGAACTGACCGTGTAGTCCTGGGTCTCCCGGTTTGAGAGTATGACGATAATTTACAAAAATCACACTTAGTTAAAAACTTACCGTCAAAGGGTAAAAACCAAAACCGGACCCTAAACGACCCCGTAGGAGGCACGAACTTCTGGCACGGGACCAATATCACTTGTAGGAATTGACCGCGTAGTCCCGGGTCTCCCGGTTTGAGAGTATGACGATAATTTGCAAAAATCACACTTAGTTAAAAACATGCCGTTAAAGGGTAAAAGCCAAAACCGGCCCACAAACGACCCCGTAGGAGGCACGAACACCTCGCATGGGACCAATGTAACTTTTAGGAACTGACTGCGTAGTCCCGGATATCCCGATTTGAGAGTATGACGATAATTTGCAAAAATCACACTTAGAGTTAAAAACAGGCCGTTAAAGGGTGAAAATCCAAACCGGCCCCCAATCGACCCCGTACGAGGCACGAACACCTCGCACGGGACCAATGTAACTTGTAGGAACTAGCAGCATAGTCCCGGGTCTCCCGGTTTGAGAGTATGACGATAATTTGCAAAAATCACACTTAGAGTTAAAAACAGGCCGTTAAAGGGTGAAAACCCAAACTGGCCCGCAATCGACCCCGTAGGAGGCACGAACACCTCGCACGGGACCAATGTAACTTGTAGGAACTGACCGCGTAGTCCCGTGTCTCCTGATTTGAGAGTATGATGATAATTTGCAAAAATCACACTTAGACTTGGAAACAGGCCATTAAAGGGTGAAAACCCAAATCAGCCCTAAAACGACCCCGTAGGAGGCACGAACACCTCGAACGGGACCAATGTAACTTGTAGGAACTCACCGCGTAGTAACGGGTCTCTCGGTTTGAGGGTATGATGATAATTTGCAAAAATCACACTTAGAGTTAAAAACAGGCCGTTAAAGGGTGAAAATCCAAACCGACCCCCAATCGACCCCGTAGGAGGCACGAACACCTCGCACGGGACCAATGTAACTTGTAGGAACTGGCAGCTTAGTCCCGGGTCTCCCGGTTTGAGAGTATGACGACAATTTGCAAAAATCACACTTAGAGTTAAAAACAGGCCGTTAAAGGGTGAAAACCCAAACTGGTCAGCAATCGACCCCGTAGGAGGCACGAACACCTCGCACGGGACCAATGTAACTTGTAGGAACTGATCGCGTAGTCTCGTGTCTCCCGATTTGAGAGTATGACGATAATTTGCAAAAATCAACAATTAAGCTTAAAAACATGCCGTTTAAGGGTGAAAACCAAAACCAACCCCCAAACGACCCCGTAGGAGGCACGAACACCTCGCACGGGACCAATGTAACTTGTAGGAACTGACCGCGTAGTCCCGAGTCTCCTGGTTTGAGAGTATGACGATAATTTGCAAAAATCACACTTAGAATTAAAAACAGGCCGTTAAAGGGTGAAAACCCAAACCGGCCCCCAATCGACCCCGTACGAGGCACGAACACCTCGCACGGGACCAATGTAACTTGAAGGAACTGACAGCGTAGACCCGGGTCTCCCAGTTTTTGAATTGGACGATAATTTGCAAAAATCAACACTTAAACTTAAAAACATGCCGTTAAAGTGTGAAAACCCAAACCAACCCCCAAACGACCCCGTAGGAGGCACGAACACCTCGCACGGGACCAATGTAACTTGTAGGAACTGACAGCGTAGTCCCGGGTCTCTCGGTTTGTGAATAGGACGATAATTTGCAAAAATCAACACTTAAACTTAAAAACAAGCCGTTAAAGGGTGAAAACCTGAACCAGCCCCCAAACGACCCCGTAGGAGGCACGAACACCTCGCACGTGACCAATGTAACTTGTAGGAACTGATCGCGTAGTCTCGGGTCTCCCGATTTGAGAGTATGATGATAATTTTCAAAAATCAACACTTAAGCTTAAAAACATGCCGTTAGAGGGTGAAAACCAAAATCAGCCCCCAAACGACCCCGTAGGAGGCACGAACACCTCGCACGGGACCTATGTAACTTGTAGGAACTGACTGCGTAGTCCCGGGACTCCCGGTTTGAGAGTATGATGATAATTTTCAAAAAATAACACTTTGAATTAAAAACAGGTCGGTAAAGGGTGAAAACCCAAACCGCCCCCCAATCGACCCCGTAGGAGGCACGAACACCTCGCACGGGACCAATGTAACTTGTAGGAATTAACAGCGTAGTCCCGGGTCTCCCGATTTGTGAATATGACAATAATTTGCAAAAATCAACATTTAAACTTAAAAACATGCCGTTAAAGGGTGAAAACCCAAACCAGCCCCCAAATGACCCCGTAGGAGGCACAAACACCTCGCACGGACCAATGTAACTTGTAGGAACTGACCGTGTAGTCCTGGGTCTCCCGGTTTGAGAGTATGACGATAATTTACAAAAATCACACTTAGTTAAAAACTTACCGTCAAAGGGTAAAAACCAAAACCGGACCCTAAACGACCCCGTAGGAGGCACGAACTTCTGGCACGGGACCAATATCACTTGTAGGAATTGACCGCGTAGTCCCGGGTCTCCCGGTTTGAGAGTATGACGATAATTTGCAAAAATCACACTTAGAGTTAAAAACAGGCCGTTAAAGGGTGAAAACCTAAACCGGCCCGCAATCGACCCCGTAAGAGGCATGAACACCTCGCACGGGACCAATGTAACTTGTAGGAACTGGTAGCTTAGTCCCGGATCTCCCGATTTGAGAGTATGACGATAATTTGCAAAAATCACACTTAGTTAAAAACATGCCGTTAAAGGGTAAAAACCAAAACCGGCCCCCAAACGACCCCGTAGGAGGCACGAACACCTCGCACGGGACCAATGTAACTTGTAGGAACTGACCGCGTAGTCCCGGATATCCCGATTTGAGAGTATGACGATAATTTTCAAAAATCACACTTAGAATTAAAAACAGGCCGTTAAAGGGTGAAAACCCAAACCGACCCCCAACCGACCCCGTAGGAGGCACGAACACCTCAGACGGGACCAATGTAACTTGTAGGAACTCACAGCGTAGACCCGGGTCTCCCAGTTTGAGAGTATGACGATAATTTGCAAAAATCACACTTAGTTAAAAACATGCCGTTAAAGGGTAAAAGCCAAAACCGGCCCACAAACGACCCCGTAGGAGGCACGAACACCTCGCATGGGACCAATGTAACTTTTAGGAACTGACTGCGTAGTCCCGGATATCCCGATTTGAGAGTATGACGATAATTTGCAAAAATCACACTTAGAGTTAAAAACAGGCCGTTAAAGGGTGAAAATCCAAACCGGCCCCCAATCGACCCCGTACGAGGCACGAACACCTCGCACGGGACCAATGTAACTTGTAGGAACTAGCAGCATAGTCCCGGGTCTCCCGGTTTGAGAGTATGACGATAATTTGCAAAAATCACACTTAGAGTTAAAAACAGGCCGTTAAAGGGTGAAAACCCAAACTGGCCCGCAATCGACCCCGTAGGAGGCACGAACACCTCGCACGGGACCAATGTAACTTGTAGGAACTGACCGCGTAGTCCCGTGTCTCCTGATTTGAGAGTATGATGATAATTTGCAAAAATCACACTTAGACTTGGAAACAGGCCATTAAAGGGTGAAAACCCAAATCAGCCCTAAAACGACCCCGTAGGAGGCACGAACACCTCGAACGGGACCAATGTAACTTGTAGGAACTCACCGCGTAGTAACGGGTCTCTCGGTTTGAGGGTATGATGATAATTTGCAAAAATCACACTTAGAGTTAAAAACAGGCCGTTAAAGGGTGAAAATCCAAACCGACCCCCAATCGACCCCGTAGGAGGCACGAACACCTCGCACGGGACCAATGTAACTTGTAGGAACTGGCAGCTTAGTCCCGGGTCTCCCGGTTTGAGAGTATGACGACAATTTGCAAAAATCACACTTAGAGTTAAAAACAGGCCGTTAAAGGGTGAAAACCCAAACTGGTCAGCAATCGACCCCGTAGGAGGCACGAACACCTCGCACGGGACCAATGTAACTTGTAGGAACTGATCGCGTAGTCTCGTGTCTCCCGATTTGAGAGTATGACGATAATTTGCAAAAATCAACAATTAAGCTTAAAAACATGCCGTTTAAGGGTGAAAACCAAAACCAACCCCCAAACGACCCCGTAGGAGGCACGAACACCTCGCACGGGACCAATGTAACTTGTAGGAACTGACCGCGTAGTCCCGAGTCTCCTGGTTTGAGAGTATGACGATAATTTGCAAAAATCACACTTAGAATTAAAAACAGGCCGTTAAAGGGTGAAAACCCAAACCGGCCCCCAATCGACCCCGTACGAGGCACGAACACCTCGCACGGGACCAATGTAACTTGTAGGAACTGACAGCGTAGACCCGGGTCTCCCAGTTTTTGAATTGGACGATAATTTGCAAAAATCAACACTTAAACTTAAAAACATGCCGTTAAAGTGTGAAAACCCAAACCAACCCCCAAACGACCCCGTAGGAGGCACGAACACCTCGCACGGGACCAATGTTACTTGTAGGAACTGACAGCGTAGTCCCGGGTCTCTCGGTTTGTGAATAGGACGATAATTTGCAAAAATCAACACTTAAACTTAAAAACAAGCCGTTAAAGGGTGAAAACCCGAACCAGCCCCCAAACGACCCCGTAGGAGGCACGAACACCTCGCACGTGACCAATGTAACTTGTAGGAACTGATCGCGTAGTCTCGGGTCTCCCGATTTGAGAGTATGATGATAATTTTCAAAAATCAACACTTAAGCTTAAAAACATGCCGTTAGAGGGTGAAAACCAAAATCAGCCCCCAAACGACCCCGTAGGAGGCACGAACACCTCGCACGGGACCTATGTAACTTGTAGGAACTGACTGCGTAGTCCCGGGACTCCCGGTTTGAGAGTATGATGATAATTTTAAAAAAATCACACTTTGAATTAAAAACAGGTCGGTAAAGGGTGAAAACCCAAACCGCCCCCCAATCGACCCCGTAGGAGGCACGAACACCTCGCACGGGACCAATGTAACTTGTAGGAGTTAACAGCGTAGTCCCGGGTCTCCCGATTTGTGAATATGACAATAATTTGCAAAAATCAACATTTAAACTTAAAAACATGCCGTTAAAGGGTGAAAACCCAAACCAGCCCCCAAATGACCCCGTAGGAGGCACAAACACCTCGCACGGACCAATGTAACTTGTAGGAACTGACCGCGTAGTCCTGGGTCTCCCGGTTTGAGAGTATGACGATAATTTACAAAAATCACACTTAGTTAAAAACTTACCGTCAAAGGGTAAAAACCAAAACCGGACCCTAAACGACCCCGTAGGAGGCACGAACTTCTGGCACGGGACCAATATCACTTGTAGGAACTGACCGCGTAGTCCCGTGTCTCCCGGTTTGAGAGTATGACGATAATTTGCCAAAATCACACTTAGAGTTAAAAACAGGCTGTTAAAGGGTGAAAACCCAAACTGGCCCGCAATCGACCCCGTACGAGGCACGAACACCTCGCACGGGACCAATGTAACTTGTAGGAACTGACCGCGTAGTCCCGGGTCTTCCGGTTTGAGAGTGTGACGATAATTTGTAAAAATCACACTTAGAATTAAAAACATGCCGTTAAAGGGTGAAAACCCAAACCGGCCCACAATCGATCCCGTAGGAGGCACGAACACCTCGCACGGGACCAATGTAACTTGTAGGAACTCACAGAGTAGTCCCGGGTCTCCCGATTTGAGAGTATGACGATAATTTGCAAAAATCACACTTAAACTTAAAAACATGCCGTTAAAGGGTGAAAACCCAAACCGGCCCCCAATCGACCCCGTAGGAGGCACGAACACCTCGCACGGGACCAATGTAACTTGTAGGAACTGACAGCGTAGTCCCGGGTCTCTCGGTTTGTGAATAGGATGATAATTTGCAAAAATTAACACTTAAACTTAAAAACATGCCGTTAAAGGCTGAAAACCCAAACCAGCCCCCAAACGACCCCGTAGGAGGCACGAACACCTCGCACGGACCAATGTAACTTGTAGGAACTGACCGCGTAGTCCTGGGTCTCTCGGTTTGAGAGCATGACGATAATTTGCAAAAATCACAGTTAGTTAAAAACATGCCGTTAAAGGGTAAAAACCAAAACCGGTCCCCAAACGACCCCTTAGGAGGCACGAACACCTCGCACGGGACCAATGTAACTTGTAGGAACTGATTGCGTAGTCCCGGGTCTCCCGGTTTGAGAGTATGACGATAATTTCCCAAAATCAACACTTAGAATTAAAAACAGGCCGTTAAAGGGTGAAAACCCAAATCGGCCCCCAATCGACCCCGTAGGAGGCACGAACACCTCGCACGGGACCAATGTAACTTGTAGTAACTGACAGCGTAGTCCCGGGTCTCCCGATTTGAGAGTATGAGGATAATGTGCAAAAATCAACACTTAATCTTAAAAACATGTCGTTAAAGGGTGAAAACCCAAACCGCCCCCAAACGACCCCGTAGGAGGCACGAACACCTCGCACAGGACCAATGTAACTTATAGGAACAGACCGCGTAGTCTCGGGTCTCCTGGTTTGAGAATATGACGATAATTTGCAAAAATAACACTTAGTTAAAAACAAGCCGTCAAAGGGTGAAAATCCAAACCAACCCCCAAACGATCACGTAGGAGGCACGAACACCTCGAACGGGACCAATGTAACTTGTAGGAACTGACCGCGTAGTCCCGGGTCTCCCGATTTGTGAGTATGTCGATAATTTCCACTCATATATGTAATTTTTTTATTTTGAGTATTTTTTTTGGTAAATTATTGGGTTACTAATATAGTATCTTTTTTGTATTATATTTTTTTTGCAGGATAACAGTTTATCGTTGGATTTTATTCACGTGGAACACACAAAGAACTCAATGGTTTACAACAAGGGGTTTATTAATGATTTCATTTTTTTGTGTCATGACCTTACGGTCTTTTGTTGTTTTATTATCGACTTTTATGGCCATGAGGGCTTTTGTAAGTTATTTGTTATATTTTGTGGCCGTGCGGGCTTTATGTTAGGCAGGTTTTGTATTAACAGGTTTTGGAATATGAATATCCAGAAAATAGAGGAAACTCTGCCCAATTTTTTTGGGCCTGTGAACTGTTAAAGACTTGTAATATTTTGAAGTTTGTATGTACATTTGTTTATTAATAACGTGCAATATTATTAATTTGTGAATTTTGTGTTTTCAAATAATTATTATTTTTTTAAATAAAAAAATTTGGCACAGTTCAAAACCGTGGCAAAGGTGTATCATATTTTGGCACGGTTTTGAACTGTGCCAATTTTTTTTAAATTGTGCTGAATCTGGCACAATTAAAAACTGTGCCAAAAGTGTGCCAGAAATATCAAATTCTGGTACGGTTTAAAAGTGTGCCAGAAGTGTTCCTGTTTGGATGAATCTGGCACAGTTAAAAACTGTGCCAAAAGTGTGCCAGGAATATCAAATTCTGGCACGGTTTAAAAGTGTGCCAGAAGTGGTCCTGTTTGGCCGAATCTGGCACAGTTAAAAACTGTGCCAAAAGTGTGCCAGAAATATCAAATTCTGGCACGGTTTAAAAGTGTGCCAGAAGTGTTCCTGTTTGGCCAAATCTGGCACACTTTTGAACCGTACCAGAAAAAAATTTCCATTTTGGAACACCTGGTTCTGGCACAGTTCAAAACCGTGCCAGATTCCTGTTTTTGGTGTAGTGTACATATGTATACATGTCACTCTATTATGTATAATTAGTAAGTACCAAACTAATATGGATATCCCACAGCGTACGGTTTACCCGTCTTGAAGTTTGATCCCAACTTTTCGATTAATATATGAAAATCACTCACTTAGATCCTCGATTCTCCTCACTTGAACCCATATAAAAGTCGGTCTGCCAAGCGAACCGGTTAGATTTGCTGGCCTACCCATATTTTGTTATTGCATTGTTTTGACCCGTTAGAGCTTAGGAAATGAGTGTAAGGGTTTTGGGGGTAGAGTGGGAATACTGGAGTATATTTATAGGGTTTGGTATGTGTGTTAGGCCAACGGATAAATTGGTTCAGGTGAGACAAACCAAGAAATCAAGTGAGTAAACAAATTTAAAAAATAAGAAAAATACGAAATATGATCCCACGCCTTCGTAATTTGATTCTGCACAACCTTATTCAACTTCTAAAAGCGAATTGATTCAGTTTTATGAACATCTTCTTCCTCGAATTTTCTCCTCCAAAACCCTTCAATGGAGGTTTCTATCCACTTCAAACACAAAAATTAAGTATTACAACATTAGCCTAATATTTTAAAGGCATTCTAATACAAAACTAACCCCAAATCCGAAATCAAATCTTAGGATTTTAAATCAAACTTCCAGTTAATTCAACACATAATTTTTCCCAAATTAATTATTAAAATCCAAAATTTGTTTACAAGTTCTACATGTTCATCAATTTAATTCCCATAATATAATTCAAATTTCAAGTATGATGATCTCCATTAATGATTCATTCATAAACCGTTATCTTTTATCATTAAATCTTTATGTCAACTAAAAAAGTTTCAATCTTCAACATCTTAATTTTCAGATTTCGACCTCTAATCATAAAAATAAATAAATACTATCAAATTGTGACACAAGCAAGTATCTACTTGCCTTGGTGGATTACAATTCGAAGTCTCCTACGAATTTGATGACAGGTGGAGTCATATTTCTTCTCCTTTCCAAGTTTCCTCCTCTTTTCTTCTTCTTTTTTATTTTCTAAGGATCTCTCTCTCTCTCTCTCAAACCCTTGTGTAAAATACGGATATAAAGTTAGATATTATCATGATCGTATAATTACTGTTGAGTAATGAGGCTCCCATTCATTCCATTTGTAGGGGAATAGGTGTGGACATTAGGATGCTTTTTTTCAGCTGATATTCTCTTTTCAGTGATGTGTGAGTATGATGTTATCTTATGTATGGACCGATTAGCGATGGTTAGAGAGGTTACTATTAAAGGGAAGGATATGCTTCTTGTGGAGATGCCTCGTCCCGAGGGAGGGTCGAGCATGAATTTATATTATATTGACGATGAAACTTCAAAAAGTATAGTTTTATCGTTATATTTGACACTTGCATTTTAGTACTTTAGTGATGCGATTCAGGGAAGACTGGGGTTACAGTCGACACGAGAGATAGAGTTGTGATTGACTTAGAACCAAGGACTTGGTGATATTACGACCACCGTATTCTATAAGTCCTTTAGATATGTGGGAGTTAAGAGATAAGATTTATTAGATTTTTTATTAGGGTTTTTTGGTGCCCCAATACTGTGTTTTGGGCCTATGGATATCCATAACCGACAAAGATAGGTAATATTGTATCAGGACGGTTCCTTGTTTTTATTTTTCATGTTAGACATCCCACACATGAATCTTAGCAACTGTCGAGAGTGGGGAGACATTTGGGCTGTAGGGAAATAATTTAGTACGTTATTCATTACATTTGTAGATAAAATGCTTTGAGCAAAGAGATATTACATGATTTAAGGCCAACGGAGCTAAGTAGTGCTCTGTAGAGGTCATCGAGGAATGTTTGCACCACTAATTGAATAGGTGGGGAAATCTCATGAAGATTTGAGTCCCGATTAGTAGGGTAATCGAGTATAACTTTACTGTATGATCATGCAGGGAATGTGTGGTTAATTTTGGTGGATGTGGGATGCTTTGTGGTATTTTTGCATGTATGCACGTGTTATAGGGTATATGGGCGCCTTAGTCAGTCCATTATTTACCATTACTTGGTAAATGCTAATGTGGTGGAAGATACGTCGAGCCATATTCCCTCAACTCCGTTCGTAGCAATGTGAAAGACGAAGTGGGATGAACACCTTTAGGAGGAGGAGATAGTCCAGCCTATATGGAAGTGATGACTATCACACCTAAGATCATTTTAAGGGTTGTCAATGTTCAACTAGGAAATCCATTTTATCAGGAAAGAATTTAACAGTCATAGGTAGGTGGAGCGGAGTCTTGCTCACGCAGTTCTGGGTGTGGCTTACACTTCAATGGAAGGTTAATAGTCCCAGGAAATGAGGCCCTACAGTGTGAGATTATGGAGGGGACACATGGGTCACAATTTGTGGTGTATTCCATAGGGGATAGGATGTGCGAGATATTGAGGAGCCAGAATTTGTGGGTCAGAGTGGAACGAGACAAAGTAGAGTTTGTCTCCAAGTGAACCACCTATCAGATGGTGAAGGTTGATCATGAGTCACCAACCGAGGTTTCGTAGACATTGGGAATTCTAGTATGGAAATGGGAGTGTATATCGATAGATTTCATTTTAGGGTTACCATTTTCATGAAGGGACATGATTCCATCCGAGTTATTGGGATCGATTACCAAGGTTTAACAATTCTTATCGGTTTGAGTGGATTACATAATGGGACAGTATGCATTGTTTCTTACAGCAGAGATAGTGAGATTACGTGGGGTGAATCTTAACATTATTTTAGATGAGGATAAGATATTTATTTCTCATATTAGGTAGATTTTTTTAGAGGAAATAGGGATGTAATTGCATTTGAACATGACGTATCACCCGTAGATCAATGGTCAGGCGAAGAGGGTGAATGAGATGTTTGAGGAGATGCTGAGGATTTGTATTGTGGATTTTAGGGGTAGTTGGAGCAGTATTTACCTATGGTGGATTTTGTGTACAACAACTCATGCCAGTTTATTATTGGCATGTTATTTGAGGCTTTTTATGGGAAACCTTGTCATTTTCCCTCTTGTTGGTTAGAGGTGGGGGACAAAAAACTACTCTAGTTGAATTTTGTTTCGGAAATATCAATGAAGATAGAGTTGATTATGAGTCGCATTCGAGTATCTCAGGACAAGGAAAAGAGTTACATCGATCTAAATTTGAGATTTGTAGAGTTTTACGTGGGTTTTCATGTGTCAGTGCAGGTATCTCTCATAAAGGTTGTGACGTGGTTCAAAAAGAATGGGAAGTTTGCACCTAGGTATTTGGGGCCTTTTCCCATTATCGGATGGTGGGTCATGTTGCGTATAGACTCACCTTACCAAAGAAATTGCAGTGGATTCTTGATGCGTTTCGTGTGTCATCATCGAGGCGGTATCTCAGGGATGACGTAGTATATGGTCATATAATGTTAATGCAGATTGAATTACAGCTGAATATTTTATATGAAGAGTGATGTGTTGACACTTTTGGGCCATATTTAGCTGAAGCTTTATCAAAGGTTGTACAATTAGTATGTGTATATTGGGGGACACCACGATGTTACCGAGTCAGGCATAGGAGCGCGAGGATGACATATGGGAAAAGTATTTAAAGCCTTGTGGAAGTTATTAGGGGGGAGAATGTAATACCCCGTACTTTTTTTTATTATTATTATTATTATTATTATTATTATATTTTCGTATGAAAATATTATCAATTTAATTGGGGAAAATTAAATTAAATTTTTAGTAAATATCAACTACTGAGATAAAGGATTAATATTTATTTTTAATTTTGATTTAGTTGTGTGCAATAAGTAAATAGTTATGTGCATTATTATATGTCGAGTATGAGTAATAGCAACAGTTTATTATGATATGTCGATAGGGTGTTACATCAGCGGATCAATTTAATGTACGGGCGAAATGTAGGGTACACATGTGTCGAACTCGGTTAATGAAAAGTTTGAAAAAATTGAGTTAGGTGACTCAGATGACCTTTTCAAGTGCACCGGTGATCTTGAAAGGGTCGAAATAGTAAAACATAGGTACCCGAGTGTTGTGCTTGGGTTCCTGGTTGCTCTCTAAAGAGTGTTTGATTCAAGTGCAAATCTTTCACAACAAGTAGTAACTGGGCAAGATCGGGATCGTATTCATCAGGGATTGAATGCTCCTAGGAGAAAAAGATTAGGATAAAGTATATTCTCTAAACATCAAAACGTTAAAGTGTAAAAGATAATTTGTTGTTTGAAGTGGTGAGATTGAGTAACCTTTATACTAAACCGTGTTTAATTAATAAAGAATAATTTAACTATGGAGATAAACTGAAACAAACTAAGATAAGCTTAAGTTCAAGAGATAAAAGGGATTAAGGATCATTCTCCCACCTTGGATTCGCTACGAGGAGATGATAGGATATGGTTCAAATTAATTTCTAATCGAGCATAACTAATTAAGTCCGAACATCAACCATGTAGAGACAAAACTCATCAATGGAGGATTAGGGGTTAATTAGTTATTGCTATATGGGCTGGTTGTGTAATAAAGCATAAAACACTACCCTTTCTTGACATGGGAAGTTAAGAGACTAGGATACTCCAAAATCAATGCATGAAGTTCGATTAGAGCAATTATAAACCAAACCCTAAATTTGAAGTTCAAGTATCCAAGGTGGGATCATGATCCTCAACCATAAGTTTAGCTACTCATCATGAAAACTAAGCTACACATGCAAAAGAACAACATACTTATGTAAACCATTTAGTTAAACACTAGACAATACAATCGATGGCAATATATGCAATTTAAAGCTAAGAGAACAAGTAAAGAAGAAGTAAATGAACCTTCCTTGCATTAACAACAACAAACTAGTACATAATCAATGCTTCACATATAGGAAAGAGCAAGAAATAATCTTAACCTAGGAGAGATAAGAGATAGTTTCTAAATTTGGAAACTTTCTAAGTATAAAACTATCTTCAAATGAAGGAAAACTAAGGGATAAATATCACCAAAAATCTATCGAAAATGGCAAACTAGTAATAAGGAGAAAGCTAAGACTGTAGAACCAAATTGATTCAGGTGAGAGTAAATCGATTCGAATGAGGGAAAAGGTGCACTGTTTTTAACCGAATCGATTTGTCTGAGTCTGAATCGATTTGGACCTGCTCTCAAAATGGGGATGGGCTGTAATGGATTCCTTTTTCCCAAGTTTCACATAATTATCTGTAACTTCTTCGTTCGAGCCCGAATTCATGTTTTGTCAGAGGCCGTGAAAAGATGAATCGAAGGACTTCAACTTTCATGAAGAGATCGGGGCTAAAACCCGAATGTTGAATTTACTAAAATTCCCCTGAAGATGTAAATGTCGAAGGAACTTTTCGGGGACTCAAACAAACTTCATAACTTGCATTCCCTAAACCTACAAAAGCTCAATCAAGGCACACACAATATATATATATATATATATGTGTGTGTGTGTGTGTGTGTGTGCCCGTGCCTGAAGGCATGCCAGAAAATTTTCAAAGTATATAATTGAGAAACGGAGAAAAACTACCAAAGTACATAATCGTAAAATGGCAAAATTTTACAAAGTGCATAATTACAAAACGGAAAAAAAATTTCGCTCCCTAACCAAACAACGTAATTTAAAAAAATATTCATAATCTTTTCTGTTTATATGACTATCAACAATGCTTAATAAATAACAAATAATCCAACAACATTCAAAAGTATTCATCGTTGATAGGACATACGTCATATTTAATTCACAATAGATAAACAATTTTTTAGAGTTATATGATGTCGTGTGACGTTGTGTTCATAAGTAATGTTATCATGTATTATCGTTTTAGTCATGTTTAAATTGGGTGTGAAAATTGGATATGAAAATTGTTAACCGTGTCAAAATTGGGTATCAAAATTGTCTTATATTTGCATTTAAATTGGATCTCAAAAGTTTTACCATCATTTTAGTTGCGCATTTTCATGTTAAATTGGGTCTCAAAAGTGTTATCATCATTTTAGTCATATATTTTCATGTTAAATTAAGTGTCAAAATTGTCAATCGTGTTAGTCGTGTCATGTGTTCGTATTTTCCCAAAACATATCAATTAAAAATCCCAACAAAATATGCGCATCAATTTTGAGATGGATCTAAAAAATTCTTATGCACCCTCATTTGTTGAAGAAAATGTTATTTTGTGGTCAATTCGTCAAAACATTATGCACAACTCAAAGGCCATTTGGTTCAATCTGAAATATATTTTGAAATATGATTATACTTATAAAAAATAACGCAATGAGTGTTTTAATTCGTGAGATAATTAAACATAGATCCATCACAAAAATTTATGCCTAGGGTTTACCAAATCTGTAAAAACAATTCACGTAGATGAGATATTTAAAACCTCCATGGCTCAAATTAGACAAAATAAACACTAATTTGTAAAAATAAATCGGTAAAACATAATCGATACCACCTATCAATTTGTATTTGTAGATATTACAATTGATATACGACTGAAAATGGATAAAAAATTGAAAATAAAAAAATATGCCTCATTCTTAAATCATGTCAATTATCTGTTAATCATAAATCCACTAATACTATTTCAGACGTTCACGCAATTACAGTGCTTATTTCAAGAACAATGCAAAAATTTGAAAAATAAATGGTATTACTTTATATAAAAGAAATCATAGAGCTTATGGTACAATTATCTCTTCCACTACCTTTGTTTCCTAAAATTGTAAATGTAGAGTCCTAATTCTATATCGAGATGCTTTTATCCCAAAACTCAAAAAGTACATATTTGGGATGTTTAAGCAGTGTGATGTTTTCCAACACTTCAAATCTATCTATTGTGTCTTCTCATTCAAAAAGAAGTTGTTCAAAACCCACGTCGTCATAAAAAAATCATGTCCTTCATTTCAAAGAATTGGAAGATTCTTGATCTTCTTGATATTGTCTTCAGTGTTTATTGTCAGCTCCCTAAACTTCAACTGCAAAAAAATAGCACACAAACAGATATGAGGACACAAACAATTAAATTCATGTTACATTAACATGTCATGTATAAATTATATTACAGAACCACCCTTAATATCTCCCCTATCCAAACCATATTCAATTTTCATACCAATTGTCTAAATGAGAAATATGCACACTAACCTCATTACTTAAACCATCACGCACATACTTTCAATCGAGTTTCCAGAATATTTTCAATCGAGTGTCAAACAACCAAAAAAACAAAGATAGATGAATCTGTAAGAGATAAGAAGAAAATCATAGCATGTAAATAGAGAAAAAAATTTGACACTCCAGGAACACGCAAAAGAACTAATTGAACTACGTGTTTCAACCCCATGACATAATATAATCTACCTTCCTCAGTAGCCTCCTCTAGTGAACGATTTAACTGCATTGTTTCCCAACTCCAACAATAACTACTCTTGTATGGAGGTGAAATTGAAGGAACAAACATATATGAATGTCTGTGATTAAATTTTCCGAAGAAGATCTGAAATGAGCAAACATAAATGAAGATCTGAAATGATCTTAAATGAAGGAACAAACGTAAATGAAGACCTGAAATGATCTTAAATGAAGGTCAATTAAGATCAAGATCAATATAAAATAAATTATACATAAAACCTAATGAGTATAAACAATTAAAAAACCCTGAAATCTAGCCTTCGCGGTGCTCTAATACTGAGAGATCAAAGAAAGGGGCATTGGGTTTTATCAAGAAGGTAAGAACAAATATTAATAACACTAAAATAACAGTTGCAAAACCCATGCTTAGATTATAGTACTCTGACTCGTAGAATTTAAACTCTATAACATTATGCTTATTCTTATAATCATGTAACATGATTGCACAAACTGATTGAAAAAAATAGTTCAAAACATTCTGTAGAAATAGGTATAGAAAAGATGTATGGTTTTGAGAATATGTATAACCAAGTAGCAGTAGAGGTACCATATGATATAATTAATTTGTGCAACAATAGGTAGCAACGATGTGTGGTTTTGAGAATATGTATACCACAAACACCAACGATGTAAACCAAAATATATATACAAATCAACAACGATGTATACATACCAAAATATCAGCAACGGTTCATACTGCTTGTAAAAAAAGGGACTCTCCATAGCAGATCATTTATAGAAGTGTTGCTTGTAAAAAATGGTTCATACTTCTTAGACATTCAACATTTACTGTATAAAAAAAGAGATTAGCAATAAAAGTACAGTAGAACCGTGGTTGTTGTACACATTGAGAACTATAAATGTATTCAACATTTATAGCAGAGCATGGCGAACTATTGTTCGCAATAGTTCCAAACAAAAAATACCTCATAATCAAACCACATTATGTAAAGCACGTTCTGCTATTCGAAAAGCCCCATAATTAGTAGAAAAACTAAAAAAACGCAGTACGTAAAGATGTTGCTCTATTCCAAAAGCCCCATAATTAGTGTAAAAAGTACAAAAACATTATCTCCAAAATAAAGAGGTGGGGTGAACAAACCAAATTAAGAACAATAAAAAGCGTAAGTGATTGATAAATATGTACTAAGTGATTGGTAAATATGTACTAAGTGATACACTTTGTCCTGCAAAGTAAATTAGATCGAAAAAAATCAAAGCACCACAGTGTTGTCAGTGTTCTCTTCGGCATCACTTCTTTGTGGATTCGAATCTACCACACACAAAGACGTGAGTTCAACAGTGTTTCCAAATGTCATATGACCCAACTTGGGTTTCCAACCGTGAATTCAATACGCCATGCCACTTGTATTGCCCACATCACGTCTTTTTCGTTCATCATTACAAAATGCTTTTGACAAAAATCATCTTCATTTATTCTGAAATGTAAGCAAAAAACACTATCATAGTTATATGTGATAATTATGTATAAATGATAATCACAGTAATAAATAGGTTCAAAAAAATTCGGATATGAAAAGTAGAAACAGAAAACCTTATACCCATAAAGAAATAAAAATAAAAAGGAGTGTATGAATTAAAACAAAGTTTTTAAAAAAATATAGACATGCTCCTTTAGAAAAATAGACCCGCTCCTTGGTAAAAAAATATAGACATGCTCGTTTCTAAAAAATATAGACCGACTCATTTAAAAAATTTGTAAAAACTAAATACACGATGCCAAACATAGACCGACTCCTTTAAAAATATAGACCGACTCCATTCCAGTATTTGGTTCTTGGCCCTAAATTTCCAATCTCCTTCTCCCAAATAACCCAAATACACGATGCCAAGCATAACTAAATACACGATACCAAACATAATTTTCTAACCTCCTTCATTATATGGAAAAAAAATTATTTTAGTGGATCAGGGATTGTTGCTGATACTAAGGCAGTGATAAAAACTATCACCACTTAACTGAAGTTGCACTGCTATCATACTGGTCGAGAGTAAAACTTTTGAAGTCCCACTGTAACACCCCGCCTAATAAAATACCGGGTGATCAGTCCTATACCAAATTAAAACAGGAATCCCAGTTGGTTCATTCTTAGCATCACTGTCGAAAATCTTTTTAAAAACTTACTAACCACCTAGTATTCCAAAAAGCCGGTGCCAAATTTTAACTTTTTAATTAAACAAACAATAACATGCGGAAAGATAATATGAGTCATACACAATGACTGAATTAAATCAACTAAATAATAAATTAAACTCTTTTCCAAATAAACCATCGTCCACCAAAGTAAATAGTCCAATACAAACATCTAACATCTGAATAAATAAATTTGAAAACTGTACTACAAAGTCTGGGCGACAAGCCCTAAGTAAGACTGAAACAGATAAATGATTCCTACTCTAAGAAGGAATGAACGATGCGCCTAATCCAAAATTTCTGCTAGCATCCATATCTTCCACAGCTTCGTGTCCCTGGAATAGAATATCAATCCCGGTGTCCCTGTGGCTGGACACCTAAAAGGTTTTGAAAATAATTTTATAGCAAGGGTTAGAACCCAAAACATTTTGAAAATATTTAACAAGTGAATTAACTGCAGTAATTACAAATATATGAATGCGCTTCATAGTTAAGTTAGTGTCACACTCCCTTGAGGACATACTCACCCCTCCACTAATGTGCACACCTAACGGTTACTTTAACCCCACCTAGTTTTACTACCCCGTTCATCTAGTCCTGGTATAATCTCCCCTTGCCAATCTACTATAAACCGAGTATTATTATTAGTGGGTTATAAGCCATCTCACGAATTAACTTAATTAATTTCTTTTAATTGATATCTTATAACCGTGACACAAGTTATATAAAGTAAATACATCACACACTGTATTACGACCCGCATATAATATTTAATACCATTATATACGTACTTTTACTAAAAGAATCCATACATATTTCATATGTATATCCATCCCTCTGAGTATATACTCACCGGATCATTCCCTCAAAAGTGCTATCTCAGTAGGTGTGCACACATAAACTATTTACCCAAGTTGGAATCGCTCACCAACCTGGCCCAGAATATAAACGTAGTGGAGGTGGTCACATTCCTTCCTTGAAAGTGAGATAAGCCGCTCACCCATATACCGGATGCTATGACCTGGGGATATACTCACCCTACTCTTCAAGCTAGGGGATCCACCCACATCGCGCAACCTCCCTTGATAGCACTAGAGTACATAAATTAAATAATTATCTAGTCCCTGATATTTAATAGCACACACAAAGTACACACACATATATATACTGTCACCACACTGTATATATATAATATAAATCCCGGCTTTATCATGTACTAAAACCCGTAACACTAGCCAGTATATTCTCGAGTCTATGGTCCGACTCTAATTTAATTCATTTACACAATAATTAATTTAATACTTGATGTCACCCAACCAATATACCCGGACTCGCTCCCTTAGCCCGTACCATCGTTAATACCCGATTTTATATTTTGCCCCATAACTAATTAATTACATCTCAATTCCTTTAATAATGAAATGCCACTCAAGCAGAATACCCGAACATTTTCCCTCGGTCCGAAAATAAATACCTACGAATTATTTCCCAAAATTTATTCATCTCGTGACATACAATTATCACCCTCATAAACCCAATTATATCCCCTTATAATTGCTAAGGAATATGTGCTACATATACATTTATCACTAAATAAAAAGTATGAGAAAAATCTTAAATTAATTTCCCTTTATATAAAAAACTGGCGAACCTGCCAAAAATCTCGGACCATCGATCGATCGATCCCTTCCATCGATCGATCGGTCGAACATGTCTACTCCTTCTCCGACCTCCTGTTCGGCCATTGATAAACCCTCAAGATTTTAGTTCCTTCTCAAACCCTTACCCAATCACAACCAACATTTCATTTACATAGAGATATGTTCTAATCTTCCTAGAAGACCTAAATTATTCATCGATACGTCAAAATGCCAAACTTTTCCCGAATTGGGTTTCACCTGGGTTTATTCCACGGAGATATAAATTCATCATACTGATTAAAAACGTGTCACCAATATTCACTAATTAAAATCATACAATTTATTCCATCAGTCCCATATCCATATTCACCATTAATTTAGTCTGAAACCTACATATACTACGCAGATCCGGAAAACCCCCTTTTAGCTATTTAACCCATAACCAAAACAGATTTTTGATACACATACTATGCTATGAATTTATTATCAAAATTTAGGAATCACAATAGTTAACCACTTGCCTCGAATTGTTCATAGAGTCTGATCTGTTGGTGTAGTTAATGGTTTGATGATGAACACTCAATTAGTCCCTTAATTTGACTCCAAAAGATCCCCAATTGGCTCTTGATTAACTTCCTCTGTTTCTCTCTCAAACCCTAGGTTTAGAATTTGCTAACCGCCATTCAACACTCCCTCAATTAGGTTTAAACCCCCTAATCCCGTTTTTATCCACTTGGGCCTAATTAAAATGGCCCAAATCATCCCGTGTGGGCCCGACTATGTCCAAAAATGCTCCGAGACCCGATTACTACCCCCGGCTACTTTCTGACCATCTCGACCCAAACGGACTCAACCGTGCACTCAGAATTGTTATCCGAAATACTTTATAACATTCTCCAATTTTGACCTCAAAATGCGACACACAAAATTTCGAACAATTAAACTTAAAGTCGCCAAATATAAATCATTTTTTTTCCACTCAAATAAATTCTCCAAATCATAAATTTAAGTTTCTCCAAATCATAAATTTAAGTTTCTCCAATTTAAATATTTTTATATCTCCCGAAAATAATTAAATACTAAATCCTCAAAATTACGGGGTGTTACATACTCCCCCCCCTACAAAGGAATTTCATCCTTGAAATTAAGATAAACCTAGTGCTCCAAGCTTCAAATATCACTCTCTAGTCATGTGCCTATAATCTCGCTACATCTATCTATCCCGCTTCTAAATATCAGTTACAGAAATATGTATTTTAATTAACCAGGGCGCCCATACACCCTTACCCATGCTTTACCGCCCGAAGTTGCCCTAATTTAACCAGGGTTCCCATACACCCTATCCCCATGCTTAACCGCACGAAAGTTACCCGACTATGCTAGCCGTAACTCGTAATATAACTTCCAACCCGTAGTCATATCACATATATGAATAATAATCGGGGTATCCAACCCATGTACTAACGACCAAACACATCCCCACTTCCAACGTTGCACTAAGTTTCATGTGTGGGACGTCTCGCAAAGAAAAATCCAAATAGAATACCTAACATTTTTTATCGTTGAGATCTGTTAGACCCTCAGTCCATAGTACGTACCCCCAAATACTTTTCTCTTAACATAAAAGTATACACTCCTACTCTTATGCTACAAAAGACAAGATAAAATACCATGCCCTTATTATTATTAGTTCTTGCGTAAACTAAATCCTGAGCTATCTCTCCCCACTCGAAAATAAATTTAACAACCATGATTCACTTCAGTAGACACCCCTACTTACCGGGAAAAAATATGAGAACACAAGACCTCACTTTATATCTATCGCACCACACAATAGAACATACACACACACACACACACACACACATATATATATATATATATATATATATATATATATATATATATATATATATATATATATATATAGGCTAGACGCCCTCTCAGGTGATACCTAGTACAAATCATTCATACCCTGGTGTCGTGAACATCAAAACTTACCCTCATTATCCACAATAGTTCAAATCCATCGCTATCCAACCGATATTTGGAAAAATCATCTACCCTACTCCCATAATTCTCGAAAGTGGTAACTCCTCGCATAATAACAATCATCTCTATGCGTACACCCCCAATCTCTCATGGTTAACACCAAAGAAATCCACTACCCCAAATAAATATATATATGTAATATGGCTGCTATACCCAGTGCACCCACTAAATTCGACTTACCCGCGAACTCTAGTGAAAATAATTCTTATATTGTGACACCCTCACTCTCACTCAAAACATACCCCATGCCCATTGGATAAAAAGATAATTACCTCCATACTCTAGCTGCAATGGCTGATCCTCGGGTTCCTGTGCGGCTTCCCTCTGCCCGAACGCACCCATGACTTGTCGTAGTTACTGTACATCCAGGACCTCATCCTGTAGTTGACCCCTACCTCGCTTAAGAAAATCTTTCTTCACGTGTCCCGCTTCCCCACAAGAGACACACCTCCTAATAAATTCACCCTGCCACTGATCCATTCCTTGTTGGCCTTGTCGAAAGTCCTGGCCATCCTATCGATAGCCTCCCGACCTAAATTTCTTGGCTTGATTCCCCTGCCGAAAATCCTACCCCTGATGTCCCCCTATTTGCTGTTGGGATACCCCACTAGTACAGTTCCCTCCTGCTTTATCCGACTAACTGGGTTCCACTCCCCTCATTCTTCCTTTCATGTGGAAGCGATATTCCAGGAAGTGCAGTAGTGCTGCATTAACGACGTCTATATACACTACTAATGCAGGATTACTAATCAAATATTGCTTGACCCTCCAGAATAACCCATACATGAACCTCGACTTCTTTCTTTCTTCATTTCTTACCTCATCCGGTACAAAATTTGCCAAACGAGTGAATTCTTCCTCGTAATCGGCCACTGAACGGTCCCCTTGAGTTACCTCACTAAATTTTCTCCTCATTTTGGCCTCAACTACCGACGGGAAATACTAGCGGTCGAACCGAACCCAAAACTATACAATAGTTAATGTATCCCTTTCCTCAACTGTGGTGATTGACTCCCACCATTGTAGCACTGCTCCCACTAACCTAAAAATGGATAGCATCTGCTTCTGCACCTCATTGCAATCTACCATGCGTAGGTGACGCTGAATATCTCTCTTCCACTGACACGCTTGCACCAGATCTGAACCCCCTCGAAACTCTGGTGGATGGCCTTTTTGAAAGACCTCTCGTACTTACCGCCATTCCGACATCCCCGGGTGGGCCTGAACATTCGGTACCACTAACGCATGTGGCTGACCTCATGGAAAGTACTTTGCCATTACGATCATCATCACTTCAACTGCCTGCGCCACTAATTTAGTTACTTGTGCAGTCAAAACCATCTCTAGCAGTTGTTGCGGTAACTCTGGATCCTAATGAGCCTCCCTAGTCTCATTTCCCCCTGCTGCCCTAGCTGCTCTCTCTATCCTGGGCGGCATCAGAAATGAGAATCGAATCGTATGAGTTCAGCATCAAATATAAATAAATTGGCAGAAGAACGTAAATGCGCATACGTATAAGAATACAACAATCCTATGATAGGGCTCTATATCAAAGGATGCTAAGCTGAAACGTGAAAAGCCGCACAGATACTAAGGACACTAGAACCTGATGCTCTGATACCAACTGTGACACCTCATCTAATAAAAAATGGATGATCAGTCCTTTACCAAATTAAAATAGGAATCCCAGTTGGTACATTCTTAGCATCATTGTCGAAAATCTTTTTAAAAACTTACTAACCGCCTAGTATTCCAAAAAGCTGGTGCCAAATTTTAAATTTTTAATTAAACAAACAATAATGCGCAGAAAGATAATATGAGTTATACACAACGACTGAATTAAATCAACTGAATAATTAATTAAACTATTTGCCGAATAAACCATCGGCCACCAAAGTAAATAGTCCAATACAAACATCCAACATCTGAATAAATAAATCTGAAAACTGTACTACAAAGTCTGGGCGACAAGCCGTAAGTAAGACTGAAACTGATAAATGATTCCTACTCTAAGAAGGAATGAACTATGCGTCTAATCTGAAATCCTGCTAGCATCCACATGTGCCGCAGCTCTGTGTCCCTGAAATATAATATCAATCATGGCATCCCTGTGGCTAGACACCTAAAAGGTTTTGAAAATAATTTTATAGCAAGGGTTAGAACCCAAAACATTTTGAAAATATTTAGTAAGTGAATTAACTGCAGTAATTACAAATATGTGAATGCGCTTCATATTTAAGTTAGTATCGCACTCCCTTGAGGACATACTCACCCCTCCATTAATGTGCACACCTAACGGTTACTTTAACCCCACCTAGTTGTACTATCCCGTCCAACTAGTCCTGCTATAATCTCCCCTTTCCATTCAACTCTAAACCGATTATTATTATTAGTGGGTTATAAGGCATCTCACCAATTGACTTAATTAAATTCTTTTAATTGATATCATATAACCGTGACACAAGTTATATAAAGTAAATACATCACACACTGTATTACGACCCGTATATAATATTTAATACCATTACATACGTACTTTTACTAAAAGCATCCACACATATTTCATATGTATATCCATCCATCTGAGTATACCCTCACCGGATGATTCCCTATAAAGTGCTATCTCACTAGGTGTGCTCACATAACCCAGTTACCCAAGTCGGAATCGCTCACCAACCTGGCCCAGAATATAAACGTAGTGGAGGCAGTCATATTCCTTCCCTAAAAGTGAGATAAGCCCCTCACCTATATACGGATGCTATGACCTGGGGATATACTCACCCTACTCCTCACGCTAGGGGATTCACCCACATCACCAACCTCCCTTGATAGCACTAGAGTGCATAAATTAAATAAATATTTAGTCCCTGATATTTAATAGCACACAGAAAGTACACATACATATATATACTATCACCACACTGTATATATATATATATATATAATATAAATCCTGGCTTTACCGTGTACTAAAACCCTTAACACTAGCCAGTATATTGTCGAGTCTATGGTCTGACTCTAATTTTATTAATTTCTCATTAATAAATTTATTACATTTCCCGAGTCTTTGGTTTGACACTAATTTAATTAATTTACACATCGATTAATTTAATACTTGGTGTCGCCCAACCAATATACCCGGATTCGCTCCCTTGGCCCGTACCATCGTCAATACCCGATTTTATATTTTGCCCCATAAATAATTAATTACACCTCAATTCCTTTAATAATGAAATGCCACCCAACCACAATACCCAAACATTTTCCCTCGGTCCAAAAATCAATACATACGAATTATTTCCCGAAATTTATTCATCTCGTGACATAAAATTATCACCCTCCTAAACACAATTATATCCCCTTATCATTGCTAACGAATATGCGCTACATATACATTTATCACTAAATAAAAAGTAGGAGAAAAATCTTAAATTAATTTCCCTTTATATATAAAATTGGCGAACCTGCCAAAAATCTGGGACCATCGATCGATCGATCCCTTCCATCAGTCGATTGATCGAACATGTATACTCCTTCTCCGAACTCCTATTCGGCCATTGATGAACGCTCAAGCTTTTAGTTTCTTCTCAAATCCTTACCCAATCACAACCAACATTTCATTTACATAGAGATATGTTCCAATCTTCCTAGAAGACCTAAATTATTCATCGATTCATCAAAATCTTAAACTTTTCCCGAATTGGGTTTCACTCGGGTTTATTCCACGGAGATATAAATTCGTCATACTGATTCAAAACTTGTCACCAATATTCACTAATTAAAATCCTACAATTGATTCCAGGAGTCCCATATCCATATTCACCATTAATTTAGTCTCAAACCTACATATACTACGCAGATCCAGAAAGCCCCCTTTTAGCTATTTAACCCATAATCAAAACATATTTTTGATACAAATACTATGATATGAATTGATTATCATAATTTAGGAATCACAACAGTTAACCACTTGCCTAGAATTGTTCGTAGAGTCTGATCCGTTGGTGTAGTTAATGGTTTGATGACGAACACTCAATTAGTCCCTCAACTTGACTCCAAAAGATCCCCAATTGGCTCTTAATTAGCTTTCTCTGTTTCTCTCTCAAACCCTAGGTTTAGAATTTTCTAACTACCGTTCAACATTCCCCCAATTAGGTTTAAAACCCCTAATCCTGTTTTTAGTCACTTGGGCCTAATTAAAATGGCCCAAATCATTCCATGTGGGCCCGGCTATGCCTAAAAATACCTCAAGACCCGATTAGTATCCTCGGGTACTCTTTTCTAACTATCTCGACCCATCCGGATGTAATACCCCGCATTTTTATCGATATTTATTTATGGGATTAATTAAATTAAATGTGAATTAATTGAGAATTAATCCGGATAAAATACTAACGAGATGTGAGTTGGTATTTGATTATAATGTGTATATATGGCAATAATGAATTTTGAATATATTGAATTTGTCGTGAAATTGAAATACGGCAATTTGGAAATTTTGTTAGGACGCATGTGACAGTCGCGTCAGGAATATAATTATTTTAATTAAAAAGTGAATTTTATTTTTATCAACCGTATGGTCATTTTGAGTGCGCCAATGAGTCCGGAAGGATCGAAATAGTCAGAAAACACTAGTCGGGGGTTTAGTTTGGGTCCCGGGGCATTGTTAGGCCATACCGGCAACCCGAAAGGGCAGTTTGGTAATTTCGGAATTTTGGGAATTAAAACCCACGAAAATTAGAAGTTAAAATATGATTTAGTCTTTACCCACTAACCCATTACCAACACTTAACTGATTAGAGGGCTAAGGGGGTTTCATGAGAAGTTAGGAGAAGTTCCCAAAAGAGAAAACCTTAACCTTCATCTTCAACCTTCAACCTTGGGAGAAAAGGAGAGAGAACAACCTTCATCAATTCAACACCAAATTTAGAGAATAATCCAAGGCAAGTGGTTTAATTACGTTGATTTCAAGCGAATGCTTCTTCCATGCTTAGAAATTGATATAATTAAATTGTATTGGGAGACTTATAAAAACCCATGTAATTGGAGTTAAAAATTCATGTTTTGATAAAGATATTGCATGTAGAATTATGTTTGGACGATTATATTGTTATAAATACATCTTTTATATTACAAAAACGGATTTAATTGTGGATATTGATGACTTAAATTTTCTAGGGTTCATATTCGTAAGGGTTGGGGGAATATTGGGAGATTTGATAATTGGGTGTTATTGAGGGAGACTTGACCCCATAAATATGTTAAAATATGACCTAAGTATGTTTAGGAATGATTAGGAACCTTAAAACAGTGTTGGGATAATGTTTGGATGAGTGTTGAGAAGAGAAAGTTGGAGGAAAAACGAATTTAAGAATTCTGGGCTCGAAACTGTCACCTCGTTAGAAGACCTGTCCAGGTCGTTCGAACGAGCTCGTTCAAACGAGCTTCTAACGAGTTGACAGTTTGACTTATAACAAGTAGGATGTTCGTTTGATGCCTTTCGTTCGAACGAGATCTCGTTATATGGCCACTTCGTTCGAACGAACTCTCGTTCGAACGAGACTTTTAACGAGTTGACAAATTGGCCTTTTTGGCCTGATTTGACTTCTAATGTCCCGTAACCTGGTTTAATTATAGAGATAACATTCCCTTGAGGACTAATTAATATAGTTGGGATATATTGAGGAGTAAAATAAAGAAGTGTGATTTGAACCAAATGAAAATTGTGGATTAGGACGTGAGTGGCTAATTACGATGTGAGAATAATTGACGATTTAAATGTTAGTATTAACCGAGGATATATGAATTGCGTAACATTATAAGTTGGTATAAGAATGAGAAGTATACCCCTAATAATTATGGTAATTACTAAGAAGTGTGCATGCTTAGTATACATGATTTTATGTGTATGACATACCTACCATACTTGCTATCACGGGAGGTTTACGTTCGCTTAGGGCCATCTAACCTTTGTGTGCCTACGGGGGGGATTTAGATTGGTACCTCGAGGACATAGGTCAGAGAAGGACTTATTGGGCAGTTAATAAGTCTGCTGATCGTGGGAGCGTAGGTATGTGCATGACCCATGTGATGTGATTGTGTTCGCCTCCATTGTTTGTGATTGTTGTTATCTGAGAACGATTCCTGAGAGATTCGGAATACGTGATCCTTATGTACGTGATGTACCGGGATGGATAGAAAAGTATGTGTGCATCGCAGCTTAGCCTCAGGGTTCTTGTATTGTATATTTATGATGTGAATAAAATACGGTTAAATGGAAAGGAATTGTTATGCGAGAATAATTATAGTAATGCCTTGATAAAGATAAAAAGGGATAACCTGCTGTGAATTATTTTGCTAATAATTGAGAATCCGAGTTTGACTAAAGCCATCTATTTAATTGTTAATGTTGGGAATTTAAATTGTGAATCGAGTAGAAAGGTTAGAACTTATGACGGTTTAGTTGGATATGAATATCACTTGGATGGGTACGGTACGTTAGGAGTGCACACTTAGTCGAGAGGTGAGGATTTCATGTGAGTGCACGTCCTAACATGTATTTTGCATTCATTGTTTTAATGTTATTAAAGCACTTGCTGTTTTTAAAATACTCTCCACTTTCGGGCTCTGACCCGTTTGCTTTCAAATCTATTTTTTTGTAAAAACCTTTTAGGTGCCCAGCCACAAGGACACCATGCATAGTATTTCCATTCAGGTGACGAGCTGTAGCTGTTGTGGAAGTTACAGGGCCTTGATAGTAGACGCCTCCTTTTCTAGTCTTGACTCCATATTCAGTTTCATCATTTGTAGGGCATGTCGCCCATTTTTTTTAGAGACATTTTATATTTCAGTTATTCAGATTTTGGCATGTAATTAATTAAGGGTACACTGTTCTATTTATTTCAGTTGTGGGATTATTGTGAGGAGTATTTCCTCCAGACTTATTATTATTTGTTGGTTATTCTATTCCTTCTTTATGGTGAATGGTTATGTTATTCTTTCATAATTCTTTTATTGCATGTTAATCAGATTTAATTTAAAATTTGACAACTTACTTTTTAAATACTAGGTGGTTAGTAATCATTAAATGTTTTCGACAGTGATGCTATTAACTGAACCAACTTGGCATTTTGAATTAATTTAATAAAGGAGTAGCTACCCGGTATTTAATTAGTCGGGGTGTCACAGGTGGTATCAGAGCATCAGGTTCTAGTGTCCTTTAGGATCTGTACGGCTTGTTATGTTTTCGCTGAGCTTTCTTTGATGTAGAGCCCTATATTTTAGGACTGTTGTATTCTTTTGTTTATGCTTCGCTCTTCATCTATTTTGAATAAATAACTGCGAACTTATAAGACTTTACTCTCATTTCAGATGCCTCCACGACGTGCGCAGCGAGTTCCTAGGGATGCACAACCAGAGCCACAGCCAGCACCAGTACAGGGCACCATGAATGCCGCCGAGGTTACAGCTATTATAGACCAAGCGGTAAATGCCGCCCTAGCCGTTGTACAGCAGGCACCACCCCAGGCGCCAGTAGCCGTGCCAGTTTAGGCACATGCATTCCCGTCTGCTTGGGAACGCGTACGTGATGCTTTTCAGAAAGCACACCCATCGGAGTTCGCAGGTAGCTCCGATGTTGTGGTTTCAAGTCAGTGGAGGAAAGACATTGAGAGGCACTTGAGGATGTATGAATGCACCGATGTTCAGAAGCAGATACTAGCTACTTTCAAGCTAGTGGGATTTGCACTGCAGTGGTGGGAGTCTATTACCACCATGGAGGAGAGAGATACTTTCACGATACAGGAGTTTTGGGTGCGGTTCGACCACAACTATTTTCTGTCAGCTGTTCACACGGAAATGAGGAGGAAGTTAATGAATCTCAGGCAGGAGGGTAATACTGTGGCCGAGTATGAGGCAGAATTCATAAATTTGCTGAATATTGTCCCGGATGAGATACCGACAGAAGAGAAGAAGATTCAGAAGTTTACCGATGGATTGACATGGAGGATCCGTCAGCATTTTTTGGGGAACCTATCATTGGCCACTTATTATGATGTGGTTAACACTGCACTGTTACACTTCCAGGATCACCGCTTTCACATGGCTGAGAGAAAGAGATCAGGAGAGTCCAGCCATCAGGGTAGGACTGGGGAAAATGGTGCCAGTGGGGCACAATCTACTCAGGGGCAGAGGCAGGGTGACCAGGGTTCCCAGTAGGGGGATCATAAGAGGTTCAGATCGGGGAATTTCAGGCACAGACAGGGAGGTTTTAGGCAGGGCCATCAGGGTCCGAACGGCCATCAGGGCCAGAACGGCCAACAGCAGTTTCAGGAGGGCCAGGGGAGGAATGGACACGGCCACCAGGGCCGAGGGCAGCAGGGACATCGGGGGGGAAACTTCCTGGGGAAGTGTTTCATTTGTGGTAAGATTGGCCACAAATGTCAGGATTGTCCTGATAGGGGCAGGTCCCCACAGCAGCAGGGTGCTTGACAGGAGCCGCAAAGGCCTATGTTTCCCGCCGCCCTCCCAGCACCACCACAGATGGCAGCATTACCACCCATTCCAGCAGTCCCAGTTCAGCAGGGACAACTTCAGTATGGGAGAGTGTATCAGCTCCAGCAGGTCGTAGTCCCACAGGATCCACCCGCCATTGAGGGTATGTTCACTATTCAGGGGACTCTGGGGCGTATTTTATTTGACACGGGGGCCACTCATTGTTTCATTTCCATGAGATTTGCACGCACTATTGGGTTATTAGATACCGCAGAGAACACCGCTACTTGTGTAGACTCACCGTTGAGTAGGGGTTCCGTGATTTCCCTTGTATGTAAAGGCGTGGGTATAGAGATCGGGAGGTTTACTCTACCCGCTGATATGTTAGTGTTAGAGATGACCGAGTATGATGCCATTATTGGTATGGATTGGCTAGTTTCGTACCGAGCCATGATTGACTATTTTAGTAGGAGTATTATCTTTGCCATTCCCGGGCAAGAGATGTTTTTAGTGGCGATGCCTCATCCTGAGGGAGGATCGTCCACCCACTTGTACTATATAGAGGAGGAGACCTCTAAGGAAGTGGTGATACCACTTGATTCGATTCCGATTGTTCGAGAGTTTGCCGATGTATTTCAGGATATACCTGGATTACCTCCGAGTAGAGAGATAGATTTTGTGATCGACTTGACGCCGGTCACTCGGCCTATTGCCCGCGCACCTTATCGTATGGCTCCAGCTGAGATGAGAGAATTACGGGATCAGATTGAGCAACTGTTGGGTCAGGTGTTTATTCGGAGGAGTACTTCGCCGTGGGGTGCCCCTGTGTTGTTCGTTAAGAAGAGGGATGGATCGTTGAGGTTGTGTGTAGATTACCGGGAGTTGAATAAAGTCATGATACGGAATAAGTATCCGTTTCCCCGAATCGATGACTTATTCGACCAGCTAAGAGGAGCTTCTTTCTTCTCAAAGATTGATTTGCGATAGGGATACCATCAGTTGCGTATCAGGCAAGAGGACATCTCGAAGACTGCTTTCTTAACGAGATATGGTTCCTACGAGTTTCGAGTTATGCCTTTTGGTTTGACCAATGCTCCAGCCGTGTTTATGGACTTGATGAATAGGGTGTTCAGAGAATTCCTAGATCAGTTCGTCATTGTCTTTATTGATGATATTCTGGTTTACTCCCAGACAGAGGAGGAGCACGCCAAGAATTTGAGGCAGGTTTTGCAGATGCTACGTCAGAATGAGCTGTATGCAAAGTATGAGAAGTGCGGGTTTTGGCTGAAGGAGGTTCAGTTTTTGGGGCATATTATTTCCGATCGGGGGATATCTGTTGATCCGGGTAAGGTATCCGCGGTGAGGGAGTAGGGACAGCCCACAACACCGACTGAGATCCGTAGTTTCTTGGGCTTAGCAGGATACTAAAGGAGGTTTATTCGGGGATTCTAAAAAATAGCGGGTCCTTTGACACATCTGACTCGTAAGGGTGTGCCGTTCATTTGGAGTGATGCCTGTCAGTTGGCATTCGATGAGTTGAAAGACAAGTTGACCTCAGCACCTATGTTAGCATTGCCGAGACCGGGAGTTGAGTATCTAGTTTACACCGATGCATCCTTACAAGGACTTGGAGGTGTATTGCAGCAGGAGAGTCAGGCCATAGCTTATGCTTCCCGTAAGCTTAAGCCTCACGAGAAGAATTACCCCACCCACGACTTGGAGTTAGCGGCAGTGGTGTTTGCCCTTCGGATTTGGAGAAATTATCTCTTGGGGGAGAAGTTTTGATTGTTCACGGACCACAAGTCCCTACAGTACCTATTCATGCAGAAGGAGTTGAATATGCGGCAATGAAGGTGGCTTGAGTTTGTGAAGGATTATCAGTTTGATATCCAATATCACCCGGGGAAGGCTTACGTAGTAGCAGATGCATTGAGCCGTAGGCCAGTAGATGAGGTGGGAGGGGTGTGGAAGGCAAAGTGGAAGGAGTTAGGACACCAGGATGCAGTGGCCCGATCGTTCATGTCTGTGATGACCGTTACACCACAGATTGTCATGAAGGTGGTAAAGGCATAGGCAAATGACTCGTTCTATCAGGAGCAGATAGTTCGATTACTAGCAGAGGTAGACGAATCCTATACCGTTAGCTCAGACGGGGGATTACGCTTCAATGGGAGACTGGTAGTTCCAGAAGGGGGGGAATTGCGACACGAAGTAATGGCAGAGTTGCACGGCTCACGGTTCGCGGTACATCCCGGTGGGACAAAATGTACCAAGACATGAGACGTCAGTATTGGTGGAGCGGGATGAAGAGAGATATTGCCGTGTTTGTTTCTAAATGCGCCACTTGTTAGCTGGTAAAAGTGGATCATCAGAGACCGGCAGGACTTCTACAGCCATTAGAGGTCCCTATGTGGATGTGGGAGAGCATATCCATGGACTTTATCATGGGGTTGCCTACGTCACAGAGAGGTCACGACTCCATTTGGGTAATTGTGGACAGGTTGACCAAAGTCGCTCATTTTCTACCCGTAAGGACCGACTACACTACGGGACAGTATGCCCAGCTCTTTATTGCAGAAATAGTGAGACTTCACGGTGTGCCCCTAAATATCGTGTCTGACAGAGACAAGATATTTGTTTCACGGTTTTGGAAGAGTTTTCAGGAGGCCATGGGCATGAAATTGCGGTTGAGTACGACGTATCACCCACAGACCGACGGGAAAACCGAGCGTACAAACCAGATGTTGGAGGACATGTTGCTTATGTGCATCATTGATTTTGGGGGTGGATGGGAGCAGTATCTTCCACTGGTGGAGTTTGCTTACAACAACTCCTACCAGTTCACCATTGGAATGGCTCCATTTGATGCGTTCCTTGTCGTTCCCCAGTATGTTTATTGGAGGTGGGGGACAACAAACTACTTGGGCCAGAAGTGATTCAGGATACTTCGGCAAGGATAGAATAGATACGGAGTCGCATTCGGGTAGCTCAAGATCGGCAGAAGAGCTATGCTGATGCGAAGAGATTCTTCAGGGAGTTCCAAGTGGGGGACCAAGTTTTACTAAGAGTATCTCCTATGAAGGGGATTATGCGATTTGGGAAGAAGGGGAAGTTGGCACCGAGATACGTTGGACCATTTCCTATTATCGAGCGGATTGGGTCTATTGCGTATAGACTTGGGTTACCGGAGCATTTACACAGGATTCATGATGTGTTTCATATTTCCTCGCTAAGGAAATATCTTAGAGATGATTTGGCTCATTCTCACATTGCTTTGGAGGACATCGATCTCCAGCCCGATAGCTCCTACGAGGAGGGGCCGATTGCTATTTTGGACCGAAGTGAGCGGAAACTGCGGTCAAAGATAGTTCCGTTAGTACGTGTTCAATGGCGGCATCATAATGCCGAGGATTCCACATGGGAGCGCGAGGATGAAATGCAAGAACATTATCCAGAGTTATTTTTACCAGGTACTTTCTAGTTCCGAATTTCGGGACGAAATTATGTTATTAGGGGGGAAGTATGTAATACCCCGCATTTTTATCGATATTTATTTATGGGATTAATTAAATTAAATGTGAATTAATTGAGAATTAATCCGGATAAAATACTAACGAGATGTGAGTTGGTATTTGATTATAATGTGTACATATGGCAATAATGAATATTGAATATATTGGATTTGTCATGAAATTGAAATACGACAATTTGAAAATTTTGTTAGGACGCATGTGACAGTCGCGTCAGGAATATAATTATTTTAATTAAAAAGTGAATTTTATTTTATTTTGAGTGCGCCAACGAGTCCGAAAGGATCGAAATAGTCAGAAAACACTAGTCGGGGGTTTAGTTTGGGTCCCGGGGCATTGTTAGGCCATACCGGTAACCCAAAAGGGTAGTTTGGTAATTTCGGAATTTTGGGAATTAAAACCCACGAAAATTAGAAGTTAAAATCTGATTTAGTCTTTACCCACTAACCCATTACCAACACTTAACTGATTAGAGGGCTACGGGGGTTTCATGAGAAGTTAAGAGAAGTTCCCAAAAGAGAAAACCTTAACCTTCATCTTCAACCTTCAACCTTGGGAGAAAAGGAGAGAGAACAACCTTCATCAATTCAACACCAAATTCAGAGAATAATCCAAGGCAAGTGGTTTAATTACGTTAATTTCAAGCGAATGCTTCTTCCATGCTTAGAAATTGATATAATTGCATTGTATTGGGAGACTTATAAAAACCCATGTAATTGGAGTTATAAATTCATGTTTTGATAAAGAGATTGCATGTAGAATTATGTTTGGACGATTATATTGTTAGAAATACATCTTGTATATTACAAAAATGGATTTAATTGTGGATATTGATGACTTAAATTTTCTAGGGTTCATATTCGTAAGGGTTGGGGGAATATTGGGAGATTTGATAATTGGGTGTTGTTTAGGGAGACTTGACCCCATGAATATGTTAAAATACGACCTAAGTATGTTTAGGAATGATTAGGAACCTTAAAACACTGTTAGGATAATGTTTGGATGAGTGTTGAGAAGAGAAAGTTGGAGGAAAAACGAATTTAGGAATTCTGGGCTCGAAACTGTCACCTCGTTAGAAGACCTGCCCAGGTCGTTCGAACGAGCTCGTTCAAACGAGCTTCTAACGAGTTGACAGTTTGACTTCTAACGAGTGGGATGTTCATTCGATACCTTTCGTTCGAACAAGATCTCTTTAGATGGACACTTCGTTCGAACGAACTCTCGTTCGAACGACCTCGTTCGAACGAGATTTCTAACGAGTTGACAGATTGGCCTTTTTGGCCTGATTTGATTTCTAATGTCCCGTAACCTGGTTTAATTGTAGAGATAACATTCCCTTGAGGACTAATTAATATATTTGGGATATTTGGGATATATTGAGGAGTAAAATAAAGAAGTGTGATTTGAACCAAATGAAAATTGTGGATTAGGACGTGAGTGACTAATTACGATGTGAGAATAATTGACGATTTAAATGTTAGTATTAACCGGGGATATGTGAGTTGCGTAACATTATAAGTTGGTATAAGAATGAGAAGTATACCCCTAATAATTATGGTAATTACTAAGAAGTGTGCATGCTTAGTATACATGATTTTATGTGTATGACATACCTACCATACTTGCTATCACGGGAGGTTTACGTTCGCTTAGGGCTATCTAACCTTTGTGTGCCTACGGGGGGGATTTAGATTGGTACCTCGAGGACATAGGTCAGATAAGGACTTATTGGTAAGTTAATAAGTCTGCTGATCATGGGAGCGTAGGTATGTGCGTGACCCATGTGATGTGACTGTGTTCGCCTCCATTGTTTGTGATTGTTGTTATCTGAGACCGATTCCTGAGAGATTCGGAATGCGTGATCCTTATGTACGTGATGTACCGGGATGGATAGCAGAGTATGTGTGCACCACAACTTAGCCTTGGGGTGCTTGTATTGTATATTTATGATGTGAATAAAATACGGTTAAATGGAAAGGAATTGTTATGCGAGAATAATTATAGTAACGCCTTGATAAAGATAAAAAGGGATAACCTGCTGTGAATTGTTTTGCTAATAATTGAGAATCCGAGTTTGAGTAAAGTCATCTATTTAATTGTTAACGTTGGGAATTTAAATTATGAATCGAGTAGAAAGGTTAGAACTTATGACGGTTTAGTTGGATATGAATATCACTTGGATGGGTACGGTACGTTAGGAGTGCACACTTAGTCGAGAGGTGAGGATTTCATGTGAGTGCACGTCCTAACATGTATTTTGCATTCATTGTTTTAATGTTATTAAAGAACTTTCTGTTTTTAAAATACTCTCCACTTTCGGGCTCTGACCCGTTTGCTTTCAAATCTATTTTTTTGTAAAAACCTTTTAGGTGCCCAGCCACAAGGACACCATGCATAGTATTTCCATTCAGGTGACGAGCTGTAGCTGTTGTGGAAGTTACAGGGCCTTGATAGTAGACGCCTCCTTTTCTAGTCTTGACTCCATATTCAGTTTCATCATTTGTAGGGCATGTCGCCCATTTCTTTTAGAGACATTTTATATTTCAGTTATTCAGATTTTGGCATGTAATTAATTAAGGGTACACTGTTCTATTTATTTCAGTTGTGGGATTATTGTGAGGAGTATTTCCTCCAGACTTATTATTATTTTTTGGTTATTCTATTCCTTCTTTATTGTGAATGGTTATGTTATTCTTTCATAATTCTTTTATTTCATGTTAATCAGATTTAATTTAAAATTTGACAACTTACTTTTTAAATACTAGGTGGTTAGTAATCATTAAATGTTTTCGACAGTGATGCTATTAACTGAACCAACTTGGCATTTTGAATTAATTTAATAAAGGAGTAGCTACCCGGTATTTAATTAGTCGGGGTGTCACACCGGACTCTATCGCACTCTTAGAATTGTCATCTGAAATACTTTATAACATTTCCTATTTTGACCTGAAAATGCAACACACAAAATTTCAAACAATTAAACTTAAAGTCACCAAATATAAATAATTTTTTTCCCACTCAAATAAATTCTCCAAATCATAAATTTAAGTTTCTCCAAATCATAACTTTAAGTTTCTCCAATTTAAATATTTTTATATCTCCCCAAAAGTAATTAAATACTAAATCCTCAAAATTACAAGGTGTTACACCCACTTTTTCAACTATCAGGTTCATCAATCGACACTCTTTCCATTCACTATAATGGGCTTTGGTTCTCTTGAAACAATGTTTGCCTTTGAATCAAAATACATTGAAGGGTTGAGCAGGGATGGAGTAAAACTGGTTAGTGAGGCTATCTGCTCGGAATATTCAATGACATGGGAAGTGGAAGAAATGCATACATTTATGTAATAACTAATGTATGCAAGGAAAAAAGGGAGATGCTCACCTAACATTCGATGTGAACTTAACACACCCGAGTGCCTCAAATTTGAAACCTTTAACTGGAATATCTAATAAGAAAGAGAAATATCAAAAATGAGAAAAGAGGAATACAAAATGACAACATAAGATGAAAATAAAAAATAAACTCCAAATCAAAGTTAGAGAAATCCTATAAACGGAATTACACACATTGTCAATTTCCACTACTTTATTTTTTTTAATGCAAACTGTTTTGGGGTGTTATAACTATTTATGGACCCATTTCAACTCTTCAATCTTCAACAAAGATTCCACTTTAAATGTATAATGGGTGATATACCTGTATACTAATTGGATGTTTAGTTGGATGTTTACCACTTCTTGACTTTTGAAAGAGAAAAAATGTTATAAAGAGAGATGTATTATATATACGCAAATCAAGTTAAAGCATGCACCTTCTAAGTAATAATGATCTGCACAAAAGACTGAAATGAATGTAAAAAACACATTAGATTCATATAAATCATCAAAGATGCCAGGAAAAGAAGCTTAAACTGAAACGATCACATCAGATGTATCTATTAACAACTTAAATGGATTAATAATGTAAAGAAGCATATAGCATTGTTTCACATACATGAAACTTGTGTTCATATTTGAATTGTGTATTGAATCCTACGGGTCTCTGAGAACTTGGATTTCGACTCCTGCTTTCTACTTTGTCATCCAATAACTTCTTGTACCTACATGAAAGAATTTCGGCTAAAAAATAAGCATTATATAATATAAGAAAACTACACATATTATGTGGAAGATGAGGAAAATAATGAAATTTCTCACTATGGAATTTTGTTAAGCACCATGATTTCCACTATTAAGCCTATTTAATCCAAACCAAGATATGAGGAAAGTAACCTACATTGACAATTATATCCAAAGAAAAATAGGCTTTTTGTCAGGCACCTAAGCGATATTTTTCAATAACAATTGCAAAGTCATGGAATTACCACCCCATTCCCCATGTATATGTTTGCTCTCGAGTGAAGTTACCAAAAATGTAACAGATTAAGAACCTAGAAATATTCCAACAATTGCATTTGTTGGACAACCAAACTCAACTAATTTATAGTTTCTACCGACTATTTGTACCGCTATAAATATCAAAGATTTACATATTTTCTACCGAGCATCTGTCCTACTATTAATCAAGGTAATACACAAAACTAAAGTCACCAAAACCATAATGTCATATAATTAACCAAGCAGAGTAAATAAGTAAGATAATCTTTCAAGTAAAAATATACCTGATTCTACTTTTGGACAAACGATTAAAGGTACATGAGAGATAAAAAAGGCAGGTTAGTATGGAAATCCGATTAAATCAATAATGCAAACAAATTACATAACAGAACAATAGTTTGAAATATATATATATATATATATATATATATATATATATATATATATATATATATATATATATATAGAGAGAGAGAGAGAGAGAGAGAGAGAGAGAGAAATTTTGGATAAAATACTACCCAAATTTTTAAAAAAGCATAGTTAGCTAAATCCAAATCAAACATGTCATATTATCTATTAGAAACATTTGGTTTGAACCAATTATCGAAAAATGAAGTTTGAATGGGTGGTCACAACTACAACCGAGATTCAAAAGAAAAATAAAAATTCCATATATCCACCCAACATAATTCACTCTCAAAACATCCCATTATAAATTAATGGATAGTAAAATAAAATTAACATCTGAATTTAGAACAAAATATATTTGGGAAAATCAAATGATAGGTGTATTTAAGATTAAGATAAGGACATGAAATAAAATGATCTCCATATAAGTAACAAATAGATAATAAATTAAAAATTAAATATGAAAAACTAGAAAATCAACATCAAAATAGGCAATCCAATACTTCTATTTGAACCTCGAGAGAATTGGGATATGAGGTTTGACCACAAAATAATTTTTTTATAGCTAACTGTGCTAACTAACATCAAAGAAGCTAACTTTTGCTATAAATCAAAGGATATTCATTCAAAAGAATTAGTAAAATAAAACCAAATTCATTAGCTACTATAAACATTGTAAGACTAAAAAAATGTAAAATCAACATCTTAGCGTTGAACTACACCGTATTTCCAAATCGGACCAAGAATCCACAAAACCTCGCTAAACTTAGTAGCACCCCCCTACAAAAACAAATGAAATTAAAAGATAAAAATAAAAGAAAAAATCTGCAAACCCTAAAAGTAGTTACAATAAAATTCTAATGGGCCCTAAAATCAGTTAAAATAAAATTATTATAGACGGAAATAAGGCCCAAATTAGAATACAAAAGAGGGAAAAACCAAATATATAAACCCTAAAACTCAAAACTTACACTCACCTAAAATTTCACTATTTTACAGACCCATGAGTAAGAAAGTAACATGAAGAGGAAAATTCGAACACAATAAAAAATCATAAATAAATTGAGTAAGAAAACGAAAGGGGAAAAGAGAGATACCCTGTGGTGATTGTTCTCCGAGGTGATTCAACCCATTAAAACTCGTAAATCTCCCCAGAAAACTCACAAATCTCGTAAGAGATATGTGGTTAGATCTGCAAACAAAAAACATGTCAGATCAGAAAAAACACATAAAACACACAAATCTCGCAATAAAAGTGAATAATCTGCTCAAAAAAATTATAAAAATGAGTGAAAATAAAGTACCCATAAGAGATACGCGTTATAGTGCTTAGATATAAAAAAACATGTTAGAATGAGGGGATTACTTGTCTAATAGAGAGGGGCCCGTGAGGATGGCACAACCTTTGAACTGTACAATATGAGTGTGTAATAAATAAATAAGCATACCTGAGCCATGAAACCCAAAATCTACGAAATCTGAAACCTAATAATGTAACTAAGATTTGAGTTTGTAATCAATAAAAAAATACATGAGAAAAGAACCCAAAATTGAACAAATGAAAAACCCACAAAATTCAAAGCCCCCAGAATCGAACCTTGGCAGGTGAAAGGTGAACTGCTGAGAGTTGAGCGGCTGAGAGGTGACCAGGTGCTGAGAGGAGATGAGCGGATGAGAGACTTTGTGAGGGTTTGTGATTGTAAGGGCGTATGATGACTGTGGGCGTAGAGGAGAGGATGAGGTGGAGGCAGCGATGTGGAGAGGAGAGGGGAGGTCGTTTTGTGAGAGGAAGGTTGTGAGGAAATAGAGGGGTAGGGTTTAGGGGGAAGCATGACTGAGGGAGAGAATGAGAAGCCGTGTAGGTTTGGGTCAGAGGGGGAGGCGAATGATGAAGGGTTTAGGGGTATGCGTTAGATGCAAATAATTCTCAACCCTTTATTTCGTGCTTAGGTGGCACTAATCCTAGCCACAAAGTGTCTTCCCATCTTATAAATAGTGAAAACACCATTTTAACTTATTATATAGACACACACACACACACACACACACACATATATATATATATATATATGATGATGAAAATAGGGGTTAATGAATAAATGAGCATAAGAACCAGGAATAACATGTACGGGAATGCTAGAATGTATAAGTTAATGGGGTTATAATACAATAAACTTGACTTATTAGTTACGAGGGCTTTTTAGACATAAAAGCCCGGTATAAGGGTAGGAAGGCCATTTTATACCTAGAATTAAAAGGAAAAATGGGATTAGGTTATTGGGAAGACAATTAAGGGTTTCGAAAGATGTATAATAACCCACTTTTCATATTTTAAACAAAAGATTGAGAGAAGGAACCTTAGAGAAGAGAAAAAGAAGCAAAGAGGAGGGATCTTAAAGAGGAGAAAAGAAGATTCAATCTGATTTAGAGACTTCAAATTTATAATCCAATAAGGAAAGTAAATACTTGCTATATATCCCATTTTCCATTGGTAGTTAATTGCTTTCTTGATTTAAATTAGAATTTGGGGATCTTAATCGTGAAATATTGAAATTGATGATTTGATAAAGAAAAAAAGTGCTAAATATTGCATGATCTCACGAGTAAATTATTTTTGGTTATATTGGTAATTAGAGATAAATTTTTGGGTTTTAATGGAAGATGGGAAAGAAATTATAGGAAATATGGGATTTTTAATAATCAACATGGTTTAATATTTTTAATCTGGAATCGAGGGTGATTTATATGTTAGATTCATATATATAGTGGTGGGATTATGTTTTGTGGATGTTATATGAACTTTAGTTCTTGGAATTTTGGTAAAAAGAACCTTAGAAATGAAGTTGAGATTTTGAGGGAGGAATCCCACCGAAGAAAAGAGCTCCAGTTTTGCATTCTGGAATCTCATTTGAACCACGTTCAAACGTTCTTCAAATGAGGTTGGATTTCATTCAAACGACTCATGGTTTTGGTTCGGGTTAGGATCGTGGAAAGGTTTTGGACATTTTTATGAACTCAAGCGAGTATGTAGGATGTTATACAAGTGAGTGGGTATTTAATTAAAAATAGTTTGTGTCACTATTTATTAGTGGGAAGTCAACAATTAACTAGGGTTCTTAGATAAGGGACTAGTTAGATAAATAAATCGGTAAGTTGGATGGACTTTGGGACTTGGGAGAATCACGTACGATAGGATATGCATACGAGTTTGGCAGTTGTTATATACATACATACATACATACATACATACATACATACATACACACATGTATACACACACACACACACACACACACATGTGTGTATATGCTACTTGAGTATTTAAGCATACCAACTCAGGAATGTTATCGTAGGAGGTTGTGCGTAGTGGATAATCCACCATGGATTTGGCGAGTAGGTATTGGGTTGGTTCCTATCGAGTTATAGAACAGTTGCATGAGCATTATTCATGTGTGACCATGTGTAAGTTTTGAGTCCGGTTGAGTGTATGGTTGCGACCCCCAGGTGTATGTCTATGACCACCTTCATTGTATATATATTCATTTGAGATCAGTGGTGAGATTTTAACTCGGTGTGAGGTATTATGCCTGTAGCCGAATAGCACATGATGAATTCATTCGAGAGTTCCAAGCGCTGGGGATACGATTATACATATATTGTGAGTGATATATATATGTATGCTTATATGATATAATGTTTATATTTATTTATAGCATGAGTGTAGTTATGTATGTTTAATACATGATTATTTAATGATAGCAAGTGTGTTGCTTAAAATATTGTTTATAAATGCATACGTAGTGAAGGTAGTTAAACTTAGCTAATAGAGAGTACTAGCGGGGTTTGGATTAAATAGCGGTTATGTATTCTTATTCGATTGCGTAGTTTAATTAAGATGAAGAAAATGAACACGTTAGGTGTTCACTTTAGTTGACATGTGAGATGTATCTCAAGGAAGTGCGATCGGTTAATCCTGAAAGTAATACACTATGATTTCATACAATTAAAAATAATTATTTACTTGTGAATATAATTTCTACTCTACGATCTTTGACCCGTATGATTTTTGTATTTTCTTGTTTTCATTTTTACACCCCATGTGTCCAGCAACACAGCCATGATAGAAAGGATAGACCCGTTCTTGTCGGTGGAAGAAGTGGATACTTGCTTAGATGTTTCATTCGTTTCTTCTCTAGATAGGATCGATTATTTCCCATTTACTGTGTGGCGTAGGTGATAGTACTTATCTTACTGCAGACTTTTAAATTTTTTCAGACCTGTACTTCCATATTCAATTATTATTCAGTTTACATTGTGGAGTTCGTTTGGTGACCGATGGTTTGGTGTGTTCACCCTCATTATTTCCTTATTCATGATGTATGATTCAGTTATTATGGTTGCTTACATTATTCTTATTATTTATGTTATATTATTATTACAACAGTGATGTTGATAATGCTACATATTGAGATTCATGTTATATTTTAATAGAGGATTCGCCACTCAGTATTAAAATAGGAGGGTTGTCACAATTAGTATTAGAGCATCCATGCTCTAGTATCCTTAGGATGTGTGCGGACTTTCCATGTTATTAACGTTGCATTTTTTATACAGAGCCCTATGATTAGGACTTTTGTTTCCCATTACGCATTTACATTATTATAGTGTTATTCATAATTGAAGTGAATCTCATACAATTTTGATTTAGTTTCATAGGCCAAATAATAGGAAAGGACGCCCAACGCGTGCCTCTAAGAGGGATGTACGAGAGGAGGCTCAAACTTATTGGGAGCCATATGCCACTCAGGGGAGGGTGACTGTCTCAGAGGTTACCTCCGTTATTACACAGGTAGTTAATGTTGTGATGAATGCCTCGGCATGACACTTTTGCCAAGCACAACCATATCATCTCATGGAATCATGAGTTCAGGATCAACCAACGCTATCAGTTTGATAGAGAGTTGGATAGGCCTTCCAGAAGGGTCATCCACTAGAGTTCTACAAGAGTGTGGATGTCGTATGAGATAGAAAATAGAAGAATGATATCGAGAGGTATTTTCACATAGTTGAGTGCAACGACACTAAAAAAAGGCACTAGCTGCTTTCAAACTAGTCGGGGAGGCTCTTCAGTGGTGGGATTCTGTGATGACATCGGAGGAGAGGGATACGATGAATATATGGAGTTTTAGGTGAGGTTTGACCACAATTTATTTTCATTGATAGTTTAGATAGACATTCCGAGAATATTCCTAGACCTTTTGTACGAGGGACGAACGGTGGCTAAGTACGAGGAAGATTTCATCTCATAGAGAATTTTAAACTTGATGAGGTGAACACTAATGAAAAGAAGAGTCTCAAGTTTATGGATGGGCTGACTTTGAGGATCTTACAATTTTTTTTGGGGAATATGGCATTGAGGACTTATACATATATCGTTAATACGACATTGCTTAACTACTAAGATCATCACTTTCATCATAGGGGAGAGAAGAGGATAAGAGAGTCGAGCCAGTAGGGAAATACTGGGGATAATAGTGATAATGGGGCTCCACTAATGTAGGGTGGACATCCAGAGCGGGGTTCCTAGCAGGGGGACTCAACTAAGAGGTTTAGGCTGGGTAAGGGTAATTGCAGGTAGGGCCATCAGGGCCAATAAAACGTTCTTTGAGGCCAATAGGGACAGGGGAATAAAATCGGGGGCCAGTAGGGCCGGGTTATAGGGACAATGGTAAGGGTATCCTCATTAGGGCTAGACAGTTTAGGGGTAGATAGATTTATGAGAAGATGTTTCATCTATTGTGAGACGATCCACATGCGACGTGCATGCTCGAAAATGGATATAGGTTAGGATCAGGGTGCCTTACAAGGGCAGCTGGTATAGTAGCATCGAGCCCCATGAAGAGTTCTAGTGTTATTGTCTCCATAAGGGTAGGGGCAGGGACAATTTGGTCCTATGTATCATGTTTGTTCACCAATCTTACAACCAACTCCATTAATGATTAAGGTTTTTTTATAGGTTTGTGAGCACTTAAGGCGGGTGTTGTTTGACACGAGTGCTTCATATTCTTGTTTGCACTAGAATGTGGGTTAGAATAAACTGGTGACATATGAGTAAAATGGTGAAGTTATGATCGACTTAGAACTGGGGACTAGGCGATAATGTGAGTGTCGTACCGTATGACTCCTTCAGAGAGGCGGGAGTTGCAAGATTAGATTTAATAGCTTTTAAGACAGGGTTTTTGAGTGCCACATTACCGTGTATTGGGCCAATGAATCTTTATAAGCGAATGAGATAGACAATAGTTTATCATGACGTTTCCTTATTTGGATTTTTCTTTTGAGACATCCCATACATGAAGGTTAGTAAGTGTCAGGAGTTGAGAGACACTTGGGCTTTCGGACATTGGTTTGGTACATTAGGAATTACATGTGTTAAGATATAACTCTTTCAGCAGGGAGATTATATGATTGAAGTCCATTAAAGTCAAATAGTGCTATGTTGAGAGAACTAGGGATTATTTCCACCACTAGTAGAGTAAGTGGGGAGATCCTAAGAAGAAATAAGTCACAATTAAGAGGGTAATCGAGTATACTTTTATTGTATGATCATGTAGGGCATGTGTAGTTGATTTTTATATGTATGTGTGCTGCATAAGTGATGATTGTGAATGTGTGCACGTGACATATAGTGTATGGGTTCCCTGGTTAGTTCGATACTCAGTATCATTCGAAAAAGGCTAATATGGGAGCATAGGCATTGTGCCGTATGCTTGTAAGGCAGTTGTCTGTAGTTTGGAAGGAGAGATAGGCTGAATTTTTATAGGAGAAGAAAGTATTTGGGGCCTATATTAAAGTGATGAACATCACACCCGAGATCATTTTGAGGGTTGTGAAGGCACATGTAGAGGATCCTTCTTGTCACAAGGGGATTCAATAATTATTAGAAAGTGGAGCGGAGTCTTTCTCTATCAGTCCAGAGGGAGGATTATACTTTAATTGGAGGTTGATAGTCGTAGACAATGAAGACCTACGATGCACGATTATGGGGAAGATGCATGGGTCACATTTTTTGTGTATTACAGAGGGGGATAAGATGTGCGAGATGTTGAGTGTGCCCATATCGAGGTCGGGTGGTTCTCCCGAGGTGGATCCCTCATTCCTCTTCCTTTTAGATGTGCACATGGGATTACATCCTTTCTTAGGGTGCTCGACTGTCGTCGATGTGGGGTGATATGTAGAAATAAAGTCGCTAACCTATTTTACCCAAAACAAGCAAGATAAATGTTGCCTCATTGAGAGAACGATATAAAGGACAATACTAGTGCTTGTGAAACCAAGTAGTTAAAGGGTTCATGGACTAAGTTACGGAATGGGAAGGTGTTAGTCACCTAACCCTCCCTTTTGGTCTCTCATGGGAATGTGTTAATCTTCACATGTTAAACTCCATAACGTGTATGCTTGTGTGCATACTATAAATGGAGTATGTAATTTCTCAACTTCGGTCATGGATAAAGGCATAGAGAGGTCATCCTTCGGAGTGTTACCAAAATTGTAATTCAAAGTATAATGTAAGTGTTTGCAGAGTCACAAATCTTTATAGAATAAAAAATGTGTATATCAAACAAAACACTAGTAAGAAAATATATAAAATATATATTAACAATATATAAGAAGAACAAGGTAACAAGTTTATACTGGAGGACTCGAGTCTAGGTATTTACCCAAGACTCATACGTAGATGGAGGGGGCATCAAAGTCCACATAGTTTGAAGACAATGCAAGGTGGGGTTTAACCCATAAATTCATTCGAGGACTTTTCTTATGTTTATTTATGTAGAAAAAGGTCTTTTAGTGTGAGAAAATGTGATGAATATTCCCCGTTTGGAATTTAAAAGTACACCCTATTTTTCTTTTTTTTCGGTTTACTTATGAAAATATTGTATGTTCAATTACTAATAAGTTTTAAGTTAAGTTATGTAATGTAATGAGGTAAATTATTAAACTGTAAATGAAGTAACTAATGCAAAAATAAGAGAATTTAAAGACAAAGGTGCAGAATTGGACCTTCTTATGAGGAGTTGAAGTGGGTCTTAATTGTAGATGGGCTGAGATAATAATGCGATGATGTTGGTATGAGGATATGGGTGAGAAGTTACTCAAAAGATTATGGAACGGATGGAAGGAATGCGAGAAAAATGTTTTTATGGGGGAACAACTTTGAATTCAATTGCTGAGAGGGATGTTCAGGGGTGCTTTTTAAAGTGAGGTAATGGCCTCTATTTATAGGTCCAAGGGGGGTGCCGATCGACAGAGTCCTAGGCTTGCCTATTGGCATAAAACCTCGAACACTCTCTTGATAGGTAGGGTTTTGGAGGTGCAATTCGACAATCTAAGGCAGTTTTTTTCGGGAACACAATCGTAAAACGGGAATCGCATGTCAAAATTATGCACTCGACAAACTGCTGGAAAGGGTATTCAGATCCCTTTGAGAATCCATAGATCCAATCTCGGGGTCCAAAATTGACTAAAGTTAAAGGGGTCTCGGAGGTGCCCAGTGGTCACTAGTTAGGAGATTCCCAAAGGAAAATAGATCGTTTGTCTGAACCGTAAGGTCGATTCATGCATGGGAAAACCATTGAAAATGATATTCATAGCCATTTGAGATTTCATTTATCTTTTTTGGTTTGAAGAGTTAAACATGTTCAAATGGGTCCTGGAAGAGCCTGGTGACCCTTTAATGTAAATTGGATTATTCATCCATACCATAAGACTGATTCACACATGGGGTGGACCGTTGGAATGGATATTTGAAGAGACTAAGAATGTGTCTTTAAAGTGCATTCTCTCTAGGCTCAAGTGCAAGCTTGTTGTGTTAGTAACAAAATTGGTAAGTCGGGATCGTCTCCATAGGGTAATAGGATGAGAAAATCGTGACGACGGAAGGACAGACGATCAACCTAAAGTTCAACTCTAATAAAGACGAAAGTAAAAGAAAAGTAGATTAAGACGATGGAACTAATGAATTAAGCAAGGATTAATAACTAAGAAATAAGTAATAATTATGAATGAGAAGAACAGACCGGGAATACAATTCCTCAACCCTAGAGTATTGTCGGTATAAAACTAATCGTAAATTTAAGTGATTAATCAGACTCAGACTTTAGTACTCCAAAGCATTGCATATATGAGGTTCAATCCCGCACCATACATAATCAGAGGACGAGTAAAGAGATAATGCAATAGTTAAACTCACATTACATTCTAAAGCATCCCGGTTACTCCGAATCAAATGAGATCCAAAGATCTACAATGGTTGTGTTCGCTACGCAATATGGTCTAGTAAATTCTTAAATTTAGAGGATTAATTTTATACACATGTAACGTTAACATCGGGTTGAGTTCATGCATCCCAACCCTAAACAGTCTAGCCGGACATATTGAACCTAAAAGAAAATATGTTTTGAAAGAAAGAAAACATTTTTACTAGGTATTGAAGATTATGAATATTGAAGTTACTACTAAAGCATTAACTAATGTAATAATTAAAGAAAAAAATCGAGTGAATTTACTTGAATTGCAATCTAAAATCAAACTAGGGTTTTTGTTTTTTTCCTCTCTAAACTCTTACAAAGCTTCTCTAAAAACGAATTGGAAGCCTCCTCTTTTATGGGAGTTCTTTTCAATTTATATCCTACGTAATTTCAAGAGTTGGATTAAAGAAAAATTCTAAGAAGAAGAAGATCAAATCAAATCTCGAGCACAGGATCGATCTGGTCAGGACATTCCGGACTGGTCCGGTCAGCAACCGGACTGATCCATTTTTCTATTAAATCGAATTGGTCCGCTAAACACATTGTTATGCAGAGATTTTAAGGGTTGGACCAATCCGTTTTTTTGGGATACCGGATTGGTCTGCTAAATGTCCATATTTACAAAACTTTGGGACAGATCTTTTTTTCTATTAAATCGGATTGGTCCGGGTTGTCTTCTCATCTTCTCTTCAATTTCTCTTTGATATCTGGTGATTTTCTCACATCTTCGCGTCTTCAGAAATCCTAATCCAGAACTCATATTGGGACGCCATTTCTTCCTATATGTTCACAAATGCGAGATCTTCGACTTTTATTTTGGGTCCTCGATCGGATTCCTGGTAAAAATTATGCTTTTGCCGTTTTGATTCATCGTCTTTCTTTTCTCTTGCTTCTTCCAATTTCTTTCTTCATTTCATGTATTAATTTCACGTGAAATTAATAAGAAATACACAAAACTCGTAATACTTGTTAGACGAAACCGTTAGCCAAGATATGAGATAACTTAATTCATTTTATGTTGTCAAAGGTAATAAAAGCCTCCAAATTAAGGGGTAAATTTAGAAGAATTTATGCCTGATCAAACCCCCCTAACTTAGAAGTTTGATCGTCCTGAGCAATGTAAAAGAATCAAAACATAATCCAACTCAAAAAAATGGGATAGAATACCTCTTTTGCGGGCAAGAGATTGCATTTAGCGTATGCAACAAGCCTTTAAACGCCTAGGTTTCCCTAGTAGGACGAGTTGTATCTCGTGAGGGTTTACAGTGAATTTACCCACAAAATTCGACTCAAGGAAAACTTAAAATACGCAAAAATTGTATAATTCAAACTTTTCCAGAAAATAGTCATCATCAATTCATGTTCAAGAGTCTCAAATCATAGTGCGTGTGTGCGAAGCCTAAAATTTAACCTCGAATTTCCACTGATTGATCATTACGTTACTTATTCAAAAAATCATTTTGATTTCAAAATCTCACGGGATGCACTCACAAAGGAATCTCTCGTAAGGGTGGCTATTTTCTCTTGGTATGCGTGATTTATAAGAGTAAATGTATTAGAACCAAATTCACGCACACAAATAGAAAGACGGAAATTTTATGGTAACCGGATCTCATCATTGGATTACGGTTATAAAAAATGAGAACATTGCCTCTAATTCACATTTATAGTCTTTTTTATTTTCTTTTCGTGTTTTAGCTCTTTACGCGGTAGCCAATTTCGCATTTTGGAACCGGTTAGGACTTTTTCGGGTTAAAGTTGTATTGGGTAATATGGGAAATGGTATGGAAATCTAGAATTAGAACGTTTTCGTATAATGTCCGTTAGTGCTTTTCCGGGCTATTTCTCATTTTCTTTTCTTTTTCTATTTTTTCACACTTTTCTTGCTATTTTTGTTGAGCATATTTATTCTTTTCTTTCCCCTTTGTACGCACTTTTCGAACTTAATTTTTGGGATTATCCACTTTCACAATTCTGGGCCAGTTGGGGTTTCTTAGGTTGTCAAACGAAAGGGAGAAATTTATTTGGCTCAATTTTGGTTTACAAAAGGGATAATTTTTCGCTACATTTTTTGGCCAATTTTTTTGGGTGACAAACGAGGTCCTACTTCATTGTCTGAAATAAAAATTACGTTACAATATGCGTGTTGAGATTACTTTAATTTAGAGACTTATTTAGCACATTTTTCAAGGCAATATCACACACATTTTCCATAACCGATCAAAGTGAAAGAATTGAGATCCATTGACGACTTGTTAGAACGCTGAAAGGAACTTTGAGTTAATATTTAATTGGATTGATTTACACATTTACAACAATTAAAGGCTCAAATCTCACCGAGTTTGTTAATCTCCACATATATTCGCTAAGTCGTCTACGTTCGCTCAATTTCCATCTTTGGTCAATTTCGGCTTTTTTATTTTGTTTTTACAATTTGAGAGTTTAAACCGTCTTTTAATGATATTTTCGAAACATTTGAATTGCAATTTTTATTAATTTTGAAGAGAAATATTTTTGGCATTTTCAAAATTTTTCATTTTTTTTAAATTTCTGGGCATTTTTGAAAATTTGTCAGGTTTTAGAACGACGCATTTGTGAACCCCCCTAACTTAGACTTTTGCATTGCCCTCAAGTAAAAAGGACTAAAATATAACTTAGCGAATTAAAAGTGCAAGAAAATAAAGCGAACAAATAAAACCGAAATGCGAATTTTTTATAGATAACAGAAAACTTGTGTTACAAGGGAGAGGGTGGAGAACATAGAACCAACAGTTTTAAATAACAACCAACAACACAAAACAACAACCAACGAAAAATGGGTGTCACTTAGGCGGTGGATTTGAAGGTCCGGGCGTGCTGGGATCGTAGGGGTCATAGAAAAAGTTTGGAGGGGGTCCACCGAAGTTAAGTTCAGACATGTGGGCTTGGAGCCGATGCATCATGCTTGTGTCCCTTAGGTAGGCCTCCTGATCTTATTAATAGGCTGCTTGATCCCTATTGTATTGTGGGATAAAGCCGTCGACCCAGGTTTCCACCGCCGAGAGATGACGATTAATTTTAGCGTTGGCGGGTGAGAAATCATAATCTTCACCACAGTCGTAATCTTCATCGCCCTCGCCTATCTTAATATCTTCCACCTCTTCGTTGCTGCTCTCTTCATCACTGTCCTCGCTCTCTTACTCTTCTTCATCTCTACCTGCTTCTTCTTCGCTTCTCTCTTGGGCCAATAGGCCTTGGATGCAGGCTTGTTGTCGTTCCTATTTGGTCCGGGTGGTGGACACAAACAGAGCTGGGAGGCACGAGAAATTTAGTGGTGGTGTAATGCCGGCGTCGACTAGCATGGATGTGATGAGTTGGGGAAAGGGGAGACGGGTGATGCCCTTTTTGTTCGTGGCGGTGAAGAATATATCTTTATAAATGCACACAACCAGGTTAATGGTGGTGTTGTGTTCGAAAAGGTTGTAAACTAGAGTGGCTTAACGTGGGTGCATCACCGATTGATTGCCCGTGGGGATAATGTTGGCGCACACTATTTTGAAAGTGAGGCTCGTTTTTCACTTAGCCGGACCACTGGGTAGGTTTCGGTGTTCCGTTGAGCATTGGGGTCAGTGCGAGAAATGCACACGTCTTTTTCGAGCTGGGCAAGAGGGTTTGGGTAAATGTGTGGGTGTGGGTTCGGACATCTTTGGTAGCCAACTTCTGGGACAGAAGTTCCAAAGAGAAAAGAATGTGGACACCACCAATGTAAGCTTGAGCTGTGTGGTGTCCGGTGCCAACTAGGGAGACATAGAAAGTGCACACCGCATGGGGCCATACTGGTGTTCGTTAAGGAAATGACACTAACCGCGGCCATGAAGAGGGCGGTGACAACATTGGGCATGTCATTCCAAATGACTTGTCATTCAATTTGGAGTTTGCGAGATTGACCAAAAAAGCGTTTGCACCACCGTTGCTCTTGACGGGAGTGGTAGCCGACAGCTCCGTCGGCGAGAATTATGACAAAGTCATAATTTTGGGGAGGTGGTTAGTTGGCCATGGTAAGGAAAGGAAATGGCAGTATTGGGAAGAATAAGGGAAAGAGAGGAGAAAAGTGAGTGGTGGTGAAATTGGGTGGGGAAAGGTGGAGTTTATAGGTGGTGAGGGGAGAGGGTTGGGTAAGATTTAAAGGGAAAATGGGGAAGGATTTGGAGGAAAAAGGGGGAAGAATTTGTAGGGAAAAGGGTTGGTGGGAAGGAAGGGGACGAAAATGGAGGGAAATGGAGGGATTGGGGGAAAGGGAGGTGAACCTAGGGAGGGGTAAGAGTTTCAGATACCGGACCAATCTGGGTCTCCAGGACTGGATCGATCCGGTCACTGTATTTTTTATTTCGAAAATTGCCAACCCAGACCAATCTGGGTGCCTAGAACTGGAATGGTCTGATCCCCATAAATGGTCTAGGTCCCCTATGGGCTGGTATAACCACCTCCGATGACTTTCGATTTATCCTACTTATGATCCGACCCCTGTTTGACGTAATTACCTCTCTCCTCCAAATTGTGGCTTTTAAAATTCTCTCCTCGTAAGACGTGTTGGTTCTCGATTTCCTCTCTGCTTGTGTGATGTGATCCTACGGACTCCACTGATCCTATCCTACGTGCAGCTACTATACACAAGACTTCACCCAATACACGCTGGGAGTGAAGAGAACTCTCTATTCATGCTCACTTGACCCCGTAAACGGGGTTCAATAACCAAATGGTGTTGACTTCTTCCACACATGCCTGTAGATATGGCTTTAGGCATTGTCCATTCACCTTTAACGTATTCCCCCCTTTTAAATCATCTAATTCCACAGCTCCGTGAGGAAATACATTGTTCACAACGAATGGGCCAATCTATCGAGACCGTAACTTTCCCGAAAATAGATGAAGCCGAGAGTTATAGAGAAGCACTTTTTACTCGGGAATAAACTCTTTGCGTCGAATAATCTTATCGTGGGTGAGTTTCATCCTTTCTTTGGAAATTTTTCCATTCTCAGAGGCGTCACTGCGTATTTCTTCTAACTCATTTAATTGAAGCTTGCAAGTTTCAAGGGCCTTATCCATGTCGTAATTCACCTTCTTAATTGCCCAATACACTTTGTGCTCTAATTCAATGGGAATATGGCAAGGTTTTCCATACACAAATTGGAATGGGGACATGCCGAGTGTATTTTTATATTCGGTACGATAGTCCTATAGTGAATCATTCAATCGAAGTGACCAATCTCTCCGGTTGGGATTGACAGTCTTCTCAAGGATGTGCTTGATTTCCTGATTCGCTAATTCATCCTACCCATTCGTTTGTGGGTGATAGGTCGTTCCAACCTTATGAACGATGCCATACTTTCCCATGAGATTCTCGAATGGCCTGTTGCAAAATGCTTGCCATTATCACTAATTATCTCTTTCAGAGCACCGAAGCGGGAAAGTATGTGTTCCTGCAAGAACTTAATCGCCACTTTGTTGTCATTTATCTTGGTAGATATGGTTTCTACCCATTTAGAAACATAGCCTACCGCGACAAGGATGTATAGGAAACCAAAATAAGGGGGAAAAGGGCCCATGAAGTCAATACCCCAGCAGTTAAAGATCTCAATAATGAGTTTCGGGGTTAATGGCATCATGTCTCGTCGGGTAATCGCTCCCATCCTTTGACACTTATCGTAAGATTTGCAAGCATTGCTCACATCCTAGAATATTGTGGGCCAATAGAGACCGCTTTGAAGAATCTTAGCAGCTATCTTTTTTGTCAAAAAGTGACCTCCACAAGCTTTCGAATGACAAAATTGGATGACTTTCGGTATCTCGTCATCCGGTACGCACCGTCGGATGATTTCGTCAGCGCAGTATTTAAAAAGGAGGTTATCGTCATAGAAAAACATGCACGACCAAGTAATAAACCTCTTCTTATCTTGCGGTGTCCACTTGGGAGGGACAAATCCCGTGACAAGATAATTCACTATATCCGAAAACCAGGGCAAAGAAGAGGTAGCAAAGAGTTGCTCATTCGGAAAATATTAGTCTATGGGTATCGGGTCACTAGGTACGTCGAACGAAAGCCGAGATAGATGATCAATGATGATGTTTTCTACTCCTTTTTTTTTATCTCTAATGGAGAGATTAAATTCTTGTAGGAGTAGGATCCACCTAATGAGGCGCGACTTTGCATCTTTTTTCGTAAGGAAGTATTTTAAAGCCGCGTGGTTGGTGAAACAAGTAATGGGTTACCCAATGAGACAGGATCAAAATTTGTCTAGAGCAAATACTACAGATTGAAATTCCTTCTCCGTAGTGGAGTAATTGATTTATGGTCCGATAAGAGTCCGACTAGGGTAGTAGATGACATGAGCCTTTTTATCCTTCCGTTGGCCCAAAATTGCCCCTTTTACAAAATCACTCTCATCACACATGAGCTCGAATGGTAATGACCAATTCGGCGCTTGCATGATGGGAGCGGAAACAAGCATGCTTTTCAATTTTTCAAAAGCACTTTGGCATGCTTCATTACACTCGAATGGGGGTATCCTTCATAAGGAGGTTGCTTAAGGGTCTAGCAATGGCGCTAAAATCCTTAATGAACCTTTGATAAAACTCACGTCGCCCAAGAAGGAACGCATGTCTTTGAGCGATTATGGTGTGGGTAGATCGGTTATGACATCTATCTTAGCTCTATCAACTTCAATTCCTTTGGATGAAACTATGTGGCCAATAACTATTCCCTCAGTGACCATAAAATGGCATTTCTCCCAATTTAGCACTAAGTTCTTCTCCACACACCGAGTAAGTACTTTTTCCAGATTTTCCAGACAAAGATCGAAAGAGGTGCCTAAAACGCTAAAGTCGTCGATGAACACTTCAAGTCCTCTCTCAATCATGTCGCTAAATAGACTCAACATGCACCTTTGAAAGGTCGCGAGTGCATTACACAAGCCGAATGACATTCGTTTGTAGGCAAACATACCAAAGGGGCAAGCGAAGGTCGTTTTCTTCTGGTCAAGTATATCTACGTCAATTTGGTTATATCTGGAGTAACCATCAAGGAAGCAGTAGTAAGGGTGGCCCGCTACTCTCTCAAACAGCTGATCAATAAATGGCAAGGGTAAATGGTCTTTCCTAGTTCCTGCATTGAGTTTCTGGTAATCAATGCAAATGTGCCACCCGGTGGTGGTACGTTGGGGAACTAGCTCTCCCTTAGCATTTTCAATCACTGTCATGCCCGACTTCTTAGGGACAACTTGAATAGGGCTCACCCACTTACTATCCAAGAATGGGTAGATAATCCAAGCATCCAATAACTTAATGATTTCGATTCTCACCACTTCTTTTATATTGGGGTTTAGACTTCTTTGCATTTATCTCGAGGTCTTTACATCATCCTTGAGGTGGATCTTGTTGCAAATCAAAGGACTTATCCTCTTCAAATCCTCTATACACCAACCAAAATCACTTTGGTTCTTCCTCAGCATCTCTAATAGCTTACCCTCCTACTCTTCGTTTAGGCTAGATGAGATAACAATAGGAAATGTCTCGTCCTTTCCTAAATATGCATGTTTAACATGGGAGGGTAGTTTTTTCAATTCGAGTTTTGGAAATTTTTTGCTGGAGGGAACCATGCATGCCTCCCTTGGCGGTAATTCCTCGAATTGAGAAACCCAACTTACATCTCTCGTTTCCTCCTCCTACGCTCTCATCCAATAATTCTCTCAACTCCTCAACTTCCTTCTCAAATTCAGTATACGCCCCCTCACTCTCGTTACTCGACACTAAGAAGGTCCCTAGGGCATCTCCATAATATTTTTCCTCAAAGTACTCCTCTACGACCTCGTCGATTAATCTCACCGCGTGAAGATCATCTTCTTTCCCTGCATGTTGGGCTATATGAAAGATGTTAGTCTCTAAGGTCATATATTTAAAGGTGAGTTGTATCTGCCCATTTTGAGTATTGACTATTGCGTTAGCCATAGCTAAGAATGGGTGCCCGAGAATAATGGGAACATGATTCTACGAGGCGAAGGAGGGTTCCGTGTCCCAAATGACAAAGTCTACCGAAAAGTAGAAAGTGTCAACTTGGACGATCACATCCTTAACTATACCTATTGGGCTCTTAACGGTTCGATCCGCCAATTGGGGAGTGATCTTTGTGGGCTTGAGGTCGCCCATATCAAGTTGCCTATAGATGGCGTAAGGGAGGGTATTGATGCTTGCTCCCAAGTCAAGTAAGGATTTTTCAATTTTATTTCAGCCAATGATGCACGAAATAGTGGGTGCACCGGGATCTTTAAATTTGGGCGGGAGATCATTAAGTAGAATGGAGCTCACGTTCTGTGCTAGAAAGATGTTTTCTTTACCTTCATCCTCCTCTTCTCTGTTAACAAGTCCTTGATGACTTTTGCATAAGCTGGAATTTGCTTAATGGCATCGAGGAAAGGTAAATTTAATTTTACTTGCTTTAGCATGTCTAGTACTTCATGATGGGCATTTCCTTTGTGGGAAGGAACTATCCTTTGAGAAAATGGTGCTGTAGAGGGTGGTTTTCCTAGTACCTTGGGCTCACTAGTGTCTTCTTTATCACTCTCTTTCAAGGGAACATCTTTGGCCTCCTTCGTGTTGGGAGAAATCTCCTTGTCTTTGGTTGCGTCGTGTGGAGGAGGTGATAAATCAACAATGCTCCCACTACGAAGAGTGGTCACCGCTTGACATTTCTCCTGATGTTCTATAGAGGAGGAGCTAACACAAGTTTGACCTTAGGGAGGTCTTTGGCCCTCGACAGGAAACTTTCCCTTCTCTTGGATACTCAACGATGATTGCATCTTCGAAGTAGTCGCATTTATGTCGTTGATCATGAGCTCATGTCTAGTAGTGGTTGCATTCTAGGTAGTGATAAATTGTTTTATCGTATCCTCAACATTTCTCCACGGTGGAGTGATATATGGCCATGGAGGTGGTGGTGCTTGCACATGTCCCTGCATGTGAGGTGCTTATTGAAAGTGCAATGGTGGGGGAGGGGCAACATGTAAATTAGGATTCATCGCAACATTTTCTTTCCCATAACTAAAACCGTGATGGTTTTTCCATGAAGGGTAGTAATAATTCCCGTGCAGTGCACCGAAATTACCCTTAAATCCTCCTACACCACTCATTTTCTCTTGAAGCATAACTTTGTAGGCGGTTGTCATCGGGCATTCCTCTGTTGAATGTCCATCCTCATAAATAGCACACACCTTCTCAATGGGATTCAGGATGGATCCATCTGGTCCTCTTGCACATATATAAGTACTTCTCGCATTCCTTTATCAAGTATATCGAGTCGACTGGCCATCATAGTATCCTTTTATACTTGAAATAAGCCAGCCACCGATGGAGTGGTGGTCATTTGACACGTTCGATTATGAGCACTAGGGTCATATGTATCCTTCGCTTGGATAGTCTCGGTGACATACCTTAAATGAAGCTTAGCATCATTGGCGTCTAGGTCGACAAAGGGACCATCACACATGGTTTCAACGAGTTGTTTGGAATTTTTATTCAGCCCATTATGGAAGACAGAAACGATTTGTAATTTATCAAATCCATGATGAGGGCACGAAGTGATTAACTTGTTAAAATACTTGTAACATCGATCAAACGACTCATTTTCTGATTGTCGAAAGGTTTGAATTTGAGCCTTGATGGAGTTCGTTCAATGTGGAGGAAAGAATTTCTTAAGGAATTTAGATTGCAAGTCATTCCATGATGCAATCGAGTTTGGAGGTAAAGACCATAGCCAGGTCTTAGCCTTATCCTTTAGTGAGAAAGGGAAGAGTTTGAGGCATATAACATCTTTTGTGAAAGTTTGATAACTAAGGGTCTCGCACGCCTCCTCAAATTCCCCTGATGTGGAGATATGAATTTTTTGATTCCTATCCATGGTAGTTGGGAAGTATCTGGATCATCGCATTCCTAAAGCGAAATTTCCCTGCATTATACGAGAGTAAAATGCATCCCGGAGTGACAGTTTACTCGGGATATAAGATTTCTCTCAAAGGGCGGTATGGAACCTCTTCCTCACCTGCGGATACACTACCGTGTTGTGACACGGATCTCTCACTTGATGACTCTATATCCTCACTTGGTATGCTCGGAGTGTGCTCCGTGGTGTGTTCTAAGAGGGATGTCAAAGTGTTACTTGTAATATAGTGTGGAGGTGGAGCCCAGAATTGTGGAATGTTTGGAGTGTGAGAACTATCGAGGTCGTACTCAACTATCGGGTTTTCGTGAATACTGGTTGGAGTATTTTGGGGAGTTAGAGTGAGTTCAGGATTTTACATTAATAAGATTTTGAGAGATGAAGTATCTTTTTGTGCTTTTTGATTTTTGTTCGATTTTTTTTAATTTTTGATCGTAGTTTTAGATTAACAGAATCTAACCGACGTCTACCTAAATCCCCGACAACGACGCCAAAAACTTGACGCAACTAAGAATGTGTCTCTAGAGTGCATTATCTCAAGGCTCAAGTGCAAGCCTATCACATTAGTAATAAATTCGGTAGGTTGGGATCGTCTCCACAGGGAAATGGGACGAGATCGTGACGACGGAAGGACAGATGGTCAATCTAAAATTCAACTCTAAGAAAACTGAAAAGATGATTTGTTTGCAAATAATCCTACAAAGTAAAAGGAAACTAGATTAAGACGATGGAAATAATGAATTATGTAAGGATTAATAACTAAGAATTAAGTAATAAGTATGAATGAGAAGAACAAGCCAAGAATATAATTCCTCAACCCTAGTGTATGGCCGGTATAAAACTAATCGTAAATTTAAGTGATTAATCAGACCCAGACTTTAGTACTACCAAGAATTACATATATGAGGTTCAATCCCGTACCATACATAATCAGAGGATGAGTAAAGAAGTAACGCGATAGCTACACTCACATTGCATTCTAAAGCATCCCGGTTACTTCGATGCAAATGAGATCCAAAGATCTACAATGATTGTGTTCGCTACGCAATACGGTCTAATAAATCCTTAAGTTTAGATGATTAATTTTATACACATGCAACGTTCACATCGGGTTGAGCTCATGCATCCCAACCCTATACAGTCTAACCGGACATATTGAACCTAAAAGAAAATATGTTTTGAATGAAAGAAAACATTTTTCCTAGCTATTTAAGATGAAGAATATTCAAGTTACTACAAAAGCATTAACTACTACAATGATTAAAGAAAGAATTGGAATGAATTTACTTGAATTTCAAGCTGAAATCAAACTAGGGTTTTTGTTGTTGACCTCTCTAAACTATTACAAAACTTCTTTAAAAATGAATTATAAGCCTCTTCTTTTTTGGGAGTTCTTTTCAATTTATATCCTACGTAATTTACAAGAGTTGGATTAAACAAAACTCTAAGAAGAAGAAGATCAAATCAAATCTCGAGCACTGGATCGATCCGATTAGGACATTTCGGAATGGTCGATCAGCAACCGGACTGATCCGTTTTTCTATTAAATCGGATTTTCTCGCTAAACATGTTGTTATGCAGATCTTTTAAGGGCCGAACCAATCCGTTTTTTTGGGATACCGTATTGGTTCGCTAAATGTCCATCTTTACAGAACTTTGGGGCCCCAGACTGATATGTTTTTCTATTAAATCGAATTGGTCCGGGTTGTCGTCTCATCTTCTGTTCAATATATCTTCAATATCTCGTGATTTTATCACATCTTGGGGCTTCGTAACTTCTTATCCAGAACTCAGATTGCGACACCGTTTCTTCCTACGTGTTCACAAATGCGAGATCTTCGACTTTTATTTTGGGTCCTCGACTGGATTCTTGGTAGAAATTATGCTTTTTCCCTTTTGATTAGTCTTCTTTCTTTTCTATTGCTTCTTACGATTTCTTTCTTCATTTCATGTAATAATTACCTGTGAAATTAATAAGAAATACACAAAACTCGGAATACTTGTTAGACGAAATTATTAGCCAAGATATGAGATAACTTAATTCATTTTATGTTGTCCGAGGTAATAAAATCCTCTATATTAAGGGTAAATTTGGAAGAATTTATGCCTAATCAATATTCAACGCCCTTAAAAGATTCGTTTGACTTCATTCAAGTTGAAGAATTGACCGGTGTCAGACGGGGCCTAGGATCGCCTAGTGGCCTCCAGATCAATTTTTTGGGTAAAATATATCATTCATCTATATCGTAAGGTCGATTAGTGCACGAGGTGGACATTTGTAAAAGGGATTTAGAGCCCTCCAAATATTCATTGAGCTCTATCTTGGATGAGAAAGTTGACCATGGTAAAAATAGGGCCCAGGAGCGCTCGATGGTCTCTAGATTAATGTTTTTATAGTAAAACAAATCATTTGTTTGAACCCTAAGGATGATTTATGCCTGGTGCGAACCGTTGGAAAGGTAATTTATGATCGAAGCCAAAATGGGGCCTGAGGGCAGCGGTGGCCTCTAGATCGGTACTCATATAATGACTAAGTTTTGTGGTGAATGAGTGAGTGTTAGAGATCTAAGGAGGTGATTAGGGTGTCCTAGGATGGGGTGTTTGTAGAGAGCCCCTTGAGGGGTGACCATGGAACAAGTGAAGGCCATTGAATGGTAGACCCCGCATCGACATTGGGGAAGACGATTTGTAGGCCAATTTTATGTAGCTAGAGGGTGGGATTTATTAATTTGGAGGGTCAACGTCAGTTCCTAGGACCTAAGGAGAGTGATCGATTCAGTGAGTCGAGGTCGATTTTGAGGACCTAAGGAGGCAAAGATCACATATTCCACTGGTTAAAGATGTGTTACGATTGGGTTTAAGAGGCTAAGGAGAATAACTCAGTTGGTCGAGGTCGATTCTGGGGACCTAAGGAGATGAGGAAATATTATTTCTGTGGATCAATGTTAACTCTCAAGTTGTGCTAGGTTGACCAATCTATGGGGTCAAAAACTGATTCTGAGGACCTTGAGTTAGGATTACCAATTCTGAGGGCCAAGGACAATTCTGAGGACCTTGAGTTGTGAAGATCAATTATGAGGGTCAAGGTCAATTTTGAGGACCTTAAGTTGTGATGACTAATTCCGAGGGTCGAGATCAATTTCGAGGAACTTAAGTTGTGAGGACCAATTCTGAGGGCCGAGGTCAATTATAAGGACCTTAAGGACGAACGATTCTGAGGGTCGTTGTCAATTTTGAGGACCTTAAGTTGGGATGACCAATTTTAAGGTTCGAGGTTGATTCTTAGGACCTTAGGTTGGGACAACCGATTCATAGGGTCGAGGTCAATTCTTAGGACCTTGAGTTATGACGACTAATTATGAGGGTTGAGGTCAATTCTTAGGACCTTAAGTTGTAATGACCAATTATAAGGGTCGAGGTCAATTCTAAGTACCTTAAGTTATGGAGACCAATTTTGAGGGTCGAGGTCATTTCTGCGAACTTTAAGTTAGGATAATTGATTCTAAGGGTCAAGGTCAATTTTGAGTACTCTAAGTTAGGACAATCAATTTTGAGGGTCAAGGTCAGTTTTGAGGACCTTAAGTTGTGATGAATAAATATGAGGACCGATCTCATTCTGAGGATCTTAAGTTTGGATGACCAATTCTAAAGGTTTGAATGATTTCTAATGACTTTTTTGACGACCAATTCTAAGGGTTAAGGTCAATTCTGAGGACCTTGAGTTGTGACGATAAATTTTGAGAGCCGCGGTCAATTCTAAGTACCTTAAGTTATAATGACCAGTTCTGAGGGCCAAGGTCATTTCTGACGACCACAAATTATAGCATGGGGAATTTCTCTCCTGGAGATTTTAATTTTCCCATGGTCCCACTGAGGATTGCATTATTTTGAGAATCAACTGGGGTTTTTTTTTTATTTTTCAGATTCCGTAGTAGACTTGGATGCGAGCGCATTGTTAGTTCTGCTTATGGAATATATCGAGGATATGTGTGTTCTATTAATCGTACTCGGTATTATGATGGGGATAAGAGCATAAAATTAATCTGGCTGGGGATTTCGAGAGTTTGTAAAAGGTTTTGTGATCTAAAAAATGATTATTTGAGGAAAATGAGGCTCCATATTTTTCAAGGATTTTTAGGAATTTTCTGGACAATTTCTCAAATTTTCTTGAATTTGCTGGCATTTTTTGTTCAAAATTTGGAGGAGGGTGCCAATAGGCAGTTTTGGGAGGGTGCTAATTGGCTAGAGCACAAACTCCCGGGCTTTCTGATGAAGAGGAAAGGCAACTGTCAATCTGCATGGTTAGGGGGTTATTGATCAGTATAACCCTTAGCCTTCTATAAAAAAGGGGATAACCTTCCCCATTTTTCACATCTTCAAGTGTTTGAATTTTCTTCTTTCTCTCTCTAAAAATCGTTCTTAAGTCTTTTTTTCTTCAATTCTTCAAATGAGAGATACATCACTGAATGGTTAGCCATTGATGACTGGGTTGGCCTGGAGTATTAGTTTAGGGTGACCCTTACTTTGGGCAATGAAAATTCCTTTGATTTGTTCGAGCCTCTAGCTGATGAGCGTATCATACTATGCGTGTTGGCATACCACCATTAGTTTAGGGTGAGGAACCCTATTGGCTACGTAAGTACAGTGAGCTTTTGTATTTAATTTCATTTTTCTCTTTCTTCTTAGTGCTAATGATGTTTTTTTTTCTTCTTTTACAGACTGGCATTTCTCCTTCGGTTATTCGTTCTTAGGTGACGACAGGGTTGAAGGAGGTTTGACAGAAGTTCCCTAGTGTTGTGCTGGATGGTTTCCTGTGCGGGGTTTGGATATTTGGCATAATCTTTACATGATACATCATGTTCTACTTTTGTTTTGTGTGCTATTGGGGAGAAATGGTGGGACACTACCTACACCTTTCGTCTTGGCTTTGGGAAGATCATGATAGCTCCCCTATATGTTTAGCAGATGATTGGGGTTGATTATAACGGTTTTCAGATAGTGGCTGATCGCACGCAGAGGGTGACACTAGAGGTGGTGCATGCAAATTTGGGGGATGTGGGTATGATTTTATCTAGGGAATCAATCTGTATTTTTTCTTTGAGGGATATGCTCACGAGGATGAGGGTGGACGTGACTGACGAGCGGCAGGTGAGACAAATATCTCATCTGTTTAGTTTTCTTTTGTTGGGTGGGTTTTTTATGGCGACGAGCGGCGATGTCGTCATCATTTGGTTATTACCGTGTCTAGGGACAATTTTCGACATCCAGTTGTATGACTAGCGGAGTCTGACCTTGGCGTCTCTCTATTCTTTTTTAGATTCTTTCAGCCGATGCTGCTGGAAAACATTTATGGGGGGCACGTATCTTTCGGAGGTCATTTTTAAATTATTTTCCTTTTTATTCATTTCCTTGCATTCTTTTTTTGTTCCATTTTTGTTTTATTCGAGTATTTTGCCGACGTGGTTCTATGAAGTGGTCAGGAATAATGCATGGTTGATAACCCTGAAGCTGAGGACTTAGGGAACTTTTTGCTAGATATTCTTATGGGGAAAGTCCAACCGGTGATCGAAACGGTCTTTATCCTTGGTGGTCGTACGCCAGGCTCCGAACGCCTTAACAAGTGACTAGGATATATTTTTGTCTTTTCTGAGTTCTTTTTGGCATCTTCATTTCTTGAGTAGATATTGATTCTCTTTTGAGGATTGCATGTCACCTTCTACCCCAAGGGGTGACTCCATGGGAGTCAAGGGTGACAGGCCTACATGAGCAAATGTGGTAGTAGATTTCATATGAGTTTGGGCATGCCTGGTACTTAGGGGAGAACATGATGATGTAGATTGTGGAGGAGGAGGTGGTAGTCCCACCATCAGTGCCTCCTATGAACATGAGGTAGTGAGGGAGATGTCAAACGATGCCCGAGCGGTAGTGATGATCAGCGAACCTTATAAGCACTATACAGGTGCAGTCTCGAGCTATGATTATTTGAATTTTGTAATGAGCTAGTTGATTCCCTCCTGTATTTGTGACATGGAGAACATAACTCCACCCTCCTAAACTTCGGGCAAGGGTACTAGCGTAGCATTGGGACCGGCCCACAGCGCATGTGGTGGAACATCGATGGCGGTGACAGAGGAGAAGGCTCTGATCATTCAGGTTACTCCCAGTTCCAATAATTTTTTGATTAAGCAACGGGGAGTCACTAACCGTGTCGTACCGTCCTAATGCATCGGTGTCTAAGTTAACGGGGCTTACAGATGATGCCTTCCAACCTGAGGTATAGTCTATCTTTTCTTGTTGTTGTGTTGATTCTTCTTTGCTTCTTTACTAACTGGTTCACCCTTTTTCTTGTTGATTTTTTTATTTTCAGTATGTTTGGGTGTCGACCACCTAGTTGAGGGACATTAAGGATTGGATGGACCCTATGTCAAATTATATTAAGAAGTCGGCTCCTTCATGCTTTGGGCCACTTGACACCTCAAATGAGGGTTTAGGTTCTGGGAGTGGAGGATCCATCTCTCATCGTTGGGGAAAGCGCGTCTGCCGTGGGGGTTGAGGGCTGGAGAGAGAGAGTTGAGGGTTCGAGAAAAGTCCCATTTTTATTTTTCTAGTTTTCTTTTCTATTTGCAAAATGTAACCAAATGAGGAAATATATATATATATATATATATATATATATATATATATATATATATATGAATATGCATTTTCCTTTTTGTCATTTTTCTTCATTTAGTAACCTATCCTATATGCACTTTTAATTTTTCTACTAAGACTGTTTATTTTAGGAACAGGTAGAGATAAGTATGAAAATGACAATGAAAGGCACATTTGTTTATTTATTTAACAAAAGTGGAGTGAATTTAATTAACCCGGGAAAAACATTTTTAGGTAAGAATTTATTTGGAGAAATTTAAAAATGATTTTTTTCTTGAGAGAACATGAGGATATTTCAAAATGAGAATTTTTCTAACATTAATTTTAATACAAGAGGAAAGATGGAATTTTCTAAAATAAGGGGGTTACGGATAGACATACCCCTTGACCTGCTTATCAGTATGGGGGTCAATTCAAATCATCCCTTGGACGTTATTTCACTTTCCAGCACATCAGAGTACTCCTATATGGCTAACATTTATTCGGGTTTCCAGATCTCTTGTCTTTCGCCAAGGCTTTTGAGTATAAAAGGAGGGGTGTGGGATATTCTTTATCCCCCAATACCCACATTTCTCATCTTGCTTCATATTTCTCATTCTCCAATGGCTTTTCCCATGTATGAGGGATTTGCTTATTACTTTGATGGTTTAGAGGCCATGCGTATACAATGGGAATTACGATGCTTTAAACTTGCATCAGGTTTCTCTGTAGCATAACCGAGCTATTGAATGGAATCTGTTCGTAGTGATGATTCATTTTTGGTACGCTAAGGACCATGTCTTCCTCTTTGTCCTAGATGAGGTTTATCAAACCTATGAGGAGTTCTTGGCCATGAAGGGATCATCCCCAATATGGAGACGGCTATGCCCAATATTTCCTGTTCTCCCCAGTCCTTTTTGGCGTAATTGCTTCACATTTATTCTTCAAAGTCTCGACCGTTGGTTACTAGAGGGGATATTTTTCTCCAGATAGTTATGTATTCAGTGTGATTGAGGGGTTTTGAGGATGCTGGCTTTACCGAAGTTATCTCCTTAGGACTTACTGCAAGGATATTGCTTGTGAAGGGGGACTTGACTTAGCTCTATAATTCCATGGCAGTGGTGCTCGCTGAGACCCTGAACGGTTTGGATTCTTGGAAATAGGTCCTCTCTAACCTTTTAAGGGTGATCCCAGCAATGCTGTTTATGTGTCTTGTAGAGAGGGTTCGTTTGGGACTTACTGCTTGCCTTGCAACTTGTAGAGTAATGATATGTTTGGTTGGTTAGAATTCGATAAACTTCCTTCTATTTCCCCTAGCGGGTTGTGTGCCAAGTCGGGAAGGAAAAATTGTTCTCCCTCGCATAACAAACTTCTGTCCATTAGAGGATTTGACTGAATCACTAAGGATCATGTTGGGCTCTTTGTGGCAGTGGCATTGATGATCTATCCATCCATCATAATCTATGGGAGGGGTTTGACTTGTGAATGGGGACTATCTGAAGTGGTTATGGAAGCAGTTAATAGAGAAAATTATAGCAAAAGAGACCGATCAAAGGTGGTTCGTTGCCTTCAACACCATAGAAGATGCTGTTGTCATTCTGTCTAGGCTTGTTAGGGTGTTCCATTCCATGTAGTGTATACGGGATGTTAATCAAGAGTGGGAAACTTGGGGAGATCTAATGGTTGGTAATGATGATGAAGCGGGTCCATCCGGTAGTTAAAGGCTATGTTTTGTTAATCTTGGATGATTTCGTGAAGCTGTGATAATTTTGGCCTTTTTTTTAGGGGGGGTGAAATAATTTTTGTTGTAACTTGGTTTAGGGTTAGTTTTAGTTAAGAATGGTTTGGTCAGTGGAAGGGATGGTGGTTTGTTTAACTCCCTTCATGGATACTTCATGTAATAGTGTTGTATTCCTTATCAGAAATAAAAGTTAATTTCAATCATATTTTGTTACCCCTCTTGATGAGTTTTACAATTGAATGATCTATACCAATTGCTAAGGCATACATAATCCTTTTGTTCATGTAAATAACAAAATGGACCACCGTTATCAGAGTTAGAAAAGAATAGCATTTTGTGAAAAAGAAAGGATACCAAACCCACATATAGTGTATGGGTTGCCTACATACCTCTGGGGGTTTTGAAAATTCTCACAAGTTTAACTTTGAAGAGAAAATGTTTTTGAGAGGATTAAGTCCCATGTAGTTCTGTAAAGGGGAAATGAATATTTCTTGTATTTAAGAATATAAGGGGGATAAGAAGAGTCATAGCACGTCGAGATTTCAGACTAAGGGTAAAAAAATTGAGACAGTTCAGGTTGACTGGACGTGCCATCTCTTCTCCATCAAAGTTTGTGAGCATAGCGGCGCCTCCTGAGAGAATTTTCTTCATGATTCGATTTGAATTTCCCTTTGGAGTCCCAGACGGGTTCAATGATCTCTTTTAGGGCAAGGTATCATTCCTCAACACCACAAGGACTTTTTGGTTGAATGATCGCGTTATCCGGCGATGATACCCCTTTGTATGATATAGAGGCTTCTGTCACTTTTCGTCCAAGAGTGATAATTCATCAAAGTGGCTCTGATGACATTCCTTTTTGCTAATTTTTCTTTCGACTGGGATGCGGAGGGCAGGTATTTCCAGCTCAACGGGTGGGATTTCTTCCATGCCATACATTAAAGAATCATGGGTATCCCCAGTAGGCGTTCTTATTGAAGATCTATAGACGCAAAGTGTGTAAGGGATTTGATCGATCCAATCTCCTCAACTCTCACTCTTCTTGCTGATTATGGTTTTAAGGATTTTGTAAGCGGCTTCAAAGACACCATTAGTTTAGGGTCGGTAGGGAGAAGATTTTTGTCACTGAATCCCATACTCATTGACTAGTTTCATGATCTCAGCTTTGAAATGGAGACCATTATTTGACTCTAACTCATTACCAAACTAGTCTAGAATTAAATATTTAATTTGAAATAACGACATTATATAACTCAAGCACTACATATATAAGGGATTAAACCCACATCATATCTAATCAAGAATATAAACAAAGTACGTTGTTAATTAGTTAACACACACATCTCATTCTTAAACACCCCGATTACCTAGGACAAATGAGGTTAAAAGTCCTATGATGTTTGTAGTAACAAACTGACATGTACCCATTAATTATTTAATTTAAGAACCTATTTTTATATCCACGCGAACTGAAAGCATGATATCTATGTTGTATGTAATAAAAACCATGAAGAAACTATACTTACAGATACACGAAGATATTGGAATGCCATAAAATAACCAAATCATGAAAAACATATAAACTTTTAGAATAAGGAAGAAGAATACCAACTTTATTGAAGAACACCTTGATAAATAATCCACTAAAGTAGGATCTTTTTGACTAAATTCAAAACTGAGGTTCTTTGATCTTCTCCTCTAATGTTCTCTATGAAAAACTAATGAAAAACTCGTCTCCTCTCAGACAATAACATTACAATTACGTATTTGTGAGAGACCAACCCCCATGAAACTCTTTCGACTAATCAGAAAGAAGACAAATTTTCGTGCATCAGACCCCTCAAATCGGTTCTGGGGTGCATGCGAACCGGTTTGACTCCAAACTAGCTTGGTTTGGGTTCGTGTTTTTCTTTGCATTGGATTCTCTTCTCTTCTTTTAAACTTAGATTTTTTCCTTATTTGTATTCTCAATCTTCAATATCGCATAACTTTTGTCACCTAGGCTTGGATCGGGGTGTCGTTTTATCCAGTGTTCTTGTAACGTCGTCTTCTTCGACTTTCTAGTTGGCCCCACCTCCTTACTAAAGTTGCAGAATTACCAAAATTCCCTTTAACACTCTGTTGTGTGGGTTTTCTTCTTTTCTTTGAGTTCTCTTTAGCACTAACTTGCATGAATTATCTGTAAAACACATAAGAGATGCACAAAACACGACGTACATGACAAGGAGAGTTAGTAGCATGATTATGAGATAAAACCAAGTTAATTACAATGTACGGGACCATAAAAATACTTCAATTAAGGGGATACATATGATATATTTATTCCTAATCAAACTCCCTAACTTAGAACGTTGTGTGTCCTAAGCAATGTAAAAGAACAAGAGTATGGGATAAGGAACTCATAAAATCTTTATTGGGATAAAATACCTTTTTCGCGGGCTAGTGATTGCATTTAGTGTATGAAACAAGCCGTTAAACCCCCAGGTTACCCTAGTCGATGACTTTTGTCTCATGAGGGTTTGCAGTGAATATACCCACAAAATTCGTTTCGACTCAAAGAGAGTTCAAAATACTTAAAAAATGTACAATTTAAACTCCCCAAAAATAGTCACCGTAAATTCATATTCAAGAGTCTCAAATCATAGTGTGTGTGTGTGTGTGTGTGCAAAGCCAAAAATTGAACCACTAATTTCCACCGATTGATCATAATGTTACTTTTCAAAAATTTGCTTTGATTCAATTTCTCACAGGATACTCTTGCAAGTGAATATATCAAAATGTGGCCAGTTCACTCGGTGTGCATGATTTATAAGAGTAAATATAACGGAACATGAATTCATGCACACAACTTGAAAGAAGGAATTTTTATGGTAAAAAGATTTCATCATCGAATTACGGTCATTGGAAAATGGAAAACATCACCTCTTAGTCACACCAATTAATCTCTCTTATTATCTTTTCGTATCTTAGCTCTCCATGCGGTAATTAATTTTGAATTCGGACTTGGTTGGAACTTTTTTGGGTTATAAAGTGTAATGGGTCAAATTGGAAATGGTTGGGAATTTCGGAATTGAAAAATCTTTTTATGATGTCCGCTAGTACTTTTTCGGGCTTTTGCTCATTTTTCTCTTATTTTTCTTTTTTTTCACAATTTTCTTTTCTTGGTATTTTTGTTGAGCATTTTTCTTCTATTTTTTCTTGCCCCTTTTTATGCACTTTTTTTTTACGTACTTGATGAATATTTAATCTTCATAATTCAGGGGCAATTGGATTTTTTGGGTTATCAAACAAAAAGGAAACATTTTATTAGTCTCAAATTGGGTTGCAAAGGGATAATTTTTCACAACGTTTTACGGCTAATATTTTTGGGTAAACAAACGATGGACTAACGTCATTTATCCGAATTGCTAATTGTTTTTACCATATACGTCTCGAAAAGAATTTACCTTAGAGATATTGTAGCGTGCGTTCAAGACAACATCTCGCTCGTTTCCCGTAACTGATCAAAATAACAAATTCGAGATCATCAACGACCTTTTCAAATCATCAAAAGAACTTTGAGTTAACCATTAACTCGGATTGATTTAATTACTCAAAAAAAATTGAAAGACTCGAAATCTCACAAGGTTAATTAATTTTCAAATTTATTCGTTAAGTCGTCAATTTTCGCTCAATTTCCATCTTCGGTCAATTTTGTCTTAGTGCATTTTAATTTTTAAAATTTGAGACGTTAAACCAAATTTTGTGCATTTTTGAAGCTTTTAAATTCCATTTTTTTATTTATTTTCAAGAAAAATGTTTTTAGCCTTTTATTTATTTATTTTTTTGATATTTTTTAATTTTTTATAGGCATTTTAAAAATTTGTGAAGTATTTAAAAGATGAACTTGTCACCCCCCACAACATAGACTTTTGCATTGTCCTCAATCGAAAGGACTAAAATCTGAACAAGAAAAAATAATAAGTGGGACAAATAAAACAAGTTGTGGCTATCCCCTCCGATCCTCGCGGTGGGAGAGACGAAGAAGGGGGGGTGTCCCCTTCATCTTGAGAGGATCTTGGTCCCGCGCATCCCTCTCCGGTGTCGGTGATGAGGTGAAAAATGTAGAGAGATGGAGTTGCCAGTCTATTTTACTCAAAACAGACAAAAGAAAAGGGAGCCATTGTGTCCATCCCTGATCCTTGCTGCACTGGGGCGGGCACGCAAAGGGAGAGGATCCTTCGGGTCCCGCGCATCCCTCTCGGGAGCGCTTCGACCGACGTCCTTTTGAGATGAGGTGTAAAAATGTAAAGATATTTAGAGTTTCTAGTCTATTTTACACAAAACAAACAAAAGAAAAAAGGGAAGCCATCCCGAAGGATGGCATCCAAAGACATACTGGTGCATGCGAAACCAAAATGATTCAAGAAGGGTTCGGAGGCTTAGTTACGAAATGGGAAGGTGTTAAGCACCAATTCTGCCCTTTCGGTCTCTCATGGATATTTTCTATCTTCCTTTATATTTCCCCCCGTGATATGTGTGCATGCGTATATATATAATGGAGGTAGGAATCCTCGATTTGTATCATGGAAAAGATAAAGCGAGTCATCCGTAGGAAGATATAAGAATAATATTAAAAAAATAATATTTACGCGATTACCCCTACGTTGATCGTTATAATGGAATGATAACGCATATGGAGCAATACATCACTAAGGGCAAGTGTATAGAATATAGGAAGATTAGATTTAGAGAAAATAGGAAGTAAAAGAAAAGGTGAGAGAGAGGAGTCGAGTCTTGGGTTTTATCTCGAGATGCCTACATAGCCTATAAAGTCATCAAAGTCCACGTAGTTCGCATAAAAAATGAGGGGTGGGGTTTATCCCATAAATCCAAATGGGGGATCTCTTATTTGTAAGTGTGTGTGTGTGTGTGTAGAAAAAGTGTTTTAGTTGTGAGAAAAGTGTGAGAAAAAGTATGAGAATCCCTATTTGAAATTTATGAGCAAACCCTCTTTTTCTTGTTTTCTGGGTTTTATTTATATGCAAATAAGTGATGTGCAATAATACTATATAAAAAAGTATATAAGGATGTGTGAAATGAGATAATAAAAGTGCTAAGTAATAAAACAAGTTATTGAGAGTTTAAGATAATTTAAGAAAAAGTAGAGAAAGTTGGACCTTCTTGAAGATCTTGAGCTTGATCTTGAATGTTGGAGAACATCCCTTGCACTTGGATGATGATGGAGAGTGACTAATTCACCAACATTGATGAAAAGGATGATGAAAAGTGGAAGTAAAAAGGGGATTTGGGGGTTGAAATCACGCTGCCTTTGAGAGAGGTTTTTGGGATTCGTTGACTGTGAATTTTATCAGATCTGGTCTCCCCCTGTAAATGAGGTGAAGGCCTCCTTTTATAGGCTCAGGTCACTGCCGATCGACATATATTTGATCCTGCCTATCGCCACCTACCGATAGGCAGGGTCTAAAACCTTCCATTTGGCGGTGTTTTTCAAACCTTTTCAAAAAATTGGCTACCGAGGGCAGCCGTTGGTCAGAATTGCGCACGAGATAGACCATTGGAAAGGTAATTTAGAGACCTTTGAAAGTCCTTTGGACCGCACCCGGGTTCGGGAGTTGACTTTGGGTCACATATGTCTCGGATCATTTGTCGGTTCATTGAACGGGGAATCATTCGGATGCAAACAGATCGTTTGTCCCCATGGTAAGTCCAAATCGCACATGGGGCAGACCGTTGGAAAGGTTAGGAGATGTACTTCTACATTCCAAAGAGTTTGACCCGGTTTGGGGAGTTGACTTTGGTCAATCGATCCCTGGAAGCATTCGGTGACCTCTCGAAGTCAAACGAATCGTTCGTCCGCATGGTAAGTCGAAATCGCGCATGGGACGGACCGTTGAAAAGGGTATTCAGTTCCCTTAGAAGATTCATTCACCCTAAGTTGAGCTAAAGAGTTGAATTAGGTCAAACAGAGCCCGGGAGAGCCCGATGGCCTCTAGGTTAAGTTTCGGATGCAAAGAGATCGTTCGTCCGCATGGGAAGTCGGAATCGCGCACGGGACGGACCGTTGGAAAGGGTACTCAGTTCCCTTCAAAGATTCATTTAGTCTCGGTCGAGATGAAGAGTTTGAATTTTTGGTCAAACTGAGCCGAGGAGTGTCCGTTGGCTTATAGGTCTGTACTCGGGACATGATCTGGGTTTGTAGTGATAAAGGGAGGTACTAGGGACCTAAGGAGAGTTAGGGGTAACAGAATGGGGTGTCTACATAGACCCTCGACGGGTGAGTTTGGAACAAATGATGACCGTCGAATAGACTCCACATGATGCTTTTGAGGGAGTATTACCGATTCAGAGGGTCGAGGCTGATTCCGAGGACCTAAGGAGTGTGATGGGGATGGAGTGATGATCGATGGTTTAGGTCAATTTTGAGGACTTGGAGTGGTGTTGGGGGGGTCACCAATTCTGCGGGTCAAAGCTAAATTTGCGGGCCTAGGGTAAAGATCTAATAACTGAGGTCAATTCTGACCTAAGAGTGGTGATGACCGAAACTGAGGTAAATTTTGACCTAAGAGTGGTGACGACCGAGGACCGGGGTCAATTTTGACCTAACTCAGGTCACGATCCAAGACTGAGGTCAGTTCTAACCTAAAGAGTGGTGATGACCGAGGATTGGGGTCAATTCTGACCTAACTCAGGTGACGATCCAAGACCGAGGTCAATTCTGACCTAAAGAGTGGTGACGACTGAGGAACGGGGTCAATTCTGACCCAACTCAGGTGACGATCCAAGACCGAGGTCAATTCTGACCTAAAGAGTGGTGACGACTGAGGACTGGGGTCAATTCTGACCCAACTCAGGTGACGATCCAAGACCGAGGTCAATTCTGACCTAAAGAGTGGTGACGATCGAGGATCGGGGTCAATTCTGACCCAACTCAGGTGACGATCCAAGACCGAGGTCAATTCTGACCTAAAAAGTGGTGACGACCGAGGATCAGGGTCAATTCTGACCCAACTCAGGTGACGATCCAAGACTGAGGTCAATTCTAACCTAAGAGTTGTGATGACCGAGGACCGGGGTCAATTTTGACCCAACTTAGGTGACGATACAAGACCGAGTCAATTCTGACCTAAAGAGTGGTGACAACCGAAGATCGGGGTCAATTCTGACCCAAATCATGTGACGATCCAAGACCGAGGTCAATTCTAAACTAAAGAGTGGTGACTACCGAGGATCGGGATCAATTCTGACCCAACTCAGGGGACGATCCATGACCGAGGTCAATTCTGACCTAAAGAGTGGTGATGGCCGAGGTTCGGGGTCAATTCTGACCCAACTCAGGTGACGATCCAAAACCGAGGTCAATTCTGACCTAAGAGTGGTGACGAACGAGGACCGGGGTTAATTCTGACCCAACTCAGGTGACGATCCAAGACCGAGGTCAATTTTGACGTAAAGAGTGGTGACAACCAAGGATCGGGGTCAATTCTGACCCAACTTAGGTGACGATCTAAGATCGAGGTCAATTCTGACCTAAAGAGTGAATGAAGATTGGATTTTGATTTTGTTGGGGAAAATGCTTTTGTGATTTTGATTTGAGATGGGGAGCTGATAGCTGGGGAAGCTTTTGTTTCATTCTGAGACCTTGTGGGGGGGAACAACCTATTTTGGGTGCTGTAAGAGAATTCCGCTAGGGAAGTGATCAGGTGATCCTTAGAGATCCTCTGGAGCTTTGTCGGGAGGAGTTTTCACTTGGTTTATGAGGATTTTTCTGGGAAAGAGGGGTTTCGCTCGAGGGAACGCGATGTTTTCTTGGTGAAAGGGCTTTAAATCCTTCCTGGGATTTTTAGGAATTTTTGGGAATTTTTCGAGGCTTTCTGGTATTTCCTGGGAATTTCAGTAGAAATTTAAGGGGGTGCCGATCGGCATAGTATGAAGGGTGCCATTAGGCAGTGGCACAGACTTTTGGGCTACCTCGGGAAGGCAAGGGGTCAGTGTCGATCGGTATGGTGGGGGAGGTGCCGATCAGCATGGCGCCTGGCATCCTATAAAAAGGGGGCGAATCCCCTTATTTTTTCATAGCTTCTTTGCTTTCTCTATCTTTGTGATTCTTCTGCAAATCGTCCTAGCATCCCGATATTCAAGAAATGGCCACTTTCGTGAGCACTGCCGTCCACCGGGAGTGGTTGACTGTTGATGACTGGGCGAATGTGGAGTGGAGGGCTAGAACGCCTCTTGCTTTGGGGAGTGAGAACTCCTTTGATGCGTTTGATCCTGTTGCGGATGAGCAGACCTTGCTGCGGGAACCATCGCCTCATCGCTCTTCGAGAGTGAGTCCCGACGGTTATGTAAGTAACCCGACCTTTGGTATTCTTCTCTTTTTGTTGATTTTTCTTTCTTTCTTGACTTTTGATGTGACTTTTCCTTTTTTCCAGTCTGATATTTCTTTGAAGAACATGCGTGCCCTTGGGACAATGGGTCTCAGGGATGTCTGGGAGCATCTCCCACCTGTGGTGTGTTGGATGGTATCCTCAGCGAGTTTTGGATGGTTGGAATCGGTGCTGGATAAGACGCCTCGTTCGATAGCGGTCTTGTGCGCTTTGGGAGAGAGGTGGTGGGATACTACCCACACCTTCCATTTCGACTTCGGGGAGATGACTGTGACTCCCATAGACATGTAGCAGCTGCTGGGGCTGAATTTTGATGGAGAGCAGATAGAGGTGGATCGCTCTTTATGGGTGAGACCGGAGGCAGTACGTGCAGTACTTGGTGATGTAGGGATGATAGTTTTTGGAGATTCTATCCGGCTGTCCCTGCTGAAGGATGTTCTGCTGAGCAGGGTGATTGATGTGGAGGACGGGCTATAAGTGAGGCAGATGGCCCAATTATTCATTTTGCTGGTATTGGGAGTTTTCATGGTGGCGTCGAGTGGCGACGTCGTTCATTTATGGTTCTTGCCGTACCTGAGGATGTTTTCGAACATCCCCTTCTATGATTGGAGGAGTCTGACTTTGGCGACCCTTTACTCTTCTCTAGATGCATTCAGTCGGTGCTGCCGACAGACTTTTACTGGGGCCACGTACCTTCTTGAGGTATTCTTCAGTTTGCGCATTTCTTTTCATGCATTCTCATTTTCCTTTCATGCATTCGCATTTTCCTTTCATGCGTCTCTTTTTGTTTGTGAATTCAAACATGGTTCTACGAGGTGATTTTGTGCAACACCCCGCTGATTGCTTTGAAGGAAGACACTGTTGGGGACTTCTGTCGATTGTATCGATGGCGTAAGGCCAATCGTCCGTCGAAGGGATCTCTCTCCCTGTAGGCTATGCGTTAGATCTTGAATGACCTGACCAGCGGTAGGGTAAGACTCTTTCCATTTCAATCTTGGTTTTTGCTCCTTCTGATCTTGTATTGATTTATGCTCGCTTGGAGATTTTCAGGTGACCTTTTATCCTTGGGGTACATCCATTCAGGATGCGGGGGCGACTGGGGTGAACGCGCGGATGAGGCATTTGCTGGTGCATGAGTTCGGCCATTCCTGGTATTTCAGGGAGAGGGTGGTTCGTCAGATTGCTGAGGAGGAGGTGGTGGTGCAACCTGCGCCACCTCCTACGTCTATGAGGTAGGAGAGACTACTATCTAAGGATGAGAGGATTGCGAAGATGATCGGTGAGTCCTACTTGTTGTACACCAACACGGCTGTGCCGTATGATTATATGGACCTTATGATGAGCTCGTTGATGTTTCCCATCATATATGATGCCTCCCTTTCCTTCCTGCGAGTTCGAGTCGAGCGGTGGGTTCTTCCCACAACGGCGATAGTCCATCGGCATCGGCATCGGCGGCGAGAGTATGATAGTTTCGATGGTTGAATGTGAGTGTAGGTATGTGCGTGACCCATTTGTTTGGGAACTATGTTCGCCAAGGTTCCTTTTGTGTAGTTGCATACCCCTTCGTACAACATTCGGCGGGATGATGGAGGGATGGTGCCTATGTTGCATTGTCCTCATGCGATGGATTCGAAGGAGTTGGGTTTAACAGAGTAGGTCCTTCGACATGCGGCATACTTTTCTGTTCCTCTCTTTCTTTATTTTTTGTTTTGGTCATTTCTGCTTTGATAATGATTTGGCCTTTCCTTGCAGTAAGTTCGGGTGTCGACCACTTGGCTAAGGGACATCAGAGACTGGATATCTTCGGCGACTGCCCATATTCGAGACGCGGTTCCTGTTCCTTCTTGCTTGGTTCCGTCTGCTTCGTTCGAAGAGGACTAGGGTTCTGGTAGTGGTGGTGTGTCGTCTCGCCGTAGGGGGAAGAGAGCACGTCGCAGGGGTAGAAGCTCCTGTGGGTTCGGGCTGAGTCCCGTTGTTTTTGCCTTTTCTTTTTATTTCCTGTAAAAATGATGTAACACAGAAAATAGATATATGCAATGCAATGGAGTTTTTTTATTATCTTTTATTAATGATGAATGAATGCATGCACATACGCTTTTTACTTTGCTGCTGAGACCGTAAAAAGGAATATTTTTGGAATTTTTTTAAAGGAAAGTTTTTTTGATTAAAGGGAAATTATATAAGGAGAAAAAGGATTTTGAAATTCTATTGAGAATATCAATTTATTTTTATTGAGTTTTCTGTTTGACAAAAGAGGAAAAGAGGGAAATTTCTAAAAATGGGGGGTTGTCGATCGGCAAGCACCCTGACCTGCCTATAGACAGTTCAGTCCAGTCCCATTAATTCAAAGATTTTATTGGTACCCTCTTCAGCCTTTGGTACCTTGTGGGGTGGGATTCCCTCATATTCCTGCAGGGATTGTGTCTATTGTGAGGGTTCTCAAGTATAAAAAGGGGTAAGGGTGGAGTGTTTTCATCAAACCTTTGCATTTTTACTTACTTGCCCACTATCTCTTAGCCTTACAAGATGGCTCTCCCTGGTAGCATTGAGTTTGTCAACTACCTAGAAGCCTTGGAAGCAATGTGCTCTTATAATGTCGACTACGATGCTTTCAACATGCGTCGAGTCTCCCTGTGGCGCAATCGAGCTTTCGAGTGGAACGTGCTGACAGCGGCGGTACAATTCTAGTAACCCAAAGACCATGTATTCCTCTTTGGTTTGGATAAAGTTTCTCCTACCTATGAGGAATTTTCTGCCATACTGGGTGTAAATCCTAGTGTTACTGCGGCTTTGCTCGAATTTTCCCGCTCTCCCAGGGATTTGTTGGTCGGGATTCTTCATATTTCGCCTTCGGCGGCTAGATCATTGGTTGCTGGAGGAATGATATCCCTCCTGGCGGTGTTGTAGCCCGTGCATTTGTGGGAAGTAGGTGATGCTGGCTATGCTGGAGCCGTTGTTCTGGGTCTGGTTTCCAAATTGCTGCTGGTGACTAGGGAGGTGCAAGTGGACCCACATCTTACAGCCTTACTTCATGGATGTCATATCGTCGCAATCATACGACGGTGATACTTGCGAAGATCCTGAATGGCCTGAATGCCTGGAGAGAAGGTCGTTCTGACTTTTTAAGGCGTAGCCCTGTGATGCTGTTCATGTGGTTATCTGAAAGATTCTGCTTGGCAACTCCTCCAGAGTATCCCTTGCCGACCGTACCCAACTTATTTTCACGCTAGTTCATCAGCGTTGGCCTGTATGTTGAGAATTGGTAGCATTAGCTTGTGGAGCATGGGGCTTGTGGGCTGTATTGGTCAGTGCCTTGGTGGGAACAGTTGCAGCCTGTTCTGGAGCTAAGAGAGTATTCATATGTGCGGATGTTAGGTCTTATATAGACCTCTTTTTATTTCCCTTGGCGGCTTCTGTGCCAATTTGGTTGGGCAGAAGTCGTGCCCCCTCGGACCTCAAATTTCTTTCCGATAGAATATTTGACTGAGCGCCTGCGTCTGTTGCTTGTGTCTTTGTGGGAAAATCGATGTTCGTCGACCCGTCCTTCCCAATCTATCGAAAAAGTTTAGCATGTCCCCGGGGATTATATGAAGTGGTTGTGGAGGAGAGTAATCAGCAAGATGTTGGCAGTGAAGGCTGGACAAAGATGGTTTATTTTATCTAACACCATGGAAGGGGGTGTTATGGTCTTTTCAAAGATGGTTAAGGCTTATCGATCCATGGAATGTTTACGGCACTCTATTCGGGCAGGGAAAACTTGGGGACCTCCGGATGTAGATGATGAGGGTGCGGGCTCCTCTGGTGGCTGTGGGTAGGACTCCCGGGGAGTTTATTTGTGTAATAGATGTGGGGATTTTATTTGGCTTTTTATGGTAGTAAGGGGAAGGGAGTTATCCGTTCTTTTTTCTTATGTAATCCGTGATGAATTTTCTTATTAATGAAATAAACAAGTTTCTGATCATCCAACTATGCCTTTCGATTAATTTTGTAATTTTGAATTATCTACACCGATCGCTAAGGCATACATAATCCTATTGTTCAAGTATTCTTTAGAATGAACCGCCGTTCTCGGAGGTAAGAAAAGAAATTTTATTTTGTAAAAAAAGAAAGGGCCGCACTCATGTGAGGTGCATGAGCTGCCTATGTACCTCTGGGGTTTTTGAAAAAGTTTTTTATCTGTTTGAAAATAGTTTTTTTTATTATTTTTTTTTTGCAGAGGATCAGGCCCACGTAGTTCTGGGTAGAGGGAAATGCAGAGTTTTTTTTAGAATAGAAGGGGGATGAGAAGAATCATAGCGCGCCGAGATTTCAAACTAGGGGTAGAATTTCTTGAGACTGTCCAGGTTGACTGGACGAGCCATCTCTTCCCCATCTAGGTCAGTGAGCATGGCGACACCGCCGGATAAGATTTTCTTCACAATATAGGGGCCGCTCTAATTGGACTTGAATTTCCCTCTGGGGTCACAGATGGGTTCTATTATGTCCTTGAGGGCTAAGTCTCCCTCTCAGACATCGCGTTCCTTGACTCTCTTGTTGAATGACCGCGCTATTCAACGTTGGTACCCCTGTATGTGGTAAAGAGTTTTTAATCTTCTTTCATCTAGGAGGGCTAGCTCATCAAGATAGCTTTGGCACCAATCTTCTTCGCTAACTTTATTTTTGAGCATTACGCGTAATGAGGGTATTTCCATCTCCACAGGTAGGACTGCTTCCATGCCATAGACCAGGGAGTAAGGGGTAGCCTCAGTAGAGGTTAGGATTGAGGTTCGATAGCCCCAGAGGGCGTAAGGGATCCGGTCGGCCCAATCCTTACAACTTTCGATCATCTTGCTGATGATAGCTTTGAGGTTTTTATTGGCGGCTTCAACTACACCATTGGTCTGAGGTCGATAGGGAGAAGATGTGTGTCTCTGAATCCCGTACTCGTTGACTACTTTTGTAACTTCTACTTCGAAATGCAACCCGTTATCTGACACTACCTTGTGCGGGACCCCATATCAGTAGATGATATTCTTCTTGAGGAATTTATCCACTTTTTTGGCATTCAACACTGCGTATGACTCAGCTTCAACCCATTTGGTGAAGTAATCGATGGCGACTAGGATGAACTCATGTTCGTTTAAAGCCTTTGGTGTAACCTTCCTTATGATGTCGACACCCCAGGTGGAGAACGGCCAGGGAGAGGTCATGTTGTATAATTCTCGTGGAGGCAGGTGTTGAAGATTGGAGAATTATTGGCATTTGAGGCATCTCCGGACATAGGCAGTGCAATCCTGGGTCATGGTGGTCTAGTAGTAGCCCTGTCGAATGATCTTCTTGGCAAGCATGTGACCATTTATGTGGGGTCCGCATTCCCCGATGTGGATTTTCTGCATTATCATCTCAATCTCGGCCCCTGCGATGAAGTGTAGATGAGTTCCATCAAAGTTCCTCTTGAGTAGGGCTTTCTGACAGATGATGTACTGGGCGGACAGTCTCCGGAGAGTCATTCAATCTTTCTTGTTGGAACCCTCATCTACCATATTTGAGGAAGCACTAGATATCATAGTACCAACAATCGGCTAGTTCGGGATCTTCGGTGGAGACAAGCTCAAAATGGTAGCAATGGGTCAGTATGTCTTGCTTTTGAACTAGGAAGGGGGTCATTATTATTCCCTCGGGCATGTCGACCATGGAGGACAAGGTAGCGAGAGCATCAGCTAGGTTATTCATTGCTCGGGGCAGGTAACGGAAGGTGATATCTCGTAATTGGGAGGCTAGCTCTTCTAATTTGGTATGAAAAGGTTAGAGTTTTTCATCCTTGACTTTCCACTTTTTGAGCACATGATCGATCATAAGGGAAGAATCCCCGTAGACATCAAGGTATTGAATACCTTTCTTGAGAGAAACTTCGAGGCCCACTGTGCATGCCTTGTATTCTATCATGTTTTTGGTGCAAGGGAAATCCAATTTAATGGCGATGGGAGTGTAGGAGTCATCTGGGGGAAATCAGAAGTATCCCAATGCCATATCCCTTTTTGTTGGCAGCGCCTTCAAAGAACATTTTCCATCGAAGTCAGTCTTGAGAGTGGTGCAGAGGATATTTTTATCTGGGAATTCGGATATCCGAACATCTGGTTCGTCTATGGTTTAATCGGCAAGGTAGTTAGAGATGGCTCTTCCTTTAATTTCCTTCTAGGTGACGTACATGATGTCGAACTCGGTTAGGAGCATCAACCATCGGGCCATTCGACTGGATAAGGTGGGTTTCTCAAGCAGGTATTTAATGGGGTCCATTCGGGATACAAGTTTGATGGGGATGGAGAGCATGTAGTGTCGCAGCTTTTGGGTGACCCAGACAAGTGCGACACATGCCTTCTCCAAGGCAGTGTAGTTGACCTCGTACCCGGATAATTTGCGACTCGCGTAATAGATGGATCTTTCTTTACGGGAGTCCTCAAGGTATTGGGCTAGCAAATACCCAACTGCAGTGTCGGTTATGGTTAGGTATAGGAGCAAAGGGAAACCAAACTGTGGTGGCATGAGCACTGGAGGTTGGGTCAAGTATTATTTGATTCGGTCAAAATATTCTTGGCAGGCCTCTTTCCAAACCTTGGTTGAATCCTTTTATAGGAGCTTGAAGATCGGTTCACAGATGGAGGTTAGCTGGCTGATGAACCGAATGACATATTACAATTTACCAAGAAAACCTCGGACATCTTATCTGTTCAGGGTGGTGTCATCTCAAGTATGGCCTTCATCTTTGTAGGATCTGCTTCTATCCCCTTTTCGCTGACCATGAATCCCAAGAGTTTTTTCTTGTAATGCCGAAGACACACTTCTGTGGATTAAGTCGCATCTGATACCGTCACAGTCATTCGAAGAACTTCGGAAGAGCGAGAACATGACCATCTCTAGTTTTGGACTTAATAATCATATCATCCAGATAAACCTTGACCTCCTTGTGAATCGGATCGTGCAGGATGGTAGTGGCAGCCCTTTGGTAGGTATCCCCAGCATTCTTGAGACTGAATGGCATAACGGTGTAGCAAAAGGTTCCATATGGGGTGATGAATGCGGTTTTTTCTTGGTGGTCTGGGTGCATCTTGATTTGGTTGTGTCCGATAAACCCGTCGACGAATGACTTGAGATCATGACTGGCTGTGTTGTCCACGATCATGTCGATATTGGGTAGCGGATAATCATCCTTTGGAGAAGATTTGTTTAAATCTCGGTAGTCCACACACATTCGAACCTTCCCTCCTGATTTCGGCACAGGTACAATATTGGCTAGCCATGTGGGATATTCGATCACTCGAATGAAACCCACGTTCAACTATTTGATCACCTCTTCTTTGACCTTGAGCGACCATTCGATGCAAAGTTTTCTCAATTTTTATTTAATCGACTTGTGATCTTGGAGAGTGGGGATCTCGTGCTGAGCTATTTCAGGATCAATGTCGGGCATATCATTATAGGACCATGCGAAGACATCCACGAACTCCTTTAGCAATTCTTCGAGTTGTGCATGCTCATGTTCGTCAAGGGTGGCCCCTATCCTAATCTCACGCAGTTGGCTACTAGAATCGAGATTAATAACAACAGTCTCTTCTTCATTAACTTGAACGCGGTTATGTTGTTTATCATTAACCTTATTTAGACCAGTTAAGAATTTTTCATTTGAAAAATCATCATAATCAAAAGTTCGATTATAATCTAAGGAGTTAATGCAAGGCACAGCAAGATGCTCAAAATCTTCATTTATTTCATTAATAGGAAAGACATCATTGAGAACCTCATCAAAATCGGTCTCGATTACATTTGAACAAGGATAGACAGTAGAAGAAGAAATAAGGTAAACATTGGGGTTAGGGGGATTTCAAGAGGTAGAACTGGTGCAGCATGCCAATTGAGGAGAGGTGTATCAGCAGCTTTAATCAGACGGGATGGGTCCATTGATGTAGTGCCTGAATGAACCATGCAGAGTGCCAGCCCCAGTATCTGTAAATTGAAGGAATCTTCGAAATCACTTTCCTTAGTCTCTTATCTTTGATGAGCGGTTGTACTCATTGTTAAAAACTTTCAGCCCATGGGTTGCTATCTTGGAAAAAGATCTCCATTCCAGGCTTCATCTTCTTGTCTGTTTGGTCATACCATGGTTCTGGAAAGCCGCAAAATGGGAAGTCTTCGCCTTCTTTGATGAATCGTCTATTTAAGGAGTCTCTTGAGATAGTTCGAGTGCAGTCTAATCTTCCCTTTGGTCGAGACTGGTGGATCATTCTGAGCTCTTGTCCTGATGGTTGATACCCTAAGACACAAGGAGGGAAAGCTTTCTTCAGTTCGATGGGCTCGAGTATCCCTTGTTGCCTTCGCCCTAGTCCCAGTCCGGGCATGAAGTGCATGTTTATGAACATCTAAATTACTTTGACATTGCCATGAGGGTCATATTCTGTAAAAACCCTTTCTTTGAAACCATCCCCTACCAGGAGTAAGAGTGGCTCAACTCGGAATCCAGATAAGAGCATATCATTTGACCCGTGTTGTATCTGAAGGATTGGACTATTGGTGCTTGCTCCCTCGACATTTACGTCGTCGCCCAAAATGGTGATGACTCGCCTGTTGGCGAAGAACTTCAATTTCTGATGGAGTGAGGAAGACACACCCTTGATATTGTGGAGCCAGGGGCGTCCGAGAAACAGGTTGAAACAAGCTGGGATGTCTATGACTTAGAATTCAACGACGGGGTTTATAGGGCCAATCCCTATTACAAGTTTTATGGATCCCATCACCTCACGACGGGTATTATCGTAGGCAAGTATAGTGGCGGAGGTTGGAGCGAGGTTGCTTTCTTTCAGACCTAATAACTTGAAGGTTCTTAGAGGGTAAACGTTCAAGGCGGATCCGTTATCGACAAGGGAGAGTGGCACGACCTTCCCCATAACTTCGACGGAGATGTTGAGTGCATGATTGTGATTTGTCCCAATTATGGGGATTTCTTCTTCAGAGAATGATAACATTCGGGTAGAGGTTAAGGATCCGACCAGATTTACCGCTTTTTCTAGTGTGGTAGAAGGAGGAACTGTGGGTCCAGTGAGCAATTTGATTAAAGCATTTCTGTGTAGCTGGGAAGACATGAAAAGTCCCCAGAGAGTGATGTTACCTTGAGTTTTCTTCAGTTGATCGAGGATCTTGCTCTCCTCAATGATCATCTATGGCATATGAAGGTTTTCAACGCCTTTCCCCTTGTCATTTGCTGTTAGTGAGCTTAGAACCTGGTAATGTCTCCCTGATCTGGTCACGTGACTTAATGAAGAAGGAAAAAACATTAATCTCATTTCCTCGTCAATCTCAGGTTGTTCTTCCACCCTATTTATTTCTCCAAGGAGTTATTTAAATGATATCGTCCCACATATGTCGGTTACTGGGCCAGTTCTTCCTGAAGCTTGTTTTTCACTCGAATCTTCGAATTCTCCCCCCCATCCGGTGGTAACAATTCTGTCTTTCCATGTAAAGTCGATGCATTCCACAACTTCAACGGCTTTTTCATACAAGTTCTCCCATTTTGTGGGGATATGTGTGATTGAAGGGACCAAATGCCCTTGTATCTTCAAAGTGTGAAGTAACCCGGTGATACTGCAAATGCTGTTAGTTTGCTCGAATAATTCTGCCATAGTCTGGACAACATCATCTAGACTGACTTTGTCTGTTGGTACCACCCACTTGTTTGAATATCAAGCCCACTTTCATGCCTCCAAGAACAGTGTGTTGAACTTCTGGCAATCGATGACCATATGTGAGGGCAATTTTAGCCCGAACTCTAGGAGTTAGTTTAACACCTCTGACAATTCCATACTTCCATTTTTAGAACGGGTACAGATAGCGTTGCATGCTCTGGTAAGGAGTGACAGTGCCTGATTAGCGATGCTAGTAGATTGTAGGAGGAAATATGGGCAAATTTGAAGAGGTTTAGGAGAGTATATGGGTGTGATTTGAGTTGAGGGATCAAAATCTGGGTTTTCTTCTAAGAAGATGGCATTGGCATGATTCGGAAGTGGATTGTGAGTAGTGTTTGGCTTTGGATTGGCTGGTGGGGCGATGGTACCCCGGTCAATGAGATCTTATATTATGTTCCGAAGGTGAAAGAATTGGTCGGTAGTATGGCCGGCAGTTTGGTTAAAGGCGCAATGAGCATCGGTCTTGAAATTTCTTGGGAGTGTATTTGGCAACGGACGTGGATCCAAGGGTTTGATGAGGTTTCGGCTTAACAGGGCTTGGTAAACTTTGGAGAGGGGAGCATGGAGCTCAGTGTATTCACTTAGGATGGGGGTAGGGCGTCTTTGTGGTGCCCATGATGTGGTTGGTTGAGAGATGTTGTTGATGGTTGAAACTGTAGCACTGGCAGGCTTGTCATACTTTCTAGGGGTGAACTGTCTGAACACCTTCTTCGGTTTGACCTTAGTTTTAACGAGGCTTTCCTCCATTTACACTCCAGCCTCTCTGAGAGATCGAAAGTGGGGATAGTATTGTCCTCCCATCATTGCTCGGACATGGGGGAAGAAGTTCTTCTTCACTATGCTGACCTGTTCTTCCTCGGATGGCCGATTAGTCATGGTAGCTGCTTGCCCTCTCCATCGGGTTATGAAGTTACTTACTGATTCCCTAGGATTCTGTTTGAGAAGCTCTAAACCATGACGGGTGACCTCAAGCTCTTTGTTCTATTTATATTACGACATGAATTCTCGGGCTACATCCTCCCAGCTAAGGATTCTAGATTCCTCAAGAGATAAAAACCATCGAAGGGCACTATCCTTCAATGTTTGCTGAAACAATTGGGCCATCACTTCTTCAGAAGCCCCTAGTAGAGTCATGGAACGATGATAACTATGAAGATGAACAATTGGGGGTCCACCCCCTCCGAACTTCTCAATATTTGGCATCTTGAACTTCTCGGGTAACCTTGATCTAGGATAAGGAGACATATGGGTGTAGTCCATGTAATTCCCAGAGATCCTGACTTGGTCAAACTTCTTGGTGAGCATCTTAAGATCCTCTTTGACATTATTCAACTCCTCCTCCTTTGGATCAGCAACCACAGGTAAGTTATCCATAGGCTGGGAAATGTTGGGAATTAGGAGCTGGGCAGGCGGCGGCCCATTCGCACGAGGGGCACGTGGAGTGTGCTGATATTTTTTCGGAACCCGGATAGGCTCGGGTGGACCCATATCATGATCGAATAGGGCCTCGGGCTCTTGAGGAATTAGAACCTGGTGTAGTTGCATTTCTCGGACCTCAATTTGGAGGTTGTCAATCTTGGACACGAGCTGAGCTAGGACTGTCATCAGATCTGGCCATATGACTGGTGCTTGATCTGTATTCTCCATGGAAAGTGTATGGATTTCGGACTCGAAAGAAGTAGTAGAGGAACGGATGAAACTACGGGGTGATTTGACTGAAGACCGAAGTTAATAGGGAGGCAGGCCAAGGGATTGCAATCTACCTGAGAAGGCGTAGGATAAGATTTATTTTTGAGAAAAAAGGAAGAACTATTTTTGGATTTTTGATAAAGAAGGGAGACATGTTTTTGGATTTTTGGTAAAGAAGGGAAAAATGTTTTTGGATTTTTGTTAAAGAAGGGGAAATTATTTTTGGATTTTTGATAAAGAAGGGAAAAATGCTTTTGGATTTTTGATAAAGAAGGGAAAAATGCTTTTGGAGATGGAACTCAGCATGATTATTATGATTATTATGTTCTCACTTGTATTTAATTCTCCTAAATGTAATGCCGGACAGGACCCGAGCCTGGAAAGGTGGGGTTTTCAATATATGCAAAGCTACGATTTTGACTTGTAACCAGGCTCACGGACAGGGTCCCGTTTTAAAAATGCGTAAAAATTGGGCGGCAGGCCGACCCGAAATTTCAGCAGAGTTTCGGGTTGAAACCGATAATTTAAAGTGCGTGTCCTAGGTTTGACACCTATATGCGGGTATGCAGTTGGTTGGGTGAATCGTCATGGGTTCCCCCCTTTGGTATGACTTCCACGATATACGTCTTGCTCTTGCGGGCAATCGGTACGTGTGGACAAGCCATTTGATATACCTGAGTGTACATGAATTTCCTCACCGTATACCTCGTGGGGACAGTACGTGTGAGAGAGAATTCGATATACTCGGCGTACGTGAATGAATTCCCTGTGATATACCTCCCGTCATGACTTCGGTGAAGCGGTACGATGCGGGGGAACCATTCGATATACATCGAAGGTACTTGGCCAATGGAAGGTGAGAGTCATATCGCTTAGGCTAACTGTGACCTGCCGGACCAGCGCCCATCACGAAGTGACCCTCCAGTTAATGGGTAAAATTTGGTCAATAATAATGCTCTTTGGTGATGTCGTGTGAATCATGTATGATTCTCTTATTAGTATCTTATGATGAGAATGCCTTTCTTGATTATGCCAGACAGGGAGAAGAGTATAAGTACCCAAAAAAGATACACCACGTATGGATGGGTGATGCGTGCAACATGGGGATATATGCGATCCTAGGTGCACGTGGTGTGAAGTGTACATGGAGAATTTTCTACAAGTGTGTGAACATAAGCATAAGCATGGGATACACATGGAAAAGGGGAACATGCAGATATGGGGGGAAACATAAACAAATATAACATCCATGTAAATAGAGTTAAGCCCTAAAAAAAAACACATATCCCCAGCAGAGTCACCACTATGTCCATCCCCGATCCTCGCCGCGCTGGGGATGGCGCGTGAAGGGAGAGAATCATTCGGGTCCCACACATCCCTCTCAAGAGTGCTTCGACCGGCGGCCTTTTGTGATGAGGTGTAAAAATGTAGAGAGATTTAGAGTCGCCAGTCTATTTTACTCAAAACAGACAAAAGAAAAAAAGGGAAGCCATCCCGAAGGATGGCATCCAAAGACATACTGGTGCATGCGAAAAAAAAATGATTCGAGAAGGGTTCGGAGGCTTAGTTAAGAAATGGGAAGGTGTTAGGCACCCATTCTGCCCTTTCGGTCTCTCATGGATATTTGCTATTTTCCATTATGTTTCCCCCCGTGATATGTGTGCATGTGTATATATATAATGGAGGTAGGAATCCTTGACTTGTATCATGGAAAAGATAAAGCGAGTCATTCGTAGGAAGATATAAGAATAATATTAAAAAAATATGATTTACGCAATTACCCCTACGTTGATCGTTATAATGGAACGATAATGCATAGGGAGAAATACGTCACTAAGGGCAAGTGTATAGAATATAGGAAGATTAAATTTAGAGAAAATAGGAAGTAAAAAAAAGGTGAGGGAGAGGACTCGAGTCTCGAGTTTTACCCCGAGACGCCTACATAGCCTATAAAGGCATCAAAGTCCACGTAGTTTGCATACAAAACGAGGGGTGGGGTTTATCCCATAAATCCAAATGGGGGATCTCTTATTTGTATGTGTGTGCGTGTGTGTAGAAAAAGTGTTTTAGTTGTGAGAAAAGTGTGAGAAAAAGTATGAGAATCCCTATTTGGAATTTATTCGCAAACCCTCTTTTTCATGCTTTTTAGGTTTTATTTATATGAAAATAAGAGATGTGCAATAATACTAAATAAAAAAGTATATTAGGATGTGTGAGATGAGATAATAAAAGTGCTAAATAATAAAATAAGTTATTGAGAGTTTAAGAGAATTTAAGAAAAAGTAGAGAAAGTTGGACTTTCTTGAAGATCTTGAGCTTGATCTTGAATGTTGGAGAGCAACCCTTGCACTTGGATGATGATGGAGAGTGACTAATTCACCAAGTTTTATGAAAAGGGTGATGAAAAGTGGAAGTAAAAAGGGGATTTGGTGGTTGAAATCACGCTGCCTTCGAGAGAGGTTTCTGGGATTCATTAAGAGTGAATTTTATCAGATCTGGGAACCCATTCCGCCCTTACGGTCTCTCATGGGTTATAATTCTTTTCCTTTATTTCCCTGTGATATGTGTGCATGTGTATATGTAGAGGAGATAGGAATCATCAACTTATATCATGAAAGAGATAAAGCGAGTAATCCGTAGGATTGTTCTTAAAAGTAATATTAGAAAATAGTATTTACGTGATTATCCTAGCGTTGATCATTATAGGGGAATGATAACGCATACGGAATAATACTCCATCAAGAACAAACATATATATATAAACATATCGTATCTAAGAGAGTTAAATTTAAAGAATATAGAAAGATAGAAAAAAGTAAGAATATGACTCGAGTCTCGTGTTTTACCCTCAGATGACTAAGTAGCCTATAGAGGCATCAAAGTCCACGTAGTTCTTATGCAAAATGAGGGGGGGGGGGGGATTTATCCCATAAATCCAATCGGGAAATTCTGTTATATGTGCGTGTGTGTGTAAAAAAGTGTTTTAGTCGTGAGAAAAGTGTGAGAATTCCCGTTTGGATTTTACAAGAAAACCCTCTTTTTCTTTTCGGATTTTATTCATATGAAAATAAGACATGTGCAATAATAATAAATAAAAATTATATTTGGATGTGTGATATGAGAGAATAAAAGTGCTAAGTAAGAAAGCAAATTAATGCGAATTTAGGGGAATTTAGAGAGAGAGTTGAGAAAGTTGGACCTTATTGAAGATCTTGAGATTGATTTTGGATGTTGGAGAGTAGCCCTTGCACTTTGGTGATGATGGAGGGTACTTAATTAACCAAGTTTGATGAAAAGGATGGTGAAAAGTGAAGGTTGGAAAGGGATTTGGATGTGGAAATCACGCTGAGTTCGAGAGGGTTTTCTACGCTTGTTGAGAGTGATTGGTTTCAGATCTTATTATCCTTTAAAATGAGGTTAGACACTCATTTTTATTAGCCCAGGGAATTATCGATCGGCACAGCCCTAGTCTTGCCAATCGAAAGGTGTGTTTAGGCACATTGCCGATAGGTAGGGTTTGGAACTTATCGTTTCACAGTCTCTTTCAGGTTTCTTCAGAAAATCGGTCGTAGAGTGCAAACTATTGATCCGAATCGTGCACGGGGTGAACCATTGGAAAGATAGTTTAGAGACCTTCAGAAGTATTTTGACTGCTCTGGATTCCGAGAGTTGACTTTGGGTCAAATATGGCTTAAAAGCATTCGTCAGTCCTTTGGACAGGGAATTATCGGACGCAAACAGATCGTTCGTCCACATAGTAAGTCAGAATCATGCACGGGGTGGACCATTGGAAAGGTTAGGAGATGTACTTCAACATTACAAAGAGGATGACTCAGTTTGGGGAGTTGACTTTGGTCAACCGGGGCTTAAAAGCGCTCGGTGACCTTTCAGAGTAAAACAGATTGTTCATCCATACCGTAAGTCCGAATCACGAACGGGATTGACCATTGGAAAGGTGTTTTAATGACATTCGAAGATTCATTCAGTCTCGATTGAGCTGAAGAGTTGAATTTGGTCAAACAGAGCCTGGGAGCGTCCGGTGACCTCCGAATCGAGTTTCGGGGGAAAACAGATCGTTCGTTCGTACCGTAACTCAGAATCATGCACAAGACGGATCGTTGGAAAGGGTTTTTTGTGCCTTTTGAAGATTCATTCAGTCTCATTCGATCTGAAGAGTTTAAATTTTGGTCAAAAGGACCCTGAGAGTGCCCGATGGCCTTTAGGTCAGTACTAGGGGGTCACTTAGGTTTGCAATGATGAAGGGAGGTGCTAGGGACCTAAGTAAGGGTTAGAGAGTATTAGAATGGGGTGTCTACAGAGCCCTTCGATGGGTGATTTTATAAAAAATGATAGCCATCGAATAGACACTACACGATGCCTTTGAACAAGGATGACTAGAGGGTCGAGGTCGATTATGAGGACCTAAGGATGAGGATGACCGATTTTGTGGGTCGAAGCCAATTCTGAGGGCTTTATGAGGGTGACCGATTTTATGAGTTAAAGCTAATTTTGAGGGCTTGCAGATGAGCGTGATGAATTCTAACGATCGAAGCCAATTCTGAGGGCTTGATGAGGGCGATCGATTTTGCGAGTCGAAGCCAATTCAGAGGGCTTCAGGATGAGGGTCACCATTTCTGATGGTCAAAGACAATTATGAGGGATTGAAGATGAGTGTGGGTCGAAGCCAATTCCGAGGGCTTAGGGATGAGGGTGATCGATTTTGCGGGTCGAAGCCAATTCAGAGGGATTGAAGATGAGGGTGACCATTTCTGAGGGTCGAACCCAATTCTGAGGGCTTAAAGATGAGGGTGACTGATTCTTCCCGTCGAAGACAATTATGAGGTCTTATATTGAGGGTGACTGATTCTGTCGGTTGAAACCAATTTTGAGGGCTTAAAGATGAGAATGACAGATTCTACAGGTCAAAGCTAATTTTAAGGGCTTAAGTTGAGATAACCAATTCTACGGGTCGAAACCAATTCTGTGAGCTTAAGTTGAGATGACCAATTCTACGATTCGAAGCCAATTCTGTGGGCTTGAAGATAAGATGACCAATTCTGTAGGTCGAAGCCAATTCCGAGGGCTTGACCGATTCTACGGGTCAAAGCCAATTCTAAGGGCTTGAAGATGAGGGTGACTGATTCTGCGGTTTGAAGCCAATTCTGCGGGATTAAGTTTGAAATGACTAATTATACGGGTCAAAGCCAATTCTGAGGGCTTAAGTTGAGATGACCAATTCTACGGGTCAAAGCTAATTCTGCAGGCTTAATTTTAAAATGACCAATTCTGTGGGTCGAAGCAAATTCTGATGGCTTAGGGATGAGGGTGATCGATTCTGCAGGTCTAAGCCAATTCTGCTTGCTTAAGTTTGAAATGACCAATTCTACGGGTCGAAGCCAATTATGTGGGCTTCAATTTAAAATGACCAATTCTGGTGGTCGAAGCCAATTCTGAGGGCTTAAGTTTAAGATGACCAATTCTACGGGTCGAAGCCAATTCTAAGGGCTTAGGAATGAGGGTGATAGATTCGGCAGGTCGAAGCCAATTCTGTGAGCTTAAGTTTGAAATGACCAATTCTATGGGCTTAAGTTTGAAATGACCAATTCTGCGTGTCAAAGACAATTATGAGGGCTTAAGTTTGAGATTACCAATTCTACGGTTCGAAGCCAATTCTGAGGGCTAAAATTGTGATGACCAATTCTATGGTTCGAAGCCAATTCTGAGGGCTTAAGTTGAGATGACCAATTCTGCGGTTCGAAGCCAATTCTGCGGGCTTAAGTTTAAAATGACCAATTCTGTGGGTCAAAGCCAAATCTACGGGCTTGAGTTTGAAATGGCCAATTCTATGGGTCAAAGCCAATTCTAAGGGCTTAAGTTGAAATTTTCTCGAGGAACTCTATCGGGAAAATTACCTCATGATTTTGACTCGAGCTGGGGAGTTGATTGCTGGGGAATTGTATCTTTTGGATACTTTGTGGGGTAATAACCAATCTGGTGTTATAAGTTCCATTAGAGAAGTGATTAGGTGGTCCAGGGTTTCGACGTATTTCTCGGGGAAATTTGAGACCTTTGAGGAATAAGAGATGATCCTGAAGTTTTGGTTATTTTGGAGGTCATCTGGGGACGTTGCCGGGGAGAAATTCACTTAGCTTTTGAGAGTTCCGCTGAGGAAATAGGGGTTCCGCTTGAAAATGTTCTAAATCCTTTTCGGGATTTATAGGCATTTTCTGAGGATTTTTTTAGGGTTTTCTCGTATTTTTTAGGAATTTTTGAATGAAAAATTAAGGGGGTTCCGGTTTGCATGGTGTGGAGGGTGCCATTCGGCATTGGCACAAACTTTTGAGCTGCCCCGAGAAGGCAAAGGGTCAATGCTGACCAATAGTTGGGGGTGCAGTGCCGATCGGCATGACCCTTGGCATCCTATATAAAGGGGAGGGTTCCACAAATTTTTCACAGCTTCTTGCCTTCTGTCTTTCTACAATTTTCTTTTGCGAATCACTCTACCATTCAGCAATCCAAAAAAATGGCCGCTTTTGTTTGCACTGTAGTACACAGGGAGTGGTTGGCTGTCAATGACTGGGCAAACTTAGAGTGGAGGGCCAGGGCGCCTCTTTCTTTGGGGAGGAAGAACTCTTTTGATGCATTTGAGCCAGTTGTGAATGAGCGAACTTTGCTGCGGGAGCCGTCGCGTCATTGCTTTTCGAGGGTGGTGAACCCTGGCGATTATGTAAGTAAAATGACTTTTGGCATTCTTTTTTATGGTTTTCCTTCTTTCTTGGATTTTGACAAGGTTTTTCTCTTTTGGTAGTATGATTTTTCTTTGTCGACTATGCATGCCCGCATGACGACGTGGATTAAGGATGTTTGGGAGCATCTTCTGCCTGCGGTGCATTGGTTGGTATCTTTAGCAGGCTTTGGGAGGTTGACATCTATGCTCGATGAGACGCCTCATTTGAATACGACCTGAATCACCTTATACTCTTGATTCACTTGAGTCTACATTGTATAAGTGCTCATCTAGTTTGGAAATAGTGACAAAATTGAGCCCCTCTCCTAGATACCAAAGAGCCTCAAGACCCTTCTATTCAATTCATTTATCTCGTTTGATTGATCAAATGTATACTTGCAATCATTCTCAAACATTAGGATGGCATACTTTGTTCAGTTTTTGCATTAAATTGATTGTGTGTGTTAATTTCCCTTAAAACATTTTTTTAATAATTTTTGGGAATTTCTAATGATTTTAAATGAATTTTTTCTTAAATAAATTTGGAATTAAAAAGTTTTGGGGTCATTCTATAATTTTTGGTTCTTGGTTTTATCTCTGTTAAGTTCACATGGGTAGAAACCTAAAGCGCTGAAGAGTGTAAGGGTGTCTATGTAATTAGTTTGGGATGCGCGTTTGTGGTATGTTGTTTGCCCTGCACCTACTGCCCTCCAATTGGTTGGTTGTATTTTTCTTTTAATAGATAAAACATGTGTTTATTAATAGCCCTTGGATTGAGCTTATCAACGCCCTGTATGCGTCCTTGTCCCAATCCCTGTGAACCTCTCTTAGCTAATCAGAAAGTGTTTAACCAACCCCTTATCTTAACTATTGGATGGAAGTCAATATGGCAAGACTTAATCTTAGCCATTGATTTCGAAAACCCTTCTCAATCCTTCTCAGCCCTATATTTAAGGAGGCCAACCCTTAGTCTGTAGAAGACTTTTTTCCACTTCGTCATTCCAAGTGAGAAGAGAGAAGAGAGAGAATATATAAGAGAGAGAAGAGAGAAACCACAGAGTTAGAAACCCAAACACTAAATCGTCCAAACAGCTCTTCAAACACTAACCCTTTTTCCAAAAACCAATATATACCAAATGCCATCCTTAAGTGTTTGAGAGTTTTTAAAGGTTGGTTTGAAAGTTGTTTCGTGATGTAACCTCTTCGCTTTAAGATCTTACATCCAACTTAAACATTAGGTTAGATATGTATTTCTGTTTTATAGAAATCATAGATCTAGTCTTTTTATGTTATATTACACCTAGATCTGCATTCTTAGTTTCTCGCCTTGAGAAATCTTTTGTTGATTATTTTCTGTAAATGTTTTCATCTTCAAAATCAACAAAATCATTTTCTATTTCTAGTTCTTTTGAAACAAGACCTTTGACCTAGCTGGAATCACACTTGGTGGTTTTTAATTTCAAAAACATTTTCAAAACCCTGAAATTGAATAAGATCTTGAAACGTCTTCGGAGCAAGATATCCGTGGATTCTGGGTTCTGTTTAGAGGTCAAATAAGGTTTAAGTTTCCTAAGAAGAGAGAAACTGAAAATCACAGCATATAGATCTAATTTGTAATTCACTAGGACTGTTTGTAAAATTAAGCGTGAGTGTGTGCATGCATGTGTTAGATCACATTACAAACACTTACACCCAACAACACTGAAAGTGTTGGTAATAAGATCTTGAAACAAGAGTCGACGTAAGACTGGAACAAAGTGGAAGTTAGCAAACTTGGAGAACCACATCAGCAATCAGAACTGCAAAAAAGTTAGAAGGACACCAGTGGGTACATTCTTAAACTTGTATAGGACTGATTTGTGTTCATGTGTGTTATATAGTTTGTAACTAATATATTTTCTTTTAGTGGATTTTTGGTTTGTGACTTAGAAGTCACCGTGGGTGTTTCCTCAGGTGGGTGAGGTTTTACCACGTTAAAAATCTCTTGTCATTAATATTTCTATATCTCCTCATCTCATTCTCGTTGGTGTGCTGATTTAATCTTTTAAGTTTTTTTTTTCAAAACTTGTTACAAATCTTAAACTGATCTTGTGCAAGGTTTATTAAACACATCTTGTGATTAAAACTCATTTGATTTAAAGAAAATAGTTTCCTCAAAAAACAGTTCGGAGTTACTTAAATAGTTTAATCTTGTATTAAACGGCTTTAGTAACAGTTTTTCAATTGGTATCAGAGATTTGGAAATCTTTTTAAAAGATCTTTTGTTTCTGAAATTGTTTTCTTAAAATCAAAACAATGGACGAGAAAAATAAAATATTTGGTAACTTGACCAGACCCCCACTCTTTGATGGAAACATCTTTGCTTACTCGAAGGTAAGAATGGTTGCTTTCATACAAGGAACCTTGAGAGATGATGTATGCGATATTGTTGAAAATGGATACACTTACCTACTAAACCAGCCACTGAAGGAAGTAATGAGAGGATTAAAAAAGCATTAAGTGAATTCACTCAATAAGAGAAGCAAACTTGTAATGACCCTATTTTCTTATGCCAATATATAATTGTCTTCTTTCAATTTCGTTACACTTACTATCTAATAATGATATATTATTACATATATGATATTCCGAGTTCTTAATATGGCAAAGCCCGTTTATAAATTTGAAGAATCAACGGTAAAATGGGTCAAATTGAGATTTTATGGCACATCCTAAGCTAAGTGATAAGTTTTGGGGTAGAAAATGTAATTTTATGAAACTTTTGGGACTTGGTTTTAATGAAAAAGTTTTAGGGACCAAAATGAAAAATAAAAAAGGGCCTTTTTGTAAATAAAATATTTTTAGGGACTTAAAAGAAATTTTGAATATATATGGGGTGAAATTACAAAAATGCCCTTCAGGTGCAAAATGACCCTTATACCCTTAATACCTTTCCACCTCATGCTCGTGACCTCATGCTTGGTTTTAACACCTCCACCATACACGTGTCGTCATTAGAGGAGAAGCCAAAACACGTGTCGTCGTTAGAGGAGAAGCTAAAACATGTGTCGCAGTCCAGTGAAATAAGACTGCAAGATGCCTCCGTTACGCGACACATCAACGCTGACTCCCATTGTAAAAGCTTGGTCATCATGAACAATTGTCAATGCTGTGATATCTTTGGAAAACTATAAATAGGACCTTTGGGGATCATTTGAAACTCACACCAATTCCTTGAGAATTATAGAAAGAAATAGTGAGAGAAAGTGTGAGAAAGTTTAAGAAGAAGTTCTTAGGGATATTCATCTTAAGGTAATCTTAATGTTATAATGCATATTTATAGTTTTAAATTATTGTTTTATAGCTTTACTTAGTAGTTATGCTGGTAAAATACAATAAAGAATTCACTAATCAAAACTTAAAATTTAGAACAAATCCAAGTTTATTTTATAAACTTGTTCAAAATTATACGCTTTTAAAAATGATTCTTTTTAAAGAAATTGCTCGTTATTATAGAATCCCATTTAAGTAATTCCAAAGTTAGGCCCGGTGAAGTTCTGTTTAGATGAGATGGTATTTAAGTGGTGCCCCTGTGACCCTCCATCTCTACTGGGAATGAATCCGGAAATGTTCTGTCTAGATGAGATGGTATTTAAGTGGTGCCCCTGTGACCCTCCATCTCTACTGGGAACCGACTGATGAGGAAAGACTATGAATTGAATTCTTGAATTTCGATCAATGAGTTTTAAATGTTGACAAAATGGGGATTCAGTAATCCTTTAAAAGAGGAAGTTATTATTAAAGTATAGTTAAACTGGACCTTAGAACGTGTACTTAAATCTTTATCAGATTAACGTGTGATCGAAGACTCAATACCAGTAAATTTGACCTCCATTTTGGGTGAGTACTCTGACATTCCTTGTGTATTTCGATTATATGATATTATGCAAACTATATATATTTTGTGAACTGCTTTTATTCTCAAAATTCATGTGAGACCGATGACTGATTCAATTGTGATATGTTTATATTTGTCCATATAAACATACCGATTAAAATGATTATTGAAAAGGATATTGAATATTGAAAATATGATTTGGCCTAAGGGACCCCTTTACTGACTGACCTTCCCAGCTGGGTTATCGCTGGTGTGCCCTAAATAAGGCGTTGTGACGAACATGTTCGATTGACCCTCAACTACCGGGGTATAATACGGTAGAAGAATACGGTATTATAATATATTTGGCCATCAAAATGATATGATTGAAAGAAAAAGATATCACATTTGATTTGTTGCATTCGTCTTATTCTGAGCTATCCAATTGTGATATATATACTTTCATTTCAAAATATATATCTATTTACTGCAAGTTCCTATCCATATATGTATATGCCTTCTCTTCTGACTTGAATAGGTATCTATTTTCTGAAAACCCTGGAATGTCTGGAGATTGAACCTCATTCGTCTTTTAGCTAATGTTGTATAAATAAACATTTTTCAGGAAACGTTTAGGCTCACGGACGGAACGAAAATGGACTATTTTGAAGATTTAGCTTTTATATCTCTTTTTGTAAAATGTTTATTTAGAGCATGTCTGGCTCTCTTGTAATAAGGTTTAAATTTTCTCTTAAGTTGTAACTCATTGTTACTTTTAATATATTTGAAGTTTCCTTTAGAAAGCTCTGATGACGTAATTCCTTTACTTTCAGTATTTTACGATTCATAACTATGTGATAATATTTCCATTGCATTTATTTAAGGAAACAATTAAATCGAAATATTTGTTGCCTTGGTGGCATGTCAAGACACTCGTTCCCTAAATACTATTTTGGGTCGGGGTTGTGACAAAACTTCTCGAAACAATAATAAAGGCAAGAATGCCATCTTTATGTGCATAAAAGAACATGAGTTCAAAAGGATCTCATCTTGTGCCACTTCTAAGGAAGCTTGGGATACACTGATCACTGCACATGAAGGTGACACTAGAGTGAAGGCTGCTAAAACTCAAATGCTTGTCCAGCAGTATAACTCCCTAATTATGTTAGATTCAGAATCCTTTGATTATTTTTACATAAAATTGACTGACATTGTGATAAAATTGCATGCTAATGGGATAACATATGACAGACATGAAATTGAATCTAAAATTCTAAGATCATTGCCACAGAAATTTGATAACAAAAGATATGCTATTGAGGAAATGTGTGATCAAAATCTCACTCCTAAATTACTCAGTAGTAAACTATGAACTATGGAAATAGAATTAGAATTTAAGAAACAAATGACCCAGACCCATAGGAAATATACTAATTCCAACTTAAGTTTTTCCTCTAAGTTGATGAAACCTGAGATCACTATTCCTACTGATGATGATGATGAAGAATGTGATATAGACAGTTTGGATAATCAAATTGCCTTGATGTCAAAACAATTTAAGAAAACTGTCAAATCTAAAAATAAATTGGCAAACAGACAACGCAAGACAAATTATCCAACTCAGTCTAACTACAAACACAAGGACCTGAGACCCAATAAAGACTTCAAGAGCATTGAATATTTTAGATGTGGAAAACTAGGACACATAGCACAAGACTGTAGAGTGAAACTGAAAACTGCCAATAAACATACTAGGGCCAACATTTGCAAAACATGCGATGCGATGATTCGAGTGATTCTGAAAATGATGAACCTGAATCTTATGATGTTTTTGATCCTTGCATGTGATTCTTTGCTAAGATAATCTACAATGATGATATGCTTATGTATGAGAATGATGATAATAGCTCTACTTCTATTGTTATAAATCATGCTGCTACTGGTTTAGATGCTTTAATGTCTAAAAATATTGCTAGTTCTACCATAGGGTGTGTGAGTCAAAGGGAATGCGATAATGACGATGTCAATGGGTGCGTGAGTTTAAGAATTGAATCCTTAGGGGTCACTTCACACACTACACTTAGTGACTCAGACATTGAAGACCTCCCTAACATTCACAAACTTTATGCGAAACCCCCCAAGAAAAGTACTAGACTAGAGAAGATAGTGAAAGATCTCACTAAGAAATTGGAAGACCTAAGTCTGATGGTTAAACTTAATGCTGAAGAGTATACTACCCAATGTCTAACTCATGAAAATGAAGTAGAAATTTTTGATCAAAAATTGAAGAATTTGATTGAAGAAAATGAAACTCTAGAGAAAAAATATAAAGGGACATTATTAGAATTGGAACAATCCAAAGAGAAGACATCAATAGTTTTTAAAAAAAATTGCTAATTTTGAAAATAATTCAAACTGTGTGACACCCCGCCTAATAAAATACCAGGCGATCACTCCTATATCAAATTAAAACAGGAGTTTCATATGGTTCATTCTTAGTATCACTGTCGAAAAATAATTTTATTACTAATATCCTATTAGGCTGGCATCAAATTTTTAATTAACTAATCATTTTAACCAAACCATTCAAATAAAACAATTACAACAGTTTATATGCAGTAATTGAAATGAAATAAAATAAAATAACCGAACACTCGGTACAATAATACAACCAAATCGAATGCCGCACTAAAAGGCGATAAAAGAATAAATGAGTACAGTTGGGCCATAAGCCTGAATGTTGCTACAATACCTGCTATCTAGATCTCAATGATAGAAGCGTCTAATATAAACCTGCTTGCATCCACAACTGCTGCAACAAACATCTGACTCGAAAAAATCATCATCCAGGCATCCCTGTGTCTGGACACCTATGTATATATAGATATTGCAAGAGGAAAAAATAGAGAAACGGGTCAACGCCCAAGTTTTGAAAACATTTTAGCAAGTGCTTAAAATCCATATTTTAAAAATATTTTATTTCTCATATTTAAACTGGTATCGCTCTCACATGAGATACACCTCACCCCTCTTCTAATAGTGCATAACTATCGCATACCTTTTTAAACAACCTAGTTAAGCTACCCTGCCTAACTAATGTAATTACCCATCTTCTAATAATCCTCATCAATTCGATTACTAAGGACTAAACTTCTCCCCATTCCCAACATTACGTTACGTTTGTGCATGGGGTGTCTCGCGAAGAGAAATCCAAATAAGGAACCCCCCGATACACTACTACGTGACAATGTTGATCATCGGGATCCATTAGTGCTTCAGTACATACCATATTTATACCCTCCCGTATTTATTAATAGTTCTCATTAGAACCTATGATCCATATTCATATAAATCCGGATATAAATCTACCAGAAGGAGTATATCACTTTATTCATTCTTCTCCTTTTTATACAGGGTTAGGTTATATGATATCTCATCTCATATATATACAATATACTATTCGCAACAAGTATATTGGTTATCCATATAAGACACCAAACAAGATTTTGGTATACACACATTATTCTCTTTATGAGTACACATCAATTTATATATCAATATATATCACTAGTGCACCCTAGTTAAGAAACCCCTGGTACCATTATAAAGTTCCCTTACACTTATAATAAAGCTGAAGCATTTATTTCTTACTTATCTACTTATACGCACAGTGAAAAGTTCCTATATAAATATACGTATATATATTAGTCACACATATAATATATACACTAACGGCACCCCACATAAGATCTGTGGTGCTGGCATACTCTGCTATCAAGTCCCCGTATCAAACAAACTAAGGGAAATACTAGTTTGGAATCACTCTCGAACTGTATTAACACAAAACACATACAAATGGAGGTGAAACATAGTTTCATTCATAATAATATAAGCAGTCACACCCTTAAAATATTATCCCCAATACGTACTCTTTTATTTATTATTCAAATCACACCTAAATGCCCCTTTAAGTATTATTCCTCACGAACACCCCTATTTGGGAAAATCTTAGATTTTACTTTCAACTAACCCCAAGTACACGCCTTACTAAAAAAAATATTTAGAAATCACCACACTATTTTTAGGAACCCCAAATATTTATCTCCAAACAATTCTAGCCTTTATTTTTCCGATTTTCGGTTTGATTTTTGAGTTAATGATTAACCCCAGGATTTCTTTCTTAGAAAAATCATATCAAATCGAAAACAAATTAGAAAAATACGCGGTCAGTGCCCACGTGACCATATCGAAAAGATCTACAACTTTCGTGTTTTGACCGACAGCTGAATCGACTGTCTTCCTAGCCGAAACAGTCCAGAAGTGACGCTAGTCACTATTCACTTTCTTCTACAAAAATCCAAACCTCCATTAAAACACCTCCAAGCTTTTATCTCCTCTCTCATCATCAACCAACCTCAAAAAACCATAAATACACATATAGAAAGGGTTCTAATCATCCTAGAACCCATTTTCAACAATTAATTTCAATAAATTTCAAGTTTTTAAATTGGGTATTAATCGAGTTATATCCGTTTTAATCTTTCGAAAATCCGTTTGATCCACAAAATTTCAACCCAAAAATCTTTAGTTTTATACCAACTATAATATGAGAAGTAAACACACTAAATCATAAAGCAAGTTAAACACTTGCCTCGTGGATTAAATCCGACGACCTCGAGTCGAATCCCGTAAATTTCGGTCAGAAATCTCTTCTTTTCTTCTCTGTTCTTTCTTCTTATTTCTTCTCCTCTTTCTCTCTTCTCTCTCTCTCTCTCTTCTTATTTCTTCTCCTCTTTCTCTCTTCTCTCTCTCTTTTCTCTCTCTCTCTCTCTCTCTCTCTCTCTCTCTCTCTCTCTCTCTCTTAGGGCTGATATTTGGGGGAAATAAGGGCTTCCCCCTTATTAAACCCGAAATTGGGTGCATACCCAATTGTTAAATGACTCGTGTACTCATTTACGAGTTCCTACTAGTCTAAAAATGTCCAAAACCCAAATACTATCCTCGGGTACTCTATTTTGACTATCTCGGCCATTCTGAACCTAATGGCGGAGTCGAAATCTCCATCCGAGTCACTTAACTAAAATTCACTATATTGACCCAACACGTTCAATACGCGTGTTTTTCAAATTAAAATAGTTTCCTTTATCGCTTTACCCAACTGCGACATGTAATAAAAATAATCTACTCATATACTTAGTCTTGAAATATAATCCACGTAAATATTAATCTGTCAATCGAAACTAATATTCACTATTCAATTTATAATATCGAATTTATTTAAATTCACTCATTAATCCCAAAATTACTATTCATAATAATTCCTCAAATTATCAAATTACATCCACAGTGTAATTTAAATGCCTTTAAAAGTACGGGGTATTACAAACTGTTTTATGGTTTTGTTACTGATTCAAAAACCAATTCTGATGATCGAACTGGAATAGGGTTTTGCCCCAACTTGAAGACTCAAACTAAAAATCTTGAACCAATCAAATTTGTGTCAGGTGGAAAAAGACCTATAGAAACTTGTCCATATTTTCATTCTCTGAAAAATGAATTTGATGAAAAATAATCAAAGTTTGATATTGGGGAATTTAGTTACTCTAAATGTGAAAGTCCTCCTAAGGCTAAATATGTCTGCCCCCTGATTAGGAAGAGTGATTCTGCCTTTCAAACTATACTCCCTAGGAATAAGGTCAACTCCAAAATGTCATGAAGCCTATGTTTAGAGACTTTCCTAAGGAGATACCATCCTCGAGCAATTTGTATTGCTCTTACTGTGACTTATATGGTCATTTCTTCGAAGGTTGCTACTCTAGACGATTGTTCAACCCTGTCTACAGTACTCCTGTGTACCAAAACATTAACTATTCTAGGAGAAGGCGTAACGATTATGTTCTTCCTAGAAAACCAGACAAAAACTCTAACTATAGAAAGAGAAAGACCAAACCTAAAATATCACTTCCAAGAAGGCTTCCTAGACACTTTCCTAAGCCAAATGCTCATGTTTATCATAAAATTCAACCTCGTGCGCAAAACATCTTTCAACAGTAATCTAATGCTCGTAAATTTTATCAAATAAGAGAAAATAAGCGAAAAATGAAAACAAGAGCTGTTTGGGTTAGAAAAGATGAGCTATTACCCCAGATGAAGTGTAATATTGTGATTACTTCTTTAAAAGCTGAACACACTCCCTCTGGTTGGTATTTAGATTCTGGATATTCAAAAACACATGACCGAGGATGATACCAAACTTTTAAACAAAACCATCTTTACTGGAGGAAAAGTTATTTTTGGTGATGGTGTATCATCTCAAATCATTGGTAAATGAACACTCCAAGAAGAAGGATTACCTTTACTTGAAAATGTTATTCTAGTAAAAGGTCTTAAGTCTAATCTACTTAGTATCTCGCAATTTTGTGACTCAAATCATATTGTCACCTTTTCAAAGAATAATTACAAAATTTTTAATGAAAAAGGTGAGTGCATTATTACAGGAGTTAGGACTCCGAACAATTATTATACTGTTCAAAATAGTGCTGAGGTCCGTAACATTTCCAGATTGGATGACAATGAGATATGGCATAATCGTATGGGTCACATAAATTGTGACAACCTTATTAGACTGCCTTCTCAAGAAATAGTTAGATGTATTCCTAAGATAAAACCTATTTTTGCTATTGTCTGCGGATCATGTCAGGAAGGAAATTTTTTTAAAGCCTCTCATAAGAAAGTCAAAGATATCATTACCTCTAAACTCTTGGAGCTCATCCATATGGACCTAATGGGTCCTTCTCGAACTGTTAGTCTCTGTGGACATAGTCACATTCTTTTTATGGTTGATGACTTCACCAGATTCACTTGGGTTGCTTTCTTAAAATAAAAGTCTAACACTTTCCAAATCTTTTTAAAGATTTTACATCGAATTGAAAATGAGAAAGACACTAAAGTAAATAGAATTCTTAGTGATAGAGGTGGAGAATTCATAGATACGGGTGTTATAGAGTATTTTGACTACAATGGTTACAAACATGAATTTAGTGTTCCTAAGACTCCTCAACAAAATGGTATTGCTGAGAGAAAGAATCGTTCCCTTCAAGAGATGGCACGAGTTATGATTCATGCCAAGACTTTACCTAAGTATTTTTGGACAGAATCTATTCGTATTGTGTGTCACATTATCAATAGGGTCTATCTTAGAAAGAATTCTAAACAAACTCCTTACAAACTATGGTATGGGAAGAAGCCCAATCTTAAGTATCTTAGAACCTTTAGTAGTACGTGTTATGTCTGTAAAGTTAGAGAACACTTATCCAAATTTGAGACTCGTGGAGATAAAGCAATCTTTCTAGGATATTCTCCTAATAGTAGAGCATACCATGTCTATAATCTTGACACTAAGACCTTAATGGAATCCATAAAAATTATTGTAAGTGACACTACTGTAGAGAGTAAGACTGTAGAACCAACTATTTTGGAAGAGTCTGAAAATGTTTTAGAAAAGGACACCCCAGAAATAGATGATTCTTTACCAATTGAGACACCTGGAGTACCCAACTGAGTTTCTAAAGAACATCCCATAAACAACGTTGTTGGTAACCCTAGTGCGCTTGTACTTACAAGATCTCAATTAAGAAACTATGCTCAATATGCATGTTTTGTTTCCCTTGCGGAACCAAAGAATGTAAATGATGCATTGAATGATCCTCATTGGATTTTTGCAATGCAGGAAGAACTTCTTCAATTTGTCATTCATGATGTTTGGTATCTTGTACCTAGGCCTCATCACAAAAAGGTTATTAGCACACGTTGGATATTTAAAAATAAATCTGATGAAAGTGGGATAGTCATTAGAAACAAAGCCAGATTAGTTGCTCAAGGATATTCTCAAATTGAAGGAATAGATTTTAACCAAACTTTTACCCCTGTTACTCGCTTAGAATTTGTTAGCCTTTTCTTTGCCATAACTTGATACTTACATTTTACGCTTTACCAAATGGATATCAAATTGCCTTCCTTAATGGAATATTGACTGAGGAGTACTATGTAGAACAACCAAAAGGGTTAATTGTCCCTAAATATCCAAATCATGTCTTTCGTCTTAAAAATCTTTGTATGGCCTAAAATAAGCGCCAAGAGTCTCTTAGAAAAAGTTTTTAAGAGAGGTGGAAATGATCAAACCATTTTTGTCAAACATTTTGACAAATATATCATTATAGCTCAAGTTTATGTTGACGATATCATCTTTGGATCAACTTCCCCCTCTGAAGTTAAATCTTTTTCTGAAATTATGCATAAAGAATTTCAAATGTCTCTTATGGGAGAGTTATAATTTTTCTTGGGTCTTTATGTCAAATAAAATTCAAAAGGATTATTTGTTTTGCAATCAAAATACGCTTTAGAGATCGTTGAAAAATTCGGCCTTGAAAGTGAAAAAGATGCCAAAACTCCCATGAGTACTACGATCAAACTGTCTAAGGATGAAACTGGAAAATTCGTAGATCCAACTTTATATCGAAGTATGATAGGAACCTTGCTATACCTTACTGCCTCGCATCCTGATATTATGTACGCTGTTTGCATGTGTGCCCGTTATCAAAACACCCCTAAAGAGATCCATTTAGTTTGTGTTAAAAGAATTATAAAATACATTAAAGGCACTCCAAATTTAGGACTTTGCTACACCAATGATACTCCTAGCACTATAATAGGATACGCTGATGCCGATTGGGCAGGATGTACTGATGATAGTAAGAGCACATCAGGCGCTTGTTACTATATTGGTAATAACTTGGTAGGTTAGAGTAGTAAGAAACAAAACTTCACTTCTTTATCAACAGTTGAATCTGAATACATAGCTGCTGGAAGTTGTTGTGCCCAATTACTTTGGCTTAAGAAAATGATAAGTGATTATGGTATTAAAGAGGAACAATTACATCTCTATTGTGATAATCAAAGCGCGATTAATGTCTATAAAAATCCTGTTCAACACTCGCGAACAAAACATATAAAAATTAGGCATCACTTTATACGCGAATTAGTTGAGACTAAGGAATTAGAAATCAATTATCTTCCTATTGATTTGCAACTCTCAAATATGTGTACCAAACCTTTGGATTGTAATAGGTTTATTTATTTACGTAAATAGATAGGAATGGTTTGTGCTGATTAAACTCTTTGGCTTACATATTTTTTCCCTTTGTCCATTTGAGACAAAATGGGGGAGAAATTTGAGTCTTATGAGAGTTCATTTATTTTGTACATATTCTAAAAAACTTGATCTTAGTGACTATTTGCAGGATTCTCTTCCGTTATTCTCAACAGTTGTAATAGGGTAATGAATTGTAATTAGTTGAGTTATGTAATCTTCTTTTCTAGGAAATGGGTAGATAGACTTTTTGTATAGGAATAGGTTTTTCCTTTTCTATTTGTTACCGTACGAGTCCAAGATGACTCAAAGGAGATTTGGTCTCATATTTCCAAAGGGGGAGATTGAAGCACCTTATACTCTTGACTCACTTGAGTCTACATTGTATAAGTGCTCATCTAGTTTGGAAATAGTGACAAAATTGAGTCCCTCCCCTAGATACCAAAGAGCCTCAAGACCCTTTTATTCAATTCATTCCTCTTGTTTGATTGATCAAAGGTATACTTACAAACACTCTCAAGCATTAGGATTTCATACTTTGTTTATTTTTTGCATTAAATTGATTGTGTGTGTGTTAATTTCCCTTAAAACATTTTTTAATAATTTTTTGGAATTTCTAATGATTTTAAAATAATATTTTTCTTAAATAAAATTTGAATTAAATAGTTTTGGGATCATTCTAAAATTTTTGGTTCTTGGTTTTATCTATGTTATGTTCAATTGGGTAGAAACTGAAAGGGTTGAAGACTATAAGGGTGTCTATGTAATTAGTTTGGGATGCGCGTTTGTGGTCCGTTGTTTGCCCTACACCTGTTGCCCTCCTATTGGTTGGTTGTGTGTTTCTTTTAAGAGACAAAACCTGTGTTTATTAACAACCCTTGGATTGAGCTAATCAATGCCTTGCATGCGTCCTTGTCCAAATCCATGTGAACCTCTCTTAGCCAATCATAAAGAGTTTTACCAACCGCTTATATTTAACCATTGGATGAAAGTCAATATGGCAAGACTTAATCTCAGCCATTGATTTCGAACCCCCTTGTCGATCCTTCTCAGCCCTGTATTTAAGGAGGCCAACCCTTACCCTGTAGAAGACTTTTGCCACTTTGTTATTCTAAGTGAGAAGAGAGAAGAGAGAGAGAAACCACATAGTTATAAACCCTAACTCTAAGTCGTCCAAACACCTCTTCAAACCCTAACCATTTTTCCAAAAACCAATATATACCAAACACCATCCTTAAGTGTTTGAGAGTTTTTGAAGGTTGGTTTGAAAGTTGTTTCATGCTGTAACCTCTTCGCTTTAAGATCTTGCATCCAACTTAAACATTAGGTTAGATATGTATTTTTGTTTTATAGAAATCATAGATCTAGTCTTTTTATGTTATATTACACCTAGATCTGCATTCTTAGTTTCTCGCCTTGAGAAATCTTTTGTTGATTATTTTCTGTAAATGTTTTCATCTTCAAAATCAACAAAATCATTTTCTATTTCTAGTTCTTTTGAAAGAAGACCTTTGACCTAGTTGGAATCACACTTGGTGGTTTTCAATTTCAAAAAACTTTCAAAACCCTGAAATTGAATAAGATCTTGAAACGTCTTCGGAGCAAGATAGCCATGGATTCTGGGTTCTGTTTAAAGGTCAAATAAGGTTTAAGTTTCCTAAGAAGAGAGAAACTGAAGATCACAGCATATAGATCTAATTTGTAATTCGCTAGGACTATTTGTAAAAATAAGCGTGAGTGTGTGCATGCATGTGTTAGATAACCATCACAAACACTTACACAGTACAACACTGAAAGTGTTGGTAATAAGATCTTGAAACAAGAGTCGACGTAAGACTGGAACAAAGTGGAAGTTAGCAAACTGGGAGGACCACATCAACAATCAAAACAGCAAAAAAGTTAGAAGGACACCAGTGGGTACATTCCTAAACTTATATAAGACTGATTTGTGTGCATGTGTGATATATAGTTTGTAACTGATATATTTTGTTTTAGTGGATTTTTGGTTCGTGACTTAGAACTCACCGTGGATGTTTCCTCAGTTGGGTGAGGTTTTTCCACATTAAAAATCTCTTGTCATTAATATTTCTATATCTCCTCATCTCATTCTCGTTGGTGTGCTGATTTAATCTTTTAAGTTTTGTTTTTCAAAACTTGTTACAAATCTTAAGCTGATATCGTGCATGGTTTATTAAACAAATCTTGTGATTAAAACTCATTTGATTTAAAGAAAAGAGTTTCCTCAAAAAACAGTTCGGAGTTATTTAAATAGTTTAATCTTGTATTAAACAGCTTTAGTAACAGTTTTTCACGGTGTTATGTGCTCTAGGGGAGAGGTGGTGGGACACTACCCACACCTTTTATTTTGGCTTCGGGGAGATGACTATGACTCCCATAGATGTGAAGAAGTTACTGAGGATGGATTGCGATGGAGAAAAGAAAGAGGTGGATCGCTCTTTACGGGTGAGGCCGGAGGCGGTGCCGGTGGCGCTTGGTGAAGTGGGGAGGATAGTGTCTGGGGACTCCATTCGTTTGTCGCTGCTGAAGGATGTTTTATTGGGCAGGGTGATTGATGTGGAGGACGGGATACAGGTGAGATAGATGGCCCAATTATTTATTTTGCTGGTGCTGGGTGGATTTTTGGTGGCGTCGGGAGGCGACGTTGTCCACATATGGTTTTTACCATATATGAGGATGTTTTCGACCATCCCTCTCTATGATTAGGGGAACTTGACTTTGGCGACCCTTTATTTTTCTCCGTATGCATTCAATCAGTACTGCCGACAGTCTGTCACTTGAGCCATGTATCTTCTTGAGGTATTCTTTAATTTGCGCATTTTCCTTATGCATCTCTTTTTAGTTGCGAATTTCTTGTCTTTGGCAGACGTGGTTCTATGAGGTGATTAGGTGTAATACACATCTGCTCGCTTTGAAGGACGAGACCGTTGGGGATTTTTTCTGGTTGTATCAATGGCGGAAGGCCAATTGGTAGTCAAGGAGAGGTCTCCCTCTCTCTAGAGGCGGTGCGCCAGGTCTTGAATGGCCTGACCAGTGATAGGGTAAGACTTTTTTTTTTCTTTCAGTTTGAGACCTTTGGGTCTTCTAATTCCATATTTCCTTATATTTTGCTAGGGATTTTCAGGTGACATTTTACCCTTGGGGGACGACTGTTCAGGACACGAGGTTGACTGGGGTGAATGCGCAGATGAGGCGCTTGATAGCGCATGAGTTCATCCACTCTTGGTATCTCGAGGAGAGGGTAGTCCGACAGATTGCTGAGGAGGAGGTGGTGGTGCCACCTGCGAGGCCCCTCATGTCTATGAGGCGGGAGCAGCTGCTGCTAGAGGGTGCGAGGATCACGGCGATAATTAGTGAGTCCTACCTGCTGTACATCTATACGGCTGTGCCGTATGATTATATGGACTTTGTGACGAGCTGGCTAATGGTGCCCAGCATATATGATGCACTGTGCTTCCCTCTTGTGGGTTTGAGTCAGCTAGTTGGGTCCTCCGACAGCGGTGGCTGTCCGTCGACATCTGCGGAGGTGACCTCGGAGGTCCCCTTTGTGCGGTTGCATTCTCCTTCATACAGCATCCGACGAGATGATGGAGGGATGGTGCCTATGTTGCATCGTCCTCATGCGATGGGACCGGAGGAGTTGGGCTTGACGGAGGAGATTTTTCGTCCTTTGGTATATCTTTTTTATCTTATCTTAGTTTATTTTTTATTTCTTTTGATTTTGTCTGGTTGATACTGATTCTACCTTTTCTTACAGCAAGTTCGGGTGTCCAACACTTGCATGAGGGACATTATGTATTGGATATCTTTGGCGATTGCACATTTTTGGGATACGGTTCCTGTTCCTTCTTGCTTGGTGCCGTCTACCTCATCCGAGGAGGAGTTCGATTCAGGTAGTGGTGGTGCATCATATTGCTATAGGGGAATGAGAGATCATCGCAGGGGTGGAAGTTCTTAGGAGAGAGATGGGAAAGGGCAAGTGAGAGAGAGAATTAATGTGGTTTCAGGATGAGTCCCGTTATTTTTTGCTTTTCTTTATTTTCCTGCAAAAATGATGTAACACAGAAACATATCTTTGTAATGCAATGGAGTTTTTTGATTATTTTCTGTTAATGATGAATGAATGAATGGATGCACTTGCTCTTTTTACTTTGCTACTGAGACCGTAAAAAGAAATATTTTTGGTATTTTGAAAGACAGTTTTATCCCCAATGAGGATTTGTATAAATATGAAAGGGGATTTGAAAATTATGTTGAGAATATCAATTTATTTTTATTGGGTTTTCTGAATTTTGACGAAAGTGGAAAAAGGAAAATTTCCAAAAGTAGGGGGTTGCCGATCGGTAAGAACCTTGTCCTGCCTATCGGCAGTTCAGTCCAATCCCATCAATTCAAAGCTTTTATTGGCACCCTCTTCAGCCTTTGGTACCTTGTGGGGTAGGATTTCTTTCGATTTCTACAAAGGTTATGTCTTTTGTGGTGGTTTTCAAGTATTAAAAGGGGTAAGGGTGGAGTGTTTTCATCAAACCTTCACATCTTGACTTTCTTATTATGTGAGATGGTCTCCCTAGTAGTGTTGAGTTTGCCAACTACCTCGAGACTTTGGAGGCGATGTGCTTCTATAACATCGACTACGATGCTTAAAACATGCGTCGAGTTTCTTTATGGCATAATCGACCCATAGTGTGGAATATGATGATGGCAGCTGTCGAGTTTTGGTATCCCGAGGATCATGTTGAGATTTGTCCTACCTATGAGGAATTTTCTACCATACTGGGGATAAATCCCAGCGTTGCTGCTGCTCTACCTGAGTTTTCCCATTCTCCCAGGGATTTATTGGTCAGGTTTCTTTATATTTTTTCCTCGGTTGCCAGATCACTGATGGATGGAGGTATGATCTCCCTTTCGAGGATACTATAGTTCGTGCATTTGCAGGAGGTTGGTGATGCTGGATATGCTGGAGATGTCATTCTGGGCTTGGTTTCGAAATTGCTGCTAGTGATCGGGGAGCTACTGGTCGACCCACAACTTATAGCTGTTACTTCATGGATGTCCTACCATCGCAATCCTACGGCGGTGATACTAGCGAAGACTCTGAATGGCCTAGATGCATGGCGAGAAAGTCGTTCTAAATTTTTGAGGGGTATCCCTGTGATATTGTTCATGTGGTTATCTGAAAGATTCTGCGTAGTGACTCTTTCAGAATACCCTTTGTCGGCGGAACCCAACATCTTTTCATGCCATTTCATCAGTGAGGGTTTGGATATTGAGAGCTGGGAGAATTGGTTTGTGGAGCATGGGGATCTAAATCTGTACTGGTCAGTGCCTTGGTGGGGACAACTGCTGCCTATTCTGAAATTGGGAGAATACCCGTATGTCCGGTTGGTTGGTCCCATACAATCCTCTTTTTATTTCCCTTGGAGGATTTTGCGCTAATTTGGATGGGAGCACATCGTGCCACCTCAGACAATAGACTTATTTCTGGTAGAAGATTTGACAAAATGTCTGCGCATGCGACTTAGCTCTTTGTGGGGAGTCGGCGTCCGTCGATCCGTCCCTCTCAATCTGTTGGGAGAGTTTGACATATCCCTGGGGATTATATCCCTGGAAATGAAACTCATTATCTGACACTAGCTCGTACGGGACCCCATATCGGTAGATGATGTTTTTCTCGATGAATTTGGAAACCTTCTTGGTGTTCAGAACTACGTATGGCTCAGCTTCGACCCATTTGGTGAATTAATCAATGGAAAATAGAATGAACTCATGCCCGTTGGAAGCCTTGGGTGTAACTTTCCCTATGATGTCGATGCCCCAAGTAGAGAATAGCCAGGGACAAGTCGTGTTGTATAATTCTCGCGGAGGCAGATGTTGAAGGTTAGAGAACTGTTGGGATTTGAGGCATCTTTGGACATAGGAGATGCAATCTTGTATCATGGTGGCCTATTAGTAGCCTTGTTAGATGATCTTCTTGGCAAGCATGTGATCGTTCATTTGTGGTTCGCATTCCCCGCTGTGGATTCTTTGCATCACCTATTCAATGCCAGCCTCTATAATGCAGTGTAGATGGGTTCCGTCAAAGTTTCTCTTGAACAGTGCTTTGTAACAGATTATGTATTGAGCGAACAGTCTTCATAGGGTTACCCGGTATTTCTTGTTGGAACCTTCGGGATACCTACCATGCCTAAGAAGGTGCCAAATGTCATAATACCAGCAATTGGCTAGCTCGGGATCTTCTTTAATGATGAGCTCAATATGGTAGCACTGGGTTGGTTTGTCTCGCTTTTGGACTAGGAAGGGGGCCATTGTTATTACTTTGGGCATGTCGACCATGGAGGCCAAGGTACCAAGGGCATAGGCTAGGTTATTCTTTGCTCGAGGTAGGTAGTGGAAGGTGATGTCTTGGAATTGGGAGGCTAGTTCTTCTACGTGGGCGTGGAATGGTTGGAGTTTCTCATCCTTGACTTTCCATTTTCTGATCACTGGACCAATGATGAGGGAAGAATCCCCATAGACATATTGGCATTGGATACCTTTCTAGAGAGCAACTTTGAGGCCTATCGTACATGCCTCATATTCAGTCATGTTGTTGGTGCAGGGGAAATCCAATTTGATGGCGATGGGAGTGTGGGAATCATCTAGGGCGATCATAAGTATCCCAATGCCATATCCCTTTTTGTTGGTCGTGCCATCAAAGAACATTTTCCATCGAAGGTCATCTTGAGCAGTGTAGAGGATGTTTTCATCAGGGAATTCAGAGATCCAGACATCAGCTTCTTCCATGGGGTATTCATCGAGGTAGTCAGAGACGGGTCTTCCTTTTATGTATTTTTTCATGACGTACACAATATAACACTTGGCTAGGAGCATCAACCATCGAGCCATTCAGCTGGATAAGGCGGGTTTCTCAAGTAGGTACTCAATGGGGTCCATTCGGGATACAAGTTTAATTTAGAAGGCGAGCATGTAGTGATGCAAATTTTGGATGACCCAAACAAGCACGACGCATGCTTTTTCCAAAGCAGTGTAGTTGACTTCGTACTAGGCCAATTTGCGACTGGCGTAATAAATGGTTATTTCTTTATGGGAATCCTCAAGGTATTGGGCTAGTAAATCCCCAACTTTAGTGTCGGTTATTGTTAGGTATAGAAGAAAGAGGAGACCAGGCTGTTATGGCATGAGTACCAAAGGTTGGGTCAGATATTGTTTGATTTGGTCAAAAGCTTCTTAGTAGGCCTCATTGCAAACTTTGGTTGAATCCTTTCGGAGGAGTTTGAAAATAGGTTCGTAGATAGAGGTTAGTTAGCTAATGAACCGGCCGATGTATTATAATTTTCCCAGGAAACCAGTAACTTCTTTCTCCATTCGGGGAGGTGGCATCTCAAGTATTTATTCTGTAATGACAAAGACACATTTATGTGGATTGAGTCTCATATGATATCGTCACAGTCATTCGAAAAACTTTCGAAGAGCGGGAACATGACCTTCTCTAGTTTTATATTTGATAATCATATCATACATATAGACCTCGACTTCTTTGTGAATTAGATCGTGCAGGATGGTTGTGGAAGCCCTCTGGTAGGTAGACCCAGCATTCTTGAGACCAAATGGCATAACATTGTAGCAAAAGGTTCCCCATGGGGTGATGAACGCGGTTTTTTCTTGATGATCTGGGTGCATTTTGATTTGGTTGTATCCGGTAAACCCGTCGATGAATGACTTGAGAGCATGGCTGGCTGTGTTATCCACGATCATGTCGATATTGGGTAGCGGGTAATCATCCTTTGGAGAGGCTTTATTTAAGTCCCAGTAGTTTAAACACATCCGAACTTTCCCTCCTGATTTCAGCACAGGCATTATATTGGCTAGCCATGTGGGATATTCGATCACACGAATGAAACCCACGATCAACTGTTTGACCACCACTTCTTTGACTTTGAGCGACCATTTGGTGTGGAGCTTTCTCAGCTTTTGTTTAACCGGATTGTAATCTGGAAGAGTGGGGATCTCATGCTGAGAAATTTCAGGATTAATGACGGGCATATCGTTATAGGACCATGCGAAGACATCCACGAATTCCTTCAATAATTCTTCGAGTTGTGCGAGCTCATGCTCGTCGAGGGTAGCTCCTATCCTAATCTCATATAGTTGGCTACTATAATTGAGGCTGACAATAACAGTCTCTTCTTCATTAACTTGAACGCGGTTATGTTATTTGTTATTAACCTTATTTAGATCAGTTAATAATTGTTCATTTGCAAAATCATCATCATCAAAAGTTTGATTAGAATCCAAAAAGTTAATGTAAGGCACAACAAGATACTCAAAATCTTTATTTATTTCATTGATAGGAAAAATAGCATTAAGAACCTCATCAAAGGAGGTCTCGATTACATTTGAGCAAGGATAGACAACAGAAGAAGAAATGGGGTAAACATTGAGGTTAGGTGTGATTTCAATAGGTAGAACCGACACAGCATGCCAGTTGAGGAGAGGTGTACCAACAACTTTAACCAGGTCAGATGGATCCAGTGATGTAGTTCATGAATGAACCATGAAGAGTGTCATCCCTAGTGTCTGTAATTCAAACGAATCCTCGGAGTCACTTCCCTCAGAATCTTTGGTATCTCTGATGAGCGATTGTATATGGTGTTAAGAACTTTCGTCCCATGGGTAGCTATCTTGGAAAAAGATCTCCATTCCAAGCTTTATCTTCTTGTCTGTATGGTCATACCAGGGTTCTGTACAGCCATAAAAGGGAAAGTCTTCGATGAATTATCCATTGAAGGAGTCCCCTGCGATAATCTGGATGCATTCTAGTCTTCTCTTTGGTCGAGACTGGCAGATCATTATAAGCTCTTGTTCTGATGGTTGGTACCCCAAACCACAAGGAGGGAAAGCTTTCTTCAGTTCCATGTGCTTAAGTATCCTTTGTTGTCTTCTCCCTAGCCCCATCCTGGGGATGAAGTGCATATTCTGAACATCTAAATCACATTGATGTTACCATAAGGGTCGTATTCTGGACAAACCATTTCTTTGAAATCGTTCCCTATCGAGCTTAGAAGTGTCTTAATTCGGAATCCTGATAGGAGCATATCATTTAACCCGTGATACATCTCAAGGATTGGACTGCTGGTACTTGCACCCTCGGCATTATTATCATCGCCCAAAATGGTGACGATGCATCCATCGACGAAGAATTTCAATTTCCGATGGAGTGAGGAAGATACACCCTTGATACTATGGAGCCAAGGTCGTCTGAGCAATAGGCTGAAACAAGCTGGGATGTCAATAACTTGGAATTAAACGACAGGATTTATAGGGGCATCCCCTATTACAAGTTTTATGGATCCCATCACTTCTCGATGAGTATTATCGTAGGTGCGTATAGCAGCAGAAGTTGGATCGAGGTCACTTTCTTTCAGTCCTAAGCATTTGAAGGTTCTTAATGGGCAGACATTAAAGGCGGATCCATTACCAACAAGAGAGAGTGGTACGATCTTCCCCATAACTTCGATGGAGATATTGAGTGCATGATTTTGGTTTGGCCGAATTCTGGGGATTTCTTCTTCGGAAAAGGATAGCATTCTGGTAGAGGTTAAGGATCCGACTAAATTTATAACTTCTTCTAGTGTGGAAGAAGGAGTAACTTTGGGTCCAGTGAGAAATTTGATGAAAGCATTTCTATGCAGCAGGGAAGATATGAAAAGCCCCCATAGAGTGATGTTAGCTTGATTTTTCTTCAGTTAATCGAGGATCTTGCTTTCCTCGAGGGTCATTTCTAGCATAGGAAGGTTTTCAATGCCCTTCCCTTTGTCATTGGCTGGTAATGGGCTTTGGATATGGTAATGCCTCCCTGATCTGGTCATGTGATTTACTGAAGAAGGGAAGAATATGAACCCTGTTTCTTCATCAATCTCGGGTTATTCGGCCATCTTATTTTTTTATCTGAGGAGCTCCTTTAATGATATCATCCCACACATGTCGGCTACCGGTCCAGTTTTCTCTAAAGTTTTCCCTTTATTTGAATCTTTGAATTATTCCCCCCATCCGGTGGAAATAATTCTGTCTTTCCAAGTAAATTCAATGCATTCCACAACTTCAATGGCTTCTTCATACATATCTTCCCATTATGTGGGGATGAGTAAGGGTGAAGGGACTACGCGTCCTTGTAGTTTCAGAGTATCAAGTAACACGGTCATACTGTAAATATCATTGGTTTTCCTGAATGATTCTGCCATGATGTGGACAATGTCATCTAGGATAACTTCATCAGTTGGTACCACCCAACTATCTGACTCTCGGGCCCGTTTTTGTGCTTCCAAGAATAGAGTACTGAACTTCTGGAAATCAATGATCATCTATGAGAGTAATTTCACCCCGAACTCTAGGAGTTGGTATAACACTTTTGATAATTCCATACTTCCATCTTCAGAATGGGTCGGACAACAATGCATGCTCTGGTGAGGAGTGGCAGTGCATGATCAATGAGGCTAACAGGGTGTAGGAGGAAATATGGGCAAGTTTGAAGAGGCTTGGGAGAGTGTATGGGTGTGATTTGAGTTGAGGGATCAAATTATGGGTCCATTTCTAGGAAGATAGCATTGGTATGATTTGGGAGTGGGTTGTGAGCAGTGTTTGTCTTAGGATTGGCTGGTAGGGCAATGGTACCTCAGTCAATTAGACCTTGGATTATGTTTCGAAGGTTAAAGAATTGGTTAGTGGTTTGCCTAGTAGTTTGGTTAAGGGCATAAGGGGCATCTTCCTTGAAGTTTTTTAGGAGTGGATTTGGTAATGAACGGGGATCCAAGGATTTGATAAGGTTTCAGCTTAGCAGGGCTTGATGAACTTTGGAGACGGGAGCATGGAGCTCAGTGTATTCCTTTCGGACTGGGACAAGGCGGATTTTTGGTTCCCACGAAGTGGTTGGTTGAGAGATGTTGTTGATGGTTGAGACTGCAGCATTGGCAGGTTTATCATATTTTCTCGGGGTGAACTGTCCAGACACTTTCTTTGGTTCAACTTCTGTTATTGTAAGACCTTCCTCGATTTCTACTCCTGCTTCTCTGAGATCTCAGAAGTGGGGATAGTATTGTCCTCCCATGTTTGCTCGAACATGAGGCAAGAAGTTCTTCTTCACTATGTTGACTTGTTCTTCCTTGGATGGACGATTGGTCATAGTGGCTGCCTTTTTCCCTCCATCGGGCTATGAAGTTACTGACTGATTCCCCAGAGTTCTATTTGAGCAGCTTTAAATCATGGCGGGTGACCTCAAGATCTTCATTATAATTTTTTACTACGACATGAATTCATGGTCTACATCCTCCCAGCTACGGATTCTGGACTCCTCGAGGGATAAAAAACATCAGAGGGCGTTATCCTTTAAAGTTTACTGAAATAATTAGGCCATCACTTCTTCAGAATCCCCTAGGAGAGTCATGGAATGGTGATAACTGCGAAGATGAACAATCGGGGGTCCATTTCCTCCGAATTTCTCGATATTTGGCATTTTAAAGTTTTCGGGTGACCTCGTCTTAAGATAAGGACACACATGGGTGTAGTCCATGTAATTCCCAAGGATTATGACTTGGTTAAACTTTTTAGCTAGCATCTTGAGATCTTCTTTGACCTTGTTCAACTCTTCCACTTTTGGTTCAATGATCATAGGCAAGTTAGCCCCAGGCTGGGCAAGGTTTGGCATATGAAGCTGGGCAGGCGGTGGACCATTAGCAGGGGGTACGTGGAGGATGTTGATACTCTACGAGAACCCAAATAGTCTTGGGTGGACCCATAGCATGAGGGAATAGGGCCTCGGGCTCCTGAGGAACAGGAACCTGGTGTCCTTGCATTTCTCGAACCTTGGTCTGAAGGTTGTCAATCTTGGAAATGAGCTGAGCTGTGAGACTACCGTCAGATCTGACTACACAACTGGTACTTGATCTCTGTTCTCCATGAAAAATGGATGGATACCAGACTCAAAAGAAGTGGCAGGGGAACGGACGAATCTCCGGGGTGATTTGATTGAACACCGTAGCCAATAAGGAGCTAGGCCAAGGGCGTGCGATCGACCGGAGAAGGCGTAAAATGGGATTTATTTTTTAAAAGAAAGAAGGAAAGTATTTTTAACATTTTTTTCTCTTTGAGATTGAAAGACAAAATATTTTTGGATTTTTGATAAAGAAGGGAGAAGTATTTTTGAATTTTTTTATAAAGAAAGGAGAAATGTTTTTGGATTTTTGATAAAGGAAGGAGGAATATTTTGGGATATGGGTCTCACCATTATTATTATTATTATTATTATTATTATTATTATTATTATTATTATTATTATTATTATTATTATTATTATTATTATTATTATTATTATTATTATTATTATTATTATTATTATCTCACTTGTATTAAATTCTCCTAATCGCAAAATGAAATCTCGGACAAGAACTGAGCTTAGAAAAGTTGGGCTTGTAACATATGCAAAGCTATAGCTGGACTTGTGACCAGGCTCACGGGCAGGGTCCCGTTTTAAAAATGTGCAAAAATTTGGGCGGCAGGCCGAACTAGAATTTCGGGTTCAAATTGGAAATCTAACATGTGTGTCCTAGGCTTGACACATATATGCAGGTATACAGTTGGTTGGGTAAATAAAAAAGGGTTCGTCCCTTTGACGTGACTTCCACGATATACATTGTTGATGTAAGAAATTAGATCGCTCTAATTATTCAATCACAGATAAATAAAATAAGACAAATATTTTAAAGTGGTTCAGCCTTATATGAATGGCCTACGTCCACTGTTATGTTATTGCTGAATGTTTGGGAATTCTCGAGTACAAATTATCTCAAGAAATTCCGGTCCCTTTGAATGAGGGTGATACAAGGTATTTATAGCCCTTAGGCTGTACATGAAAGGGTTGATGCATTAAATGATATACATATGAAAGGGTAATACATTTAAGGCATCGTGTGCGTCAAGATGATGAACATTTAATGAATAGTTGAACTGTTGATTATCTGGCAATTAATGATACGGCCGAGATGCATCTCGGACCGCCTTAGTTGCTCGTTGCTCAGGAGTTCCTCGGAGCGCTAGAGTACCTCGGAGTGCTAAAGTTCCTCGGTGTATCCTCGTTGCTCGGAGAGAACATGAGTTGGTCGGGGAAATGAACTTCCTCGTTGCTATTGTGCCACGTAGATTGACACGTGTCTTCATATTATTCTTCCATATCAGCATATTAATTTTGGTATCAACAGAAACCCCCAATGCTTCATGCTTGATGGTTTACTTGAAAGGATGGAGTATTTATTCTGCAGTGTTGCTCGGTGCTCGTGAAATTCTTGATCTACCTTCTTGATTTGTTCAACATAAAGTGCATTATCTCCTGGATGACATATGATGCAGCTTGTAGCTTGTCATAATCTTCAAGTATGTTGATTGGTTTTCTCGCCGACCAACTGCCTCCTGTGTCGAGCAACTGAGTGCTAAATTTATGATCCTCTGAATACTTTGTTGATTTGAGCCCATCTCTTCAATCTGATTAATACCAAACTAGTGGTGGACTTCGAAACATTTTCATACAACTTCTTCTTCATTATTGGTCGAGACAGTAGTAGCAAAGATCTCAGTGCTGTAGATGCTGACTTTGACTTCTACCTTTGCTTGGGAACGAGCAAGAGGTTCTCGGGGACGAGCAAGAGATGCTCGGGTAACTGTCGAAGAACAGAGAACTCAATCTGCTTTGGAGAATCAAGCCTTCCAACTAATGGCAAAGAACCAGGCCTTGGCTGAGATGTCCGAGAAGATCATGAGTCTTGAAGAGAAACTTCCTGTTCGGGAACGAGCAAGAGTTTCTCGGGGGCGAGCAAGAGCTGCTCGGACAGACCATCTGTGATGAATATCAGAATGCTGAAAGATCTTAATTTCATAAACTCCCCTTATGCTTTGGATGATCCTCCTGATGGCGAGGAACCTGTTTCAAAAGCAGAGGGAGAGAAACCAATAGAGTAGGAATATCAATATAATAGTTAGTACACAATTTAATGTAATAAATTTGCGTAATTCATTTTGAATTCAGTGAAAGAATTTCATTTTTTGTTCGCAAATTTGTATTTGCTATTGTCTTGTAAATATCAAACACTTTCTTATTTGTGCTTGCATAACAATATTGTATGGTTCATCGACCAAAAAAGTTACAAGTATCAATGTTGCTCGATCACTTAATAATAAAGTAATGAGTATAAAAATGTTGAAAATTTTTCCAACCAACCAAGGTTGTTAAATTATGCTTGTCGACCAACTACAGTTGGTGGGTTTTTATCCCCGACCACCCATACTTGGTTCAATTTGAAATATTTTCTCCTCGTCGACCAAATACAGTTAGTGGGTTTTTATCCCCGACCAACCATACTTGGTTCAGTTTGGAATATTTTGTTCTTTGAGGAACTTTTGTAATAATATTACCTCCCGACCAACATAAGTTGGCATTTGAGAACATATTTTGTTTTCAAACCAACCGAGATTGGCGTTATAAGAATGTTGTTCTTGCCCTTTTACCAACCAAAGTTGGTCGTGGGTTTGAACTATTGCCTCCTAACCAAAGGAGTATATTTTGTTCTCGCCCTATTACCAACCGAAGTTGGTCGTGGGTCCAAACTGTTAGGTTCTTTCGAACTATCTTGTCCACAAGCTCTTTTACCAACCGAAGTTGATCACGCAAGTGTACGCCTCCTAACCAAAGGAGTATAATTTGTTCTCGATATTTTACCAACCGAATTTGATCACGCTCGAACTATCAGGTTCTTTCGAACTATCTTGTCCACAAGCTCTTTTACCAACCGAAGTTGATCACGCAAGTGTACGCCTCCTAACCAAAGGAGTATAATTTGTTCTCGCTATTTTACCAACCGAAGTTGATCACGCTCGAACTATCAGGTTCTTTCGAACTATCTTGTCCACAAGCTCTTTTACCAACCGAAGTTGATCACGCAAGTGTACGCCTCCTAACCAAAGGAGTATAATTTGTTCTCGCTATTTTACCAACCGAAGTTGATCACGCTCGAACTATCAGGTTCTTTCGAACTATCTTGTCCACAAGCTCTTTTACCAACCGAAGTTAATCACGCAAGTGTACGCCTCCTAACCAAAGGAGTATAATTTGTTGATCCTGTAACATCCACAGGTTGATCAGCGAGCAACTTTTGTTTCTCGGGAGTATTAAGATCAGTAAACTCTGCTACAACTTGTCTTAATGGCATGTCGGTATGCATGGTATGGGCCTGGAAACATGGCCTCATTCTTCTACTTGCCTTAATTAATGCCAATGCCAATTTTTCCATCTTTGGGTATCTGATCTCTGCACCTCTTCCTTCGTCGTTGGAGATCGCAACCCTAAAAGGCTTTGATCTTGTCTGGATTTGCTTCAACGTCTCGCTGGTTGATGATGTACCCGAGGAACATTCCTTCTCGTACTCCAAATGTGCACTTCGTCGGGTTGAGTTTCATTTGATAATTTATCCAGTTGATCAAAGGTCTGATCTAAGTCAACTAGATGATCAGCATCTTTCTTGCTTTTTGTCAGCATATCGTCGACATAGACTTCCATACTGCAACTGATTTGTTCAGCAAAAACCTTGTTCATCAGCAGCTGGTATGTCGTTCCCTGTCTTCAGGTTTCATTTTGATCTAGTTGTAGCCAGAGTAGCATCCACTGCCTTGTTGAGATCGGTGAAATCAACACACATTCTTCATTTATTATTTTTCTTCTGCCCGACGAGGAGATCTAGATCTCTCTCTTGCTCGGTCTTCATTTCCTCTTGTATAGCTTGATTCTTCTTGGGGCTGGATACTCTTCTTCTTCTCTTTATCATCTTCCACTTTGGTTTTTTTGGTGTTCATATTCTTCTTCGCAGACATGGCCTCCTCGGCATTCATAATCTTGGACACTTTTCTCATTAGGTCTGACATGGTTCGAGGAGGGTCTTTGGCCAAAGTGTAGTACAACTTGTTAGGAAACAACCCACTCATCAAGGCGGTGATTACTGTCTTTTCTTCATAATCTATGACTTCTAGCTTCTCGTTATTGAAACGAGTTATGTAATCTCTAGTACTCTCACCAGGTTTTTATCTAACACTTAACAAGTGTGCTACTCATTTTACTGGCTTTGCTCCAAAACAGAAATTGCCAATGAACAACTCAGCCAACTGAAAGAAAGTTGAAATCTTACCCCGAGGAAGATTGTTATACCATATCTGGGCAGATCTAGTAAGATTTCCTGAGAATGCTCTGCATCTCATCTCGTCGGGGACAACATAGATGTCGGCAGCAGCCTGATATTGCTCTATGTGAAGAACAGGATCTGTCTTTCCATCATACTTGGGGGTCACCACGGGGGCTTTAAATTTCGACGGTGTAGGAAAATTCACAATGGCCTGTACAAAAGGTGTCCCTCAAACAAAAGTTCATGGTAGGGGATTCTTCGCCTTAGCCATTTCTCCCAATCTATCCTCCAACCGCTGAATGGAACCTTTCCACGCATCATTTCCCTCCTCGGGCCTATTAGTTTGAGCAATTGATTGTTCTGAAGTAGCCTCCTGAGATCTATCCTGACGAGCAAGTGGTCGTGATTGTGCTGATCCTTCTCTTAGATCTGATGGTTGTTGAAAACTCCTCGACATGGCTTTAGGTGGATTCTTATTCCTCCTAGGGCCTAATTGACTGAAACGAGACACCCTGCTCAGTCTTTCCATGGCACTGGTCCTCTCTTGAGAGAGAATAATACGTTGCTGAGTATCTGTGGCCCTTATCGATGAAGTTTGCCCAGGTTGATAAGAGAAATCATCAGATTCCTCATTACGATACGTCTCTGTACGCCTGGATCATGAAGAAGGTGCACGGGTATTTCTTTGGATGTTTCGTGATCCAGGATGGGTTGGTATACCGCCACAGAGAGTTTGGATGAGTTGCAGCATTGTCTCTTGCATGGCGGCTTGTCCTTGAGCCAGATTCGTCATAATTTCGGCTAGATCTGGAGGTGCAGAGGGATTCGGAGGATTTCCAGTATTTCCAGCATTTCGATTGCTAGATTCTGGATTATCCGCCATTGATGATGAACGATTTTTGATGAAAAACGATAGTAACAATCGTTCCCACAGACGGCGCCAATCTGTTGATGTAAAAAATTAGATTCCTCTAATTATTCAATCACAGATAAATAAAATAAGACAAAGATTTTAAAGTGGTTCAGCCTTATATGAATGGCTTACGTCCACTGTTATGTTATTGCTGAATGTTTGGGAATTCTCGAGTACAAATTCTCTCAAGAAATTCCGGTCCCTTTGAATGAGGGTGATACAAGGTATTTATAGCCCTTAGGCTGTACATGAAAGGGTTGATGCATTAAATGATATACATATGAAAGGGTAATACATTTAAGGCATCGTGTGCGTCAAGATGATGAACATTCAATGAATAGTTGAACGGTTGATTATCTGGCAATTAATGATACGGCCGAGATGCATCTCAAACCGCCTTAGCTGCTCGTTTCTCAGGAGTTCCTAGGAGCGCTAGAGTACCTCGGAGTGCTAAAGTTCCTCGGTGTATCCTCGTTGCTCGGAGAGAACATGAGTTGGTCGGGGAAATGAACTTCCTCGTTGCTATTATGCCACGTAGATTGACATGTGTCTTCGTATTATTCGTCCATATCAGCATATTAATTTTGGTATCAACATACGTCTTGATTTTGAGGGAAATCGGTACGTGTGGACAAGCCATTTGATATACCTCAGGGTACGTGAATTGCCTCACTATATACCTCGTGGGGATGGTACGCGTGAGAGCTAATTCGATATACTCGGCGTACGTGAATGAGTTCCCTGCGATATACCTCTCGTTTTGTCTTCGGTCAAGCGGTACGATGCGGGGGAACCATTCGATATACGTCGAAGGTACTTGGCCAATGGAAGGTGAGAGTCATATCTCTTAGGCTAACTACGCCCTGCCAGGCCAGTGCCCATCACTAAGTGACCCTCCAGTTACTGGACAAAATTTGGTCAATAACAATGCTCTTTGGTGATATCGTGTGAATCATGCATGATTCTCTTATTAATATCTTATGAAAGTATCTTTCTTGATCATGCCCAATAGGGAGAAAAGTACGAGTACCAATGGTATACCAAGTATGGATGGGTGATGCGTGCAACCTGGGGATATATGTGATCCTAGGTGATGGATAATTTTCTTCAAGTGTGTGAATAGAAGCATAAGCATGAGGTACACATGAATAGTAAAGGGGAACATGCAAAACAAGGGAAAATATAAACAAATATAACACCCATGTAAATAGAGTCTAGCCCTCAACATAAGATTCCCTAGGAGAGTCGCCACTGTGGACATCCCCTCCGATCCTCGCGGCGGGAGAGATGAAGAAGAGGGGGGTGTCCCCTTCGTCTCGAGAGGATCTTGGTCCCGCACATCCCTCGCGGGAGCACTTCGATCGACATCGGTGATGAGGTGAAAAATATAGAGAGATGGAGTCTCCAGTCTATTTTACTCAAAACAGACAAATGAAAAGGGAGCCATCCCGAAGGACAACATCCAAAGATATACTAATACATACGAAACCAAAATGATTCGAAAAGGGTCCAGAGTCTAAGTTACGAAATGGGAAGGTGTTAAGCACTCATTCCGCCCTTACGGCCTCTCATGGGTTATTGTTATTTTCCTTTATTTCCCCGTGATATGTGTGCATGTGTATATGTAGCGGAGATAGGAATCATCGACTTGTATCATGGAAGAGATAAAGCGAGTCATCCGTAGGAATGTTCTTAAAAGTAATATTAGAAAATAGGATTTACGTGATTATCCTAGCGTTGATGATTATAAGGTAATGATAACGCATACGTAATAATACTCCATTAAGAACAAACATATATATATAAACATATAGAATCCAAGAGAGTTAAATTTAAAAAATATAGAAAGATAGAAAAAAGTAGGAATAGGACTCGAGTCTTGAGTTTTACCCCGAGATGCCTACATAGCCTATAGAGGCATCAAAGTCCACGTAGTTCGTATGAAGAGTTAGGGGTGGTATTTATCCCATAAATCCAATTGGGGACTTCTGTTATATGTGTGTGTGTGTGTAAAAAAGTGTTTTAGTCGTGAGAAAAGTGTGAGAATTCCCGTTTGGAATTTATGAGCAAACCCTCTTTTTCTTATTTTTTGGGGTTTTATTTATATTAAAATAAGAGATGTGCAATAATACTAAATAAAAAGTATATTAGGATATGTGAGATGAGAGAATAAAAGTGCTAAGTAATAAAACAAATTAATGCGAAGTTAGGAGAATTTAAAGAGAGAGTTGAGAAAGTTGGACCTTCTTGAAGATCTTGATCTTGATCTTGGATGTTGGAGAGCAGCCCTTGCACTTGGGTGATGATGGAGGGTACTTAATTCACCAATTTTGATGAAAATGATGGATAAAAGTGAAGGTTGGAAAGGGATTTGGATGTGGAAATCACGTTGACTTCGAGAGGGGTTTTCTGAGCTTGTTGAGAGTGATTGGTTTCAGATCTTGTTCTCCTTTGAAATGAGGTTAATCTCTCATTTTTATAGGCCCATGTCATTACCATTCGGTATTTCCCTAGTCCTACCAATTGGAAGGTGTGTTTAGGCACACTAATGATAGGCAGTGTTTGGAACCTACCCTTTGGCAGTCTCTTTCAGGTTCCTTCGAAACATCGATCGTAGAGCACAAACCATTGATCCGAATTGTGCACGGGGCAAACCGTTGGAAAGTTACTTCTGAGTCCTTTAAAATTCTTTCAGACTTCTCCCTGGTCTGAGAGTTGACTTTGGGTCAAATGTGGCTTGTAAGCGGTCATCGGTCCTTTGGATGGGGAATTATCGGACACAAACGGATCGTTCATTCGCATGGTAAGTCAGAATCGCACACAGGGTGAACCATTTCAAAGGTTAGGAGATGTACTTCGACATTCCAAAGAGCTTGACTCAATTCAAGGAGTTGACTGTGGTCAATCGAGGCCTGGAAGCGATCGGTGACCTTTCGAAGCAAAACGGATCGTTCGTCCGTGCCGTAAGTCAGAATCATGCACGGGGAGAACCGTTGGAAATGGATTTTAGTGAACTTAGAAGATTCATTTAGTATTGATTGATCTGAAGATTTTAATATGGTCAAACGGAGACTGGGAGCGTCCGGTGACCTCTTGATCGAGTTTCGGGGGGAAACGGATCGTTCGCCCGTACCCTAAGTCAGAATTGCTCACGGGATGGGCCATTGGAAAGGGGTTTCAATGCCCTTTTAAGATTCATTCAGTCTCATTCGAGATGCAGAGTTTGGCTTTTGGTTAAATAGAGTCTGGGAGTGCCCGATGGCCTTTATGTCAGTACCCAAGGGGTGACTTAGGTTTGCAATGATAAAGGGAGGTGCTAGGGACCTAAGGAGAGGTTAGGGGGTATTAGAATGGGGTGTCTACACAACTAAATTATTAAAATGCAAACATACACTATATAACACCAACACATTAATAAAAAATGTAACAAAAATCACCCCATGCACGTCGGGAGTGTGATGACCTATCTCTCTCTCCGAAAAACTCATCGGTTTCGATCCTCTCCTCGCCTCACATCGTAAACCAATAGTCAGAACAAGTTGGGAGAATCCCTATAGATAAGGGGGACACCTTGAGGCTCGTGATGAATGAAGTGAGTGAGATTATCATGGTGCCCAATTGAATCTCAACATACTTGTCACGACTTAGAGAGAACATACCGATCGAAATTGGAGGGACAAACTAATCTTAGATCTCTCTTAACTTTGGGAATGCATGGGTCTGGCTCTAAGTTAGACGAGACTTAAGTCGTCGCCTCTATCACATCTGAGGACTCAAATGGAATGGGTTGATGGTCATGTAGAAGAACCTCATATATCCTATTTTTCCTTTCACTCTCTTCGACGTGACTACATGATTCTAATAGTGATTAGATGTCAATAGTGAGGCTCTCATCCACCAATCCTATTTTTTTCTCAAAATTTTCTAGGTTCATGTCTCCTACATGGCTCTTTTACTTAGTTTCTATGTCCTCTCTCACTCACTCAATCTTCCACTCCTACCTCTCGCACTCAACACTGTGATCTCTCCCTCTCTCCACATATACACTCTCTCTATTTCCCCCTCCTCTCGATCAATTTTAGGAGTGCTGCTCTAACTTGATGTTATAAGACATACCCCAATCGGAACTCTTATGTGATTCCTCTCGGGCTCGTGTACTTCCTCTTCCATAAGATTCATCTCTTACAACTCTCCCTCATCACCCTCGAGTGATGTTGAAGATATTTTTTTCCAAGAATCATGTTTGTACTTGCCCATTTTGAGTGTTGATTAACGTGTTAGACGTAGCTAATAATGGGAGGCCAAGGATGATGGGAACATGATTACTTAGTAAAGTTAAGGGATCCTCTTCCCAATTGACAAAATCCATCGGGAAGTAGAGAGTATAAACTTGGATGATCACGTCCTCAACAACCCCCCGAGGTATATTCACTCAACGATCTACGAGTTGGAGAGTCATCGTTGTGGGCTTAAGGTCCCCCAAGTCTAATTTCTTATAGATTGAATGGGGTATAATTTTAACACTCGACTCTAAATCTATTAGTGCTCTCTAAATTCGATTCTTCCCCATGATGCACGAAATGATCGGTGCACCCAAATCTTTAAATCTCGATGGAAGGTCGTTTAGTAGTATAAAACTGAAGTTCTGTGTTAAATTTTTTTTTTTACTTTACCTTTAGCCTATGTTTCATCGTGAGTAAATCCTTAAGGACTTGATCATATGCAGTAATTTGCTTAATCGCATCGAGGAAAGGTAAATTAATCTTTACTTACTTAAGAACGCCTAAAACATCATCACGGGAGGTACCTTTTTGAGGTGTAACTAACCATTGAGGGAATGGCGCAGTAGTGGGTGGTTTCATAACTTCCTTGAGCCTAACTGGGTCATGACTGCCACTCTTTCTCAAGGGAACATCTTCGGCCTCTTTCGAGCCGGGCGAAATCTCCTTGTCATTTGTCTCGTCATGCGGAAGAGGTGACAAGTCAACAAATCTTCCACTACTTAGATTTGTAATTGAACTACATTTCTCTTAATGGTCATTATATGTAGAGATAACACTAGATTAACCTTGGGGAGGTCATTATACTTGGTCCAGAAACTTACCCTTTTCTTGGATACTCAAGGATGCTTGTAACATTGAAGTGTTAGCATTTATCTCATCAAACATTCGGATTTTTGAATATTCGTTACTTATTGGGCTTGCATGAATTTATTGACGTTATCCTCAAAATTTTACCTTAGTGAGGTAATATAAGGTGCATCAACTAGTTCTTTTATGTGTGGAACTGGTTGAAAGTGAGGAGACGGTGGTGGAGGCGAGTCAACGTGTGAATTGGGACTCGACGCAACATGTTATTGCCCGTAACTAAATCCAGGATGGTTCCTCCATGAAGGGTTATAAGAATTTCCATGAGGGGCATTAAAATTATCCTTAAGATTTCCTCCCACTTGCTGTTGAAGCATAACATCGTGGGTGGGTATCGTCAGACATTCCTCTGTTGAATGACCTGCCTCACAAATATCACTCATCTTCTCTCTTGATTAAGTGGATCCAGGTGTTTCTCTTGCCTGTAATTCGGCTGCGTACTTTAATTGTTTAGCAAGTTGGTTTATTTGAAGTTGAAAATCTTCTTCTTTGTCCAAATGATAGAGTTCGGACACAGAAGGAGCAGTGGACGTTTGTCTAACCTAGTTTTGGATGTTAGGATCAGATATGTCCCATGCTTGAGTATTCTTGGGGACATATTTGAGATGGGCCTCGGCATCGTTCACATCTAACTCCTAAAAGAATCTCTTGCACATCGTTTCAACGAGCTGTTTGGACGCTATACTTAGTCCTTGCTGGAAGAAAGTTATAAGGCATTACTTCTCAAAACCATGATCTGAGCATGTTCTAATCAACTCTTCGAAACGCTCCCAACATCGATCAAATGGCTCATTTTCTTATTGTCTAAAAGTTTCAATTTGAGCCTTGATGGAGTTTGTTCTATGTTGGGGGAAGAATTTAAAAAGAAACTTATCTTGCATTTATCCCCATGACCCGATTGAGTTTAGTGATATATATCAAAGCCAGGTCATAGCTTTATCCTTTAACGAAAAAGGAAAAAGTTTAAGGCGAATGATGTCTTGAGTGGAAGCTTGATCACTAAACCTGTCGCACGCCTCTTTGAACTCACGGATGTGGATGTATGGTTTCTCTGAATCCAAGCCATGAAACATGGGAAGAATTTGTATCATCCCATTACAAAAATGGAACTATCCCGCATTGTACGAAATTAGAATGCATCTCAGAGTGATAGTTCGCTCGGGATATAAAATATCTCTCATGGGATGATATGGTATATCTACCTCACCCGTACCAAATCTAGCGTTATCCGATATGGATTTCTCATAAAATGACACAAAATCCTCACTCGGTCCTCTAGAAGTGTGACTCGTAATGGAATTTAGCGATGTAAGAGGTGAAAACAAAAACTAAGGTGTGTGCACTATCGAGGTCGTACTCAACTATGGGATTTTCATGAATGCGAGTAGGAGTTGATTGAGGAGTTTGTTGTAGATTTAACATGAAAGGACTTTGAGAGATGTTAAATTATTATTTTTTTTACTTTTCTTATTTTTTTTGGATTTTTAAGAATTAGACCCAAATTTTGGATTAAATTAACCTCACCTAAAAGTCTACCTAGTCCCCGACAATAGCGCCAAAAACTTGGCGCGACTTTAAAAGTGTCTCTATTGCCTACTAATATCAACTCAAGTGTAAGTCGGTCGCTCAAGTAATAAACTGGTAAAACAGGTATCGAACACAGGGACTAAGACGAAAAATCATGACAATGAATAGGGAAGACGACTAACCTAAAGGATTGACACATGAAAATAAGAAGACAAGGTGATTGTCATGAAGTTAGGAATTTCTAGTAAACAAGCAAGACAAACTTAACTAAATTAACTACGCATGCGAGACTTAACAAAACATGGATTAATTAATATGAATGAGAGATAAGGTCGGAATACAATCCCCAACCCCTAATGTCTTCACCGGTTACGAAACTAGTCTAGAATAAAATATTTAATTTGAAACAATGACGTTATTTAACTCAAGCATTACATATATGATAGATCCAACCTGCATCATACCTAATCAATAATATAAACAAAGTATGCGTTCAATTAGTTAACACGTGCATCACATTCTTAAACATCCCGGTTACCAAGGGAAAACGAGGTTAAAAATCCTACGATGTTTCTAGTAATGAACTGACACGTCCCAATTAATTATTTAGTTCAAGAACCTATTTTTATATCCAAGAGAACAACTTAGGGTTGGTTTCATTCATCCCAACCTTTAGAAATCTTTCCAGACAGGATACGATTAATAGAAAACATGTTATCTATGTTTCATGTAATCAAAACCATGAAGAAACTATACCTAAACATACACAAAGATCTTGAAATGCCAGTAAATAACCAAATCATGGAAAGCATATAAAATTTTATAATAAGAAAGAAGAATACCAACTTTATGGAATAACTAAAGTATGATCTTTATGACTAAATTCAAAACTACGGTTCTTTGATCTTCTCATCGAATGTTCTCTATGAAAAACTGATGAAAAACTTGTCTCCTCTCGAACAATAACATTATAATTACATATTTGTGTGAGTCCAAACCCCATGAAACTCTTTGGACCAATCATAAAGAAGATAAATGTTCGTGCATCAGACCCCCCGAACTAGTTGTTGGGTACATGTGGACCGGTTCAACCCCAAACAGGTTTGATTTTGGGTTCGTGTTTTTCTCTTCATTGGCTTCTATTTTCTTCTTTTAAACTTAGATTTTTTTCCTGGTTTTTCATCTCAATCTTCAAAATCCCATTACTTTTTCACCTATGCTCAGATTGGGGTGCCGTTTCCTCCAATATTCTTGTAACATTGTCTTCTTCGACTTTCCAGCTGGCCCCACCTCCATAATAAAGATGAAAAATTACCAAAATGCCCTTCACACTCCGTTCTTTGGGGTTTCTTCTTTTCTTTGAGTTCTCTTTCACACTAACTTACATGAATTATCTGTAAAACACATATGGGATACACAAAACACGACGTACTTGCCAAAGAGAGTTAGTATCAAGATTTTGACATAAAACCAAGTCAATTACAATGTACGGGACCATAAAAATACTTAAATGAAGGTGATAAATAAAAATATAGTTATGTTTAATCATCTCGTAATCTTGAACTATGGTGGTCCAATAGTATCCTTTACAGATGATCTTTTTGGCCAGCATGTGGCCGTTAATATGGGACCCGCATTCCACACTGTGGATTTTCGGCATCATTTCCTCAACATCAACCAATATTATGCATATCAAGTGGGTTCCATTGAAGTTTCTCTTGAACATTACTTTTCGCAAATGATATAATGGGCAGCCAGTTTGTGAAGGATCACATAGTTCTTCTCATCTACATCTTGGGGATCTCTACCTTATTTTAGGTGGTGTCAAATGTCATAGTACCATAACCCATCCATATCATAATCTTCCTTAGTAGCGAGTTCAATATGGTAGTAGTGGGCTAGATTAACTTGTTTTTGAACCATAAAAGGGGCCATTGTGATTCCTTCATGCATATCGACCAAAAAAAAGTGATTCCCCCATTCATGTCGACCATGGAGGCCAGGCTAGCAAGGGTGTCATCTAGACTATTCTTTGCATGAGGAAGGTAGTGGAAGGTGATATCTTTTAACTGGGAATCCAAATCTTTTAGGCAGGCATGGAAGGGTAGGAGCTTCTTATCTTTGATTTTCCATTTACTAAGGATTTGGATGACGATGGAGGAGATTCTACGTAGATGTCCAGATATCAGATTCCTTTCTTAAGGGAGATGTTGAGGCCTATAGTGCATTCCTTCAACTCAGTCATATTGTTGGTGTAGAGAAAGTCTAATTTTATGGCAATGGGGTGTGTGAGTCATCAGGGGCAATTCGGAGCATCCTAATGTCGTTTACTTTCTTATTGGTAGATTTATTAAATTACATTTTCCATATAAGGTCCTCTTAAGAGATGCATAGAATATTTTTGTCTAAGAATTGAGAGACCAAAATATCTGCTTTTTCCATGGGGTAATCATTAAAGTAGTCAGAGATGTCTCTTCATTTCTTAGCATTCTGCGCGACGTACACATTTTCAAATTCGACTGGAAACATCCATTAACGGGCATTCGACTAGATAGAGCAGGCTTTTCCAGCAATTATTTGGTTGAATCCATACAGGATACTATTCTGATGGGGAAGGTAAGCATGCAGTGTTGTAGTTTCGGTAGAACCAGACTAGGGCGATACATTCTTTATCTAAAATAGTGTAGTTGAATTCGTACCCGATCAATTTCTAATTAGCATAGTAAATGCCTCTTTTCAAACGAGATTCTTCAATTTATTATATTAGTAAAGGTATCTCTTGATTATGGAGGCATAGGCACCAAAGGTTGTGGAAGCATATGCACCAAAGGTTGAGTAAGGTATCTCTTGATTTGGTCAAAGGCTTCTTGACAGGCCTTATTCATCACTTTAGTTGAATCCTTTCGGAGAAGTTTGAAAATGGGTTCGCAGATAGAAGTTAGTTGGCTGATGAACCGTACTGTAATTTGCCCAAGAATCTTAGGATTTCATTCTTTGTTCGCGTTGGTGGAATCTTAAGTATGACTTCTAGCCTTGCAGGGTCTGCTTCAATTCCATTATCAGTGACCATTAATCCTAAGAGTTTTCCTTATGTGATGTCGAACACATATTTTTGGGGATTTAATCGCATCCAGTATTTCTTTAGTTTCTCAAAGAAATTTCACAGTGTGGGTATATGACCTTCTCGAGTTCTAGACTTGATGATATTGTCATGTACATAGACCTCAGCCTCCTTATGAATAAAGTCATGAAGGATGGTTGTGGCAGCCCTTTGGTAGGTAGCCCTGATGTTCTTGTGTCCGAATAGCATGATAGTATATGAGAAAGTTCCCTAGGGAGTGATGAAGTTGGTTATCTCCATATGGTCAGGGTTCATCTTCATCTGGTTGTATCAGAAGAATCCATCGATAAAAGAATTGAAGGAATGTCTAGTTGTTTTGTCCATGATCATGTTGATATTGGGCATCATGGTTGTCAACACCCATGCGTACTTTCACTTCCAACTTTTGTAAGGGGATGATATTAGGTATCCATGTAGGATATTTGACTATATGAATGAAACTTGTGTTCAATTGCTTAACCACTTCCTCTTTGACTTTGATTAACCATTTGGTGCGGAGCTTTCTTAGTTTCTTTTTGACTAGTTTGCATTTGGGCAATGTTGGGATCTCGTGATGATCTATTTTTGGGTCAATGTTGAGCATGTCATCATAGGACCATGTGAAGACGTCCATAAATTCTTTTCGTAGTTCTTCAAATTGCACACGCTCATGATCGTTAAGGTTGGACCCTATCTTAATCTCGCGTTTATGGCTACTAGAATCGAGATTACTAACAAAAGTCTTATCATCATTTACTTGAACGCAATTATGTTGTATGTTATTCTCCTTATTAAGATCAGTTAGGAATTGTTCATTTGCAACATCATCATCATCAAAGGTTTGATTAGAATCAAGAAAATTAATGTACGGCACAACAAGATAGTAAAAATCCTCATTTATTTCATTTTTAGGAAAATGACATTTAAAACATCGTCAAAAGAGGTTTCAATTACATTGATATCAGAAAAACAATAACATCAGGTGAAAAGACTTGGATAGGGTAAATAGCAGTGTTAGGTTAAATCTGAGCAGGTTGGATAGGCACGACATTACTATTAAGGAGAGGTATGTTAGTAAATTTGATTTGAGTGGACGGTTCCGACGGCACAACATTTGAGCAGATCATGCAGATACTCAGCCCCAGTGTCTGTAGGTTGAACGATTCCTTAAGATCACATTCCTCTGAATCCTTGATAACTCTCAAGGCTTTATTGGTGAGAGGTTCCACTTCATATGGGAACTCTTCGGTCTAAGATTTGTTGTCTTGAAAGAATAATTTCAACCCTGCTTTCATCTTCTTATCGACATGGTCATACCATGGTCTAGGGAAGCCATTGAAGGTGAAGTCTTCACCCTCCTTAAAAAACCTTCCATTCAAAGAGTCCCTTAAAATAGTCTTTTCATCTTCTAAACTTCTTTTTGGTCTTGGTCTTCTGATTGCTTTGAGTCCCTCTGGTGGTGGCTGGTAACCAAGGCCACATGGGGAAAAGGCATCCTTTAGGACTATGGGCTCAAATATCCCTTGATGAAGTCTCCCCATCCCCATTTTGGTAACAACGTGCATGTTATTAAACATTTAAATCACATTGATGTTATAATGAAGGTTGTGTTCTAGAAAGACTCAATCTTTCAAATTATCTCCCATAATGAATTTTTAATACCACGTTATTAGTGATGGCATTATTTATACTGTCGTCATCTACTAAGATAGAGATAACATGGCCTTTGGTAAAGAATTTTAGTTTCTGATGAAGAGAATAAGATACCCCTCGGATGTTGTAGAGCCATGGAAGGCAAAGGAGTAGATTGAAACATACAGATATGTCAATGACTTAGAACTTGGTGATAGGATTGATATGGCCGACCCTTATTATAAGTTTTATGGACCCTGTTACGTCTCGACGAGTATTGTCGTAAGCATGTACCATAGTATAAGTGATAGTGAGATCACTGACTTTTTATCCCAAACAATTGAAGGTTCTGATCCATTATCAATAAGTGAAAGTGGGACTATATTTATTACGACCTCAACGGAGATGTTAATACCATAATTGAGGTCAGGTATGATCTTCGGTATCTCTATTTTAGAAAATGATAATAGTCTTGAACTATGGTGGTCCAATAGTATTATTTAGGAGTGCTGAAAGGAGGGAGTGTAGGTCTGGTGATGAGTTTTATCAAAGTATTTCGATAGAATTAGGAGGACATAAAAGGCCCCCATAAAGTGATATTGACTTGGGTCTTCTTGAGCTGGTCAAGGAATTTACTGTCCTCAATGATCATTTTTGGCATGGGTAGCTCTTCGACAACTCCATTTCCCCTAACTTCTTGGATAAATTTTCTTGACCTAAATTCCTCCTCGAAAAATCTCATGCCGCTGGTTGTCATTCTTAACGGGCATGGTTAACCATCTTAAAATTTTATCGATTTCACTTCTCCACATGGACACATTTAACACTGGTAGTCCCAATTTCTACAAATAGGGAAGCTTCCCAAGACATCTCCCATCACTGGTCCCACTAATCATTTTGGAATGTCCTTCCCTCGAACTGGTAGTCTTAGCTCCCAATTGTTCTCCCATTGTCCCTTTGGCTATGCGAGGCCTTTCGAAACTAGTGTTGGCCTCTACAACCCTTGATTGACTTCCTCATCACTATGTAGGAATTTAGTCAATCAAATTTATCTAAATGAGTTTCCTATTCGTCATACTCTCATGTGATGATTGACTATCACCGTTAGGTTCAATTTTTCTTTTCAGCCAAATTCTCTAACCCTCTCGGTTCACTTCTTCTAGTACATTTTGGAAAACACACATACTACAAAAATTGAATCGATGGAAATCTCTTTATTTTTAGAGGTCTCCTCCTCTATGTAATATAAATGGGTGGATGATCCTCCTTCTGGACAAGGCCTCACCACCAGAAAATATCTCTTGACCCAGTATAGCAAAAATAACGCACCTACTAAAACAATCTATCATGGCTCTATAAGCAACAAGCCAAATCCATTCCAATAATCACATCGTCCTCTAAAATATTTAATACAATTACGTCGGTAGGTAAGACAATTCTCCCAATATCTATCCCTACTCCCTTCATATAAAGAGAATCAATAACCCATTACCCATCGGTGAGACTACCCATGTAATCATACTACTGGCCATGTCTAACAACCCCGTGGCCAGTGCAAATCTAGAGGCTATGCACGAATGGTTGTCTATCCATCCCGCACTAGACAAGTTTGACGTTTATGGTTGTCTCTGCCACATTTGTAGCACCTTTTTATGTCATCATTTTGTCCCTGACTATGTTGGCCCCGATTATTTTGGACCTTCATACAGAGTCTATTACCTTCGTGGTCTTTACGACCCTAAGAAACTTGTTGTTGTGGTATTGGTGCCTTCCTACAATTGTGACCCCTAGTCATGTTAGGTTGACCACTTTCTCTTGTTATTTTGACTCTTTTAAGATGCATATTGCAATCATGGTACTGTAAGGCTGTAGTGGTAATTGCATGTGCCATAATACCTGATATTTTGACGATTGATACTCTCTCCGAGGATGCCTGAGGTATTAGTTGACCTTTCTCATTGACTCCCCAAGTAGTGTTAGCTTATTCTTCTTGACGTGCCATTCCAAAGTTGAAATGGACTGAACAAGTTCAACATTCATACAATTAAATTGCAGAAGTATGAATTTCCCACGCGTAAGGATGAATGCAACATTCCTAATATAATGCCTCTAAATCAAAGGACGCTTATCAGAAAGCGTAATAAGCCACACAGATCTTAAGGACACTAGAACTTGATGCTCTGATACCACCTGTGATACCCCGCCTAATTAAATACCGGGTGATCAGTTCTTTATTAAAGTAAATCACAGTATCCGGTTGGTTCATTCTTAGCATCACTATCGAAAAATAATTTTTATTATTAATCACCTAATAAATAATTAATCTAAATGTCAAAATATTTTCCATTGAATTATGCCCAATTAATCCGTTAATAAATTTCCATACTTTAAAATATAAGCTACTCACATTCCACAAGAATGAAATAAATACTGAAATAAATCGGATTGTATAAAACATTCGAGTTCAAAGTCACACCCCCACAATCCATAACATCCTCAAGTGAAATATAAATAAAATCTTGAACTGAACTGAGTACAATCTCTACTAAATGATAAGGAAATGGGAATAACATGCCCTAAATGAAATATCTGAAAAGAGTGGAGAGAAATGATAGAAGCATCAAAGTGCAAAGGCCTGCAACTCCCACAACTACTGCAGCTCGCTAAAGGATTCACGCATCTATGTCTGGTACCCCTGTGGTTGGGCACCTGATATATATATATATATATATATATATATATATATATATATATATATATATATATATATATATATATATATATATATATAAAGAGAAAAAAGTAGCAAGAAACGGGGAATATCCCGAGTTGTAAAAATAGTTGTTTTAGCAAGTATTTAAAACTGCCATAATGCAATTATTAAGTGCATGTTAGTTTCGAAATCTCACATGATATTCGCACCTCTCCACTATTTTGTGTGCACGCATAACGTACGTCTATCCTAACCTATTTATCCATAATGTGCCCAACTAGATCATAGACTTATACTTCTAAATATATCTCGAAGGAGTAACCCTTATCTCCCGTACAATATGCTAACACGGTTATTTATTCCAATTAACTGTGTATTACATCCATTATTCTGATAGTAATTATTTTACCCAATGAAAATACTTTGCTTACCAACATTTATTAGTTTTCTAATTTCACACATTAGAATATATACACACACACACACACACACACACATAGTCACATCATCCTTATACATATATATACAAATCCTGCGCCCATCAGTTAGGACCACTTGGAGCAATGCATACTCTACTATCGTGTCCCGATGCATCGCTAACTGCGTAAAGGACAATTGGTTTAGCGTCTCTCATGAACCATAAATCTCATAACACAAATATTGGAGGCGAGCATAATCACCAGCCAAATGGGTCACGCACATACCTACGCTCCCATTCAACCGTTGAAACTATCTTACGTCTCAGATAGCACGTATCCAAGTTCATATGCTCTGGGTACTGGTCAAATATCCCCCTATTGGGTCACCCATGATAAGACTGTAAAATGCGCGATAACCTCTTCCCGATAGCGAGCACTATACACACAATAAAAATAATAATATAATATAGGTCCTCCCACGTCCTATTAAATTCCTTGTATTCACCCAACCCATACATACATTTATACACGTAGTAATTTGATTATTCACTCTCCCAAAATTTCCAAATTTAATTCACCTATCCAAGCCCTAAGGTATCAACCTAGGAATGCTTCCCAAAAAATTCTGCTATAAGCTAATATCAATAAATGGAAGTTTTCCTCACTCAACTTACTGTGTCACAACATTTTGAGGGGAAATTGGAATATCTAAATTTCTAGGAACTGTCATTTGAACCAGAACTGGTTTCATTCGAACGAATCAACATGTCATTCATACGACTCTGCATCTGGTTCGAACGAGACGTCTTCATCTCCATTCTGCTACCTGCTACGTTTTTCCAATAGTTTTCAACCTACAAGCTCTATAGATTTATCCTAAACTCCCAGCAATTACTTCCAATCCATAATTAAACATGTAGGGATAATATCTAACAACCTAGAATCATGTAATCATGCATAAACCTTAATAAATTCTAAGAATCCCCAAAATTAATCAAACAAACCCTAGTTCTTCAAATTTCTACACATAAACTCAAATTCTGTTTCGTCCATCATAATTGATCATCACTTCGTGATTTTTATCCTATGTACATGAGAGATTTATCCTCATTAGATCCCAGATTTTGTTTAATGTACTTAGTTCTCTAATTTCATCAAAATTTATGAATCACAAATGGGTATTATATACCTATACTAACATGAACATGATTGTTGCTACAATTTTGCAAGGATTAAACACTTTCCTCAATTTTGAAGGTCTGATCTTCTGGTGATGTTGATATAGGTGTGTTCCTCGTCTCACGGTCTACACTTTGGTTGGATTTTTGGTGTGTTTTCTTGAGTTATGCGCCAAGAACTCCTATGGCTTCTTCTTCCTTCCTCTTTTCTCTCTCGTATGTTTAGAACTGATAACTCCCCTCCAACCCATGTTCCTCTATATTTAATTTCCAAAATTTTGTCCATAATATTTCCCCAAAAATTCAAAGGACAAAAATACCCCTACAGAATGCTAGTTAGGCCTAAAAACATCCCGAAGTCCAAGTGAAATTTCTGGGTAGAGTTTTCTGACTATATTGACCCTTTCGGACTCAACGACGTGCTCGAAATTAAAAATAATTTACTTTTTTAATCCATTAAATTAGTCCCGGCACGACTCCCACGCGCGTCGTGACTTCATGTACCAAACTACCGTATTTCCCACTCTCGATAATTTATAAAATTTCATAATTCCGTATTATGTACTCACACATTAATATTCCATAATTCCAAACAATAAGTATTAACCCTTGGCACGCACGCTAGTTAATATTTATTTTTAATCCGGATTAATTAATTTCTCACCTTTTAATTTAATTAGTTCAACAATAATAATAATTCTCATAATTATTTAATGTCATAAAAATATGGGGTGTTACAATGCATCGGCCATTATTTGTAATACATCATCTAGACTAACTTCTTTAATATGTACCACCCTTTCAGCTGAATCTCGTGCCCATTTTCAGACTTTCCTTAATAAGCCACTGAATTTGTGACAACCAATAGTCTTCTCGATGGGCAATTTTCCTTCAAATCATGTTCAAACAAAAATCCAGGTCCTTATAAAGAGTGACAAAGCTTGATCGGTGAAGGATGTAGGGTGTAGGAGAAAATATGGGCAAACTTTGAATGATTTAAGTGGGATTATGGGTACAATGGGTGCTTTGTTAGGCATGATTGGAGCATATGGTAAAATTTCAGGTTACTCTCTAGAAACATGGCATTTTTATAGGTTAGAAATGGGATATGAGTGGTGTTGAGTTTAGGATTGGTTGGTGGGGTGATGATACCCCAGTCAATCAGGCCTTGGATGACATTCCTAAGATGGAAACTCTAGTCGGTAGTATAGCTAGCGTAGTGGTAGAAATCAAAATGGGCATCGGGCTTGAAGTTTTTAGGAAGTGGATTTGGGAATGGACGAGGGCTCAAGGGTTTGATGAGGTTTCAGCTCAATAGGTTCTGATGAACTTTGGACAGGGGAGCATGGATCTTAGTGTACTCTTTTCGGGTTGGATTAGGGAAACTTTTCGGTTCCCAAGAGGTAGTAGTTTGGGAAATGTTATTGATGGTTGGGACAGTAGAACTAGAGGGGTTCTCATACTTCTAGAGAGTAAATTATTCGATCACTTTCTTTGGCTCGAATTCGAGTTTGGGAATGCATTCCTCAATTTCTACACTATCCTCTCGAAGGTATCAAAAGTGTAGATAATTTTTCCATCTAATGGATGCTCGAATATGAGGTAAGAAGTTCTTCTTCATGATACTAAATTGTTCTTACTCGCAGGGTCTGTGGGTTATGGTTGTAGATTTTTACTTTCACCTTCCTATGAATTACTGATTTTTTCCCCAGGGTTTTACTTAAGAAGCTCTAGATTTCAGCACGTAACCTCTAGCTCCTCATTGTATTTATATTGAGACATGAATTCCCTTACGACATCCTCCCAACTAAGGATTCTGGATTTGTTGAGGGATAAAAACCAACGGAGCGAACTTTCTATCAAGGTATGCTAGAACATCGGGAAATTATCTCTTCGAAGGCACCAAGGAAGGTCATGGCTCAGTTATAGCTTCGAAGGTGAATAATTGGGGATTCGCTTCCCTCAAATTTCTCGATATCTGGAATGTTAAACTTCTTTAGCAGCCTGGCTTTGAGATAGGGAGACATATGGGTGTAGTCCATGTAGTTCCCGAATATTTTTACTTGGTCAAACTTCTTTGACAATAAAGTGAGGTCTTCCTTAACCTTCTTCCATTCCTCATCCTTAGTATCCATGGGTACTGGAAGGTTAGCCTCTGGTTGGGCGAGGTTAGGAATAGGGAGTTGAGCTGGTGGTATCCCATTAATAGGTGGGGCATACAGAGCATGCTGATACTCTTCTGGGGTCCAATTAGGCTCTGGAGCAAGTGGACCCATGTCACGAGGGAAGAAAACCTTGTGTTCTTTGAGAATCTAGTCCCGATGATGTTGTATCTCATGGACCTCAGTTTTGAAGGTTCTCAACCTTGGCACTGAGCTAGGCTAAGACGGTCATCAGATCGAGTTGCACATTCGATGCTTGGTCAGTGTTCTTTATGAAGAACTTGTGAAGGTAAATCCCAAACTCGCATGAAGTAGCAGAAGAATTGATGAAGATTTGGGTCGATTTTATGGAAGATCGAAGATAAGAGGGAACCATGCAAAAATCGGGTATGCAATCGGCCTAAGAGAGAAAATGGTTCGAATTTATTTTTCAAAGAAGGGGAGAGGAAATTTTTGGTATTTGAGATGGTCGAGAAAAAAATGTTTTGGGTATTTTTAAAAAAGCAGGGGAAAACGAGAGGAATATTAACAGGATTATTATAGTGTTATTATTAGGTTCTCAATTGTATAAGGTTTGTATAAATGCAAAAAAAATGTCAGACATGACCCAAGACTGGGAAAATAGGGTTTGAAATATGTAATACACTGTTTGACGTGTTTCTAGGCTCACGGACAGGCTCCTATTTTGGAAAAAAAAAAATAACATGAAAATTTGGGCGATACACCGACCCAGAATTTCGATAGACTTTCACATGGTAATTGAAAAAATAGATATGAGTGTCCTAGGTTTGACACCTATGTGAGGTTTATGAAATTATTGGGTTAGTGGAAAGGTTCCTCCCCTTTGGCATGACTTCCACAATATATCACTTTCTATAAGGGCTCTCATCCATCGGTACGGGTGGAGAAGACATTTGATATACCTTAGCATACATGAATTGCCTCATTATATACCTCTTTAGGATAATAAGTATGAGAGCGAATACGATATAATCGATGTACATGAATGAGTTTCCAGCTATATACCTTCCATCGTGAGTTTTGTCAAATGGTATGATGGGGGAACCGTTTGAGATACATCGAAGTTATGAGGACAACAGAAGGTGAAAGTCATATCGCTAAGTCTAACTGCGACCCCCAGTGACAGTGTTCATCAGAAAGTGGCCCTCCAGTATGGGAAAAAATTTTGGTCAATATTGACATGCTCTTGATGATGTAATGTGCAAAAATGCAAGAGTCTTAATTAACATATTATGAAGATAAAGTATTTTTATCATTTTTTATCAGCATGATGAGTAAAGGGAAAACTACACTAATGGGGAGCTTATACAAGTATTGTGAAAAGCAATTCTAGCATGAAGACTATACTACGCATGGATACATGTGAGTATGTAAGTGACATGGGAATATACACCTGAGTGTGTGTGGTAGTGAGCCTATACGTATATCAACTATAACTGATGTGTGATATGTGTAAGTGAGAATATATACAATTGTATGAAGTGTGGGTGTGTGATAGTGAAGACTAAGAAGGGATATTCTAAGTGGTGTGTGGAGCATGTGAGTATAAAGTGAAGCTAAGTGTAAGTGTGTGAAGTGTACATGGGGAGTATATACAAGTGTGTGAAGTGTATAAGTGAGTTGAAAGTGATATATATAAGAGAGAGAGAGATATACAAAAGGTAAATATAGAAGAAAAATGGAACATACAAGTAGGTGCATATGTACACATGAAGAAAAGAATAACACCCATGTAGAAATAGAGTCTAGTCCTCTTAAAATGTCCCCAGTGGAGTCCCACTATGGTGTTCTTGAGGTCAGGGTAGGGGGTTATCAAGAGGTGGATCCTTCCACCGTTCCCTTTTTCGGCATGCACGTGGGAGTATCCTTTCTCGGGCCGCTCGACCGTCAGCGATGTGGGGTGATGTGTAAAAATAGAGTTCCCAACCTATTTTGCACAAAACACGTAAAAGAAATAATTCCTCCTTGAGAGAACGTCATCAAGCGCAATAACGATGCTTTCAAAACCAAGTAGTTCAAGGATCTAGGGACTAAGTTACGGAATGAGAAGGTGTTAGGCACCCATCCCTCCTTTTCGGTCTCTCATGGGCATTTATTAATCTTCTCTTATTGAACTCCGTGATGTGTGTGCTTATGTGCATAGTATAAATAGAGGATGGAATTGCTCAACTCGTGTCATGGATAAAAGAGGATCGAGGTCATCCTTGTGAGTGTTCACAAAATAGTAATTCAAAGTATAATGTAAGTGTTTGTCGATTCACAAATCATTATACAAGAATGAATGTGTATATCATACAAGACACAAGACACAAGAAAGCAAGCATATATAGTATACATTAAGAATATATAAGAAGAACGAGGTAAGAAATATATAGGGGAAGACTCGAGTCTAGGGATTTATTCAAGGTGCCTATGTAGCCCAAGGGGGCATCAAAGTCCACGTAGTTTGAAGACAACTAGAGGTGGGGTTTAACCTATAAATTCAACTAGAAACTTTGTTTATGTGTATCTGTGTGTGTGTGTGTGTGTAGAAAAGGTGTTTTAGTGTGAGAAAATATGATGAGAATTCTCCTTTTAGAATTTACAATTAAACCTAATTTTTCATATATTTGGGTTTTCTTATTAAAATAAAGTATGTGCAAATACTAATAATAAAAAATTTTGAAGTTATGGTATGTGTTGTAATGAAGTAAAGTACTAAAGTGGAAATGAAGTAACTAATGCAAAAATAAGAGAATTTAAAGAAAAAGAGGGAGAATTGGACCTTGTTATGAATACTTAAAGTGGATTTCATTATAGATGTGTTGTTCTCACAATGAGATGATGATGGCATGAGGAAATGGTTGAGAATTTACTTAAAAGACTATAAAACAGATGGAAGGAATGTGGGAAATAGATTTTTAAGGGGGAACAACTCTAAATTCAAGAAAATGTTGTTCAGGGGTGCTTTTCAAAGTGATATCCTAGACTCTATTTATAGGGCCACGGGGGGAATCGATAGGAATGATCCTAGACTTGCCTAGAAACTCGAACACACTACCGATAGGCAGGGTTGTGGGGATGCCATTCGACATTTTGAGGCGGGTTTTTTAGAAAAATGGTTGTAAAATACAAATTAAAAGTCAGAGTCGTGCATAGGGTGGACCGTTCGAAAGGGTATTTAAAGCCTTTAATAATACATGAGCCACTCCCATGTTCGGTAACTGACCGAAGTAAAATGGGGACCGAAAGCGACCGGTGGTCACTAGACAAGAAATGTCAAGAGGGAAACGGATCATTCATCCGAATCGTAAGGACGATCCGTTCACATGATAGATCATTGGAAATCATATTAAGATCCCTTTGAGATTTCATCCAGCTTCATTTGGTTTGGATAGTTGACCATGGTCAAATGGGGCTTGAAAGCACCCGATGACCCTTTGGAGTAAAATGGGTTGTTCATCTGTACCGTAAGGCTGATTCATGAACGGGGTAGACCACTGGAAAAGGGTATTCAGAGCCCTTCAAAGATTCACTCAAATTATTGCAAGATTAAGAGTCGATCAGGGTCATATAGGTCTCGGGAGCACCCGGTGGCCTCCAAATTAGCTTTCTGGTAAACTGATCCTTCATCCGTACTGTAAGGCCAATTCACGCATGGGGCAGAGCCTTGGAAAGGGAATCCATATCCTTTCAAAGATTAATTAAGCTTTCACTTGGACAATAAAGTTAACTGCGGTCATAATGATGCCCGAGAGTGACCGCTGGCTGCTAAATCAGTTTTTTTATAGTAAAATGGACTGTTTGTCCAAAGCATAAGGTTGATCCGTGCACGGGGTGGACCCTTGAAAAGTGTATTCAGATCCTTTAGATGATTCATTGATATTTTTCTCAAAAAAAAGGCTAATCAAAGTCAAAATGGATCTCGGGAGCCTAGTGACATCTAGATCGGTACTCAGAGCATGACCTATGTTTTGTGGTGAATAAGTGAGTGTTAGGTACCTAAGGAGGTTCTTAGTGAGTACTAAGATGGGGTGTATACATTGAGGAATCATTATTAATTAATCGGTGTGGAGTGAGACATAGAAGAATTTGTCTCCAAGTGCACCACTTGTCAGATGGTGAAAGTCGATCATGAGAGACCACTCGGGGTTCTAAAACCATTAGAGATTCTCACATTGAAATGGTATAATATTTTAATGGATTTCATAATATGTTTATTAACATCACAACAGGGTCATGATTCCATCTCGGTCATTATTGATCAATTGAATAATTTAGCCCATTTATTGCCAGTTTGGGTGGATTACACGATGGGTTAGTATGCATAGATCTTCATGGCCGAGATAGTGAGATTGCATAGGGTGACTATTAATATTGTTTCAGACTGTGATAAAATCTTTTTATCCCACTTTTGTCAAAGATTTTAGGAGGCGACGGGGACAGAGTTGAGGTTAAGAACATATTATCATCCCCAGACCGATAGAGAGACGAAGAGGGTGAATTAAATGTTAGAGGATATGCTGAGGATGTGTATTCTGGATTTTAACGGTTGGTCGGAGAAGTATTTTCCTTTGGTAGATTTTGCGTATAACAACTCATATCAGTTCACTATTGGCTTGACACCGTTTGAGGCTTTGTATGAGAGACCTTGTCGTTTGCCCTAGAGGTGAGGATAACAAGGAACTCGAGCCGTGTTTTATTCAGGAGATGTGTCACTTCCCGATGTTTGTCGAAGGTGAGGCTTAACCTAATAATTACAAAATCATAAACAAGTATACATATTGAAATAATTGAGGTATTTATTGATTTTTGAATTTGTTACAATTCTAAATTATGCTCTTTAGTTCGTTGACGCAATAAGTAATATTTGGAATTATGAAAATATGTTTATATGGAAACTCAATATTTGAATAATATATTTTCTGAAAAAATATTATTTATATGGATTCAAAGTATTCGATTTGTTTGAATAAGCAACGATTTTATATTTTATGAAAATATTAACCGAGTAAAATATATGGTTTGACTATTTGAACAAAATCCACAATTTTATACGAACGAAAAGACCTTTTTCGGGTATTGACCGATATATATTTTCAAAAATAATAATATTCTTATTTTGTCCGAGATTAATTATTTATTTAAATCGATTAAAATATTAGTTCCAATCCGATATCGCGTTAGTGTTTACTATTCCCTGTTGGCCATATCTTATATTATTCGAGTGTCAATATTATTATGGTGTGTATAAAGTTAATGTTCATTACACATAATAATTTTAGAAAAAAGTTGAAAAATTCCCCCTTATTTGGAAAATAAACCAGTGGTCATGCCACTTCCAATATTAGTCAACACAACACAACAAATTGTCCAACACCTGCATAACCATATTTCTAACAAAAATGACTCGTAATAGCGTCTTAATTTATAATGACATAACATTGAGTTGTTTGGTGTCGTAACTCATTTTAAACGGACTTTCAAAAGAAAAGTGATAATTTTACAAAAAAATGACGAACACAAATATTTTCAAAAAAAGTACGATGACTCTTACGTGTCGAGATTTCGTGTTTACGATCATTTTTATACGTAAATGAGTATAATCAATAAATAGGTATTTTTTGGATTACAAAAATCACAGTAGCTATTACCAAAAAGAAATTACACTACCCGAACATCCAATCCGAAACGGAATGGAATTCGAACAAAGAAAATAACAATACCAAAGAATCTCTAATCGAGAATACACACACACACACACACACACACACACACACACACACACACATATATATATATATATATATATATATATATATATATAACCTCGAAATCTTGGTAACCATGGAAGTAACCAAGAAAAATGAAAAAAATGGAAGATGAAGAAGAAGGAGGACAGGTCGGCGGCATAACATGAAGGGGAAGGCTGGTCGGCGTGGGAAAAGAAAGTCGGAGGTCTAGGGAGAGGGTCGAATACGGCTTGGTGGTTAGGCTGGCTTTTGGGGATTTTCTCTAAGAGAGAGAATTCGTAGTTTGAGAGAGAAAGTTGTGAGGTTTTTAACAACTAACACTAAAAACTAAGTGTTTACTACTGTAAGGACATTTTTGTCCATTGTCAATATGTATGTCGTACGCCGTTACACCGTTGAATAAATTCAAGATCGCATCTACAACAACGGATCTGAATATCAAAGCGTCTTCAACATCATAACCTCTGCGAGAATGAACTTGGTAAAGTTTTATTTTTTAGTCCTTTAAAGTTCCATACTTAGTATTGGGAAATTTTTATAAAATGTTTTTATAAAAATAAGAAGTAAGTTTTTTCAAGCAAAATGGGGCTTTTAAAGTTTTTTAAATTTTCTGGTTTACCAGACCGATCCGCCTCCCTACTGGTCCACCTACCTACCGGACCGATCCGCTTTGCACCAGTATACCACAGACCGATTGCAAACCGAAGAAGCCTATTTTAAAAACGAACCGATCCGAGGTCGAACCGATCCGCCTCCAAGCCGGACCGATCCGCCTGGGATAAATTCGAACAGTTCCGTGTGATGTTTATCCACCAGCTCATATTTCCTATATATAGAACTATTTCGGTGGTGTATTTTTTAAGTCTTGGAGAAAACTTTTCTAAGAGTTCAAACATAACAAGTCTTCGATTTTTGATGTGCCAAACATCTTTTTGATTCACACACAAAAATCCCAATTACTTTTGTGAATCTTTTGGAACCCTAGAACAAAAGCTTTGTTATTGTTCAACCTTTGTGGGGAGATCTTTGCAACCGAGGGCTGCGTGTCATTGCTGAGGGAGTCTCTACAAAGTGTTATGACTGCATGTTATTGAGGAGTGCTGCGGTTCCTCCTTTGTTATTTGGGTTGCGAGTCCTTTGAGGGTGTTGCGTGTATTCTCTTGCTGAGTTCAAGACTGCGTGTCTTTGTGGGTTAGCTGCGCGTTGATCCATTGCATATTTCTTTATGTAATTGTAAGTTGCGATTTATATATTCATAGTGAAATAAAGGTTTTACCCGAAAGTTTTTTTTTTTCCTGAAATCTGTGTCTCAACATATTTTTGTGTCACATGCTTTATTTATTTATGGGTTGACACACGCACCTTAGATGCATGTTTAGGAACTCTAATTAAATAAGGGGTACTTGGAAACTTGCGAATTTAATTTAATTAATTATCACACAGTTGCACTTTTCAACTACCTTTATATATTAGGTTTAAAAATCAATTTTGGGTTATTCTAATTTTTACCCACAATTTTTTTTGTATGTTTACTTTCTAAATGGAGTCTTTATTAAATTATTAAACAACTACTTCAACTTTATATTAGAGTCTTTCGATGATGTCCCATTAGGATTTAGACTAAATTAATTAAAGTACTAAAAAAATTAGTAATACCGATACATAAAAATTTGTGAAAATTGCTATTTGACTTAAAATAATTTGTTCGAGTCATCTAAATTCATTTTATTAATAAAATAATATGTGGACTATTACAATCTACCCACATTAAAATAAATTCTTCCTCAAATTTTGATATTATGAAATTTCAAATCCCATGGTGTGTATATTATCTAGGTATCTAGCATATTGGAAGAATAGTCTATTTATTACAGACACAAGTCGGTCTTTTTGAGACTAGTGGCATAACACAATCATATCAGGAATAATGAGGTAATCAGAAATATAATAAGAAAATTGATTCCACGGTTGAAGCAAAATAATCATAACAATATATGATGATATTGCTCAACAAGTACAAATATCAGGGACTAGTTCAACTTAAAGGTTAAGGATGGTTTATAAATAGCTCATACTATCTATTTATAGGATTTAGGCCAACAATAATACATACAACAATGTCAATCCAATAAAATTGGAGACAATCAATCCAGATAACTTGAGATAACGATAACTGGAAAGGGGTTCAGATAATTAATTGGCATTTTTACAAGCTTTTATAGGTATCGTGTAACGACATAGGGATTTTGGTATCACGGTTCATTTATGATCTTGTGGTTTGAGGTTCGTTTCATACAATGCATTTCATCATGCTATACCAATAGTTACGGGTAAGAGAATATTATAGGTTAAATCATGGGTTTTACAATAACAATATTGTATAGTTGTTTGCACAATAGGTATTTGCAAGCAAAGGTTGAGGTTCCATAGTTTATACTCGAACATTTAGAGTTTGGCTAAGGATTCTCATATTTAAGTTGTAAATCACTAAATTGTAAATCATGGTTGTTAGGATTCTCATATTTAATCAAAAGAAATTTCGCATTCTAGGCTAAGGATATGTATGGATAATAGTCACTTGATCAACTTTTCGATAGTTGATATATAATTGAAATGTTATAGCCTTTGTTTCCACAAACAAGACTAGTAATTCTTCAGGTTAAATCAAGAATTTCTTGACTATATCATCATGTTTGGTTCAAGGTTTATTAATTCTAGGGTACTATGCCATAAAAGCAATAGATGGTAAGGGCAATCATCCTTGAGATTGAGAAATGTTGATTACATAACTTAAAACTTCTAATGACTTTCAAGATTTACTAATTACAACAACGCGATCAAGGTCTAGTGATAACATGTTCATAATGATAACTAAATCCAACCTCTTTTTCATCTAACAACCATGGCTATTATAGTAATTTCAATCCGTACTTTTGGGAATGTCGTACTTTATGTTTATTTCTTCTGCTAATGTTTCTATTTGATAGAAAATATGTTAAGGAAGTACTATATTATTTAATCGTTTACCGGTTAATTAGAAAATGCACCGTTTACTCATTGCGCTTTATAATTACGAGAGCGATTTATATAAGATTTCTCATACTAAGGATGAACGTATCTGGGAGTGTACTTAACTTTCTGAACATCAAATTAATGTATCTGTAAAGTTTTATTCCTATGAAATCACTAATTGAGGTATAAGGAAGTGTTTGATAAAGGTTAGATAATTTAAGGTCGTTCTTTGATTTGACTGGTTTTGCGGTTTACATGATTTTACTAAAAGTTATTACAAATAGTGTGAAATTATCCTCCGGAGATTTTTCGTACTCATACGAGATAAAAGGATTATTTTATGATACTTCGGGCCTATGCTAGATATATCCTATAAATTTGGAAAATTTGGATCTCTTAGATGGATATGGTTTACGTAATCCAAGGTGTACTACTGAGAATAAAAACAGTTTCTTTAAACATTGTTCATGAAGTTACTAATATCTATATCATTTAATATAAAGATACTACTAAGGGGATTATGTTTATAAGGGTGTATTTCTCTCAATTAATATATATATATATATATATATATATATATATATATATATATATGTACGGATGTATTTAAAGTCGTAATCCCTGATACTTAGGTTGACTATAGTTGAGTCGTATAGTCAAGGTAAGATACTATTAAATCATGATGAGGTTTTGTCTAATATCATTCATTTAGGTGGTAGGTTTATTCTAAAACATCATATTCTTATTCCAACATTTAGGGTTATATGGTCTTCTAGGTACACTTGTTTCTTTTACTCACTAACTATAGGCTTGTTACCGTTAATCATATTACTATAAATTCTTCTACTAGAAAATTGAAAATAATCAATAGCTTGTATTGGGATAAAAGGGCAATTTTGTCGAGTCAGTCTACTATCATTCTTACTAAATTGTATCCTTGAGACGTATGAAACATTCAAATAATAAAATTAATTGTGATGCAATCCATTCCTGATCTTTGATCGAAAAAAAGTTAAAAGACTTCATTGGAATACTAGTATCTTAACTAGAGTTGGTAATATGCATAATAATTCCTCAAAAAGATCTTAACATCTTTCTTATATTGGTCAATACAGATATTTCTTCTCTACATGATTAGTACTTAAGTTTCCTGGGTGTATATTGAGTCTAGAAAGATGAGCTTTTGGTGACATCTCTCTATGTCGAGGAGCAAGTAATCTATTTATAAATTATAGGTTCATTTTTCCATCCTAAGATAACTCCTGGTTCTCATTTTGGTTTGTATTTTGTCAAAAGGGATATTAAAAAATGTTATCCTAAGGTTTTCATCCTCAATATTGGATAGACAATGGTATTGGTAAAATTTGGAAAAGTGCGGGTTTCGCTAAAGTTCACACGGGTCTTTCGTATTAGCAACATTCTATAAGGTCAGATGGTTAAGTTTCCTAGTAATAGCATGATATTAAGTGTCGGCTACAATGTTTTTCTTTCTGGATGATAGTCTAACTTGAATTATATCCTTTCAAAAGTCCATTCGATGTTTCTACTTCCAACTCGCATCCTATCGGCTGAAGACGTATTTCAAACCTGGGTATCCTGAAGTTATTTGGAATTTCTAACCGTCCATCAAAAGATTAGAGTTTACTATATTTATTTAAAATGTAACACAAATATACAAGTTATAAAGTACTCTTAGATGAGGATAACTAGAAATCTGGAGCACTCTTAATAGGGTAAATGAAGTAGATGTAACGGGGTCTGAATCGATGATTCTCTTAACTTGGGTAAGTACGGTAAATCACTGATAACAAAATGTGTGACCATTTTATATTCTAAAGGGTTCCATTGATGTTTATTCCTAATCCCCCAGTGCTTGTTAATTCTAAAAGATCATAAGGATACGATGTTGAATAGTCATTCCAAGATACCTGCTAAATATTCAAAGGGAAGAATTATAAAATTTAGTGAGTCACTAATTCAACTATCTGTTAAGTGATCTTACATACGTTGTAAGTAATTCAACTATACCAAATAAGAAGTCAGGTAGTTTAAATTTTATTAATAAGTAATAAGAATACATGTTGTCGAACGTAACTTGTCGAATGTCCTCGTAGGATTTATATGATTGAAGCATAAGGTTCTGGTACATGTCTATGGATTTTTTTTCTATAAACGAGAAGTTTATTTCTATTAATTAACTTAATAAGAAAAAGAACAGGTAATCTAGGACTAAAGATTTTTAGATACTACCACTCTGGTTGATTAAAGTAAACAACTATTAATTCACACAAAGTTTAGGTTGTCTGGGTAATATATGACAAAGTTACTAACACGAGTTGTTAACATTCACAAGGTTTGTTCATATTTCTTCCCACGTAAAAGGATGAGAAAAACTATTTGTTTCATCATTTACATGTTTGGATGAAAAGTCATATTGTCTAAGAGCAAGACTATTTTGTTTCAATATTAGGGTTCCTTTAGGAAATAATGGTTTTGTAAGGGAGATGCATTTGGGGTTTGATGTAATTACAAATAGGCTGGTTGTTTAAGATAATAATTATATTTTCTATGAATCCTATAATGTTTTTGGTGATAAGATTTTCAATCACATTCTAAGTCACAGTAAATCGGGGAAATAATTTAATGTAAATTATAAGGCATAGGGTATTGATTAAGTAATCGAAATTCATAACCAAGTTCATGTAAAATTTGGGAAAATTATTATCATGGGATAGGATCCAGTAAGTAATGTCGTTACATTCTAAAGAGTAGAACAGTGAGTCGTAATATTTCTAATACCCTCATACTTCCTTCTACAAAACTTCCAATATCTATTAATAATTCTTCGAATAGTTTCATATCTACTCCTGAACAAGTACCATTATAACATAAATAATTCTTCTCACAATCTAATGGGATAGTATGCAGTATAATAAGAATGGAATGCGGAAGCTGACCATAAAAGTTCAATAATAGAGAAGTGAAATAACTTTCAAGAATGAAAGTTTTTAGAATTCCAAATGAAGTAAATTATTTCAAGGGGAGAATCAATTGAATAATGTAGACAAAAGAACAATGTTGTACATACAAACTTATAGAGTATAGTGTATACATTGCTGTCCTAAGATAATTTTCTTAGTATTTTTCTAATTCCTCAATCACATCGTTAACGATTCCAAAATTCTTAAGGATTCATCCAATCACGTATACTCTAAATATCGAAACTCATCACATATCTCCAAATCATACTTTAAGAACTTATACTTGCAATCCCTAAATACATAGCATATAATATCCATTATAATTTATATCTTCCAAAACCTTTTCGTGACCAAAATCCTAGTATCTCACATGTAATGTCGAGATCAATTTTCTTACTCAAGTCTAAATATCATATTCGAACTATCCTTATGATATAAATCAATCACTTGATACTAATGTTCAAATTACACCCCGCATATGCTACTTAACCTGGTTGAGCTCTTATACCAACTGTCACATCCCTGTGTTTGTCTAGGGTGAGGGTTGACCTGATAATTACTAAATCGTAAACAAGTCTAAATACTAGATAACTGAGGCATTTTTTAATTTTCAAATGTGTTACAACTGAAATCCTTGAACAATACAAAAATATTTCTCTTGCTAACTAGGCTACTTTTTTTAATATGAGCTTTCTTTGTCTCTATGTATCAGTTGATCTTTGAATTATTCATCATGGCGTATTGGCACCTGTGTAAAGTAACTGAAAAGGAAGGAACAAGAAAAAATTCGCCCAGTGGATAATTCTGATTCTATATCAATGTAAATATGGAAATCTGTTTAAATAACATCTCTGGATTTGAAATGCTCAAAATATAAAACAGTGTATGTCAATCTGCAGCAAAATGGAATATCAACAGAACTAAATATGGGTATACTGAAGTCTGTGATATATGAAAGACTGTATGGTGATTATAACTAGATATAGTATTTATCGAGTTATAAATAAGGTTCAGACTATAATACGATAACCCATAAATTATCGTCTATAGGGGCTGCAAATGCGTAGACATACGAATTTGGAGATAGAAATTTTTAGACAATCGTTTTGCGTTAGACATCTAGATTAGATGTGAGGAAATTATTTTTTTGGTGACGAATTTTATTTTGGAAATTGTTGGCCTGATTTTTTAGATTTAGGCATTCGGCGAATTTCGAGGGCGAAATTCCATTGTTAGTGGGGAAGTGTAACAACCCGTGTAATTTTTGGGGTATTTTCGAAATAAAGAGAAAAAATAAATTTTGAGATAAAATCATTTTTATTGCTCAAATATGTTGGTTATTATTTTTAAAGCTGAAAATTTCAAACGGTTTCGAAATAGAAATTAAAATGGAGTTTTTATTGAATTTTTATTATATAGAAGAGTCCTCAAAATATAAAACTCTTTAGAGTCCTTAAAACATAAAACTCTATAGAAAAAAAAATATTTAAAAATATTGAACTGTCCGATTGAGCTGAAATTTTTTGGAGAGCTTCCTCTCCACTTCAGCTAATTCTTTGTAAAATTTCATCTAATTCCAACAGTCCGATCGTCTGAAATAAAATTTTTAGTGTTTGTATCTTATTAGAGTTCTATTAGGATTAGGTTTCCTAATGACTATATAATGACTCTAATTCGTGGGGGGACTTCTCATAATCACTTTTTCTCAAGTTTTTTACCAGAGAACACTTCTAAAAATATTTCCTCTCAACCATAATCATCAACCTCCAACATAATCAAGGTTTTGTCACCAGATTTGAAGGCTTATTTGGGGTTTAATCAAGATTGGTCTAAGAACACTTCTTTGCTAATTTTTTCGAGAGGAATCCATATTTCTAATCAGATTTTTAACACAATCTTCACAGGAATGAATACTCTATTCTTTTCCTTTAGTATTATGCGTTTTAAGTGTCGCGTAAACACTTAATTACATGTTTTCTTAAAAATAATTAGTAACTTAATTAGAAAAAGTGGACACTAATTATGGGGTTGTTTTTGTAAATCTTTTAATCTGAATAATATTCATAACCCTTTGGGTACGTAGGATTCATGAGTATTTTTGGGTTTTATTAGTGTAGGTTGCATGTAGAAAAAAAAACCTAGTTTTAAAATAAATAACTTTTGGGTGCGTATAACTCATGTAATACATGTAGAGATAACGAAATTTGGGTTTTGATGTATATATGATGAAAACTTGGTATATTTAATTTAAAATAATTAAATGAGATTATTTGGGTATTGTTGACGTTGTGATAATTAAATTAATGATTTAATTAAATAGGACTATCATGCACAGTTTTATACGTTGACTAATTATTCTTGTTGGTATGACTTGTTGGAATTATTAAATATCATTGTGACGATGGGGTATTATTTCTCTCCCTATATTTTAGAATGCCTTATAGGAATGTGACTAGTGAGGGAAGATTATTGCATTTTTATTACCTTGGGGGTGGGCTGATTTTTATTACTTTATCGTCTTTACGCTAATCTAAGAATGAGAATAGGTTGTGATTTAGGTTAGAAAATCCTCCTATACACAGGTTAGGACGTATTGATAACTTGGGTACCCTTAAGTATGGGACTAAGGGGTATTTTGAGGATCTCACATCGATAAAAAATGGTGGGGTAAATTACAAATTGTGAATTGGAAAATTGAGAACTAATACCTAAGATAATAAGACGGGTATTAAAATATATTGGCGACATAATCAGCGAGGGCCGACAGTTTAAACGGGCCAGTCGGCGTTTTATGTCGTGTCGTCTGTGGAACCTCGTCAATCAGCGAGGGCCGACAGTATAAATGGGTCAGCCGGCGTTTTGACGAGGGGATGTGTATTTTTGTGGAGAAATCACCCAAGGCGGGAGGACCGCCATAATAAAATGAGGTTATAATAAAAGTTGGTTAATTTAATTAAAATTAACATCGTTGGACTTGGGAGTTTTAAAATCCTATTGGTGTGCCTTTATAAATGGGATTTCTATGGGTAGTTAGTAATTGCTATTTATCACGTTTAAATCATTCCGTTTAATCTAAAATATTCTATTGTGATATTTATAGAGTATAATGCTATTGTCTGGGTTCACGAACCCTATATGAGGGGAGTAGTGTGTATTCATGCTCGGGGCTCTAACCTTGTGCGTTGACTAACATTTCAGGATAAGGTTTGGAGAAGCTGCATAGGATTATCGAAGTTATCATTTGGAGGTGCAGCTGGAGTTATTCATTTTATGGCATAGTTTGGTTAGACTTTCCTTTTCAGTCGTATTTAATTATGAGACTTCATTTGAGTTTTATTGGGCCATTCGGTTCCAAAGTTGTTTAGAGGATTTATTTTGGGATTATTTCAGATTTTATTTAATCATTATTGGAGAATGGATTATTGGAGTTAGCATGTGATGGATCTTTTATCGCTTAGTTGTTTATGAGCATTTGAGTTTGATTCAATTATGTATCTTATGGACTGGTTTATTTATGTGTCATATCTGTCTCATGCTAAGAATAGTATTTATTTACTCACGCCCGACATAGTTTTGGTGGCGGCCGATGCCAGAATTAGGCGGGGTGTGACAAATATCGCTTAAGGCATGAAGTGCATTTGAACAGGCAATCCCGATAATTTGGGAATAATCAAATAACTTGGCACACTTAGCTAGAGCGACACTCATACCTAGAGAAAATATAACAATAAGGCACTTAACACGTGAGTACTTCAAACCAATTAGAGTTACCGAGGGTTTATCGGTCCTAATCCCTGGACTATACGGTATGGTACTAAAGGTTTCATTGATAATAGTAATAAAGTGGCAGGCTATGCTGCAAATCAGATGATTGAAACCAAAGTTTAATAATATGCAGGGTATACTGTAATAGGGTAAAATAGTTTAAATAATAGTTCGGTCGGATTCAGTGGTGTACTGCAATCCGGATAATTTACCGAAATCAAATAGGTTGTCCGGATTGAGGCTAACTTGAGTTTAATCAGGTTACAGATTGAATCAATATTCACGGTATAGTTAAACTATCAAAAGAGTTCATAAATGATAATGCGAGTTCAAAGTTATCACAAACATGATATAACAAGTAGTAATGTCAAAGACATAAGTTCAAGGTATATTAGTGAAATAGAACCACCTACAGGTGTTTACGAGTTTTGCGTTATTATTCATGGATCTTTCACTGTTCCATTCTAGTTCTCGTAGCTATTGGCTTGAGGGTTTAAATGAGAGTGGTTATATTTGTGTTTCGGATCTCTGACGTCGTTTGGTAAATAAAAATAAATCTTGTGCTATGATTAATATAGGAATTTAATATATAATTCTAAATTACGCTCCTTAGTTCATTGACGAAATTAGTAATATTTGGAATTTAGAAAATATGTTTATATGGAAACTCAATATTTTAATAATATAATTTTTGGGAAAAATATTATTTATATGGAATCAAGGTATTCAATTTGTTTGAATAAGCAACAATTTTTTATTTCATTAAAATATTAATCGGGTCAAACATACAATTTGACTATTTGAACAAAATCCACATTTTTTACGAATAAAAAGATATTTTCGGGTATTGTCCAGATAGATAATTTTGAAAATAATAATTTTCTTAGTTGGTAAGGGATTAATTATTTAATTAAATCGATTAAAATATTAGTTCCAATCTGATATCGTGTTAGTGTTTACTATTCCCCACTGGCCATATTTTATATTATTTGAGTGTCAATATTCTTATGATGAGTATAAAATTAATGTTCGTGACAGAAAATAATTTTAGAAAAAAATTGAAAACTCCTCCCCCCCCCCCCCTATTTAGATAATAAACCAGTGGTCATGCCACTTCCAATATTAGTCAACACAACACAACAAATTGTACAACACCTGCATAACCATATTTTTTTTAATAAAAATGACTCGTAATAGCGTCTCAATTTGTAATGACATAACATTGAGTCGTTTGGTGTCGTAACTCGTTTTAACATACTTTTAAAAGAAAAGTGACAATTTAAAAAAAAATGACAACTAGTACAAATATTTTCCAAAAAAAGTACGATTACTCTCACGTGTGAGGATTTTGTGTTTATGACCATTTTTATACATAAATGAGTATAATTAATAAATAGGTATTTTTAGTATCACAAAAATCACACTAGTTATTACCAAAAAGAAATTGCACTACCCGAACATCCAAATTGAAACGGAATGGAATTCGAACAAAGAAATCAACAATACCAAAGAATCTCTGATACAGAATCCATATATGTATGTGTGTGTGTGTGTGTGTGTGTATCTCTCTCTCTCTCTCTCTCTCTCTCTATATATATATATATATATATATATATATATATATATATATATATATATAACACTTCGAAATCTTGGTAACCATGGAAGTAACCAAAAAAATGAAAAAAAGAAGATGAAGAACAAGGAGGATTGGTCGGCGGCGTAAAATGAAGGGGAAGGCTAGTCGGCGTGGGAAAAGGAGGCCGGAGGTCAGGCTAGAGGGGAAGAGGGACGACGACGACAACGACAACGACTTGGGGGGTTGGGGTTTTGGGGATTTTCCCTCACAGAGAGAATTCGTAGTTTGAGAGAGATAGTTGTGATATTTTTAACAACCAACACTAAAAAACCAAGGGTTCACTCCCTTTATATATTAGGTTTAGAAATAAATTTTGGGTTATTCTAATTTTTACCCACAATTATTTTTGTAAGTTTACTTTTTGAATGGAGTCTTTATTAAATTATTAAATAACTACTCAAACTTTATATTCGAGTCTTATCAATTATGTCCTGTTAGGGTTTAGACTAAATTAATTAAAGTACTAAAAAAATTAGTAATACACATACATAAAAATTTGTGGAAATTGCTACTTGGCTTAAAATAATTTTTCCGAGTCATCTGAATTCATTTCATTAATAAAATAATACATGGACTATTACAATCTACCCACCTTAAAAATAATTCGGGTAGCTCAAGATAGGTAGACGAGTTATGCAGATGAAAATGGAAGATTTATTGAGCTTGACGTGAGTGATCAAGTTTTAGTGCGGTATCTCCCATAATGGGAGTGATACAGTTCGGGAAGAAAGAGAAATTAGCACCTTGGTATCTAGAACCTTTCCCAATTATCGAGAGGATTGGATTGGTTGCATATAGGCTTGCCTTGACTGAGCAGTTATAGCAGATTTATGACATGTTCCATGTGTCATCGTTGAACAAGTATCGCAGGTGTGACATGTCTAACTGTCAAAAACTATTAGAGGAGATTGACTTGCAGCCAGATTTACCATATGAGGAGAGACATGTTTGCATTCTTGATCGTAGAGAGCATAAGCTTCGGTCGAAGATGGTACCATTAGTGCATGTACAATGGGGACACAACAATGTTGTCGAGTCGACGTGGGAGCGTGAGGATGACATGCAGGAAAATTATTCTGAGCTCTTCATGGAAAGTACATTTGAATTGCAAGGATGAAATTATGTTGTTAGGGGGAAGTATGTAATACCCCCTAATTTTAGTATTAATTATTTACTTTATTTAATTGGGAGAAATTTTAATTGGAATTTCGTAAATATCAACTAGTGAGATAAATGATTAATATTTATTATAATTATTATTTACTTATGTGCGATAAGTAAATAGTTATTCAATTTACTATATGTCAGGTATAATTGATAGCGACGATTTATTTGGTGATAGGTCAATAGGATGTGACATCGATTGATCAATATAATTTATGGACGATGCGTAGGGTACACACGTGTCGCACTCGGTTAATGAAGAGTTAGCATAATTGGAGTTGGTTAACTTGATTGACCTTTTTGAGTGCATTAGCGATCCCGAAAGGGTTGAAATAGTTCAGAATAGGTACCCGAGTGTTGTGCTTGGGTTTCGGGGGCTTATTAGACATAAAGGGCTCGTATAAGGGTAGGAAAGCCATTTTATATGTATAACTAAAGGAAAAAAAATGGCATTAGATTTTTGGAAAGACTTTTAAGGATTATGAAAGGTGGATGACAACCCATATTTTACATTCTGAACAAGAGGTTGAGAGAAAAGAACCCTAAAGCGGGGAAAAGAGGCAAGGAGGAAGGATCTTGAAGAGGAGATTTAACCTGGATTAGAGACTTCTAATTTGTAATCCATTAAGGCAAGTAAATACTTTCTTTATATCGAATTTTCAATTGGTTCTTAATTTCTTTAATGCAATATTAGAAATTAGGGATTTGATCATAAAAAGTTGAAATGGAGGATTATGTAAAGTTACCTATTGATAAATGTTGATACAACTGATACATGACCACCATTTATGTGGAAGGAGAAGTTGGTTTTGAGTCTGCTTGGGTATGATGTGTTATGGTTATGAGCCAAAGATGTATGTATATGACCTTATCCATTGTATGTGTATACATTTTGGATCGATGGTGAGATTTTGACCCAGTGGCTCGGTGTGAGGCATGATACATGGAGCCAAATAGAACTGGAGGAATGTATCCATGAGATCCAAGCTCTGGGGATACGGTTATACGTATATAATGAGTGCTATATATGCATTCTTATAAGATATAGTGTGTATATTTATTTATAGCATGAGTGTAGCTATGTGTGTTTAATACGTCATTATTCAAGGATAGCAAGTGTGTCGCTAAAAATATTATTTATAAATGTATACCTAGTGAAGGTAGTTAGAATTAGATAATATAGAGAATTAATGGGGTTGGTCTTAAATAGCAGTTATGTGTTCTAGTTAGACTGGTAGTTTAATTAGTATGAATAAAATGAACACGTTAGGTGCGCACTGTCACTTAGAGGTGAGATGTATGTCAAGGGAGTGCGTCGGTTAATCTTGAAAGTAATAAACTACAGTTTTAAATGATTTAAGATAATTAGTTACATGAAATAATATTTTTAACTCAATGACCTTTAACCCGCATGTTTTTGTCTTTTCTTGTTTTCCTTTTTACACCCTGGTGTGCAGTAGAAGTCACCGAAAGTATAGCTCCGTTCTTGTCAGTAGAATCTGGGAATACTTGCTTATACGTTTCATTCGTTTCTACTCCAAATAGGTCGTCAACACGGGAGCGGGTGGCACCAATTTAGGCTCATCCAGTGTCGTCAGTACGGGAGCAAGTCAGAGAGGCCTTTTATAAAGGCAATCTTCCAGAGTTCTAGTAGAGTGAGGATGTCGTTATAAGTAGCCCATGGAATAAATACATGTAGATGCATTTGCATATGGATGAATGGAGCGACATTCAAAAGAAGATATTGGAAATATTTAAGATAGTACGACAAGGACTTCAGTTGGTGGGGGGGGGGGGGGTCATCACCACAATAGATGAGAGAAATACTATGATGATACCAGATATCTGGATATGGTTCGACCGAAAGTTCTTTTCGTCAACAGTTCAGATGGAGATGAGGAGGGGATTTTTTATTTTCATGTAGGAGGGTCGAATATTGGCCAAGTATGAGGAGGAGTTCACCCGTCTAGTGAACTTTGTGCTAGATGAGGTGAATGCTGATGAAAAGAAGAGTCGTTAGTTTATGGATGGACATACTAGGAGGATTCGCAACATTAGTTAAGAAAGGCATTGCATACTTATATTGATGTTGTAAATGTTGTGTTTATTCATCTCTTTCATAAGAGTGGAGTGAAGAGGACTGGAGAGTCGAATCGATAGGGAAAAACTGGGGGCAATGGTCCTAGCGATATGCCACGACAACAAAATAGGCAGCAGAAGCAAGGTTATTTGTAGGGGACTCGACTAAGAAGTTAAGGGAGGATAATGGTAATCATAGGCATGGCCATCTGGTCCATTAGGATGCTCCTCGGCGCCAGTAGGGCTAGGCAAACCAGATAGGGGTCCATGAATGCTAGGGTTATCAGGTCGAATAGGGACAGAGGCAAATCGATTTTAGTAGGAAATGTTTCTTATGTGGGGAGTAGATCCCAAAGGAGCCCGAATAGGGATAGGGGTCATCAGTAGGGCTCCAGTAGGGGCATCAACTACCACAACTTCCATCCCCACTAACAGTTCCATCATTTCCACCTTCGCAAGCATAGGGGTATTTTGGGCATGAGTATCACATCCGTGGACCAATTTTATAGCTAGAGTCGTAAGGGGTTGAGGGTATTTTTTTTATCTATGGGCACATGGGGCGAGTTTTGTGTGCACGGGTACATAACATTCTTTTGTTAGCACTAGATTCGCATGTGAGAAGGGTTTTCTGGATGTTATTATTATGACCGTATATTTATTGTGGGTATTCGTTCCATCTACAAGGGAGTAGATGTGGACATTGGGAGGTTATGCTTAGTACTGAATCTTCTCGTTTGAGTGATGTACGAGTATGATGTTATCCTTGGTATGGACTAGTTAGCGACGTGTAGACCAATGTTGGACTGCTGTACAGTAAGGCTATCATATTCGTTATTGCAAGGCAGGATATGTTTTGGGTGGAGATACCTCGTCCTGAGTGAGGGTCGAGAATGAAATTATATTATTTTGGGGAGGAGACTTTGGAGGGTGTAGTTGTCTCGATAAATTTGATTACTGTGTTTAAGGAATTTACTAATGTTATTCAAGGGATATCCCAGTTATAGTCGAGTCGTGAGATTGAGTTGAGATCGACTTAACATTCGGGACTTGGCGATAGTGTGAGCGTCATATTGTATGACTCCTTTAGAGATGAGGGAGTTGAGAGAATGGATTTAGTTGCTTTTGTGGAATGTTTTTTTGGGTGATTTGATATTGTGTCTTGGGCCTACAAATTTTGATAACCAACATAGCTAGGCAGTAGTGTATCAAGCGGAATACTTGTTTGGATTTTTCTTACGAGACATCCTACGCATGAATTTTAGTAAGTGTTGGGAGTTGGGAGACTTTTGGACTCTAAAACATTGGTTTAGTACATTAGTCATTACATGTGTGTAGATATAACGCTTTGAGCATAGAGCTATTATATAATTAAAGGATAGTGGTGCCAAGTAGTGATATGTAAAGGGCACTGGGGAACGTTTATACCATAAATTGATAAGTGGGACAATCTTAAGAAAGATTGAGCCTCGATTAGTATGATAATTGAGTATACCATGCACGCCATATGTGGTTGATTTTGGTGCAAGTGAGTTCCATATGTGGTATTTGTGCATGTGTGCACATGGTATAAGGTGTATGGGCTCCCCAGTCAGTTTGATATTTAGTATCACCCGGGAAAGTCTAAGGTGGAGGTAAATGCGCCGAGTCATATTCCTTTAGGTAAGATGACATCAGTGTGAAATACGAAGTGGGATGGATTAACTCCTTTAAGAGGTGGGGATAGTCCGAGCCTATATTGCAGTGATGACCGTAACACTTGAGATCATTCTGAGGGTTGTGAAAGCACAACAAGGGTACCCCCTTGTCAGAAGTGGATACAATAGTTATTGGAAATGGTTCAAAGTCTTAATCGGATAGGTTATTACTCATTATAATGATAATCACTTATAGAGTTTCCCTCCATTATTCTAGACAGAAGATCCGAACATATCAAAATGTATCGGGAGGGTCCTTGTTATGGACTATTGTGATTAATACCTACAATATGTGTTTAACATATGGTTTGAGGGGAATTTTTCCCCACACTATCCTCAATAACATGAGGAGAAAGTACCTAAAACATCATCAGGGCGATCGTTTGGTATTCAGTATGAGGGGGAGTTCAACTATTTTCTCTTTTTGCACCAGAAGAGATCAATACAGAAGCGAAGAAGGATATGTGAGTTATCATCAACCTTATGAGAAGAGATATTTCATTTATAGAATTTTATGTACGGATTCAGGTGGTATTATTGTGTGACCCACCCTTCACCATAAGCGCCTAATTGGTAGAAGTTGCCCTTTTAAATTGACAAAATAATCATGGATATTTGAAGGATAAAGTTACTACGATTGAGAAGATTAAGGATGGAGTAAGATCGAAAGACTAGAGATGGTGTAACGTTGCCCCGAGATAACTAAACCCTCACCAAAAGAAGGAACCACAAAGGGCGAGTAGACCTTTAAAGGTTTCCCAGAGAAAAAAATCAGATTTATTATGACCATTATGACTGAGGACATCATGTATAATGGAGCCAAAGTCATTGGGAACAGGATCGATGATGTTAGTTTTAGTAGAACCGACTATAGAGATATTGTAAGTAGGTCTACTAGTGGAGATTAAATTTTTATGTTTCCTTTATAGGAATTTTTTAAACTTTTGAAGAGTATGATTACTTAATTAGTAAATGTCACAAGAGCAACCAGTCTTATTGGGATAACACAGGGAGATTGTTACATTTATGTTTATAGCTCACACGCATGAGTTTTATTTTGACACCAAGGGGTTCTCATTCATTTTTAGTAGTATGTTTACTACGATTTTGAGATATATATTTTACCACCAAGCTTTGTTTATATGTTAATACCCCAATGGGTAGAGGTGCTACCTTACGGCCTAATTGTGGAGACGTAATAGTTACGTTAGGAAGTTTTGGTATTCAATCGCATTGTTGATTTAGACATGTGATCTTTTGATTTTATTATTGAATATTGGTTAGCGGATATTTATTGCATTTATATTGACTACCAATATTAGTCTTTTATGTTTGCCTTTTTAGGGCAGGGGATGTTTCTTATAGTTATGCTTTGGCTTGAGAGAGGTTCTAGCACACACTTGTCTATATATATTGATGTGAGAAAAACATAGATTGTAGCTTCACAGGGATGTTATCGATTATTAAATATTCTTGTAGTTTTACTTGAAAAGGTGATGAGTTATCATCTATATGAGAGATTAATTATAGTCTTAGTGTTGTCACTAACATTAGAACCATTATGAGGGCATCTTACTTACTCAACTCTATTGGAGGCGATAATGTAATGGGATATGGTACAATGTCTTTTGAATTAAGAGTTGCTTCAAATGATTAAATCATCATGGGGGAACGATAGTTCTCTTTGGAAAAATATGTGTAACTCACTGAGTGTATGTTGACCACTTGGAGTTAGAAAGGTAAAGATAAATAATGAGTGTTCATTGTCATGTATCAACCACCTACTGGATTAGTTAATGGGAGTTTATATTTTATGTGAAGATGGAATTTCATTTGACATATTTCCAACTAGAAATTCAGGAGGAAGATATCCTAAGAGAATTTTTTTGACATGATATGGAGCAAACATGTTTAGGTCATGAAAAAAGGGTTTGACCAATGCTCCAACCATGTTTATGAAGTTGATATTTAGAGTTTTTTTATTATACGTGAATCATCTTGATGTGTTTAGCTATGACATACTATTAAAGCATAACTTTTCTTTGTAGCAATGGTGGTCGTTACACCTAAGTTTTTTGCCATGGGGGGTTCAGGACTAAGCGTTAAACATTTTACAAGGGGATGATATGCAAGATGTAATTAGAGAGAGTTTCATTTGTCATTTTAACTCGAAATGAGATTGTATTTTCCAAGGGAGATTAATGGTACCAAACGGCCCTAAGATACTAAAGGTAGTTTTAGCCAAAATTCATGACTAGTGATTTGTTATATATCTTAGGGGTGAAAAGATGAATGGTAAGTTCAAGAATCGGTGTTAGTAGTCAAGTGAAGTGGTTATTGGAATAATTGACTTATAGGGGAATCTCTGCTAGTAGTGAAGGTACAACATCAAAGGAATTTAAAGGATTGCTGTTATTAGTGATTCCAACATAGAAGATGAATAATGGATCCATTTTGTTCTCTATGGGTTTAGAGAACCTAAAGGGGACATGTGGTCATCTTGGACATTGAGTTATATTTACTAAGTTGATTAGAGCTAAGAGTTAGCAAGTTATTCATTTTAGGTTATGTTTGGGCCACCTCAAAAGATATGGTTTTCATTATAGAGAATATGAAGATTAATGGAGTAGGAAAAAGATCTTTGGAGTTAATAGGATGAGTGGTTTAGGGTCTACGAAGTGAGATCAGGTCTTTTGAAGATCTGCCTGTGGAAAGGAATTATGAAGTCTAGGTTCCAAAAGGAAGTCCGCACCTCAATACCTAGTTCCTTTTCATGATCTTGAATAGGTTGACACCAATGTCATTTGACCTTACCCAATCACCATCATCATGTGCATGATGTCTTCCATGGGTATATGATGGAGGGAGTTCATGATAGACAAGTGGACTTTTCAATAGTTAGATTATTTTTATTTGAATTACAATCGAGTGCGATTCACAACGATCGACCTTAGGGTTTATTAGGTTTGTGAAGCATTGCATTGCTATATTAGTGTGAGGATGCTATGCAGGTGAGATATTCTTCAATTTAAATGAATAAAGAATAGGATTTGGAGGACAAAATTCCTTGTTTAAGGTGGTAGGAATGTAATACCCCTGATTTTTGTAATAATGAATTAATTTTTTAATTGATTATTTAATTTGTGACGAGTTGTTATTTTTATGTGACGTGTGGTACGTAACTTATTATATTTGTTATACTTTGTTATGTGATTCATATATGTGGAGGTATATGTGTTGCGGGAATTAATTTTTTTTGGAAATCGGCACAATACAATAAAATCCATTGATTAAATATTTTAAGTGACTTAGTATTCTGGGCGACTATGGAATGGTCAGGGAGTAAGTGTTGGCGGTTTCCTTGTTTGGATTATTCCCATGATATTGGGTCCCACCAATCGTGATGTAGTTTGTTATAATTCTGAATCCCACGTTGATAATTAACAATTAAGTTTTAACTTAATTGACTTGTGATATCATTAAAATAATATAATGAGATAGTTAATTTATTAAAATTAGTTTAATTAATTTATTATAATTAGTTCAATTTTAGATTCACTTTTGGGATGCTTAGAAAATCCATTTTTGACTTATAATAGCGGAATTTAAGCCTATTGGGTTATTATATGGTTTGGGATGAGTTTCAGACAATTTGGTATATGTTTTTGGCTCATTTGGTTGAGGTTGACATTGGGCATATGCTTAATTTCTTGTTAAGCACCTTATCAGATCAATTAATAAAACCTAAAATATTCATTTGTCATTTGAGAAAATACTAGAGAGTTAAGAAGAAAATACACTAAGGATTGAAGGGGATTTGTGAATTTCGGGACTTTATGTAATCAATCGGTTTAAGGCAAGTGTACATCGATTAAGAATTTAATTGAGATTGTGTTATCATAATAGTAGGTCATTGGATTATAATTTAACACTTTAATAAAAAAAATCATCTAAAACCAAATTTTTGTAATTATATTTATTTGTAAATTAAACTTCAATACCTTGTAAATGAATTATGATAGTTTGATGGTAAGTCCTATGAATTAGGATTGAAATCTGAATGAAATTGATATATTCTAAATTATAGTAATGATTTATATAAATCCCTCTTGTTTAATCTATAGTTCACAAAAACATGAAACGAATTGGTTAGAATTGTGAACATACGACTCTAAAACTCATAATTTGAATTTAATTCTTGCATACTTATTTAAATCAAATTAAACTTGTAATTATATGATGGATTTTGAACTACAAGTGTTTAAGGATTATAAATAGGTGATTTGAGGTGTCAGGACCTTAGGTAGGGTCATCCATGGTGGACTAGGGTCCCATGTTCGTAACTTAGGGTTTGGGGATGAAGAAACTCGATTCTCGTAAAGTTTATATTCGTGGTCCCATGAGCATGATTAAGTATCCACGTGAGCATGGATGCATGTGAACATCATATAATAGTCTCATGCGTAAGGCCTTGGCATGCAGGCGGGTTTATTTTCATGTGGTGATATTGGGTGAGGGTTTATGGGAAATCCTAGGTGGATATTATGAGGTTGTTTCGTTCTAACGTGTTTGGTTTTGGTTCGATCAAATTTTATAAATTTTGTAAATTTTGTATATTAGTTCTTAAATAATCAAAGATAATTAATATAGAGCATAATTAACTTTTAGGAATTCATGAGTATATTGGATTTTTTTCTAGTTGTATGAGGACCTTGAGTATAGGATCGAGTACTGGCATATTTTATGAGAACGAGAGATTCTTAGTGATTGTGCAGATCAAATTGTAGTTTATAATATTTTTATAATGATTCATATGTATAGTAGGCGTAAGAAGATACCAAGAATTCGGAGCTTAAAATTTCTAGCTAGTTTTATATGATAACAGTTATAGTTAACATGTGCATTAACTTAGATTAATAAGTGATATTATGTGTGAACCAATTCAGTAGGGTTTATACTTATTTGTTTGACCTATTTGTATTGGGTCGTGTTTGTTTACTTTTTTATGTACAAGCATACCATAGTGTGTGAGTGCTCGTGGGTGACGTACTAGGAGGGATTTTGAAGGGGTGCATATGACATTGATCGCACATGGTATTCTCAGTGATAAGAAGAGATATACCTAAGTCATATTCACACCGATCCTATGGTTGATGTACTTGTGTTTCTAAGGGGGATAAACGGAGGAGTTTTATCAAATAGCCTTGGGTAAAGATGTCGTGTGATAGATGAGAAGGCATAATGATTATGCCTTACTGAGGTTTTGAGGATATAAGGCTGGGAGAAGCTATAACTATACATAGTACGACATGAGCTATGCCCGAAAGCAATAGGTATAGGCCCTCATACTTTTATTTACGGGCTCAAGAGTAGACCATGAGATTAGGTGTGGGTTGTGTACAGTCACGGATATTTTGGATTATGTTATTATGTGTTGTTACTATGATTAGTAAGCGAGTTGATTTTAATTTAAGAGATTTCTGTAGATAAAATGATTTGTAATGAAGGATGTGAAGTTAAGATTAAGAAACTAAAGAACAATTAATTAAGATATGTACATATATCTCGTGGGACTCATTGGGTTTAGAGTAGAACTGCATGCTTAGTTTAGGTTGTTTCGATTGGATAACTTAAATAACATAAAATCCATTTAATATGTGATGAAGATGCATTATTATTATTATTATGTCCCAACTTCAGTTGAATTCTTAATCTTTATAGAATTGATGGGTTTAATCTTCATTGTTGTACTTTTTCCCATACTCTTAGGTTGTTGTCGATGTCATAGACTTGGGTTATTTGTTGGAGGAGTATCTCAAGTGACATCAAATTAATTTTTCCTAGGGTGTAGGTGTCAATTAATGTCACTCCTTTACATCTTTGTATTTATTTACAATTCAGTTCAAGAAGTTGTATTATTTCATACTTTTTCCAAGTCAGAGATTGTATGTGATATAATTGTATTCTGATATGGATATTGTACTATTGAGATTCTATATTCTAGAGTTGGAGTTGATTCTTATAGGATTGATTTGTATTAGAGATTTTTATTTGATTCAGGATTTTATTATTCGGTATTGAATTTATATACATCATTTTTTTATTTGTTTTGCTGAGAATGTTACCAAATGTTTTTATTCATGAGATTTTTTAATTATATTTGATAAATCTATTTATGAATTTTATAGGGAGTCACAATCCTTATTTTTAATCACACACCATAGTGATCATGATGGATTAACACCTTCAGTTGATTCGTACACAAGCTTGATACCTCTGTAAGGCTTATCAAGTGGTATGTGGAGTTAGGGGAGTTTGACATCAATTATAAACTATAATAGCATCATCAAAGGTCAGACCTTAGTTGACTTCACTACATACTTCACCAACTTGGAAGAGGTAGAGTAAGATCCCAGAAAAATAAGTAGTAGTTCCCCAAAAGCCCAAGTAGCCATTGTTCTAAGAGATAGACCCTACCTTTCAAACATGGTTCTTACACGTGGATGGCGTAACACCCCGTATTTCTGAGGATATAAAATTTAATTAGTTTGGTGATTAGGATTTAAATTCATCTAAAAGATTTAATTAATTCGTGAATTAATATATTTAAATTGGGTTAATTTTAATTCGTATGTGTCATAATTTGAGGACAAGGTCAGAGAATTTTAGATAAGTAACCCAAATGATAATTCTGAGTGCACGATTGATTCCGAATAGGTCAAGGTAGTCGAACAATAGTACAAGGGGGTAGTAATTGGGTCTTGGGGTAATTTTAGGCATAATCAAGTCATATGGGGGTGTTTGGGTCATTTCAATTAGGCACATTGGCTTAAAAATGGGATGTAAATTAGGGAGTTTAGGGCAGATACAACTCCATAAGAAAACCCTAGTTTTATAGAGGAGAAAAGATGGAAAATTTGGGAGAGGCTTTGGGTTCCAAACCAAGAGAAGAGGGACGTGTTTTTCATTAAATCCTTGTCTACATCAAAGGAAATCAAACCCTACGAATTTGTTCAGGAAAGTAGTTAAACAACTTGCTTTCATATAAATTTCAGTATTGCGATTCATATCATGGTGGGTGTAATCCATATTTATTTTTAGGGTGGATTATTACCTAGAAAGGGTTTTTTTATAAATTAGGTAGAAGGTTTGAAATTGATATGAAAAGTGATTACGAATTTTCATGTATTATTGTAAAAATTAATCCATGATTTGAAACCCAAAAATTTTTACTGTGCGATTAATATTGGTGAAATTATATTTGGGGAAGAAAGTTTATAAATTTTGGGTAACCCTATGTTTAAATATATAGATGATTTTTATAAATTCATAAAAGTGGGTAAGGTTAAAAAGAATTTGGATCTGTTTAATTGGTGGGTGATCTATGTTAGGATTGGAAATTATTGGAATTCGTATTAGATGTTGGGTGTTATCAAAGTTTGTTCTGGGTTGAGTTGATAAATCTTGGAATAAGAATAAAGGGCGGAATCAGGTACATGAAGAAGAAGGGTTGGACTCACAGCCATTCGAGAGACTTAAGGCCTCGTTTGAACGATTACCAGTGTCGCTTGAATGACCTAAGGGTTTGTTCAAGCGACGTTACAACCTTGACAACTTATTCCTTTTAGTTTTTTTCTTGGGATTTACTTGACAATTCGTTCCATTTAATTGTTTTGGTTGGAACTTATTCTGCAGCTCATTCATTTCAGTTGTTTTGTGTGGGATTTAATTGTGGACTAAAGGGAATTTAATTAGAGAGATATGAATTGGATATAAGTACTTAGGCTGTACGGAGAAGGGTATTCGGTAATATTAAATTTTAAGAAGGTTGTCAAATTTCTTTATGGGACTTTATGTCATAAATTCAACAGGTTAGATTATGGACCAAGTAAGGGAGTCTGAACATTTTGGTTGAGTGACGCAATCTATAGAAAATCCACTTAAGGTGAAATTTATTAAATTTAGAGTCCGGATTGTGACTCCAATATTTTTAGTCTGAGTGATGCGGGAGCTTGGCACGGGGTAGTCGCTTTAATTTATTCTGGATAAATAATAAATTATCGAGTATTAAATTTGGCTAGAGTTGTTAACCTTAATGGTGAAATTATGTGTAATAAATTCTAGAGATGAATATACGGACCGACTGAGGGAGTCTGGGTATTATAGTTGAGTGACACAACTTGAATGAAAAATAATTAATGGTGATTAATTAAATTACAAGTCGGGGTATAGACTTGGGTATTTTACGGCTAAGTGCTAAGGGTGTTAGGCACATGTTAGCTAGACTGTATTCAATATATGTATACGGTGAAGTATGGTAGGTTATATATATATATATATATATGTGTGTGTGTGTGTGTGTGTGTGTGTGTGTGTGTGTGCGCGCGCGCGCGCGCTTTATAGATATCGGTGTGAATGATATTTATACGAATACATACCCCGCTAGTGCTATCACATGTTGTTGCGTGATGTGGGTGAATCCCCTAGCTAAAGGAGCAGGGAGAGTATAATCCCCAGGTCATATCGTCCATTATATTATATTGAGATTATGTTCATGGTGAGATTCTTTGGGTATGATTCGATCTCACAACCGAGGAACTATGACCGCGTTGGCTACGCTTTTATTTATTTTCCTATTTCGGTGAGCTAATCGTCTCGGGGTATCCGATTGGATTGAGTATACCTGGGGTGATAGAATTTTAGAGAAAACATCCGATGAGCTCTTACTCAGGAATGGATATTATTCTACTTGTCATGTGTGTTAATGTTGTAGTATACTAGTACATATATAATATAAGTAGATAATTATATATGGAATTAATACATAAGTGTGAATGTATCTCCTGTATAACTTTATATGATGAAATAGAAGTTGAACCAATCAATAAGTTAATGAGAAAATAACTTAATAATCTAGGTAACAATACTCGGGTTAGAGTAGTGTCGTGGCAAGATGTATGATACACCTAGTTAGGTGGGGTAGCTTAACTAGGAAGGTTAGCAGGAACATGTTATGTGTGCACATTAGGAGAGTGATGAGTTTACCCCAAGTGAGTGCGACAATAGTTTAAATATAGAATGCATACATGCATATTTAATTATTACAATTTTAGTACTTGCTACGTATTTTCAAAATGTTTTACTTGGGCTGTGACCAGTGTAAAAACATTTTCTAAAAACATTGTAGAATGTACAACCACACGGACCCCAGTTGGAGGATTCTATCCATTGATGCGCAGCTGCAGATCATGTGGAAGTTGCAGGACTTTTCTATAGACAGTTACTTCCTTCCTTCCTAGTGTAAGTATCTTACTTCTGTATTCATTTGGGCATGTCCCCCTAGATCTAGTATTCAATTATGTATTGGAATTTTTGTATTTAGGTTATCATTTCAGTCTATTGTTGGATTTTATTTTTGAGCCAATAGTTTATTCGATTATTTTTATTTATATTATTCATCGGTGTTGGATTATGTTATCAAATTTGTGTTGATGGTTTAATTATTATTTACTTTCTCATGTTGTTAATTAATGAAATTTTTTTTTGGCACTAGTCTAATTAAATTACTAGGTGATTAGTAACTTCAAGATGTTTTCAATGGTGATGCTAAGAATGAATCATATGAGACCAACGTTTTATTTTTATCACAAACTCGACACCCGGTATTTTAGTACATGGGGTGTCAAAGATGGTATCAGAGCATCGGGTTTTAGAGTCCTTAGGATATGTGGGACTTATTAAGTTTTAACATAGCGTTCTTTGATATAAAGCCTTATTATATGATTATTATATTCCTTCACATATGCGACTTACGCTCACCTTCTATTAAGTATAGTTTATGTGATTCATATACGAGTTCGATTGGGCTTCGTACACCGACCAATTTTGGACGACTGGCGAGGGCCGTTAGAAGGATTAGAGGAAAAGAGGATCAGCAGAAGCTATGGAATATTCTGTAAACGATGATCGTGATAGAAGTCACCATGATTATTGTTCAGGTTTGATGTAGTTAGGATAATCACTAGGTCACAATAGTTTCCCTAGCACCGTTGTAGTGGGTGGTGGTGCAAATTCAAACTCATCCCGGGTACCTGGTAAAGGAGGGGGAGTCAAAGGAACTCTTCCATAGAGACATCCATAAGGATTCAGAGAAGAGAGAGAGTGTGATGGGTTAAAGGAAGGATTTAATCCAAAGGTAATTGTGTAGGGTGAAGTGAAGTGCCACCCAGGATTATATTTCGGTCAAAATTTTGACTCATAGGAGCGGCATTGTTGTGATAGTAGTCAATCACCACAACCCTGAAGAGATGCCATGAATAACGAAGAATTTGGGGTACGATTTGATCGCAAATCCTCTCATAAGATATTTAAAACATAGAGGTAAAGGAGATTTCAACACTTATTTCAAAAGGGTCGTATGGTGGTCAGTCATGAAGGAAAGTCGACATGTTTAGAGAACTTTGTACCTGACAAGGTTGATGTGGAGAATAAAAAATTCCTTAAGTTAATAATGGACTGATGCATAGAATATACAAGAATGGATGGGGAAATCCGAATAAAAAGATTGGTATCATTATTTTCATTGTCATAAGAAGGGATCCAAGAGAGTTAGAGGATCTAACCAAAGGGTAAGACTGGAATTAATAGTGCTAGTGAGGCACCAAAGGAGGGTATAATTAGTAGAGGACCCATTTTAAGAATTGAGATCAATAAAATTCCTACCAAGTGACGACGGATTTAGTTAGGTCCGCCAAGGCCAATATTGAGTCCCATAGGGATAGCGGACCCAAAGGGACAACGGGGGTAGATATTAGGGTTAAGTATACTCGGTTCATGAGAAGTACAGCCCCAACATGGCCAGTGTGTCCAGAGAAAGGGGGATGGCATGGATAGGTGTTTATGTGTAAGGATTAGTAACACATATGTGGATATTTTCAATAGTTAATTTGGGGATAGGAACGGGATGCCCAGTTGGGGAAACAATTATAAGAAGTTTTGGATTTGGTTGGGACAAGGGTGCTATGTCGAGGAACCTTATAAATAACTAGTGATATTGGCAATTGTAAGTATGAGTTTTATCTGGGGTGATTTGGGTTTGTTTTGTGTGACACAAGCGAGTCACATTATCTTGTTAGTACTAGATTCGCATGTGAAACGGGTTTAGTAGAGGTGTCGTTAATATCATTACCGTTGAGTAGCGGGGCTCTCTTTAGTTATATCTATAGGGAAGCGGGTGTGGACACTGAGAGTATATATTTCATAAGTCTATCTCATTTTGAGAGGTGATATTGATGGTATGCTTTTACCTGAGGGTAAGAATTGTTGAGCGATGGTGGCCAGTTACATCAAGACTATCGTGCCCGTTGTTCTAGGGAAGGATGTATATTTTTGCGATGTCTCGCTTGATAGAGGGTCAATCTCGCTGAGAGATTTTTATGAAGTATACTAAAGGTAAAGTTGTCAAGTTATATTGGATCCTGCTTCGTAGGTAATTTCACTGATGTGATTCAGGGTATATTGGATTTACCGTTGAGCGAAGAGTTTAAACTCATTAATGGGTACGTTATAGGAACTTAGTGATCGTGAGAGCATCGTATCACGTGACACCTTGAGAGACATGGGCATAGAAGATTTGATGTTTGTATAGGGATACATAATTTGTGACATCTTAGCTATATGCTTTGGACCCACGGATTTCAATAATCGATAATGTTAGGGGATAGTTCATCGGGAAAAGTTCTTTTGAGATTCGTTGTGGGATATTACATGCATGGACCTTAATAAATATTGGGAGTAGAGAGACGTTGTTGAATGATAACACATTAATTTTAAAGATTAAATTATTAGGCATGTAGAAGAAAAACTTGATGCTGAGAGCTAATACGTTATATGGCCAGTGAAGTCGGGGAGTGCTGTGAAGGAAGCACCGAGAAAACTTATGAACAAGTTAAATGGTGCGGCAGTATATAAAAGAATTAAATTGCAAATTATAGGGTTATTGATAATACCTGTATGATATAGCCACGTAGAGAGTGTGGAGTTGGTCTTGAAGTAAGTGTGTTACGTATGGGATATTAGTGATATTTATGCCGGGATGTTTGAGCTATAGTATTTAGTATGGTGAGACTTTGTGTTTGTTGCTTCGAGATATAGTTTAATTTTATGGTTTGTTTCCTGAAATAGGATCTAGTCCATATATACGTGTATTTATGTTATCGTGTGTTGCATAATAGACTTTAAGAAAATGTTGGCATTGTTATATTTAATCCCGAGGAGTAGGGACATTTTCTGATGGGATTCAGGGTGGATATGTTTATTATCGAGCATGGAGATATAGCTCGAAATATGTTCGCACTAAGAAAATAGTGATAATAATGGGCATTGGATTGTATAATGTCTTTTATAACATTAGAGTGAATGCGTATAATTTTATGTTAGGAGATGAATATTTGGGGGCACGTGCTATGGACTGAGAGTCTAGCAGATCTCAACTATAAAAAATGTTAGGTAATAGTGTAACTGGGGGGGGGGGGGGGGGTCCTTAGCCCAACGTTGGAAGTGGGGAGACATTTGGTCATTAGGACATTGGTTTGGTACCTTGGTTAATATACACATATGTTGTTATAACTGTGATTTGAAAGTTATATTACGATTTAAGGCTAGTAGAGTCGGGTAACATTCATGCGGATAAGCACGAGTACAGGATGTATTGGCACCCTAGGTAATTAATTTAATTTAAATATACTTTGCAATTAGAATGGGTAGAAATATGTGTAGCAATCTGAGGGGCATGTGAATAAGTAAGTATTTGAGGCTTAGAGTACTAGACTTATCTGAATTTTAAGGACGAAATTCCTTTGTAAGGGTGGAAGTATGTAACACCCTGTATTTATGAGGATCTAAATTTCATTAATTTGGTGATCTAGATTTAAATTAATCTAAGGATTTAATTAATTCATAAACAAAGATTTATGTAATTCGGGTTAATTTTTAATTTGCATGTTTCATAATTTGAGGACAAGGTCGGAGAATTTTAGTTAAGTAACTCAGATGACGATTCTTAGTGCACAGTTGATTGTGAATATATTAAGATAGTATGAAAATAGTACTTGGGGTGGTAGTAATTGGGTCTCGTGGTAATTTTAGGCATAACGAGGTCACACAGGGGTGTTTGGGTCATTTTAATTTGGCCCATAGGCTTAAAAACAAGATTAGCATTATTTAACCGACATTAAGAAGTTTATGGGACACACAACTGCATAAGAAAATCCTATCTTTACAGAGGAGAACGATGGAGAAATTGGTAGAGCCTTTGGGAGCCAAACCAAGAGAAAAGGGATGTGTTCTTCGTCAAATCCTCGTCTACATCAAAGGAAATCAGACTCTACAAATTTGTTCAGGAAAGTAATTAAACTTGCTTTCATTTAAATTGTGGTACTGCGATTCATATAATGGTGGGTGTAAACCATATTCATTTTTGGGGTGGATTATTACCTAGAAATGGGTTTTGAGAAATTGGGTGGTATGTGTGAAATTAATACACAAAGTGATTACGAATCATCATGTATTATTGTAGAAGTTAATCCATGATTCAAAACCCATGAATTTTTACTGTGTGATTAATATTGGTGAAATTATATTTGAGGAAGAAAGTTTATAGATTTTGGGTAGCCCAATTGTTGGAATAATAGGCCCCCGATTTTAAGATTCTTTGTATTTCAAAAAGATAATTTCCTTTTATGAGTATATGCGGAAGCGTAAGATGATGGTTCAATTAAAACAACAAATTTTAATTTCTTTTCAAATTAAAATTAAATAATGTGAAATAAGATTAAGTCCAAACAAATTTAAATTTCACTTTAACATAATTAATTAACCCAAGTCCAAGAAATTTGCCTAAGTCATGTTTTCCAATTTTACCAAATTAGACCAAACCAATTTTATCAAATTAAATTAAATGACTTGAATTAACTACACATTACCCAATATTTAATTAGCACAAAATTAAATAAGTAGTGATTAAACCAAATATTATCTTTTTACCTAAGCATGCGTTCTAGGTGATATAGCAAGATAAAATTAAACAATGAATCACTATGCCACGATGTACGAGGAAAAATCCACAACGGGAAAAAATCTCGGACGACCCTAGCCTCAAAACCACTAAGTATGGTTTTACAAATACAAGACAGTAGACTTACAAAACTCAACTCGATCCCTCTGAAGTCCCGACGCTCCTTCTTGTATACACCTCCGCCTAGCGAATAACCACGGAGCTCCACTGCGGTCTCGGTATCTACTGATCGGACTTTATATGGTCACCGTCACCCAAACTAGAGTATTATTTTTAACGAGAGGTGTTAACCTTAATACTAAAATTACATGTAATAAATTCTAGAGATGAAGATATGGACCGAAAAAGGGAGTATGAGTATTATAGTTCGGTGACACAACTTGAATGAAATATAATTAAGGGTTATTAATTAAATTACAAGTTGGGATATAGACTTGGGTATTTTTGGCAAAATTCTAAGGGTGTTAGGCACGGGTTAGCTGGACTTTATTAAATATATATGTGTATGGTGATATGTGATAGCATCTATATATATATAGGAGAAGGCTCACCTAAATCATGCTTTATACATCACACCTAGTTGTAGCCCCTTAAAAATCATTTTTAATTTTTTTTTTACTTTTCTCTGGAAATTAGCCTTCAAATAAACTTTTGTTAAAAAAATTAGGTCAAAATATATTTTGTAGCTATTTTTAAAAAATCCACAAAACTACTCAAAATGCCTTATTTATAAGGGTCTGCGCCAGTAGTTTTTTGTGAATTTTTTAAAAATAGCTAAAAATGTATTTTGAGCTATTTTTTTGAATATGGGTTGAATATAAGGTTAATTTCAAGGGAAAAATAAAAATTTTGGAAAAAAAGTTTCTTAGGGCCTAGAACTAGATGTTATGTATGGTGTGATGTATACATCATGCTGTAGGTGAGCATTCCTCTCTCTCTCTCTCTCTCTCTCTATATATATATATATATATATATATATATATATATATATATATAGGTGTGAATGATATTTATAGGAATACATACCCCTCTAGTGCTATCTTAGGAGGTTGCGTGATGTAGGGGAATCCCCTGTCTTGAGAAGTAGGGAGAATGTAATCCCCAGGTCATATCGTCCATTATATTATATTATAATTCTTTTTGGGGTGGGATTCTTTGCTTATGATTCCATCTCACAATAGGGGAAATATGAACGCCTCTGCTATGCTTTTATTTAGTTTCCTCTTTCGGTGAGCTAAGCGTATCGGGGTATCCGGGTGGATTGAGTATACTAGTGCATATATAATATAGGTAGATAATAATATATGGAACTAATGCATATGTGTAGGCCCATTTTTCTCTATGGAAAGTGTTTTAAGGATGAAAAAATAATTTTCTTTTTATGAAAACCCTTTTTCCAATTTTTAATTTTCACCAAATTGTGAACCAATTTTAACTTAAATTTTTTTTATCTTAATTGATCCTAAAAATTCATCTAGTGAATAAAGCAAGTACAATAAATTAAAGAATACTCCCAACGCCAAATGTACGAGGAAACCAATAAGGGAAAGAACCTCAGATGGACCAAGCTAGATAATCACTGTGATGTGGATTTACAAGGAACATACAGAAGTATTACTCAACACCTCGATCCCTATGAGACTTGACGCTCTTCTAATCTTCAACCACTCCTCCACAGAGTCCACGCAGAAAGTAATTCTTCCATGATGCTCTTCCATAACACAATCCTCCATGTATGTCTCGGTGTCCACTACTATGGCTTGTAACATCTACGATGTTGAACACGAACCCCTTCACTTCTTCACCGTAAAACCCAATTTTGAAGTGGAGAACAAACTATTCTTGGTATAAACAAAGATCACTATAGCATATATTAATGAAAAATCGGATCTTTGAAACTCTAAGGATGTTTTAGACATAGAAAACCTTAGAAAACATTGTGCAGAAAACGTATTGGTTCGTAAACTATATTTCAAACTGCACTCCCCTCAAAATTCTGAGAAAACACGCCTTAAATAATATTTTTTAAGTTGGTGTCTCGATCGAACGACATAGGCATGTCGATCGAATGACATCCCTATGTCGCTTGAATGAATGCTATGATCGTTTGAACAACTGACACGTATGTTTGATTTTTACACAATTTTAAACCATCTTTATCTCAAAAATAAACAAAGTGTAAACGTTTTCAAACTATTTTGAAAACATTTTAAAATTATTTCTTTAATAAAATAACATCCTTAAACATTTTAAAATAAATTTTGTGTCCCATTAAAATTACGCATTCATACTAGAGTGATCTCAGAATGCAATTAAACTTGAAGACGAAATATGCACCATAAACCATCATGACAAATTCTTTGAACCTTTTCTACAACGTCTTCAATAAACTTCAATACGTCACAGTCTGTGTGGGATCCTGACAATAAAATGTCTACCTATGACTCAACCATGTTTTGTTCCGGGAATAAGTCAAATAACCATACAATGGACTCAATTGATCATTTTGTCCTTACAAATCTCCCCCTTTGACTATTCCAGCATAAAACCAACAGTGAAATGCCTAAACCGGGACGTCAAGCCGCATGACACCTAAATCCCATCCCATAAAATCCAAAATAAAAAATTACAGGATAAGACTAGTAAATGATGGTTCGACAAGCATTGACTATCTAAATGTGATGTAGACTCGAAATCTCGAATCTTTTAAGTATACTTACACACATGAAATAGGCAAATACCCAGTGAAGTATGGAGGAACAAATGATATAAAACAGTATGTAAAATCAAATCCAAATCATTTGTTATGTGAGCAAAACATGAAATCCATTTGTAAAACAAAATTATATTAGGATACCAATTTGTACTTATGGGGAAAAAAATACACCTACATAAATAGCATGACACGTGGGTGAGCACTGGTCAAGATGGCGACCAGCATACTCTCCAACAAAATAAGGACGACCAAGAGTTCTATATAAAGTAGAAGGCCGAGGAGCTGTATTTTATTTAAATCAAATTTTGCAAGGATAAGACTTATCCGATTGTAACCCCTAACTCTATATAAAGGGGATACCCCCCCATTGTGAAAGGGGGCTCAGAGTCTAGAGAAACACTCTCATGTAACTTCTCTCAAGTTTATAATGAAACACAAACAAAACCCCATGGACGTAGGCCATTCATGGTCGAACCACGTAAATCTTTGTCTATATCTCTTATTTATTTTTATGCTTCTATCGTGATGAATCGGCACCCTCTACAGGTGAGATTTTTTGCACTTACAATTGGTGTTGTCTATGGGAAATGATACAAAAGGTCTTTTCTTCTTGTTGGCAAGAAAGATATTTACGTCGCGACGAAATGGTTTACACGCAAGAAACTTCATTAAAGAGATAAGTTTTAAACTTCTTTCTCTGCATAAACAATTACATATTTTTTTATATACACAGTTTCATTGTCACATAATTATCATATATTTATAATCATGAATTATGTGTTTACTCTTGATTATTCATGTGAGTCTGCTAAAAAGAAATTTTGATTTTGGATGAATATCGTCACCATGATTAGGGGTGGACAAAAAAAAGACCGACCCGAATGGACCGATTGTATCGAACCGGACCGAACCGAAAATTAAGGTTATTTTGAAATCGGTCCGAAAATCGGTTCACAAAACCTAAAAACCGATTAAACCGGTCCGGTCCGCGGTCCACTATAATAAAATACCGATTTGGACCGGACCGATTCCAATATATATATATAATAAAAATAATGTTATTGTGTTTTTTATGTATAGTTTTTGAATTAATGTATATAACTTATGAATTTAATTTGGAACATTTTATATATGTATAGACATTGTATTATTTGGGTTAAAAAAAACCCATGTAAATATCACTTGGAGTTTCGAATATTATTTATATATATATATATATATATATATATATATATATATATATATATATTTGTGTGAAAAATAGATAAAAAATTCATAAAATGCACATATATATAAAATAGGGTCAGGACCGAATTTTACCCTGGACCGGACCGAAAAAACCTTGGACCGAATTAGTAGGTTAACCGAATTAATCGATCCGGTTTCGATCCAAAAAAATTGAGGACCGAATATTCGGTCCGTTCCAAAAAATAGGCAAAACCCGGACCGGACCGGACCGTGCCCACCCCTAACCATGATCTTTGAACAAAGACTCCTCGATTATATTGACTCTCATAATATGTCTGCAGGATCCACACAATCACTCGCCTGATTTTTCTTTCCTCAACTGGAATATAGGAATAGATAAATATCAATAGTTTTTTGTCTCCTGAAAACCCAGATACTCACAGTTGTATCCCAACTCCTCGCCAAACATGCTATAGTTTATAGCGTTACATCATATGACTCCCATATAAAAAAAATCTTTGGCACAGGTAATTCTAACATACTAAAACTCGAGAACCCAGAAACTGTCTGATTTTTGTGTCAGTTTCGATGGATTCTCAGAGCCTCATGTTTGAGAAAGATTTATAACAACACCATATACAAACCATACTCATGTAAGAGTTAATGGCAAACCCATGTTTTATTACGGAGATCGATTTTCAGTGGCCTCCTAGGTCAATGGTGCGGCGATCCTTTTCTAAAAATGTATTTTTAATAGGACCAACTTCAGTTATCCGACTACTCTGCATCGGATCCCAACTTGTTATGTGTTTTCTACCAGTCATAAATAGGCCCAACCATCCAACCTGTTGATCATCATAATCGAAAACTCCGTCCATGCTGGTCGACTAACCCCGTGCGAAGAAGAAAGCCTCACCTATGTTAATGGACCGCCCGTGGTGGTCGGCAACCACTTTGCATCAACCATCACCACACATCGCCAACAAAAGACACGCCATAATAAAATTTGTTTCGGGTGGGGTTTCATCAGCAACAAAATCTCTCATGTGGCTGGTTGGCACCCAGGATGAGCATGACCTGATACCATATAGCTTTTCATACTTCGGTCAATGATAATGGATCTTCCCTACGACCTGATACGCATCAGGTCAAGCATAGATTTCAGGAATGAAACTCGCGAATAGGGTCGATCAATATCTAATACCCTTTTCAATATCTTTTTTTTGGAAAACAAATTTGAGTAAGATTCGGTAGATCGGAGCCCCCAATTGGTGGTCGCAAACATTTATTGAAAATTATTCGTTTCTCTCTCATAATTTTTATTTGCACACAGAATGTGCCCATAATTTTTTTATCATAAATGTGTCAGTATATACTTTATACTTCACATCTTTATGTGAAAACAAATTTTTGAAACCAAACTTATAACTGAGTATTTGTTTGAGTTCAAATAATTTTGCAAAAATTCCGAATTAATGTCTATGTCTTACATTTGGGATATATTTGACAAATTTTGCATTATTTAACTCTCTCTTTCATAAAATAAGATGGGTCTCATTATACCATGATCTTTGTTTAATGCATCACGCTCGCGATTTTTACTATCACGGATTAGTTTCAACAATGATTTAAGATGACACTTGTTATTCGACTTTATTACAATTATTTTGTTCACATAAATGGTGGGTCACACTTTTAGAGCACCCGCGTCATTTATTCGATCACTTAATTTTGAATATTGTCATCTACATATAGAATTTAATATCGCTAGAAGGAGATTATCGGTTATCCTGGTGGATGGCCAGTGTAATATTTATACAAATATTTAGCATAACCCCGATGGATGCTCGGGCACGGTTATTTTATCATAAAAATCATTGGATCATTCATTACATTCATACGATGCTATGAATTGCTTCCTCGGCAAATGGCCGAGCGGGTTCATATCATATATTCTTTGAAAAAATAAATCAATATAATGATAATTTCTATTTGATTTATCCTCGACAGATGGGCGAGCAACTTATTAACTGCCACGGGTACAAGATTCAGTCCCGATGGATGCTTGACCATAATCTTAAGCACTTGTAAATCTTATTAATGCTCCAACAGATGCGCGATCATGGATCGCTCGCTATACCTACTCGGCACTATACAGTTTTCCCCGATAGACTATCTAGGCACCATTTATTTTATTAATGCTCATACGGATGGTCGAGCAGGCTACAACACTTTAAACCGAACAAATGTTGGGCCAAGATTATTTGTTATAACGGACCAATTCTTGGGCGTTGATATTTATTCAATTTCAGTATTGATTATTTGGCTCTATGAACGGTCTGGCATATTCAAGATTCTTCTCGACAAATGATCGGATTTTTCTCCATATATTTAGTCCCGAAGATATCTACCACACAAGTCGCATTTTATCCCCAACAAATGGTTGGTCAGGATATTTCTTATATTCAGTCCCGATAGATGGTTGGCATAGTCAATTGATAATCGACATTACATTTATTATTGTTATTAAACCCTAATGAATGGTTTGGAAATTTATTTTCTCCTAATAATGCAGGATCATTCGTAATATCGACTCAGTCCTCAAATAATTTGCCTCGACGAATGTTCAGACACTATTTATTTTCTTCAAAAGGCCCTGATGGATGGTTGGTAGTTATATTATGTGATCATCAGAGTTTAGCCCCAATGGATTATTGGGCATTATTATTATCATTATGATTAAACCCTAATGGATAATATCGATATTTATTTCTCACTAACATTGTAGGCTCAGTCGTAATATCTACTCGGTCCCTTAAAATCTTGCCTTGACGGATGCTTAGGCATCACTTATTTTATCAATGCTCCAATAGATGCTCGGTCATGGATTGTTGGCAATATCAACTAGATCCTTTATAATTTTACCTCAACAAACGTTTGGGAATCATTTATTCAAAATCTTATTAATGCCCCAGTAGGCGGGCACACTAATATTAGTTTCTGGATATCTTATCAGATGTAAGTTATATTATTTGATCGTTTATTAAGACCCAACGGACGGTTGGGCAATACAATTCTTATTTAATTCAACCTCGACTAATGGGTGCAAGGTCATTCGTTAGCCAACATTATATTGTTACAATCTAGTTCATATGATCGGAGATATATTGGTTGTTTAACCTCATTTATTAAACCCCAACAGGAAGTTGGGTAAGATATTCTTATTTATATCCATCTCCATGAATAACCGACGTGACATTCTTCGACACAACAAATCCTCGAGGAACGATCGGGCATACTTATTATCTAAGTTATTCCAGATGATCGACATTAAGCTGAATCAAAGTACCGATGGATGGTCGGGCATTATCGTTAGTCTGTCTTCTCTTCACAACCCGATTGGGGGCTCCATAGCAACGTTGCCATGTGAACAGATTCACCGCAACATTAGTCAAGAAAGTAATACGCAAGTGCTTCATAGGACTGTGGTCGGCCTCTCTAATTGGATCATATGAAAATCCTAATACATGGTGATACCCTAGACTAGGTACATGCCCAAGTAAGCCTCGGCACATAAGCCTGTGGTCAGCCTCTCTAATTGGTCCTAACACAGGGTGAGACCCTAATTAGGTATATGACAGAGTAAGCTTCGTCGCATAGGCTTATGGTCGGCCTCTACAATTGGACCATATAAAAATCCTAATGTTGGGTGATATCCTAACTAGGTGAATTCTCGAGTAAGCCTCGACGCATAGTCCTGTGGTCGGCCTATCTAATTGGACCATATAAAAATCCTAATCCAAGGTGATACCCTAACTAGGTGAATACCGGAGTAAGACTCGGCCCATAGGCCTGTGTTCGTCCTCTCTAACTGGACCATAGAAAAATCCTAGCACAGGGTGATACCCTAACTAGGTGCATGCCTGAGTAAGCCTCGGCGCATAGGCCTGTGGTTGGCCTCTCCAATTGGACCATATAAAAATCCTAACACAGGGTGATACCTAACTAGGTGCATACTTAAGTAAGCCTAGGAACATAGGCCTATGGTCGGCCTCTTCAATTGGACCATATAAAAACCCTAATACAGGGTGTTACCCTAACTAACTGTATGCCCGAGCGAGCAACGACACACGATTGCTTCATAGACCTTTGGTTAGCCTTACTAACAGGACCATAAAAAATAAAATATAGGGTGATACCCTAAACTTAGTGAATGCCCTAGAAAACCTCGATGCACGAATGCTTAGTAGGACTATGGTTGACCTCTGCAATTAGACCATGTGATAAAACACAACAACGAACTATGATCGACCTGATCCCATGAGGGTACATAGGCATCGCGAAACGCTAGATTTCGGTTCCCACATCAATTAAACGTCGCTTAACTCAAGCCAAGTATTCATCAAAAACCTTACAAAGGCAAGTGGATCAACCAAAGAAGGATTAAAAGTTGAACAACAATTCAAAGAACGCCAGTCCAATTCATATTGATAACTACGCATGTTTAAGAGGTTACGGACCAGCTCCCAGGTCATCTTAGAATCAACTTAGCTGAACTGAGAATCATGGGGATATTATAGGGGGAAATACACCTACATAAATAGCATGCCACTTGGCAAGCACCGGTCAAGATGGAGACCAACATTTTCTCCAACAAGATAAGGACGACCAAGAGTCCTAGATAAAGTAGAAGACCAGGGAACAGTATTTTATTTAAATCAAACTCTATAAGGATAGGAATTATCCGATTGTAACCCCTAACTATATATAAATGGGACACCCATAATTGTGGAAGGGGGATCAAAGGCTAGAGAAACACTCTCATGTAACTTCTCTTAAGTTTATAATGAAACACAAATGTAGACCCGTGGTTGCAGGCCATTTATGGTCGAACCACGTAAATCTTTGTCTCTCTCTCTCTTTATTATTTATTTTTATGCTTGTATTGTGATGAATTGGCACCCCCATATGGGTGACAGTTTTGCACTTACAGTGCTAATGTAAAACAATATGATACCAATATGTGTAAGCTAACTAATATAATAATCAAAGAATATGAACACAAATATGATACCAAAAAGTAATTCAACAAAAGTATCTTCTCATAAAAAATACTCCCCCCTACATCACATATACATCATTTACATCTCTCCCCCTTTTTGTCTCGAATAGAAAACCCGTTGAAAACATATCTAGCATGAGATAATCTATTAAGTGTATCTAGATAAACATGAAACAACCAACTAATAATGATCAATCATATCAAATTCGTAGCTCTCAAACAATAATCACACAATAGGAATCAACAATCTAAGTAGGTGTGACTAAACGAACACAATTCAGTAAAAGATGTAATCAAAATGAATCTCCATATAATAAACTGTTCAGAAGCAACCCAGCAGTACCAAAAAAATGACAATATAAACAAGAGTACTCAAACAAAAGTAAAAAGATTCCAAAGGGCCTCTCAAATGGAATATTTATGTCGCTCAAATGATAGAGGCTTCTCGCTAGATGGCTTCACGTGACATCTGTTCCTCGCTTGAACGAGAAAATCAAACTCCCATATCGAGTTCTAAAAAATAAACAGTTTTGCCCAGCGAACAAGTTTCTTGAAAAAACTAACTGGAAGTGGTAGAAAACTGCAAAAAAGTTGCAAAACAATAGTGAAAACAACAAAACCAATATGAGTTACATGCTAACATAGTACCAATGTGCTCAACACATGAACATGGAATGTATGGGCGTGAACTACATCAAATGAATCATAATTCCAACACATCGAAATGATCAGGAATCTCTAATTGATAGTAATAAATCATTAAACTTTGTTTTATCCATATGTGACAATTAAAGTGTGAGTAAATGAACTAAACAAACAAATATGCACAAAAATCTGGAATATTGTTTAGTCGACAAAAAATAACACCAGGACACAATGTTTCAACGACAGGATTCATAGGGCAAACCCGCTTAAATTATCCATCCAAACTCCCTCAAATGTATCATATTTTCTTTCGAAATGATCATAAACTAATTTGGCCACTTTTTGCATAAGATTTTTTTTATGGTCTTTAATTTTTTTTTCTTTTTTAATCGGTGGCTTTCACGACGAGTTAATTTTAGACTCTTACAGCTCTTTCCCATGAACACTCATCATATTTTTAATTATTATCATCATGGTAAACAGTTATTACATGCACGCATAGATGGAGAAATTGAGATAAGAACATCTCAGCAAACACAAATATGTAAGAGATGTCCAACATTCATATAAACTCATGCATGTGTGCAAAGAGGCCATATATACAAAGTTGTATAAAAAAGCATATCAACTTTGAAATAACCCCATAATACAATGGTTAAGATTATTCTAAGCATCAATAATTATGACCCAATGTCCTAACCACATGGATAATAAAAGGATGGGAGTCCAAGCACACCAATATGCCACATTAAATATGTAAACTGACGACACAAAAAAAAATGAAAATATTTTTGTGTTTTTCTAAAAAAAATTCTCAACAAGAAAATCTTTTTGTATTTTTTCAAATAAGGCTGAATAAATGAAACAAAATAATACAAAATGATACACATGTCATAACATTAAAAATATATAAATCATGATGCAAAGACTAGCGTATGACAAACATGGCAACACAATTATGCTTTAGATTTAGCATGGCAAGAATAAAGTGCATGAAAATACTTTTTTCAATTTTTAATTAGCACCAAATTGTGAACCAATTTTAACTTAACCAAATTTTATCTTGATTAATCCTAAACATTAACCTAGTGATTAAAGAAAGTAAAATAAAGTAAATAATACTCAAAACGTCGGATGAACGAGGAAACTACTAAGGGAAAAAACCTCAGACGACCCAAGCCAAACAATCACTATGATGTGGAATTATAAGGAACAAACACAAGTCGTACTCAATGACTCTGTCCCTATAAGACTATACTCTCTTCTGATCTTCAGCCACTCTTCCATAGTGCCCACTTAGAAAGTCCTTTTTCCACAATGCTCGTCTACAACATGCGCCTCCAAGTATGTCTCGGTGTCCACCGATACGGCTTGTAACGTCTATGATGTTAAACACAAACTCCTTCGTTTCTTCACCTTAAAACCCAATGTTCAAGTGTAGAACAAAATATTCTTGGTGTAAACAAAGATCACTATAGCATATAGTAATAAAAACTCGGATATTTGAAACCCTAAGGATATTTAAGACTTAGAAAATCTTAGAAAAGTTTGTGCAGAAAACGTATTGGTTTGAAAATTGTATTTCAAACTGCACACCCTTAGAAACTATAAGAAAACACGCCTTAAATTATATGTTTTAAGTCGGTGCCTCACTCGAACAACATAGGCATGTCGCTCGAACGACTACTATGATCGTTTGAACAACTGACACGCGTGTTTGATTTAACACAACTTTAAACCATCTTTATCTCTAAATAAATTAAGTCTAAACATTTTCAAACTCTTTTAAAAACATTTTAAAATTATTTCTTAAAAAAACATCCGTACGCATTTTAAAGTAAATTTAGAGTCGTATTAAAATTATGCATTCATTCCTGAGTGATCTCGGAAGGCTATTAAACTTGAAGACGAAATATGCACCCTAAACCGGCATGATAAATTCTTTTAAGCTTTGTCGCAACATCTTTATAAAACTTCAATATGTCATAGTCTGTGTGGGATCCTAACCATAAAAAATCTACCTATGACTCAACCGTGTTTTGTTCTGGGAATAAGTAAAATAAATATATAACAGACTCAATTGAAAATTTGGTCCTTACGATAAGTGTGAATGTACTGTTTGTATAACTAGTGTGAAAGTTATATGATTTAAAATAGGAATTTATGATGTAACTACTGTCAAAGTTATATGAATTAAAAATGGGGTTTACTATATAAGTAGTGTGTGCGTTATATGATTTAATATTAGTTGAACCGTTTAATAAGTTAATCAGAATATAACTTAATAATCAATGTAAGAATACTCGGGTTAGATTAGTGTGGTTGCAAGAGGTATGATATGGCTAGCTACGCGGGGTAGTTTAATTAGGAAGGTTAGCAGGCAAACGTTTGGCGTGCACATTAGGTTAGGGTGAGTTATACCTCAAGAGAGTGCGAAACTAGCTTAAATATGGAACATGTGCATGCATATCTGATCATTACAATTGAACTTCTTGCTAAATATTTTCAAAATGTTTTACTTGTGCTCTGACCCATGTCAAAATATTTTCCAAAAACATTTTAGTTGTCCATCCACAGGGATGCCCAATTTGAGGATTCTATCCAAGGATGTGTAGTTGTAGCTCATGTGGAAGTTGCATGACTTTGATATAGATTTTTCTTTCATTCCTTCCTAGTGTGGGGATCTTACTTGAGTATTTATTTGGGCATGTTGCCCCCAGACATAGTATTCAATTATGTATTGGACTTTGTGTATTCAGGTTATCATTTCAGCTTATTATTGGATTTTATTTTTGAGCCGATAGTTGATTTAGTTATCTTTACTTATATTATTCATCGGGGTTGGATTTTGTTATCAAATTTGTGTTGATGGTTTAATTATTATTTACTTCCACATGTTGTTAATTAATGAAATATCAAATTTGGCACGAGTCTAATTAAATTACTAGGTGGTTAGTAACTTTGAGAAGTTTTCAATAATGATGCTAAGATGAGTCATATGAGACCAATGTTTTATTTTGATCATGGTAGTAGATGGGGTGTCACAGTTGGTTCTTTTATTTAGTCAGGCAGTAGATGTGGACTTAACCATTTAATACCGAAAGGGGGTAAAATTTATCTTTCCTTATATTTTCAATTCAAAGCCTCCAACTATGAGAAGCTTTGGTGGGGGGACTAGGGTTATCCATCCATTTGAAAGAGAAATAGGAGGAGGTCATCAAAAACTCTTAATTGGTGGTCAATCAAGTTAAAATTTTGAATCACCTCATCCAAAGAATCATTAAGTTCAGTGTCAAAAGGGTTATTAAGGCATATAATTCTAAGGTTGACCATGATCTTGATGTTTTGATAGTCACCTTCGACCAGTCAACTATAACCCAACTCCAGATCAATGTTGTAAAAGTGGACCAGAGCTCAGACTAGACCATGTCCATAAAGATATACCTCGAGGATGGGGCGCTACCAAGGATAAGATCCAAGCTAGATTCCTAAATTCCTTAGAATCGAGGTATTACCTTGAAATGGGGTCCTATTTAATAATGGTCACTACTCAACACCTCAGTGATGTCTTAACCCACTGAAAGTTAGCTATGTTCTCAAAGATCTCTATGGAGGTGTTTGTAGTTCCCACATTGGCCCCATGACCTTATTTTACAAAGTGTTAAGGCAAGGATACTTCTGGACCACTTTGGGAAAATAATCTAAATAAATTGTATAATGTTATGATAAATGTGTTATAGGTTTGCTTTCGTTCCAAATCATCTAGTAGAGAAGATGTCTCCAACGGTAAGTTAATATACATTTGCTCAATGGGAGTTAGATTTGGTAGGGCCCATGCCTCTCAGCAAAGGTTAGAACAAACTTCTCATAGTTGAAATTGATTACTTCACAAAGTATATTGAAGTTAATCTCTTGTCCATCATGGTTAATAAGAAAACAACCAATTTCATCTAGAATAACATCATTTGTAGGTTTTTCTTGTCGAGGACATCAACGTTTACAATAGGAAAAAATTCAATAAGATGGTCTTTTGATAATTCATCTTAGATTATGGGATCATAAACCATAACTCGTCACCAGGCCATAGATAGGAAAATGGGCAAGTTGAGGTAACCAACTAGGGCATCTTCCATAGCTAGAAGAAAAAGTTAGATAAAGCTAAGGGTCTATGGGTTGAGGATATGCCAAACATCTTATGGGCGTATAGATCCATAATTAGAGGTCCAACGGGAGTAAACCCATTATCTTTGACATTTGGCACTAAGGGAATTATTACCACTGAGATTGTGATACTTAAACAAAGGGTAGTTCAATTCGAGTTAGATGTTAATGCTAAGGGATTTAAAATGTCCTTAGATGAACTGGAGGAGAGGCTTCTTACAAGCAACGAATAACCTATTACTTCAAAAGAAATGTTCACCAAATAGAATTCAAAGTGGGAGATTTGGTCCTAAGTGGGGTTACCATTTCCACCAAAAACCCAAGCAAAGGAAAGTTGGGCCCCAAATAGGAATGCCCTTATGTTCTGACTAAGATAGAAAGTCCATGATGCTATTATATGAAGGATATGGAAGGATACGAGCTTCCTCATCCATGGAGTATGGAACATCTCAAGAAATACATCCAATGATACACTATACTATTGAAATGAAATGAAAATAACCATTTGTTGTTACTTAAGTTGTCTTAATACTTTTTATGTAAATTCAAGGATTCATTCCTTGGCTTCAAGTAAAATCAAAGGTATAAGGACCTAATGTGAGGTGTAAGGCTCCAATTCTTTGTTTTAAATTAAACCTAAGGTCTAAGGACTCAATGCGAGTTGCATGGCTTCCATATTTGGCTATAAAAAAATGGTTGACTTTGAAAATACCCTAGACGAACAACTTTATGAGTTGCAAGACATTCAGCCTTAGATCCTAAGGCCTCTAAGGTCTTAAATTAAGTTCAAGGAATTAATCCTTAGCTCAAACAGTCTAAGGTCTAAGGACTCCCAAAAAAGACTAAGGGAATCACCAAGGCCTTCATCTTTGATTCCGCCAAAGTTGGATATAGTGGAAGGAACCAAAGGGATTGGCCTAAAGGACCTCTTGCACCTAATATATATATATTTTTAAAGTACAGAGAAGAAAAAATCCAAAAAAATTTCAACCTTCTTTAAAATTCTTCTCCATTCCTAATTTTAAAAATATTTTTAGAGGGGTAAAAAATTTAAAAAAATGAAAATTCCCTCAAAAACACAGCTGAAAATTCCAAGACTTTAAAAATCTCCCACTATGTTTTTTTTCGGGGGGGGGGGGGGGGGAGTGTCTATGTAAACAAAATTAGACTTCGAGTTTCAAAATAAAGGTACGTGGTCCTAAACAACTAAGGCTTTCATCTTTTGTTAGTTAAGTTCAGGGGTTTTATGACCCTTAGTGTAACTTCATATTCTAATTTCTTTTGGCTTTCATCCATAGTTAGTTAAGTTTAGAGGTCTTGGGACCTTTAGTATAACTTCACATTTGAAACCAAAAGGATTTCATCCTAGTGGACAATAATTCAGAAACCTTATCACCCTTTGTTGAACATTTTCCAAACCTCAAAGAGGTTCTTACGCTTAGTTAATTATAATTTACTACACCAAAATGGTCAAATTGGCATCCTTTAAGCGGCCAGCCTTGTCACGGTCAATGACGGTGACAAAAAAACACGTGTTTTTGTCACCGTCATTGACCATTACAAGACCGCGATAAAGGCTTGTCATGGTCATTGACTATGACAAGCCCATAATGTTGTCACGGTCAATGACCGTGATATGTCCGTGATAATTCTGTTAGTAAAAAATGCTTTCCTCTTCTTTTTTCCCACCGATTTCTATTCCCTCCATTTCTCTCTCCCTCTAAACAACTGCACTCTCTCTCTACAATTTTGGTATGTTTTCTCTCTATATATCTCTTCCATTTATGTATATGTGTGTGTATATGTGCGTGTGTGTATATATGTGTGTGTAAATGTTCGTCTGTGTGTGGTGTATATATGCGTGTGTGTGGGTAGGGGGTTTGGCTGGGGTGAGGGGAGGGGGGCACTGTGTGTGTGTGTGTGTGAGTGTGAGTGTATGTATATGTGTGTGTGTGTGTGTGTGGTGGATAGTGGCAGTGGGGGGAGGGGGCAGGGGGCAGGGGGTGGGGGGTTGTGTGTGTGTATATGTGCATGTGTGTATTTTTTTAATTAAGTTTTTATTGGTTTATTAGATATTGCCCCTCATATTGTAGTGCCCCTTGTAAAAGAATTGATTGATTGGTTGTTAATTTTTTTAGTAAATTAATAATTAGCGCCCCTTTAATATGCAAGTAGGATTTCCCCTCATTTTAAATAGTAAATTAATAATTATATATATTAATTATTAGTTTAATTGATGAAAAGAATTAATTGAGTAGATGAATTAGAAGGAGTACGGGATACACATTTGTTGTTGCCATTGCGGTTGGATTATAGTGGATCAGTGTTCGGTTGGTTAAAAGTGGCATGACCACTGGATTATTATCCATATGGGGGTGGGATTTTTCAACTTTTTTAAAAATTACTTTGTATCACGAACAATGTATATGTGTGTATGTGTGTGTGTGTGTGTGGTGGGCAGTGGCAGTGGCAGTGGGGGGGGGGGGGGGGGGGGAGGGGGGAGGGCTAGGGGTGGGGGGCTGTGTGTGTGTATTTTTTTAATTAAGTTTTTATTAGTTTATTAGATATTGCCCCTCATATTGTAGTGCCCCTTGTAAAAGAATTGATTGATTGGTTGTTAATTTTTTAGTAAATTAATAATTAGTGCCCATTTAATATGCAAGTAGGATTGACCCTCATTATAAATAGTAAATTAATAATTATATACATTAATTGTTAGTTTAATTAATGAAAAGAACTAATTGAGTAGATGAATTAGAAGGAGTACGGGATACACATTTGTTGTTGCCATTGCGATTGGATTGTAGTGGATCGATGTTCGGTTGGTTAATTTTAAAAATGGCATCAGCACTGGATTATTGTCCATATGGGGGTGAGATTTTTCAACTTTTTTTTAAAATTACTTTGTATCACGAGCAAAATATACATACATATATATATATATATATATATATATATAGTATGATAATTAAATGAAACATACTTGAAATTACATATAGTGCGCATAGATACTAGGCTTCTAGTTCTTAGGCGTACACATTCAATAGCCCTTAGACCCGTTAGAGAGTCATTACCCCTGTAATGAGATCTCTCGAATTGTCCCGTTTGGACAGTTTGGGACTGCATGATTTATGTATAATAATATTATTAGTGGCTTAAAGTTGTTACTTTTGGAGGAAGTTCTGCAGTCGTATCCTAATGTTATCTGGGTACATAATATATTGACAAGTGTGACTGTTATTTCAATTGATCAATTGAAACAACACTCTCACTTGCTACCCTACGTCGTGTACTTGGAAAACTATGGGGATATGCTGGCGAATTTTTATCAAATCGTAACAATGTGCATGAGTTGTTAAGTATATTACAGAAACATGCGGTCTTGAATGGGACAGGACCACTCACCCTATAGAGGAGAGGGAGGAAATAGGAATTTCTATTATAAATTGAATTTGAATTTGAAATTTAAAAATTGAATATAAATAAGACATAATATAAATCTAAGTTTTTTTTATACTAATCCATGAATATACGGTTCTTACCTTTAATAGGTGATTAGTTATGGTAGCTGTGATGGGATATCCAAAATACAAAGAGTGGATGGGAGAGATAAATAGAATGGGGGATGTGTTTCGCAGAGTTGCTAATGAACTTGTGAAATATGTAAAGAGATTTCATAATGATGAAGAGTTTCCATGTCCGTGTTCTAGGTGTAAGAATGGTAAGGTGTTTGAGTGGAAAATATTTGAACTACATTTGTTAAGATGGGGTATGTAAGATATTTATCGATTTTGGAGTTTTCATAGTGAATTGAAAGTTCATTTTGTTCCCAAATAACCTTCACAACAACCTTCAACAGGTAGGATAGATGTAGCAGGGGACGATGTAGATCATCATATGTTAGAGGATTTAGTTGATGATGCGTATTGAGTTTATAAAGCGGAGGAGAATGTGGTTACTGATGATGTACAAGGTTCAAGTGCTCGTGAAGATATCACGATTAATCTTGATGATGACTATCAAAGTTTAAAATTTAAGGTGACCCAACCGTTATACTCTGGCTGTGAGAAAGATCAAACAACTTTACATACCATGGTTGGTTTGCAAAGTTTGAAGATGCAGTACGGTTTGTCTGGAAATAGCGTGACATGAATTCTGAATTGGGTGAATGGCTTACTACCCAAGGAGAATACGCTTCCAAATAGCTATCCTGTTATGAAGAAAGGTTTTAAAGTTTTAGGAATTAAGTATAAATTGATTCATGCTTGTGTGTATGACTGCATACTATACCGAAAGGAGTATGAAAATATCGATTGTTATTCGGTATGCGATGAACCTAGATATGTCCAATCTATTGGTAAGGAAGTCACAAGCTCAAACATGCCTCAAAAAGTGTTGAAATATTTTCCCATTGGGCCTATATTAAAGAAAATTTTCACAGTACCATGGATAGTGGAGACAATGACTTGGCATGCTAGGGAAGAAGTAACGGGTAATCTCATACATCATCGTACTGATTCTACAACCTGTAAGAGGATAATTATGAGTATCCCAATTTTTCTTGAGAACAGCGCAACATTCGTTTGCCAATATCAATAGATTGTTTCAATCCATTTGGAAGTCTAAGAACCAATCAGAGTGTATGCCCAGTAATCCTAGCCCCACTCAACCTCCCTCCTTGACAGTGTATGAGACCTGAATTTTCGATGTTGTCTTTGTTGATACTTGGGCCAAAGGCACCAAGTGATGACATCGACGTCTACCTGACTCCTTTTGTGGAAGAATTAAATGATTTGTGGGAAGAGGGTGTGCAATCATTTTACTCTTTTAAAAAAGAAGAGTTTATGCTGAAAGCTATGCTGATGTGGGCAATTCATGATTTTCCAGCTTATGGGACATTATTCGGTTGAGTAGCACATGCTTATTTGGGTTATCCTATTTGTGGAAAGGAGAATTAATCTCTTTGTCTATCCGCTATCTCAAAAAATGAATACCATTTCCATAGGAGGTTTTTACCCCCGGCTCATAGTTTCAGATTTGAGAAAGGTTCCAATTTTTTATCAGGCGGGGTTGAACATAGGCTACCACCGAGACAACTTTTAGGTTCAGAAATTGAAAGTAAATCTTCTGCATGTAGCCTAATATGCCAGGTAAGAATCCAAAATTTACGAATGTCAAGCACAAGAAGACCCCAACTGGGAATGAAACTGAGATAAGAAATGCATGGTCTAGGAGGTCAATTTTATTTGACTTGCCTTATTCTAAGAATAACTCGGTGCGCCATGTATTGGATGTGATGCATGCAGAGAAGAACCTCGTTGAACATATTTTGGGAACTTGACTTGGGGGGAGTCATTCAAAGGATGGATAAAATGCATGAAAAGACCTTAAATCGTTGAAACTTAAGCCACAACTATTGTTGAAAAAAGATAGTAGGGTAAGGACAATAATTCCCCCTGGTGCATTTACTTTGACGAGTGGGGAAAGGAAGGTGCTTTTAGACACAATAAATAATTTGAAGGCCCATATAATTTTTCTTCCAACTTGCAAAGGATTTTGAATTATGCTACTCATGATTTACATAAGTGTAAGTTCCATGATTGGCATGTTATCATGCAATTGGTTCCTCTATTGTTTAAGCATTGTTTCTCCAAGCATAAGGATTTACGGAGGGCTATTATGAAAATTTGTATTACCTTATCACTTTTGTGTGAGAAAGTAGTCAATCGAGAACACATAGTGGTCGCAAAATTGGCAGAGACCGAAGCGATTTGTGTGTTGGAGAAGTAATTTCCCCCATCATTCTTTGACATAAGTGTTCACTTGTTGGTACACCTATGCGACGAGGCACTTCTTTATGGTCCAACTAGATATCGGTGGATGTATCCATTTGAAATATTTATGAAAGTTTTTAAAGATTACATCAAGAATACGCGATACATTGCAGGATCAATTGCAGCGGAATACATCACCGTGGAGTCATCAATCTATACTCCGAAATATATGCCTAACCCAACCAGCGTTGATGACACTGATGAGTTCATCGATTATGGTGGTCATGTGATGGGATAATGAGTGAAATTAACAAGTTTACAACATGAACAAGTAGCTCGTTATCTATTTGACACACATGAAGATGTCAAAGAATGGAAAAGGTAAGTTTAAATTATTTTAAGTTTTACATTATTTTAGATTATTTTATCCATGATTAATTTTGTAATATGCAGAAAATATGAAACCTGTGAGAACAATAAAAGATGAAAAATAATGGTACAATCAGACAACGAATTTAGGTTGTGGTTGTCACAAGAGGTAATTATAATGAAAATGGCCATTATATAACGTCACATTACACTCAAACTTTACAACTAATCTAATTAATTTATCTAATCTAATTGAATGGTTGCGTATTCGGCACAAAAGTGTACGAGGAAAGTACAAATGCACAGAACCCGAGCATTTAATACAAGGCTCTTACTTTCTTTCAAGCGAGCGCAAAAGATAAAAGCCTCGTTGAAGCTGAAATGACTTACTATGGTGTAATTCAAAATATATTTGAATTGAATTATATAATCTTCAAAGAGGTTGTATATTACTGTGACTGGGTAAGAGTTGAGGATAAAAATTCTTGTAAAGTTGATCCCGACACTAATTTGATCATGGTTGACTTGTCCAAGTTGAAGAGCAACGACCACGTGAGCGATGAGCCATTTGTTTGTGCATTTTAAAAGGTCAACCAAGCATTTTACTCGGAGTATATCAACAACGAGCCGTGGTCAACTATCCTACATGTGCCAAACCTTCTAAATAGTAGTGTGGATGACTTGGCTGCTCCTACCGAATATCAATCCATTTTTTATGATAACCCGAATTTGAAACACTCTTTCAATTTGTAATAAATATTTGAATTTGTACTTTATCAATCCATTTTTAATTATTCTAATTGACTTTCACTTTATCATTTTCACTCTTGCGTAGTATGCATGTGTGTGGGCAGTAGGGGTGGGGGTGGGGATGTTTCGGATTTTTAGTAATTGTACATATTATGAGTTAGATGCTGTTGTTTTGGAATTCAGAATTAAGGTGTTAAAGAGTAATAATTCACTTGGATTTGTAGTAATTTGTACATATTTGTATGTCTTCTTCTAATTCATTTTGATTTGTACTAATAACAATATTTTTTTTATAGAAAATGTCTCCTTCAGGCATTAAGGCGAGGATGATGATGTTGATTATGATGATGTTGTTTGGGCTCGGTGGTAGCGAAGGCGACGAGGGCTCCTCTGCTCCTAGGCTCCCCAAATATGGAAAATTGGGGATGGCCATCGAGAACAAGATGTGGCTATTAGCGAGATCCCTCGAGCTGGTAAAGACGATCATCGGCCCGGGGTACACTAGTTGGAGGGAGGTTCCAAACGAGCTCAAGTTAGCTATTTTTGTGGCATTACAGGTAATGTATTTCTAACTATATTTATATGAATATTTCAATTTCAATTTTGATTTCAATTTAAATTTCAATTGCATTTAATATTTATGTTTTTATTTATATTTATATTTATTCGCAACTAACATTGTATTTGTTGGACAGGAACAATTCAGCCTGGATCCAAAATTACACGATTCCGTCTTGGAGCAGTTGAGAGAGCAACACAAGATGTGGAAGAAAAATATGTGGACTAGGTACTTTGGTAAGACCCGAGAATACGTTATCCAAATGCGTCACTCCGTCCCACCAAAGGAGTCGATCTCATTGGCATAATGGCAAAAGTTCATTGGCAATGAGATCGGGGAGTGACAATTGTCATCTCGCCAATCGAGGAGGGAAAATTGGGCGAAAAAGATAGACGTGCACTACTCCGGCCGGACGTATTATGCAGAGGTGGAGCATAGGATGATGGTAAGATTTATTTTTTCTATAATTACAGAAATATATTATTCTGCATTATTTTACTTTGCGTGGACAATACTAATTTTACGTTATTTTATTTCAGGGGACGGGGAGTGTCCCTGGGGGTAGGCCACATAGGCTCGATACTTATGTGGCTATTCGAACGAAGAAGGGGAAGGATAAGGAGGTGTCCCCGAGCGTCATGACCACGATTTTAAGTAATCCGACAGTTTACTTTTTGTTAATTACGTTATAATTTTTTTATTTACTTATTCAACTAATCATGTGATTTTTGTCGTTTTAGGCAAAGCTTAAGAAAGTGCATGAGTCGCAGTCTGTTATTGATAACGCATCTTTGTCCACAGACGCACTCATCCAAGTGCTTGGCACTGATCGCAGGGGAGGACAAGGGGGTGAGCTCACGGGTGGCCAAATCTAGGATCATCGGATTAGAGATGAGCAACATCAGGTTGGCTCTAACGGTGGACTCGCATGATGCGAAGCTATCCCTTTTGTAGGTGATGGTCCAAGATATGTTCTCATTCATGAAGCGTTCGTTGGGCGAAAACCTTAAGGGAAAAGGGAAGGAGAAGGTGGTGGTGGAGGAGTAGATGCAAGAAGACGAGGATGTGGACCTCGCTGCTTCATCGTCAACACGTGCAGACTCTGATGATCCAGTCCCCTATTTGGCTCCCTTCGACCGACCAATGTTGACACTTGGTTGGCCGAGCGTGTTTACACAGGACATATTTGATGGCCAACGGATAGGTAGGGGATTTAGGGACCTGAATACCGTCCAGGGTATGCCATTTATAGATGTTTGCTTCAAGACATCGAGGATAAGTTGCTCGTCACGCATATGCTACTCGAGAATGAGAAGTCCCCATTATTGTTTCATGAATAAAGCCACACGATGCACATTGTTGGGTGTATTAATTCATATATCATGTGGCCTATTCACCTCCTTAGACCTACCCCAGACATGTAGTGACATTATTTGAATTGAATTATTTTAAGTTGTGACATTTGAATTATATTTGGATTATATCGTGATGCATATTGTTTTCAATGTATATTTTGCATTTTCTCTATTTTATTTGGATATATGGTGTTTGACCACGTACAAAGTTGCTATAATAGGTACAAATATACTATTGGGCAGTGGCAGTGACCATACTGGCCAGTAGATTTTTTTTTCAATTCTGGCAGAATTGCCATGATCATTGATCCTAACAAGTCCATGAAAAGTACTATTTGTCACAAACTTGTCACGGTCAATGAACATGAGAATTTTGTATTAAATATCACGGGTTTGCCACGGTTATTAATCGTCACTAAGCTTATCACTATCAATGATCGTGATAAGTCAAATGAAATTGTCATGGTCAATGACCGTGACAAGTCCGTGAAAACAAACGTTGTCACCCCAAGAATTATCATGATCATTGACCTTGACAAGTCAAACTTGTCAAGGTCAATGACCATGCCTATCTAACAGATTTGGTATTGTGATTGTGAAGTAATTAGACCCCTCATCGATTTGACCTTTTTAAACTTCCACTCTCATAAATTGTAGGGGCCTAAGAGTTATATAAAATTTATAGAAGATCGATCTTAAAAGGTGCAAGTTTTAAACTCCTAAGGCTTTTATCCTTTGTTAGTTATGGTTCTGAAGTCTTGTGACCAGTAAAGGAATATCAATTTTTAACTTCAAAGGCTTCTTTCCTTACTAGACCATGTTTCAAAGTTCTATTAATCCTCACATGAACTTTATAAGTACTGTTGATTGTTTTTCATTATTTTACCAAGTATTCTTAGGGACTAAGGGGATACTGCTCCATACAAGGACAAGGATAAGCATAAATATATTGGCAAAGCAATAAAAAAAGATGTAAAAATAAGGGAAAAGTAAATTTTTCCAAATAAAGACATTGTCATTAAATATATGAGAGTAATGGGTGTTACATTAAAGGTGAATACCCAAAAAAGTACAATTATATACAACTCATTTCTAAGACTGGGGCTTTACAAGATCTTCCTTTATCGAGGTTTGAAATTCCTACATAGGGGCCTTGGTACAGTTGGAGGATCATGGGTATTACTTAGTTCTAGAATAAAGACTTCAAAAGCTTAACCATCACTATTGATTTTGCTGTCAAAGATGTCCTCAACAAAGCGGGGATCCTCGAGGAAGTGACCAGAAACATCGACCTCCAGGAAAAGTAACTCGACCTTGACCTTGTAAGTTTTAAAGACAAAAGAGAACTTTTGGAAAAATGAAACCTCTAATAGGCCTCATAGTTTAGTTGATTTTCCTTACAACAAAATTCATCTCCCCATGAAGCTCATTATGCTTCATTTGATGTTCAGATAACTCCTCTTATAGTTTTTCGCCCCAAGTCACCAAAAGGTCCATATTAGCACTAAGGTATAAGAACTACTCCCTTAAGGACTCAATTTCCTCATCTGAATAGAGAAGCTTGTTATTAGCACCCCAAATCTTGAGAACTTAATCTTAAAGTGCCTCAATAACCTCCGTGTGCTTGATTAAGGCCATGTTATTGTCCCTTTCAGCATCAGACATAGAGTTTCAAACAATAGCAAACAACGAAGCACTATCATGGATGGTAGTTTAGTCCATTTATGAGAAATAATTTGGAACTTGACATAATCCCGCTCTTCCTACAAATAAACCATATCTAGGTGTTGGTTCCAAACCTCCTGGTACAACTCCATTTTGGCATCATCCCACTTGCCAACCATCGTTAAGGCTTTATTCCATGCCCTTTAACCGTCAATGGCATCATTAATAAGGGAATAAATAAATTATTAGTGTTGCAAATACAAGGATAAGGTATGAAAATAATAAGTATAAAAGATCAATAACTATTTAAAGAAATTAACAGGTCTAATGTTAACTCGCCAAGGTTGTGGATCACCTCATCTAAATTGGATGAGGTCCCTTTTCCCCTCAACATGGACACTGTCTCAGAATTATTGGTCTCAGTCACTAGTGTTAGAGCCTCCATAATAGAGGCATAAGAGTTTCTCTCTTTTTACGATGTGGTCTAGGAGTATTTATCTCCTACAAAGAATCTTATCACACATTTCTTTCCCTCGGTTGTCTAGAGACCTTACGTGCCTCAATTTTACCCCCTCCTTCAGTAGAGACGCATCATCATATGGTAAAGGGAGACCTAAAACTAGGTATCACCATATTTTTTCATTAAAACCTTTGAGAGCATGGGCTGTAAGTCTGATGGAATAGAAGGTGTGTTCCGGGTTACCCCAGAGGATCCACCTGCGCCCTAATATTCTTGAAGTAAGGGATTGATTTTCATACATGTCTTCAATAGTTCGCTCTCCTTTGATACAGAACTCAGCACAGGCACATCCACTAACTTCACAATGGGCACTAGAATGTCCATAGAGATGTTAAAATTTATGCTTTTGTGACCTCAAACCACTTCCCCTTCATCACAGATAGGGAAATATATGTCATCTTTCCCTGATGCCTCTCTATGTTCCTCTACTCACATTCTTGTAATGAACCAATAAGACCTCATAATCAATAATGGAGGTATAAACAAAGAGTAAAAAGGGAAATATAAAACATGTCATCATACTTATTAGTGAGAAATCAAAATCCAAGACAACCGCCCCTCCAAAGTGGGAAACCCACCTCAATGGTTGGCGGAATCTCAGCCCCTCCTTTATCCTTTCCATGTTTATCCTCATAAGCCTTAAAAGCCTAGAAACAATGGCCGTCTATTTTTCTAGTCCAAGAAAAAGGGCTTTGCCTCCACTGATTCTCCAACCACCATATTTTGGGCCTTAGGTACCATTCTAGTAACTAAAGCTTTAGGTTGAGGCAAAGGGACATTTTTATAAAGACAATTAGGGGTTACCAAGACCTCTAAGGTAACACAGGCCAAATTAAAAAAATCCTTTAGCCTATCAACATATGAAGCCCTTATTTAAAAAGGGGGGGGGGGGGGGGGGGGACCTTTGTTTTTTAAGGAAACATGATGGTCTCTCACCTATTTAAAAGTTTATTTCATGCCAACTTTTTCCTTTAATAAGTAACTGATATGAAGATAGGTTAATTAAGATAAAATAATGATTATTCCCTCCCATTTTTTATTTTATCTAGTTTGGGGATTCTCGTAGGATTAGGGGATCTTTTTACCTACTGACGGAGGCATGGGATATGGTCCCCAATTTTGTCAGGGTGTACATTCTTGTGGTGGGTTTCAGACGATTTTTTGGGTTAACTTTCATCAAGAAGAATAAATTTTGGAGGACCATGGAGAGAAATGGTGGGATACTATGAACACCTTTTACATCCTGATATGTGAGATGATGATGATGCCTATGGATTTCGCGTACTTTATATGGATACCTTTTTTGGCACTCCTATAGTGGTGGACCGTTATCTAACTATTCCTACGAAGATTATATTTTCTACACTAGGGTTGTTATTGGTGATTTTTTGGGCGTAATACATGGATATTCACCCTCTAATAGGTTATTCTAAGGTGGTGGCCAATCTTGGGATTGATTAGTTAGTGACTCATTAGTATGCAAGGTGTATTATATTGATGGTGGAGAGGTGCTACAGGAACCTTGGTGTCTAGAGTCATAATTTGTGGTGGTTTCCCTTTTTAATTGATTTTAGCAGGATTATATAATTAAGGAAGGATGGTGAAGGCAGAGCAGTACAAGTCACTGACTTTGTTTTATCAGATGGTATCTAATAGTTCTAATGGATTTTTATATTTATATGGGGTATATTTCATGGAATTTTTAATAATTTTCCATTTTTAACTGATTTGATATCAATTTCTTTTCATTTTCTCCTTCAGACTTTGAGATAAGAAATTAACTTGTATTTTATTGTTGTTTCTTGGCATCTGACATGCGAGATCTTTACATGATACCGCATGGAAATATTCCGCATGTTGGTTACTCCTAGAGGAACCCTACGGTTCGATCGTTTACTTAGGTGATAGGGTACTACAGAGGTTTTAATAGGACAAGGTGCTTTAGGTTCCTTATAACCCTCCCCTATATACGAGGTCCACCAGGATGTTATTAGTCAGGGATCCTCAGTTATTGTTGGAGGGGGTGTCTTTCAAGATTTTTCTTTATGATGACTTAAATTATTTTGGTTTTTAAAAACATCGGGTAATGATGACGGGGTATCTGGTGCCCCTGGTTATTTTTTGCACGAGGTGAGGTAGGGATCCTTAAACAAAATAACATGACGTACCTATGGGTGGTCAGGAGATACTTATTGAGGCTCCGATCATGTTTCCAAGTTGAGAGGAGGGTCCTATTAGTGGTCGAGTGGTATCGATAAGTGGCATGATATTTCGATGAGAGTGGTGGTGGTGGTGCCATATCAGTTAGTATATTTGGGGGGAGGATTAAGAGGTCGTGGAATGTTATATTAATGGATACTTTGGTGATGATCATATTGAGATGGGTGATGATGGTTTGGATAAGGATAATAGGAATTAGAGGGGTTATTTTGAGAGAACAATCCATAAGGTGATGATTGGGTTGGTTCATTCAGTGGGATATCATGTAGATGTATTGGAGTTTCATTAGGGGTAACATTGGTATCCATCTTCGAGGTAAGTGGTGGTTTTTAGGGAGAGGAACCTGACAATTATGTGGGATTTTATGGGCTTGTTTTCGGGTGGTGGGGTCTTACCCTCTTAGTTTAGGTTAGATGGAGAGGAGATATGGAAGACCTATCAGGATATAAAGGCTATCGTGGCCTAAGCTAGGGTGGAGGGCATTACTATGGAGGTAATCTAAATTGAGTGGGAAGTAGAAGCACATATAAAGGATATGTAGGTTTACAAGAACATAAGACGAGATGCTATTCAAGATGTAAAGTTGCTCGACAGGCGAAGGAGGACATTCTTGAGTCAGTGAGTTAGAGGTTAAGAAGTAACATGAGGAAGAGGTAGCCGTCTCCTGTATTTCATAGTTATAGGAGACGTCACAAGGAAGGTCAGATATGGAGGGTTTTTGTAACAGTTTTACCTCATAATATCAACTTGTTGTGGGAGGATCGGATCGAGGACGTCCTTGTGTGTCGATCGACACACCTTAATGTGAGGTTAGATGGGGTTTATTCTTGTGTCTACAGGAGGTGGAGGTATGAGTTTCCAACACATCTTGTTTTATTTTTCTTGTTACATTCTTCCCCTATCCCTATTTTTTTCTTTTGTAATTTTATTAATAATTTCACGTCAGTTTTTTAGTTCTTTTAATAAGAGGTGATTATGGGATCTACCTAGTTGTGGTAGTTACTAACCTAATGGTCATCATGTCATTGAGACTTGAGTCAGTAGGTGACCATGTATGGCACAGTGTTGGGGGGCTTTTAACGCTGTATTTCGTATATCTCAATCTCACACACAGGTTATGACAACGAGGGATCAATTATCACACTCGGGTGCTATGTTGGTGAACTATCTCGAGGGGGGATGACTCGTCGATTGGGAACACAATTTACTTTCAGGGTTCAGGAGTAGATGGGTACTAATTTCAATGATGATGGTGGTGAGGAGAGGGCCAAGAAGTCCCGCCAATATGATGTAGAATAGGTACGTGCATGGATATCTATTGGCTAGATGAGGGATTATCATTTCCATGGACATATCTTATTTATTGTCTTCATTTTTATCGATGTATTTATGCACACATATCATACATGTTTTGTTATAAGGACAAAATTTCCAATTGAGTCCATTAGTATGTATTTAACTTATTCCTGGAACAAAATGTGTTTGAGTCATAGATAGATTTTTATATTGTCACGATCTCCACATAGAGTATGACGTGTTTGATTAGAAGATGCAGCAGCCAAGCTTCAAGGACATATCATGTCGAGTTTTATTGGTTCACGTTTCACGTCTTCAGTCAATTCCATTATGAGTTACTCTCAGGTATGAATGCATTATGTTTATGGGACTTGAATATTTTATTAAAGGATGAAAATTTGTTTATAAAGATTTAAAATGTTTAAAATGATTTTGAAAGGTTTTATCTTCATTTATTCGGAGATAATTATTATTTAGAGTCATGTGATTTCTCACCTTGCGGTTCGAGACATCAAACGACATGTGCTATTATTTGAACGACATCTCTTAGTCGTTAGAACGACATATGCATATCATTCGAACTACCTGCCGACTCATTTTTATTATTTAAGGGAGTGTTTGCTTAGAATTTCAATAAGTGTGCAAAACCATATTCCAGAAAATAACTCATAGGTTTTATGCATAAGTTTTCTAAGGTTTTCAAAGATTAAAATCATCATTAGAGTTTAAAAGATCCGAGCTATCATATACTATTGCTACAAAGATCTTATTTGCACCATCAGGGTTTGTTCATCCATATTGAAAAAGTTGTTCATTGGGTTTTGTAGTGAAGAAGTGGAGGAGTTCATGTTCCTAATCGTATATGGTTGCCAAAGATACATCGGTGGACAGCTTGGCATTCATGGACGTGTGTGCTATGGATGAGTATCATGGAAGGATTTATATGTGGGCACTGTGGAGGAGCGGTTAAAGTGAAGAAGCACATCAAGGCTTATGAGGATCGAGTCATTGTGTATGTATGTCTTCATTTTGTAAAAATGTATCATAGTGATTGTCTAGCATGGGTTGTCCGATGGTTTTTTCCTTAGTGGTTTCCTTGTACATCCGACATTGTGAAGTTTAATTTATTTTCCTTACTTTAAACACCTTGATGAATGTTTAGGATTAAACAAGATAAAATTGGACTTAATTGAAATTGGTTCATAAACTTGGTGCGTGTTAAAATTGGAAAAAGATTGTTTGAAAGAAAAATTATTTTGATATCTTTAAAGCTAATTTGAAAAAAAAAGGGGGCCTATAATTTATGTTCAGAGATAACATTTATTATCTTCATGTATTTTTTTATTTTCTTTATGCAATGAATCATGAGATTTAAACTAACATAAGTAAAGAAGATGAAAATTGTAATAATAAAAAAATGACCACAAATCTTATGTATGATGTATATACATAGCTCTACTTTTAATAATTTTGTATATGGGGAAAAGTCCCAGTAGATGAACATATAATGAGCCTAGGCTCGATACTCAGAGAAGTGTGAGAATCAGAGAGGTAGTTCTAAAATGAAGGTGCCCCACCGATTTATAGTGATGACACAACTTAAGATTATAGGATTGGGGGAATGGTCATGCTATCTCAATATTTTTCTATGGGAAAGGCCTTATCGAGATGCTATTGTTTAACTAGGATGTTGTTAGAATTTATGGTATTTTAAGTTCATATCCTCACCTTAAATGTTTCTCTTAGAAATCATGGCATTCTTTTGCAGGGTGGGTCCTACTGGGAAACCGATTTTTTTTATGTTTTCTTGTTGATGACATTGTAGTATAGGTGTTTTAAGGGTTAGGCTAATGGGAGACACTTTTTGATTCTTTATTGAGTTAGTATTTTTTGGAGTGTTTTTATGGGCCCTTTATTACTCGACTTCTTTTCATAAAAAAATGCATTCTCTCCCTATGATGAAGAAATGATAATTATTTGATTGGGTACCCAAAGTTTTTTTTTATTGGGCCGATGTTAATGTGATATCTCAGGTTACCTATGTATCTACGATTCAAAGACAACGATGTGTCTATTTTTTAATTTTTCTGATGATATTTATATGAGAGAATCATATCCACATAGCTCTTCAACTTAAGATATTTAGGGGCTTAACATTTTTAGTTGGCTTTAAGTCAAGGTTTTGGGTTCCGAGTTTGACTCGGCGTGGATGCTTGTTTGCGGGAGTGTCTTTCTTGGTTTAATGTGTTTACTGAAAGAATCGTTTAAATCGGACGAGGCATAAGAAAATTATGAGCAAATAAAAAACACCCAAAAAATATGGGTGTAGTCAATGTAGTTCCAAGATATATTGACCTGTTCAAACTTCTTTCACAACATTTTTAGGTCTTCCTTGACTGTGGGTACTGGAAGGTTAGCCCCTGGCTGGGCAAGGTTTAGAATATATAGTTGAGCTGGCGACGTCCCATTGGGGGGCATGGAACATACTGATACTTGTTTGGGACCTAAAAAGGCTCGGGAGCGGCTGGACCCATGGGATGAGGAATGAAAACCTCAGAGTTTTTTGGGAATATAGGCCCGGTGATGTTGTATCTCATGGACCTCGATTGAGGGTTTCCAATCTAGACACTGAGCTAGGCCAAGATGGCCATCAGATTGGTCTGAACATTTTGTGCTTGGTTAATGTTCTTCATGAAGAGCTCGTGAAGGTAAATCCTAAACTCGGATGAGGTAGGATAAGAAGTAGCAGAGCTTTAGGTTGGTTTGATGGAAGACCTAAGCAAATAGAGATCCATGACAAAGTCTAGTATGCGATCGACCTGAGAGGGAAAAGGGTTCGAATTTATTTTTGAAAGAGGGAAGGCAGAAATTTCGGGTATTTCAGAAGAATGAGAAAAATATTTTTTAGCGTTTTTGGAAAAGGAGGGTAAAATAAGAGGAATCTCATAATGATTATTATTAAATTTATCATTAGGTTCTCACTTATATTAAGTTTGCCTAAATGAAAAAAAATGTCGGACAAAACCCGAGCCTGGGAAAATGGGGTTCAAAAATAAATTTAAAACATGATTGGACTTGTCTGCAGGCTCATGCATGGGGTCCTATTTTGAAAAAAGGAAAAATCGCACGAAGGTTAGGGAGGCATGCCAACCCAAAATTTCGACAGAGTTTTGCATAGTAGTCGGCAAACTAAATATAATTTTCCTAGGCATGACATCTATATGAGGTTTATGGAATTATTGGGTTAGTGGAAATGTTCCCCCTTTGGAATGACTTCCATGTTATACCTCTTGCCTATAAGGGCAACCATTCATCGGTATGTGTGGATGATCTATTTAATATACCTGAGTGTACATGAACTGCCTCACTATATAGCTCGTGGGGACAGTATGTGTGAGACCAAATTCGATATACTCGACGTACGTGAACGAGTTCCCTGCTATATACCTCTCATCATGAGTATGGTCAAGGGATTCTATGCGGGGGGGGGGGGGGGGGGACAGTTCGACAGACATATCGCTTAGGCTGACTGCAACTCGTAGGTCCAACACCCATCACAAAGTGACCCCCACATACGGGACAAAATTCTAGTTAATAGGCATACACTTTGATGATATAGTGTGCAAAAATGCATGAGTCTTAATTAACATATTACGAAGAGAGAGAGTACTTTTTTATCATTTTTTATTTTCATGGTGAGTAACGGGAATGCTACACTAAATGGGGAGCATATACAAGTATATCTAGCATGCAAACTATATTAAGCATGGATACATGTGAGTGAATATGTCATGTAAGTATATGATAAGCATCCAAAAGTGTCTATTATATACCTCGAATAGATGCATTTTAGTCACTCATATTAATTAAAATTGCCCTTATGTCGTATTTTTTTTTTTTCAGGTCAATCAGCAGTCACAACATCAGGTAATGCTAAATCAAGTCAATTGCGACTCAATAGCGGTCAAAAGTGATAAATGAAGAAATTCAAAGTGGTCATGAAGTCAGAAGCCCCATTGAGATTGCCCCGAGCCTTTCCCTGAACTAAACCTAAGCCTAAACAAAGCCCAGACCACTCCCCGAGCCCGGTGTGTGTTGAGTTTGCGCATTTTTAGATTTTCTTAGATTTTTATTTTGAGTCATTTTATTTTTAGGATTTATTTTAGAATTATCTAGGAATTTTAGAATTTATTTGCATATTTTTATGTTTTATTTTTATTAGTGTATTTTATTTTTTATTTTATTTTATTTTGTTAGGATTACTTTTTAGGATTTCATTTATGTTAATTTTTTCAAATTTTACATTTTTTGGATTTCAGTTTTTAGTTAAATAGATTTTTATTTTTATTTTTATTTCTTTTTTAGTTTCATTTTTTTTATTAGAGTCTTTATTTTATTTTTAGAGTAGTATTTTATTTTTAGATTCTTAGTTTTTTTAGTTTTATATTTTTTGTTTTAGTAGTGTTATTTTATTTAGGGGTACAAATTAAACACACACAACACACTCACTTACACACCACTCACTTACACCAAACATACACACAAAGACTTTCCCCTCACCCTCACCTAATTTCCTACACCCTCACCTAATTTCCTACACCCTCACACATACAACCACCCACACTTCATCTTCCTCACCACTCCTTCTCTCTCCTCTCTCCTCTTTCCTCCATTGACAACCAACACACCCTCTCCAATCCCAAACAAACACTCATCTCCTCTCTCTTACCACCATAAACCTAACTCAAAACTCACCTCTAAACCATTTTCGCCCAGGGGTTCAACCCGAAAAGCCATACAACCCTGTCAACCCGCACCCCGGGTTCATAACCTCCAACTAAAAAAAAAGGAAACGCGACCCACCAGAAGAAAACTCGAGCTCTGTCGACACCCTTCTGACCTGCTACTCCCCTGTCTCTGGACATCCACCTGCCTCCGCCTATACCCATAAACATTAAAAAAAAATGTCAGCCCCCAGCTCCGGCGAGCTACTACTCGACCACAACTCCATACCCGTTCCGACCCACAACCCACAACCCTCTCTGTCAAACCCGACAGAGATCTAACCCTTATCGAGACCCTACGACACAACCTACACCGATCAGCCTTATCAACTCTATGAAAATACGAGTTGATTCCTATTTCAAAACCCATCTGCCACAAGCCAAAAACCCACGAATAAATTTTTGGATTTGGCAAAACTTAAATCCCAAAAAAATCTCCACATCCAAAACAAAGCTTCGTGGCTTATAAAAAAAGCCATCAGCTCATTATAAAAAGAAGAAGACTCTCAACAGAAGAAAAAAACGAGAAACACATTCTACATTCTCTTTTCAATTTATTTCCTTCTTAAAAAATTATTTATTATTGTTTATGCACACATGAGAATGTTTGGCTAAACACCCCATTCAAGGGGTGGGATAAAAAGCGTACGTTGGGTTTTTTTATTTGAATAATTGTTCATTGATGTGTTCTAGGCTAATTAAATTGGGAAAAATCACACATAAATTTATATAGCGAGAGTTAATAAATTATTGTTGAAATTAATATTTGATGTTTGGATTTGACTTAGAGATAAGTATTATTCTTAAATTTAAATATTAATTCTATGTATGCAATTCAGATATTCGTACAAATTTTAATAAACCAATCTTAGCGGATATTTTTGTTGAAATGAGTGTGAATCTTAATTTTTTTTATATTGTGACTATTTCCGATTTAATTGTTGAAAAGGATAAAATTGAATTTAGGATTGTAACGAGAGTTAAATTTTAAATTCAATATTGCTTCGAACTATCCAATTAAATAATTAGGGCATTAAATTAAATTGACTACGCAATGTAATCCCACCTTTTGCTTCTTCTCATAAATTCTAAATTATATTACTTTTTAAATTTTCGTAGTCATTTTAGTTGCATAAAATTTCGTTTCCTCCCTTGAAAATTGTTTTTAAATATATAAATTAAAAAGACATAAAAAAAAATTAAAAACACAAAAATATTCCCGAATATTCAAGTTTTTACGGTAACCGTTTCAACGCTAGAAATTGGATTGATACCCAAATTTGCCATGATACTAAATTTTTAACATGTTTTGTAGGTGATTACATGAATTTTGATACTCAAAGTTTGACTGCAATGATATTCCAAATACATATCCGAATGAACACAAATGAAGAGTAATCAACTAGCGCCGTTGCCGATTTCTTGAAGATTGAAGCCCGTGCAGATTTGTAATTTTCATTTTTATATGTTTTATTTTTTATTTTTAGTGTAGTTATTCCTTCATCTCCCTCCTTAGACTGGTTGTTTAGGATTATTGAGGCCTTGTAATTAATTTGGGTGCATTTTTACACCGATTTATTTTTATAATAATTATTCTGGAAAAAAAACGAAAAGGGAAACCGGAGAAGGTAGAGAGAGGGCATCCAAAGGAGAGGATTTAGAAACCTCTCTACTTTGGGTCGGTAGGATTCTTAAGGACAATGAAAGTAGGCGTACTTACCCCCGGTCGACTCAACTCGGTCTTCAGTCCACGCGTGTAAACACCGTGGGAGGTTAACTTTTTATCACTTGTGAATCTCCTGCAAGCGAGTCAATTTTTGTGAGCTACTTTCTCCTATATGCTTTTTATTTTTGTATCGTACATAAATTGAATAGTTTGATGAATTAATTTACCTAATACCTAGACCCGATCATTAAAACGAGAAGGGATTTCATCACCCGACACACTCGCTCATCCATTGTGTGCTACCCTAGTTGTCATGAAAGTTTAAATCAATCAACTAGCTAGCCCCGTAGCAACACATTTTTACAACAGGCGATCACGAAGATAAATTCCGTGCTTTTTGTTGCCCGCGGACTTAATTAAAATTTGCTACCCCTTTCACTAATTTTGAAGATAATAATTGGCTACGTGCTCGTTAGGATTTTTTTCTTATCTCGTATGTGTCCAATTCAATTTTTCGACAGTCGGTTTTTGTTTGTTAGTCCAAATAACGAGTCCATTTTCTCCCCTTTTTTCAAAAAATCCCAAAACGATTTTATTTTTTTCCATATTTAAATTGCCAAAAATATTTTCCCTTTCTTCTTTTCAAAAACCACAAAAATATTTTCTTTTCTTTTGAAAAATATTTAAAAACCCAATAAAAATCCTCTCCTCATGGCTGAAGAACATCCTTTACGGGAGTACTTTGGCCATTTCCCATCATTTCATGTCAATTCCGAATCGAACCTCTATTCCTTAATTCATGGCTTTAACTCTCAAACGCCCACCCTTGATACTCGTGTGTCTTCCATGCCCAGATCTCATATTCCACCATCTGTGGTGCGGAGTGTGAAAACATCCCATAATTTACTGTTCACACACTGCTTTCTTGTCGATCACTTGTCCTATGATTGTCCATTTATTTTCTCTCCACCTAAACCCACTGTTGATACCAAATTTAGTCTGCTGACATGGCTCAATTGGGTGAAGACACGTGGCAATCTACATGGCAACAATAAACACTTACGAACAACACCTCGACTCCGAGGAACCATACTCCAACGAGGAACTCTGCTTCCCCGATCAACTCAGACGCTCCGACCTACAAGAATTCTCCGAGGAACTTTTGAGTACCGAGGAACTTTGAGTACCGAGGAACTTAGGCGATCTGAGCAGCTCACGCGGTCCGAGTTGCACCTCGAACAAAGCATTAATAGGAGGATAACCCAACAGTTTGATTGCGCATTAAATGCTTATTATCATACAGATGTATACGCTTAAGGGGAATTTAATATATTACCCTTTCACATTACAGCCTTAGGGCTATAAATACATTGTATTATCCTTATTGTAAGGGGACCGGAATTTCTGGAGAAAACTTGTAATCGAGAATTCCCAAATAGTCAGCAATAACAGAAACAGTGGACGTAGGCCATTCTTATAGGGCTGAACCACTTTAAAAGTTCTTTGTCTCATTTTATTTATCTGTGATTAAATAATTAGATATAATCTAATTTTTTACATTAACAGATTGGCGCCGTCAGTGGGAAACGACTGGTAATATCATTTTTCATCGAAAACAATTCATCACAAATGGCTGATATTCCAGAACCTAGCAATCGAAACGCTGGAAGCCCTCCAAATCCATCTGCTCCGCCCAATATTCCAGATCTAGATGGAATAATGACAAATCTGGCCCAAGTCCAGACACTCATGCAAGAAATGATGCGACAACTCATACGAACCCTCCATGGCGGTGAACCAACCCATTCAGAGTCGCGAAGTATTTAAAGAAATACCCGTTTACCTTCTTCACGTAATAGGCATACCGATTCCTATCGTACTAAGGAGTCTGAAGATTTTTCTTATCAACCTGGACGAACTTTGTCAGTACGAGCCACAGATACCGAACAACGTATCACTCTCTCTCCAGAAAGGACTAGTGCGCTAGAAAGATTAAGCAGAGTATCTCCTTTTGATCGATTAGGTCCTAGGAGGAGCAAAAGTCCTCCTAGAGTCGCATCGAGGAGTTTTTGACGACCATCAAACTTAAGGGAAGGATCTGCCCAGTCGCGACCAGTTGCTCGTCAAGATAGATCCCAGGAAGCCACATCAACGCGATCAGTTACTCGAACCAACAGGCCCGAGGAAAGAAACGATGCGTGGAAAGGCTCTATTCGGAGGCTGTAGGATAAATTAGGGGAAATGGCTAAGGCCAAGAACCCTCTACAATGAACTTTTATTCAAGGAACACCTTTTGTCCAGGCCATTGTAGATTTTCCAACACCATCAAAGTTCAAAGCACCTGTTGTGACCCCCAAATATGATGGAAAGGCAGACCCTGTCCTTCATATAGAACAATACCAAGCTGCAGCCGACATCTACGCTGTTCCGGATGAGATGAGATGCAGAGCATTCTCGGGAAATCAACCGGATCTGCCCAAATATGGTATAATAATCTTCCTCGGGGTAAGATCTCAACCTTTTTTCAACTGGCCGAGTTATTCATTGGGAATTTCTATTTTGGGGCAAAGCCAGTTAAACGAGTAGCACATTTATTAAGCTTTAGACATAAAGCTGGTGAAAGTACCAGAGATTATATAACTCGTTTTAATAACGAGAAGCTCGAAGTCATTGACTATGAGGAAAAGACAACGATTATCGCCTTGATGAGTGGATTACTGCCCAACAAGTTATACTACACTTTGGCTAAAGATCCACCTAGAACCATGTCAGATTTGATGGTAAAAGCATCCAAGATTATGAATGCCGAGGAGGCTATGGCTGCGAAAAAGAATATGGATGCCAAAGAAACCAAGGTGGAAGGTGATAAAGCTAAGAAGAAAGATCATAAGAACAATGGTAGTGACAAACACTCAAGAACAAGGTCGTCATGGGAAGTATTGAAGAAATTTGATAATTATACTCCTTTGAAGAAAGACATCAACCACGTTCTAGAAGAAATCAAGAACAACGAGGAATTAAATTGTCCAGAGAAAATGAAGGCAGACCCAAACAGGAGAAATAAAGCTAAATATTACGAGTTTCACAAAGATCATGGACATATGACTAAAAAATGCGTAGCTCTTCAAAATGAGATTGAAACACTCATTAGACGAGGAAAATTGGCAAAGTATGTTGATCGAAGGAATGATAGAAGAAACAACGACCGAGCATGAGAGAGATCTAGATCTCCTCGTCGAGCAGAGGAGAACAAGAAGAGAGACCATGAAGTTGATCCAGAAGATGACCCCGATCTTCCAAAGAGACCAAGGCAGCCAGAACGTGAGGTATTTTCAATACGCTTTGGGTCATTTGACTGTAATGTTATTACAGGTGGAGATGCAGGAGGAGGAGACCTTACTGCCGAGAGAAAAGCTTACCTCTGTGAGTCTCAAGCTTGCTCATACATTCAACAAATAAATTTAGCTGAGGAGGATCGCCCGAGAAAGGTGAATAAAGAGAAATTGGTCATTGGTTTCTCAAAGAACGACCTCGCAGGTGTTCTATATCCTCATGATGACCCATTGGTGATCAAAATGAGGATGAAGGAGGTAATGATTTCAAGAATACTGGTAGATAATGGTAGCTCAGCAGACATCATGTTCTACTTTTGCTTCGACAGTTTAAATTTAAAGCTATCTCAATTGGAACCTTATCATAGACCCCTCCTCGGTTTTGCTGGTGAGAAAGTATTTCCACTTGGGACGATCAAATTGGATATATTCATTGGTAAGTGGCCTGCTTGTCGAACAGAAAGAATATGCTTCTTCGTGATGGATAAGAATGTTCAATCATCATACAATATCATCATGGGAAGAGTAGGATTGAAGAAGTTTGAAGTTGTACCATCCACGGTACATCAATGCCTAAAATTTCCAACAAATTTTGGAGTAGGAGTTGTGAAAGGTGATCAGAAAGTAGCTCGGGAATGCTATTAGTCATCCGCCGAGCAAGAGGAAATGGAGGAATCAAGGAATAAGACCACCACCTATCAAGTGGATGAAGGTGCAGAAATTGAAACATTGGATCCTAGAGATGAGTCGCAACTCGTGAAGGATCAAGCGGTGGAACCTACTAAAAACATCATCCTGGACGACGAACACCCTGAACGAACTACTCAAGTAGGTTCGTCGTTGGAAGCCTCACTAATACCGGAATTGATAACTTTTCTAAGAAGCAGAAAGCAAACTTTTGCATGGAGTCATGAGGATATGCCTAGGATAGACCCAAATTTCTTATGTCACGAACTCAATGTGAATAAGGAGATCAAGCCTGTGAAGCAGAGAAGAAGAGTATTCAGTCCCAAGAAGAATCAAGCTATACAGGAGAAAGTCGATAAGCTCTAGAAAGATTGCTTTATTGAAGATGTTAAATATCCAGACTGGTTAGCAAATATGGTAATGGTGAAGAAGAAGAACAACAAATGGAGGATGTGTGTAGACTTCACCAACCTCAACAAAGCATGCCCAAAGGATCATTTTTCGCTTCCCCGAATTGATCAACTAGTGGATGCTACCTCGGGACACGAGGTGCTGAGCTTCATGGATGCTTATTCTGGTTACAATCAGAATAAAATGAAACCTGAAGACAGGGAGAGTACTTCTTTCATTACCCCTAGGGGAACTTATTGTTATAATGTTATGTATTTTGGTTTGAAAAATGCAGGTGCAACATATCAGCGGCTGATGAACAAAGTGTTTGCAGAACAAATCAGTTACAATATGGAAGTCTATGTTGACGATATGCTGACAAAGAGCAAGAAAGCTGTTGATTATCTAGTTGACTTAAGCCAGACCTTTGATCAACTAGATAAATATCAAATGAATTTGAACCCGACGAAGTGCATATTTGGAGTACAAGAAGGCATGTTTCTCGGGTACATTGTCAATCAGCGAGGCATTGAAGCTAATCCTGAAAAGATCAAAGCTCTGTTAGGGCTGCGATCCCCAACGATGAAGAAAGAAGTACAAAATCTTACAGGACGAGTAGCAGCACTCAACAGATTTGTATTGCCAGCAACCGATCGATGCCTCCCTTTCTTCAAAACGCTCCGAAAAACTTTTGAGTGGAATGATGAATGTGAAAAGGCTTTCCAAGACTTGAAGAAATATTTGGGAACACCTCCACTGTTATCCAGGCCAGTGATGGGAGAAAAATTATACTTGTATCTGGCAGTGTTTGAGAATGAAGTTAGTTCGGCATTGATAAGAGTGGAGAATGGAGTAAAAAAACCAATATACTACACAAGTAAGGCCTTCCGAGGAGTAGAGATCAGATATCCAAGGCTGGAAAAATTGGCACTAGCATTGATTGAGGCAAGTAGAAGAATGAAGCCATACTTCCAGGCTCATACCATAGTAGTATATACTGATATGCCATTGAGGCAAGCCCTTCATAAACCATAAAAGTCAGGAAGATTGATGTGCTGGGCAATAGAACTTGGTGAATATGATATAGTTTATGAACCCAGATCATCACTAAAAGGGCAAGCGGTAGCAGATTTTATTGCAGAGTTCACCTATCCTGATACCCCCGAGGAGCAAAATTTGCTCGCTGATCAACAAGTAGATATTACAGGATCATCAAATTCAAGCCCAGACCAGCTTAGGTTGGTAAAAGGGTAAGAAAAGATGATCGACGAACATCAAGAAATATCAGGAGATGGTGAAAGGAACCAACAAATTTTCCACTGAGGAACTCTGTCAGATCAGCAATTTGAAGACGAGTTGCCTATATGGAGTCTGTATGTCGATGGTTCATCCTGCACTACAGGATGCGACGCAGGGATAGTTTTGAGAAGTTCGGATGAGGTCGACATGGAATATGCCCTACGTTTCCAATTCAAAGCATCGAATAATGAGGCTGAATATGAAGCAATGATTGCAGGTCTTAGTTTGGCAAAAACCATGGAGGCGAAACAAGTTATTGTTCTCAGTGACTCGCAATTGGTCATAAATCAAATGATGGGAGTATATGTAGCCAAAGGAGAATTAATGATCAGATATCATGCAAAGGAAAAATGAACTGGTGTCGGAATTTGATGCTATTCAGCTGGTCAGAATACCAAGAATGGAAATGCGAGAGCAGACGCCTTAGCTCGATTAGCATCAGCTACTCGTACCGAGCTACGAAGAACAATCCCAATTAAAGTTTTAGCTGGTTGGAGTATAGATGAAGATCTGATGATAAACTTTAATACCCTTGATTTAGGGTCATCATGGATGGATCCCATCAGGGCATATATTGAGAAAGGGGAATTACCAACTGATAAACTTGCAGCCAAGAAACTGAAGTTTAAGGCTGCTCGTTATGTACTAACTAATGGTATTTTATACAGACGAGGAATTATAGCAGGTTTGCAAAGATGTGTGCATCCCACCGAGGTGAAAGATTTGATTAAAGAGGTCCATGAAGGGTCCTGTGGAGCCCATATAGCAGGTAGGACTCTTTTGCAAAGAATGATGACTCAAGGATACTACTGGCCGACGATGAGGGCTGATTGCATAGCCTATGCTAAGAAATGTGACAAGTGTCAGCGCTTCTCCTCCATCCGAAGAACTCCACAAGCGTTATTGACACCCATTACTTCCCCTTGTCCATTTGCCATATGGGGAATAGATTTGGTTGGGCCACTGCCGACGACCAGGGGAAGATTTAAGTATCTCGTGGTCGCTGTGGACTATTTTACTAAATGGGTTGAAGCTGAGCCTCTCATTGATATGACGTACGACAAGGTGTACCAATTTATTTGGAAGAACATCATTTGACGATATGGTCTTCCTCATGCCTTCATCACAGACCATGGAACACAATTTGACAACGAGGAGTTCACTGCCTAGTGTCATCAGTCAAATATTTTGAAGATCCACTCAGCACCAGGCCATCCTCAAAGCAATGGGAAAACTGAAGTGACAAACATAACACTGCTGAATGGCTTGAAGAAAAGACTGGATGGTGCGAAAGCAAATTGGATCAACGAGCTACAATCAGTACTATGGGCTTATCGAACTACTCCCCGAGTAGGAACAGGGGAATCTCCATATATGCTAGCATTTGGAAGTGAAGCTGTTATACCCACCGAATTGGGTCTCCCAACACACAAAATACTAAATTTTAATTCCCCTGTCAGCGATTTAATGAGAAGGTTAGACTTGGACATGCTCGAGGAGGTTAGAGAAGAAGTAGCCATTAGAAATGCTGCTTACCAGCAGCGAACGACTTTGTTCGACAACAAGAGAGTGAAGCAGTGTGACTTGAAATAAGGAGACTATGTCCTAAAGAAGGTGATTCAAAAGCACAACAAACTGGAAGCAAATTGGCATAAACCCTACCGAGTTAAAGAAGTTGGTCGACCAGGGACATACAAATTAGAAACTTTAGAGGGGGAGGAGTTTAAGAATGCATGGAATGCTGAACACTTGCGCAAATATTATCAGTAATGTAAACTCTCATGTAATGCAGTTTAATCAGTATGAATAAAGCGATAATGTTCTGCCCAGTTCTTTCCTTTTATTGGAAATTTTTTTGCGGAATACTAGTGCTACACACTTCTCATCAAAACTCGGACTACTCTACTCAAATGTATTCCTACGGGAAGTAAAACTATTCCTAAAAATTCCAACTTATGTTGGTTAGGAAGTCAAAGAATTCCTAAAAATGCCAACTTATGTTGGTTAGGAAGTAAATGTATTCCTACGGGAAGTAAAACTATTCCTAAAAATGCCAACTTATGTTGGTTAGGAAATGTATTCCTAAAAATGCCAACTTATGTTGGTTAGGAAGTAAATGTATTCCTACGGGAAGTAAAACTATTCCTAAAAATGACAACTTATGTTGGTTAGGAAGTAAATGTATTCCTACGTGAAGTAAAACTATTCCTAAAAATGCCAACTTATGTTGGTTAGGAAATGTATTCCTAAAAATGCCAACTTATATTGGTTAGGAAGTAAATGTATTCCTACGGGAAGTAAAACTATTCCTAAAAATGCCAACTTATGTTGGTTAGGAAATGTATTCCTAAAAATGCTAACTTATGTTGGTTAGGAAGTAAATGTATTCCTACGGGAAGTAAAACTATTCTTAAAAATGCCAACTTATGTTGGTTAGGAAATGTATTCCTAAAAATGCCAACTTATGTCGGTTAGGAAGTAAATTTATTCTCGAAAACGTCAACTAAAGTTGGTCGGGAGGTAAAATTATTCTAGAAAGTGCCAAAGCTCCTCGTAGAGGAAAAATCCACTAACTGTAGTTGGTCGAAAAAGAAAATTTACTGACCTTGGTTGGTCGGAAACATTTTATGAATACGAGAAAGTGATCGAGCAAAATTTTTGATACTCGTAACTTTTTAAATTACTGCTAAGTTGGTCGAGAAACAAAACATCATTTTTGCCAAGTGACTACCACAAATTCAAATTACTTGACGATAAGTTGATCGCAAATAACACAATATTGTTATTTTTTTAACAGATACACATGCACAGATGTAAAGTGTTATAAGACATTGGCAGCCAAGAATGAAATACAAATTTATTACATCAATATTCCTATTCTATTGGTTTCTTCCCCTCTGCTTTTGAAATAGTTTCCTCGCCAGCAGGTGGATAATTTAAAGCAAGAGGGGAATTTATGAAGTTAAGATCTTCAAGCATCCTGATATTCATCACAAATGGTCGATCTAGGAGGTGCTCGGGACGAGATATCTCGACATTGGAATGGAGATTGTAATCGCTGAGGTATTCGGAAATCATACATCAAGGGATGGCCCAAGAAGGGATCCAACTCATATCAAGCTTGATTGGTGGTACTGGTAGGTCGAGCAGCCCAGGGTTATGGTAATCCCACAGGTAATGACCCTATTCCAGTTGCAGCACACCTAAGGCATTCAACCATCCCTGTTTGTAGCCCTCATTATTTGCATTTTGGATACGATCGTCCAAGTGGTAGAGAGCCTCGTTGTAGCCAGCCATCCAGAACTCCCTGAGCTGCTTGTGGAATTGATATGACAATCTTTCCATTTGCTCATGTAGATTTATTATGAAGAGTTCTTTATTCTCCAAGATAGATTTCTGCGCAGAAAGCTGCTCTTCCAGACCCCTGATCTTCTTAGACATCTCAGCCAATGCCTGGTTCTTCGCCATCAGTTGGAAGGCCTGGTTCTCTAAAGCAGATCGAGTCCTCTATTCCTCGACAGGAATCCGAGTAGCTCTTGCTCATCCCCGAGGAGCTCTTGCTCGTCCACTAGAAGATGTAGAAGGCCAAGCTCTTTTCAAGGTTTCCAACTCATCCCTCAGGTTGGCGTTCTCGACCTCCAAGAACGAGAATCCCCCGTTAGTCACTGAGATCAAAGCATTTGAGGTGGAAGCTACAAACTTCAACTGAGACACCTCTCTTTGCAGGTTATTATTTTCTTGTTATAATAACTTAGCTATCTATCTGTGCTCTTCGACCTCAGCCTTCAACGTTCTCTCCCACACGTCGTAAGCAGCAAAACGCTTATCATATCCCTTATCAGCACTGATTTGCTGATACTTCTTCTCGTACCCCTCGTGCAAAAGGGCAGTGGATTCCTTATATTGTTGCTGAAGTTCTTCAAGAGTGCCTTGGAGATCCTCAATCATATCATAATAAGATACATTATTGTCCACTGCACGATCAAGCAGACAATTCAAATATTGGTAGGCTTCAATTGCCTGTTCCGAAGCATCTTGGCCAAGGATGTCGATGATTTATGCTGCACTCAGATCTGTGTGACCAGCCTTAAAATATTCATTGCATTGCCGTAACAACTTTGTATCATGAGCAGGCAATAATTCCATCCTGGCCAGAAACTAGTAGAGGAAGAAAAAGCAATAATCAATAAGAGTACCAACAGAGCATGAAGAGCAGAAACAACAGTATGCATAAACAAAAGTTCAAATTTTATTATATCACAAAGTTCAGAAGTACAAGTTTCAGAATTACATGTTCAGAAGATACATTTGACAAAGAAAAATAAAATATAGAGAGAAATCCGAACAACTCTACACCTTTTCCTTATCTCCCAAAACTTACTCGGGAGGCTGGGACGAGGAGGTAGGTTGCTCGGATTGAGCAGAGGGTTTCTCGATAATTAATGGAGGTTGCTCGGAAGAAGTAGCGAGTTGCTGAAGTTCCTCGTTAGTGGTATGGATGGCTGAGGGATGAGAAACTTGATCTCCCATCACCATGGAAGACTCTTTAGAGGAAGCTTCGTCCTCTTCTTCGTCTTCAGGAGTTGGAGGGGGACCAAGGATGTGTCGCTGAAAGAGTTCAGAAGTTTCATCAACCTTCATCTCCTGCAGAGCAGCGACCCACCCATCTCTAAAGTATTTAAGGCTGCCATATTCTACTTGCGACATCATGGCAGCCAAACCTTTGTTCCAACCTTTATCCCAGGCAGTGCTGAAAGATTTCTTTACAGCCAATTTCCTCTTTGTCTTCTCCGAGGAAAGCTTCTCAGAAAGAAGATTGTCAGCAGCCTTCAGTTTATTCTCAATTTCATCCTTCTGACGACTTACTTCTCGAAGTCGACCTAACTCCTCCTCAACAACCTTGAGTTTATCTTCAAACTCCTTAGCATTCTTGAGCTTCCCTTCGAGCTCTTTATTCTTCTTCTCCAAATCATTCATTTTTTTCTCCAAACCCTTGGAGACTTTAATAATCTGGGCCTTCTCTTGCTCAGTCGAAGCAATCTTCTTCTCCCAGACTGCCTTATCATCATCATAATTCTGACGAGAATCTTTCAGAGAGTGCGCCAGGCCTACCAAAGCTTCCTCTACACCAGACAAGGAGCTTGAAGCTTTAATAGCTTCATCTTTATTCAAAATCATATTAAAACTGCTCACCAACTGTGAAAAGAAAATGAAAGCAAGTTAGTGCATAGATACAAAAAGGAAAGAATGGAAATTTAAGACTATAAGACTTACAGAAGCAATGTGACGAGCTACTAATGTGGTAACAGTGTCCCAAGAAAGGTTTTCTTCAATACCTTGAATCTCGAGAATGATCCAAGTCTTCACCGAGCCCATAGCAGAGCTCGGAGGAACAAAAGTGGGAACACCACTAGTCTGGGGCTGAGAGATGGAGTCAACCAAATTGATAGAGGAACTTTTCTTCAGCCTCCTCAGAGGAGCATTAACTTTCTTGACTAACGTTATAGTCTTAGTCGGAGAAATGACAATCACCTCGCCTGGAGCAGCAACCTTGCTCGGGGCCACTGGGGCTTCTCGACCACCTTCACAGGAGCAGCCGAGGAAGATGCATCAATTTTCTTTGTCCCTTCTCCTGGGACATCAAGCTTACTTCTTTTTGCCTCTCCAGCACCAGAGGCAGGTTTCTTAAAAAGGGTAGGAGGCCTTCTTTTCTTCATCCTTTGACTTAAAGGTATATGTGATTCAGGTGAAGAACTTGTAGAGGCTGGTATGGGTTCTGCATCGCTTATCACAGGACGAGCAGTAAAAGAGGATATGTAACTCTTGTACTGAAGCAGATATGAAGCTGACCTAATATGCTCGTCGGCAACAGTCTGATGCAAACTCCAGATAAGTGTTAAGTGCCTTATATTAACGTCTGCCTCTTTTGGACGCTTTCTTTTGTTGTCAACTACAAATAAATCAAAATTAAAATATTAGTGGTACATTTTATCAAACACAAAGGAAGCAAAATTTTGAAAATAAAATAAAAACAACCTATCCCATTTCCATAGGGAGGACATCTGGGACCCTGGTAAACATCATCTCCAGTTAATGGAGGGTGTTGCCAATTTTTCATAACAACCCCATGTTCAAAGTAGTCCCTATTGGCATCTGGGAGATTGACCACTAAAGCTCTATTTGAAAAACCTAGTTTTTAAATAAAAAGTATTATCGCCCACAACCCATCTATAAAAAAACATGATTTCAGGAATTCTTATACGGGTTCCATGTATTTGATTTAATCTATAAACACCATTAACTATTCTCCATGTGTTGGGGGCTATTCGTGTAGGAACCACGTCAAAGTATTGACAGAATTCCAAACATAGAGGGTTTGGGGGAAAAGAAAAGCCACACTCAGCAACAAAGAGACTGGGGAATCAATGTCCCTCAGCCAAACGAAAATAGTCTGAAGGCTCAGAAAGCTCTTCCAAAATAACCCAGGAGGGAATAGAGAAATCAGAGCGAAATTTATCAATCGATTCTACAGGATAAACCATGATGAAAGAAGGAAATCAAAGAGAAAGAAGAAAATCTTACAGGAAAGGGATGAGTCTGTTGACAACAAACGATGGAAGAGATGAACGCACAGGAGAGAAAGAGACGATGGAAAACTCAAAGAGACAAATTTGAAAAAGTAGAAGACGATGGGATTTTCTGCAACATTTAAATACTTTGCCTTGGGAAAGGGTAAAAGTAATGATTACAAAAAGAGCCGGATACGTTACCGATGGCTAAACAGACAAAAGGGGCACGGGAATCAAAGCGGTTAGAAAATTCAAAAAAGACCGATTCTACGAATTCGGAAGAAGAAATAAATACAAGAGAAAATACTCCTAAATTTCAGGATAACCATTTAAAACCGCCATATATCGAGAAAGAATGTTCCACACTCCTCAAATTTTGAACTATGAAACATTGGGGGCTTCTGTTGATACCAAATTTAGTCTGCTGACATGGCTCAATTGGATGAAGACACGTGGCAATCTACATGGCAACAATAAACACTTACGAACAAAACCTCGACTCCGAGGAACCATACTACAACGAGGAACTCTGCTTCCCCGATCAACTCAGATACTCCAACCTACAAGAACTCTCCGAGGAAATTTTTAGCACCGAGGAACTTTTGAGTACCGAGGAACTTAGGCGGTCCGAGCAGCTCAGGCGGTCTGAGCTGCACCTCGAACAAAGCATTAATAGTAGGATAACCCAACAGTTTGACTGCGCATTAAATGCTTATTATCATACAGATGTATACGCTTAAGGGGCATTTAATATATTACCCTTTCACATTACAGCCTTAGGGCTATAAATACATTGTATTATCCTCATTGTAAGGGTACCAGAATTTCTGGAGAAAACTTGTAATCGAGAATTCCCAAACAGTCAGCAATAACAGAAACAGTGGACGTAGGCCATTCTTATAAGGATGAACCACTTTAAAAGTTCTTTATCTCATTTTATTTATCTATGGTTAAATAATTAGATATAATCTAATTTTTTACATCAACACCCACCATCGAACATGTGTATCCCTATTACACTGTTTCGGATCCACCCCCGGCATCTTGTCATGACATTTCTAATGTCGAAGGGTATGAATACCCAAGTTATTCATGGCGGCCTGATCACCCTTCCATGCAATATGAATCCCAACAACATGTTGTTGATCCTTACGGTTTCCAACAAACGTCATCGCCACCTTCTGCACCTCATACCTATCAGTCCCCTTACTATGTTCCTCATGCTGATCAGACTTTTGTCCCTCACAGATATTCTTCTTCTATGAATGCTGCACTTGAGCCTGCTCCACACACTTCCGATGAGTATTATCTCTATCCTTGTGTTTATAGTGAGTTGTGTCCACCTCAACCACCATCGCCACCCACAGACATCTCCCCACCACTTTGCACATCCGCTCTCGAGAGCCTCTTAAAAAAGTTTGTGCACACTGTTCAACCTCAAAATGAAGCCCTTAAACGGCTTGAACACAGGTTTACTGCATTTGAGTGTGGGAACGAGATGGATTTCACCCCAAGTCCACCCATTATTATGCCTACGTGGGATGATGATGTGTCATCTTGTGCCATGGATTTTGAGTATGACTGACCCTATCATCCTGAGAATCTTGAAGTTGAGACCACCCAATGGTCCAGGCCCCAAGTTGAGAATTGTGTTGACCTATCCACTGTCTGTGAGATTAATCCTACACTTCCCTATCCTCTCGAACCCAACATTGAGGTTCAACTTTCCCTTTCCATAAAATCCTTCATTACCCCCGAGCTTTTACCTTATGCCCCAATTTCATATGTCTCTAACATGCCCTTATCTTTTAGGTTAGCTCCGACTACGAGTGCTCACCAATGTCCCGAAATAGCATCAAAGATGGTTCCCACCTATCTTGATTTGGATCCTACCTCGTCATATTTGGCTCCCTTTGAGACGAATATTGATGTAGATTCATCTATCTCAGATATTAAAGCCTCGTTAGACCCTTTCACCACCTAGGATGGTGACATAATGGTGGCTAGGTTGATCACTCCCTCGTTTATTTCCACACTTCCTCCCGTGAGTTCCCTTTAGGTTCACTCCACATCTCATGAGGAGTGTGTGTCCCCTACTCTTGAGTTGGATCATATTCCTCCATCGTTTATTCCACTTGACCCACCCATTATCCCTTCCCTCCCACCACCTGGTTTGGATCTTGATTTTACACTTTTCATATTTCCATCTACCTTTTTTTATCCTAACCTAAAGTCAATCACAATCTATGAGATTATTTATGCTACTCTAATCTTTTGTTGACACCGAGCTTGCTACTCTATGCACACCGCTTCCTTGTGGTGTTGATTTTTTCCATCAACAGCTCCCTAGCATGTCACGTTACGACCATTATCTCCATGCATTTATAGAATGGTCGTGCACTTTCTCTGAGGCCAACCCCATTATTATTTCCAAACCATTTTGACTCCCTATCCAATTGGAGCACCATTCTTATAGGGCCCTTGTTGCCCTCACATTTACGCTCAATAAGGCCCATGACTGGTTCCTCTACGCCCTCACCCTTACCCTTCGACCATGTACTCTCCTACCCACCCACCCCTGGTCCACCAATGCTTTGCATCAAGTGATGCACTTCGCTATACAATTTCATTGACAACTTTTAGCCTTTATCCAACAAGATTGGCACTTCAGTCTTGTTTTGGGGTGATTTTTATCACCCGATTTTTCTACCACCCTGTGCTTTTATAGTTCGTATCTTTAGGGTGATATTGGTTAGGTCTAGCTGAAGACGTTAAACTTAGCGCTACCAGGAGGCAGTCTGTTGTTCATTGGTTCTGATTATGAGTCTTATCCTATTTGGGGGGGGGGGGGGGGGGGTTCACATCACCCAATGATTTTCACATGATTTATAGACTTGTACGTATTTGTGTCGCATTTGTTCTTCAGATTTTATCTCTACACCATGCGGTACATTTTCACTAGTGGTCCTTTATGGTAATATCTTTCCTCCCTTGTGCTTTTTATTTTTACATATAGTTTTAAACATCGGGGACGATGTTCTCTCTTTTTTGGGGGTGGGAAATTTATCGAAAGTGTACCTCTTTTGAAAATTTTCAGAAACAAGTGATTTTAAACTTTTTGTGCAGTTAAAAATAAATTTTATGACATGAATTGTCTATCATCCCTCTTTTAAAAATCTCGGAATACCTATGTTTGACCAAAAACAATTACGCTTTTAACCTTAAATTAATTAATACCTATTTAAGCGTTCTTGCACCATGAACTCCTAACCTCGGCAATTTTGCACTATCACGTTTTGAAATCAAAATTTGAAGAGTAATTATATTCTCAAGAGAGCCTTGAAAGACCACTAGCAGCGACTTAAACCCGTGAGATTTGATCTTTTCACCTTTTTGAGGGATTTTACGTATCTCCGAGTCACGAGTTAACTCAACTTCCCTTGGGTACTACATTTACTCGTTGCATGGTCTCATTATTTTTCAAATTTGGCTAAATCACTGAGAATGACATTACTTTCGAGTTGTAAGAAATATGTGTCTTGTAGTTTGTCCCTAGCACTAAACAATTTTTTACCATACACTTACCATTTTTACCATCCACTCCACCTTTTATCATTCCACATTTTCCTTATCCATGTATATCCCAGACACCGTCCGTATATCATTTCCTATCACTACCATCGTTTTTTAGAAAAAGAGTGTTTGGAATTGTCAATGTAAATTGTCTTCATTTTTGTTATGAAAAGAAAAAATGCATTGCAAAAAAATAGAAAAAGAAGAAGAAAAGAAAAAGAAAGAAAATAGAACATAAGAAAAGAAAGCATGCGATCATGAACTCAAAAGATGAAGACTCTTCTCAAAAACCCAATATCATCTCCTTCACTATCCCCTCAACCTTTCATAAATCACATTTTTCACCCTTGGTAAAGTGTTCGGTCAAATCTGAAGACTATATATGGTGAATAACTCGACATTCTCAACATAGTGAATAACATTCCTTCATGAGATTAAATTTTTTTCATGTATCCATCATTTTCTATAAAGTGTGTGAGACGTTTGAACCTATGTACATTTACTCACCTCCTCACACACTAGAGAGATACACTTACCCAATTCTCAGAGAGTTTTATTCAGAGAGATATATCCAGTGAGAGTTGAAGGCAAATCATTGATTCTTAAAAAGGCAATCTAGGAATTACTCTAATGATACTTAAGATTAATTCACATTATCACACGCTGAGTTTTAGGTAGGATTACGCTCTTTGATATGAAGTAATTTTATTGAAAATATGTTACTAAAGTCGTTTATTAAAAATAAACTATTTAAGTAACCCCGAGCCATTTTTTGAAGAAACTCTTTTCTTAAAAATCCAAAACTATTTGAACACAAGATGTGTTTAACAAAACAGTATGTATGAGATCTATTAAAGATTTGACTAACAGGTTTATAAAACAGTTTAAACAAACTTTAAACTCACCACAACCAAGAATGAGATGAGGAGATGTAGAAAGATTAAGTTCACGATTTTTTGCGTGGTAAAACCTCACCAATTGAGGAAACATCCACGACTCCCTCTACGGAGTAAAATGAAAAATCCACTAAAACAAATTTATGAGATACAAACTATATAACTAACATGCATACAACTCAGACCTATATAAGTTTAGGAATATACCCTCTGGTGTCCTTATAACTTCTCTGCAGTTCTGATTGTAGATGTTGTTCTCCCAGTTTGTTAACTTCTGATTTGTTCCAGCACTTTACGTCGACTCTTGTTCACAAGATCTTTTTACCAACACTTTTTATATTGTAGGGTGAAAGTGTTTATGGAGGTGCTCTCTAACACATGCATGCACACACTCACACTTATTAAGTACAAACAGTCCTAGCAAATTACATATAAGGCTATATGCAGTGATTTTTCTTTTTCTCTCTTCTCACAAAACTTTGAACCTGTTTGACCTTTAAATCAATCCCAGAATCCACGGATATCTTGCTTAGAAGACAGTCAAGATCTTAATCAATCTCAGAGTTTTGAAAAGATTTTAGAGATTGAAAACCTCCAAGTGTGATTCCAAACTAGGTCAAAGGTTTAGTTTTAAGAGAACTAGAAACAGAAAATATTTATTGTTGATTTCCAAGTTAAAAACAATTTTCAGAAAAGAATCAACAATATATTTCTCAAGATGAGAAATAAAACATGTAGATATAAGTGTGATGTAACATGAAAAACATAGATTTGAAATTTCTATGAAGAAGAAAATAAATCTAAGTAAACAGTTTTAGTTGGGAACAAGATCTAATGAACAAGAGGTTACAGCAACACAAATAACTCTCAAAAACTCAAGAACACTCAAGGTAGTGTTTTGGAAATGTAGGAGTTTTTGTGGAGTGTTTAGTTTGAAAGAGGATTGACGAACAGGGGTTAGGGTTAAGGTTTCCAACTCTCTCTCTTTCTTTCTGGTTTCTCTCTTCTCTCTCTCTTCTCTCTACTCTCTTTTTTACTCTCAGGAAAGAACTGGCCAAAAGTCTTAGACGATTGAGAGGAGGGTCCCTTTTATAGGACGAAGAGAAGGATCAAGAAGCAGGTTCAAAAACAAGGGTCAGGATTGAGTCAAGCCAGATTGACTTAAATCCAAGGGCTCACAGAATGCGATGATTAAAAGTCACCTGATTGGTTCAGGAGGGATACACAGGGATTACCAAAGAAAGCATGCAGGTCATTGATAAGGTTTGATCCAACAGTTATAAAGATACGCGATTGTATACTCAGTAAAGAAACATAAAATGCACCAATCAGCAAGCAACAGGTGTTGATCAGTAAGGCGATATAAAACGCGAGTCTAAAAGTAATTACAACCACACCCTGAATTCTATGCCTCTTTTAGTTTCTACCCAAACCAACTTTGAGCCAAAAAACCCATTAAACCATAATTATAGATTGAACCCACAAACTTTTAAAACCTAGTTTTAATTAAATAAAACTTTATTAAAAAATGTTTATAAAATCCCAAAAAATATTTAAAAATCAAATTTAGGGATTTAAACATACTCAACATATATACACACATAAATATGCAATATGACATGTATATGATGCATTCTGCTGTGTGTGAGTGTTGGTAATTTGGTCTTGATCACTACAAGATAAAAGAATGAAATAGCAATCCAATCTCTGAGGTTCTTTGGTTTCTAGGATAGACAAAATTTTGTCTTAATTTCCAAACTAGATGAAATCTTATACAATATAGACTCAAGTGAGTCAAGAGTATAAGGGCTTCAATCTCCCCCTTTGGAAATATGAGACAAAATCTCCTTTGAGTCAACTAGGACTCGTAGGGCGATAAAAAGATAAGAAAAACCTATTTGTATAAAGATTGTATCTACCTAAATCCTAGAAAATAAAAAAGTAAATAACTCAAATATTAACAATTGAATACCCTATTACATCAGTTGAGTACAAAAACTGCAATGAATTACTAAGATTAAGCAGTTTAGCATATATACAAAAAATCATAAAGACTCAAATTTCTCCCCCATTTTGTCTCAAATGGACAAAGGGAAAAACTTGGATAATCAGCAAAGGTATTACTCAGCATAAACCATACCAATAGATTTCCGCAAAGAAATGAATCTACTATAATCTAGAGGTTTGGTAAACATATCTGCGAGTTGAAAATCAGTAGGAAGATAATTGATTTCTAATTCCTTGGTTTCAACCAATTCGGGTATAAAGTGATGTCTTATTTTTATGTGCTTTGTTCGTGAGTGTTGAGGAGGGTTTTTAGAAATATTAATCGCACTTTGATTATCACAATAGATATGCAATTGGTTTTCTTGAATACCATAATCACTTAGCATTTGTTTAAGCCACAGTAATTGAGCACAACAGCTGCTAGCGGCTATGTATTCAGATTCAGCTGTCGAGAGTGATGTGCAGTTTTGTTTCTTACTACTCCATCATACCAAGTTATTACCTATATAATAACATGATCCTGATGTGATTTTACTATCATCAGTACACCCAACCCAGTCAGCATCAGTGTACCCAATTATGGTGCTTGGTGTGTCATTAGTGTACCAATGTCCTAGATTCAGAGTGCCTTTCACATATTTAATGATACGTTTAACGGAATTCAAATGTCTCTCCTTAGGATTATTTTGATAGCGAGCACATACACACACAGCATACATAATATCAGGACGTGAGGCAGAAAGATATAGTAAGGTTCCTATCATATTACGATATAGAGTAGGATCTACGGATTTTCCATTTTCATCTTTTGATAATTTTATCGTAGTACTCATGGGAGTTCTAGAATCTTTAGCACTCTCTAGGACAAATTTCTTTACTATCTCTAAAGAGTACTTAGATTGCGAGACAAATAATCCTTCTGAATTTTGTTTGACCTGGAGACCTAAGAAAAATTGCAACTCCCCCATAAGGGACATCTGAAATTCCTTGCGCGTAATTTTAGAGAAGGATTTTACTTCTGAGGGAGAAGTTGATCCAAAGATAATATCGTCAACATAAACTTGAGCAATAGTGATGTGTTTGTCAAAATGTTTGACAAAAAGAGTTTGATCATTTCCACCTCTTTTGAAATAAATATCTATGAGGAAACTGGAAATACGCTCATACCAAGCTCTAGGTGCTTGTTTAAGGCCATACAAAGCCTTTTTAAGACGAAATACATGATTTGGATATTGAGGGTCAATGAACCCTTTAGGTTGTTCTACATAGGTCTCTTTAGTCAATATTCCATTAAGGAATTCAAATTTGACATCCATTTGATAAAGTGTAAAATGCATGTGGCAAGCTATAGCAAAGAGCAGACGAACAGATTCTAAACGAGTAACAGGTGCAAAAGTCTCGTTAAAATCTATTCCTTCAATTTGAGAGTATCCTTGAGAAACTAATCTATCTTTATTTCCAATTATTATCCTATTTTCATCAGTCTTATTTTTGAAAATCCAATGTGTGCCAATAACCTTTTTGTGATCAGGACGAGGAACAAGATTCCAAACATCATGAATGACAAATTGAAGAAGTTCTTCCTGCATAGCAGAAATCCAGTGAGAGTCATTCAATGCCTCATTTACATTCTTTGGTTCCACGAGGGAAACAAAACATGCATAATGTGCATAATTTCTAAGTTGGGATCTTGTACGCACTGGCTCACTAGGGTTACCAACTACGTTATTTATGGGATGATCTTTAGAAACCCAGTTAGGTACTTCGGGAATCTCATTTGGTAATGAATTATCTATTTCAGAAGAGTCATTTTCTAAAATGTTTGTAGACTCTTCCTCAATAGTTGATTCACCAGTCTTGTTCTCTACAGTAGTGTCACTTACAATTTCATTTATGGATTCCATCAAGGTTTTAGTGAGAAGGTTATACACTCGATAGGCTCTACTGTTAGGTGAGTATCCTAGAAATATAGCTTTATCTCCCCTACTCTCAAATTTGGATAAGTGTTCCCTATCTTTACATACATAACAAGTACTGCCAAAAGTTCTAAGGTACTTAAGATTAGGCTTTTTACTGTACCAAAGTTCGTAAGGAGTTTGTTTGGAATTATTTCTAAGATAGACCATATTTATGATGTGACATGCAGTACGAATAGATTCCACCCAAAAGTATTTAGGTAAATTCTTGGCATGTAACATAACGCGTGCCATCTCTTGAAGGGTGGGATTCTTTCTCTCGACAATTCCATTTTGTTGAGGAGTCTTAGGAGCATTGGATTCATGTTTGTAACCATTATAGTCACAGTATTCAATAATACCAGTGTCTTTGAATTTACCACCTCTATCACTACGAATTCTTTTCAATTGAGTGTCCTTTTCATTTTCAATTCGAAGAAGAATTTTTAGGAAAGTATGAAAAGTGTCGGACTTTTGTTTTAAAAAGTCTACCCAAGTAAATCTGGTGAAGTCATCAACCATAACCAGGATATAACTGTGTCCACAGAGACTAACAGTTTGGGAAGGACCCATTAGGTCCATATGGATGAGCTCCAAGGGTTTAGAGGTAAGAATATCATTAACTTTCTTATGGGGTGCCTTAACAATTTTACCTTCCTGACAAGAACCACAGACAATGTTAGGTATGGGTTTGATTTTAGGAACTCCTCTAACTATTTCCTGAGTGGTCAGTCTACTAAGATTTTCGTAATTTATATGACCCATTCTGTTATGCCATATCTCGTTGTCATCCATTCTGGCAAAATTACAGATTTCAGACTTATTCATGACAGTATAACAATTGTCAGGAGTCCTGAATCTTGTAATTATGCATTCACCTTTTTCATTTAAAATTTTGCAATTATTCTTTGAAAAGGTAACAGTATGATCTGAGTCACAAAATTGCGAGATACTAAGTATATTGGCCTTCAGACCTTTAACTAGAAGAACATCTTCAAGAATAGGAAGTTCATCTTCTTGGAGAGTTCCTTTGCCTATGATCTGGGCTGATACTCCATCACCAAATATGACTTTACCACCAGCAAAGCTGGTTTTATTTAAGAGTTTTGTATCATCCCCAGTCATGTGCTTAGAACATCCAGAATCTAAATACCAACCAGATGATGTGTGTTTAGCTTTTAAAGCAGTAACAACTATGTTACACTTCATCTGAGGTAATAAATCATCTCTTCTAACCCAAATTGCCCTAGTTTTTATTTTGGGCCCATTAGCTCTCAATTGATAAAATTTGCAAGCATTGGATTTTTTTTGAAAAATGTTTTGCGCATGATTTTGAATTTTGTGAAAGACTTGAGCATTTGGTTTAGGAAGATTTTTAGGCATCCTTCTAGGAAATGTTCTTTTAGGTTTGGTCTTTCTCTTCCTATAATTAGAGTTTTTGTCTGGTTATCTAGGAAGTACATAATTGTTGCGGCTCCTCCTAGAATAGTTAAAATTCTGATAGATATGAGGATTATAGACAGGTTTGACAAGTCTCCTAGCATAGCAACCATCAAAAGAGTGACCATATATGTTTCAGTAAGAGCAATAAAGATTACTCAAAATTGGGGTCTCCTTAGGAAAGTCTCTAAACAAAGGTTTTGAGGAATTTTGAGGTTGAACTCTATTCCTAGGTAGTACAGGTTTGAATGTATATTCACTCTTTCTAATGAAGGGGCATGCGTATTAAGACTTAGGTGAACTTTCATGTTTAGAGCAACTTGATTCCCCAATGTTAGAATTTTGATGTTTTGAATCAAACTCAGTTTTTAGGGAATGAAAATCTGGGCATGTTTCAATAGGTCTTTTACCTCCTGACACAAACTTGATAGGTTCAAAAGGTTTTGTTTGTGTCTTCAAATTGGGGCAAAACCCTATTCCAGTTTGATCATCAGAATTGGTTTTAGATTCAGCAAAAAATTCATCAAAACAGTTAGAATTATTTTTAAATTTAGTAAATTTTTTGAAAACAGTTGTTCTCTTTTCTTTGGTTTGTTCCAATTCTAACAATGTCCCTTTGTATTTTTTCTCAAGAGTTTCATTTATTTCAGTCAAATTTTTGAGTTTTTCATCAAACATTTTAATTTCACTTTCATGAGTTAAACATTGGGTGGTATACTCTTCAGCATTCAGTTTGACCATCAGGCTTAGGTCTTCCAACTTTTTGGTGAGATCTTTCACAATTTTTTCTAGTCTAGCGCTTTTCTTGAGAGTTTTAGCATAAAGTGTGTGAATGTCTGGGAGGTCTTCATTGTCTAAGTCACTAAGTGTAGTGTTTGAAGTGACCCCTAAGGCTTCATTCTTTGAACTCACACACCCATTGACATCGTCATTATCGCTTTCCCTTTGACTCACACACCCCGAAGAAGAGATAGCAATATTCTCAGTAATCAAAGCATCTAAACCAGAAACAACAATATTCAAAATATCAGACATAGAATTATTCGATTCATCCTCACTAACAAGCACAGGCATATCATCATTATATATAATCTTGGCAAAGAAAGACATGCAAGGATAAAAAACATTAGATTACTCAGATTCCTCATTTTCAGAGTCACTTGAATCATCCCATGTTTTGCAAATGTTGGCTCTAGTGTGTTTATTTTGAGTGTTCAAGTTAACTCTGCAGTCTTGTGCAATGTGCCCTAGTTTACCACATCTATAGCATTCAGTCTTCTTAAGGTCTCTGTTATGTTTAATGTGAGAGTCCTTGTGATTTTTGTCATGGCTTTTCTCATGAGGTCTGTGATTAGAGGGAGTTGGATAATTTGTCTTGCCTTGTTTATTTTCCATTTTGTTTCTAAACTTAATGATTTTCTTAAACTATTTTGACATTAAGGAAATCTGATTGTCTAAACTCTCTATATCGCATTCCTCATCAGAGTCATCATTGGAAGTATTAAACTCAGGCTTAATCAATTTAGAAGAAAATCTTAGATTGGAACTAGTCTGTTTCCTATGGGACTGGGTCAGTTGTTTCTTAAATTCCAGTTCCATTTCCACAGTTCTTAATTTACTACTGAGTAGTTCAGGAGTGAGATTAATATCACACATTTCCTCAATAGCATATCTTTTGTTATCAAATTTCTGTGGTAATGATCTCAGAATTTTAGATACAATTTATTGTCTATCATAAGTTATCCCATTAGCATGCAGTTTTGTCACAATATCAGTCAGGTTCACATAGAAGTCATCAAATGACTCAGTCTCATACATAATTAGGGAATTATACTGTTGAATGAGCATTTGAGTTTTAGCAGCCTTAACTCTAGTGTCACCTTCATGAGTAGTAACCAAACTGTCCCAAGCTTCCTTAGAAGTGGTACAAGATGAGATTCTTTTGAACTCATGTTCATTTATGGATATAAATATGGCATTCTTTCCTTTGTTATTATTTCGAGAAACTTGTTTCTCTTCTTGAGTGAACTCACTTAATGCTTTCTTAACCCTCTCATTACTTCCTTCAGTGGCTGGTTTTGTAGGAAAAGTGTAACCATTATCAATAATGTCCCAGACATCATCCCCCAGAGTTCCTTGAATGAAAGCAATCATTCTTACTTTCCAGTAAGAAAAATTGGTTCCATCAAAGATAGGAGGTCTGATCAAGTTACCAAATCTTTCATTTTTCTCGTCCATATTTGATTTTCAGAAAATAATTTCAGAAACACAGGATCTCTTTAAAAGAAGTTTACCAAGCTCTGATACCAATTGAAAATATGTTACTAAAGTCGTTTATTAAAAATAAACTATTTAAGTAACTCCGAGATGTTTTTTGAAGAAACTCTTTTCTTAAAAATCAAAAACTATTTGAACACAAGATGTGTTTAACAAAACAGTATGTATGAGATCTATTCAATATTTGACTAACAGGTTTATAAAACAGTTTAAACAAACTTTAAACTCAGCACAACCAAGAATGAGATGAGGAGATGTAGAAAGATTAAGTTCACAATTTTTTACGTGGTAAAACCTCACCAATTGAGGAAACATCCACGACTCCCTCTACGGAGTAAAATGAAAAATCCACTAAAACAAATTTATGAGATAAAAACTATATAACTAACATGCATACAACTCAAACCTAAATAAGTTTAGAAATATACCCTCTAGTGACCTTATAACTTCTCTGAAGTTCTGATTGTAGATGTTGTTCTCCCAGTTTGTTAACTTCTGATTTGTTCCAGCACTTTACGTCAACTCTTGTTCATAAGATCTTTTTACCAACACTTTTTGTGTTGTAGGGTGAAAGTGTTTGTGGAGGTGCTCTCTAACACATGCATGCACACACTCAGACTTATTAAGTACAAACAGTCCTAGCAAATTACATATAAGGCTATATGCAGTGATTTTTCTTTTTATCTCTTCTCACAAAACTTTGAAACTGTTTGACCTTTAAATCAATCCCAGAATCCATGGATATCTTGCTTAGAAGACAGTCAAGATCTTAATCAATCTCAGAGTTTTGAAAAGATTATCGAGATTAAAAACCTCCAAGTGCGATTCCAAACTAGGTCAAAGGTTTAGTTTTAAGAGAACTAGAATAAAAAAACATTTATTGTTGATTTCCAAGTTAAAAACAATTTTCAAAAAAGAATCAACAATATATTTCTCAAGATGAGAAATAAAACATGTAGATCTAAGTGTGATGTAACATGCAAAACATAGATCTGAAATTTCTATGAAGAAGAAAATAGATCTAAGTAAACAGTTTAAGTTGGGAACAAGATCTAACGAACAAGAGGTTACAGCAACACAATTAACTCTCAAAAACTCAAGAACACTCAGGGTAGTGTTTTGGATATGTAGGATTTTTTGTGGAGTGTTTGGTTTGAAAGAGGATTGACGAACAGGGGTTAGGGTTAAGTTTTCCAACTCTCTCTCTTTCTTTCTGGTTTATCTCTTCTCTCTACTCTCTTTTTTACTCTCAGGAAAGAACTGGCCAAAAGTCTTAGACGATTGAGAGGAGGGTCCCTTTTATAGGACGAAGAGAAGGATCAAGAAGCAGGTTCAAAAACAAGGGTCAGGATTGAGTCAAACCGGATTGACTTAAATCCAAGGGCTCACAGAAAGCGGTGATTAAAAGTCACCTGATTGGTTCAGGAGGGATACATAGGTATTACCAAAGAAAGCATGCAGGTCATTGATAAGGTTTGATCCAACGGTTGTAAAGATACGCGATTGTATACTCAGTAAAAAAACACAAAATGCACCAATCAGCAAGCAACAGGTGTTGATCAGTAAGGCGATATAAAATGCGCGTCTAAAAGTAATTACAAACACACCCTGAATTTTCTGCCGCTTTTAGTTTCTACCCAAACCAACTTTGAGCCAAAAAACCCATTAAACCATAATTATAGATTGAACCCACAAACTTTTAAAACCTAATTAAAAAAAACTTTATTAAAAAATGTTTATAAAATCCCAAAAAATATTTAAAAATCAAATTTAGGGATTTAAACATACTCAACATATATACACACATAAATATGCAATATGACATGTATATGATGCATTCTATTGTGTGTGAGTGTTGGTAATTTGGTCTTGATCACTACAAGATAAAAGAATGAAATAGCAATCCAATCTCTGAGGTTCTTTGGTTTCTAGGATTGACATAATTTTGTCTTAATTTCCAAACTAGATGAACTCTTATACAATATAGACTCAAGTGAGTCAAGAGTATAAGGGCTTCATTTATATCTCATTTTGATAATTGAATACGGTGTTCCTTGATGTCCTTCTTAGTTGGATAGTATGGTGTTTCATCATTTACTCAGATACTGCATTTAGATAAGTTTTTGAATTTTGTTGGAACATTCATTACAAACCCTCACGAGACACCACTCGTCCTGTAGGTCAACCTATAGGTTTAACAACTTGTTGCACATGTTAAGTGCAATCGCCAGTGCCTGAGAAAGTGGCACACTTTTATTTACTTTTCTCTATTTTCTCTCTTTTCTTGCTCGAGGACTAGCAATGTTCTGTTTGGGGGTGGTGTGATTAGCATCAAAAAGTGTCTATTTTATACCCCGAATAGATGCATTTTAGTCACTCGTTTTAATTAAAATTGGCCTTATGTCGTATTTTATTAGTTTTATGGTCAATCAGCAGTCGTAACATCAAGTAATCAAGTCAATTGCGACTCAATAGTGGTCAAAAGCGATAAATAAAGAAATTAAAAGCGCCGTGAAGTTCGAAGTCCCATTGAGATTACCCCAAAGAGTTTCGATGCCCCGAGCCTTTCCCCGAACCAAACCTAAGCCTAAACCAAGCCCAGACCACTCCCCGAGCCCGGTGTGTGTTGAGTTTGTGCCTTTTTAGATTTTCTTAGATTTTTATTTTTAGGATTTATTTTAGAATTATTCAGGAATTTTACAATTTATTTGCATATTTTTATGTTTTATTTTTATTAGTGTATTTTTATTTTTTATTTTTTGTTTTATATTATTAGGATTAGTTTTTAGGATTTCATTTACGTTAATTTTTTTAGATTTTACATTTTTTGGATTTTAGTTTTTCGTTTAATAGATTTTTATTTTTATTTCTTTTTTAGTTTCATTTTTTTTTATTAGAGTCTTTATTTTATTTTTAGAGTAGTATTTTATTTTTAGTTTTTTAGTTTTGCTAGTTTTATATTTTTTGTTTGAGTAGTGTTATTTTATTTAAGGGTACGAATTAAACATAGACATAACACTCACTTACACACCAATCACCTACACCAAACATACACACAAACACTTTCCCCTCACCCTCACCTAATTTTCTGCACCCTCATACATAAAACCACCCACACTTCATCTTCCTCACCACTCCTTATCTCTCCTCTCTCCTCTCTCCTCTCTCCTCCATTAACAACCAACACACCCTCTCCAATCCCAAACAAACACTCATCTCCTCTCTCTTACCACCATAAACCTAACTCAAAACTCACCTCTAAACCATTTTTGCCCACGGGTTCAACCCGAAAACTCATATAGCATTCTCAACCCTCACCCTGGGTTCACAAACTCAAATAAAAAAAAAGGAAATGCGACCCACCAGAGGCACACTCGAGCTACGTCGACACCCTTTTGACCTGCTACTCCCCTATCTCTGGACATCCACCTACCTCGGCCTATACTCGTAAACATTAAAAAACAAAACGTCATCCCCCAGCTCCGGCGAGCTACTAGTTGACCATAGCTCCAGACCCGTTCCGACCCATAACCCACAACCCTCTCTGTCAAACCCGACAGATATCCAACTCTTATCTAGACCCTGCGACCCAACCTACACCGATCAGCCTTATCAACTCTATGAAAATAGGAGTTGATTCATGTTTTAAAACCCATCTGCCACAAGACAAAAACCCACGAATAAATCTTTGGATTTGGCAAAACTTAAATCCCAACAAAATCTCCACATCCAAAACAAAGCTTCGTGGCTTATAAAAAAAGGCATCAGCTCATTATCAAAAGAAGAAGACTCTCAACAGAGAAAAAAAAACGAGAGACGCATAGAGAGAAAAAAGTGTGTATATTTTGTACAGCTTAGGGTCATGAAAAAAATTACAAAAAATACAAAAAAAAAATTAGTTTAGCTTTAGGATAATTTTTAGGTTTAGTTTCTACTCTTCTTTTTGTAATCAAGTGCTGAAAACTGTGAAGAAGTTGGACGCGTGTCAAGGCGCATTTCAGGACAAATTTGTGGAAAAATATTGTGTATTGTATTTCTACATTCTCTTTTCAATTTATTTCCTTATTGACATATTATTTATTGTTATTTATGCACACATGAGAATGTTTGGCTAAACACCTCGTTCAAGGGGTGGGATGCACTGCGAATAAATTTAATTTAATTAATCAATTTCATTAAATGCTATATTTCTCGGTAAATTAATTTTTAACTATCACCACTTAATTTACGTTACTAGAGTTAGTAAATTAATTGAAAAAAATAATGATTGAATTTAGGAATCGAACTAGAGATGGGTGTTTTAGATATTTTAATATTAATTTGGTATTGAAATTTGAGGATTGATATTGTTTTGATTAAATTGATCCTAGCAGGTAATTTTCTAAAAACAGTATAGTCCTAATTTTTCATCGTGTGACATTTTTAAATTAATTTTCTGATTTTTTTTATTAAATTTATAATTTTAATGAGAGTTGGATTATCCATTTAATATTATCTCGAAATATTTCAAATTAATAAATTGAGAAAATAAAATAATTAAAAATGCAGTGCAATCCTATCTCTTGATCTTCTCACATATTTCACACTCGGTTGTACACTTTTTTATTATTTAATAATTTCATAATTTTAGCATTAGTTAACTTTTCGCTTGAAAATGTTTAAAATATATATATATATATATATATATATATATATATATATATATATATATATATATATATATATATATATATATTCATTAAAAATTGAATTGCAAGTTTCACATCATTTGTTTCACCTTGAAAGTTGGATTAATATCCGTACTTACCGCAATACAAGTTGTTTTCGACAAGTTTTGTAGGTACTCAAGGGAATTTTGAGAGTGGCTTTGAAGACAACGACCATATACACAAAGAGCATCTCATTAGTGTATATAGGTGAGTGTGTGTGGTAGTGAACCTATACATGGATTAACTACAAGTGGTGTACAATATGTGAGCATATATACAAGTGTAGAGAGTGTGGTTGTGTGCCAGTGAAGCCTAATCATGGATATTCTATGTGGTGTGTGAATCATGTGAGTGTAAAGTGAAGCTAAATGCAATTGTGTGAAGTGTACATAGAGAGTACATACATGTGTGGAGTGTATATACATGTGTGGAGTGTACATACATGTGTGGAGAGTACATACATGTGTGAAGTGTACATAGAGAGTACATAAAGTGAGCGAAAAGTGATATATACATGAGAGAGAGAGAGAGAGAGAGAGAGAGAGAGAGAGAGAGAGAGAGAGAGAGAGAGAGGAGAATATGGAAAATACAGGTAGGTGCATCCGCACACATGCAGAAAAGAATAACTCCCATGAAAAAATAGAGTCTAGTCCTCTTATAGGAGTACCCAACGGAGTCTCCACTATGTCCATCCCGAGGTCATGGGGTTGGGGTCTCCATAGGTGGAACCCTCCTTCCTCCCCCTTTTTTCCATTTTCTGATGTGCAGGCGGGATTGCATCCTTCACACGGGACTTGGTCGACATCGATGTGGGGTGATATGTAGAGATATAGTCGCCACCCTTTTTTGCACAAAACAGGCAAACGAAATGTTGTCACCTCAAGAGAACGACATCAAAGACAATGCTGATGCTTGCGAAACCAAGTAGTTCAAGGGTTCAGGGACTAAGTTACAAAATGGGAAGGTGTTAGGCACATATCCCACCCTTTCGTTCTCTCATGGTCATGTGTTAATCTTCTCCTGTAGAATTCCATGATGTGTGTGCTTGTGGGCATAATATTATTGTAGGATGGAATCACTCGACTCGCGTCATGGCTAAAGATGGAGCAAGGTCATCCTTAGGAGTGTTTCCAAAATAATACTAATAAAAAGTATGACGTGGGTATTTGTTGATTAACAAATCATTATGGAAGAACGATTGCATATATCAAACAAGACACAAGCAAACAAGCATATAAAATATATATATCAGGAATATATAATGACAACTGTAGGTGGGAGGACTCGAGTCGAGGAATTCACCCAAGATGCCTATGTGGCCCGTGGGGCATCAAAGTCTACGTAGTTTAAAAATAATATGAGGTGTTATATGTGCGTGTAGAAAAAAGATGTTTTAGTGTGAGAAAGTGTGATGAGAAAATTCCCTTTTGGAATTTATGAGTGAACCCTATTTTTATTATTTTTGGGTTTTTTATGAAAATAAAGTATGTGAAAATACTAATAAAAAAATTTAGAATTAAGATGTGTGATGTGTGATGTAATGGAATAAGATACTAAAGTGAAAATTAAGTAACTAATGGAAAAATAAGAAAATTAAAAACAAAGACGAAGAAATGGACCTCCTTATGATGACTTGAAGTAGATATTCCATATAGATACGCTGCCCTTAAGGTGGAGTGATGGTGCCTTGAGGAGGTGGATGGTAATTTACTCAAAACAGTATGAAAATTATGGAAGGAATATGGGATATGAACTTTTTTGGAAAGAATATCCCTGAATTCAAGGGAATTCTCTCTAAATTGTTGATAGGGATGTTCAGGTGTGTTATAAGGTGTGAGGTTATGGACTATATTTATAGGTATAAGGGGGGTAAGGATCGACACGATCTTAGACCTCCCTATCGGCATAGAACCCCAGACACACTGTCGATAGGCAGGTCCTGGGGTTTCCATTCGGTAGTTTGAGGCAATATTTTTGGAAAAAACGATCCTAAAATGCACACCGTAAGTCAAAATCACGCACGAAGTGGATCGTTGGAAAGGGTATTCAGAGACCTTCACGAATCCATTAATCCATTCCTAGGTTTAGGATTTAACCAAGGTCAAAAAAGGCTCAGAAGAGCCCATTAGTCACTATACAGTAAATTTTTGAAGGAAAATGGATTGTTCGTCCGAACCATAAGTCTGAATCGCACACGGGATGGACCATTGGAAAGGGTATTCATAGACTTTCGAGGATTCATTAAGTCTCATTCAGTTCGAAGAGTTAACCTTGGTCAGATGAGGCCCAAAAGTATTTGGTGACCCTTCAAAGTAAAATGGGTCATTCGTCTATACCATAAGGATGATTTGAGCACAGAGTGGACCTTTCAAAAGGGCATTCAGATCCCTTCGAACATTTATTCAATCTAGTTCAGATAAAGAGCTAACAGGAGTTAAATGAAGCTCGGGAGCGCCCAGTGGTTTCCGAACCACTTTTCGATATAAAATGGATTGCTCATCTGAACCGTAAGTCCGATTCACACATGGGATAAGCCACTGGAAAGGGTATTTGGATACCTTCAAAGATTTATGGAAATTTTTCTTAGGCGAGGAAGCTTATTGGGGGTCAAAATGAGGTCCAGGAGCACCCGGTGTCCTCAATTTCAATTTTGATAATAAAATGGATCATTCTTCTGACTCGTAAGGCCGATTCATGCCAGGAGTGGACTGCTGGAAAGGGGATCGAAATCCCTTCAAATATTCTTTGATCTTTTGCACAGGTAAGGAAGTTAACCGGAGTTAAATGGGGCCCGAGAGTGCCTGGTGGCCTCTAGATTGGTACTCGGAGTACGATCTTGGGTTTGTGGTGAATGGGTGAGTGCTAGGAACCTAAGGATATGCTTAAGAGGGTCCTAGGATGGGGTGTCAACAGAAGTCTTCACAACTTTCCAAGTTTTAAAATTTTATAAGTTTTCATGGGTTGTTCCATCCAATAGTTGTTTATATATCCCATTTTGTTTCATGAAAGGAAAAATATCAATGTGTTCATGTGGTTTGTATCTACCACAAATCATTGGGAAAATGAACTTTGAAGAATCTTTTCTATACTAGTTTTTCTTTTTAACCTTTTTGTTTTAATTTGAATATGTCTTCATGGAAAGTATGGATAAGTTTAAAAACACATTAGTGAAGCCACACATCAAGTGTTGAGAATCTTTAGATTAATTCTGATGTGAGTAATATCTAAATCACGTAGAATTTGCTACTCTGAAGTCATGTGAGGACAATTAGGTGTATCAAGTCCTTCATTTAGTCTCCAATGTGTGTGATGATGAGGTGAAAATTTGTCATAAGCTCATTTGTTGTGATAAGACCAAATGTGCAACATCTATTCATGTTTCATGTGTATGTCAACTTGAGAGCTTTTGTGAAACTTTATCTTTTTATTCATTCTTAAAAAATAATTTTTCTCATTACAACACTTTATTTATCACTCTAACTAATGTCCTAAATTATTTTCAGATTTTAACTTTCAAGTTGTTTAGAATCAAGATGTAAATATATATTCATCATTTTCAGATTATTGATATTTTTCAAACATATGGTTATAGGTTGATATGTGATGAAGTTTTTAATGAATAATTTGATCAAACAAGTTTTTATTCTAAATGCTATTGTTATTGTTCAATTGAGATTAAAGTGTAGTATTTTCTAAAGGTTTAATGAATCTTAAGTTTTAGTTTTAGTAGCTAGGGAAAACAAATAGGAATTTGAAAACTAAAGCTACATGTTACCCATTGTGTGATTCCTTTGGATCCTTAGTAAATTTTCAAACCTTTGATGTTGCATCATCACTTGTCTTCTTTCTCTTTCATCGTGTGTGTCTCTTCTCTAAACATTCCATCTTTGTCTATTACCAGATCCTTCTTGCTTTACTTGTGTATTTATAGCATAATTTTTTTAGGAATTCTTCGTGTACCTATAAAATATGAAGGAACAAACATTCCCTTCTGGTATCCTTGGAGTTTTTGCGTCCTTGTTTGTTAATAAAGGAGTATAATAAAATCCTTTGTTTACTCCTGAAATTTTATTTTTTACCTTTTTGTAAACATTAAACATATGATTATTTTTACTCCATATGATTATTTTTACCATAATATGTGCAATGCTCATTAGATGAATGGAATTTACAATCAACATATGTGTGATCATTCTTTTTAATATATAATGCAAAAGTTATTCTTTTTTTATCTTTAAATGAGTGTGACATTTTTCAAAAGTATCGTTTCTACTTTTACAACAAGTGTGATTCACATCATGCTTGATGTTTCTAGGTTTTGTTACATTCCTTTTGTTCCTCTTTTTTCTTTTCAAACCCTAGTTCTTCTTTTTCTCCTATTTGTAAAAACTAATTTCAACCTATTCCTACTTTGATCAAATTTTTGCATAAGACTCTCTTAACATATCAACCTCTTTTCTTTTGTTGAGAATTTTTCTTGTGTAAAGAATGGATATATTATACTATATGAATATACAAAATCTAAATCTCTTGTTAAAATATTTTATTCTCAAGAATGAGTTTCTCATATTCATGGGTTGATTCCTCATTTAAAATGTAAAGATCTCTACTTTTTTTTTCTAAAGCGATGTGTTCATCAAATAACTTTTTATATCCACTCGTGTCTTGATCATATTTTTTTAATTCTTTCAGAGCATTCATAACCTCCTTTTTAGTGAAACCATTGAAATTTAAAGATTTAGTAGAATAAGATTTTACCTCATAAATTCTTTATTCTTATTGTGAGCATGACGGTTTTTTCATCTCTTCTTTGGATGAGGAATTTGGTGATTTATAAGTTATTTCTCACTACAAGAAAAACACTAGGCATCGCAAATATTTTAGGGACGGATTTTACCGTCCTAAATGTTAATTCATGGGCACTCTACATTTGGCATTAAGGACGGATTTTTTCGTCTCCAATGGTGTTCCCATGAAAACATTCCCGCTCCCGCGAGTAGTATTAGGGACGGATAAATCGTCTCTAATACTACTCAGATTTTGGCAACCCAATTAGGACGATAAAAATCGTCCCAAAAGGTAATTTCAATTAATGTAAAAATGGGTATTAGGGACGCTAAAAATCGTCCCAAAAGGTATTCCCAATTAATAAAAAATAGGTATTAGGGACGGTTTATAACCATCCCAATTGATAAATAAAAAATTATCATAAATAATTATATTATTATATGCTTTATGTTGTAATAATAAATGACGTCTAATTTCCATTATAAATCAAATCATAAACGCAATATATCAAGTGCATTCATTGAAACACGCATCCAATAATAATTTCTTGCATTAAACTACATTCAAGTCAAAATATTTAAATGAGTACAAAATCATACTAATTAATAAGATATACAATTGTCCAAAAAATACCATCCTTAAATTAAGATGATAAATATGGCTGTCATGCTTCAAAAACGTCTCTTAGTGTCACATATAGTAGACACACTAAAAAACATGTATCTTTAACTTCTTGTGCACGACCTACAATCAATAAATAATCATTTTATCAAAATAATATTATAGTAAAATAAAATACCCAAATATATTAGTTAATCTTATTGAGTTCTTTTTACAATTTTATAAAAAATTCGACAGAGTCTCCTTTGTTTATACATGAAAACCAACCTGTTTAATCAACACAAAAGCTCGCACGACCATAAAAAATTAAAAATAAGAATCTCGCATATCAACAATTCTTTACAATTTTTAAAAAAGTTCGACAAAGTCTCCTTTGTTTATACATGAAAACCAACCTGTTTAATTAACACAAAAGCCCGCACGGCCATAAAAAAATTAAAAATAAGAATCTCCCATATCAACAATTCTTTACAATTTAAAAAACATTGACAGAGTCTCCTTTGTTTATACATGATAATCAAATTGTTTAATCAACACAAAATCCCTCACACCCAGAAAAAAAATAATCTCTCATATCAACAACAATAATAAATAAACCATCTACCTGGCGCAACCCATTGCTTTGTTCATAATAATTCTTTATATTATTCATTTTCTTGAGGTTTAGGAAATTATGCATATGTGATAATAATTGATGGAGTGGTTGATTCTAGATCTCTTATCTCAACCTTTCATTCTTCTTTGTTAGTCATCGTGCTACTTAACTTGAAGCAACATGATCCAAATAAGAACATAAACTTATCATAGTTTCAATATTTAATAGATTTTTCTTTTCGATACTTAATCTATTCAAAAGGCATGATTTCTTATCAACAATTATTTTCCAATCATAATAGTAAAGTGATAAGATAATATAAGTATATTTAGCTCTCCAATGCTTAAAATAATCATTGAAAACAGGGGCAGGTCATTTCTTTCCAAAGTATTTATGGGAGTTTTGCCATTGTTTTTCTGATCTTTATAGTCAAAATAAATTTTTTAAAAGAAATATTAGTGAGCTAACCTATGATAACAATCGTTGGATCGTAAATATACCCAATGGGGGTGGGGAGAAATTGGTTATTTTTAAAATTAATGCCAATTTGAAATTTTCTTAACTTTCTTTAACGATTCATTGCGATATGATAAATCAAGTCTAGTATAAGAAATTAATCAACAACAAGAATAAGTAGTATGCCTACACCCACGCTCGAGACGATACTCGAGAAAATTCATTATCTCCAGTTCACTAAGGCGAAACCAAAATCTCACAAGGAATTATAACACCATGAAAATAGTTACCAATAATGGAACTATATCCGTCCTTACCCAAGTGGTACACACAAGAGCCCAAAGTCTTATTTCGCCTTGAATTCATGCAACTATGGAAGTACAGACCATTAAATTACAATGAATTTCAACCATAAGTAACAATATAAGAAGTTAAACTAAAATGTACAGAAAAATTTCTTTACTAAGAGTAAATATCAAATGGATTTACTTTCTCTTTCTAGTAATGTAAATAAAGATGTAATCACAAGTGTAATGCTCAAATGTTTTTTAGTTTGGATCTTTAGCACAAGTGGGTAGGGGTTTAGAACTTTTTTTTAGAATAATTTTAGTAAGAAACAATGGATCAAATGGGTTTTGGTATGATCTTTGCTTTAATAGAATTTTAGGGCTTTAAAACTCATACCTTGGAATTGGATCTTGATTTCTCTCTCCCTATAGAAATCAAAGAGTTTTCTTTTAGTTCTGAAAATAAAAGGTATTTTGATATTGGATATTGGTTGAAAAATGCTTTGGTGTTGAAACTTTACTCGAATGGATTTTGAGTTTTGAAGCTTTTCTACAACGGAGATTTTTGGGTCTAAATCTCATACCTTTGGAAGTTAAATAAGTTTATCTTTCTAGAAAGCTTAAGTATGAGTGACACAATCTATAGGATGGAACTTTGATCTATGAAATATATTGTATAAAGATTTTTTGTTTTAAGAAGGATCCCAAAGTGTCTTTTTAGTGTATTGTTTAGAAACTAGTCGTTAGAGGGTAGTTTAGTAAGCTTAGGAGCATTGGGAATTCAAATTTTGAAAATTAGTTGTTTGATTTTTGGTCACCTAGACACTTTGGGTTGAATTAAAGTCATAGACCCACTTTTTAAATTCACCAAAAAACTTATCTTTGAAATCCAACTTTCAGACATAAAATCTTAGGAAGTTTAAATCGACCCAATGTTACTCTAAGTTGAATTCAATTAAATGACTTGATTATTAAGGATATTTTTTATTTATTTAGAGTTTGTGTAAGTTTTAAGAATTTAAAAAATTACTCAAGTTCTTCTACACTATTATAAACATTCCATAATCATTCAAAGCTCTAGGAGGGTCTTTTGGTACTTGGAGGACTTGCTTGGATTGCATTATCACACTTGATCATATATATATTCTTCGTATGATTCCCTTGAGGTTATTCTTTTCTTAATTTCTATAACCTAGGAGATAGGTCTCATCATATTTTGTGTGCATCTTTTCAGCTAAAGAACATTAGAGGGAAAATATTGAAGTGATGTCATATATCAATTGGATTGTTGTCATACAAAATTTTTATACTTGAAACGAATTTTATTTTCACATCTTTAATATGCCTTTCTATTTTAAGTTTTTCTAAGTGTTGGTACATGTATGGTTTGATGATCATGGGTGAACTTCCTACCTTGAGTACTATGTGGTGATCGTAATAGCTCTCAGATGTCAAGGCTTATTGTTCAGCAAATACTTCCTTGAATTTAGCCAATACATATTCAATGTTTGTGCGTGTCTTCCTTTGTCCAGTGGATGCTTGGATTGAAAAAAATTGATATAATATGGTCTCAGGGTGTTTCTCGTAGTATGTTTACATAACATTATAGCTTATGTTAGGTTATGTTTTGATCATATTTCTTGAATCTTAGCCATTGGTTCTCTAAAAAAATATTAAGCGTACTTATACACATTAACGATTTTACCCTAAGCCTTACATCACAACCCCCCAATGACAGTAATTTCATATCAGTCTTAAACATATCCCCTTGAATTTTGCACATCGCTTCAGGATAATAAGCACAACTATAGCATATAGAATTGTTTACCCTACAAATATGTCCAAATGAGTAGGGTTAATCACAATATTAACGCAAAACTCTTCTCCTCCTTTCTTGCTTTTATCCTTTGGATAATATTTGGGTAAGGCCACTTTTAGTAGTTTTGGAATGAAAGGTTATCAAATATGGGTTTAAGTCTGAAAACATTTGTGGGAGGTTTGACAAGAATGGAACTAGAGTCTTGTTCGTTTAATTGGGGTGGGTTTCGGTGTGAATAAGTTGAAAACTGGGTATAGTAGTGTGAGAAATGAGAAGTGTGTTTTATGGATAATATTTGTCATTGTAGGGAAGATTCATGGATTTTAGCTAATTATAGGGAACGAGTCAAGGTGTAAGGGTTAAATAGTAACACAGTACATCTAATATCCTTATTCAATCCACTCACAAAAGGGATACAAGAGATTACTTTATCAATCCCCCAATATTTTCTCAGACTAATGGTTTCATTTGGAATATTTATATGACATATTTACCCCCTTTCTTTGGCATTAGCGGTGGTGATATGTCCTTTTTCTTCTTCTCATAGTTAATGTGTTATGCTAATGAATTGCTAATTCAATCAACGTGAACAATTCAGAAAGAGAAAGGAAGAAGAATTAACAACAATAAAAAGAAAAGAGAGAGAATAAATTTGTTTTCTCGTTTTTCGTATCAAACAATGTTGCCCCCATACATTGTTTTAGACGAATCAATAATCAATTCAACATGTGGCCATCTATTAACTACTTCTCACTTTCTCGTTGCAACCCGAACTAACTAACTAACTAACTACTCATTTTCCAACTAGCAACTAATAACTAACAATTCCATCTCAACATAACATGGTTTTGGGAGTTTATGTGGCCATAACAGTGGTGATGTTGTGTCATTTCTGGAACAACATTCTCTCCCTCAAAAGAAAAAATGTTGACTTGTTTTTCTCATTCTTCCTCTTCATTTAGTTTGTCTTAATTTTTCTTTTATATTAATTGAAGTATAGTTATATACAAGAAAAAAATGGAAGGTCTTTGTAAGTTGGGTTTGACTAGGGAAACTTTTGAGGCTAATGTGATGGGATGGATTAAGGAAGATTAATACTTGGAAGGTGCATGGGATGGATAAGGACACAATATAAAACCATTTTTAAAATACCATATTATTAATTATTTATACATTAATGATTAAATTTTCTCATACAATTGTTCTTAATAAAAGGATCTTAGATCTTCATGATAATCACATATAATCTATTAAGCAGAACCTAAAATGGTATTAAAATAACATACCTCCATCATGTCACAACTAGAAAGATTGATGGAGCAGTTAACCTTAACGATGTCCGATCAAACAAAATTTTAGAACATGGCTTCATCTTGTATATGGAAAGAGCATACTCCAAATTCAACGTATTCCAATGGTTAGATCTTCCTATAGGGTCAAAATACTTTTTTGAAATTTACTCTCCTTGAGAATTTAGATTTTTGTCCCTTTACTATAATTTCATGGTGTTATCTTTTTTGAGTACCTGAATGATGAAAATTAGTCACTTATTTATAGGTAGTGACAGGACATAAATCTTTAACAATCACTCAATATCAACCATCCATCAAGGTAGATGACCAAGATTCCTTTTGACTATTGGTATTTGGAGTACCCTTTAATTAACCAAAGTGACTCTTAGTATTAATATAATCATGGAGCACATAATGGAGAAATAATTCTGATAGTCTCCCACTTGATCCATAATTATCTTAAAGTGTGCGATAATTTTTTAGTCATCCTTAAATGGTTTTCCATAAACACCTTAATCAAATAACTCATTAATGTGCGTCATGGCACTCAAATACTAATTCAATAGCATGATCTCTTCCATGTACCACAATATTAACAACTCATTCAATAATGGTCCAATAATATCTTTATAAAAGACTATTTATGTCACATTATTTCACGCACATGCATGTGTACAGTAACGATAGATATAAATGGTTCTAAAACATTGTATGATATCAAATGGTAGCGTCAAAATAAGCACTAAAAAATCCACCACATCGAGATTCTATCAGTTATACTTAAGACTCGTATCTTAAGCATGCTTCATTAATGTTTTTCATGATAGCCCAATCATGTGTATTTTTCATGTTAACACTCGTACAAATGTGTTAAATGACACTTGTTTTAGAATTTCTTCTTTAAAAGGTATTTACATAATGTGCTTAGTTACTCACATAATATCTAATGTATCTTAATAAAGAAGATTGCAACGATAGTATCATAATATTACAATGGCTTGACAATATTTTGGACAACTCCAAGTCTTGAAACTTAAGTTACGTTGCCATAATCAATATGTTGTAGAATCAAAACATGTTATATATTCAGATTTTCATAATAGTCAATCGATTTTGTTGCACTCCTTCATCATATTGGTTGTTAAACCAAAATAAATATAACTAGATAACAGTGAACTTCATACTTTCCATAAAACCAGTAAATCTGAGTTGTAATAATTGATCTTCCGAAAAATGAAAAGTCAACTTAAATATGAGCATATAATAGTTTAGTATCTCATAACTTTATCCATTACATATTGAAAATTGATGTAATATTTTGTTTCTCTACTTTACATTAAATTCAATATATAAACTTACTCCCACTGAACATAAGGTGTATAAATTAAATATACAACGTTTATAAAACATAATGGTACTATTTCTAAAAATACCATAAGTGGAAACATTACTTAAGTTTATACAATCATCTTTTCATAACATGAGTAAAATATCGTAAGCATAATAATTTTCAAATACCCTAATTATAACTCTCAATAGTAATGAGTTACTAATTTCATAAGAAATTCACATCCTTTGAAAAATGAGGAGGTTCACTTATAACCTTTTCCAGATTACACATAAAATATTTTACTACAATGTAACTTTATTCATTTAATTACAATTAGCGATGTATTTGGTCTTGATGACCCCTTTATACCCGACTTAAATGTAATTCAATGAGATCCTTAACTTAATTTTAGTCCATTAAGTTTACTTTTTATAATTCGTGATAACAAAACAAAATGTTTATTTATGCTTATGCCGAATTCATATTCATGTAGATATACCACATAATCATTTAGAATAGTGAACTTTATTTCGGATCTTCTTAATATTATTCCCTATGATTTTATCTACATTGTCTCATGGTGATAATACCATGATTTATTAGTTGATCATTTATTTGTTCTTTATTGTCTAACCAATCCAACAACTAAAAGAACAAGTATTGAAGATAGTTATCGATAATGGGATAAGTAGCCTCCCTTACCATATTCATGATTTGCTACTCCCACTAATTTCACCATTCATAATGAATTTGACATTTGGTGTTCTATAATGCAATAAGTACATATCACTGACAAGTATATGATCTATGTAGGTCCATTTTAAGGATGTTTCTCAAAATCTCCCACTTGGGCTACATAGGTCATCCTAATATTATACATCATAATACCTTAAGGACATAACTTGAGTATCAGTATTTATAAGAGATATTACCAAAATCTTATCCATAAAAATTATCAAAGGGAGAATTTGGTAAAAGATTAAAGAGTTTCATCAATAATACTACGATTATAATGCAGGATCAAAACAATCTTTAAAAGAAATATATCTAAACTTTATGTTATATAAAGCATCAAAGGAATACCATAACCTTTGAGAATTTTTGGGTGCGCGGGGTGTTACGGATGGTATCAGAGTTTAGGTATACGACAACCCTTGGGTCTTGGGTTTTTGGTCTAGCATGTGGATTAAATATGTTTTCTTTGGAGATAGAGAATTTTAAGGACGTGTCAGGCATCGTGGTGAGGATGTTTAGAATGGATCGAGGACTTTAGCGTTGTGGTTGTTGGAAGATAAAATCGAGTAGCATTTTATTTCGAGCATTATATTTCGTCAAATTTCGAGGACGAAATTCCTTGTTAGTGGGGAAGTATGTAACAACCCGGATTTTTTAAAAAGGGAATTTTTAAATTAATTCTGGAAACCGGACAATTTTTTTTATTTAATAATTAAATATGTTGAGTTTTATATTTGAAAATTGGATTTTTGATCGGATTGTAATCGAAATAAAAATCGGAGTCATAATGAGATTTTAAAATAAAAATAAAACTGAAATAACCTTTGTCATAGATTTGGGCCGTGACTAATGAGAAATCTATTTTTTAGTTAAATAAAATTAAACTAACGGAAATGGCAGTGGTTTCATATCTGCTATGAATCGATCGACTCAGGGAATCGATCGGTCGACGAGCTCAGATTTAAGGTGGTTCATCTAGATTTTTGAAGAGTTTGGTTTTTTTATAAATTCCTTATCTTTTCCCTAATAAATATAGGTCATGGGTGGACCTTTTAAATCTAATTTTTATCACCTTAAAAATGCAGAGACCCTTTTTATTTCCTCTCCACCTTTATACAAACCCTATCCCCTATTTTATTTAATGTTCAACCATAGATTTGGAGGCCTATTTGGGGTTATCTCGTGTTGGGGCTAGAACGTGATGTGATTATTTTCATGAGAGGAACGTGATGGTGAGATCAGATTTTGAAGCTGAATTTATGTGATGATTCATGTCATAATTTTGAGGTACGGGACTTACACAATATGCTCCTAAATTCTCTCGTGAGTATTCTGTTTGTTTTATGTGCCAATTGCACTCATGATTGAATTGTGATATTCATTTCAAATCTGAAATAACTATTGAAATCTATAATATTGTGATATATTATATTGTGATTTAAGCATCATGTCATGAGATTTTAATATGGCACAGAGAATGGGCACCCGCCAATACTCCCACAAATCGATATAAGGCTTTGAGATGCCTAGGGGAGGTGAGACGAGGCTTGGTGACCCATTGATGTGTTGTTGAGAAATTAATATTGATATAATGGTTGAGTTATTTGATTTGTATAAGCGGGTTGTATTGTTTCGATTTATTCATCGTGCTAATTTTTTTTGGATCATCTATTCCTGTCATATTGTGTACTTCCACGTATTTTCTTTTAGTGGCAGGTTAGCATGGATTGGGACTCTATGGGCTATTTTGGAGAATTAGTTTAGAGCATGGATTGGAAGATTTATTTTTGATGTATAAATTGGTGGTGTAATTATAGTTGGAGAATTTTGTATTTTTGGAGAAACATTATTGTAATCATTATTGTGGAAATAAAAGGATTGTGGACTTGTTGTATTTTAATTGTGGGAATTTAGATGCTTTATACTCATTATTAATGAATTTAGTTTAGTTTTTACTATAGTAGCATGTCGCGTGTCTCTTTTCGTGCGTGCAGGGTGTTACACGTTATACATGTTTAGGTTTCATAAACTTAATTGGTCATATCATAATGAAAGAAATAATGACATCGACATTTGATGACCATTATTACCTTCCTAAAATATATATCACCACTTAAATTTTGCTCAATAATTGTAATTAGACCTGTAGGGTACCGAGTCACAATAATTAAATAAACTATAATATGTATGCAATATCATAAACCCTAGCATTTAATATTATACATGGACCGATAGACTACCAAAATATGCATGATATGAACGTGTGAGTCAAATATTTATCTGTTATGGATTGGAGTATAATAACGAACACCAATCCTTACATTATATAAATATTAGAGATAAGCGTACATGTGTAAAATACCCATAATACATGAATACATTATATAATTACCTATTTCTTAATTTGAAATTCACGAAAAACTAGACATAATGTGAAAATTAAATAGACATGGATTTTGCATGAGATATTACATGAATAAAATGAATCATTTACTTTCACTTCATCACTTATGTATGAGTAGCAAATCATAAATATTTACCCAAATCGTTAATGGTCATACTAATGCACAATACAGTTATAACATTAAGTTGTTGGTATTTTATTAAAAACACCTTAAGTTGGTAACATTCTAAATGATTGCAGAAATCAAAGATATTTGTATTTGACGCCCAATAATTTCTTAAATTACTGTTTCCCATTGGTATTCAATTAATCATCACTACCATACTTGTGGCATCTATGTTTGATGTCCATCAACATTAATTATGATTAAGTAAATGAACATACAACAACAATTCAACATTAAAAAAAATAGCCTAATGTCCATAATTTTAGATCATAGCATGTATTTGGCATCTAATCTAAACTAAACATGAACATAATAATTTAATATCCATATATATGAACTATATACTATGTTTATCATCTAATTCAACTTAAAAGGAATATTAATATCCGATCGAAATACAGTATCTAGTAGCCATGCATATGAATCGTAGTACATGGTTGACACTTAATTCAATTTAACATGAATACTAGCATTCGAACGAAATCATAAATCTAGTATCCTCACATGTGAATTGTAGCATGTGTTTGACATTTAATTCAACTTAATGAGAGTGCTATCATTACAGTAAACAGTAATTTTCATATTCAACTACCTGAATTCTTGGCCCGTATTTGGCTCGAGACTCAATAAAACATGAATATTAATGAAATAATATTCGACAATATGAATCGTTGTCATGTGCTTAGCACGAGACTCATCAAAATATAAATATTAATAAAAAAAATAATATTCAACAATATGAATCATTGGCCTGTGTTTGGCACAAAACTCATCAATATATGAATATTAATAATAACACTATATTCAAGTATAAGAATCATTGGCATGTGTTTCACATGAGACTTATCAAAATATGAATATTAAAAATAACACAAGTCTAATACCATACCATATGAAATATGTGGCACGTGTTTGGCACGAATACTCAATTTAAATAGGGTCATTTGAACAAAATTTTATAACAGCTCTAGATAAAATATACATGAAATATGGGATAACTTAAATTTTGCCAAAAATGAAAAAAATGAGTTAGTATCATAAAACTGTAGCAAATTACTCCAGAATCCCAAAACATTTGACGGAATTCAAAAATAATTTTCCTGGAATGAGATAATGTTGTAAACATTATTTACGTAAAAATCAATGCCCCAAAAAATACTACCCTAAAAACTTAATTGATAATTAAGGTCCAAATATTGATGGATTAACGATAATATAATATCTATATGTGATAACCTGCCTACTAAAATAAGAGGTGTCCAGCCCGATACTCCAATAATCACAGGAATCATAGATGGACCATTCTTAGCATCACTCTCGTTAAAATAATAGTACGAGATAACCACCAATTATTTTAGAAAACGGACTGTCAAATGAAATTTTGTAAGTTACAAGAAAAAACGCTTAGACAATCCAGTTTGCAAAGAAGGTGGATACCAAAAATCAACGGGTAAAAGAATGACAATCATACATAAAGCAAAAATCGAATAAGTTGTCGGTTAACGGACTAATACAAACAGGTTACATCGAGTATTACAATTTAAATATCACATTATAATAAACGAGCACAAAGCATGGGCAACACGCCCGAATAAATAACTGAAAATGGCTAGAGTACAAGAGATAGAAGCGTCTATAACAAATATCCTACAACATTCACAAAATGCTATAGCTCCAGGACAACTAGAATGGAGAGGTTAATACGGGCGTCCTTGCGGAGGAGCACCTGAACTACCAAAGAGTTGCATGCAAAACAAAGAGATATAGACGGTTCAGGGCCCGGTTTAATATGATTACCATGTGACTAAAATGCATGACAGTTATGAACGTAACTTTCTCTCGCAATTAATATGAAATTCTCACCTCTCAATCTAAAAGCACAACCTAGTGCAATATCAATGAAAATGCTCAATATTCATGCAAGCATGGGAGAACTCATCTACATTTACTCAAGGAGACATCATTTCTATTTTTCACAATCTAAAGACACAATTCCTTTTCTCTTTAGGAAATATATATATGGAAATTCATTTTACAAAATGTTTACCAATTCAATTTTATCTCATAACTTTCGATTTCCCTTCTTCTATCCAGAAAATGTATTTAAAGCAAATTTTATTATCAAAAAATTCTTTTTTCATATCATTACTTCCCATTTCCCTTCTTCTATCCATGAAATGTATTTAAAGCGACTTTATTATCATAAAATGATTTAACATCAATAATGTCCCACATTATTAAGAATAGTTATATTTCATATCATATAACGTTTCTAAGACCGCCCGTCCGGGTTTCCCCACTGTGCGCTCCCCTAAATGGCTATCATCTTCCAGGGCCTATCAAATAAGACAACCTCGGATCCTACAGTGCGAGACGTCGGAAAGCGTCCATATACCAGCGAGTGAGTCATAACCACACCCGGAATTACCCCACATCGCTAAATAAACAGATAATATCAGGTCATATGGCCGATGACTTGTAACACCCCGCCTAATTAAATACCGGGTGGCCAGTCCCATACTAAATTAAAACATAATATACAGTTGGCTCATTCTTAGCATCACTGTCGAAAACATTACAACTCACCCAATAACCAATTAAGCTGGTGTTAAAAACTTTCCAAATTTTAATTCAACAAAATCCATTTTTAGTTTACAAATAACACAACACATATTATTCTACAGCACTGATAACTGAACAGATAACACAAAACAATTTAAATGTAATTGGAATAAACATTCCCACATAATTATCCAATACAATAATCCCAACAATAGATGAATGTATTAAAATGACATGAGTACAAAACTATTTGACTCCGATAAAAAAGATATATCTGAACTCCTTTGGGCGACATGCCCTAACTAAAAGAACAATGTGAATCAAATGAAGATAGGCGTCTAAGCAATACTCCATAGCTCCATAGCTTGTCATAATCTTCTAAGGTTGGCGTCCCTGTTGCTGGACACCTAATATAGAAGGTACAATAGAAAAGAGAATATGCAAGGAAACATGTCAGAGCCCGATTGTGAAAATGATTTTGAAAACAGCAAGTATTTAACAAGTGAAATAAAGGATTTATTATGTACATGTTAGTATCCAACTCTCACTTGCTATTCTCACCTCTCATCTAGAGTGCACACTTAACATTTCCTATTAACCTCCTAGTTAATGGTTCCTCTTCACTAGTTCCATATTGTGTTTCTATCCCATATCATAACCCCGTATGTCTTATACCATACGTCATATAATTATTCATATACAATTCTCATTAACATGAATTATTTCTCATTAATATGAATTAAGGTTTTCAAATCTATAAGAGTAAACATTCATTAACTTAATTCAATTCTTTTCTTAATTCACCGTCATCTACAATTATCACACAGTAGATTAATCAAACCACTCTATATACATTTATTTAATTCATTATATATATACATATATAATACGGCACCCCGAGTCACAGCTGTAGTGCAATGCATTACTCTACTATCATGTCCCAATATCGCTGGTCGCCGAATAGGAGACTAAAGGTTCGGTAAGGATTTCTGGAACCAATAACATCAACATACAAATTGGAGGCGAACATAGTTCTCGTATCCATGGGTCACGAACATACCTACGTTCCCACAGTCAGCATACTTATCAACTCCCCGATAAGTCTTTCATAGACCTATGTTCTCGACCAACAAATTAAAGATCCCATTGATTCATCAGGATATGACTGCCCTCACGCGTAAACCTCCCGTCGATAGTAAGTAAGCTAGCTATGTCATACACCCAAATCATTTATCAATCAAATAGGAATTATTATCTACCTATAGATATAATATCAACAAGGTAATCACACTACCCTAAGATAATTGCCGTACGTAGCATTATATCTCTTTAACTCCTACGTATTATAATATTATGCCTTTACTTCTTTAATATAATTATCCCCGAGCCTCACTCATTACTCAAGGTTCAAATAGGTTTTCCTCAATATATTTATTCAGTAAGAAATCACTAATATCCTACTGGTACATCTCATCTTATCTCCCGAATGGCTACGAGTTAAACTCTCGCTTAATTAAGGTTAAAACTGATAGTTTCAAATCTCTTATAAACACATCTTCTATTGCCTAGGATTAAACCCCCTTGTAAACCTAAGGATGCCCAAGTGTTATATTCAATCTCCCCTACTAGACCTATCCTTAATCTTCATGCAAACAAATTAGAATCCAACACATGAATCCAGCAACCGAAATTTCTTCCAAATTAATTAACATAAGTCTAATCAATTAAATCCCAATCAAATTAATTCGATTCTTAACTAGGGCTTATTGAACCTCCCTAAGTCCCATTATATCCAATTAATAATCACCAAAGATTTAGAAAAGGTTTGGGACAAGAACAGGAATTAAAAGAAACAACTTCACAAATTATGGGGAAGTCGATCAATCGAAGGCAGGGGGTCGATCGATCAATCTCCCAGATAACATACCAGTTTTCTACATTTCTTCTACTACGGATTTCATCACTTTTTATCATTCAAACCTTTATATTAACAACCCAAATTCCTTATAAACCTTACTACATGATATTGCAACATATTTGAATGGTTTCTAATGCTCTAAACATCCTAGAATCATGAAGAGTTTGAATTAAAAACATATATTTATCCTATTTTTCAAGAAAATTATATACATGATATCTTCAAGAACACACCATTAATTCTCATAATTTCTTCAACAGATTTATGATTATTTCGTGGATTACAATCTACCTACAAATTGGGTTTGATTCCTATATATTTTCATATTCCAGAAATCCATTAACAACTCCATCATTATCTTCCAAACATAAAAAATCTCATCTTTTTATAACTATCCTAACATGGAAAATATACAAACTTAAATTGTAATCATCAAATACTTGCCTCTAATGAAGGTCTGATCCTTTGGGGTTGTATATCACAGGTGGTTCTCCCCTTCTCCGGCCAACTTCTGGTGGTGGTTGGTGGTGGTGACCTTTGGCCTTTGGTTCTCCTCCTTCCCAAGTAAACTTCTCTTATTCCAAGCAACCTTTCACTCTCTCTAAGAAGATGACCTCTCAATATTGTGTAGAAGAGATGAATGAACCCACATACAACTAAACTCCAAATACTTATTATAGACACCTCATTCTGTTACCCCCTAACTCTCCTTAGGTCCCTAGTACCTCCACTTATCACTGTAAACCCTGGTCACGTCCTGAGTACTGACCTAGTACCTCCACTCAGTTTGACCCAAAAGTCAAACTCTTCATCTCGACCGAGAATCAATGAATATTCGAAGGACACTGATTACCCTTTCCAATGGTCCACCCTGCGCGCGATTCCGACTTACCATGCGGACGAATGATCCGTTTGCGTCCAAAACCCGACCTAGAGGCCATCGGGCGCTTCTAGGCTCTGTTTGAACTAAGTCAACTCTTTAGATCGACCGAGGCTAAACTAATATTCGAAGGGCACAGAATACCCTTCTAATGGTCCATCCCGTGCGCGATTCTGACTTACCATACGGACGAACGATCCGTTTGACTCTGAGAGGTCACCGAATGCTTCTCGGGCCCGGTTGACCAAAGTCAGCTCCCCAAACTGGGCCAAACTCTTTGGAATGTCGAATTAAACCTCCTAAGCTTTCTAATGGTCCATCCCATGCATGATTCGGACCTACCATGCGGACGAATGATCCATTTGCATCCGAACGATTCCCCGTCCAACGGACCGATAAATGCTTTCGAGACATATTTGACCCAAAGTAAACTCCCAAACTCGAGAACGGTCCAAAGGACTTTTGAAGGTCTCTAAAATACCTTTCCAACAGTATGCCCCGTGTGTGATTCTAACCAACGGTTTGCCCTCGGCGACCAATTTTTCGAAAAATCCTGAAATACACTGCTAAACGGCAGGTCCCAGAACCTACCTATCGGCACCTTCCCGCCGACAGGAAGGAAGGGCTCTAAGCTGATCGGCAGTCCCCAGGGGATACAAAAGGAGGCCTTGGCCTCATTTTCAAAAAGATCTAGAGATTAGAAGCAAATCACTCTCAACGAACCCCAGAAACCTCTCTCGAAGGCAGCGTGATTTCAACTTCCAAATCCCTTTTTCACTTCCATTTTTCATCATCCCTTTCATCAAACTTGATGAATTAACCATTCTCCATCATCATCCAAGCACAAGTGTTGCTTCTCAATATTTAAGATCAAGCTCAAAGTCTCCAAGAAGGTCCATCTCTCTCACCTTTCTCTTCAAATCTTCTTAAATTTGCAATAACTTGTTTTATTACTTAAGCACTTTTATCATCTTAGTTCACATATCCTAACATACTTTTTATCTAGTAGTATTGCACATCTCCTATTTTCATATAAATAAAAACCCAAAAAACAAGAAAAAGAGGGTTTGGTCATAAATTCCAAGTAGGGATTCTCACACCTTTTCCACAATTTTCTCACAACTAAAATACTTTTTCTACACACACACACACACACACTTACAAATAAGAGATTTATCCATTTGGATTTATGGGTTAAACCCCACCCCTCATTTGTATGCGAACTACGTGGACTTTGATGCCTTTATAGGCTACGTAGGCGTCTCGGGATAAAACTCGAAACTCGAGTCCTTTTCTCACTTTTTCTCTTATTTTCTATCTTCTCTTTATCTCATTTTCCATTATATTCTATATACTTGTTATTAGTAACGTATTATTCCATATGCGTTATCGTTCCTTTATAACGGTCAACGTAGGAGTAATCACGTAAATCTTATTTTCTAAACTAATCTCACAGTCCTACGGATGACTCGCTTTGTCTTTTCCATGATACAAGTCGAGGATTCCTACGTCCATTCTATATATACACATGCACACATATCACGGGGGGAAACATAAAGGAAAATAACAAATATCCATGAGAAACCGAAAGGGCGGAATGGGTGCCTAACACCTTCCCATTTCGTAACTAAGCCTCCGAACCCTTCTCGAATCATTTCGTTTCGCACGCACTAGTATGTCTTTGGATGCCATCCTTCAGGGTGGCTCCCCCTTTTCTTTTGTATGTTTTGAGTAAAATAGAGTGGCGACTCTAAATCTCTCTACATCTTCACACCTCACAAATCGACGCCGGCCGAAGCGCTCTCCCGAGAGGGGACGCGCGGGACCCGAAGGATCCCTTCCTCCCTTCGCGGCGGGGATCGGGGATGGCCACAGTGGCGACTCCGCTGGGGAGATTTTTTATTATATTTTGAGGGCTTGATTCTATTTACATGGGTGCTATATTTGTTTATATTCCCCCCCCCCCCATATCTGCCTATCCCCCTTTCTCACATGTACATCCCATGCCTATGCTTATATTCACACACTTGTAGAAAATTCTCCATGTAAACTTCACACCACGTGCACCTAGGATCACTTGTATATCCCCATGTTGCACGCATCACCCATCCATGCTTGGTGTACCTTTTGGGGTACTTGTACATTGGCTCCCAATTTGGCATAATCAAGAAAGGCATTATCATCATAAGATACTAATAAGAGAATCATGCATGATTCACACGATATCACCAAAGAGCATTGATATTTACCAAATTTTACCTAGTAACTGGAGGGTCACTTCGTGATGGGCGCTGGTCCGGCAGGTCGCAGTTAGCCTAAGCGACATGACTCTCACCTTCCATTGGCCAAGTACCTTCGAATTATATCGAATGGTTCCCCCGCATCGTACCGCTTGACCGAAGTCATTACGGGAGGTATATCGCAGGGAATTCGTTCACGTACGCCGAGTATATCGAATTTGCTCTCACACGTACCGTCCCCACGAGGTATATGGTGAGGCAATTCACGTACACTCAGGTATATCAAATGGCTTGTCCACACGTACCGATTGCCCGCAAGAGCAAGACGTATATCGTGGAAGTCACGCCAAAGGGGGGGAACCCATGTCGATTCACCCAACTAACTGCATACCCGCATATAGGTGTCAATCTTAGGACACGCACTTTAGATTGCCGGTTTCGACCCGAAACTCTGTAGAAATTCCGGGTCAGCCTGCCGCCCAATTTTCGCGCATTATTTAAAATGGGACCCTCTCTGCAAGACTGGTTACAAGTCCAAACGTAGATTTTCATATCTTAAAAACCCAACTTTTCCAGGCTCGGGTACCGTCTGACATTGCATTTAGGAGAATTAAATACAAGTGAGAACATAATAATCATGCTGAGTTCCGTCTCCAAATAAAAAAAAAAGAAAAAAGAACATTTCTCCCTTCTTTATTAAAAATCCAAAAACATTTCTCCCTTCTTTATCAAAAATTCAAAAATAGTTTCTTCCCTTTTTCTAAAAAATAAATCTTATCCTATGCCTTCTCAGGTCGATCGCACGCCCTTGGCTTGGCTCCTTATTGGCTTCGGTCTTCAGTCAAATCACCTCGGAGTTTTATCCTCTCCTCTACTACTTCTTCCGAATCCGAAATCCATCCATCTTCCATGGAGAATGCAGATCAACCACCAGTCATACAACCGGATCTGTCGATAGTCCTAGCTCAGCTCGTGGCCAAGATTGACAACCTCCAAGCTGAGGTTCGAGAAATGCAATGAAACCATGTTCCTATGCCTCAAGAGCCCAAGTCCATGTTCCCACGTGCTATGGGTACACCCGAGCCTATCAGGGTCCCGAAATAATACTAGCACGCTCCACGTGCTCCTCTGCTAATGGGCCGCTGCCTGCCCAGCTTCCAATGCCAAACATTGCCAGCCTCTGGCTAATCTACTTGTGGTCGCTGATCCAAAGGAGGAGGAGTTGAATAAAGTCAAAGAAGATCTTAAGATGCTCACTAAGAAGTTCGACCAGGTTCGAATCTTGGGGAATTACATGGACTACACCCATATGTCTCCTTATCCTAAAGCAAGATTACCCGGGAAGTTCAAGATGCCAAACATCGAGAAATTCGGAGGGAGTGGTCCCCCAATTGTTCATCTTCGCAGTTATCACCGTTCCATGACTCTCCTAAGGGCTTCTGATGAGGTGATGGCCCAATTATTTCAGCAAACTTTGAAGGACGGTGCTCTCCGATGTTTTTTATCTCTTGAGGAATCCAGAATTCGTAGTTGGGAGGATGTATCCCGAGAATTCATGTCACAGTACAAATACAACGAAGACCTCAAGCTCACCCGTCGTGATTTAGAAATGCTCAAACAAAACTTCGGAGAATCCGTCAGTAACTTTATAGCCCGATGGAGGGAAAAAGCAGCTACCATGACCAATCGGCCATCTGAAGAAGAATAAGTCAGCATAGTGAAGAAGAATTTCTTTCCCCATATCTGAGCAACCATGAGAGGACAGTACTACCCCCACTTTCGAGATCTTAGAGAAGCAGGAGTAGAAATCGAGGAAGGTCTTGCCAAACCAGAAGTTGAACCGAAGAAGGTGTCCGTACAGTTCACCCCTAGAAAGTATGACAAGCCTGCTAATGCTACAGTCTCAACCATCAACAACATCTCTCAACCAACCACATCATGGGCGCCAGAAAGTCACCCAGCCCCCATCCGAAGGGAATACACTGAGCTTCATGCTCCCTATTAAGCCCGATGGGTTTGCCGGATACAATCAAATCAAGATGCACCCCGACCACCAAGATAAAACCGCATTCATCACCCCATGGGGAAACTTTTGCTACACCGTTATGCCATTCGATCTCAAGAATGCTGGGGCTACCTACGAAAGGGCTGCCAAAACCATCTTGCACGACCTGATTCACAAATAGGTTGAGGTTTATGTGGATGACATGATCATCAAGTCCAAAACTAGAGAAGGTCATTCTCCTGATCTCCGAAAGTTCTTCGAACGATTGCGACAGTATCAGATGAGACTCAATCCACAGAAATGCGTCTTCGGCGTTACAAAGGGAAAACTCTTAGGATTCATGGTTAGTGAGAAGGGGATAAAAGAAGATACCGCCAAGCTTAAGACCATACTTGAGATGACACCACCCCAAACAGAGAAAGAAGTCCAAGGTTTTCTTGGGAAATTACAATATATCAGCCGGTTCATCAGCCAGCTAACCTCTATCTGCGAACCAATCTTCAAGCTCCTCCGAAAGGATTCAACCAAGGTTTGGAACGAGGCCTGACAAGAAGCTTTTGATTAAATCAAACAATATCTGACCCAACCTCTAGTTCTCATGCCACCACCGCCTGGTATCCCTTTGCTCTATACCTAACAATAACCGACACTGCAGCTGGGGCTTTGCTAGCCCAATACCTTGAGGACTCCCGTAAAGAAAGAGCCATCTATTATGCTAGTCGCAAATTGGCCGGGTACGAGGTCAACTACACTGCTTTAGAAAAAGCATGCGTCGCGCTTGTCTGGGTCACCCAAAAGTTACGGCACTACATGCTCGCCTTCCCCATTAAGCTTGTATCCCGAATGGATCCCATCAAATACCTGCTTGAGAAACCTGCCTTATCCAGCCGAATGGCCCGATGGTTGATGCTCCTAATCGAGTTCGATATCGTGTACGTCACACAGAAAGCCATCAAAGGAAGAGCCGTCTCTGACTACATCGCTGACTACCCTGTAGAAGAAACATATGTCTGGATCTCCGAATTTCCAGATGAAAATGTCCTCTACACTACTCAAGACTGCCTCCGATGGAAAATGTTCTTCGATGGCGCTGCCAATAAAAACGGATATGGCATTGGGATACTCCTGGTCGCCCCAGATGACTCCCACACTCCTATCGCCATAAAATTGGATTTCCCTCGCACCAATAACATGACAGAATACGAGGCATGCACAGTGGGCCTCAAGGTCTCTCTTAAGAAAAGTATTCAACACCTTGATGTATTTGGGGATTCTGCCCTCATCATCGGTCAAGTGCTCAGAAAGTGGAAAGTCAAGGACGAAAAGCTCCAACCCTTTCATGTCCAATTAGAAGAGTTAGCCTCCCAATTTCGAGATATCACCTTCCATTACCTGACCCGAGCAAAGAACAACCTAGCCGATGCTCTCGCCACTTTGGCCTCCATGATCGACATGCCCGAGGGAATAACAATGACCCCATTCCTAGTTCAAAAGAAGAACAAACCGACCCATTGTTACCATATTAATCTTGTCTCCACAGAAGACCCCAAACTAGCCGATTACTGGTACTATGATATATGGTGCCTCCTCAAACATGGTAGGTATCCCGAGGGTTCCAACAAGAACGATCGAGCTACCCTTCGAAGGCTGGCCGCTCAGTACATCATCTGTCATAAAGCACTACTCAAGAGGAATTTTGATGGAACTCATTTGCACTGTATCGCAGGGGCTGACATTGAAAAGATAATGCAAAAAATCCACAGCGGGGAATGCGGTCCCCACATTAACGGTCACATGCTTGCCAAGAAGATCATTCGACAGGGCTACTACTGGACCACCATGGCCTAGGATTGCACCGCCTATGTTCGGAGATGCCCTAAATGCTAATAGTTCTCCAACCTCTAACACCTACCTCCGCGGGAATTATACAACATGACTTCTCCCTGGCTGTTTTCCACCTGGGGTATCGACATCATAGGGAAGGTTACGCCAAAAGCGTCAAACGGGCATGAGTTTATCCTGGTTGCCATCGATTACTTCACCAAATGGGTCGAAGATGAGTCATATGCAGTATTAAATGCCAAGAAGGTGGCCAAATTCATCAAGAAAAATATCATCTGCCGATATGGAGTCCCACACGAGCTAGTGTCAGATAACGGTTTGCACTTCGAAGCAGAAGTCACAGAAGTTGTCAACGAGTATGGGATTCAGAGACACAAATCTTCTCCCTACCGACCTCAGACCAATGGTGCAGTTGAAGCCGCCAATAAAAACCTCAAATCCATCATCAGCAAGATGATCAAAAGTTGTAGAGACTGGGCCGACCGGATCCCATACGCCCTCTAGGGCTATCGAACCTCAATCTGAACCTCTACTGGGGCTACCCCATACTCCTTGGTCTACGGCATGGAGGCAGTCCTACCTGTGGAGCTAGAAATACCCTCGCTACACGTCTTGATCAAAAGAAAGGTTAGTGAAGAAGACTGGTGCCAAGGCCGTCTTGATGAGCTAGCCCTTCTGGATGAAAGAAGATTAAAAGCTCTTTATCATAGATAGGGATAGCATCGCCGAATAGCGCGTTCATTCAACAAAATATTCAAGGACCGTGGTGTCCATGAGAGGGATTTAGCCCTCAAGAAGATAATAGAACCCATCTGGGACCCCAGAGGAAAATTCAAGCCCAACTGGAGCAGTCCTTACATTGGGAGGAAGATCTTGTCTTGCGTTACCGCCTTGCTCACTGACCTGGATGGGGAAGAGATGGCTCGTCCAGTCAATCTGGACCGTCTCAAGAAATTCTACCCCTAGTCCGAAATCTCGGCACGCTACGACTCTTCTCATCCCCTTTCTATTCTAAAAAAAAACTCTTCATTTCCCTCTACCCAGAACTACGTGGGTCTGATCCTCTACAAAAAACTATTTTAAAACTTTAAAAAAAAACCCCAGAGGTACGTAGGCAGCTCATACATCTCACATGAGCACGACCCTTTTCTTTTTCACAAAGTACTATTATTTTCTTATATCCGAGAACAACACTTCATTTTTAAACATCTACTTGAACAAAAGGATTATGTAGGCCTTAGCAATCGGTATAGATAATTCAAAACACAAAATTCATCGAAAGGCACAGCTGGATTATCAGAAACTTGTTTATTTCATTAATAAAAAACTATAGTACAGATTATATAAGAAAAAGGAACGGATAACTCCCTTCCCCCGACTACCATAAAAACCAGATAAAATCCCCCACGTCTGTTACATAAATAAACTCCCCAGGAGTCCTACCCACAGCTACCAGAAGAGCCTGCACCCTCATCATCTACATCCTGAGGACCCCAAGTTTCTCCTGCCTGAATGGAGTGCCGCAAACAATCCATGGATCGATGAGCCTTAACCATCTTCGAAAAGACCACAACGCCCCCTTCCATGGTGTCAGATAAAACAAACCATCTTTGTCCAGTCTCCACTGCCAACATCTTGCTGACTACCTTCCTCCACAACCACTTCATATAATCTTTGGGGACATGCCAAACCTCCCCGACAGACTGAGAGGCACGGGTCGACGGACGCCAATTTTTTCACATAGATCAAAGAAATAGACGCAAGTTCTCAATCAAATCTTCTACCGAAAAGAAATTTGAGGTCCGAGGGGGCACGACCCGCACCCAACCAAGTTGGCGCAAGAGCCTCAAAGGGAAATAAAAAGAGGTCTGTCTGAGACCAACCAGCCACACATATGAATACTCTCCTAGCTCCAGAACAGGTTGCAACTATCCCCACCAAGGTACTGACCAATATAGCCCACGAGCCCCATACTCCATAAACCAATTCTCCCAGTTCTCAACATACAGGTCAATGCAGATGAAGTAGCGTGAAAAGAAGTTGGGTACAGACGACAAAGGATATTCTGGAGGAGTTGACAAGCGGAATCTTTCAGACAACCACATGAACAGCATCATAGGGCTACCCCTCAAAAAGTCAGAACGACCTTCTCTCCAGGCATCCAGGACATTCAGAGTCTCCGTCAATATTACTCCCATAGGATTGCGACGATATAACATCCATGAAGTAATGGCTGCAAGTTGTGGATCCACTCGCACCTCCCCGGTCACCAACAATAATTTTGAGACCAGGCTAAGAACAACGACTCCAGCATAGCCACCATCACCTACTTATCGCAAATACACGGACTGCAACACCGCCGGGAGGGAGATCATTCCTCCAAAAACCAATGACATGGCCGCCGAAGGCGAGATAGGAAGAAGCCCGACCAACAAATCCCCAGGAGAGCGGGAAAATTCGAGTAATGCCGCAAAAACCCTAGGATTCACACCTAACATGGCAGAAAATTCCTCGTAGGTAGGAAAAACTTCTTCCAACCCAAAGCGGAATACATGGTCTTCGGGGTACCAGAATTGTACCGCCGCTGTCAGCATATTCCAATCAAAAAGCGGATTGAGCGATAAGGAAACTTGGCGCATGTTGAAAGCATCATAGTCAACATTATAAGAGCACATAACTTCCAAGGCTTAGAGGTAGTTGACAAACTCGGTGCTACCAGGGAGAGCCATCTTGTAGGGCAAAGAAATAGTAGGAAAGTGGATAAGGATGCAAAGGTGTGATGAAAATACTCCACCCTCACCCCCTTTTTTATACTTGAGAACTCTCACAAAAGACATAATCCCTGCAGAAATCGAAAGGAATCCTACCCCACAAGGTACAAAAGGCTGAAGAGGGTACCAATCAAAGCTTTCAATTGATAGGACTGGACTGAACTGTCGATAGGCAGCCCAGGGTGCTTGCCGATCAGCAACCCCCCCATCTTTGGAAATTTCCTCCTTTCCTCTTTTGTCAAATCAGAAAACTTAATGAAAATAAATTGATATTCGCAAAAGGATTTCAAGAATCATGTTTTCTCCTTACAAGATTTCCCTTTTTAATAAAACAACTTTCCTTCGAAAAATTCCAAAAATATTCGTTCTTATTGTCTCAGCGGAAAAGTTAAAAAGCACATGTGCATGCATTCATTCATCATTAAAATAAAAGATAGTCAAAAAAAATTTACATTGCATTGCATATATCTGTTTTCTGTGTTACTTCATCTTGCAGGAAATAGAAAGAAAAAGCCAAAAACAATGGGACTCAGCCTGAACCCACATTCTCTCTCTCTCTCTCTCTCTCTCTCCCTCTCTATCTCTCTCAAGAGCTTCCACCCCTGCGACGCGCTCTCTTCCCCCTGTGGCGAGATGACACGCCCCCACTACTCGAGCCAGAGTCTTCCCCGAACGAGGCTGACAGCACCAAGCAAGAAGGAACAGGGACAACATTTGGAATGTGGGCATTCACCGATGATATCCAATCCCTGATGTCTCTCAGCCAAGTGGCCGACACTCGGATTTGCTGTAAGGAAAAGGCATAATCAGTATCAAGCAAAAGAAATCAAAAAGAGGAAAAGGACCGAAAGGTTTACCACAGGATGAAGGACCTCCTTTGTCAAACCCATCTTCTCCGGATCCATCACAAGGGGATGGTGCAACATCGGCACTATCCCTCCATCAACCCGTCGAATGTTGTACGAAGGAGTGTGCAGCCGAACGAAAGGGACCTCCGATGTTGCCACGGCCGCAGGTGCCGAGGGACCACCACCACTGTGGGAAGACCTCACTGCCCGATTCGAACCAGCAGGAGGGAAAGGTAAAGCATCATGAATGCTGGGCACCATCAATCAGCTCGTCACAAAGTCCATATAGTCATACGGAGCAGCCGTATCGGTATACAAAGCATAGGAATCGCCGATCATCGTTGCGATCCTCTCATCCTCCAACAGATGTCGCTCCCACCTCATAGACGTAGGAGGATGTGCATGTAGAACCACCACCTTCTCCTCAACGATCTGACGAATCACCCTCTCCCCGAGGTACCAGGAATGTCTGAACTCATGCGCCAACAAGCGCCTCATCTGCGCATTCACCCCAGTCATCCCCATGTCCTGAATAGTAGTCCCCCAAGGATAAAAGGTCACCTAAAAATCCCCAAGCAGGCATGAGTCAACACAAGATCAGAAGGTGCAAAAACAAAGACTGAAATGGAAAAAGTCTTACCCGACCACTGGTCAAGTCATTTAAGACCTGACGCACCGCCTCCAGGGAAAGAGATCCCTTCGAATGCCGGTTGGCCTTACGCCATCGGTACAGTCGATAGAAGTCCCCAACAGTTTCATCCTTCAAAGCAATCAGCGGGGTGTTGCACCCAATCACCTCATAGAACCACGTCTGAATTCATAAGAAAAAAGAGACGCATAAGGAAAATGTGAACGCGTGAAAGGAAAATGCGAATGCATGAAATGAAAATGTGCAAAATAAAGAATACCTCATGGAGATACGTGGCTCCAGTAAAAGTCTGCCGACAGCACCGGTTGAATGCATCCAGAGAAGAGTAAAGGGTCGCCAAGGTCAGACTCCCCCAATCATAGAAAGGCATGTTCGAAAACATCCTCAAGTACGACAGAAACCACAAATGGACGAAGTCGCAGCTCGACGCCACCATGAAACCTCCCAACATCAACAAGATGAATAACGGGGCCATCTGCCTCACTTGCAGCCCATCCTCCACATCAACCACCATGTTCAGCAAAACATCCTTCATCAAGGACAGTCGGATGGAATCTCCAGAAACTATCCTCCTCACATCACCAAGTGCCGCATGCACCGCCTTCGGCCTCACCCGCAAGGAGCGATCCACCTCTATCTTCTCCCCATCACAATCCAACCCCATCAGTTGCTGCACATCTATGGGAGTCACCATTACCTCCCCGAAGCCAAAATGAAAGGTATGGGTAGTGTCCCACCACCTCTCCCCCAAGGAACACAAAACTGCTGTCGAACGAGGCGTCTCATCCAGCGCATCCACCAACCTCCCAAAAACCGATGATGATACCATCCAGCACACCACGGGTGGAAGATGCTCCCAATCATCCTTAATCCCCGTCGTCCCGTGGGTACGCATGTTCTTCAAAGCAATATCCGACTGGAAAAAGGAAAAATTCACTCAAAGGTGAAGAAAAAGGAAAAATCACCCAAAAGGAAATGAATGCCAAAGGTCAGGTTACTTACATAACCGACGGGAATCACTCTCGAAGAGCGATGATGCGACAGCTCCCGCAGCAAGGTCCGCTCATCTGCAATCGGCTCGAATGCATCAAAGGCATTCTCATTCCCCAAAGCAAGGGGCACCCTGTCCCTCCAATCCACATTCGCCCAGTCATCAACGGTCAACCACTCCGGGTGGATAGCGGTGCTCACAAAGGCGGCCATTTCTTAAAGATCGGAACGTTAGAACAATTCATAGAGAGAAATCGCAGAAAGAGAGAAGGCAAAAAGCTGTGACAAATGAAGGGGATTCACCCCCTTTATAGAGGAGTCCAAGCGCCATGCCGATCGGCACAGACCACTGCCATACCGATCGGCACTGTCTCCTCACCTTCCCAAGGCAGCCCAAAAGTTCGTGCCACTACCGAATGGCACCCCTAAATCTATGCCGGCCGTCACCCCTTAAAATTTCATACAGAAATTCCCAAAAAATGACAGAAAACCTCGAAAAATCCATGGAAAATTCCTAAAAATCCCAGGATGGATTTTGAACATTTTCATCAAGAAAATTTTCGTATTTCTTCAGGCAAAACCTCTTTTTCCCTAGAAGAACCCTCAAAATCCAAGAAAATGACCTCTCGAGCGATGCGCTCGGACCCCCTAATCACCTCCTCAATAGAGTTTATGACCTCAATCCGGTTATCTCCCCAACGATCAGCTCCTCCGCTCAAATCAAAGGCAAAAGGCCTCCCCAGCCATCGGCTACCCGATGCGAAATAATATCTCATGGTATTTTTCCCAGCAAAATTCAGAAGAATCACTCGCCCCAGGCGATCTCTCCCAAAGGACGATCCAAATCTTCCCCAGCTCATTCATCGTTCCCCAGCGGAACCTCAAATCCAATTCTTATTCCCCAGTGAAACCTCAAATCCGATTCTTATTCCCCAACGAAACCTTAAATCCAATTCTTATTCCTAGTGGAACCCTTTTCTTTTCCCAAAGGAAATGCAATAACTCCTGGGTCAGAATTTACCCCGATATTGGATCGTCACTTGAGTTAGGTCAGAATTGACCTCGGTCCTCAGTCGTCACCACTCTTGGGTCAGAATTGACCCCGATCTTTTATCGTCACATGCATTAGGTCAAAATTGACCTCGATCCTCGGTCGTCACCACTCTTGGGTAAGAATTGACCCCAGTCTTGGATCGTCACCTGAATTAAGTCAGAATTGACCCCGATCTTGGATCGTCATATGAGTTAGGGGAGAATTGATCTCAGTCCTCCGTCGTCACCACTCTTAGGTCAGAATTTCCCCCGGTCTTGGATCGTCACTTGAGTTAGGTCAGAATTGACCTCGGTCCTCGGTCGTCACCACTCTTGGGTCAGAATTGACCCCGGTCTTAGATTGTCACCTGAGTTAGGTCAAAATTGACCTCGATCCTCGGTCGTAACCACTCTTGGGTCAGAATTGGCCCTGATCTTGGATCGTCACCTAAATTAGGTATGAATTGACCTCGGTCCTCGGTCGTCACCACTCTTGGGTCAGAATTGGCCCCGGTATAGGATCGTCACCTGAGTTAGGTCAGAATTGACCTTGTTCCTCGGTCGTCACCACTCTTTGGTCAGAATTGGCCTCGGTCTAGGATCGTCACCTGAGTTAGGTCAAAATTGACCTCGATCCTCGGTCGTCACCACTCTTGGTCAGAATTGGCCCCGATCTAGGATCGTCACCTGAGTTAGGTCAGAATTGACCTCGATCCTCGGTTGTCACCACTCTTGGTTCAGAATTGGCCCCGGTCTTGGATCGTCACCTGATTTAGGTCAGAATTGATCTCGATCCCCGGTCCTCACCACTCTTGGGTCAGAATTGACCCCGGTCTTGGATCGTCACCTGAGTTAGGTCAGAATTGACCTCGATCCTCAGTCGTCACCACTCTTAGGTCAGAATTGACCTCGGTCTTGGATCTTCACCTGAGTTAGGTCAAAATTGACCTCGGTCCTCGATCGTCACCACTCTTTGGTGCTCAAAATCGACCTCGACCCTCTGAATTGGTCATCCTCGTTTCCTTAGGTCCTCAGAATTAACCTCGACCCTCTAAATTGGTCATCCTCGCTTTCTTAGGTCCTCAGAATCGACCTTGACCCTTTGAATTGGTCATCCTCGATTCCTTAGGTCCTTAGAATTGACCTCGACCCTCTGAATTGGTCATCCTCACTTCCTTAGGTCCTCAGAATTGACCTCGACCCTCTGAATCGGTCACACTCTCTCAGAAGCATCATACGGTGTCTAATCAAAGGCTATCATTTGTTCCAAATTCCCCCGTCAAGGGTCTCTGTAGACATCTCATTCCGTTACCCCTAACTCTCCTTAGGTCCCTAGTACCTCCACTCATCACTGTAAACCCTGGTCACGTCCCGAGTACTGACCTAAAAGCCATCGGGCACTCCCCGACTCAGTTTGACCTAAAATTCAAACTCAAGATTTCTTGATTGAGACTCAATGAATCTTCTAAGGTCACTGAATACACTTTCCAACGGTCCATCCCATGCACAATTCTGACTTACCATTCGGACGAATGATCCGTTTGCGTCTGAAACCCAACCTAGAGGCCACCGGGCGCTTCGAGGCTCTGTTTGACCTAATTCAACTCTTTAGCTTGACCAAGGCTAAATTAATCTTCAAAGGTCACTGAATACCCTTTCTAACGGTCCATCCCGTGTGCGATTCTGACTTACCATGCGGACGAACGATCCGTTTGACTCCGAGAGGTCACTGAATGCTTCTCGGGCTCGGTTTACCGAAGTCAACTCCCCAAAATGGGCCAAACTCTTTCGAATGTCAAATTACACCTCCTAACCTTTCTAACGGTCCATACCGTGCACAATTCAGACTTACCAGGCGGACGAACGATCCATTTACGTCCGAACGATTCCCCGTCCAGCGGACTGACAAACACTTCCGAGCCACATTTGACCCAAAGTCAACTCCCAAACTCGGGAGTGGTCCAAAGGAATTTCTAAGGTCTATAAAATACCTTTCCAACGGTATGCCCCGTGTACGATTCTGACCAACAGTTTTCCCTCAGTAGTAAATTTTCTGAAAAATCCTGAAACACACTACCAAACGGCAGGTCCCTGAACCTGCCTATCGGCACCTTCGTGCCGATAGGAAGGAAGGTATCTAAGACGATTGGCAGTCCCCTGGGGCTATAAAAGGAGGCCTTGGCCTCATTTGGAAAAAGAGCTAGAGATCAGAAGCAAATCACTCTCAACGAACCCCAGAAACGTCTCTCGAAGGCAGCGTGATTTCAACTTCCAAATCCCTTTTTCACTTCCACTTTTCATCATCACTTTCATCAAACTTGATGAATTAACCATTCTCCATTATGATCCAATCACAAGGGCTGCTTCTCAACATTTAAGATCAAGCTCAAAGTCTCCAAGAAGGTCCATCTCTCTCACCTTTCTCTTCAAATCTTCTTAAATTTTCAAAAACTTGTTTTATTACTTAAGCACTTTTATCATCTTAGTTCACATATCCTAACATACTTTTTATCTAGTAGCATTGCACATTTCCTATTTTCATATAAATAAAAAACCCAATAAATAAGAAAAAGAGGGTTTGCTCATAAATTCCAAGTAGGGATTCTCACACCTTTTCCACACTTTTCTCACAACTAAAACACTTTTTCTACACACACACACACACACACACACTTACAAATAAGAGATTTATCCATTTGGATTTATGGGTTAAACCCCACCCCTCGTTTTTATGCGAACTACGTGGACTTTGATGCCTTTATAGGCTACGTAGGCGTCTCACGGTAAAACCCAAGACTCGAGTCATTTTCTCACTTTTTCTCTTATTTTCTATCTTCTCTTTATCTCATTTTCCATTATATTCTATACTTGTTCTTAGTAACGTATTATTCCATATACGTTATCGGTCCTTTATAACGGTCAACGTAGGGGTAATCACGTAAATCTTATTTTCTACACTAATCTCACATTCCTACAGATGACTCGCTTTGTCTTTTCCATGATACAAGTTGAGGATTCCTACCTCCATTCTATATATACACATGCACACATATCACGGGGGGAAATATAAAGGAAAATAGAAAATATCCATGAGAAACCGAAAGGGCGGAATGGGTGCCTAACACCTTCCCATTTCGTAACTAAGCCTCCGAACCCTTCTCGAATCATTTGGTTTCGCACGGACCAGTATGTCTTTGGATGCCATCCTTCGGGGTGGCTCCCCCTTTTCTTTTGTCTGTTTTGAGTAAAATAGACCGGCGACTCTAAATCTCTCTACATCTTCACACCTCACTATCGACGTCGGCCGAAGCGCTCTCCCGAGAGGGGACGCGAAGGATCCCTTCCTCCATCTGCGGCGGGGATTGGGTATGGACACACTTATAATAAGACAAAATCCGAAATCACTATTAGCCCCTTGTAAAAATGACCAAAATGCCCTTTTGGGTGTCTTTTCATTTCCAAATGACCTGAGACCCAAAACCAACATCCAAATAGACTTTTCTGACTATTTCAACCCTTCGGGATGCAACGACGCACTCAAAATGACTATAAGGTCGATATAAAAATAAGTTCCCTTTTTTAATTTAACAAATTAGTCCCGACACGTCCCATTCCGCGTCCGACTAAAAATTCAAGTTACTGAATTAATATCACACAGCCATATCAATAACATCACATTCATATATTACCTAAATATCTTTAAGTAATATTCAGAATCATTCAGTTTAATATCCAAAATTCGGATAAAACCCAAATGAATTAATTTATAATAAAATCCAATTAATCCATTAATTTAAAATATAATAATTTTAAAAGTCATTAAAATTACGGGGTATTACATACTTCACCCCTTATAACAGAATTTCGTCTCGAAATTCGGAAAGATAAATCATACTCGTAAGGTCAACTCTGAGTATAAATCCCACATCACAAGTAATCTATGTCGTACCGCCCATACAGTACATTATCGAAAATCCTTATTGATGTTATACCAAGTCTCACCCTATAGATTCAACTGAATCGAATTTAAACTTTACCCAATCTTACCTATACCATCCTCATGACAAAGTTTGGGAAAAAAATGATCCTCACTTATTTAAACAAATAAATCCTGGAGTCACAACAACTTACTGTTTCGCAATTATATAATACCACGTAATTTTAATGACTTTTAAAATTGTTATATTTTAAATTAATGGATTAATTAGATTTTATTATGAATTAATTCATTTGGGTTTTATCCGAATTGTGGATATTAAAATGAATGATTCTGAATATTACTTAAAGATATTTAGGTAATACATGAATGTGATGTTATTGAAATGGATGTGTGATATTAATTCAGTAATTTGAATTTTTAGTCGGACGCGGAATGGGACGTGTCGGGACTAATTTGTTAAATTAAAAAAGGGAAATTATTTTTATATTGACCTTATAGTCATTTTGAGTGTGTCGTTGCATCCATAAGGGTTGAAATATTCAGAAAATTCTATTTGGATGTTGGTTTTGGGTCTCGGGTCATTTGGAAATGAAAAGTCACCCAAAAGGGCATTTTGGTCATTTTTACAAGGGGTGAATAGTGATTTTGGCTTTTGTCTTATTATAAGTATTTGGAGTTTAATTGTATGTGGGTTCATTCATCTCTTCTACACAATATTGAGAGGTCATCTTCTTAGAGAGAGTGAAAGGTTGCTTGGAACAAGAGAAGCTTACTTGGGAAGGAGGAGAACCAAAGGCTAAAGGTCACGACCACCAACCACCACCAGAAGTTGGCCGGAGAAGGGGAGAACCACCTTTGATATACAACCCCAAGGATCAGACCTTCATTAGAGGCAAGTATTTGATGATTACAATTTAAGTTTGTATATTGTCCATGTTAGGATAGTTATAAAAAGATGAGATTTTTCATGTTTGGAAGATAATAATGGAGTTGTTAAAGGATTTCTGGAATATGAAAATATATAGGAATCAAACTCAATTTATAGGTAGATAGCAATCCACGAAATAATCATAAATCTGTTGAAGAAATTACGAGAATCAATGGTGTGTTCTTGAAGATATCATGTATATATTTTTCTTGAAAAATAGGATAAATATATGTTTTAATTCAAACTCTTGATGATACTAGGATGTTTAGAGCATCAGAAAACATTCAAATATGTTGATATATCATGTAGTAAGGTTTATAAGGAATCTAGGTTGTTAATATAAGGTTTGAATGATAAAAAGTGATGAAACCCGTAGTAGAAGAAATGCAGAAAACTGGGTTGTTATCTGGGCGATCGATCGATCGACCCCCTGCCTTCGATCGATCGATCGACCTCCCAAGAATTTGTGAAGTTGTTTATTTTAATGCTTGTTCTTGTCCCAAACCTTTTCTAAATCTTTGGTGATTATTAATTGGATATAATGGGGCTTCGAAAGGTTCAGTAAGCCCTAGTTAAGAATCAAATTAATTTGATTGGGATTTAATTGATTAGAATTATGTTAATTAAATTAGGAGAAATTTCGGTTGCTAGATTCATGTGTTGGATTCTAATTTGTTTGCATGAGGATTAAGGATAGGTCCAGTAGGAGAGATTGAATATAACACCTGGGCAGCCTTAGGTTTACAAGAGGGTTTAATCCTAGGCAATCGAAGATGTGTTTATAAAAGATTTGAAACTATCGGTTTTAACCCTAATTAAGGGAGAGTTTAACTCGTAGTAATTAGGGAGATAAGATGAGATGGACAAGTAGGATATTAGTGATTTCTTAATGAATAAATATATTGAGGAAAACCTATTTGAACCCTGAGTAATGAGTGAGGCTCGAGGATAATTATATTAAAGAAGTACAGGCATAATATTATAATACGTAGGAGTTAAAGAGATATAATGCTACGTACGGAAATTATCTTAGGGTAGTGAGATTACCTTGTTGATATTATATCTATAGGTAGATAATAATGTCTATTTGATTGATTAATGATTTGTGTGTATGACATACCTATCTTACTTGCTATCGACGGGAGGTTTACGCGTGAGGGCAATCATATCCTGATGAATCCATGGGATCTTTGATTTGTCGCTCGAGAACATAGGTCTATGAAAGACTTATCGGGGATTTGATAAGTCTGCTGACTGTGAGAACGTAGGTATGTGCATGGCCCATGGATACGAGAACTATGTTCGCCTCTAATTTGTATGTTGATGTTTGTCGTTCGAGAAATCCTTACTAAACCTTTAGTCTCCTATTTGGCGACCAACGATATTAGGACATGATAGCAGAGTAATGCATTGCATCGCAGCTGTGACTCAGGGTACCATAATATATATGTATATATATAATGAATTAAATGAATGTATATAGATTGGTTTGATTAATCTACTGTGTGATAATTGTAGACAACGGTGAATGGAGAAAAGAATTGAATTAAGTTAATGAATGTTTACTCTTATAGATTTGAAAAGATTAATTCATATTAATGAGAAACGATTCATGTTAATGAGAAAAGTATATGAATAATTATATGACGTATGGTATGGGACATACGGGGTTATATTATGGGATAGAAACATAATATGGAACTAGTGAAGAGGAACCATTAACTAGGAGTTTAATAGGAAACGTTAAGTGTGCACTCTAGATGAGAGGTGAGAATAGCAAGTGAGAGTTGGATACTAACACATACATAATAAATGCTTTATTGCACCTGTTAAATACTTGTTGTTTTCAAAATCATTTTCACAATCGGGCTCTGACCCGTTTCCTTGCATATTCTATTGTACCTTCTATATCATGTATCGGGCAACAGGGACGCTAATCTTAGTGGATTATGACGAGCTATGGAGCTATGGAGTATTGCATAGACGCATTTGATTCACAGTGTTCTTTTAGTTAGGGCATGTCACCCAAAGGATTTCAGATATCTCTTTTTTATCGGAGTCAAATAGTTTTGTACTCGTGTCATTTTAATACATTTATCTATTGTTGGGATTACTGTATTGGATAATTATGTGGGAATGTTTATTCCAATTACATTTAAACTCTTTTGTGTTATCTGTTCAGTTATCAGTGTTGTAGAATAATATGTGTTGTGTTATTTGTAAACTAAAAATGGATTTTGTCGAATTAAAAATTGGAAAGTTTTTAACACCAGCTTAATTGGGTATTGGGTGAGTTGTAATGTTTTCGACAGTGATGCTAAGAAGGAGCCAACTCTATATTCTGTATTAATTTGGTATGGGACTGGCCACCCGGTATTTAATTAGGTGGGGTGTTACAGGACTACATTCACCATGCATTCATTAGCCGGGGGACTTCACCTCACGCGCGCAACTTCCCTTATGATAGCGATTTAGATAGGTGTGTTTATGTAAATTATCATTTACGAAAATCATTTTTCCATTTTGAAAACATTCACTTTTACATTCACAAAAACCATTTATACTTGACCATTAAGTACCAACTTTTAGATTATATGCTTTTCTTATTCTTAAAGTCATATTTGGTTAATGTCCTATGACCCGAAGTCCCAATATCCTCACACTAGTCTCCAAGAGTCCAAAACAATACTATAAATCATCAAAGTGAGTCTCCCTCAATAATAGTCTCCCAAAAGTCCCAACATTATCATTTTTACCTTCTAGTAATTTTAGATTAACTTCCTATATTGAACGAAATATAAACCTCTATAAACTGACCCTTGGGATAAGACCAAATATCCCCATACTAGCCTAGGACATTTGTCAACACAATACAACCCTCTAGAACACTTTATTACTTATGAAAAGAAGGTTCCTAGACCTTGAACCTAAAAGAAAAGGGCTAAAAATAAAACTAGAATAATCTCAAAAAAACAGGGCATCCGGATCGATTCACCTCAGATTGCGAATTGATTCGCCCAAAAGAGAATCGATTTGGTGAGAAAATCCAACCTTCTGTCTTAGCCGATTAAATTGGGACCTAACCCGAATCGATTCAGTTTCCCAAGACCTGTAACTCCCCTCTATCTGAATCGTTTCGCTGGGAAGCCGAATCGATTCGTCTTGGCAGAAATGCCCAATTTGAGCTACGGGTTTAAGAACCCTAAATTTCCCCAAAACCCAAATCTTCCAATTTATCCAATATCAACAACACTTAATCCTACCAAATCATTCCTACACTTCAACTAACTAATTTATTTCCCTAAAATCAAATTAAACTACAAGATTAAGGGTTTAAATACCAAAATCATTAAAAACCCATTTATGGTTTAAATCTCCAAAAACTAACTACACGTGCAATTGATCACATTAAATCATGTTCTAGCAAGTAAGAAACTTGCCTAAAGTTTGTAGTCTCGGATTCTCTTCTAGTAGCAATGATTTTCAGCTCCAATCTTCCATTTCTCTCTCTTTTCTCCCATCTCTCCCAAGCTCTCTCTTCTCTCTCTCTCTCTCTCTCTCTCTCTCTCTCTTGGCTTATAATATAAAATGAGAAATAAAAGGGGTTGGGAGACTTAAATGGGTCTTAAACATAAATTCCCCTCTTTTTAATGTTAATACACCCATAAAATGACATGTAACTACTTAATTGAGTCATAACCCATCAAAAGTCCCCGAAACTCCAAAAATACAACTTGGCACTTATTCAGACTATCTCGACTATTCCAAAACTAACCGCACCCCCTAAATTGGCATCCGGAGAAACGTATAATATTTTTATGTTCCTACGTCATGCTATTTCATTAATTATGCTCCAATTTAAAAACAAGTCATAACCGTCGTTTAAAGCACAACGACGCAATAAAACACAACATAATGCTATTTACCTTCTCATAACTGTAAATATGCAAAACATGGTAAATATTATCCCTTAAATCTATTGAAATAATATTTACCCCAACTCTCACTATTTTATAAATTACCCCATCAGGAAAAATAATATAAAACAGTCGCTCAAAAGTCTGGGTTGCTACATATTCCCCCCCTAGAAGGGAATTTTGCCCTCAAAATTCAGGCATACCGTATAACCATATTAAGGGTATACTATTCTAAACTATCATTCCATCATCCTTAGCAAACTCCTCATTATTGTGGCATCCCCATTGGACTTGGACCAAGATCGTCACTATCGATCTTAGTCTATATTCTTCGTGCTCTAAAATATCACCTAGTCGCTCCTCATGAACTATCGATCCTACCTTTCTACGACGAAAAGAAAGATGCCTACATAACTTGGCACAAGTTGCCTTTCCTCGTGGATCACATTATACCCTTCTTAGGGAATACTGCATTAAAACTAATCCCCTACCTCCAATACTGCATGACCTCTATTCGAGTCGGCGTAGCCCTTGAAAGTATGCGGCTCGATGAGCCCAATTATTAGAGAAATATTCCTGAGCCACTCCAAGTCCAAGGAATATATCGTCCGCTGGTTCCATCCAAAGAGCAGGCGAATTACTTAGCCGGCTACACAAGGACACCCATGGTGCCATACCTTATAGAAATGAACCAATTAATTGTATGGAAATTCGATCCATAAAAGCTATTGCTCCCATCCTCCCTTTAAGCCTAAGTTACACCTTCGAAGTATGCCTTCTGACATTAGGTTAACTTTATCCATTCATTCATCCACTTACGGGTGGTAGGTTGTACCCAACTTCACTTTTGTTCCCATACTACCTAGAAACTTTACCAAAAACTTTGACACAAAAATATAGTGTCGATCCAATATTATATTGATAGGTAAATCATAGATTTCCATAACTCCACCATAAAGAGCTGGGCGTACTCCTCCGTAAAATAGTCTTGGCCGGAAAAGCAACGATTTCGTCAAACGATCAAAAATTTTTCTCAAATAGGATCATGACCATTGGGATTCCGGCAATTCAATGAAAATGTCCACGAATATAAACATCCTCGTTCCACACTACTCTCTTCACACAAGTAGGTGAAATGGTCAATTACGTACATGAATGCTCTTTCTATAAAGTCTTCTTGGTTCGGCTCATTCTACTTGGCGTTCCATGCCTTCACTAATCTCTCCGATGGGTTTTCTACTCGGCGCATCAGCTACCCCATTCGCATTTCCTTAGCGAAAGGGAATATCCAATTGATAGTCCTTTATGAACTTTAAACACCAACTCTGTCACCCCAACAACATATTGCAACCACTTGTTGTTCATAAAAATACTAAATTTCCTACCCAGAAAGTTGTGCCTCTATTTCTTTAAGAAGAATACTACCGCTACGAACTCTAAATCAAGCGTGGGATAATTTAAGACCTGACCAATGAAAAGTCTTACCCGACCACTGGTCAGGTCATTTAAGACCTAACGAACCGCCTCCAGGGAAAGAGATCCCTTTGACTGCCAGTTAGCCTTACGCCATCGGTACAATCAGCAGAAGTCCCCAATAGTGTCATCCTTCAAAGCAACCAGCGGGGGTGTTGCACCCAATCACCTCATAGAACCACGTCTAAATTCACAAGAAAAAAGAGACGCATAAGGAAAATGTGAACGCATGAAAGGAAAATGCGAATGTATGAAATGAAAATGCGTAAAATAAAGAATACCTCAAGGAGATATGTGGGTCCAGTAAAAGTCTACCGGCAGCACCGGCTGAATGCATCCAGAGAAGAGTAAAGGGTCACCAAGGTCAGACTCCCCCAATCATAGAAAGGGATGTTCGAAAACATCCTTAAGTATGTCAGAAGCCACAAATGGACGACGTCGCCACTCGATACCACCATGAAAACTCCCAACACCAACAAGATGAATAACCGGGCCATCTGCCCCACTTGCAGCCCGTCCTCCACATCAAGCACCCTGTTCAGCAAAAGATCCTTCAGGAAGGACAGCCAGATGGAATCTCCAAAAACTATCCTCCTCACATCACCAAGTGCTTCATGCACCGCCTCCGGCCTCACCTGCAAGGAGCGATCCACCTATATTTGCTCCCCGTCACAATCCAACCCCATCAGTTGCTGCACATCTATGGGAGTGACAGTCATCTCCACGAAGACAAAATGAAAGGTGTGGGTAGTGTCACACCACCTCTCCCCCAAGGCACACAAAACTGCTGTCGAACGAGGCGTCTCATCTAGCGCAGCCGCCAACCTCCCAAAGCCCGCTGATAATACCATCCAGCACACCATGGGTGGAAGATTCTCCCAATCATCCTTAAGCCCCGTCGTCCCGCGTGCAGGCATGTTCTTCAAAGAAATATCCGACTGGAAAAAGGAAAAATTCAGTCAAACGTCAAGAAAAAGGAAAAATCACCCAAAAGGAAAGTAATGCCAAAGGTCAGGCTACTTACACAACCGTTGGGAATCACTCTCGAAGAGCGATGATGCGATAGCTCCCGCAGCAAGGTCCGCTCATCCGCAACCGACTTGAATGCATCAAAGGCATTCTCATTCCCCAAAGCAAGGGGCACCCTGTCCCTCCAATCCACATTCGCCCAGTCATCAACGGTCAACCACTCCCAGTGGACAGCAGTGCTCATTAAGGCGGCCATTTCTTGAAGATCGGAACGTTAGAAGAATTTGCAGAGAGAAATCGCAGAAAGAGAGAAGGCAAGAAGCTGTGAAAAATGAAGGGGATTCTCCCCCTTTATACAGGAGGCCAAGCGCCATGCCGATCGGCACAGACCACTGCCATACCGATCGGCACTGTCTCCTCACCTTCCCGAGGCAGCCCAAAAGTCGGTGCCACTGTCGAATGGCACCCCTCAGTCTATGCCGTCGGCACCCCCTTAAAATTTCGTATAGAAATTCCCAAAAAATGCCAGAAAGCCTCGAAAAATCCCCCGAAAATTCCTAAAAATCTAAATTTTGAACATTTTCATTAAGAAAATTTTCGCATTTCTTCAAGAAAAACTACTTTTTCCCTAGCGGAACCCTTAAAATCCAAGCAAATGACCTCTTGAGCGATGCAACTGGACCCCCTAATCACCTCCTCAGCAGAGTTTACGACCTCAAACCGATTATCCCCCCAACGATCAGCTCCTCCGCTCAAATCAAAGGTAAATGGCCTCCCCAGCCATCGGCTACCCGATGCGAAATAATATCTCATGGTATTTTTCCCAGCAGAATTCTGAAGAATCACTCGCCCCAGGCGATCTCTCCCAAAGGAGGATCCAAATCTTCCCCAGCTCATTCATCGTTCCCCAGCGGAGCCTCAAATCCAATTCTTATTCCCCAGTGAAACCTCAAATCCAATTCTTATTCCCCAGCGGAACCTCAAATCCAATTCTTATTCCCCAGTGGAACCCTTTTCTTTTCCCAAAGGAAATGCAATCACTCCTGGGTCAGAATTGACCCCGGTCTTGAATCATCACCAGAGTTAGGTCAGAATTGACCTCGGTCCTCGGTCGTCACCACTCTTGGATCAGAATTGACCCTGGTCTTGGATCATCACCTAAATTAGGTCAGAATTGACCTCGGTCTTCGTTCATCACCACTCTTAGGTCACAATTGACCCCGATCTTAGATCGTCGCCTGAATTAGGTCAGAATTGACCTCGGTCCTCGTTCGCCACCACTCTTGGGTCAGAATTGACCCCGATCTTGGATCGTCACCTGAGTTAGGTCAGAATTGACATCGATCCTCGGTCATCACCACTCTTGGGTTAGAATTGCCCCCCGTCTTAGATCGTCACCTGACTTAGGTCACAATTGACCTCGGTCCTCGGTCGTCACCACTCTTGGGTCAGAATTGGCCCCGGTCTTGGATTTTCACCTGAATAAGGTTAGAATTGACCTCGGTCCTCGGTCGCCACCACTCTTGGGTCAGAATTGACCCCGGTCTTGGATCGTCACCTAAGTTAGGTCAGAATTGACCTCGGTCCTCGGTCGTCACCACCCTTGGGTCAGAATTGGCCCCGGTATTGGATCGTCACCTGAGTTAGATCAGAATTGACATTGTTCCTAGGTCATCACCACTCTTGGGTCAGAATTAGCCCCGGTCTAGGATCGTCACCCGAGTTAGGTCAGAATTGACCTCGGTCCTCGGTCGTCACCACTCTTGGATCGGAATTTACCCCGGTCTTGGATCATCACCTGAGTTAGGTTAGAATTGACCTCGGTCCTCGGTCGTCACCACTCTTGGGTCAGAATTGACCCCAATCTTGGATTGTCACCTGAGTTAGGTCAGAATTGACCTCAGTCCTCGGTCGTCACCACTCTTGGGTCAGAATTGGCCTCGGTATTGGATCGTCACCTGTGTTAGGTCAGAATTAACCTCAGTCCTCGGTCACCACCACTCTTGGGTCAGAATTGCCCCCGATCTTGGATCGTCACCTATGTTAGGTCAGAATTGACCTCGGTCCTCGGTCGTCACCACTCTTGGGTCAGAATTGGCCCCTATCTTGGATCGTCACCTAAGTTAGGTCAGAATTGACCTCGATCCTTGGTCGTCACCACTCTTAGGTCAGAATTGACCCCGGTCTTGGATCGTCACCTGAGTTAGGTCAGAATTGACCTCGGTCCTCGATCGTCACCACTCTTAGGTCCTCAAAATCGACCTCGACCCTCTGAATTGGTCATCCTAGTTTCCTAAGGTCCTCAGAATATAACTCGACCCTCTGAATTGGTCATCCCCGCTTCCTTAGGTCCTCAGAATCAATCTCGACCCTCTTAATTGGTCATCCTCGCTTCCTTATGTCCTCATAATCGACCTCGACCCTCTAAATTGGTCATCCTCGCTTCCTTAGGTCCTCAGAATTGACCTCGACCCTCTGAATCAGTCACACTCTCTCAGAAGCGTCATGCGGTGTCTAGTCGACGGCTATCATTTATTCCAAATTCACCCGTCAAGGGGCTCTATAGACACCTCATTACGTTACCCCCTAACTCTCCTTAGGTCCCTAGTACCTCCACTCATCACTGTAAACCCTGGTCACGTCCCGAGTACTGACCTAAAATCCACCGGGCACTCCCCGGCTCAGTTTGACCCAAAATTCAAACACTTCATCTCGACCAAGACTCAATGAATATTCTAAGGGCACTGAATACCCTTTCCAATGGTCCACCCCATGCGCGATTCCGACTTACCATGCGGACGAATGATCCGTTTGCGTCCGAAATCCGACCTAGAGGCCACCTGGCGCTTCCAGGCTCTGTTTGACCTAAGTTAACTCTTCAGCTCGACCGAGGATGAATGAATTTTCTAAGGGAACTGAATTCTCTTTCCAACGGTCCATCCCGTGCGTGATTATAACTTACCATGCAGACGAACGATCCGTTTGACTCAGAGAGGTCACCGAATGCTTCTCAGGGCCGGTTGACTGAAGTCAACTCCCCAAACTGGGCCAAACTCTTTGGAATGTTGAATTGCACCTCCTAAACTTTCTAACGGTCTATCCTGTGTGTGATTCAGACTTACCATATGGATGAACGATCCATTTGAGTCCGAACGATTCCCCGTCAGCGGATCGACAAACGTTTCTGAGCACATTTGACCCAAAGTCAACTCCCGAACTCGGGAGCAGTCCAAAGGACTTTCGAAGGTATCTGAAATACCTTTCCAATGGTATGCCCCGTGCATAATTCTGACCAACGGTTTGCCCTCGACGACCAATTTTCTGAAAAAGCCTGGAACACACTACCAAACGGCAGGTCCCAGAACCTACCTATCGGCACCTTCCCGCCGACAGGAAGGAAGGGCTCTAAGCTGATCGGCAGTCCCCAGGGGATACAAAAGGAGGCCTTGGCCTAATTTTCAAAAAGAGCTAGAGATCAAAAGCAAATCACTCTCAACGAACCCCAGAAACCTCTCTCGAAGGCAGTGTGATTTCAACTTCCAAATCACTTTTTCACTTCCACGTTTCATCATCCCTTTCATTAAACTTGATGAATTAACCATTATCCATCATCATCCAAGCACAAGGGCTTCTTCTCAATATTTAATATCAAGCTCAAAGTCTCCAAGAAGGTCCATCTCTCTCACCTTTCTCTTCAAATCTTCTTAAATTTGCAATAACTTGTTTTATTACTTAAGCACTTTTATCATCTTAGTTCACATATCCTAACATACTTTTTATCTAGTAGTATTGCACATCTCCTATTTTTATATAAATAAAAAACCCAAAAAACAAGAAAAAGAGGGTTTGCTCATAAATTCCAAGTAGGGATTCTCACACCTTTTCCACACTTTTCTCACAACTAAAACACTTTTTCTACACACACACACACACACACACACACTTACAAATAAGAGATTTCTCCATTTGGATTTATGGGTTAAACCCCACCCCTCATTTTTATGCGAACTACGTGGACTTTGTGATGCCTTTATAGGCTACATAGGCGTCTCGGGATAAAACCCGAAACTCGAGTCCTTTTCTCACTTTTTCTCTCATTTTCCATTATATTCTATATACTTGTTCTTAGTAACGTATTATTCCATATGCATTATCGTTCCTTTATAAGACCAACGTAGGGGTAATCACGTAAATCTTATTTTCTACACTAATTTCACATTCCTACGGATGACTCGCTTTATCTTTTCCATGATACAAGTCGAGGATTCCTACCTCCATTATATATATACACATCACATATCATGGGGGGAAATATAAAGGAAAATAGAAAATATCCATGAGAAACCGAAAGGGAGGAATGGGTGCCTAACACCTTCCCATTTCATAACTAAGCCTCCGAACCCTTCTCGAATCATTTTGGTTTCGCGCGCACCAGTATGTCTTTGGATGCCATCCTTCGGGGTGGCTCCCCCTTTTCTTTTGTCTATTTTGATTAAAATAGACCGGCGACTCGAAATCTCTCTACATCTTCACACCTCACAAATCGACGCTGGTCGAAGAGCTCTCCCGAGAGGGGACATGCGGTACCCGAATGATCCCTTCCTCCCTCCGCGGCGGGGATCGGGGATGGCCACACTTATGATAAGACAAAATCCAAAATCACTATTAACCCCTTGTAAAAATGACCAAAATGCCATTTTGGGTGTCTTTTCATTTCCAAATGACCTGAGACCCAAAACCAACATCCAAATAGACTTTTCTGACTATTTCAACCCTTCGGGATGCAACGACGCACTCAAAATGACTATAAGGTCGATATAAAAATAAGTTCCCTTTTTTAATTTAACAAATTAGTCCCGACACGTCCCATTCCGCGTCCGACTAAAAATTCAAATTACTGAATTAATATCACACAGCCATATCAATAACATCACATTCATATATTACCTAAATATCTTTAAGTAATATTCATAATCATTCATTTTAATATCCAAAATTCGGATAAAACCCAAATGAATTAATTTAAAATATAATAATTTTAAAAGTCATTAAAATTACGGGGTATTACATACTTCACCCCTTATAACAGAATTTCGTCTCGAAATTCGGAAAGATAAATCATACTGGTAAGGTCAACTCTGAGTATAAATCCCACATCGCAAGTATTCTATGTCGTACCGCCCATACAGTACATTATCGAAAATCCTTATTGATGTTATACCAAGTCTCACCCTATAGATTTAACTTAATCGAATTTAAACTTTACCCAATCTTCCCTATACCATCCTCATGACAAAGTTTGGGAAAAAAACGATCCTCACTTATTTAAAAAATAAATCCTGAAGTCACAACTACTTACTGTTTCGCAATTACATAATACCCCATAATTTTAATGACTTTTAAAATTATTATATTTTAAATTAATGGATTAATTGGATTTTATTATGAATTAATTCATTTGGGTTTTATCCGAATTGTGGATATTAAAATGAATGATTCTGAATATTACTTAAAGATATTTAGGTAATATATGAATGTGATGTTATTGATATGGCTGTGTGATATCAATTCAGTAATTTGAATTTTTAGTCGGATGCGGAATGGGACGTGTCGGGACTAATTTGTTAAATTAACAAAGGGAACTTATGTGGGAATGTGGGAATTAAAAAAGGGCAATTCTAACCCAATTACATTTGGGGAATTAAAAAAGGGATTACTGTATTGGATAATTATGTGGGAATGTTTATTCCAATTACATTTAAACTCTTTTGTGTTATCTGTTCAGTTATCAGTGTTGTAGAATAATATGTGTTGTGTTATTTGTAAACTGAAAATGGATTTTGTCGAATTAAAATTTGGAAAGTTTTTAACACGAGCTTAATTGGGTATTGGGTGAGTTGTAATGTTTTCGACAGTGATGCTAAGAATGAGCCAACTGTATATTATGTATTAATTTGGTATGGGACTGGCCACCCGATATTTAATTAGGCGGGGTATTACAGGACTACATTCACCATGCATTCATTAGCCAGGGGACTTCACCTCACACGCACAACTTCCCTTATGATAGAGATTTAGATAGGTGTGTTTACATAAATTATCATTTATGAAAATCATTTTTCCATTTTGAAAACATTCACTTTTACATTCACAGAAACCATTTATACTTAGCCATTAAGTACCAACATTTAGATTATATTCTTTTGTTATTCTTAAAGTCATATTTTATTAATGACCTATGACCCGAAGTGCCAATATCCTCACACTAGTCTCCAAGATTCCAAAACAATACTATAAATCATCAAAGTGAGTCTCCCTCAATAATAGTCTCCCAAAAGTCCCAACATTATCATTTTTACCTTCTATTGATTTTAGGTTAACTTCCTATATCGAACGAAATATAAACCTCTATAAACTGACCCTTGGGATAAGCCCAAATATCCCCATACTAGCCTAGGACATTTGTCAACCCAATACAACCCTCTAGAACACTTTATTACTTACGAAAAGAAGGTTCCTAGACCTTGAAACTAAAAGAAAAGGGCTAAAAATAAAACTAGAAAAATCTCAAAAAAACAGGGTATCCGAATTGATTCGCCCCTGATTGCGAGTCGATTCGCCCAAAAGAGAATCGATTTGGTGAGAAAATCCAACCTTATGTCTTAGCCTAATAAATTGGGACCTAAACCGAATCGATTTACTTTCCCTAGACCTGTAACTCCCCTTTATCCGAATCGTTTCGCTGGGAAGCCGAATCGATTCGGCTTGTCAGAAATGCCCAATTTGAGCTACGGGTTTAAGAACCCTAAATTTCCACAAAACCAAAATATTCCATTTTATCCAACATCAACAAAACTTAATCCTACCAAATCATTCCTACACTTCAACTAACTAATTTATTTCCCTCAGATCAAATTAAACTACAAGATTAAGGGTTTAAACACCAAAATCATCAAAAACCCATTTATGGTTTAAATCTCCAAAAACTAACTGTACATGCAATTTATCACATTAAATCATGATCTAGCAAGTAAGAAAATTGCCTCAAGTTTGTAGTCTCGGAGTCTCCTCCGGTAGAAACGATTTTTTGCTCCAATCTTCCATTTCTCTCTCTTTTCTCCCATCTCTCTCTCTCTCTCTCTCTCTCTCTCTCTCTCTTGTCTTATAATATAAAATGAGAAATAAAAGGGGTTGGGAGACTTAAATGGGTCTTAAACATAAATTCCCCTCTTTTAAATGTTAATACACCCTTAAAATGACATGTAACTACTTAATTGAGTCATAACCCATCAAAAATGCCCGAAACTCCAAAAATACAACTTGGCACTTATTTTGATTGTCTCGACTATTCCAAAACTAACCGCACCACCTAAATTGGCATCCGGAGCAACGTATAATATTTTTATGTTCCTACGTCATGTTATTTCATTAATTATGCTCCAATTTAAAAACAAGTCATAACCATCGTTTAAAGAACAACGACGCAATAAAACACAACATAATGCTATTTACCTTCTCATAACTGTAAATATGCAAAACATGGTAAATATTATCACTTAAATCTATTGAAATAATATTTACCCCAACTTTCACTATATTACAAATTTTGCCCATCAGGCAAAATAATATAAAATAGTCGCTCAAAAGTCTGGGTTGCTACATACTCCCCCCCTAGAAGGGAATTTTGCCCTCAAAATTCAGGCGCACCGTATAACCATATTACGGGTATACTATTCTAAACTATCATTCTATCATCCTTAGAAAACTCCTCGTTATTGTGGCATCCCCATTGGACTTGGACCAAGATCGTCACTATCGATCTTAGTCTACATTTTCCGTGCTCTAAAATAGCACCTAGCCGCTCCTCATGAACTATCGATCCTACCTTTCTATGATGAAAAGAAAGATGCCTACATAACTCGGCACAAGTTGCCTTTCCTCCTGGATCACATTATACCCTTCTTAGATAATACTGCATTAAAACTAATCCCCTACCTCCAATACTACATGACCTCTATTCGAGTCGGCGTAACCTTTGAAAGTATGCGGCTGAATGAGCCCAATTATTAGAGAAATATTCCTGGGCCACTCCAAGTCCAAGGAATATATTGTCCGCTGGTTCCATCCAAAGAGCAGGCGAATTACTTAGCCGGCTACACAAGGCCACCCACGGTGCCATACCTTATAGAAACGAACCCATTAATTATACGGAAATTCGATCCATAAAAGCTATTACTCCCATCCTTCCTTTAAGCCAAAGGCACACCTCCGAAGTATGCCTTTCGACATTAGGTTAACTTTATCCATTCATTCATCCACTTACGGGTGGTAGGTTGTACCCAACTTCACTTTTGTTCCCATACTACCTGGAAACTTTACCAAAAACTTTGACACAAAAATATAGTCTCGGTCCAATATTATATTGATAGGTAAGTCATACATTTCCATAACTCCACCATAAAGAGCTGGGCGTACTCCTCCGTAAAATAGTCTTGGCCAGAAAAGCAGCGATTTGGTCAAACGATCAACAATTTTTCTCAAATAGGATCATGACCATTGCGATTCCGACAATTCAGTGAAAATGTCCACGAATATAACCTTCATCGTTCCACACTACTCTCTTCACACAAGTAGGTGAAATGGTTAATTACGGACATGAATGCTCTTGCTATAAAGTCTTCTTCGTTAGGCTCATTCTACTTGGCTTTCCATGCCTTCACTAATCTCTCCGACGGATTTTTTACTCGGCGCATCAGCTACCCCATTCGCATTTCCTTAGCGAAAGGGAATATCCAATTGATAGTCCTTTACGAACTTTAAACACCAACTCTGTCACCCCAACAACATATTGAAACCACTTATTGTTCGTAAAAATACAAAATTTCCTACCCAGGAAGTAGTGCCTTTATTTCTTTAAGGCGAATACTACCGCTACGAACTCTAAATCAAGCGTGGGATAATACTTCTCGCGAGGTTTAAGTTTGTGAGATGCATAAACAATGGGTCCATGCTCCAGTATTAATACTTCCCGTTCCTTGCAGAGACTCGTTCGTTAAATCCACTCTCAATTTTAACAACACGAGTGCAGGAGTAAAAGTCAGCTCATCCTTTTGACTCCCCAAAAGTCAGGTTACCGACGTAACGCTCTATCTAAGAGAGGCCTCATCTCCTTTGGCCTAGCAACCCAAATTATTCGAGATCCCATACTTCTTCTTTCTAGGTACCTAATCCCTCTTAGAGTTAACCCACAAACCTACTCGTGGATAACTCCATATCCCCTTCCTAAAACAACATCACATGCCTCAAGGGCCTTACGTCCTAATAATCCTCAGGTTGACATATATCCTAATCAAGTCGTATAAGTATTATCCTAATTATATCCCTAGTGCCCAAGACCCTTCTCAACTCCCAACATTCGCTCGGTTTCATGTGTAGGACGTCCTGCATAGCGAAATCCAAACACGAAACCCTCTTGTTACACTACTACCTCGCATCGTCGATCATCAAAATATAACGGTTTAAGACCCATGATCGGGACCTGTAAAATTACAACTCATAACCCTACTAATGCGCTTCTACTTCTATGTCCTACCATCTCAAATAATTGAAAATTTTCACTAATCGGGCGTTTACTTTATGTAAGGTATTACAATTTCTTTATCCCAATATATATACATACATCTTTCTTAAATGGCCTTCTCATCAAGGCATAATCATAAGTCTCAATCTGAATTTCTTTTCTAGGTCTCCCTCACATCAATCAGAGGAGAGAACTATCTATAGTGCTTCTATGTCGCACTTTAATATCCCTTTAATCACTCAATCACGTGATTCCCGGCTAAACCTTCCAACCCAGAATTTCAACAACAAAAAGAAAGAAAGAAAAGAAAGAAAAAAAATGCAACATCTCTCCACTCCCAACATCGTTAAGGTTCATGCGTAAAGCGTCTCACAAAGCGAAATCCAAACAAGGAACCCCTCCAATACACTACTACTTAACTTTGTTGGTCGTGGAGATAAGGCAACATCATACATGCAGGAAAATAAAATAAGAAAAAATGAAAAATGCTTACATACCTTAAACCATCTCTGTAAAGTCTCAATCCTGTATCCAGGTGAGATATTATAGAACAACTAGTTCCATTCTGGAACTAAAAATACAATAGCCTCGCAATTTATATGCTTGCTATCGCTCTGTCCAAACAATAATATTTCCACTCGTATAATACATATAATACGAGTAGCACATACAACACATATACTTTTAAATTACCAACACTCGCTTTATAACGAGTGAAGAACAAAATATAGAACCTCCCTATCACGGAAGTCATATAGATACACTCACCATAATAACATCGATAGTACCACAAGCTCAATTTACACACCAGAATCTAGGGTCAATACCATAATACTCTATCTTGTCATACAGAATGCGCCACCCTCAACTAAGGTGGAATTCCCGCCAACATTCTTGCCATTTTCTTTGGCCACTACCAATGGTTCTCAGACACCGTACTCTAGTCTTATCTTAACCAAACTACCTCCATTAATGCCCCAACTAGGCACCCTATTCTTTCCCTTGTTCTCCAATCAACAAGATCAAAATTCGTGGTTCTACATTCCATGTCAGAACCGTTTCTCCATCTCTAGCTACCCGCGTAGTTCCCTTAACTTCCTCAATAAAAGAGGACATGTTACCGGCCTCCCTTGCCTTAGTTCAATGAGTCTTCCCCGAGTGGATGTCCACCAATGGGGTTTCATGAACACTACTTCTCCGAAAGTGTTAACAACACTTATTTGTGAGCCTATCATTCCACTGAAGGGTTCTTTCTTCCTTATTTTTACCTACTTCGATGCAAGGTTTCCTTTACCTTGTGACTATTTATTCACTGTCGGCCTCTAACCGATCCTCGTGTGAATATTTGAGAATCTACTTTCTCATCATTCCTGATATCCCCGAGAAACTCATTGTTGAAAATATCTACCGGGTTTCTCTATGGGCAAAACTTCCTACTCCACCAAAATGTGGTGACTACCATTTCTGCCATTTCAATATTACTCCAACGGGTGAAAGATTTTCTTGCATTCTTCGCATCTGGGCACTTCTATACCCCTCTCTAGGCCAAATCTCCTGGGCCTTATATTACCACCGAATGAGGTTTCACTTCCTCCATCAGACTTAACTTGAACATGTGGTCCTCATCAAGGACTTTTCAACTTAAATATAGTGTCGCTAGGAATTACAAGCATAATACCACTCTCTACTTGTAGCAGTACTTGGAAAACTATTTCTACTGTACTTAGTAGTCACGGTAGCAATATAAGATAATGCTACGAAGGGAGAGACCTCCAAAGCGGCGCTCATCCCTAACTACAACTTACAGTTCTTAGTAATCCCATCTCGTGACGCCTTCATAACGGCCTTCCCTGATGCCCTTCCTCATTATACTTACGAATCTAACACGAAGGCGTAAAAGATTTCTGAATTCTTACACTACAGCAGGAGAGCAAAACCTCACAAGAGGAAATCAACAATATTAATCCTAAGGCTCTATATCAAGTCAAGAGTAACATTGAAAACATAGTACGTCAGCACAGATTCCTAAGGACACTAGAACTTGATGCTCTAATACCATCTGTGACAACCCGCCTACTAAAATAAGAGGTGGCCATCCCGATACTCCAATAATCATAGGAATCATAGATGGATCATTCTTAGCATCACTGTCGTTAAAATAATAGTACGAGATAACAACCAATTATTTTAGAAAATGGATCAAATGAAATTTTGTAAGTTAAAAGAAAAAACTCTTAGACAATCCAGTTTGCAAAGAAGGTGGATACCAAAAATCAACGGATAAAAGAACGACAATCATACTTAAAGCATAAACTGAATAAGCTGTCGGTTAACAGACTAATACAAACAGGTTACACCGAGTATTACAATTTAAATATCACATTATAATAAATGAGCACAAAGCATGGGCAACACGCCCGAATAAATAACTGAACATAGCTAGAGAACAAGAGATAGAAGCGTCTATAACAAATATCCTACAACATTCGCAAAATGTTATAGCTCCAGGACAATTGGAATGGAGGGGTCAATACGGGCGTCCTTGCGAAGGAGCACCTTCACGGACAAAGAGTTGCATGCAAAACAAAGAGATATAGATGGGTCAGGGCCCGGTTTGATATGATTACCATGTGACTAAAATGCATGACAATTATGAACGTAACTTTCTCTCGCAATTAATATAAAATTCTCACCTCTCAATCTAAAAGTACAACCTAGCTCAATATTCATGTAAGCATGGGAGAACTCATCTACATTTACTCAAGGAGACATCATTTAAATTTTTCACAATCTAAACACACAATTCCTTTTGTCTTTAGGAAATACATATATGGAAATTCATTTTACAAAATGCTTACCAATTCAATTTTATCTCAGAACTTTCTATTTCCCTTCTTCCATCCAGAAAATGTATTTAAAGAAAATTTTATTATCATAAAATTCTTTTTCATCTCATGACTTCCCATTTCCCTTCTTCTATCCAAGAAATGTATTTAAAGCAACTTTATTATCATAAAATGCTTTAACATCAATAATGTCCCACATTACTAAGAATAGTTATATTTCATATCGTATAATATTTCTAAGACCGCCCGTCTGGGTTTCCCCACTGTACGTGCCCCTAAATGGCTATCATCTTCCAGGGCCTATCAAACAAGACAACCTGGGATCCTACAACGCGAGACATCGGGAAGCGGCCATATACCAGCAAGTGATTCATAACCACACCTGGAATTACCCCACATTGCCAAATAAACAGATAATAACCGATCATATGGCCGAGGACTATATTCACCCTGCATTCATTAGCTAGGGGACTTCACTTCACGCGCAACTTTCCTTATGATGGCAATTTTGAGAGGTGTGTTTACGTAAATTATCATTTACAAAAATCATTTTTCCATTTTGAAAACATTCACTTTTACATTATCAAAAACCATATATACTTATCCATTAAGTACCAAATTTTAGATTATGCATTTCTTATTCTTAAAGTCATATTTTATTAATGACCTAAGACCCGAAGTGCCAATATCCTCACACTAGTCTCCAAGAGTCCAAAACAATACTATAAATCATCAAAGTGAGTATGCCTCAATAATAGTCTCCAAAAAGTCCCAACATTATCATTTTTACCTCTTATTAATTTTAGGTTAACTTCCTATATCGAACGAAACATAAACCTCTTAAACTAGCCCTTGGGATAAGCCCAAATATCCCCATACTAGCCTAGGACATTTGTCTACCCAATACAACCCTCTAGAACTCTTTATTACTTACCAAAAGAAGGTTCCTAGACCTTGAACCCGAAAGAAAAGGGCTAAAAATAAAACTAGAAAAATCTCACAAAAACAGGGCATCCGAATCGATTCGCCTAGGGCCGAATCGATTCGCCCTTGATTGCGAATCAATTCGCCCAAAAGGGAATCGATTTGGTGAGAAAATCCAACCTTCTGTCTTAGCCGAATCGATTCGGACCGAACCCGAATTGATTCGGTTTCCCCGGACCTGTAACCTCCCCGAATCGATTCGGCTTGGCAAAAATGCCCAATTTGAGCTACGGGTTTAAGAACCCTAAATTTCCCCAAAACCCAAATCTTCCATTTTATCCAACATCAACAACACTTAATCCTACCAAATCATTCCTACACTTCAACTAACTAATTTATTTCCCTAAAATCAAATTAAACTACAAGATTAAGGGTTTAAACACGAAAATCATCAAAAACCCATTTATGGTTTAAATCTCCAAAAATTAACTATACGTGCAATTTATCACATTAAATCATGTTCTAGCAAGTAAGAAACTTGCCTTAAGTTTGTAGTCTCGGATTCTCCTCTAGTAGCAACGATTTCCAGCTCCAATATTCCATTTCTCTCTCTTTTCTCCCATCTCTCCCAAGCTCTGTCTTATCTCTCTCTCTCTCTCTTGGCTTATAACATAAAAGAGGTTGGGAGACTTAAACTGGTCTTAAACATAAATTTCCCTCTTTTAAATGTTAATACACCATTAAAATGATTCGTAACGACTTAATTGAGTCACAACCCGTCAAAAGTGCCCGAAACTCCAAAAATACGACTTGTCACTTATTCTGACTGTCTCGACTATTCCAAAACAAACCGCACCCCCTAAATTGGCATCCAGAGCAACGTATAATATTTTTATGTTCCTACGTCATGTTATTTCATTAATTATTCTCCAATTTAAAAACAAGTCATAACCGTTGTTTAAATCACAACGACACAATAAAACATAACATAATGTTATTTACCTTCTCATAACGGTAAATAGGCAAAACATGGTAAATATTATCCCTTAAATCTATTGAAATAATATTTACCCCAACTCTCACTATTTTATAAATTTTGCCCATCAGGCAAAATAATATAAAATAGTAGCTCAAAGGTCTGGGTTGTTACACTATAATTATATATTAAGATACTTTAATGTCTTTCCCATCCAATATCATATAAATATTAGTGTCGAAACATCAATTCATAGTCATATTACGACCTTTGTCCTACCAAATATGAATTATGCACATTAATCTAATTTATCGAAATATTATTGTCAAACGCATAATCATGCATCTAATATTCAAAACTTTATATTAAACATTTTGATCAATACCAAATAATACATAACATGAATATTAGAATAACCATGAATAAAACAAAATAGCCCCCGTGGTGGAAAAATACATAATATTTGGAAAAATAGTTATTTTTGCCAAAAATAGAATATTTGAGTTGGCACCACAGGGATGTAGATAATTACTCCAAGATCTCAAAATAATTTACAAAATTCAAAATTTAATATTTTGGAGTGAGATATTGACTTCAACACTATTACCAAAAATAATAAAAACGTAAGTTTAAGGGTCTAAACCATGTCAAAACGCAAAAGTAAGGTGGTACCCTTTGTATATAATGGGTTTTGTTTATTTTGACGTTTCTAGTCAGCTATGTGAGTTTCATAAAATTTTGAGCAAGTTTTTACCTTTCATTGAGTATTGGATATAGAAGAAAAACTTCACACAAAGTCAGAGAGACACAAAAATTAATTTAATGTAGACGCTATTATAGGCAAACACTAATAAGAAAAATCATGAGATCTTAAAATTTGGCTCCAATATCCGATACCACATGTAAAACCATTTTTAAGAACAACATAATATTAATCATTGATATATTAATGATTAAATTTTCACATACGATTGTTCTTAATAAAATGATTTTAGATCTTCATGATTGTTGATATAAAAATGAGTCAGCTGACGTGGACCAATTATATGGAGACACATGTCATCCAATATGGCACAAGATCAAGTACTGAGCTACTCAGAGTACCGAGCTACTCAACGTACCGAGCAACTTATTGGGAAGACCAAACGACCAGAAAAATTTAATATTTATTGTATTACATTAATTCCTTACCATGTACAGATGCATACGTTTATTCGATAAAGGCATACTATCTATTCACATTGACAGCCGAAGGGATATAAATACATTGTAAAACTCTCTCAGCAGGGCAAGTGAAGTAAAAAAACATAATTTTGATCAAGGAAAGATACCCAATAATATAGAATAGTGGACGTAGGCCATTTCCTTGAGGCTGAACCACTTTAAAAATTTCTTGTCTTATTTCTTTACTCATATTTATCTGTGATTAATTAATTAGATCAAATCTAGTTTTTTACATCAACAGATTGGCGTCATCTATGGGAACAACTATACATAGCATTTTTCACCAAAAAACTCATCATAAGTGACTGATATCCCAGAATCTAGCAATAGGAATAATGCAGGGAATCCTCATAACCCTTATGCCCCTTTAAATGCAAACGATATCACAGGAATCTTGGCATGCTTATCTAGGGGATAAACGTTATGCAGGAAACTATGTGATAGTTCATTTAGACTGTTCAAAATAGAGCATCTTCCCAGACAGGCCAGCGAAGTGTCCAAAGAAGCATGCATCTGCCATCTTCATGATAGCCATGATCTGTATCACGATCTAGACGTACTAAAGTCAATTATTCCAAAAACTCAAGTGATCCATCTTATCGCCCTGGTGCAACTTGCCTTATAAGAATTCTGGATTCATAAGAAAACATCACTCTAATGCTAGAAAGACCAAGTGCTCTAGAAAGGTTGAGAAGAGCCTCTCCCTTCAACCATTTGGGTCCTAGGAGGAATAAAAATCCTCCTCGATCTGCTTCGAGAAATTCTCAATGACCAAATGATTTGAGGGAAGGTTGAACCCAATCACATCCAAACCAGAGACCTGCAACTCGAAGAGAAAGATCCCAAGAGGAAAATTATGCACGATCAGTTGCTCAGGAAGATACAAATAAATCAGGGGCTAGAAATAATACATGGAAGGGATCTATTTATAGGTTAAAAGACAGGTTAAGAGAGATGGTTGAGGCCAAGAACCCTCTCCACAGAACCTTTATTAAGGGATCTCCATTTGTATAAGCGATTATGGATTTTCCCACACCAGCAAAATTCAAAGCTCATGTGGTCACGTCGAAGTACGATGGAAAAACCGATCATGTTCTTCACATAAAGTAATACCAAGCTACAACATATATTTATGCGGTCCTAGATGAAATGAGGTCCAGGGCGTTCTCAGGGACCATGACCAGATCTGCTCAGATATTATACAATAGCCTTCCTCTGGGGTAGATTTCAATCTTCCACCAACAGACAGAGATCTTTATAGAAAATTTCTATTTTGGTGTAAATCCAGTTAAAATGGTAGTAAATTTGTTGAGTGTTAGGCTGAGAACAAGTGAAAGTACCATATACTACATTACTCATTTTAAAAATGAGAAACTAGAGGTCATCGACTATGAGGAAAAGACATCCATCATAGCTCTCATGAGTGGTCTTTTTCCAGACAAGCTGTACTACACCTTAGCCAAGGATCCCCCAAATCCATGGCTGAATTAATGGAAAAATAAGCCAAAATTATAAACGTCGAGGAGGCTATGTCTGCGAAGGAGAATGCTGAGGCAAAGGTGGAGGCTAAAGCTAAAGGAAATTCGAAGAAGAAAGACCACAAGAATAACGGTGGGAGCAAGTAGTCGAAAGGCAAAGAAATATTGGACACTTAAGGAAGTATACAAATTATACTCCCTTAAAGGTGGATATATACCACATTTTGGAGGAAATTTAGAACAACGAGGAACTAAATCGGCCAGAAAAGCTAAGGACAACCCCTTAGAGGATGGATAAATCTAGATATTACGAGTTCCATAAAGATCATGGTCATGCGAACAAGTAGTGTGTAGCTCTCCAAAACCAGATAGAGGCATCATTAGACAAGGAATAATGAACAAGTTTGTTGATCATCGGAACGGTGGAAAGACGAACAACAGAGCACAATAGAGGTCCAAATCACCTTGCCAACCTAAAGAAGATAAGAAAAGGGACTATGAAGATGACCTTGAAGATGATCCTGATCTCCCAAAAAGGCCAAGACAACCTGAGCGTGAGGTATTTTTAATTCATTTCGGTTCATTTGATTATAACATGATTACAGGTGGAGACGTAGGAGGGGGTGTTCATACCGTTGAAAGGAAACCTTACCTCAATGTGTTTCAAGCTTGTTCCAATATACAACGAATAAATCTGGCAGAAGAAGATTGCCCAAGGAAGGTCAACAAAGATAATATGGTCATTGGATTTTCTAAAAATGATTTGGAAGGCGTTTTGTATCCACATTATGATCCTCCGGTGATCAAAATGATAATAAAGGATGTAATCATTTCAAGAGTGAACTTGAAACTTGGACAGTTGGAGCCGTATCACAGGCCCCTCATTGGTTTTTCTAGAGAAAAAGTTTTTCTACTTGGAAGGATCAAGTTAGACATGTTGATTGGTACCTGGACAACTAGAAGAACGGAGAAGGTGCGTTTCTTTATGATGGATAAGAATATCCAGTCAGCCTATAATATAATCATGGGGAGAGCAGGCCTAAAAAGGATTTAAGAGTTCCATCCACTGTATGCCAATGTTTAAAGTTCCCAACCAACTTTGGTGTTAGAATTATAAAGGGAGATCAGAAAGTAGCTCGAGAATGCTATTAATCATATACAAGGTAAGAGGAATTGGAGGATGTTAGACAAAAAACAACCACTTATCAAGTGGATGAATCTGATGAGTCTTGGATTGGAACCTTTGACCCAAGAGATGAAATGGAACTCGTTAAAGGACAAGTCATGAAGACAACAAAAAGTATTATTCTGAATAACACGCGACGAGAAAGAATAACTCAGATTGGTGCTTCACTTGATCTAGTACTGAAGCAGGAGCTGGTAGCATTTTTAAAGCAAAGAAAATAGGTATTTGCATGGAGTAATGAGGATATGCCGGGGATAGACCCGCATTTCTTATGCCACGAGCTCAATCTTAACAAGGAGATCAAACCATTGAAGCAAAGGCAAAGAGTCTTTAGTCCGAAGAAGAACTAGGCTATTCAAGAAGAAGTGGAAATGCTACAAAGAAACTTCTTTCATCGAAGACGTGAAATATCTAGGCTGATTGGCCAATGTTGTGATGTTCAAAAATAAGAATAATAAGTGGAGAATATGCATGGACTTCACAAATTAGAATAAATCTTGCCCAAAAGATCATTTTCCTCTACCTAGAATAGATCAGGTAGTGGATGCAACTTCAGGTCATGAGATGCTAAGCTTCATGGATGCCTATTCTGGATATAATCAAATTAAAATGAAGCCAGAAGATAGGGAAAGTACCGATTTCATTACCCCCCTGAGGAACATACTGTTACTGTATTATGCCTTTTGGTCTTAAAAATGCAGGTGCTACATATCAGCGGATACTGAACAAGGTATTTACGGAGCATATTTGCAAAAATATGGAAGTATACGTCGACGAAATGTTGACTGAAAGCAAGAAAGATGCTGACCATATCACTGATTTGAGCCAAACATTTGATCAACTGGAGAAGTACCAGATGAAGATAAACCTGACCAAGTGCATTTTTGGCGTATAGGAAGTCATGCTCCTCGGATACATTGTGAATCAAAGAGGTATTGAAGCAAAACCTGACAAGATAAAAGCCTTGTTGGAGTTACAATCTCCAACTGTAACACCCCGTAATTTTGAATATTTAATATTTAATTATTTTGGGAGTTATAAAAATATTTAAATTGGATAAACTTAAAATTATGATTTGGAGAATTTATTTAAGTGGCCCAAATTAATTATAATTGGTGACTTTTAAGTTTAATTGTTCGAATTAAAGTGTGTCGCATTTTGAGGTCAAAATTTGAGAGCGTTATAAAGTATTTCAAATGAAAATTTTGAGCGCGCGATTGAGTCCAGATGGGTAGAGATAGTCAAAAAAGAGTGTCTCGGAGTATTTTTGGGCATAGTCGGGCCCACACGGGGTGATTTGGGCCATTTTAATTAGTCCCGTATGGCCTAAAACGGGATTAAGGGTTTTAATCCTAATTGGGGAGAGTGTGAACGGCAATTAATACAACTCTAAACCTAGGGTTAGAGAGAGACACAGAAGAGACAAATCAAGAAGCCAATTGGGGGTCTTTTGGAGCCAAATTAAGGGACGAATTGGGGTGTTCTTCATCAAAACCTTCACTACACCAACGGATCGGACTCTATGAATCATTCCAGGCAAGTGGTTAACTGTTTCGATTCTTAAAAAAAGTGATGACCAATTCATATTATTGTATGTGTATATGAAAATTCGTTTTGGGTGTTTAACCATAATTAAAATTGGGTTTTCTGAATTTAGAGTAATGGATAGATTTGATTACTCAATAGAGGTTAAGTTATGATTTGGGACTGTTAAGATTGAATTGTAGAGTCGATTATAATATGTATTAGTTATTAAATGGACTGAAAATGGTTAGGTCAAATTCAGTAGAACAAGACTCGGCTGAAAAACCCAAATCGGGTATTCTAAAGGTTATATATAAATTTGATGATGGATTAAGATCTCTAGGATGTTTATAACCTTTTCTTGTGTGGATAATATGTTGTTTGTGATTTGGTTAAAGGTTTGGAAAGAAAGGAAAGCTTAACGGTTCATCAATGGCTGAAACAGCGAGCCGGAGAAGACGAATCCCTGTTCGATCGATCGATCGACCCAGGGGATCGATCGATCAAAGGTCCCAAAATTTTGGCAATTCGGCCTATTTATATATATAAGGGAAATTAATTTAGAATTTAATCCCCTACTTTTATTTAGTGACAAATGCATATGTGACACATATTCCATAACAATTATAAGGGTATATAATTAGGTTTATGAGGGTGATAATTGTATGTCACGGGATGATTCAATTTCGGGAATTTATTTGTGAGTATTGCTTTTGGACCGAGGGAAAATATTCGGGTATTGTAGTTGAGTGGCATTACATTATTAAAGGAATCGAGGTGTAATTAATTAGTTATGGGGAGAAATATAGAATTTGGTATTAACGATGGTACGGGCCAAGTGAGCGAGTCCGGGTATAATAGTTTGGCGACACCAAGTGTTAAATTAATTAATTTGTAAATTAATTAAATTAGAGACGGACCATAGACTCGGACTGGTAATACTTAATTAATGTGTAAATTAATTAAATTAGAGTCGGACCATAGACTCAGATTGGTAATTAATTAATGTGTAAATTAATTAAATTAGAGTTGGACCATAGACTGAGATTGGTAATTAATTAATGTGTAAATTAATTTAATTAGAGTCGGACCATAGACTCGGATTAGTATTAATTAATTAATGTGTAAACTAATTAAATTAGAGTCGAATCAGAGACTCGGGTAAATATCATATAAATCAATGTGCAAAGTATTTATGTAACAGTCGGAATTGACGTGTGAATTAATACGTGAGAAAATTAATTAAGCTGGGTCGGGACATAGACTCTGGATATTACAGGCTACTATAACGGGATTTTGAGTACACGGTAAAGCCAGGGTTTATATTATATATATATATGGTGTAGTGATAGTATATATATATATACGTGTATATATTGTGTGTGCTATTAAATATCAGTGACTAGATATTTATTTAATTTATATACTCTAGTGCTATCAAGGAAGGTTGCGCGATATGGGTGAGGGATTTATCTCACTTTCAGGGAAGGAATATGATCGCCTCCACTACGTTTATATGTTGGGCCGGGTTGGTGAGAAATTCCAACTTGGGGAACTAGGTTATGTGAGCACACCTAGTGAGATAGCATTTTAGAGGGAATCATTGCGTGAGGGTATACTCGGAGGGATGGATGTGTGTATATATATATATATATGTGTGTGTGTGTGTGTGTGTGTGTGTGTGTGTGTGTATGTGTGTGTGTGTGTGTGCGTTGATGTTGTGGTAAAGGTACGTATATAATGGTAGTAAATATTATATGCGAGTAATAAAACAGTGTGTGATGGAATTGCTTTATATAACTTGTGTCACAGTTATGTGTTATTATTTAAAGAAAATTAATTAAGTTAATTAGTGAGAGAACTTATAACCCATGGATAATAATACGCGGTTTTGAGTTGAAAGGCAAGGGAGGATTATAAGGACTAGTTGGAAGGGGTAGTACAACTAGGTGGGTTTAAGGTAATCATTAGGTGTTCACTTTAGTGGAGGGGTGACAATGTCCTTAAGAGAGTACGACACTAACTTAAATATGGAGCGCATTCATATATTTTAAATTACTGCAGTTAATTCACTTGCTAAATATTTTCAAAACATTTTGGGTTCTAACCCTTGCTATAAACTATTTTCAAAACATTTTAGGTGTCCAGCCAGAGGAACGCCAGGATTGATATTCTATTCCAGGGATACGGAGCTACGACATATGTGGATGCTAGCAGGAGCTTGGATTAGACGCATTGTTCTTTCATTCCAAGAGTAAGAATCATATATCAGTTCAGTTTTGAGATTTTTATTCAGGTGTTGAATATTTGTATTGGACTATTTATTTTGGTGGCTGGTGGTTTATTCGGCATGTCATTTTATTATTTGTTTAGTTCATTTAATTTAGTTGCGTGAATGGATTATATTTATTTCCGCATGTATTGTTTGGTTTGATTAACAGGATAAAATTTGGCACCAACTTTTTGGAATACTAGGTGGTTAGTAAGTTTTAAAAAGGTTTTCGACAGTGATGCTAAGGATAAACCAACTGGGATTCCTGTTTTAATTTGGTATAGGACTGATCACCCGGTATTTTATTAAGCGGGGTGTCACAAATGGTATCAGGGCATCAGTTTCTAGTGTCCTTAGGATCTGTGCGGATTTTCACGTTTCAGCTTAGCATCCTTTGATGTAGAGACTTATTATAGGATTGTTGTATTCTTATACGTATGCGCATTTACGTTCTTTTGCCAATTATTTTATATTTGAGGGTGAACTCATACAATTCGATTCTCATTTCAGATGTTTCCTAAGAGAGAGAAATCAGCTAGGGCAGTAGGGGGAGATGATACTAGAGAGACTAATCAGGAGCCAGAGTTACCGCAACAACTGCCAAAGATGATTTCGGCAGCACATGTAACTGAATTAGTTGCGTAGGCAGTTGAAGCGACGATGATCGCAATGGCAAGGTACTTTCCACGAGATCAGCCACAGGCATTGGTGGTACCGAATGTTCAGGTTCACCAGCGGCAATCGGAGTGGCAGCAAGTACGAGAGGTCTTTCAAAAGGGCCACCCACCATAGTTTCGAGGGGGTCCAGATGTGGTGCTAGCGTGACAGTGGAAGAGGGATATCCCGCATCACCTACGCATGGTAGATTACAATGAGGTGCAGACACTTTTAAGTTAGTGGGAGCAGCGCTACAGTGGTGGGAGTCAATCACCATAGTTGAGGAAAGGGATACATTAGAAATTGCAAAGTTTTGGGTGCGGTTCAATCGCAAGTATTTTTTGCCAGCAGTGGAGATCGAAATGAGGAGAAAATTTAGAGAGGTGACTCAGGGGGACCGTTTAGTGGCCGATTACGAGGAAGAATTCACTCGTTTGGCAAATTTTGTACCGGATGAGGTAAGCGATGAAAAAAGAAAGAATTCGAAGTTCATGGATTGGTTAGTCTTGAGGATCAGGCAACATTTGATTGGTAATCCCACATTAGTAGCTTATACAAACGTTGTAAATGCAGCACTCTTGTACTGTCAAGAATATCGCTTCCACGTGCGAGGAAGCAAGGGGGAGGGGAAGCTAGTCAGTCGGATAAAGCAAAAGGGAACAGTACCAGTGGGGTATCTCAGCAGGAAACAGGGGGACATCAGGGCAGGATCCCCGGCAGGGAAATCAGGCCAAGCAATTTAGGTCTGGAGGCTATCGCTAGGATGGCTAGGACTTCCGACAAGGCCAACAAGGAAGGGATCAGTGGCAGGGTGAATTTATTAGGAGGTGTTTCATTTGTAGGGAAGCGGGACACGTGCAGAGATATTGTCCTAAGCGAGGAAGGGGCCAACTATAGGATGAGGTCCTAGATGTACTGCCACTACAACAAGTCATGGGTGCGTTCGGCCAGGGGGAAGCTTCTCAAGAACCCGAGGATCAGCCATTGGAGCTAGAGTATGGAGGTAATTATCTTTTTATCCTATGGGCATGGGGTATATTTTGGGTGACAGTTAGGGTGTCAAAATATAAAATTATTTTTCACAAAAAATTGCGAGTAAGTCGGATTTAGTGGGTGCACTGGCTGTAGTAGCCATAGTATGTAGATAAGATTTTTTCGTGGGGTAGCGGAGTCCTTTGGTGTCAACCACGAGAGAGTGGAGGTGCACACTGAGAGAAGGTTTGAATTATGGGAGTGGTTACTACTACTTCGAGAATTATGGAAGTAGGGTAGATAAATTTTTATCGGCTAATCAGCGATGGATTTAAACTATTGGGAATAGTGGGGGAAGTTTTGGTGTTCGCGACACCAGGGTATGGATGATTTTTACTAGGTATCACCTGAGAGGGAGACTAGACTATATATATGTGTATATATGTTGTATTGTGTGGTGAGATAGACACATAATGAGGTCTTGTGTTCTCATAGTTTATCCCGGTAATTAAGGGAGTCTACTGAAGTGAATTAGGGTGGATAGATTTATTTTCGAGGAGGGAGAGATAACTCGGGGTTTATTTTGCACAAGAGCTAGTGATAGTAAGGGCGTGGTATTTTATGTTGTCTTTTGTAGAATAAGAGTATGCGTGTATGCTTTTGTGTTAATAGACAAGTATTTGGGGGTACGTACTATGGACTGAGGTTCTAACAGATCTCAACGACCGACAATGTTAAGTAGTAGTGTATCGGGGGCTTCCTTATTTAGATTTTGCTTTGCGAGACGTCCCACGCATGAAACTTAGCGCAACGTTGGAAGTGGGGATATGTTCGGTCATTTGTACATGGGTTGGGTACCCTGGGTGTTATTAGTTATATATGTGATATGACTATGGGTTGGAAGTTATATTATAGGTCACGGCTAGTATAGTCGGGTAACTTTTGTGCGGTAAAGCACGTGGATAGGGTGTATGGGAACTCGGATTCATTAAGGCAACTTTTGTACTGTCAAGCACGGGTAAGGGTGTATGGGCCCCCTGATTAAGTAAAATGCATATTTGTATAATTTATAGTTAGAAGCGGGGAAGATAGATATAGCGAGCTTAGAGGAACATGACTAGAGAGTGATATTTAATGCTTGGAGCACTAGGCTTATCTTAATTTCGAGGATGAAATTCCTTTGTAAGGAGGGGAGTATGTAACACCCCGTAATTTTGAAGATTTAATATTTAATTATTTTGGGAGTTATAAGAATATTTAGATTGGAGAAACTTAAATTTATGATTTGGAGAATTTATTTAAGTGGGCCGAATTAATTATAATTGGCGACTTTTAAGTTTAATTGTTCGAATTAAAGTGTGTCGCATTTTGAGGTCAAAATTTGAGAGCATTATAAAGTATTTCGGATGACAATTTTGAGTGCGTGGTTGAGTTCGGATGGGTCAAGATAGTAAAAAAAGAGTACCTAAGGGTAGTAATTGGATCACGGGGTAGTTTTGGACATAGTCGGGCCCACACGAGGTGATTTGGGCCATTTTAATTAGGCCCGTATGGCCTAAAATGGGATTAAGGGTTTTAAGCCTAATTGGGGTAAGTGTGAATGACGGTTAATACAACTCTAAACCAATGGTTTGAGAGAGAGAGACAGAAGAGACAAATCAAGAAGCCAATTGGGGGTCTTTTAGAGCCAAATTAAGGGACATATTAGGGTGTTCTTCATCAAAACCTTCACTATACCAACGGATCAGACTCTATGAATCATTCCAGGAAAGTGGTTAACTGTTTCGATTCTTAAAATAAGTGATAACCAATTCATATTATAGTATGTGTATATGAAAATTCGTTTTGGGTGTGTAACCATAATTAAAATTGGGTTTTCTGAATTTAGAGTAATGGACAGATTTAATTACTCAATGGAGGTTAAGTTATGATTTGGGACTGTTAAGATTGAATTTTAGAGTGGATTACAATATGTATTAGTGATTAAATGGACTGAAAATGGTTAGGTTAAATTCGGTAAAATGAGACCCGAGTGAAAAATTGAAATCGGATATACTAAAAGTTATGTATAAATTTGATGATGGATTAAGGTCTCTAGGATGTTTAGAACCTTTTCTTGTGTGGAGAATATGTTGTTTGTGATTTGGTTAAAGGTTTGGGAAGAAATGAAAGCTTAAGGGTTCATCAATGGCTGAAACAGCGAGCCGGAGAAGACGAATCCCTGTTCGATCGATCGATCGACCCAAGGGATCGATCGATCGAAGGTCCCAGAATTTTGGCAATTTGGCATGTTTATATATATAAGATAAATTAATTTAAAATTTAATCCCCTACTTTTATTTAGTGATAAATGCATATGTGACACATATTCCTTAACAATTATAAGGGGATATAATTGGGTTTAGGAGGGTGATAATTTTATGTCACGGGATGATTCAATTTCGGGAATTTATTTGTGAGTATTGATTTTGGACCGAGGGAAAATATTTGGATATTGTAGTTGAGTGGCATTGCATTATTAAAGGAATCGAGGTGTAATTAATTAGTTATGGGGCGAAATATAGAATTGGGTATTAACGATGGTACGGGCCAACTGAGCAAGTCCGGGTATAATGGTTGGGCGACACCAAGTGTTAAATTAATTAATGTGTAAATTAATTAAATTAGAGTCGGACCATAGACTCGGATTAGTAATACTTAATTAATATGTAAATTAATTAATTAGAGTCGGACCATAGACTCGGATTGGTAATTAATTAATGTGTAAATTAACTAAATTTGAGTCGGACCATAGACTCGGATTGGTAATTAATAAATGTGTAAATTAATTTAATTAGAGTTGGACCATAGACTTGGATTAGTATTAATTAATTAATTAATATGTAAATTAATTAAATTAGAGTCGAATCAGAGACTCGGGTAAATATCATATAAATCAATGTGCAAAATATTTTTATAACATTCGAACCATGGACTCGGGGAAATATTATATTAATTGACGTGTGAATTAATAAGTGAGAAAATTAATTAAGTTAAGTCGGGCCACAGACGCAGCAAGTTACAGGCTAGTGTTATGGGATTTTGATTACACAGTAAAGCCGAGGTTTATACTATTTATATACGGTGTAGTGATAGTATATATATATGTGTATATATTGTGTGTGCTATTAAATATCAGTGACTAGATATTTATTTAATTTATATCCTCTAGTGATATCAAGGGAAGTTGCACGGTGTGGGTGAATACCCTACCTTGAGGAGTAGGGCGAGTATGTCCCCAGGTCATAGCATCCGGTATATGGGTGAGGGATTTATCTCACTTTCGGGGAAGGAATATGACCGCCTTTACTATGTTTATATATTGGGCCAGGTTGGTGAGTGATTCCAACTTGGGGAACTAGGTTATGTGAGCACACCTAGTGAGATAGCATTTTAGAGGGAATCATCCGGTGAAGATATACTTGGAGGGATGGATGTGTATATATATATATGTGTGGATGCTGTGGTAAACGTACGTATATAATGGTAGTAAATATTATATGCGGGCAATAATATAATGTGTGATGGAATTATTTTATATAACTTGTGTCACAATTATATGTTATTATTTAAAGGAAATTAATTAAGTTAATTAGTGAGATAACTTATAACCCATGGATAATAATACTCGGTTTAGAGTGGAAAGTAAAGGGCTGATTAAAAGGACTAGTTGAACGGGGTAGTACAACTAGGTGGAGTTAAGATTACATTAGGTGTGCACTTTAGTGGAGGGGTGAGAATGTCCTTAAGAGAGTGCGACACTAACTTAAATATGGAGCGTATGCATATATTTTAAATTACTGCAGTTAATTCACTTGCTAAATATTTTCAAAACATTTTGGGTTCTAACCCTTGCTATAAAACTATTTTCAAAAAAATTTAGGTGTCCAGGCAGAGGAACACCAGGATTGATATTCTATTACAGGGATACGGAGCTGCGGCATATGTGAATGCTAGCAGGATCTTGGATTAGACGCATCGTTATTTCATTCCAAGAGTAGCAATCATTTATCAGTTCAGTTTTCAGATTTTTATTGAGGTGTTGAATATTTGTATTGGACTATTAATTTTGGTGGCCGATGGTTTATTCGGCATGTCGTTTTATTATTTGTTTAGTTCATTTAATTCAGTTGTGTGAATGGATTATATATATTTTCGCATGTACTATTTGGTTTAATTAAAAAGATATAATTTAGAACCAGTTTTTTTGAATACTAGGTGGTTACTAAGTTTCAAAAAGGTTTTCGACAGTGATGCTAAGGATGAACCAACTGGGATTCCTGTTTTAATTTAGTATAGGACTGATCACGCGGTATTTTATTAGGTGGGGTGTCACGCCAACCACCAAGAAGTAAGTGCAGAGCCTTATGGGACGAATTGTATCTCTCAATAGATTTGTCTCCCGAGCAACGGATAGATGTCACCCATTCTTTAAAGTGCATAGAAAGACCTTTGAGTGGAATGACGAATGTAAGAAGGCGTTATTAGAATTAAAGAAATACTTGGGGGCACCTCCTTTATTGTCTAGGCCAGTAGAAGGAGAAAAACTATACTTGTAATTAGCTATCTCAGAAAGTATAGTTCGTTTGGATTTAATAAGAATAAAAGATGGAGTGTAAAAACCTGTTTATTATACTAGCAATGCATTCATGGGAGAAAAAATCAGTTATCCAAAACTGGAGAAGTTGGCATTGGAATTTATTGAATCAAGCCAAAGAATGAAGACATATTTTCAAGCCCATATAATAGTGGTGTATACTGACATGTCACTCAGACATGATTTATATAAGCCAGAAAAGTCTGGAAGATTGATGTATTGGGCAGTGGAGTTAGGGGAATACGACATTATCTACCAGCCATGGTCCTCTCTCAAAGGACAAGCAGTGGCAGATTTCATTGCTGAGTTTACCTACCCAAACGACTCCGATCAACAAGGGGCCAATACAAAGCAACTCAAGGATACTAAAGGATCAACAAAAAAATATCCCCGATCAAATCCCAGCAGTAGAATTGCCAGAAGGGATTGTAAGCGACCAACCATAATCCTATGATAAAGTACAAGAGTTAAAAAAGAAGTATGAAGAAAGGAAGGACAAGATATTGAATCAGGGTATTCTGTCTGATAGAGGGTTTGATGATAATATTCCTATATGGAATTTATATGTTGATTATTCTTTATATGCAATAGGTTGCGGAGCTGGAATTATTCTCAACAGTCCGGATGGGATAAACATTGAATATGCTCTGCGTTTCCAATTCCAATCTTCCAATAATGAAGTTGAGTAGGAAGCCTTGATTGTAGGCCATAACTTAGACAAATCATTGAATACAGAACAAGCTGTGGTGTTCAGTGATTCGAAATTAGTGGTTAATCAGATGTTAAGTCTTTATGAAGCAAAATGGGAGTTCATGTCAAGATACTTAACCAAGGATTTGGAGATTGTAGCAAATTTTCCAGTTGTTCATACGATTAGAATACCTAGACTGGAGAATTTAATTAGCCTCAGCTACTTGCACCGAGCTACGAAGAACAATCCCCTTTGAAGTACTTGTAAGGAGAAGTATTGATAAAGACCTAATGGTGAATTTTATTTCCTTGGATATGGGACCATCTTGGATGGATCCTATCTAGGCTTATATTGAAGAAGGTATTTTACCAACCGACCTACTTATAGCCAAAAGGTTGAAGTATAAGGCTGCTAGATATGTTTTAAATAATGGAGTTCTATACATGATAGGTTTGATAGCTGCTTTGCAGAGGTGTGTTCATCCAGCAGAAGTAAAGGATCTAATTTAGGAAATTCATGAAGAATCTTATGGGGCTTATATAGTAGGAAGAACTCTACTACAGAAAATGAGTACGTAAGGATACTACTGGCCAATAATGCGCGTTGATTATACGGCTTATGCTAAAAAATGTGACAAGTGTCAATGATTTTCTACAATACGAAGAACTCCTTAGGCACTGCTAACACTAATAACTTAACTCTCGCCATTTGCTATGTGGGGAATAGATTTATTTGAGCCTCTGCCAACTACTAGAGGATGAATTAAATATTTGGTGCTAATTGTTGATTACTTCACAAAGTGGGTGGAAGTTGAATCTCTCATCGATATGGCCTAAGAAAGGGTCTATCAATTCATTTGGAAGAATATTATTTGTATATATGGTCTACCCCATGACTTTATCACTAATCATGGTACCCAATTTGAGAATGATGAGTTCACAACGCACTGTCTACAGTCCAACATTCAAAAAGTCGATTATACTCTAGGTTATCCCCAAAGTAAAGGGCAAACAGAGGTGACGAATAAAACTCTACTGAATGGTTTAAAGAATAGATTAGATGATGCTAAAGGGAATTGAATCAATGAGTTTCACTCAGTGTTATGGTCTTACCAAACAACTCCCCAAAGAGCAACTAGAGAAACCCCTTACATGTTGGCTTTTGGGAGTTAAGTAGTGATACACGCTAAACAAGGATTAACTACTCATAGGGTGTTCAATTTTAATTCTTCGGTGTGTGATTTGATGAGACATTTGGATTTGGACATGCTCGAAGAAGTTAGAGAAGACGCAATAATCCGAAATGTAGCCTATCAATAAAGGACTGATATGTTCTATAATAAAAGGGTCAAGAAATGTGATCTGAAGGAAGGCGATTATGTGATCAAGAAGGTAATTCAAAATCACAATAAGTTGGGGGAAAATTGGCATGGGACCTATCGTAACACAATTGTTTTTTGACCTCGCACTTACAAAATAGAAACTCTTGAAGGGGAAAAATTCAAAAATTCCTGGAATGCAGAACACCCGCGCAAGTACTACTAGTAATGTAATAGCCAATATACTCAATTGTTTCAGTATGAATGAAAATGATGGTTTCCCTATTCATTTGTTTTATTTTATTTGTTTCGGAGTACTAGTGCTACGCACTACTCTTAACAAACTTTACAGCATGCAGCATTTGAAAACACGCACAACAATCAACAAAAAAATTTGTTGGCATCAATAACCACCAACTAAATTTTAGTCAGCATCAATATAAACACTAACAATGTTGGTAAAACAATCGAGCAAGGCAAGTTTTTTTGATTATGGGTGACCCAAGAGGCATCTAAACTAGGCAAGAAGTTGGGTAAAATATCCACCGTCTGGGAACTAGGGCAATTATTTATTTAAATGATTGTTAAAACTAAGTACGAATATGGGATAAACATTTCATTGCTTAGGAACTTATGGGTGATAAGTCACTACAACTAGACAAACACATGGGGCAAAAGTTCCATTATCTAGGTAATCAAATAAAAAAGGAAAAAATATCCATTCGCATATATATACTCAATGACTGAAAAGTAGCGCATTATTGTTATAAGTACCATACTAACAAAATTCAAATAGCATATTCTATTGGTTTATGTCCTTCAGATTTTTATAGAGGATCCATTCCAGCTACATGGTCATCTAAAGCATAAGAAGAATTGATAAAGTTCAAGTTCTATAGCATTCTGGTGTTGCTTGAACTTGGTCAATTTAGCAAATAAGGAGGTCAGGATATCTCAAAGTCTTCATGAAGGCCATAATATCCTAGGTACATGGAAATCAAACAATGAGGAATAGAGCTAACTGGAATCTAATTAACATCTAGCTGGAATGGTGGTACTGGAAGTTCAAGTAGTCCAGGGTCGTTCCAATCCCACAGTTCAATTCTTAACCTTTATTATAGTTAAAACATTCAGCATCCCTGTTTGTACCCTTCATTGTTTGATTGCTTTAATTAATCATCAAGATGATGTAAAGCTTCATTGTATCCCACTATCTACAATTCTCTAGGCTTCTTATGAAACTTATAAGTTAGTCGATCAACATGTTGTTGTAGTTTTTCCATCACACTTTCTTTATTCTACAATGAAGAAATCTGATTGGATAATTGCTCTGTAAGAGTTTGAATCTTCTGGGACATCTGTGCCAAAGCTTGATTTTTTTCCTTCAATTGAGCAGCTTGATTTTCTAAGACCTGTTGAGTTCTAGTCTCTTTAATGCTACTCCGACTAGCTCTTGTTCTACCCCATGAAGTGGGTTCAGGTCTAACTCTTTCCAAAGTTTTCAACTCTTCCCTTAATGAATCATTTTTATTCTCCAAAAAGGAAACACCTTTTTCATTAACTGGTACTATAGCTCTAGAGGAAGAAGCAGACTTTAGCTATCTCAGCTCTTCCCTCATAGCGTTATTTTTCTCCTTCAATAATGTTTCTATGCTCCCCAATCTCAAATTTCAGCACACTCTCTCTCTTATTATGGGAAGAAATAAACTTGTCATAACCCCGATCAACACTCAACTGTTGGTACTTCCTCTCATAAACTTCATAGAGAAGAGCAGCGACTTCCTTCTGTTGAAGTTGAATTTCTTCAATCATTCCTTAGAGATCTTCAATCATTTAGTAGTAATTTAAGTTATTTTCTATTGCATGATCAAGTAAACATTTCAAATACTGGTAAGCCTCAATATCTCGTTCAGAGGCATCAGGACCAAGAATGTCAATTATTTGTGCTTCAGTAAAATGTATACGACTAGCTTTAAAGTAGTCTGTACATTTCTTCATCAACTCTTTATCATGAGCTGATAATAGTTCCATCCTGGAAATAAAATAGCAAGAAAAAGTAAAAATAGATCAATAACAGCACAACTATATTGAACGGTAGAGGAGAAATTCAGGTAAGTAATAAGTCAATTTTATTGATCATAATGGGTGAGAGTACAACTAGAGGTACAAAACAAAGGAAAAATAGAGGAAAACAAAAAAAATTATCGAACAAATTTACACCTTCTCCTTATTCCCCACTACATCCTCAACTAATTTTGAGGAAGGAGTTGGTTGCTAAAGTTGCTTGGAAGGCAGCTGACGTTGTTCAAAAGAAGTAGTTGTCTGTTGGGCTTGCTCGAAAGACTGAGGGATAAAGGCAGCAGGTGTTTATTCTAAAATCATGAAAGAAGATTCATCAGATCCAGCTTCATCTTCATCTTCTTCTCCAATGGTAGGAGGAGGTCCATGGACATGTTTTTAAAATAATTCAGAGTCTTCAGCAACGTTCAACTCTTTTAATGCTGCAACCCATCCATCCGTTAAGAATTTCAAACTTTCATACTCCATTTGAGCAGAGGCAGCAGTTAGAACTTTGTTCCACCCTTTTTCCCAGCCCGAGATAAATGACTTCTTCACATCAGACCTTTTCTTCATCCTCTCCAAGGAAGTATTCTCCTTAAGTAGATCTTCAATAGAATTTACTTTCTATTAAATATCTTTCTTATGCCATTCACCCTCTTCAAGCTTTCCTTTAGTTTCCTTCTTACTAGTAATGGCAACTTTCAATTTCCTCTTTGTCTCCATGGAAGCATCCATAGCTTTTTGCCAAGATAGATCGTCCTCCTTTGCAGCATCCATAGCTTTTTGTTGACTTGTCTCAACATCCTTGATTTTATTCTCCCAAGAAGTTTTGTTATCTTTATATTTTTGCTGGGAGTCCTCCAAAGATTTTGATAACCCAGCAAGGGCTTCTTCTACTTCACTGGAAGAGGAAGCAACTTTGATAGCTTCATCATTTTCCAAGATATTATTGAAATACACCAAAAACTGCAAGACAAGGAGAAACCCGAGTTAGAATATGAAAATTGAAAGAAAAATTGAAATGACAAGGTATAATGACACTTATTGATGTTAGGTGTTGGGCTGCCAAATCATAGACTTTCCCCCGAGGAGTAGAGGTCTCAGCAGCTATGTAATCAAGAAGAGTTCTAAACCAGATCAATTTCCTGGCAAAACTAGGAGTAATGAATGTTGGAGGACCAGCATTCAAGGAAGGTATTTCAACCCTAGCAGGTTGAGCAGTAACATCAATGGTCTTCTTAGCAAGACCCCTTCTCAATATTCTCAAAGGTGCAGCCTCTTCAATCAAAGGTGTTGTCTCTTTTTGAACAACAAGGGGTTTCTTGGTAACCTCCTTAATAGGTGTAATTGCCCCCCCCCCCCCCCCCCCAGATGGAGCAGCATCCTTTTTCTTAGTACCTTCATCTGGGACATCTTATTTGTTCTTTTTTGACCCATCGGCACCAAGGACAATCTTGGTAAAGAGATTAGGCATTCTCCTCTTCTTCGTCATCAGATCAGCAATGGCAGTACTCAAATTAGAAGAAGATTATTCAACAATTGAAGAAGATATTGGATCATGCTCAAGATCAATCACCAAAGAAGGAGGAGCAGTAGGCCGAGCAATAAAAGAGGAAGTGGTGTTCCTATATTTCAACAAATAGTTAGAAACTCTCACATGCTCCCCAGCAACTGATTGATGCAAACCCCAGATAAACTTCAAATATTTTATATTAATGTCACTCTCTTTTGAGGATTTTCTTTTATTGCCAATTGCAAATTAAAATTGACGAAAGCAAAAGTCAGTGAAACATTTTATCAAACAAAACTAGAGATAGTTTAAAAAATAAAGAACAACCTATGCCATTTCCATAAGGAGGAAATATGGTACCTTGATACACATCATTCCCATTTAATGGGGGGTGTTACCAATTTTTCATCATAACCCCATGTTCAAAATAATCCCTATTAGAATAAAGGAGATTGACCACTAAGGCTCTGTTAACAAACATAGTTTTTAAATAAAAAGTGGTGTCATTGGTGACCCATTTATAACAAAACATAATCTCAGGAATCCCTAAATGAGTTCCGTGTATTTGATTCAACCTATGTACGCCATTAACTACCCTCCATGTATTTGGAACTACTTTTTCATGTACAATATCAAAATATTGGCAAAAATTCCAAACACAGGGGATTAGGTGGTAAAGAAAAACCACATTCTGCTACAAAAATAGATGGAAACCAGTGTCCTTTAGCTAAAGTAAATAAGTCAGAAGGACAAATAGGTTCCTCCAAATTAACCCAAGATGGAATCTCAAAATCGGCTCTACACTTATCTAATGACTCGATAAGGTAAACCATGATGGTTAAATCAAAGAAATAAAAAGGAAGGAAGAAATTCTTACAGAAAGGAATCATCTAAGGAAGATGACAGAAAGAACGTTCGTAAGAAGAAAACCGAGAAAACAAGGACTTTGGAAACAAGATGGAAAAAGTAGAAGACAATTTAATTTTGCCGCCTTTATATATGCCGCCTCAAAAAATTAGAAAAGTAATGATCACAAGTGACAGTGGTTGTGTTCTCGACGGCTAATCAAAGGAAAAAAAATGCAGATACCCAAGCGGTCATCAGAATTCAAAATATTTAGAAATTTTCCATTTCGCGCTCAAAACTGTTAAGCAAAGTGGAAAAATTTTACAAGTGTTGAAGGTCTGTAATTAATCAAGATATGAAAAATATGCCTAAGCAAATTTTTCGGTAAAATGTTCCACACTTTCACATCCAACCTCAGCTGTGAAACATTGGGGGCTTTTGTTGATATAAAAATTAGTCAGTTGATGTGGACCAATTGTATGGAGACACATGTCATCCAATATTGCACAAGATCAAGTATCGAGCTACTCAATGTACCAAGATACTCAGAGTACCGAGCTACTCAACGTACTGAGCAACTTATTAGGAAGACCAAAAGACTTGGAAGATTCAATGTTTATTGTATTACATTCATTCCGTACCATGTACAAATGTATATGCATATTCGATAAAGACATACTATCTATTCAAATTGACAATCTAAGGGTTATAAATACATTGTAATACCCTCTCAGCAGGGTAAGTGAAGTAAGGAAACATAATTGTGATCAAGGCAAGATACGCAGTAATACAAAATAGTGGACATAGTCCATTTCCTTGAGGCTGAACCACTTTAAAAATATCTTGTCTTATTTCTTTACTCATATTTATTTATGATTAATTAATTAGATCAAATCTAGTTTTTTACATTAATAATGATAATCTCATATAATCAATTACACATAACATAAAATGGTATTGAAATAACATACCTCCATCATGTCACAACAAGAAATATTGATGGAGCTATCAACCTTAACAATATCCGACCAAGATGAATTTCGAAACATGGCTTCATCTTGTATATGGAAAGAACATAATCAAATTTCAACATATTCCAGCGATTAGATCATCCTGTATGGTTAAAATACTATTTTGAAATTTACTCTCCTTGAGAATTTAGATTTCTCTCCCTTTCTTATAGTTTCATTGTGTTGTCTTTTTAGAGTACTTGAATGATGGAAATCAGTCACTTATTTATAGACAAAGATAGGACCTAAATCTCTAATAGTAACTCTATATCAATCGTCCATCAAGGTAGATGTCCAAGAGTCCTTTTGAATCTTAGTATTTGGAGTACCCTTTCATTAACCAAAGTGACTCTTAGTATTAATATAATCATGGAGCACATAATGGAGAATTATTAAAAATAACTCTAACACATCAGTGACAATAAATCCTAGTGGAAAGGAAAATTATTATCAACACAATCCCCATTAAATTCAAGAGTTTCAGTTGTAATTTAGTACAACTTTTTGCAGGTTATATTCATCAAGTTCATGAACTTTATCTGTTTTATTCAACGTTATATAAATATAATGTTGCAGAATCACATTGTCATAAAAGAGCACCAAAGCCTTTTTTAAAACATTATATTTTTAAAATTAATAAATATCGATGGGGGTGTGAACTAAGATACACTTGGTTTAAATAAAACACCCTAAAATAATAGTTGACATCAATGCATAAGTTCCTCTTAGTGAATTGTTTGAACAACTCATATGTGTATCATTATCAAATACCATTAACAATACAACATGTTGGAATTATTTTAATAATAGTTCTACACAATGTGCTCCATAATTATTTTAGTACTAAAAGTCACTTTGGTTAATGAAAGAGTACTCCAAATACCAAGAGTCAAAAGGACCCATGGTTATCTACCTTGATGGATGGTTAACATTAAGTGACTGTTGGAGATTTGGGTCATGTCCCTGCTTATAAATAAGTAGTGGCTGATTTTCCAACATTCAGTCACACGAAAAGACAACATAATGAAATAATAGGATAAGCGATAGAAATCCAAAGACTCAAGTTTATGTTAATTTTTGAAATATTATTTTGGCTATAAAAAATATTTAACCATTGGAATCTGTTGAAATTGGAATATGTTCTTCGTTATACAAGAGGAAGTCGTGATCCAAAATTTAGTCTGATTGGACGTCATTAAGGTCGATTGCTCCGTCAATCTTTTCATTTGTGACATGGTGGAGTTATGTGTTTTATAATATCATTTTATATTCCGTATAATGATTATATGTGATAATCATGTTGATCTAACATCCTCGCGTTAAATATATAATACATAACTTTTTGTATTGTTAAAGAACAAATCACATGTACAATTGGATACTCATGTGTTAAATTTATAGGTCCATATAAAAGTATTAATTACATTTTCTTGAATTATGTGTACATGTGGTATCAGAGCCTTGATCTAATCTCATGATTGTCCATTATGAGGTTTTGCCTACAAAAAAGAATCCGGATAAAAAAATACTTTGATGAATTATTGAAATTTTATTAGGAATTTTTTTTTCTTTACTCGCAATTTAACGAAATTCATATGGTCAACTGGAAACGTCAAAATAAACAAAACTCATTGCATACAATGGGCACCACCCTATCTCGACAATTTGAAGTCGTTTAGACCCCTAAAATGCATTTTTGCCATTTTTGGTAATTATGTCAATGCTAATAACTCTCGCTAAAAAATTAATTTTATGATTCCAAGAATTGGAAAGTGATCCTGAAGAGATTGCTTACGTTACTGTAGTGATAAGTCAAAATTTTCCAATTTTGGAAAAATATATTATTTCTTCGTATTTTATGATATAGATCGCTACATATAATTTTTTTCATTAAATGGTTTCTCTAATATTAATGTCATGTATTATTTCGTATTGACCAATAGGTTCAATATAATGTTTTGAATATTAGATGTATGATTATGGGTTTGATAATAACATTCTCAATAAATTAGATTATTGTGTATAATCAATATTTGATTATTATAACACCCCGTAATTTTGAGGATTTAAAATTTATTTATTTTTGGGAGAAATAGAAATATTTAAATTGGAGAAACTTAAATCTATGATTTAGAGAATTTATTTGAGTGGGAAGAATTTATTTATATTTAGCGACTTTAAGTTAAATTGTTCGAATTAATGTGTGTCGCATTTTGAGCTCAAAATTGGAGAATGTTAGAAAGTATTTTGGATGACGATTCTGAGTGCGCGGTTCAGTCCGGATGGGTCGAGATAGTCAGAAAAGAGTACTCGAGGGTAGTAATCGGGTCTCGGGGCATTTTTGGGCATAACTGGGCCCACACGGGGTGATTTGGGCCATTCTAATTAGGCTCGTATGGCCTAAAACGGGATTAGGGGTTTTAAACCTAATTAGGGTAAAAGTTGAACGACATCTAGCAATTCTAAACCTAGGATTTGAGAGAGACGCAGAGGAATCAAATATATAAACAAATTGGGAACTTTTTGGAGACAAATTAAGGGACGGATTGGGTGTTCTTCATCAACACATTCAGTACACCAACGGATCAGACCCTACGAACACTTTCGAGCAAGTGGTTAACTGTTGTAGTTCTTTAATTGATGATAATCAATTCATATCATAGTATGTGTATATGAAAATTCATTTTGGTGGTGTAGCCATAATTAAATTGGGTTTTTCTGAAAGTAGAGTAATGGTTAGGTTTAAATACTCAAAGGATGTTAGGTAATGATTTGGGACTATTAAGATTGAATTGTAGGGTGGATTACAGTAGGTATTAGTATTTAAATTGATTAAGAATGATGAGGTTGATTTCGATATAAAGGAAACCCAGATGAAAAATCCAAATCTGATATACTTGGGGTTATGTATAAATTTGATGATGGATTAAGGTCTCTAGGGTATTTAGAAACTTTTCTTGTGTGGAGAATATGTTGGTTGTGATTTGGGTAAAGGTTTGGGAAGAAACAAAAGCTTAAGGGTTCATCATTGGTTGAAACAGCAAGTTGGATAAGACGAATACCTGTTCGATCGATCGATCGATCGATGGTCCCAGAATTTTGGCAATTCAGCCTGTTCATATATATAAGGGAAATTAATTTAGGATTTAATCCCCTACTTTTATTTAGTGATAAATTCATACGTGACACATATTCCTTAGCAATTATAAGGTGATATAATTGGGTTTAGGAGGGTGAAAATTGGATTCAATGAGATGAATAAATTTCGGGAAATAATTTGTGAGTATTGATTTTGGACCGAAGGAAATATTCGGGTATTGTAATTGAGAGGCGCTACATTATTAAAGGATTGAGGTGTAATTAATTAGTTATGAGGCAAAATATAGAATCGGGTGTTAACGATGGTACGGGCCAAGTGAGCATGTCCGGGTATAATGGTTGGGCGACACCAAGTCTTAAATTAATTAATGTGTAAATTAATCAAATTAGAGTCGGACCATAGACTCAGGGAGATAATAAATTACTAAGTGAGAAAATTAATTATGTTGAGTCGGGCCACATACTCGTGAAATTACAGGCTAGTGTACGGGTTTTTGAGTACACGGTAAATCCGGGATTTCTATTATATATACGGTGTAGTGATAATATGTATATATATATATATATATATATATATATATATATGTGTGTGTGTGTGTGTGTGTGTGTGTGTGTGTGTGTGTGTGTGTGTATTGTGTTTGCTTTTAAATATCAGTGACTAGATAGTTATTTAATTTACATACTTTAGTGCTATCAAGGAAGGTTACGCGATGTGGGTGAATCCCCTGGCTTGAGGAGTAGGGTGAGTATATCCCCAGGTCATAGCGTCCGGTATATGGGTGAGAGATTTATCTCACTTTCAGGGAAGGAATATGACCGCCTCCACTACGTTTATATTTTGGGACAAGTTGGTGAGAGATTCCAACTTGGGTAACTAGGTTATGTGAGCACACCTAGTAAGATAGCACTTTAGAGGGAATCATCCGGTGAGGGTATACTCATAGGGATGGATGCACATATATATATGTGTGTGTGGTCGTTCTTAGTAGACGTACGTATATAATGGTAGAAAGATGGAATGTTTGAGGTGAATATATCTCATCATCGAATTACGATTATTGGAAAAAGGGAAACGTCGCCTCCTATTCACACCAATTAATTTCTCTGATTATCTTTTAGTGTCTTGGCTCTCCACGCGATAATTAATTTCGTTATTCGAAATCAGTTGGACTTTCCCGGATTATAAGGTGCATTGGTTGAAATGGGAATCACTGAGAAATTTGGATTGGAAATTTTTTTCTTATGATGTCCGGTTGCACTGTTTCAGGCATTTGCTCAGTTTTTTTATCTACATTTTTTTCTCGTTGTTTTTCTCATTTTTCTCTCTTTTTTAATTTTTTTTATTTTTTTATTTTTGTTTGATCATTTTCTAAAAATTTTCTGACCCCCTTTGACTGCACCATTTGGACTTTATTGATGAATTTTTTTATTTTCACAACTCCGGGCTACATGGACTTTTCAAGTTATCAAACGAATTGGGAAATTTATTTGTCTCAATTGGGTTTGCAAAAGGGATAATTTTTCATAACTTTTTATGGCTCATATTTTGGGGTATCAAACGATGGACTAACGTAATTTATCTGAATTACTAATCACGTTACCATATGTGTCTCGAGATTTATTTAAATCAAATACGTTTTAGCACGTGTACAAGACAACATCTCACTCGTTTCATGTAACTAATAAAAACAAGGGAATAGAGATCTTCAACGACTTTTTAAGGCTAAATTGAATTTTGAGTTAATTTTTAACTCGGATTGATTTAATTACTCGGAAAAAATGATAGGCTCAAAATCTGATCGGGTTAATTAATCTTCACATTTAGTTGTAAAGTCCTCAATTTTCGTCCGATTTCCATTTTTGGTCAATTTCGGCTTTGCGCATTTGATTTTTTTACAATTTGAGACTTCAAAAAAAATTAGTGATATTTTTGAAAATTTTAAATTCCAATTTTTTTTATATTCTAACGAAAAATGATTTTGGTTTTACGTAATAGCCCTAACTTTTGAGGATTTATTTTTATATTAATTGTCCGTATGGGTTAATTATTTATACTAAATGAGAAATTGAATTAAATATTGAATTACGTGATTTAAGAGTTAATATTTATGAGTATTGCATATTTACCATTACGTGAATGTAAATAGTGTAATATTAAGAATATATTATGTTGTTGTGCGTTAAAGCGACGGTTATGGTTTATATTGCAAGTGGATCATTTTTAGGAAGTTAATATGACGTTGGAATAGGAATTAATGAACGATATCATGGATGTCAGTTTAGAGGGCACGGTTAGTCCGGGAAGGGTCAACATAGTCAAAATAAGTGCTAAGGTTGTCTTTGGGTTTCGGGGGTACTTTCTGGATATTTATGACTTAAATAGGAGTTACGAGTCATTTTAAGTGTGTAGTAGCATTTAATGTTGGACTTAATGCATTGGAGTTATATTTAGGTATTTAGTCTTGCAAGAGCATTAATAACTCATTTATGTGTTTAACCTAGAAAGTATAGAGAGAAGTGAGAGCTTGAGAGAAAGAAGACAAAGAGAAGAGATTGCCCATTTGGGCTTGGAAACGCACAAAAGAGGAAGAATCCGAGACTCCAACAACAAGGCAAGTTATTAAACTTGCATATGTGTATGATTGTGTTGAATAATTTGTATTTAGGGTTAGTGTTCTTGAGTTTAACCCATTTAGGGATTTTTGATGATTTATGGTATAGATCTTTAGGTTGATGATATAAATATGATTCTTGGGATTAATACTAGTTAGTTATCATATATGGATGATTTATGAATGTTTTTGGTTGATGAGAAAAGGAAAGGAGAAGAGTTGGAGGTTAGGTTTTGTAGAAAAATGGGGGATGGCCGAAATATCTGGTATGACCGGTCGACCGAGTTGCAAGGTAAAATCCAAATACATGGTCGGACAGGGTTTAGGGGCCGGTCAACCGGTACTCTGTTTTCTGCCCAAGTCAAGGATTTTTCTACTCCTCTTTCTTTTGAGTTTAAAGCTTAGGGACATTCTTAATTAATGTGTTATAGATGATTATGACCTAATGGGAAGAGATTTATACCCTAGAAAAGAAAGATGGCATTTGGGCCTATTTTAGGAATGGTCTACGAGGGTATAGTGCCTATTTTATTAAGGAAATGATTGTAGGATAGATAGATAGTTCGATTATGCTATTTTGATTGTTATGGGCTATTATGAAGTGGTTATACTTTATGGAGATAGTTCATTTTTATATATATGCTTTTGAGGTTAAGTGGTATCACATTATTTGTTGAATAATATATATATATATATGGTGATTATGGCATACATGTACATACCCCTCGAAATGCTATCATACGGGAAGTTTCGCGAAAGAGGTGAATCCTATGGCTAATAGAATGAAGTGAGAGTATAGTCCTCATGCCATAGCACCAGTTGTTACATTGTACGATTGTTTATTCGAAGTGAAGTACTTCCGGGTACGGTTACGCTTCACTGTCGAAGGTATATGTCCTCTTCCCATGCGTTGCGTTTTAGGGTGCCCGGATGGTCTTGGTTATAGGCCTTGAAAGATGATATGAATTTAGGGAACGCATCCAGTGGGGTAATTCTCGGAACGATGGTCTTAGAACTTTTATTGTATGAGTATAACTGTTGTCACCTGATTGGTGTTTAATTTAAAAGGATAAATATAATTGCGAACCAACTCTAATTGTAATTGGACTTCACGTTATATGGCTTGTAATGTTAAATCAATGTGAAATTTATAAACCCGAAAAACATTTTTTAGTTAGGTTACTCTCCTTTATTATTGGGTGGCTTAGTATGAATAAAAATGTATGCGTCGGGATGTGCACTCTAGATGAGGGGCGAGTATAATTCCATAAAAGAAGATGGAGCCAAACATGTTTATGAAACCTTGCATTAATAAATGTCATGCATTTTATTCACATGCAATTCGTATTAAATCGGGACCTAACCCGTTTATATTTATTCTTCTTGTGTGGTTCTTATATATGTTCAGGTGTCCCGCTGCATGGGCGCCTACTTTGAATTTCCTTCCCAGTGTTAAGGAGTTACGTCATTTTGCGGATGTAGTAGGATTTTTGTAGTAGACGCTTCATTTCCTTTTGATACTCGAGCCATAATTCGTCTTTATATTCGGGAATGTTTCCCAATATTAGTATTCATACATACTGTTATACTTTGTGTAATCTTTGGCATTTATTCTGTTAACCGGTAGCTTATTCAGTTATCCTTCCTATAATATGGTTGTTAAACTGTTATATATTTGTATATATCAACTTTTTGTTATAAATTGGATTATGTAAATTGTCTTTATCAAATTTGCAAAATTATATATGAAATCCGTTTTTCAAAAATATTTGGTGGTTGTTTCGTATTATTATTATTATACGACAGTGATGCTAAGAACGAACCATTTAAGATTCCTGTTTTTCTTGGAGTAGCAGGCTAGCCACCTCTTATTTTAATAAGCGGGGTGTCACAGTTTTTTTGAAATTTTCTATTTTTTTTACATTTGTCATTTTTAAATTTGTGAGATTTTTAAAAGAATGCACGTGTACCCCCTCCCCCCCCCTCCGCTCCCCACTTAGACTTTTGCATTATCCTCATAGAAAATAACTAAAATAAAAAAGAAAAGAGAAAAGTGTGCAATAAAAAGTTACAAATATCAAAATTCAAAGTTCTATTTTATTACAAACAACTACCTATTATAAATCAAGAAAGAAGGATAGGATTATGTAGTCTTTGTCGAACAAAAATTAGAATAAAGCATATAAAGAACTATAAAATATTTTAAAACACCAACATAAGAAAAGGATGAGCTACTAGGGTGGCCTTTGGGATGTGTCGAGTGCACTGGGGTCCAGGTAATAAGGATAATAAAAATATGTCGATAGCGAGACATTCGAACCCATTTACAAGCGGTACATCTCCGCCTGTAGCCACATCATCATGTTAGTGTCTTGGCGATAGTCACTCGTGAAAGTATCCAAACTAGCCTCTAATGTATCAATGCGATAATAAACCCCCTCTGAGTCAAGCTCATATTTTCGATCCACCGCCTCATCATATTCGTCTTCTTCCTCTTCCCCCATCTCGACATCCTCCTCCTCGTTCACCGATGGAGGTGGGAAAATAACATCTATTTTCCTTACGCTTCGAGTGATGGACTCATTCCCAATGGCTCCTGGCAATGGGTGGATCAATTTTGGCATTCCTAAGTAGAGAAGTGATAAAATGGACATAAAAAGGGATGCCTGATCGGTTTTATCATAGGCGGCATGAAATATTTCAATATACATAATAGCTCCAAGGTGGATGAAGGAGGCATCATCTAGGAGACTGTAAAGGAAATTGGCATGGCGGACCCGTAACGTTGATTATAAGAGGTTTGGAGGATGGACCTGCACGTTATAAGAAATGCCAAACGCTCCTGCTCGACAAATTACCCTATCGAAAAGGAGTCCCTAACCCAATTGAAACCGAAGTAAATACGGTCTAGGCATGTGTGCTTGTTGACGTTTTCCCCCGCGATAGGATAGTCATATGTAACAACCCGTATTTTTAATTATTATAACTATAGGATTACTTTAATTTAAAATGGAAATTAATCCGGAATCAAAATAGATATTAATTAGTGAGTCAAGGATTAATATTTGTTCATGTGAATTATGTTGAATATTTCTTAGAGAATAAAGTAATATATGATTATGAATTTATTTCAAATTGTCACAAGTGAGAAATACGATAGTTATGATAATTACGTCAGGACACGCGTGTCAGTCGTGTCGGGACTATATTTAATGAGATAAAAAGTAATAATATTTGTACGTTATTCATATGGTCATTTTGAGTGCGCCATTGAGTCCTAACGATTTGAGTTAGTTAGAAAAGTCTACCCGGGAGTTTAGTTTGGGTCTCGGGGCACTTTTAGGCCAAACCGGCACCCGGGAGTGGTATTTTAGTCATTTATCATTTTGGGGTTATTAGACCTACGAAAATTGGAGATTTAATATATTTGATAAGAATAGGGTGTTAGGGTTAGAAAGTGAGAAACTATAGAGAGGCCATAGGAGGAAGAAGAGAGGAGACCCCAAGGCCAAATCCTACCATTCTTGCATCAAAGCAACCATAATTGCATAAAAGAACGTCCATACCTTTCATCTTCAACGGATCAGACCTACAATTAGAGGAAAGTGTTTAAACTTGCAAATTATGAGAATATGACAAATCCATGTTAGATTAAGATGATTTTTATATGAACACCACGTTTGGGAATAAGTTGGAGATGATAAAATTATGTTCTTGAATAGGTCTTGAATGTAGACTTGATTCATATATGTTGGGAAATGAAATCAAATTATAGGGAATTATAATGTTGTAATAATTCTGAACTTATTGGTGTATAATCATGGAAGAACATAAATTTAGGGTTTCATTGTTAATGATGAAATAATTGATTCTTGGGAGAAACTGTCAATGTTTTGATGATGTTCTTACATTAGGAATTATCCTTATAGGTGTGTTTAATGTTCGGGAACCTTATATTTAAGTTAAGAGAAGAAATATTTTATTATGGGAGAATTAAGATAGTGGAAAAACACAATTTTTAGAGGTAGGAGACGAACTAGGTTAATATCATTCGAACGACCTGGGGAAGTCGTTCGAAGGACCTCGTTCCAACTAGATTACCAACGAGATTACTAACAAGTTATTCAGTGAGAATTTAGAGTTAAGTTCGTTCGAATGATAATTATAACGATATTTTAGAAGTCGAGTTCGTTCGAAGCTTCGTTTGAACGACATTTTGGGCACTTCTAATGAGATTTTAGAAATGGAGAATTTTGTGTGATTGAGTTCCCAACGTCGTGACCTAGTTACTTAAAGAGAGAAGGAATTTCATACAGTGATTATTATTAGAAATTAGTAGTGGAAGATTTGGGTTAACCACTATGAAAGATTCTTAGGGTTGTGAACATATTTTATAAGTTATGATAGAGAGAGTAATCGCAAGTTAAAGAATGTCGTGAGTATTAGAGAAAAGCATACTATGTGAGAATTCATGTGCGGGTTGTGTGTATACCTACTAATTTTAATCGGTTGTTTGAATACCTATAGTATGATTTAATATTTGTATGACATACCTGCGTTGCTTGCTATTTCCATAGGTTTTGTGTCATGGACGGTCTTATCCTAATGAGCCCATTGGGGGGATTTTAGACTTATACCCAGAATATAGGACCTTGGATACAAGTTATCTTAGTGTATGATGGTTTCGACGATTGAATGGGAACGTAGGTATGTGTGTGACCCATTTGGCTAGGGATTTTGTTCTCCTCCAAAGTTTATATTTGATTTGTATTTATGGTTCGAGAGAGATACCGAGCCAATTGTCCTTCTTTAGTACGAGATGTACCAGAACTTGATGCATGCACCAAGAGTTGAGTCTAGGGGTGCAGTATTTGTATATATATAATAGTGTGTTGAATATATATATATATATATATATATATATATATATATATACCCTTGTGTTATATTCTACTGTGCGGACCTAATAAATAACAAATACGAAGGAATTTGAATTAATATAAGTTGCGAACACTTAACTGATAAATGAGAAATTACCACTTGAGTTAGAGAGTTATAGAATAATATAATAATGTGTTATACGGGTGTATATATTGTAGGATGGCTTAGAATACTCATGACTACAAACATGTCTGTTGTGTCAACGTTAACTAGAATGTTTTAGAGGTACGTTAGTCATACACAATAGTAGAGATGTGAGAATTTCAAGTGAGAGCCGAAAAGTTAACATGTATATGGTATTTTCCTTTAAGCATTTAAAATACTTGCTAAATGTTTTCAAACCATTTTTACCCTTGGGCCTTGGCCCGTTTCTTTCAAATCTATTTTCCTATGTATATTATTGTACGTGTCTAGCCACAGGGACGTCCATCTTGGGAGTTCTCTGAAGATTGATGTGTTGCAGATATTGTGGAAATTGTTGGTCCTCATTATTAGATGCCTCCACTATCTATCCATTTTGATTATATTGCAATTATATCAGTCAGGTCATGTCTCCCACTCTTAGTTTAGCTATCTTAGATATTTTACCCTTTCATTACAGTTGTTCGACTTAGTTTTATTCAGATATTATTGTTTTGGATTTTAGGCTGGTGTGTTTTATCCACTCTTGTTTTATTATTCACTTATTCATTATTCTTCATATGGATTGAATGTGGTTTATTATTTAATCTAAATTGTTGCATGTTGATATAAAAGTATGTAAATGTTTTTGTGACTAGCTTAATTAATTATTAGGTTATTAATAAGGTAAATGTTTTTCGGCTATGATACTAAGAAAGAACTAACTAGATACTTTGATTTAATTTAATAAAGGACTGATCACCCAGTATTTAATTGGGTGGGGTGTCACATCATATTGGGAGGGGGAGGGGACTCATTTTCCCTGCAATTTTTTGATGACTAGCTATCATGAGAAAGGAAAATGTTGGCGGTCAACTCATGCCTCAAAAGTCGAGCTATCGATTTTGACAAGAGTGTAATAGAAATGACGACACCACTCGGGCCACACCGACTCATACATGGTGGCCAAATAGAGGGGCCATCTGATGTGGTTGAAGAGAGAAACTAAATCGTTGAGCCACTATTTCCAAAGGACTTGCCGCTCAATGTACAGGGTTCGGGTGGAGGTGAAATGTTTATAGACCCAATTCTGTTCTTGGATCGAAGGAAAATATTTGGTATTCCTTTCTTCCAAAATGACGCGGGAGTCGTATTTCTCAATAATAGGATCATGGTTAGCCATGGGATATAGATTCGAATTGATTTGGGAGGATAATAAACTTGGAGAGTACGGAAGTGGTGGTGGAAGTGTGGGGGTGGTGTGGATTTTATAATGGAGGAATGATCAATTTTGGTGGGAAAAGGGGAATGGGGGGGGGGGGGGGGGGGAAGGTTTGAGGGAGGTGAAACGGGAATGGATTTGGTTTGAGGATGTTTTGGAGGGTAAAATTTCGAATGGGAAGGGGGAATGAATGTTGGAACTGAAGAGGAAGGGAAAAAGAGGAGGGGCAGTGAATCTTAGCTACCCAAATTTTTGAACCATTTAATTTTTTGTGAACTGACATGCCCAAACTGGTTCGACCCTGTAAAGAAGGACATGGCGAACCATTTAGCAATTCTAGTGTGGCTCCCTTATTTTTTTTATACATTCTCAAAAAAATAAGTGTTGTAACACTTCCCACTTGACTCCCGAACCATGACCAATGATTTTCTACCTAAATTTTGTCTTGAAATAACTCAAAAACTCGCCTCAAATGGCCTTACGCTCTCACGTGTAATGCAACGGTGATCCTAAACTTTCTAACTCATGACTGATATACCTCTATGAACCTATCTAACACGAATAAATATGATACCATAGGAATCACCCCATATGCATTGCGGGTGAAACAACCTCTCAACTTACTTACTTTACCCCGTAAATGGGGTCCAAAAACAAGATTGTGTCGGCTTCCTCAACGAACACTTCAAGATATGACTTTAAGAATTGTTTGTTAACCTTAAACTTGTCTCCCCCTTAGACATTTATAACTCAATGGCTCCATGGGGAAACACCTCTCTCACTACAAATGGGCTGATCCACCATGAATGTAACTTGTCAGGAAATGAGTGTAATCGAGAGTTATAAAGGAATAATTTTTAACCCGGATGAAACTCCTTTCGACGGATATTTCACTCAGGTAAGAGTTTCATCCTTTCTTCGGATATTTTGTCATTCTCATACGAATCATTGCATATTTCTTCCAACTCATTCAATTGAAGCTTGCATGCTTCACCGAATTGATCCAAGTTGTAGCTCAAGCTTGATGTCCTAATACGCCTTATGCTCAAGCTCCACGGGGAGATGTAAAGGCTTGCCATAGAAAAATCGAAATGGTTACATCCCGAGGCATTTTTTGTAAGAGGTCTAGTAAGCCCATATCACATTGTTTAACCGGATAGACCAATCCTTTCGGTTAGGATCGATGGCCTTCTCAAGAATTTGCTTAATTTCATAATTTTCTAACTCGACTTGCCCGTTTATTTGGGGGTGATAAGTCATTGCAACCTTGTGGGCGACTCCATAATTTCTCATGAGTTTCTCAAACGGCTTATTATAAAAGTGTGTGTCATTATTACTAGTGATTGCTTTTGAGACTATGAAGTGAGAAAATATGTGTTCTTGTAAGAACTTTATCACCACCATGTTGTCATTTATCCGAGTAGCTATGCCCTCAACCCATTTGGACACAAAATCTATCGCGACAAGAATGTATAAAATAATAAAGGAGGGAAGAAAGGGACCAATAAAGTTAATGCCACAACAGTCGAATATCTCGATGATGCGAATAGTGGGCAATGGCAGCATGTCTCGTCGAGGGATGTCTCCAATCCTTATGCATATATCGCAAGATTTTTAATAAGCACTTACATCCCGAAACATTGTGGGACAATGGAAACTACTTTGAAGAATCTTCGCGATCGTCTTATTCATAAAAAAATGGCCTCCACGAGCTTTCATCTCACAAAATCAGATCAATCTAGGTATCTCATCATCCGGTAAACATTTTTGAATGATTTGGTCCACACAATATTTAAATAAATAGGGATCATCATAGAAATATGCACAACCAAATGAGGATCTTGTTTTTCTCTTAAGGTGTCCAATCGGGGGGAACGGCCCCCGTTATAATTCATTATATCTGCAAACCAGAGTAGAGAAGAAGTGGCAAATAACTTCTCATCCGAGAAATATTTATCTATGGGTATGGGAACACTAGGTACATCAGACAAAATCCTTAACCAATAATCGGTTAAGACGTTTTCTACTCCTTTCTAATCTTTAAGGGACAAATTGAATTCTTATAGGAGGATCCACCTTATGAGGCGCGGTTTAGAATCCTTTTTGGAAAGGAGATACTTAAGAGACACGTGGTCGGTGAAGCATATATTAGGAGAACCTATGAGTTAGCAGTGGAATTTATCTAGGGCGAAGACTATGGCTAGCAATTTTTTCTCTGTGACGGAGTAGTTAAGTTGTGGTCCGGTTAAGGTTTGTCTAGCATAATAGATGATGTGAGCCTTCTTATCTTTTCTTTTACCCCAAGAAACCCCTATTGCATAATCACTTGCATCATACTTAATCTCAAATGGAAGGGACTAATCTGAAGCTTGCATAATGAGAGAAGAAACAAGCATGCGCTGTAATTTTTCAAAAGAACTTTAACACGCTTCATTCCAGTAAAAGGGGGCATCTTTCAAAAATAGTTTTCTTGAGGGCCTAGAGATGGCACTAAAGTCCTTAATAAGCCTATGATAGAAACCTTCATAGCCCAAGAAGGAATGCATGTCCTTTAGTGACTTAGGTGGGGGAAGTTTGGCAATGATTTCAATATTAACCCAATCTAGCTCAATACCTTTAGAGGAAACGATTTGGCCAAGAACTATGCCTCACAAAAGGCTAACACTTTTTCAAGATTAATGAGATGAAGGTCAAAAGAGGGCCTAAAGACACTAAAGTCATCCATAAAAACCTCAAGGCCCCTTTCGACCATATCGCTAAAAAGACTAAGCATGCACCTTTGAAAGGTCGCGGGTGCATTACATAATCCAAAAAGAATACATTTGTATTCAAACGTGCCAATGGGACATATGAACATCATCTTTTCTTGATATAGAGCCTCAATTTAGTTATACTCGAAATTACCATCAACAAAAGCAATAGAATGGGTGTCCCATTACCCACTCTAGCATTTGGTAGATAAATGGTAAGGGAAAATGATTGTTCCTAGTGACAGCATTAATCCTCCTCTAGTCAATGAAAATGCTTAACCCCGATAGAGGTACGTTGTGGAATCATCTCACCCTTTGCATTTTAGACCACAGTCATTCTCGACTTCTTCGGGATGACTTGGATACAACTCACCCATTTGCTATCAAAAATGGGGTAAATGATGCCGGCATCCAACAACATAATAATTTATGTACTCACAACATATTTCATCGTGGTATTCAAATGCCTTTGCATCTCCCTCGAAGGCTTCATGTCCTCCTCAAGATTGATTTTATGGGTACAAATTAGGGGGAATATACCCTTCAAATTCGCGATGCTCCAACCAAAAGTACTACGATGCTTCTCAAAATAAATAGTAGTTTACCCTCTTGATCTTTATTTAGGCTCGAGGAGACAACAACGAGAAATATCTCATCCTCTCCTAAATAAACATATTTAACTTTTAAGGCTAGTTTATTCAAATCGAGGGTGGGAAATTTCTTATCAGAGGGAACCATGCGTGACTCCCTCGGTGGTAATTCCTCAAATCTAAAAACCTAGCTAACATCTCTCATATCCTCATCAATCACACTCTCATCCAAAATCGTTCTCAACTCTCTCACGTCACGCTCAAAATCGGTATATATTCGATCGCTCACTTGTTAAAATAAGGCATGCTCCTAGTGAATCCCCACCATAACTTCCCTCGATGTGCTCTTCTAATACCTCATCTATAAAATCCACCTCATGAAACTCGTCCACATCACCTACTTGTTTGTCATTGTTAAAGATATTTATTTCAAGATTCATATTCTCGAATGTGAGTTATATTTTCCCATTTCGAGTAATTGTCATTTCTTTAGCCATAGATATGAATGGGCGGACAAATATCACGGGAGCATGATTATTCCAGAGATTGGAGGGCTTCGTGTCCCAAATGACAAAATCCATCGGAAAGTAGAAAGTGTCCACTTGAACTATCACGTCCTCAATAATCCCTCGAGATATCTTCATGGTACAGTCCGGTAGTTAGAGAGTAATCTTAGTGGGCTTGAGGTCCCCCAAATCTAATTACCTATAGAATGAGTACGGGAGAATGTTAACACTCGCCCATAAATCTAATAAGGCTCTCTCAATGAAGTTCTCTCCAATGATGAACGAAATGGTTGGTTCACCCGAATCTTTAAATTTCGATCAGAATTCACTCAAAAGGACTGAGCTCAAATTTTGTTCTATGAAAACATTATTTTTCACCTTTAATCTACGTTTCAGCATCAACAAGTCTTTAAGGAACATTGCCTAGGCAGGAATTAGCTTCATTGCCTAAAAAGGTAAATTTATCTTTATTTACTCTATCATGTCTTCATGGGAGGCCCCTTTAGGAGGAGAATCCAACCGTTGAAGGAAAGGATCAGAATTGGGTGGTTTCACTACAACCTCGGTCTTAAAAGTGTCATCGTTGTCACTCTCAATCAAGGGGGTATCTTTGGCCTCTTTAATGCTAGGAAAAACGCCATTGCCTTTAAGCTCATCGTGTGGGGGAGGTGATAAATCAAAAACTCTCCCACTACGTAGAGTGGTAACAGCCTTACATTTCTCTTTATTATCATAGGAAGTATAGCTAACACTATTTTGACCATGGGGAGGTCTTTGGCCTTGGGCCAAAAACTTTTCCTTATCTTGGACACTTAAGGAGGGTTGAAACTCAGACAAAGACGCTTTTAATTCGGCAAAACTTTGTGCATTTTGAGTATTGATTGCCGATTGAGTTTTCAAAAATTGGTTTAAACTGTCCTCGATATTTCTATGCGGTGGGGTGATATATGTTGTAGGAGGTTTTTCTTGCATAGGTGGAGCTTGTTGGAAATGCGGGAGTGGTCGTGGAGGAGGGGTAACATGTGAATTTGAATTTGTCGCTGCTTGTGGTTTCCCATAATTGAAACCGTGATGGTTTATCCATGAAGGGTTATAGGAATTCTCGTACGGGGCATTAAAATCACCCTTCAAAGTTTTTACTGCTTCCACTTGCTCTTGAAGCATCATTTTGTAGGCGAGTATTGTCAGTCATTCTTTCGTTGAATGTCCTGCCTCAAAAATTTCACACACCTACTCTCTCAATACTCGAGTGGAGCCAGATATTTCTCTCCCTCTTAATTTGACTACATCTTCCAACCTCTTGGAAAGTTTGTTGATTTAAAGATTCAACTCGAATTCTTTATCCAAATGATAGAGTCTAGATGAAGAAGGAATAGTGGATGTTTGTCAGGCTGGGATTAGGTGTTTGGATTGGATGTGTCCCATGCTTGAGTTATCTCAGTGACAAACTTAAGGTGAGCCCCATGCATCATTCGCATCTAACCATAGAAACTCCTTGGGGCACATTGTTTCAAAGAGTTTCTTGGAACATAAGTTTATCCCGTGATGGATGAAGGAGATGAGTCACCACTTCTCAAAACCATGGTGTTGGAACATATTAAATAACTCATTCAAAACCCACCTAAAATTAATAAAAACCCTCAGTTTTGAGTTGTCTAAATTTTTTAATTTGAGATTTAATTGAATTGGTTCAATGTTGGGGAAATAATTTTTGGAGAAACTTTACTTGCATGTCCCTTCCCATTCCAATTGAGTTACGTGCCAAAGACCATAGCCAAGTCTTGGCCTTATCCTTCAGAGGGAAGGGAAAGAGTTTGAGGAGAACGACATATTGAGTGCACATTTGATCGTTAAATGTTTCGCATGCGCCTTTTAACTCGCAGATATGGAGGTATAGTTTTTTCGACTCTATACCATGAAAGGTGGGAAGAATCTGAATCATCCCATTACGAAAGTAAAATTGGCCCGTATTATATGGAAATATAATGCATCCCGGAGCGAAGGTTCACTCGGGATATAAGAGGTCTCATATAGGGCGATAAGGCATCTCACCCTCACCCATACCAAAACTACATTGATCCGACATCACACTCACACCAATAGTATCACTACCCTCTTCGAACTCTCTAGACATGTGATGCGTGATGGAGTTAGGTGGTTTAGGAGGTGTAACCCAAAACTGTGGAACGTGTGGAGTGTATGGGCTATCAGGATTGTACTTAACTATGGGATTTCCGTGGATTCTAGTAGGCTTAGAATGTGGAGTTGGCTGAGTAATTTTCCTGAAAGGACTTGAGAGATTCTATTTTTTTTATTGTTACTTTTTTTATTTATTTTTTTATTTTTTTTTTGGCTTTTTAAGAATTAGAGTCCAATTTTAGATAAATTTGACCTAACCTAAATATCTACCTACAACATATCAACGAATAGGAATGATGAATAACCTCACGATTGACTCAGAGAAAGAAACGAAAAGATGATTACGTTGGAAAAATTTATCAACTAGTTTATTTAAAGACTGAGCATTAATTACGCATGCGAGAACAACTAGTTTTATTTTAATCTATGTGAGAAAATAGAGTTGGAGTACACTCCCCTAACCATCGGTAATTACTTTGGACATAAAACCTTCAAGAATTTAATTCATATTTCAAAAAAATATTAAATATTTTCTAAGCTTGGACATATGTTGATTTTACTCCTCACAATATCAAATGAAAAATAATATTTAATGTGAATGATAAACTATCGAAACTTGTACTATATTCTTAAACATTCCAGTTACCTAGGGAAACAGAATTAAAAGACCTATGACCGTTGTTTCAACATGATTTAAAACCTTTGATTAGTAAATAAATTTTATCCAATTTTAAGTCCATCGGTAAAACTAAGGTTGGTTTCATGTACCCCAACCCTCTAAGAACTTAGCTAAACATGGTGTAGTTTTGATTGCGCATGGATTCTACGTTGCATGAATTCATTATTATGTAAAGATCGTAACTAAACATATATAAACGATTTCCAGTAAGAAAGTAAAGGAGAATAATCTACAAATAAGATAAATCTTAAAGCAATAGAAGAGAATACTTATATTGAAGAACACAACATGAAATAATGAAAAAGATGATAATTCTTGCTTCTAAGGTTTTTTGCCTCCAAGATCTCCTTAAACTAGGTCAAAAACTAACTTGTTTAGGTCTAGAATAAAAAAGGTATATAAATACCACGTTTTAACAAGATATATATCCATGCATAACTCTAATTTTTATAAGGATAAAAATGTAAATTCTGTCAGATCGCCGAATCGATTTGGACTAGCCTTAAGAAATGGGCGAACCGGTTCACGATTCCAATGTAGATGCCAATTTTTCTCTGAATCGGTTCCCCTTTCGGACCAAACGGGTTTGACCCTTAAATTTTTGTCTCTTCTTCCTTGAACTCCTATTATCTTCATATGCACATATCATTTCAATCGAGGCTCGAATTTGGGTGTTGTTTGTTCTTATGTACTTGTGAACTAGATCTCTTTGTATCTTTTATTAGTCTCATTTTTTTTTGTTTAGTTAAATTAATCAATCTTCTAGATTTATATTATTTGATCCTTACTTTCACATTTTCTTAATTTGAAACTGTTATAGCCAATATTTGTTTAAGCACCCAAAGGGGTGGGTGGGTTAATAGAATCCGATCCCATTTGGTCGGCTTAATAAAAAAAGGGGTGTAAATCAAAATTGTGACTTTGAATAAAAATACCCATCATGCATTAAATTTATAGGTAAATACCAATAGAATCCGATTAAATCACTACTCCTCATACACGCTGATAAGAATTTGATGTGTTGGTTCATTTCCATGCATATCACCTCCTCCCTAAACCTTTTGTACTCGGTAAAAATTTCAGGGAGCACTATACTTCGTGTTGTCTATATCCAGGATTAGAATCAAGGAGCCAAAATCTCTTGTCACCAAAAAAATTTATGAAATTTCAAAAATTATCCTTGTACTAAAAATATTTTCGTTCAAATATTTACGCTAATACTCTTATAATTTCAGGATTCCCTCTCCCATCCTTGTACATTTTGTCCAAGGCCCGACCATGTCACTATGTTTGCTATAGTGTCTTGCATTCAATAGACAAAAAATAAGAACATGTACAACAACATGAATGTTTCTCACTTTTTTTAACAAAGAAAAAATTTATTTATAAACAAGAAGGAGAAATAGCCTCTCGTAGGGGGCTCCTACAAGCGCAAGAGATAAACTTAGATATAACATGTAAGAAAAATACATATGTGTAACAACACTCGCTTTTAGGAGGCTAATTTTATATTAATTTACCGCATAAGGTAATTATATAGAATGTTGGGACTGGAGTAAATATTAATTTAAGGAGTTGAAAGTTAATATTTACTAAATTGATACATATTTACTATATGTGAAAGTAAATATCGTCATGTTGTATTGTTTATAGTGTCATGTATTTTAAATGACATTATGGTTTAAATAAAATTGGAACTCGAAATAAATTAAAAAAAATTCGGATGCCAGTTTAGAGGGTGTAGTTAGTCCCGGAAGGTGCGAGACATTCAAAATAAGTGACATATTGTATTTTTGGGTTTCGGGCACTTTTGACTGGATTTAATGTAAACGCGTATTGGGAGTCATTTTAATGTGGTATTAACCACTTATGTTGGAGACTTTAGACTTAAGCCCCGATTTTAGTCTTCCAAATCCCCTAATTTCCTCATTTTTATGTCTTAAACTTAGAGAGAAAAAAAGAGAGAAAGATAGAAGAAGAGAACTTGGGAGAAAAAGAAGAAAAGAGAGAGATTGAAGCTTGGATTGTTTCTACCAAGAAGAAATCTGAGACTCCAACCTTAAGGCAAGTTTTCTACTTGCTAATATGTGATTTAAGTTGAATAATTTGTGTGATAGTTGTCTATTTGTAATTTTGGGATAAAAATGAAATTTATGATGTTTAAACCCTAAATTTTGTTTTGGGTTGAAGAAATTGTGGGGTTTAGTAGTGAATATTCATGTAGGTTGATTTGGGGTAGATTTATGATGTTGGTTGTGGGTAAAAATGGATGAGATTTGAGGTTTGGAGGAAATCTAGGGTTTACAACCCATAAGCCATTCTTGGCAATTTCTCCAGGTCGAATTGATTCGGTCCCCTGGGCGAATCGATTCGCTAAGGGTCAGTTCCCAGGTCTAGGTACCCGAATCGATTCGGGTTAAGGCCGAATCGATTCGGCAGTTTGAAGAATCCCAGGTCTTATGTCCGAACCGATTCACTGTTTGGGCGAATCAATTCGCTAGGGCGAATCGATTCGGCCCTAGGGCGAATCGATTAGGAATCATGTTGTTTTTGAGTTATTTTTTTTAACTCAATTTTTCTCCTTTTTCTTTAGGCTTAGGTACTAGGAACCTTCTTATATGAAGTTAAATTAGAGTCCTAGAGTTCTAGATGAGTAGGGGAACTACCCTAGATTAGTAATGGTTTATATGGGGTTTTTCAGGGTTGTGCTTATTGATGATAGGGCATTCTTTTCTTCTAGTTGATTCCTATCAAATTAAGAGTTATAGTATTACGTTTGAGAGACTTTAGAAGCTCAATTGAGCTATGTTAATCTTGATGGTTCATAATAACACCAAAAATGAATGTTGAGAGAATAAATTGAAAGTTTATTCATTCCTTTGAGGTATGATCGTATTGGGGTTTTAAAGTAATACCCTAAAATGTTTGGAGATAATTAAGAGTTTATTCATTCTTTTGAGGTTGTAATGACGATAGAATTTATCGTATGGCTCCGGATAATAAGGTGAATTATTTACAATAATGTAAATGAGTTTGGTTTCGGATAAAAAGAAACATACAACGTAATTTGGAATTGAAAATGAAATGGAAATGGTAGTGATGATGGTAAATGATAATTTACTTAATCATAAATATGGTAAATGATAATTTACTTAAACACACCTCTCTAAATGCCATCATAAGGGAAGTTTCGTGCGTTTGGTGATGCCCCCCGGCTAGTGAATGCAGGGTGGATATAGTCCCAGTCCATATGAGCGTTGTTGTATATTTTTTGCGCTGGTGAGGTAATTCTGAGTGTGGTTATGACTCTCCCGCAGGCATATGGCCGCTTCCCGACGTTGCGATAGGTGCCCAGGCTGCCTTGTTTGATAGGACCCTAGAAGATGATGGTTATTTAGGGGCGCGCCCAGTGGGGAAACTCGGAGGGGCGGTCTTAGAATCGTTATATGTATATAAATATAACTATTCATAATCAAATGGGACTTGATGTATTTAGATATGCCATAAAGATCATGATGAAGTGCCACAAAGAGCACAATGAAATGACACAAAGGGCATTTGATGATGATTATATTCTTGATAAGGAATGAAATGCCAGGAAGGGCATGAAATTGAGATAAAAGCCATAAAGAGCTTAATTGTAATTATATATTCCTAATAAGGAATGGAAATATATGATGTAAGCTTTTAATTAAATGTTAATTATTCTTATTCTCTTGCATAATTAAATTAGATTCATGATTAATTAAATTGTCTTAGCTTATGTTTTAAAATTGTGTAGGTAGATTCTTCTTTCTTTCCTTCATGATTTATCATTCATAACTGTCATACTCTTTATTCATCTAGTAATCGTATAGAATCGGGCCCTGACCCGTTCATATTTATTTTTGTGTATTCATCTTGTATCCGCTCAGGTACTCCTCCGCATGGATGCCTGATCTGACTTCCTATCCCGGTGTTTTTGGTGAGCCGTGATGCTTTGCGGGTATTACGGGACATATTGCAATAGACGCCCTTCATTATTGCACTCTAGTTAATATCGGGTCTTTTACTCGGGCGCGTGGTCCAAACAATTGTAATTGTCTAATGCAATGTATTATGTAATTTATTGAACTTGTTTAATATTCATTGTATGAGACTGTTGATCGACAGCATATTCGGTCCCTTATTGTACATTTGAGGTGTATGTAATATTATATACCTGGCGTTTCCACTTTCTTTTTAAATTGGGTTGTTTAACTTCTTTCCTTAACTTTAAAATTTAAAAATTTTTGGCAACCCGTTTTCTGAAATAAGGAGTGGTTATTCCGTATACTTCTTATTTTGTTGTGATGCTAAGAATGATTCCATCCATGATTCCATTATTTTGGAGTATAGGGATGGCCACCCCCTATTTCGGATTGCGGGTTGTCACAGATGGTATCAGAGCATCAGGTTCTAGAGTCCTTAGGAATCTGTGTGAATGCTTTACGTTTTCAGCGTTGCTTTTGATTTGACGTAGAGCCTTAGGATTAAGATCGTTGATTTCTCTTATGAGATTTAGTTCTCCCACCATGAGGTAGAACTTATATAATCTTTTGTGCATTCGTGTGAGAGTGGTAGGTCGATTGAAGAATGGCACCAGGGAAGGTCATCGCGAAGGCGTCATGAGAAGGATTTCTAAGAACTGTAATTTGTGGTCGGGGATGAGGACCGCTTTGGAGGTCGCTCCCTTTTTGTAGCACTTCCTTGTCTTGCTATTGCGACTACTAATTACAGTGGATGTTGTTTTCCAGGTACCGCTAGAAGAAAGGGTGGTACTAAGATTGAGATTTCAAGCAACGTTAAATTGAAGTGGAGAAGTGTCTAGATAAAAAAGGATGGAGGAAAATCCTTCACCCGTAGGAATAGTGTTGAAATGGTGGGAACGTGGTCACTATATTCGTGGGTGCAACAATTTTTTCCCATAGAGAAACCCGATGGACATTTTCAACAGCGAGTTTCTCTGGGGTAACTGGACTGACGAGAAGGTAAAATTCTCAAATGTTCACCCGAGGCTCGGTCAGAGGCCGACATGTGAATACAGAGTTGTGCGGTTAGGGAAGCCATACCCTAAAATAAGGAATAAAGAGCCCTCCAATGGAATGATAGGCTCCAGAATAAGTGTCGTTAACACTTCTGATGGAGCAGTGATCATGAAACCCCATTGGTGGACATCCCCCCAGGGAGGTTTCATTGAACTAAGGTAGGGAAGGCCGGTAGCGTGTTCTCTTTTGTTGAGGAAGAAAAAGGAACTACGTGGGCTATTGTGACGTGGAATGTAGAACCACACATTTTCATTATACTGATTGGAGAACAAGGGTGAGGTAAGTAGGAGGTTTTTATTACTTGTTGTGTTACCTTGCGTGTGTGTTTGATTTGCTTGTTTGCATTATATGTGATTGGTATGCCTTATCTCCACGACTAACAAGGTTGAGTAGTAATGCATAGGAGGGGTTCCTTGTTTGGATTCCGATTTTGCGGGACACTCCACGCGTGAACCTCAATGACGTTGGGAATGGAGAGATGTTGTTCTTTCTTCTTTTAGTTCATTCCATTTTATTTTATTTTATTTTTTTGTTAGAAGTTGGGTTAAAAGGTTTAGCCGAGAATCACTTAGAAGAGTGATTAAGGGCTATTAAAGTGCGAGATAGAAGCACTGAATATAGTTCTCTCCTCTGATCGATGTGAGGGAGACTGAGATACGAAGTCGAATTGAGACTTCGGGTTATGCCTTGATAACCAGGCTATTTAGAAAAGATGCATATATGTTGTGGGATGAAATTTGTAAGACTTCACAGAAGGTGAATGTCCGATTAGTTGGAATTTTTTTTTATTAATTTGAATGGAAATACATAGAAGTAGAATCTTATTGATAGGGTTGCGAGTTAGACTTTTACTGATCCCGATCATGTGTCTTAGACCGTCATATCTTAATGATCGACGATGCAAGGTAGTAGTGTAACGGGAGGGTTCCTTGTCTGGATTTCGCTTCGGTGAGACGTCCCACGCATGAAACCGAGCGAATGTCAGAAGTTGAGAAAGGTCTTGGACACTAGGGATATACTTAGTATTATATGTATACAACTTAGATAGGATATATATATATCGACCTTAGATTTATTAAGACGTAATTCCATTAGGGAAGGTGATGTTGATTTAGGAAGGCTAGGGAGTTGACCACAAATATGTTGTGGGTTAACCCTTTAGGGGGAGTAGGTCCCTAGAAACGAGGAGTATGGAATCTCGAGAGATTTCGAAGGTTAGGCCGATGGATATGAGACCTCTCTTAGTTAAGGTGTTACGTTGGTAACCTAACTTTTGGGAAATTAAAATGGATGAATTGACTTCTACTCCCGAGCCCATGTTAGTAAGCTCGAGGGTGGATTTAATGAAAAAGTCTCTGCCAGGATGGAGAGTAATAATACTGGAGCATGGACCCGTTATTTATGCGACTCAAAAACTTAAACTTGTGGGAACTATTATCCCATGCTTGAGTTAAAATTCATTGTGGTAGTTGAAAATATGTTACTAAAGCCGTTTATTAAAAATAAACTATTTAAGTAACTCCAAGCTGTTTTTTGAGGAAACTCCTTTCTTGAAAAAAACAAAACTATTTGAACACAAGATGTGCTTAACAAAACAGTATGTACGAGATCTATTCAAGATTTTACTAACAGGTTTATAAAACAGTTTAAACAAACTTTAAACTCATCACAATCGAGAATGAGATGAGGAGATGTAGAAAGATTAAGTTCATGATTTTTTACGTGGTAAAACCTCACCAATTGAGGAAACATCCACGACAACAAATTTAAGAGTTACAAACTATATAACTAACATGCATAAAACTCAGACCTATATAAGTTTAGGAATGTACCCTCTGGTGTCCTTCTAACTTCTCTGTAGTTCTGATTGTAGATGTTGTTCTCCCAGTTTGTTAACTTCTGATTTGTTCCAGCACTTTACGTCGACTCTTTGTTCACAAGATCTTATTACCAACACTTTTCGTGTTGTAGTGTGAAAGTGTTTGTAGAGGTGCTCTCTAACACATGCATGCACACACTCACATTTATTAAGTACAAACAGTCCTAACAAATTACATATAAGTATATATGTAGTGATTTTTCTTTTTCTCTCTTCTCACAAAACTTTGAACCTGTTTTGACCTTTAAATCAATCCCAGAATCCACGGATATCTTGCTTAGAAGACAGTCAAGATCTTAATCAATCTCAGAGTTTTGAAAAGATTTTCGAGATTGAAAACCTCCAAGTGTGATTCCAAACTAGGTCAAAGGTTTAGTTTTAAGAGAACTAGAAACAGAAAACATTTATTGTTGATTTCAAAGTTAAAAGCAATTTTCAGAAAAGAATCAACAATATATTTCTCAAGATGAGAAATAAACTATGTAAATCTAAGTGTGATGTAACATGCAGAACATAGATCTGAAATTTCTATGAAGAAGAAAATAGATCTAAGTAAAGAGTTTAAGTTAGAAACAAGATCTAACGAACAAGAGGTTACAGCAACACAAATATCACTCAAAAACTCAAGAACACTCAGGGTAGTGTTTTGAATATGTAGGAGTTTTTTGTGGAGTGTTTGGTTTGAAAGAGGATTGACGAATAGGGGTTAGGGTTAGCTCTCTCTCTTGCTTTCTGGTTTCTCTTTTCTCTCTCTCTTCTCTCTACTCTCTCTTTTTTATTCTCAGGAATGAATTGGCCAAAATTCTTGGACGACTGAGAGGAGGATCCTTTTTATAGGAAGAAGAGAAGGATCGAGAAGCAGGTTCAAAAACAAGGGTCAGGATTGAGTCAATCTGTTTTGACTTAAATCCAAGGGGTCACGGAACGCAGTGGTTAAAAGTCACCCGATTGGTTCAGGAGGGATACACAGAGATTACCAAAGAAAGCATGCAGGACGTTGATAAAGTTTGATCCAACGGTTGTAAAGCTACGCGATTGTATACTCAGTGAAGAAACACAAATCCCACCAATCAACGAGCAACAGGTGTTAACTAATAACTCGATATAAAATGCGCGTTATAAAATAATTACAACCAAACCCTGAAGTCTCTACCGCTTTTGGTTTCTACCCAAACCAACTTTGAGCCAATAAACCCATTAATCAATGATTAGAGATTGAACCCACAAACTTCTAAAATCAAGTTTTAATTAATAAAACCTTCATTAAAAAAGTTTATAAAATCCCAAAAAAATATTTAAAAATCAAATTTAGGGATTTAAACATACTCAACATATGTACACACATAAATATGCAATGTGACATGTACATGATGCATTCTACTGTGTGTGAGTGTTGGTAATTAGATCTAGATCACAACAAGATATATGAATGAAATAGCAAACCAATCTCTGAGGTTCTTTGGTTTCTAGGATGGACATAATTTTGTCACAATTTCCAAACAAGATGATCACTTATACAATATAGACTCAAGTGAGTCAAGAGTATAAGGGCTTCAATCTCCCCCTTTGGAAATATGAGACAAAATCTCCTTTGAGTCAATCAGGACTCATAGGGCGACAAAAAGATAAGAAAAACCTATTCCTATAAAGATTCTATCTACCCAAATCCTAGAAAACAAAAGTACATAACTCAACTATTAACAATTGAATACCCTATTACATCAGTTGAGAAAAACTGTACAAAAACCTGTAATGAATTACTAAGATCAAGCAGTTTAGCATATATAGAACTATTCATAATGACTCAAATTTCTCCCCCCTTTTGTCTCAAATGGACAAAGGGAAAAACTTGGATAATCAGCGTGGGTACTACTCAGCACAAACCATACCAATAGATTTACGCAAGAAAATGAATCTATTATAATCTAGAGGTTTGGTGAACATATCTGCGAGTTGCAAATCAGTAGGAAGATAATTGATTTCTAATTCCTTAGTTTCAACCAATTCACGTATAAAGTGATGTCTAATTTTTATGTGCTTTGTTCGCGAGTGTTGAACAGGGTTTTTAGAAATATTAATCGCACTTTTATTATCATAATAGAGATGCAATTGGTTTTCTTGAATACCACAATCACTTAGCATTTGTTTAAGCCATAGTAATTGAGCACAACAGCTGCCAGCAGCTATGTATTCGGATTCGGCTGCCGAGAGTGATGTGCAGTTTTGTTTCTTACTACTTCATCCTACCAAGTTATTACCTATATAATAACATGCTCCTGATGTGCTTTTACTATCATCAGTACACCCAAACCAGTCAGCATCAGTGTACCCAATTATAGTGCTTGGTGTGTCATTAGTGTACCAAATTCCTAGATTCAGAGTGCCTTTTACATATTTAATGATACGTTTAACAGCATTCAAATGGCTCTCTTTAGGATTATTTTGATAACGATCACATACACACACAGCATACATAATGTCAGGACGCGAGGCAGTAAGATATAGTGAGGTTCCTATCATACTGCGATACAGAGTAGGATCTACGGATTTTCCATTTTCATTTTTAGAAAGTTTTAACGTAGTACTCATGGGCGTTCTAGCATCTTTAACACTCTTGAGGCCAAATTTCTTTACTATCTTTAAAGCGTACTTAGATTGCGATACAAATAATCTTTTGAATTTTGTTTGACTTGAAGGCCTAAGAAAAATTATAATTCCCCCATAAGGGACATTTGAAATTCCTTATGCATAGTTTCAGAGAAGGATTTTACTTCTGAGGGAGAAGTTGGTCCAAAGATAATATTGTCAACATAAACTTGAGCAATAATGATGTGTTTGTCAAAATCTTTGACAAAAAGAGTTTGATCATTTCCACCTCTTTTGAAACCTTTATCTAAGAGGAAACTGGAAAGACGCTCATACCAAGCTCTAGGTGCTTGTTTAAGGCCATACAAAGCCTTTTTGAGCTAAAATACATGATTTGGATATTGAGGGTCAATGAACCCTTTAGGTTGTTCTACATAGGTCTCTTCAGTCAATATTCCATTAAGGAATGCAGATTTGACATCCATTTTATAAAGTGTAAAATGCATGTGGCAATCTATAGCAAAGAGCAGACGAACAGATTCTAAACGAGTAACAGGAGCAAAAGTCTCATTAAAATCTATCCCTTCAATTTGAGAGTATCCTTAAGCAACTAATCTAGCTTTATTTCTAATTATTATCCCATTTTCATCAGTCTTATTTTTAAAAATCGAACGTGTGCCAGTAACATTTTTGTGCTCAGGATGAGGAACAAGATACCAAACATCATAAATGACAAATTGAAGAAGTTCTTCCTGCATAGCAGAAATCCAGTGAGAGTCATTCAATGCCTCATTTACATTATTTGGTTCCACAAGGGAAACAAAACATGCATAATGTTCATAATTTCTTAGTTGGGATCTTGTACGCACTAGCTCACTAGGGTTACCAACTACGTTATTTATGGGATGATCTTTAGAAACCCAGTTAGGTACTTCAGGTATCTCAATTGGTAATAAATTATCTATTTCAGAAGAGTCATTTTCTAAAATGTTTGTAGATTCTTCCTTAATACTAGATTCACCAGACTTGTTCTCTACAATAGTGTCACTTACAATTACATTTATGGATTCCATCAAGGTTTTAGTGCGAAGATTAAAATCCTAGAAACCCTTGGAAGAATGTCTCTCTCTAACCCTACCTTGGCCGACTCTCCTTCCTCCTCCCTTCCTAACCCTAAGCCTCCAGATCCCCCAAACCCTTGGAAAAAATCCTTTGCAGATGTTCTGAAAGGATCACAACCTTCCCATGCAATTGAAATTCAACCCCTTCAAAAATATAAAGGAGAACCAGCTGTCATATTCACCCCCGCTCATATGCAAATATTAGCCTCTCCTTTCAAGCATGCTATTGTTGGAAAGTTCTCTCATGGTAAGCCTTCAATGGATTTCATACGGAAAAATTTTGAATCCTTTCGATTGAAATCATCTTTTGAAATAGGATTATTGGATTATAAGCATATCCTTATCAAAGTTCACTGCGAAGAAGATTTTATTAGGCTCTGGATGAAAGATTTATGGTATGTTGGAAAAAGTCCCATGCGTACGTTCAAATGGTCCCCTAGTTTTAGGGTTGATCAGGAAATTTCTATAGTTCCTTCATGGATCAGTTTACCAGGGCTCCCAGTACACCTATTTGCTAAAGAAGCATTATTCTCTATCGCTCAAGCTGTAGGGAAGCCTTTAAAGCTGGATAACCCCACTCTAAAATGCTCTAGACCTAGTGTGGCTCGCATTTGTGTTGAATTGGATCTTCTAAAGGAGAAACCCTATAGAGTTTGGATTGGATGTGGTGATTATGGCTTTTGGCAACCCATTGAATATGATGAATTTCCAGATTATTGTTCAGGTTGCTTGAAGCTAGGGCATAATATTGAAGCATGTAAAATTGGTGAAGCTTTGAAGCAGAAGGTGGAGGCTAAGAAAAATGAGGTAGGGGAAGGTCATATACCTATCAAATCAGGTACTAAATATAACTCTTTCAGGTATCAGGTTAAGGAGAAAATATCTGATAAGAAGAACTTAGAGATGGTGATTGTAGAAGAAGAAAATGAAGATTTAATTGAAATTGAAGATGGGGAAATTCCTCAACCAGAAATAATGAAGAACCTGTCTAGAAAAAATTCTAGGGTTGTTTCCCCTTTAAGGGAGGATCAAACAAGGAGCAATCAAGAAGAAATCGAGCATATTAGAAATAACAACAAGGAGGTAGTTAGTGTTGATGATGCAAATCAAAGACCTTTTAGTATCATTAAGAAGAAACTGGATTTTAGCAGCAGATCTGTTATGGTATATAAGGGAATAAATTCAGAAGACCATCAGGTACGAGGAGCCATTTCTGATTCAGAGGAGTCCAGTTGGAAAAAAGTTCCTGAAATTGATGAATTAACTACATTCTCAGCCTTGTTGGAAGAAAAATTTAAGGTTCAAAAGGAAATGAGGGATCAGATTCATAAGGATGTATCCATCCCTGGAGTGAGAGGAACTGCTGCGAAGAAAAAAATTTGCAGCCAATTGCACCATTCTCAATCCCCACGAAGATCATTAAGGTTAACTCTAGTTGCTATACTTTCTATTAATAAATGATTAATATACTTATTTGGAATATAAGAGGTATAGGGAATAAACCTTCTAGAAGGAGATTAAAGAAGTTGTGTAAAATTCATAAAGTTTCCTTTGTAGCTGTTCTGGAACCAATGATAGATGAAGGCAGAATTGAATTTCTGAGAAATTTTCTTAACTTTGATGAATGCAAGGCCAGTGAATCTAACAAGATTTGGTGCTTTTGGAGACATGGTATTAATCTTAATTCTTTTTCTGATGGAGGGCAATCCTTTTTTATGATATTAGAGCACCCTTTAATCCCAGTTAAGGTTGGTATTGGAGCTGTGTATGGTAAGTGTTCTAAAGTGGAGAGGAGAATTTTATGGGAGTTCTTGGAACAAACATCTGCTGTAAATGCCTCTATACCAATTTTGTTTGGTGGATACTTTAATGTTGTATGCTCAGTAGAGGAAAGAGCTGGAGGAAATGACATTGATATGGGAGCAGCTAGTGAGCTAGTAGAATGTATTCAAAATAGCTCTCTTCATGATATGGAGTATAGTGGTTCCAAGTTTACATGGGCTAAATCTATTAATGGTTCAATGATATTTGAAAGGATGGATAGAGGCCTTCTAAATCATCAATGGAGCAATACATTCCCTCTTACAAAGCTGCAACATCTGAACAGAAGCTGCTCAGACCATTCTCCATTGTTGTTCTCTATTCCAAGACCTACTGATTCTATCATTAAGCCTTTCAAGTTTCTTAATTTCTGGTCTACAAATGAATCTTTTATGAAGACAGTTGAGGATTCTTGGTGCCAAAATGCTTCTGGCAGACCCATGGAAAAGTTTGCTTTTAAGATTAAAAGGTTGAGACCTGTTCTAAGAAACTGGAGTAAATCAGTTTTTAAGAACTTATTCCAGCATATTCAAGATCTAGAAGATAATCTTATTCAAGCTGAAAGGAGATTTGAAGAGAATCCTTGCCCTTCCAATAGAAGCACTTTGTCCAAAATTCAAGCAGACTTAAAATTGTCTCTAGCTAATGAAGAAAGTTTCTGGTATCAAAAGGCTAAATGCAAGTGGATATCAGAGGGTGATAGAAATACTAAGTTTTATCACAATCTGGTTAATCAACAAATAAGAGCCCAATGGATTCATTATATTCAGGTGGAGGATGGTAGTGTTATATCCTCTAAAGAGGATATTGCTAACAAATTTCTCTCTTATTTTGAATCTCTTTTTTCTGCAGGACAGTGTAGCAGCAATACATTTATTCAGTATATTCCAAAGATTGTTACTTCAGAGATGAATAGCCAGTTAACAAAGATCCCAGAAGAAGATGAGATATTGGCATCTATAAAAGGCATGAATCAAAGCAGTGCAACTGGTATTGATGGCTTTAATGGCCATTTCTTCATCAAATGTTGGGATGTGATCAAAGTTGACCTCATTCAAGCAATTCAATCCTTCTTTGTTGGGGGGGAAATACCAAAATCCTGGAATACCTCTTTGATTTGCCTCATCCCCAAATCTACAAATCCAAAATATTGCAAAGACTTCAGACCAATTAGTCTTTGCAATTTTTCTTACAAAATTATTTCTAAAATCATCAATTCCGGATTGAGTTTTTACCTTCCTCTACTGATTTCCCCTTACCAAACAGGATTCGTGAAAGGCAGAGGCATTTTAAATAATATTTTGCTTGGGCAGGAGATGATGCAATTATTGGATAGAAAAATTGAAGGGGGGAATGTCATTTTGAAGTTTGACATGCTCAAAGCTTATGATAGAGTTTCTTGGATGTTCCTTCTCCAAACTCTTAGAGCTTTTGGTTTTGCTGAGAATTTTATTGATATGATATTCAGATGTATATCTTCCTCCTGGTTTTCAGTAATTATTAATGGGAGCTTATATGGTCACTTTCACCCAACTAGAGGAATTAGACAAGGAGACCCATTGTCTCCTAGTCTCTTTATTCTAGCTGCTGAAACTCTTTCTAGAGGCTTGCAAAGTCTAACCTCTCATGGAACTATAAAACCTTTTTCTCATCCTAGAGGATGTAATTTAATAAGTCATCTTGCTTTTGCAGATGATCTTATTTTATTTACAAATGGAGGTAAAAGGAGTCTTAAGAATCTAATGTCTTTTCTCTCAACTTATGAAGCACAGTCAGACCAGCTCATTAGTATTGATAAACGTCAGTTTTTTACTGGATCTAAAAGTTCTCCTAGATTTGTTCACTCTATAGCTGAAATTACAAAATTCTCTCATGGGATTGGACCAATCAAATATCTGGGGGCTCCTCTATTTAGAGGCAGAATGAAAGCTGCTATGTTTGATTCACTTTTGAAAGGAATTACAGCAAAAGTTCTGAGCTGGAAGAATAAGTTTCTGTCTCTGGGTGGTAAAATTATTCTTCTGCAGTCAGTTTTGAGATCTATGCCTATTTATATTCTTTTTGCTTTATCTCCCCCTAAAAATATCTTGAGATTAATTGATAAACTTTGTTCGTCTTTTTTGTGGGGAATAAATAAAGAGAATGGGAAAAAGCATCACTGGGTGAAATGGGAGGATTTATGTTTTCCAAAAGATGAAGGAGGCTTAGGCATAAGATCTCTAGATTCTATAGTGCTTGCGAGCAATCTCAAAATAGCTTGGGAATATAAAAAGGGTTCTTCTATATGGTCTGTCTTTATGAGGAACAAATACCCAAATATTCCAATTTCTCAAGGCTCTCAAACTGCTAAAAGAATAAGTAGAGTGTGGGGAACTTTGGAAGAGAACTCAATTAAAGTGAGGGATGAATGGATTTGGACTCCTTCCATATCCGGTGAATTCTGTTTTTCTTCAGCTGTTGAGGTAGTTCGGGGATCAAAGCTGAGATCAGTATCAAATAGCTTCATTTGGGATAGTAAAGTTCCTTCTAATCTGTCTGCTTTTGCCTGGAGAGTGGTGCATAATGCAGTGGCATTAGATCTAAATATCAAATCAGTTGGTATTAAGATTGCCTCTAGATGCCACTGCTGTTCTAAATCTGAAGAATCCATTCCTCATCTTTTCTTCTATGGTCCTATTGCCTCTCAAATTTGGCTCTTCTTTGAATCAATGTTAGGGATTCACCCTCTTGGGAACTATAATTCAAAGATCATGACTTGGTGGCTGAATTCAAGCTATGGTACATCTAAAATGGTTGTGCAAAATGCTATTCTGATGTATCTTATGGGATATTTGGCTATCTAGAAATAAAGCCAGATTTGATAATGCTACAATGCTTCCTGCTGATATAATCCAGAAGATTATCCAAAGAGCTCATGATATTGTTTCTTCCTTTCAGATCAGTCCCCCCTCCTCTCATAGAAGTATTGAGGCTTGTAAAAGTCTTCAAATAGAATTTAAAAAGAGGGTGCATCCTACTTTTATAGCAGTTTCTTGGGCTAGACCTGAGCCTATGAACTATAAACTAAATACAGATGGTGCATGTGATCCTCTAGGACGAATGGGCATGGGAGCAATTTTGAGAGACTCTAATGGAGCGTTTATCTGGGCATATGCAGATTATGGAGATAATGGTTCTAATAATTTGTCAGAGGCAAGGGCAATCAAAGAGAGTTTGGAGAACTGTATTTCTCAGAGATGGACAAATCTAGTAGTGGAATCTGATTCTAAACATCTAGTTAGTTGCATAAATGATAAGCTCAAAATTTCATGGCGGATCAAAGATCTAGTTCTTCAAATTCAAGATTTAATAAAGAGCTTTGATATCAAAGTTATTCATTGTTTCAGAGAGTCCAACTCCACAGCTGATCTTCTATCCAAATATGGCCTGCAATCTCAAGTTAAATCAAATTTCTCTATAGTTCTAGACCTTCCTAGAAATATTAAAGGTGCAATTAGACTTGATAGGATCTGTTATCCTTACCTGAGGAAAATATCTAAAGATGTATAGGAATTTTGGTTCTCTTCTGCTTTGTAAAGGCCATGGGAGAGGCTATTTCTCTCTTTATTAATAAAGTTCTAGTTTCTTGAAAAAAAAAATAGTGCGAAGATTATACACTCGATAGGCTCTACTATTCGGCGAGTATCCTATAAATATAGCTTTATCTCCCCTACTCTCAAATTTGGATAAGTGTTCCCTATCTTTGCATACATAACAAATACTGCCAAAAGTTCTAAGGTACTTAAGATTAGGCTTTTTATTGTACCAAAGTTCATAAGGAGTTTGTTTGGAATTCTTTCTAAGATAGACCCTATTTATGATGTGACATGTAGTACGAATAGATTCTACCCAAAAGTATTTAGGTAAATTCTTGGCATGTAACATAACACGTGTCATCTCTTGAAGAGTACGATTCTCTCTCTCGGCAATTCCATTTTGTTGAGGAGTCTTAGGAGCACTGAATTCATGTTTGTAACCGTTATAGTCACAGTATTCAATAATACCAGTGTCTTTGAATTCACCACCTCTATCACTACGAATTCTATTTACTTGAGTGTCCTTTTTATTTTCAATCCGAATAAGAATTTTTAGGAAAGTTTGAAAACTGTCGGACTTTTGTTTTAAGAAAGCAACCCAAGTAAATCTGGTGAAGTCATCAACCATAACTAGAATATAACTGTGTCCACATAGACTAACAGTTTGGGAGGGACCCATTAGGTCCATATGGATGATCTCCAAGGGATTAGAGGTAAGAATATCATTAACTTTCTTATGAGGTGCCTTAACAATTTTACCTTCCTGACAAGGACCACGGACAATATTAGGAATGGGTTTGTTTTTAGGAACTCCTATAACTATTTCTTGAGAGGTCAGTCTACTAAGATTATCGTAATTTATATGACCCATTTTGTTATGCCATACCTCGTTGTCATCCATTCTGGCAACATTACAGATTTCAGAATTATTGATGACAATATAGCAATTGTCAGGAGTTCTGAATCCTGTAATTATGCATTCACCTTTATCATTTAAAATTTTGCAATTGTTCTTTGGAAAGGTAACAGTATGATCTGAGTCACAAAATTGCGAAATGCTTAGTAGATTTACCTTAAGACCTTTAACTAGATTTGAGATGAAACTCCATCACCAAAAATGACTTTACCACCAACAAAGCTGGTTTTGTTTAAAAGTTTAGTTTCATCCCCAGTCATGTTCTTAGAACATCCAGAGTCTAAATACCAACCGGATGATGTGTGTTGAGCTTTTAGAACATTAACAACTATGTTACACTTCATCTGAGGTAATAGATCATCTTTTCTAACCCAAATTGCTCTAGTTTTCATTTTGCTCTTATTAGCTCTCAATTGATAAAATTTACGAGCATTAGATTTTTGCTGAAAAATGTGTCGCATGATTTTGAATTTTATGAAAGACTTGAGCATTTGGTTTAGGAAAGTTCTTAGGATTCCTTCTAGGAAATGTTCTTTTAGGTTTGGTCTTTCTCTTTCTATAATTAGAGTTTTTATCTGGTTGTCTAGGAAGTATATAATTGTTGCGGCTCCTTCTAGAATAATTAAAGTTCTGATAGATATCAGGATTATAGACAAGTTTAACTAGTCTCCTAGCATAGAAACCGTCAAAAGAATGACTGTATATGTCGCAATAGGAGCAGTAAAGATTGCTCAAAATTAGGGACTCCTTAGGAAAGTCTCTAAACAAAGGTTTTGAGGAATTTTGAGGTTGAACTCTATTCCTCGGTAGTACAGGTTTGAATGTAGATTCACTCTTTATAATAAAGGGGCAAACGTATTTAGCCTTAGGTGAACTTTCATGTTTAGAGCAACTTGATTCCCCAATGTTAAAATTTTGATGTTTTGAATCAAAATCAGTTTTTAGAGAATGAAAGTCTGGGCATGTTTCAATAGGCCTTTTGCCTCCTGACACAAACTTGATAGGTTCAAAAGATTTTGTTTGTGTCTTCAAATTGCGGCAAAACCCTATTCCAATTCGATCATCAGAATTGGTTTTTGATTCGGCAACAAATTCATCAAAACAGTTTGAATTATTTTCAAATTTTGTAAATTTTTTGAAAATAGTTGTTGTCTTTTCTTTAGTTTATTCCAATTCTAACAATGTCCCTTTGTACGTTTTCTCCAGAATTTCATTTGTTTCAGTCAAATTTTTGAGTTTTTCCTTAAACATTTTAATTTCACTTTCATGAGTTAAACATTGGGTAGTATACTCTTTAGCATTCAATTCGACCATCAGGCTTAGATCTTCCAGTTTTTTGGTGAGATCTTTCACAATTTTTTCTAGTCTAGTGCTTTTCTTGAGAGTTTTAGAATAAAGTGTGTGAATGTCTAGGAGGTCTTCATTGTCCGAGTCACTAAGTGTAGTGTGTGAAGTGACACCTAAGGATTCATTCCTTGAACTCACACACCCATTGACATCGTCATTATCGCTTTCCCTTTGACTCACACACTCCGAAGAAGAGATAGCAATATTCTTAGTAATCAAAGCATCTAAACCAGTAACAGCAATATTAGGAACATCAGACATAGAGTTACTAGATTCTTCCTCACTAACAAGCACAAGCATATCATCATTATAGATAATCTTGGCAAAGAAGGGCATGCAAGGGTAAAAAACATCAGTTGACTTAGGTTCCTCATTTTCAGAGTCACTTGAATTATCCCATGTTTTGCAAATGTTGGCTCTAGTGTGTTTGTTTTGAGTATTCAAGTTAACTCTACAGTCTTGTGCAATGTGTCCCCGTTTACCACATCTATAGCATTCAATCTTCTTAAGGTCTCTATTAGGTCTAATGTGAGAGTCCTTGTGATTTTTGTCATTGCCTTTCTCATGAGGTCTGTGATTAGAGGGAGTTGGATAATTTGACTTGCCTTGTTTATTTGCCATTTTATTTCTAAACTTAATGATTTTCTTAAACTGTTTTGACATTAAGGCAATCTGATTGTCCAAATTATCTATATCGCATTCCTCATCAGAGTCATCATTGGAAGTATTAAACTCAGGCTTAATCAATTTAGGAGAGAAACTTAGATTGGAACTACTCTGTTTCCTATGGGAATGGGTCAATTGTTTCTTAAATTCCAGTTCCATTTCCACAGTTCTTAATTTACTACTGAGTAGTTCAGGAGTGAGATTAATATCACACATTTCCTCAATAGCATATCTTTTGTTATCAAATTTCTGTGGTAATGATCTCAGAATTTTAGATACAATTTCTTGTCTATCATAAGTTATCCCATTAGCATGCAGTTTGGTCACAATATCAGTCAGGTTCATATAGAAGTCATCAAATGACTCAGTCTCAGACATAATTAGGGAATTATGATGTTGAATGAGCATTTGAGTTTTAGCAACCTTAACTCTAGTGTCACCTTCATGAGCAGTAACTAAAGTGTCCCAAGCTTCCTTAGAAGTGGTACAGGATGATGTTCTTTTGAACTCATGTTCATTTATAGACATAAATATGGCATTCTTTCCTTTGTTATTATTTCGAGAAACGTGTTTCTCTTCTTGAGTGAACTCACTTAGTGCTTTCTTAACCCTCTCATTACTTCCTTCAGTGGATGGTTTTGTAGGAAAAGTGTAACCATTTTCAACAATGTCCCAGACATCATCTCCCAAAGTTCCTTGAATGAAAGCAATCATTCTTACTTTCCAGTAAGCAAAATTGGTTCCATCAAAGATAGGAGGTCTGGTCAAGTTACAAAATCTTTCATTTTTCTTGTCCATATTTGATTTTCAGAAAACAATTTCAGAAACACAGGATCTCTTTAAAATAAGTTTACCAAGCTCTAATACCAATTGAAAATATGTTACTAAAGCTGTTTATTAAAAATAAACTATTTAAGTAACTCCGAGCTGTTTTTTGAGGAAACTATTTTCTTGAAAAAAACAAAACTATTTGAACACAAGATGTGTTTAACAAAACAGTATGTACGAGATCTATTCAAGATTTTACTAACAGGTTTATAAAACAGTTTAAACAAACTTTAAACTCAGCACAATCAAGAATGGGATGAGGAGATGTAGAAAGATTAAGTTCACGATTTTTTACGTGGTAAAACCTCACCAATTGAGGAAACATCCACGACTCCCTCTACGGAGTAAAATGAAAAAAATCCACTAAAACAAATTTAAGAGTTACAAACTATATAACTAACATGCATAAAACTCAGACCTATACAATTTTAGGAATGTACCCTCTAGTGTCCTTATAACTTCTTTGCAGTTCTGATTGTAGATGTTGTTCTCCCGGTTTTTTAACTTCTGATTTGTTCCAGCACTTTACGTCGACTCTTTGTTCACAAGATCTTATTACCAACACTTTTCGTTTTGTAGTGTGAAAGTGTTTGTGGAGTTGCTCTCTAACACATGCATGCACACACTCACACTTATTAAGTACAAACAGTCCTAACAAATTACATATAAGGCTATATGTAGTGATTTTTCTTTTTCTCTCTTCTCACAAAACTTTGAACCTGTTTGGACCTTTAAATCAATCCCAGAATCCACGGATATCTTGCTTAGAAGACAGTCAAGATATTAATCAATCTCAGAGTTTTGAAAAAAATTTTGAGATTGAAAACCTCCAAGTGTGATTCCAAACTAGGTGAAAGGTTTAGTTTTAAGAAAACTTGAAACAGAAAACATTTATTGTTGATTTCAAAGTTAAAAGCAATTTTCAGAAAAGAATCAACAATATATTTCTCAAGATGAGAAATAAACTATGTAAATCTAAGTGTGATGTAACATGAAGAACATAGATCTGAAATTTCTATGAAGAAGAAAATAGATCTAACTAAACAGTTTAAGTTGGAAACAAGATCTAACGAACAAGAGGTTACAGCCACACAAATATCACTCAAAAACTCAAGAACACTCAGGGTAGTCTTTTGAATATGTAGGAGTTTTTTGTGGAGTGTTTGGTTTGAAAGAGGATTGACGAATAGGGGTTAGGTTTAGCTCTCTCTCTTTCTTTCTGGTTTCTCTCTTCTCTCTTCTCTCTCTCTTCTCTCTACTCTCTCTTTTTTATTCTCAGGAATGAATTGGCCAAAAGTCTTGGACGACTGAGAGGAGGATCCTTTTTATAGGACGAAGGGAAGGATCGAGAAGCAGGTTCAAAAACAAAGGTCAGGATTGAGTCAATCTGTTTTGACTTAAATCCAAGGGCTCAAGGAACGTGGTGGTTAAAATTCACCCGATCGGTTCAGGAGGGATACATAAAGATTAGCAAAGAAAGCATGCAGGACGTTGATAAAGTTTGATCCAACGGTTGTAAAGCTACGCGATTGTATACTCAGTAAAGAAACATAAATCCCACCAATCAACGAGCAACAGGTGTTAACTAATAACTCGATATAAAATGCGCGTTATAAAATAATTACAACCAAACCTTGAAGTCTCTGCCGCTTTTGGTTTCTACCCAAACCAACTTTGAGCCAATAAACCCATTAATCAATAATTAGAGATTGAACCCACAAACTTCTAAAATCAAGTTTTAATTAATAAAACATTTATTAAAAAAGTTTATAAAATCCCAAAAAAATATTTAAAAAACAAATTTAGAGATTTAAACATACTCAACATATGTACACACATAAATATGCAATGTGACATGTACATGATGCATTCTACTGTGTGTGAGTGTTGGTAATTAGATCTAGATCACAACAAGATATATGAATGAAATAGCAAACCAATCTCTGAGGTTCTTTGGTTTCTAGATGGACATAATTTTGTCACAATTTCCAAACTAGATGAGAACTTATACAATATAGACTCAAGTGAGTCAAGAGTATAAGGGCTTCAATAGTGATCACCTTAAAGTGTGGGAGGCACTACTTCCTGAGTAGGAAATTTAGTCTTTCTCGTGAGCAATAAGTTGTTGCAGTATGTCGTGGAAGAAATTGAGCTGGCATACGAAGTTCATAACGGACTATTCATTGGATTTTCTCATTCTCTAAGGGAATGCGATTGGGTTAGTAGATGCATCGAGTAAGAAACCCGTCAGAGATATTTGTGATGGCATGGAAAACCAAATGAAACGAGCATAACTAGGAAGACTTTGTAGTAAGAACATTTCAGTCTATGATGAACCATTTCACCTACTCGTGTGAAGAAGAGTATAGGTGGAACGAAGAAGGGTTTATTCATAGACGTGTGCGTTGAATTGTCGGCACTGAACTGGTCATGATCCTATTGGAGGAAATTGTGGATCATTCAACCAAACCGTTGCTTTTTCGAACATTGCGGGCGAACGATATGTAGAGGAGTATGCCTCGCTTTTTATGGAGAAATGATAGAACTGTAGGAGGTGCCTATTAAAATAGTGGTGGACCGAGACTAGATAATTCATGTCGAAGGTTTGGTAAAGTTTCCATGAAGAAATGGGAGCCGTATGGAAATGGAGTATATCTTTCCACCCTAAAGTGGATGGATGATGGGAGCAGTAGCTTGTATGGAATGGAAATTTCCCGTACAATAATTAGGCTTTTTGAGTGGCCTTATGAATCATTTCCTAAGCCGTGGCACCGTGAGTGGCCTTGTGTATCCAGGTGAGTAATTTGCATAGTCGTTAGATGAGGCCAGGGAATAATTGGTTCCGTGGAGTTGGAGCAGTCCCGAAACATTTCTTTAAGGATTGGGCTTTTGAGCCATATGCCTTAAAAGGCTACGCCTATGCGAGGAGAAGTTGAGTAGTGTTGGGGTTAAGTCATTTAGCGTTGGTGTAAGTACCACGAGGAGGGATGTAACGTGACTTAGGAAATAAGTTAGTTTGCGCTGAATCGCCTGGTTATCATCTTCCTCCGTAGGAAGTTAGAATTGATAGTTTGTGAGGAACACTTTGTGTTATGCCAGAGCACAAAGATTGTTGACTGAGATCGATAGTGTCGATCTTAGTCCAAGTCCATTTTGGGACGCCGTGATAATGAGGGTTTTTTAAGGACGATAGAATGATAGTTTAATATAGTATACCCTTTATGCGTATATGGTATGCCCGAATTTTGAGGGCGAAATTCCCTCATAAAGGGGGGAGTATGTAACAATCCTCCCTTTTAGGAGGCTAATTTTATATTAATTTACCGCATCAGGTAATTATATAAAATGTTGGGACCGGAGTAAATATTAATTTAAGGAGTTGAAAGTTAATATTTACTAGATTGAAGCATGTTTACTGTATGTGAAAGTAAATATCGTCATGCTGTATGTTTTACAGTGTCATGTATTTTAAATGACATTATGGTTTAAATAAAATTGGAACTCGAAATAAATTATAAAATTTTTGGATGCCAGTTTAGAGGGTGTAGTTAGTCCCGGAAGGTGCTAGACAGTCAAAATAAGTGACATATTGTATTTTTGGGCTCCGGGCACTTTTGATTGCTTTTAATGTAAACGCGTATCGGGAGTCATTTTAATGTGGTATTAACCACTTATGTTGGAGACTTTAGACTTAAGCCCCGATTTTAGTCATCCAAATCCCCTAATTTCCTCATTTTTATGTCTTAAACTTAGAGAGAGAAAAAAAGCAAGAGAGAAGAAGAGAACTTGAGAGAAAAAGAAGAAACGAGAGAGATTGAAGCTTGGATTGTTGCTACCAAGAAGAAATATCAGATTCCAACCCTAAGGCAAGTTTTCTACTTGCTAATATGTGATTTAAGTTGAATAATTTGTGTGATAGTTGTGTATTTGTAATTTTGTGATAAATATGAAATTTATGATGTTTAAACCCTAAATTTTGTTTTGGGTAGAAGAAATTGTGGGTTTTAGTAGTGAATATTCATGTAGGTTGAGTTGGGGTAGATTTATGATGTTGGTTGTGGGTAAAAATGGATTAGATTTGAGGTTTGGAGGAAATCTAGGGTTTACAACATGTAAGCCATTCTTGGCAATTTCTTCAGGCTGAATCGATTCGTCCCCCTGGGGGAATCGATTCGGTAAGGGTCAGTTCACAGGTCTGGGTACCCGAATCGATTCGGGTTAAGGCCGAATCGATTCGGTAGTTTGCAGAATCCCAGGTCTTATGACCGAACCGATTTGCTGTTCGGGCGAATCGATTTGGCCCTAGGGCGAATCGATTCGGAATCATGTTGTTTTTGAGTTATTTTTTTAACTCAATTTTTCTCCTTTTTAGTTAGGATTAGGACCTAGGAACCTTCTTATGTGAAGTAAACATAGAGTGTTAGAGTTCTAGATGAGTAGGGGAACTACCCTAGATTAGTAATGGTTTATATGGGGTTTTTCGGGGTTGTGCCTATTGATGATAGGGAATTCTTTTCTTCTAGTTGATTAATATAAAACTAAGAGTTATAGTATTATGTTTGGGAGACTTTAGAAGCTCAATTGAGCTATGTTAATCTTGATGGTTCATAATAACACCACAAACGAATGTTGGGAGAATAAATTGAAAGTTTATTCATTCCTTTGAGGTATGATCGTATTGGGGTTTTAAAGTAATACCCTAAAATGTTTGGAGATAATTAAGAGTTTATTCACTCTTTTGAGGTTGTAATGACGATATAATTTTATCGTATGGCTCCAGATAATAAGGTGAATTATTTACAATAATGTAAATGAGTATGGTTTCGGATAAAAAGAAACATACAACGTAATTTGGAATTAAAAATGAAATGGAAATGGTAATGATGATGGTAAATGATAATTTAATTAATCATAAATATGGTAAATGCTAATTTACTTAAACACACTTCTCTAAATGCCATCATAAGGGAAGTTTCATGCGTGTGGTGATTCCCCCTGGCTAATGAATGCAGGGTGGATATAGTCCCAAGCCATATGAGCATTGTTGTATATTTTCTTCACTGGTGAGGTAATTTCGGATGTGGTTATGACTCTCCCGCAGGCATATGGACGCTTCCCGACGTTGCGATAGGTGCCCAGGCTGCCTTGTTCGATAGGCCCCTAGAAGATGATGGTTATTTAGGGGCGCGCCCAGTGGGGAAACTCGGAGGGGCGGTTTTAGAATCGTTATATGTATATAAATATAACTATTCCTAATCAAGTGGGACTTGATGTATTGAGATATGCCATAAAGAGCATGATGAAGTGCCACAAAGAGCACAATGAAATGCCACAAAGAGCATTTGATGATGATTATATTCCTAATAAGGAATGAAATGCCAGGAAGGGCATGAAATTGAGATAAAAGCCATAAAGAGCTTAATTGTAATTATATATTCCTAATAAGGAATGGAAATATATGATGTAAGATTTTAATTAAATGTTAATTATTCTTATTCTCCTGCATAATTAAATTAGATTCGTGATTAATTAAATTGTCTTAGCTTATGTTTTAAAATTGTGTAGGTAGATTCTTCTTTCTTTCCTTCATGATTTATCATTCATAACTGTCATACTCTTTATTCATTTGGTAATCATATAGAACCCGGCCCTGACTCGTTCATATTTCTTTTTGTGCATGCATATTGTATCCGCTCAGGTACTCCGCCGCATGGATGCCTGATCTAACTTCCTATCACGGTGTTTTTGGCGATCCCTGATGCCTTGCGGGTATTACGGGACATATTAAAATAGACGCCGTCATTCTTTCACTCTAGTTAAGATCGGGTCTTTTACTCGGGCGCGTGGTCCAAACGGTTGTAATTGTCTAATGCAATTTATTATGTAATTTATTGAACTCGTTTAATATTCATTGTATGAGACTGTTGACCGACAGCATATTCGGTCCCTTATTGTACATTTGAGGTGTATGTAATATTATATACCTGGGGTTTCCACTTTCTTTTTAAATTGGGTTGTTTAACTTCTTTCCTTAACTTTAAAATTTTAAAAAATTTGGCAACTAGTTTTCTAAAATAAGGAGTGGTTATTCCGTATACTTCTTATTTTGTTGTGACGCTGAGAATGATTCCATCCATGATTCCGTTATTTTGGAGTATCGGGTTGGCCACCCCCTATTTCGGATTGTGGGTTGGCATAGTCTGCAACATTTTGATTGAGCCACGGAAGATCTTAAATTATACTTAAGTGTCATTTTCTCTTCATAACTTAATAACGGAGGATATTTCTTAACGTTGCGTTTTTTATTTTCTCCCACCACCTTTTCTTGATTGTCGTTTGGAGCATCTTCAATGCTTCCTAAAATTGCAAAGGCGGGTACCTTGAGCTATATTTTTCCTGATTTTTTTACCATGTGGGAATATATTAGGATTGGGAATTTTTATAATTAAATTCCCCCCAGCGCTTTTGTAAATTGCATCCACCTCATCTGGCATATTATTCTGACGATCCTCAAAATTTTCTAAAGATGTTGTGTCTTTCATTGCATCATCCAAATAATCTACCCAAATGACATTTTTCCGTCCATTATAATCCCCATTTTCCTGATGTATTTTTAAATTTTGAGTACATATGTCACCCACCAATATGTCCTTAGTTTTAGAATTAACGTCGTCCCAAAATAATCTCCTCTGAATATGTGATGTCCTCTAAAGGAGGCATTTCCTCAAAGTTATAAGAATTTTCTTCATTGAGAGTGGTAACTACATCCTGATATGATTTCTCTATATTTAAGGTAATAGTACAAAGTATAACTACTTCCTCCATTTAATTTTCCATGTGAGCCAAAAAATAGTCTTTATTTTTAATAAGAGAAGTAGATGGGTCAAGAACTGTTTTTGAGTTTTGGGGGACATAAGGAACTATCTGATTTTCAAAGGTTTTCACGTAGGAATCTACTCCAAATATCCCAGAATTTATGGAGCAAATTGGAATCGTTTCTGACTGAGTTTCATGGTTTACCTGATTGCGCATTGACCGAGTCAATGACTATTTTTCTCAGTTGGGAATTTGTCGAGACATTAGATGTGTTATGAAGTTTCTTTGTTTGAAAATCATCTTCTGAAATGGAATAGATCCTTTTTTTTTATCACATGTTGAGATTGGCTGACCAACACAATAGCAAAATTCACAAAACTCCGAGACAATTTGAGAGAACCATTCAAACTCTAGAGGATATGCTTAGGGCATGTGTGCTTGATCTAAAAGGTACTTGGGATGATCATTTACCGTTAGTGGAGTTTGCATATAATAATAGTTATCAAGCAAGTATTCAAATGGATCCGTATGAGGCACTCTATGGTAGAAGGTGTCGTTCCCCTACATGTCGGGTAGATGTTGGAGAAAGAAAATTATTGGGATCAGAATTGATCCAAATCATAACAGAGAAAGTGAAATTGATACAAGACCGACTTCAAATTGCTCAAAGCCGTCAAAAGAGTTATGTTGACAATCGCCGAAGAGAGTTGGAATTCCAAAGAGGAGATCATGTGTTCTTACGAGTATCACCAGCAAAGGGAGTAATCCGATTTGGAAAGAAAGGGAAATTGAGTCTAAGATATATAGGACCTTGTGAAATCCTTGAAAGACAGGAGTTGTTGCATATAGAATAGCCTTACCCCCATAACTATCTAGTATGCATAATGTGTTCCATTTTTCAATGATGAAGAAATATGTACCAGATTCAACGCATATCCTAAGTCACGAACCTCTTCAAGTTAGAGAAGATTTATCATACATTGAGAATCCGACAGAAATTTTGGACCATAAAGATCAAATATTATGAACCAAGGTAATTCCATTGGTTAAAGTTTTATGGCGTAATAATTCCATTGAAGAAGCAACATGGGATCGGGGAGATGAAATAAAGTAGAGATATCCTCACCTGTTTGGGAATTAATGTAAGTAAAGTTTGGGGACCAAACTTTTTATAAGGAGGGTAGGATGTAATGATCCCACTTTTATATGTTCATATATAGTTTTAAATGTTTTTTTACTTCATATGTTATATGAATATTGTTAATTTATTATTTTAGTCTAATTCTCCCTTTATAAATCATGAAATATCAAATTAGCTACAAACATAAAGTTTTAAAGTTTTTAGTAGGAATGTTCATATTAGAGACTAGTTTTCATCATTATAATATAATAATTGACTTGAGGTAAAAACTAAAAAGTTTTAGATATATGAATTAGGTTTTTAACACAACAAACGATGTGTTAAAGGGAGGTTCGAGCAAGATGTTATATCAAAATTACGAAATAAGGGCAAATATGTCCATCCTTTAAGTCGTATTTTGTCTTATTACCACACCATATGTTATATTTTGATTGGTTGGAAGGGGAGGCTAGTTAGGCCGACTTAAACCTTTAAAATAACCTCCTTCTTCATCAAAATGGATTAAATCAAAGTCTTATGGCATATCTTAAGCTAAATGATAAGTTTTGGGGTAGAATATATAAATTTATGAAACTTTAGGGACTTGATTTTAAATAAAGAAAGTTTTAGGGACTAAAATGAAAATATAAAAAGGACCATTTTGTCAATAAAATATTTTCAAGGACCCCTAAGAAATATTGAAATTATATGGTGTAAAATTACTAAAATACCCTTCGTGTGTAAAATGACCCTTATACCCCTAATAACTTTTACACCTCGTGTTTGACACCTCGTGCTTGGTTTTGACACCTCCACTGCACACGTGTCTCCTTTATACGAAAATATAAAACACATGTCATGCATTTAGAAAAAGTTAAAACACGTGTCACGGTCTAGTGAATTAAGGCTGCAAGATAGCCCCGTTACGCGACATGCCCACTCGCCAAAATGAATGCTTAATCATCGGGGCATGTGTCATCACCGAGATAACTTTGGGAAACAATAAATAGAAGCCTTAGGATCAGTCTTACACGAAATCCATTTTAAATATCAAAAAGAAATAGTGAGATAAAGTGTGAGGAAGTTTAAAAAGAAGTTTTGTCTTAAGATTAACGAGCAATCCAAGACTCTGTATCTGTAACTTCGGATTTCTTTTCTAGGTGAGTACTCTGTGACATTCCTTGCATATTTAATTATATGATATTATGAAAACTATTTCTATTTTTTGAAATATTTTATCCTCAAAATACATCTGATATCGATGATTCCGCCGTTTGTTATATGTGCATATCTCTCGATATATACATCTAGTTTGAATTCTGAAATTATTGATTCGGCCTATGGAAACTCTTTTACTATGTTGGCCTTGACTACCGGGTGGAAATATTTGGGTTGTACCTTCCCAGTTGGTTTATCGCTGGTGTGCCCTAAATAAGGTGTTGTTTCAGATATCATGATTTTCTGTATGTGTTGTTGACAGGTGGAAACATTTGGTGACACTATCTGTTTATATGGGTATTAGAGCGTACATGGACATCAAAATAAAATTGAATAATTGACATATTGCTCAAATTATTTTATCAGTTCTGTTCTGAACTGATTATTCTGAAAATATACATGGCCAGTTTACTTTATTTATTTTATGGCAAATTGTTGTCCATATATGTATTTGCCTTATGTTGGAAATTGAATAGGTATTAATTGTTTGAAAAACCCTGGAATGTCTGGAGATTAAATCTCACTCCGCTTTTAACTGATGTTGTATAAAAAACCAATTTTCAGTAAACAAGTAGGATCATGGAGGGAACGAAAAAGGACTGTGTTGAAGATTCGGCTTTTAGAGCTCTTTATGTTATTATGTTTGTTTTATCATTTAGAGCATGTTTGGGTCTCCTGTAATAAGCTTTAAATTTTGTCTTAAGTTATAATTAATCGTTACTTTTAATATAAATGAGGTTTCCTTTAGAAATCTTTGATGACGTAATTCCTTTAATTTCAGTATTTTATGATTCATAACGATGTGATTGTATTTCCGCTGCATTTATTTAAGCAAACAATTTAATGTCGAATATGTGTTGCCTTGGTGGCATGTCAAGACACTCGTTCCCTACTACTAATTTTGGGACGGGGTCATGACATTGTATGTCCCTGATGTTAAGAAGAATCTGGTGTTCTATTTTGTCTTAGTTAAGAAGGGTTTTAAAATTATTCTAGAGAGTGACAAAGTAGTTGTGACTAAGGGAGGTTCTTTTGTGGGTAAGGGATATATTGGTGAGGGTCTTTTCAAAATAAATGTAACCGTGGTTGATAATAATTAAACATCTACTTCTTCTACTTATTTGATTGACTTTTGTGATATGTGGCACTTTAGACTTGGTCGTGTAAATAAGGCATCTATTAAAAAGTCAATGTTTTTGGACAAAATAAAAAAAATTGATATTTCTACCAACTCTAAATGTGAAATATATGTTAAATCAAAATATGCTAAAAACCTTTTTTGAGTGTCAAAAGAGGATCAATTGTTTTAAGTTTAATGCATTCCGATATTTGTGATTTAAAAGGTTATGTGACACGTGGTGAAAATAAATACTTTGTTACTTTAATTGATGATTACTCTCGTTGCTGTTATATTTATCTCCTTACAAGTAAAGATGAGAGTTTCTCAAAATTTATTTCTTATAAATTAGAAGTTGAAAAACAGTTAGAAAAATCCATTAAAACCTTAAGATCCAATAGGGGAGGAGAATACACTGGTGATCATGATAAATATTGTAAAGAAAATGGAATAATTCATCAAGTTACTCCTCCTTATTCCCCCCAATCTAATACTGTAGTTGAAAGAAATAACAAAACTCTTAAGGATATGGTAAATTCTATGTTAAGCACTTCTGGATTACCTTATAATATTCTTAATGCTTGTTACTGCTTACTGCTTGTTATATTCTTAATAAAATACCTTTTAAGAAAAATGATAAAACTCCCTATCAAATGTGAAAAAATAGAAAACCTTCTTATAAACACCTTAAAGTGTGGGGGTGTCCTGCTAAGGTTTCAATACCAGTACCTAAGAGAACTAAACTTGCCCAAAGATAGTAGATTGTGTTTTTATAGCTTATGCTAAAAATAGTAATGCATATATGTTTCTTGTAATTGATTCTAAAAATCAATATATTGGTAAAAATATTATTTTTGAGTCAAGAGATGCTCAATTTTATGAGGAGAAATTTCCTTTTAAAGTGAGAAGTGGGGGAACTAGTAGTATTGTTCTAGTGAGTCCTAGTGTTAAAAATGAACCTTCGAATTTAGAGAAAATTGAAATTAGAAAAAGTAAAAGACCTAGGATAACTACTTCTTTTGGTCCTGAATTTTTAATGTACTTAATGGAAAATGACCCAGTCACTTTTAATGAGGCAAAGTCCTCACCCGATATATGATTTTATTATTTCTAACAACACATGGGAGTTAGTTGACTTTCCTAAAGGACGTAAAACTATTGGATGCAAATGGATATTTAAGAAATTAAAATTTTGTGGTTCTTTTGATAAATTTCAGGAAAGATTGGTAACTAAAGGCTATAGGCAAAAGGAAGGAATTGATTTCTTTGACAGTTACTCTCCTGTTATTAGAATTACAACTATTAGGATTTTAATTTCTATTGCTTCATTACATAATCTGATAATTCATCAAATTGATGTTTAAACGGATTTTTTAGATAGATATCTTGAAGAATAAATTTACATGGATCAACCCGAGGGGTTTGTAGTCCAAGGCCTAGATAAAAAAGTGTGTAGACTTAAAAAATATTATATGGACTAAAACAAGCTCCTAAACAATGGCATGAAAATTTTGATCAAGTAATGATCTCTAATGGTTTTAACATTAATGAAGCAGATAAATGTATTTATCGCAAATTCAAGGATAATTCTGGTGTGATTATATGATTATATGTGGATGGTATTCTTATTTTTGGAACTTATATAGATGTAGTTAATAAAACCAAAAATTTCCTTAGTAAGCAATTTGATATGAAACATTTGGGTGTTGCTGATGTTACACTTGGAATTAAAATTATTAAAAATTCTGAAGGAATTGATTTAACCCAATATCATTATGTAGAGAAAGTTCTTAGAAAGTTTGAACAATTTAATTTCATTCCTGCTAAAACACCTTATGAACCTAGTTGTCACTTAAGGAAACATTCAGGTCCTGGTGTATCATCATTAGAATCCTCTAGAGTTATTGGTAGTCTAATGTATCTTATGAACTGCATTAGACCTGATATTGCATATGTTATGGGTAGACTTAGCATATATGCTTGTAGTCCTAATAATGAACATTGTCATGTTCTGATTAGAGTTTTGAGATATCTCAAATACACAATAAATTATGGTATTCATTATGCTAGATATCCTTCTATAATGAAAGGTTTTTGTGATGCCAATTGGATTTCTGATGATGATGAATGTAAGTCCACGAGTGGCTATGTTTTTACCTTGGCAGGAGGCGCTATATCTTAGAAATCTACCAAGTAAACGTGCATATCTAGATCCACTATGGAGTTAGAGTTCATAACGTTGGATAAAGCAAGAGAAGAGGATGAATGGTTAAGTAATTTCATATTATACACTCATTTGTATCCAAACCCATTTTTATCTTTGTCCATTCACTATGATAGTGAAGCAGCGATCGCAAGAGCACATAACAACTCCTACAATGGAAATTATACACATATCAGGAGAAGAAATAATACGGTGAGGCTACTATTGAAAGATGGAGTTATAGCAATAGATTATGTCAAGTCAAAGGAAAACCTGGCATATCCATTGACTAAAGGGCTAGCTAGAGAGGTAGTTTATTAAACATCGAGGGGAATGGGCCTAAAGCCTATAAATATTTAAATCACCTATAATGGAACCCAGGTCATATGACTAGATATCCAAAGATCTGGGTTCAATGGGATAATAAAGTTATACGAGTGATCTATCAATGTATTAACTTAACTTTTACTTAAAACCCATTCCAATGATGTAGTAATAGTGTACCGATAGAGGATGAGATTTAATTTCTTAATGCTTTCTATAGATGTTATTTGGTGGGGTGTGAGATACAATACACTCTTGATAGAAGCACCTATATGAGTTTCGTAGTGGGGTCGATTCCTGTGAGAATTGAGGCTCATTCTCTAGAGCACTCAAGAAACCTGGTCATGCTCAAGGTCGATACGAGCACAACCCTGGGAACTCGATGATGACCTTTGGGAGTCACGTGTGTTTTCTATTGACTTTAGTTTACAACAACGGTGAAATAGTTCAATACATTAGTTCACTATCAGCCGGTAAACTCAATAAATCAACACAAAGCAAAGGTTCAAGTTGAATGACACCTTCTCCTTATACGTCACTCCTTATGATACTTCAGAGCGTCCTCTTATATATTTACTTATTTATTTATTTATTTCATGTGGGGGATTGTTTGGTATATTAGTACATATATATTTTTTGAATGAAATAAATGATTTGGGGTAAGTGGCCAAGTGGTAAGTTTGTGGAATTTTGTGCTTGAGGTCATGGGTTCAATCCCTATGAGGCACACTAAACATTAATAGTCTTTGATTGGGATTTGGGCTTCTCTTGAGTGCCTATATTTTTTACCCATTTATAATTTTATTTTTAACTATTTTTTAAACCCGTTTTAAAATTTTGGCTTAGTCTTTTAGTCTAAATCTACTACCCGTTAGTGGAGATAAAAGTGGGTTAGTGGGGAAAAAACATTTTTGTATTTATTTCTATAAAATAGAGTCTTCCTCTCTGCAAACTGCAATATCTGAAAACCTTCTCTCTCTCTTAATCTCCATTTATAGGAAAAAATGAGTTCTCAGTTATATTATTTTTATTTAATTATTTTGTTTTTGGTACTAAAATATCCTAAGAGTTCAAGATTCTTCATAGTTGTTGGTGACAGAATCTGATTGTTGAATCATGGGAGGTGTTTGTTCAAGAGGTTGGAAACATCAATATCTCTTGAAAATTTCACCTTTAGGACTTGGTGTCAAAAATAAACCTCGATCAATTATTTCTTCCATGATTCTTACCTACACCTCTTGATATTTCCAGTAGTAAATGTGAATACCAAAACTCATCAAGGTGATACAAGAATCTAACCCATACATGTGCTTTTGATGAAATGAAATTTGATGGAGAGAAGTTTGGGCACCATTGCATAATTTTAAAAAATCTTATCTGAATGCAAAGAGACCCAATCATCCATGCCTTATTCATGTATTCTAAAGAATCAAAATGTAAGTTATAAAATCCTTTACCTTTTGGAGCGATATTTCATTAGTTTTGGATATTCCATGAAACATTGAGATGTCTTTTAAGCTCTTTAACTGTGATATGCTTGAATCATTTTGCAAGAATAAGTCTCCCCAACAATCTTAACTTAGATACTTCTAGGGAACTTTTGTAAACTTCATCTAAGATTTTGCTATGAGGAGTGTCTTCATGATATGAGGGTAATGGGAGGTTTCAGAAGTGAGGCGTTAAGTTATCAAACAATATGGTGTTTGATTGTTTAACTCGAGAATCTCGATTCTTAAGAATGCTAGCAAACGAAGGTTGGGAGGGTGAAGATGCCATATATTAAAATCAGAAAGAATATAATCTAAGAAGAGATTAAAAAATCAAGTGAAACATTAAGAAGTGTTTAGATAGAAGGGAGATCTTCTCTCCGTGGCCCTGATATGTTCTTCTTCATATAGTGACTGAATGTTTCGCACTTATGGTAGAAACATAGCAAATATATTTTTAATTGGCAATTATTCTCATCCATCTTTCACATGAAGAAAGTATTTATGATAAAAAAAAAATGAGGGAACTTTAAATTATGAGCACCATATGTCAACTAAATTTGAGTCACTACATGTACACTTCTTATTGGGCTCGATAATTGTCATGTCGTATCAGGTTCGTCTGCTTAACGATGATTATGAGTCCGATATAACGAGTTCGTGTCATGAGTTTTTGAGTTCTATCTCATTCTAATTGTATATAAGGTCTCAACCCATTAATAAAATTAGTTTTTTTTTTTTGCTTTAATACATTACTATGTTTAGATTTGGGTCAATTACATTTTCTCCCTAAACTTTACCCTATTTTTTACTTTGTCACTCTAACTTTCATTTTCATGACTAAACCCCCTCTACTTTTGAAACGACATCGTGTAACCTCCCATCGTTAACGTTTTGGATGAAAAATGGTCATGTACCATGCACATGAGGGAAATTTTGTTCAAACCAATATAAAAGTTTTAAAAATGATAAATAAAGAATAAATCATTTAAAATATATTCAAAAATCATAAAATTATAGAAAATCAATTAAAAATTTTGAATTTACGGAAAATGTTTTATAAATATGTTATATATATATATATATATATCTATATAATAAAGTACCATTCTTATGTATGTCATAAGAGCAAAAGATGATGGCATCTATTAAAATTTTCCATGCACTACCTCTTTTACCCTTAATTCCTTGGTTTCCCCCTCATTTTTTACTTAAAAAATTTAGACTTCAATTCAAAATTTGGGGTACTTCGGTCCCAATTACTTCATCATTTTGTTCACAATGATAACATGCCTCCCATTATCTACTTCTCTCCCGTTCTCTCTCTCATCGGCAATGCCAAAAAACTCTATTCCCACTGCTTTATCCCCCGACGCATCTGGCTCCATGTAACCTCTCCTCTCTCGACTTCACCGCCCCTCTCTTCACTCCGTCTTATGTAAGTTTAAAATGGTTTCGATTTTAGGTTTTGATTGGTTTAAATACATACCCATCTCCAGAAACTATGTTGAGCCACTATATTTGATCTGAGTTTGATGATAAAAATATGTTTGAGACACTATATGGTGTGATTTTGCAATTTTCTTTCGTAGATCTGCTCCTAAGATTCTTTGGATTTATGTATATGGATTTGGTTGTTTTGTTCTTTCATATATAGGAATGGAGTGGGTTCAAAATTTGGGGCTTTGGTTCAAAACATCTATTTATGTGTTTCGCAATTCCATTTCCCCTTTCAGTTGCAGTTTCAAGCTTCACAGGGAGGAGTTTATGTGCTGACAGTATCTTCTGAAGTTTTTTTTTTCTTTTCATTTTTTTGTTGTCGTTGAAATCATCTATTTGAGTTTTTTTTTTTCTTTTCATCATTTTTGTAGGTTTTGGACAAGTATATTTGAGGTAAAATATTTATCACCCTATTTTTTGTATCCCCCTATTTTTTGTTCTTGAGATGATATTTTTGTACCAACAAATTTCTAGAAAATCATTTGTATTCCAACTGTTGAACTACATGATTTCAAATGAAGAAGAAACCATTTTGAATGCCCATAAATTACTAATTTAATTATAGTGTTTTTATGAGATTGAAACCATTTTTGTAAATAAAAAATTTTGGATGTTAGTATATGTGAGATACAATACAATGTATTAGATAGTTTATGATCGAGAGAATTGTATAATTACTATTTCTAAGTTTATGTTAACACTTGAGAATGGCCTATTGTGCATTTTGGTGTTGAACACAATATTCACTAACATTTACTTTTCTTTTTTGTATAAAGGACTTCTTATAGCATCAATGCTCTTAAATAAGTAGGTAATGTTTAGTTTAATAGATCATTTACTCAAGTACGTGAAATGGGGTGAAATTCGAACGTGAACATACGCGGTTTGGCCTAACAATATTGTTGTCACTTTATTGAAGTCCGTATAACAATCTTGCTCCTTTTTTCCCTTTTATAGATTGTGCTTCATTACTTTTTTTTTGGGTTTTGCAAAATTTTGCATTGATGCATTAGTTTTTTATTTGTTTTCTTTACTAAATGGATTACCATGTTTTTACTTAAAACCCACAAAGATAGATAGAGAAGTTCATAGATTATCTATTCATGTTGGTATCATGTCTTTTATAGATACTTATTTAGGCAATGAATTATTTAATATCCTTTCCTTGACTAATCGTTTTGTTTCAGGTATGGTAGAAAAAATGTAGTCACTTACATGGTTGCTCTTATGTTGAATCCACCAAAATCTCTTCATGTTTTAACACAAAACATGTTGATTCAATTAGAGATATAAGATAGATATAAAATTATTCAGGTAAGGAGTTTTAATAGAGTTGATTTTTTCTATTAATACACCAAAGTTGATTTTTCCTATTTATAGTTGGTTGATAATGTAATATAATGCTCCATATAATGGTTCAGTTAATGGGGCATTCATTTCATTTCTCACTTTTGGCTCTATGAATGTTTGTGTGTTAGAATAGACTCTGAGAGAAAAACATAGTGACTCAAAGGACTTAATTTAAGAACCCCTTTTGGCATTTTTTTAGTTTCTATATTTTCCATGTTTGTGAGCTTTATTTATTAAATGAATACCTCTCACTAATCTACTACTACTACTCTGGATTTCATTGCTTGCCTCTCAACTAGATAATTGCTTGCCTCTCACTAACATACTACTACTCTAGATTTCATTATGTATTCCCTAATTTTGATGTTCTTAACTGAATCTATGTTATTTACATATTTAACTTATTTTTGTGAACATTTGTGTCTTTGGTCGATCCAATTATTTCACTGTCTTTGTTATTTGGGGGAAAAAAAATTTGAGATTACGATATTCACATAATTATGTTTTAATTTACGTTATTCACTTGAAATTGTATCTCCAGTTTATGTAGGTTGAACATGAGTTTATATGTGCCATGAATGACTAATATGCTAATAATTGTAGGTGAAATTGAAATCAAGTGTGACACTCAACTTCATCAAGTTTTAGTTGTAACACGTTGTGTACACTCTGCTGTGAAGACAAGCACAAAAACGTTGTCAGCGTATCAGGAGAAGTTAAGGTCTGTAGATTCAATACACTTAGGGATAAGTTCCAGATTAGTTAGAGACTGTAGATAACATTTGATGCAAATATAATAGTTAGAGACTCCTAATTCAGAATGTTTGAACCGAGAAACTCATTAATCATATTTATTATTTATCAAATATTACAGGAAGTAGGAGTGAAAAGGCTTATCAGCATCGCTGAATGTTTCAACTGTCTACTTTATCCTTGAAAATTTTGGTTTCCCCCTCTTTTATCACACTCTAATTTGTTCCCCCTCACTTTCAAAATTCAAAATCGAGGATAAAATTGTATTATAACATTTTGACCTCATTATCTTCTCTAAAAACCCCACAATCAATTTTATCAACCTTTACCTTCTCAGACATTATCTTCTCTCATTTCTCACTAGAACCCAAAGGCCACCTCTTCCTCCACCCCCTCAACCCCTCCGTCCTCCTCCCATGCTCTTGCGGTGCCTCCCTCTGCCAAAAAGTCTCTCTCTCTCTCAAGTCTCTTCAACTTCTCTCCGGGATACTATTTTTTGTTAGGGTTTGGGTTCAATAAATTTGTGGGTTTTATTTACAGGTGCTTATTTAGGTTTGCTTTCACAAACATGTTCTTAAAATCAAAGTTTAGAAATTATATGAGGTATTGATCATCATTCTCTTTGAATATGCAGTGATCTCTGTAATTGTTCGATAAAAAAGTAAAAAATTTGAAATTATATGAGGCATTCTTCTCATTTAGTGGTAGGATCTTGATCTTTTGGTGACTTAGGTATGAAAATGACCTGTTCTATTTTTTGGTGACTTAGGTATTAAACTCATTTAAATTTTACAAAGGTTTCATGTTTTTCTAGGTGTACAATATCTTCAGGAACTAATGTTTAATGTAATACATTTCTTAATTAGAGTTTTAACCCAATATGTGAGCCCCTTGATGATTGTAATTGTAAAGACGATTTTAATTTATTTTTTTAAATTACATTGTTGTTTGGGATTCCATTTTTTTTATAAACTATGTGGATGCCAAGACGATCGTCATTCTCTTTGAATGTTAAACTGGAGTCGGAATTAAATCTTTGGAAGCCTTGAATGGTCCTATTATTGAACCGTTTTCTCATTCGGTGAGTTTATAGCTATGAATTTATTAATCGATCTTTATCACTGTTTTTTTCTTTTCTCAATATATATGTGAAGTAGTGTAGGTATGGGTATATGGCTATTTGGAAGAATTATTTTGGATTACCACTTAATGTTTGATGAATGCCTTTTGTGGTGGTGGTGGCGGCTAATTTTTTTTATATCGAAGAATTTTTTTTCTTTTATATGTTTCTTATACACTTACAAGATGCCATTTAACTCCATACTCATTGTGTTTTAAGTCATCTTTTTTTCTCCCACAGGTCGTAATCATCTGTGTTCGACACATGAATGCTTCGACACATGGTTGGGGCATATTTAATTATTTGCGTCTTAATTTGCATTTGGAGTATTAAGGCATGAGTGGTTTACATATTTAACACATTTATTAGGCCCTGCCCCTGTATTTAGGAATGATATTGAAGAAAGGGACCTAGTGCTGAAGCCGCAAGAGTGGCAAGGGTAGTAACGCTACTGCTCATGTTCATATTAGCACTTCTAACCGACCCTTCGGTCATGGCTTTAGGGGCAAGCAGATTCTCAATCTCAGTAATACCTTCCATTTTATTGATTGTTTTTTTCTTTTCTCCTTGCTTCTATTTCAATGTTGCTCATCTGTGTTGAGGTAAGAAATTTAAAGAAATTTGTTACCGATTGCATGCTTTTTCATATTAGATGTTTGTTGAGATTTCAGAGTTAAAGTTATGAACTCAATTGTTTTTAACCATTATGTTCTAACATAACTGTGAAATATAAGCAGATGCGAGACTCCTATTATCTTCTAACATAACTGTGAAGTACATTTTGTACTTTGGTACCTTTTTCACTGATCATCTCATTTAATCAACATTGTTATAGCATTGCAAGCAAATAATATAACATTGATATAGCATGTGCTTCTAATTTACCTATTTTTGGTCTTAGAGTGGAAAATGTGTTAAACATCTAATTGTAGCTGTTGTCGAATACCTTCCTATTCTCCAATTTCCCTACATAATGTCCATGTTGTCCATTTTTCAAAATTGTCTCAAAATTAAATACCAGCCAGCTAGCTTAGCATAAAGTATATAAACCCAACATGTAGTTCTAGATAAGCCCCTGTAATTCCGATGTAGTTTTACTACCTGCTAACTTAATTTTAAATTTTAATTAGTTGTCTTAAAAATATAAATTCAAAATCAAGAGTTCAAGGCTTTAAACCACAATTTCTAAAATTTTGGGAGTTGAGCAATCCCAATAGAAAATGAGTTGAATAAGAAAAAAAAGAGTATACATATAGATACATCAGCATTCCATATAGATTTGTCACATAATAGCATGTTTATGTGCCATACAGATAGTATACACATTATATGCATACTATCTGTATTAACGTATGTGTATGTTATGTGTATGCTATCTGTATTAGCTCATGTGTATGTTATCTGTATTAGATTATGTGTATGCTATCTGTATTAGGTTATGTGTATGATATCTGTATTACCTTATGTGTATGTTATGTGTATGCTATCTGTATTAAATTATGTGTATGCTATCTGTATTAGCAGGATTATGTGTATGCTATTTGTTACAGATTTGTCACATAATAGCATGTTAATGTGCCACAAGATGGATTATGTGCCATCTAGATTTATTACTCCCAGAGTGTGAAAGTAGGTTTAGTTTCCTTACTTGGGGCCGATGGGATGAAAGCCAAAGCAGTAACAGTGTGCCATACATATACATCAAGAAGTATAGTATAAGAATGGTATTTTATTTTGAAAATTTACACTTTATTTATGTTGATATCACTCTTCAAACACACAATCTCTCAAACTATTTTCTTTCATTCTTCCCGATATAAATTTCATGATTTTCATAGGAAGGACTGTTATCATTTTAGCAATGTCCATAATGTTCCTTGCTTCTGTTGTCACTAATAATCTCATTTAATGTCCAGGAAGCCTCCTCGGGTTGAATTGTGCGTTCAATCAGCTCACGCAAGAACCTATTAGTGATTTTCTTGCGCAGAGTTGTACAAAAAATTAAAAACTGTTCAGTTGTCCTGCAGTTAAAGTACACAGAATCTCTAATATAAATTCCATGCCGTATTGAAACAAGGTCCGGTATGAATGTATATGTAATTATTCCCAATAAGTTTACTATGCTTATCTGAATACTAAATTTACCATGATAACGCTATGTTAAACAAGTTTAGAGTAAAGGCAGTTTATCTCTTTTAGAAGAATCCTTTCTTTTTCTAAAATTTCTTTTGTAGGAACCTTATTTCAATAGTGATTTTGTTAGTTTTGATTTTGAAAAGAAGACTGAAGTCCCATGATAATATACCAATTTGTGTGGCACAATGCTCAAACTACAATTCAAGATTTCCTTAATAGATAGGAAAGAAATTCAGTCATAGTGAATCACATGCACAACCACTGCTAAAGATAATATAAGTATTGTAAGACTTTGATGAGTAACCTTTGTTACTAACATTGACTCAAATGAAAAAGGAAAAAGAACAAAAAAAGTAACTTATGTTTCTTTCCTCAATGTGAAAAGTAATAGGTGTACTTGTAGTTATAGTAACAGTGGGATATAGGAATACCCTAGCAGTATGCATTTTTAGTCCCAATTATGTTTATCTCCTTTTTGTAGGTATGCATTTTTTATTTGGTTCTTTGATCTCTAGATACTGTTGGTATGTTCTATCGCATTTAAGCTTATTGTATCTATGTATTTAATAAGATCGAGGCTGATCTGATCAAAGCAGTTTGACACACATTTCTAAGGGTTCGGTCAGTTGGGGAGTTCAAGGGAAGGGTTATAGGGGAGACGACATCTTGGGGGAGGAGGCTTATGAGAATGCTATAGAGGAGAGTTTTTTTATCCATGATATGAGGGAGTTTGGGTCTGCATTTGGATCGGAAGCATATAAGGACGAGCGTGGGCTGAGGAAGGAGGAGGTGACAGGGGCTTGGGAAGGAGGAGTTGGACAGATTTCTGATAATGCTATTTTTTTGGTACAATGCTATTTTTTTAGGTACTAATGTGTTCGTTGGTACAAGGCTATTTTTTTTTACAAATCCAGGTAATTTTCTATGTTAACTTTGGTTTGGATTTCTAATAATAGGCCTAGATATGGTACACACGCATGTGAGGTAGCCTCGGGAAAAAGGTGTGGGGATAATGCTTTCAACTCAGTTTTAGGATTGGTGTTTTATTTTTTGTTAAGCCCGTGTCGAATCTTCAACGAGTGCTATTGCTTTTTGTTTGCTTAACCAAAGGACCATAGACTTCATTGAAGATGTGCAGCTTGGTCAGTATACCTCAATGCTCTATATTTCTTTTTATTGTGTAGTTGTGTTATGTTCCTCAATAACTTTATATTTGTTTAATGGTTTGTTATTGAAACTGTTGTTTTCTATATTTGATATTTTCCATATTTTCTTCCGATTCGTTTTGCAGAAAAAACTTTCATGGCCCAAGAGAAAACATGTGAGTGGACAAACATGATTACACATATGATGGATGTACCGGGCAAGCATGATTACCCATAATTATTGTTTTAGAGGGAGTTACATATGCAAGGGGATATAGGATTACACATAATTATTGTAATAGTTCCAGAAAAAGACCCAAGTGGACAAACGATGTATCCAAAGTTCATGTTCTCATGTTATGAAAGTTTATGTAAGTTCAACACAATGTATCAAATTCAGGAGAACAAATGTGAAACCATGCTAACTCCACAAGTCACAAATGGTTTGCAATTTATGTTTGTTTTGTTTCCTTACTTCCCAAACCTGTTTGTCAAAATATCATGGATGATTTAATGATTTATTTAGTTTTTCCATCCCAAACACTCAATCCAGTTGCGAGTTGATATAAATATCAACTTATCGATATCAATGGAACTTTAATATTGCGACTATTTTGAATACATTCTGCTCTAAGCAGTAGTTTTACCTAAGAGGAACATTGACATTTAATATAATTTAGCTTACTGTGTTTCCACACTATTGAAATTCAATATAGTTTATCTTACTTATACGAGTCCAAGCCCGATCAAGTGAAGTTATGTAGGTTTCAAAATTTTCAGTTGAGTGGAATTTATCAAAAAATAAATAAAAAAAATTCAGTTCAGTGGCGATCTTCAAGTGATCATTATGTACCTATATAAAACCTAGACTACGTACCTCAGACATATGGAATTTATCTCTATGTTTTGTGCACGTTTTTATTGTCCTTTCTTAAATTTTTACCTCCTTTTATATTCGGACCAAGTAGCAACAAATTATATTCATGTTAAAAAGTTCATGTGGCATAATATATGTGAGTAAATTGTTGTGGTTGAAGGGGTTGAATTTTGTTATTGACCCAGATTTAGCATTAATAAAAGTATACTTAATATTTTTATTCTTAATCAAGGCGAGTTGTCTCATAAAAAAAAAATTCTCCATTTTGCGATTATCAGCGTGCCTTCAGGCACGGGCATTCCCTAGTATATATATATATATATATATATATATATATATATATTACAAAAAAATAGAAAAATATTATTTATTTTTCAAAATGTGAAAATATTAAAAAACACATTTCAAAACTTATAGATTAACTTAAAAAAAATCAACCATATTGAAAATACATTAAAGAGAATAAAAAAAATAGAAAATTATAGAAAATTAAAACTAGAAAAATTACTAAAAATTGATTGAAAAAATGACAAAAAATCGAAAAAATACAAAAACAAAAAAATGTAAACTCTAATTTATTTATTTTTGCAAACAATAGAAAAGGCATGTTTAAAATTTGAAAAAAAATGAAAAACTTAAAAAATCTTGAAATATTAGAAGAAGGAAAACCATATTGCTCGAAAAAAAAAAAGAATTTTTGAAAAAATCCAATAAAACATATTTCCTAAAAATAACATATTAAAAAAAACATATTTTTAGAATAGAACATTTTTAATAAAAAATAAACCCTTATTTAAGTAGAAATTAAATTTCTAGTAAAGAAAAACTTCTTTCAGCCATAAAAAATATTTCAAAAAAAGTATTTGGAGATACAATTAAAATTATTTTAAAAATTATTTTTCTCAATAGAAAATACTTACAGATTTCCAATCAAAACATCAAATAAATAAAATCATGTCTTTTATAAAACCACAAAAAAGATATATTACAGAACCTAAAAAAATATAGAATAATAAAAATCAAAACCGCAACTTGTTTTTAATTCTTCGAACAAGTTTTCAGGAAAATAAACAAATCTGGAAGTAGAAAAAGGGCTTTAAACTAAAACCTCTAACATCAAGTCAACTGATACTGATAGCCTTCTTATTTCTTTCCAAACTCACTATCACGTCACATTGACAATCGCTAAACCCAAATCTCCACTCGAAATCTCTCTAGGCATCAATTTACACCATGTAACACCCCATATTTCTTAAGATTTAAAATTTAATTAATTCGAGTATTTTTAATTACACGTGTGCAGTAATTTTATTAAATAAAATATTATGTGCTGATTAAATATTGACCGGGAGAGAGATTATGATTAATATTTACTGAATAAATTTACTAAGCATGGAGTAAATAACAAGTGATAATTATTATACTTTATAGTGAGTAATATCGAGGGGACTATGTTATATCTCAACCAAGAGTCATGTGTAGGGTATGTTAAAGTCGAGATAGAAAATTTATGTAAAGTGACTTAAATGATGGTTTTGAGGTCACAGTTGATTCCAAATAAGCTAAAATAGATGAAATAGAGTACTCGGGTGTATTAATTGGGTCTGTGGGCATTTTTAGACCAATTCGGCACTACGTAAGTGTGTTTTGGTCATTTAGGAGTTTAGGGTTGGAAAAAATCCGAATTTTATAGATATATATCAGCCACTTGGGTGCAGAGGCTAGGGTTACAATATCTGGGAGAGAAGAGAGGCCATAGGAAAGTGTAGGAGATTGGTGCTTAAGCCAACCAACACCATTTTTCACCACCGTCGTTGCGGTAATCAAGATCGGAGCAAAGGGAAGACGTATCCATCATGTAGTAACAAAAATCAAGCCACTCAACCCTAAGGCAAGTGTTTAAACTTGCAATTTTTTAGTACTTATATTACCCATGATAGTGTAAGGTTTATATTGCATGAAAAAATGATTTTGTGATATATACAAAGATTTGATTCATTCTTTGTTGGGATATAATATTTTAACTCAACCTCTTGTCAATATAAAACAAAATCTGAGATTTGTGTTAAACAATAATGATGCAAATTTGGGTTTTATGATGAATAAACCGAAAAAGAACTGTAATAGGGTTGGTAATAAATATGGAATATTTAATCTTATTATTATTGGATTATTTAAAGATTTGATGTTACGTTTACGTTAGAATTGGTCCATATACATGTATTTGATGATTCGTTACTTTATACGGGAGTTTGGGAAAATCTCATGAAGGTTTAATGGAATAAAAATGGAGATATCACATTTTCGAAGAACGTGATCTTCCCAGGATTTATCGATCCATCCATCCATCCATTTTCTTGATCGATCAATAGTTGCAGAAAAGGGGGCCTTTGTTTATTTACGCATTGTTCTTTACAATAATTATGCGGGGCTTTGGTAATGGTTTATTAAATATATGAGGACTTGGAGAATATCAGTAGACCTATAGTTAAAACTCAAGTTAGTCAAAATGAGGGTAAAATGAGATTTGGATTAACGAAATGAAACGATGTTGTTAAGTATCGAGAATTTAAAATCGGGTTACGAGAAGCATAGATGATAATACAAAATTGATACCAGTAGCTTAGTATTAACTACTAAAATTTCCTAAAGGGTAACTTAGACAATTCGGGTAGTGATTGATACTTAGAAAAATAAGAAAATAATATGAAGTGTGAATCATTAGGACGTTGGGTGTTTGGGACATATGAGAAATGTATTGGTTATATGTATGGGTTATGTGTATACCTATTATGTGTATTTTATGTGTATAAGTATACCTACGCTTCCTGTTGTCACGGGAGGTTATGCGATATTGGCAATCCCACCTTGGCAATGCCAGCGAGGTCTGGATGTGTTCCCCTAGAACATAAGACTTAGGGTTGAGCACTATTTGAGTGTACGATAGTGTGACTGGTCATTTGGGTGTGTTAGGTATGTCCATAGCCCAAAGTCTTTGGACTATGTTCACTTCCATTATGTGCTTATTTTATTTATGGTTCGAGGGAGATTCCGAACCGATAGTCCTTGATGTTGTACATGGGGTACATAGACTCGATAGCAGAGCATGCATGCATCGTGGTTCTCATTCTAGGGATGTTGTATATATATATACTTGTGTGATTTGTTCTACTCTTGTGTGGTAGTAGAAGATATAGATATTTTATATGTAACGAAACTTAAGTAAGAGAAACTTAATTAATAGTTCAAATATAATATTTGACAAATATTGCATATGATTTTTCAGTAGAGTATCATATGGGCGGTACTGGTTAGCTAAGCCTATTGGTGGTTAAATATATGCTTATTAGGACTAGTTAGGCTTAATAGCATAATTAGGTAGTTTAAGTAGGAGATATTAGGTGTGTACTGTAGTTAAGAGGTAAGGAACTCAAGAGAGTGGGAGCGAAACTAACATGTATATAATAACTGCTCTTATTGCATTTAAATACCTGTTAAATATTTTTCAAAGGTTTTACGATTTGGCCTGTATCAAATCTATGTTCAAAACTTTTAGGTGTCCAGCCACAGGGATGCCAGACATGACGATTCATTTCCAGGGATGCATAGTTGCAACACTTGTGAAGGCATGCAGGGCTTGAGTAGAAGCTTTAGTCATTTTGTTCTTAGTCTAGGATTTATATTCAATTATTTCAATTGGGCATGTTGTCATTCAATTTAGACTTGTATTTGGATTTATTATTTTTAGTATCAGGCTCTGTATTTAGATTCATTTCATTTCAGTTGGACTCGTGATTTGGATGTTGGATTTGGAGCCGATGGTTTATTCGATAATTATTTATTTATTTATCCTGCATTGTTCTAGAATTCATTTATTATGTGAATGGTCTATATTATTTTTATCCCCACATATAACTGTTTTTTAATGAAAGATGAAAATTTTGGCACTAGCTTATTTTAACTTAGGTAGTTAGTGATTTAAAAAGTTTTCGACAGTGATGCTGAGAATGAACAAAATGAGATTCATGTTTATTTGAGTAAGGGACTGATCACCTGTGATTAAGATAGATGGGGTGTCACATATCGTATCAGAGCATCAAGTTTTAGTGTACATAGCATCTGTGTGGCTTACTACGATTTTCACATAGCGTCCTTTGATATACAGCCCTATTATTAGGACTGTTGAATTCACATTTACGTATTTGAGATTATGTTCTTTTGCTATTATTTTTGTATTAACTATGAACTCATAAAATTCGATATGGTTTTAGATTCCATCCAGGAGAGGACGGCTAACTAGGGTAGTGGCCATAGCTAATGAGGGGGAGGCTCAGCAGGAGCCATATGCACTACAACCGCAACCACCACAGGGGATGGTGACGACCGCAGAGGTGGTCGCTATTATGGCACAGGCAGTTAATGTTTCTATAACTGCCATGATACTTGATTTTTCTTAGGTCCAACTATAACATCTAGTGGCGCTAGTTGTCCAAGACCATCCGGTTTCGTCTGATTGATTGGAAAATAATGAAGGAGGATTTTCACAAGGGCCACCCATTAGAGTTTCAAGGTAGTTCTGATGTGATACTTGCATGTGAGTGGAAAAAATACACTCATTGCCACCTTCCTATCGTTGAGTGCAGGGGCACTCAAAAGCATATGTTGGCCACATTTAATCTTGTGAGATAATCTTTATAGTGATGGGATTATGTTACTACTTCTGAGGAGAGGAATGCAATGCCAATTATTGAGTTATTGGTGCGGTTTGATCGCAAGTACTTCCTACTGGATGTTAAGATGGAGATATGGAAGAAATTTAACAAGGTGGTTCAGGTTGAGCATCTGTACCAGAGTATGGGGAGGAGTTTACCCGTTTAGCTAACTTTGTGCCCAACGAGGTGAATAGTGAGGAGGAAAAAAAAGGTTAAAGCTTATAGATGGACTCACTTAGAGGATCAGGAAATCCTTGATTGGTAATCCATCATTAAAGACTTATATTGAGGTCGTCAATACAGTGCTTCTTAACTATCAAGATCATCATTTCCACCTTAGGGTAAGCAAGAGAGAGGGTGAGACTAGCCAGACACGCAAGATAGGAGGGAATGGTTCTAGTGTGTCACTATAGTAGTAGATGAGTAGGCACCAGCGCAGGATTTTTGACAGGTATTCAACCAAGAGATTCAGATTGGGAGGTTATCAACCTGTGGCTAATGATTCAGGCGGGGCCAGTAGGGTCCTCAACAGCAGAATATTCCTCAGGGCCGCCTGGGCCAAGGGAATAATAGGGAGGCTAGTAGGGTCAGGGCCATTAGGGACAGCCTCGACAGGGGCATCAGGGCCAGAGGCAGGGATACTTTTTTGGGTCATTTATTTACTTGTGTAAAAATGAGTCATAAAAGAAGAGAATGCCCATAACGGGGTAGATTACCATGACAGGATGCTCAGTAGGGGCAGTAGGCATCGTTACCCCATGTAGCACCAGCCTCAGCAGCCCCACAGCAGCAGGGGCAATTATAGTATGAAGATTTCTATAACGTCTAGGATGCTATCGTACCATAGACACCGTAGGCGCCACTAGAAGTAAAGGATATGTTTCCTATTCGTGGATATGATGGTAGGATTTATTTTACACGGGTTAGTCGCACTCATTTATAGTTGTCATATTTTCGCATGCATCCAGTTTATTAGAGACAGTCGGTAGTCTCCTTATGTGTGTAGAGTCACCTTTGGGCAGTGGGTCACTTATACACTCGAATTGTAGGAGTGTAGATATTGACGTCGGAAGACTATGTTTAGCATTTGGCCTTTTAGTGTTAGATATGAAGAGTTATAATGTCATCTTTGGCATGGACTCGTTAGCAGGGTAAAGGGAGATCCTCAATAGGACCACAATGTTTTCTATTTCGGGATTGGAGTGTTCCTTTTGGTGATGCCTCTTCCGAGGGAGGGTCGAGCACACACTTGTACTATATTGAGGAGGAGACGTCATAGGAAGTAGTTGTCCATTTGAATTTGATTCCAATGGTGAGGGAGTTCGAGGATGTGTTCTAGGAGATACCCTGGTTTCCACCCACCTGGGACATTGAGTTCTTCATTGACTTATTACCGAGAATGAGGCCGGTTGACCGAGCACCTTATCGCATGTCTCCTTCAGAGATGCGGGAGTTAAGGGAGCAGATTCAGTAGCTTTTAGGGAAGCATTTTATTAAATGGAGTACATCACCATGGGGTGCGATGGTGATGTTAATTAAGAAGAAGGATGGGTCACTTCGTATGTGTATTGATTACAGGGAGCTAAACAAGGTCATGATTCAGAATAAATACTCGCTATCTCAGATCGATGACCAGCGTACTTCTCCAAGATAGATCTGGGATCAACATATCATCAGTTGTGAATTAGATAGGAGGACATTCCTAAGACCTATTTCCTAACATAGTATGGATCATACTAGTTCAGGGAAATGTCATTTGGGATAACCAATGCACCAGCAGTGTTCATGGATCTTATGACATGGGTTTTCAGAGAGTTACTTAACCATTTCGTGATCGTATTCATAGACGATATTATGGTTTACTCTCATTCATAAGATGATCACACAAAGCATATATGTATGGTTCTACAAATATTATGGGACCATCGGTTGTACGCCAAATTTAAGAATTGTGGATTTTAACTACGGGAGGTACAGTTTTGGGGCCACATTGTGTCCGATAGGGGCATTGTTGAGTGGTGACATCCCATGACACTGACCAAGTTTTGTAGTTTCCTAGGGTTGGTCGGATACTATCGTCACTTTATTAAGGTATTCTCGAAGACTGCAAGTCCTTTGATGAACCTAACTCGGAAGGGGTTGCTTTTTGTTTGGGATGACCATTATCAGTTAGCATTCGATGAGCTAAAGGACAAATTGACTTCAGCACATGTGCTCACATTGCCTAGGGAAGGAGTGGAGTATCGTGTTTATATAGATTCATCCTTGAAGGAACTTGGGGGTATATTATAGGAGGAGGAGAGGGATATATCTTATGTATGTCGTAAGCTTAAGCCTCGTAAGAATAATTATCCCATACATGACCTTGAGATAGCAATGGTTGTATTTGCCTTGAGGATTTGGAGGCATTATCTCCTAGGGGAGTAGCTCATCTTATTCATGGACCATAAATCACTTCAGTATATGTTCACAAAGAAGGATCTAAATATGAGGTAGAGGGGATGGTTACAATTCTTGAAGGATTACAAGTTTCAGATTCAGTATCATCCTAAGAAGGCTAACGTGGTGGCAGATGAGTTGAGCAAACGAGCTATTAGAGAGAAAGTAAAGGTTTACAAGGCGAAGTGGAGGGAGCTTTGACATGATGATAAGGTATCCAATATCTTTGTATGTTCGTATTGGTTATCACTCCCGAGATTATTATGCGGGTGGTGAAAATGCAGGCTGGAGATCAATTTTCTAGGACAGAGTACAACAGTTTCTAATAGAAGGGGAAAAATAATATTCAATTAGTTATAAGGGAGGCTTACGCTTCAATGGGAGACTCATTGTTCCATAGGATGAGGATTTGAGACAATCAAGGATAATAGAGTCTCACGAGCTGAGGTTTGTGGTACATCCTAGTGGAAATAAGATGTACCAATATATGCATAGGCAGTACTAGTACTCCGAGATGAAGCAGGACACAATGGAGTTTGTCTCGAAGTGTCTTACCTGAAGCACCTTATAATCTTGACTCACTTGAGTCTATATTGTAAAAGTGTTCATCTAGTTTGGAAATACTGATAAAATTATGTCTAACCTAGAATCCAAAGAACCTCAGAGCTTGCATTTCTATTTCATCTTCGATTGAAGGGACCTAGACCTAATTACCAACACTCACACACAGTAGAATGTATCATTTACATGTCATATTGCATATTAGTGTGTGTACATATGTTGTGTGTGTTTAAATCCCCAATATTGTTTTTTAATATTTTTTGGGATTTTTTAAAACATTTTAAAAATAAGGTTTTATTAATAAAACTTGGTTTTAAAAGGTTATGGGGTAAATCTGCTATTTTAGAATGTTGGTTTAATTCTCTCAAAGTTGGTTTGGGTAGAAACCAAAAGCGGTAGAGACTTCAGGGTTTACATTGTAATTATTTTAGACGCGCGTTTTATATCGTCTCATATGCCAACATGTGTTAGCTTATGATTGGTGAGAAGTGTGTTTCCTTGCTGAGACAAATCGAGTGATCATTCTCATCCCTTGGATCGTTCTTATCAACATTTTGTATGTCTTCCTTCATAATCCCTGTGATCCCCTTTGAACCAATCAGGAGAGCTTTAACCACCGCATATCATATGCCCTTGGATCTAAGTCAATTGAACTTGACTAAATCTGGACCCTTGGTTTCAATCCTTATTCTCGAACCTTCCCAGCCTCTTATAAAAAGGCTCCTACTCTCAACATTTGAAGACTTTTTGCCATTTCATCATTTTGAGAGAAAAGAAGAGAGAGTAGAGAGAGAAGAGAGAAACCAGAAGAGAGAGAAAGAGTTAGAAACCCTAACCTTAACCCTAACCCTAACCCTAAATCGTCTACACAGTTCAAACCAAATATAAACCTTCAAACCTCTATACTTTACCAAACACAACCTTGAGTATTTGGGAGTTTTGAGAGATGATTTGAGAGTTGGTCTGTTACTATAACCTCTTCTTCTTTGGATCTTATTTCCAACTTAATCATTTTCTTAGATCTGTTGTTATTGTATATAAAAATTTTCAGATCTGAGTTTTTCATGATATATTACACTTAGTTTGCATGTTTGTTTCTCAGCTTGAGAAATATTTTGTTGATTCATTTTCTGTAAACGTTTTTAACTTTGAAATCAACAAAAATGTTTTTTGTTTCTAGTTCTATTAAAACTAAACCTTTGACCTAGTTTGTAATCACACTTGGAGGTTTTCAATCTCGAAAATATTTTCAAAACTCTGAGATTGATTAAGATCTTGACTGTCTTCTAAGCAAGATATCTGTGGATTCTGGGATTGATTTAAAGGTCAAACAGGTTCAAAGTTTTGTGAGAAGAGAGAAAAAGAAAAATCACAGCATATAGACTTATATGTAATTTTCTAGGACTGTTTGTACTTAATAAGTGTGAGTGTGTGCATGCATGTGTTAGAGAGCACCTCCACAAACACTTTCACACTACAACACGAAAAGTGTTGGTAATAAGATCTTGAAAAAAAAGAGTCGACGTAAAGAGCTTGAACAAATTGGAGTTAACAAACTGATAGGACAACATCAACAATCAGAACTGCAGAGAAGTTATAAGGACACCAGAGGGTACATTCCTAAACTTATATAGGTCTGAGTTGTATGCATGTTTGTTATATAGTTTGTAACTGTTAAATTTATTTATAGTGGATTTTTGTTTTACTCCGTAGAGGGAGTCGTGGATGTTTCCTCAATTGGTGAGGTTTTACTACGTAAAAATCTTGTACTTAATCTTCCTACATCTTCTCATCTCATTCTTGGTTATGCTAGGTTTAAAAGCTTGTTTAAAATTGTTTAATAAACATGTTATTCAAATCTTGAATAGATCTCGTACATACTGTTTTGTTAAACACATCTTGTGTTCAAATAGTTTTGTTTTTTCAAGAAAAGAGTTTCCACAAAAAATAGCTCGGAGTTACTTAAATAGTTTATTTTTAATAAACGGCTTTAGTAACAGAATTTCATTACCTGCTAGTGAAGGTAGGCCACAAGATACTGACAGGGATATTTCAACCACTAGAGGTCCCAGTGTGGAAGTGGGAGATTATTTCTATGGATTTTATTTTCGGGTTACCAATATCGCATACTGGTCACGACTCCATCTGGGTCATAGCAGATCATTTGACGAAAGTGGCCCATGATTTACCAGCTCATTTAGATTTTGAGACGAGGCAGGGCACGCAGTTTTTCATTGTAGAGATGGTGAGGCTACACGGGGTTTCTATTAATATCATGTCGGATCGGGACAAGATTTTCATATCTCACTTTAGGCAATGCTTTTAAGAGGCTATGAGCATAAATATTTATTTGAGTACCGCATATCATCCACAGACGTATGGGTAATCGGAGCGAGTTAATAAGATATTGGAGGATATGCTGAGGTTGTGTATACTCAACTTCAGGGGAGGATGAGAGAAGCACCTTCCATTGGTAGAGTTTGATTATAATAACTTTTAGCAATTCACCATCGACATGGAAACATTTGAGTCACTGTACGGACTGCTTTGTCATTTTTCCACTTGTTAGTTAGAGGTGGGGGACAATAAACTATTAGAGTCGGACTTGATTCAGGATACTTCTTCCAGGATCGAGCTTATTCACGGGAGCATCCTTATAGGGAAAGACAAGAAGAAGAGTTATGCCGATGTAGATAGGAGGGACATAGAGTTTGAGATTCGTGACCAATATTTGGTACGGGTGTCTCTTACTAAGGGAGTCATGAGGTTAGGAAAGAAAGAGAATTTAGCACAGAGGTATGTGGGACCTTTTTCGATTATCGAGATGGTGGGACTAGTTGCGTATAGGCTGTACTTATCAAAGAACTTACAATAGATTCACGATGTGCTCCACATGTCATTACTGAAGAGATACTAGAGGAGCGAGAGGGCATATTGGCACGTTCCATTAGAGTAGATAGAGTTGGAGCCAGATATCTCCTATAAGGAGAAAACCATTGCTACACTTGATCGTAGTGAGCATAAGTTGCAGTCTAAGATGGTTCCATCGGTCTAAGTTCAGTGGGAGCACCATAATTTAGATGAGTCGGCTTAGGAGAAGAAGGATGATAAGAAAGAGTAGTATCCATAGTTATTTATCTTAGGTAAATTTGAATTTTGCGGATAAAATTCCGTTACATGCCTCGTATTTTTGAGCAATTAAGACTTAATTAATTTGGGTATTTTTAATTACACGTGTATAGTAATTTAATTAAATAAAATATTATGTGTTTATAAAATATTGATCGTGAGAGAGATTATGATTGATGTTCACAGAATAAATTTCCTAAGTGTGTAGTAAATAACATGTGATAATTATTATACGTCGTGGAGAGTAATAACGATGGGACTATGTTATATCTCAATCGGGAGTCGTGTATAGGCTATGTTAAGATTGAGATATGAAATTTATTAAAGTGAGTTGGATGACGATTTTGAGGTCACGATTGATTTCGAATTGGCCAATTAAGTGAAATAGAGTGCCCCGGTGTATTCATTGGGTCTCAGGGCATTTCTAGACCAACCCAGCACTATGTAAGGATGTTTTGGTCATTTGGGAGTTTGGGATTGGCAAAGCACTGAATTTATATATATTGGGTATAGAGTCTAGGGTTACAATACTTGAGAGAGAAGAGAGCCCATAAGAGAGGGTATGAGAAGTGTTCTTAAGCCAACCTACCACATTTTTCACCATCTTCATTGTCATAATCAAGATCGGAGCAAGGAAAAGATGCATCCATTATCTAGGATTAAAAATCAGACAACTCAACCCTAAGGAAAGTATTTGAACTTAAAATTTTTGAGTAAGTATATTACCCATGATAGTGTAGGGTTTATATTGCAGGAAAACATGATTTTTGGATCTATGTTGGGATTGATTTAGGCTTTGTTGGGATATAATCTTTGAAATCAACCTCCTGTCAATATAAAATGAAATATAAGATTTGGGTTTAAAAAGAATGATGTAAATCTGGGTTTTGTGATGAATAAACCAAAACATAATGATATTAGGGATGGTATTAAAAATTGAAGATTTAATATTATTATTGTTGGATTCTTTAAAGATTTGATGTTAAGTTTACATTAGAATCGATCCATATACATGTATTTTATGATTGGTTACTTTGTATGGGAGTTTGGGAAGATATCATGAATGTTTAATGGATTAAAAATGGATAAATCATGTTTTTGGATAAAGTGACCTTCCTAGGATCGATCGATTGATTGGAGGATGTTGATCGATCGATGGATCCATCCATCCATCCATTTTATTGATTAATAAATAGTTGCAGAAAAAGGGGACTTCATTTATTGATGTAGTATTCTTTACCAATAATTATGGGGGAATTTTGTAACGGTTTATTAACTATTTGAGGACTTGTAGAGTATATGTAGACCTATAGTTACAACTTGGTTTAGTCTTAACGTGGGTGTTAATACCAAAATTAATATGCTGATGTGGACGAATAATAAGAAGACACGTGTCAATCTACATGGCACAATAGCAACGAGTAAGATCATTCCCCCGACCAACATACTCATTCCGAGCAACAGGTGTACTCTGAGGAACACCAGTCTTCCGAGGAACACCAGCCCTCCGAGGAACTCTTGCCCTCCGAGGAACTCCAGTGCTCCGAGGAACTCTTGGACGATGAGCAACTAAGACGGTTCGAGCTGCATCTCGACCACAGCATTGATTGCCAGATAATCAACAGTTCAACTATTCATTGAATGCTTATCATCTTGACGCACACGCTTGAAGAGCATTAAATGAGTTACCCTTTCATACGTATATCATTTAATGTATCACCCTTTCATGTACAGCCTAAGGGCTATAAATACTTTGTATCACCCTCATTCAAAGGGACCGGAATTTCTTGATAGCACTTATAATCGAGAATTCCCAAACACTCAGCAATAACATAACAGTGGATGTAGGCCATTCATAAAAGGCTGAACCACTTTAAAATTCTTTATCTCATTTATTTATCTGTGATTGAATAATTAGAGTAATCTAGTTTTTTACATCAACAGATTGGCGCCGTCTATAGGAACGATTTGTTATTATCGTTTTCACCTAAAATCATTCATCATCAATGGCGGATAATCCAGAATCTAGCAATCGAAACGCTGGAAATGCTGGAAATCCTCCAAATCCCTCTGCACCTCCAGATCTGGCTGGAATTATGACGAATCTGGCTCAAGGACAAACCGCCATGCAAGAAATAATGCGTCAACTCATACAAACCCTTCATGGCGGTGCACCTGCGCATTCAGGACAGCGAAGTGGTCAGAGGCAAACCTATTTACTTTCTTCACAATCCAGACGTACTGAGTCATATCGTAATGAGGAATGTGATGATTTTTCTTATCAACCTGGGCGAACTTCTTCAATAAGGGCTACAGATACTGATCAACGTATCACTCTCTCTCCAGAAAGACCCAGTTCCTTGGAAAGACTGAGTAGGGTGTCTCCTTTCAGTCGATTAGGCCCTAGGAGGAATAGGAGTCCACCTAAGACCATGTCAAGGAGTTTACGACGACCATCAGATCTAAGAGAAGGATCAGCACAATCACGACCAGTTGCTCGTCAAGATAGATCTCAAGAGGCTACTTCAGAACAATCAATTGCTCGAACTAATAGGCCCGAGGAGGGAAATGATGCGTGGAAGGGTTCCATTCAGCGCTTGGAGGATAGATTGGGAGAAATGGCTAAGGCGAAGAATCCCTTACAACGAACTTTTGTTCAAGGGACACCTTTTGTCCAGGCCATTGTGGGTTTTCCTACCCCGTCAAAGTTTAAAGCACCAGTGGTGACCCCCAAATATGATGGAAAGACAAATCCTGTTCTACACATAGAGCAATATCAAGCTGCTGCTGACATCTATGATGTCCCCAATGAGATGAGATGCAGAGCATTCTCGGGAACTCTTACTGGATCTGCCCAGATATGGTACAACAATCTTCCTTGGGGTAAGATTTCAACTTTCTTTCAGTTGGCCGAGTTGTTCATCGGCAATTTCTGTTTTGGGGCAAAGCCAGTAAAAAGAGTAGCACACTTGTTAAGTGTTAGACAAAAATCTGGTGAGAGTACTAGAGATTACATAACTCGTTTCAATAACGAGAAACTGGAAGTCATAGATTATGAGGAAAAGACAGAAATCACAGCCTTGATGAGTGGGTTGTTACCTAATAAGTTGTATTACACTTTGGCCAAAGATCCACCTACAACTATGTCAGAGTTGATGGCAAAAGCGGCCAAAATCATGAATGCCGAGGAGGCTATGGCTGCGAAGAAGAATATGGATAAAGAAACCAAGGTGGAAGACGACAAATCCAAGAAGAAATAGCATAAGGTCAATGGAGGTGACAAGCATTCCAAGAATAATAAATCATCATGGGAAGTCCTGAAGAAATTCAATAATTATACTCCTTTGAAAATGGGTATTAATCATATCTTGGAAGAAATCAAGAATAACGAGGAAGTAAAGTGGCCAAAGAAGCTGAGGTCAGTCCCTGACCTGAGGAACAGGGATAAATATTGCGAGTTCCATAAGGATCACGGCCATATGACCAAAAATTGCATAGCCTTTCCGAACGAGATTGAAACACTCATCCGAAGAGGGAAACTAGCAAAGTATGTTGATCGGGGAGGCGAAAGAAGAAATAATGACCGAACTAGAGAAAGGTCTAGATCTCCTCGTCGAGCGGAGGAGAAAAAGAAAAGGGATCATGAAGATGATCCAGATAATGAACCCGATCTTCCCAAGAAACCAAGGCAGCCAGAGTGAGAGGTATTTTCAATACGCTTTAGGTCATTTGATTGTAATGTTATTACATGTGGAGATGCAGGAGGAGGAGACCTTACTGCAGAAAGAAAAGCTTACCTCGGTGAGGCTCAGGCTTGCTCATACATTCAGCGAATAAATTTGGCTGAAGAGGATCGCCCGAGGAAGGTAAACAAAGAGAAGCTGGTCATTGGCTTTTCAAAAAATGACCTGGCAGGTGTTCTTTACCCTCACGACGACCCTTTGGTGATCAATATAAGGATGAAAGAAGTAGTGATTTCAAGGGTTTTGGTAGATAATGGTAGTTCGGCGGACATCATGTACTACTCATGCTTTGACAGTTTAAATTTGAAATTATCTCAATTGGAACCTTATCACAGACCTCTTCTGGGTTTTGCTGGCGAGAAAGTTTTTCCACTTGGGACGATCAAGTTGGATATATTCATTGGAACTTGGCCTGCTTGTCGAACAGAGAGAATACGCTTCTTTGTGATGGATAAGAATGTGCAGTCAGCCTACAACATCATCATGGGAAAAGTTAGTTTGAAGAAGTTCGAAGCAGTTCCATCTACAGTACATCAGTGTTTAAAATTTCCTACAAATTTCGGAGTGAAAGTTGTGAAAGATGATCAGAAAGTAGCTCGGGAATGTTATTATTCGTCTGCCGAGCAAGAGGAGCTTGAAGAGTCAAGGAAAAAGACTACCACCTACCCGGTGGAGGAAGGTACAGAAATTGAAACACTTGATCCCAGAGATGAATCCCAACTTGTAAAAGGACAGGTGGTGGAATCTACAGAAAATGTTATTCTGGACGACGAGCACCCTGAACGAGTAACCCAGATAGGTTCATCGTTGGATGTTTCAATAAAACAGGAGTTGATAACTTTCTTGAGAGACAGAAAGAAAACTTTTGCATGGAGTCATGAAGACATGCCAGGAATAGATCCGAACTTCTTATGTCACGAGCTCATAGTGAATAAGGAGATCAAGCCTGTAAAGCAAAGAAGAAGAGTATTTAGTCCTGAGAAGAATCAAGCTATACAAGAGGAGGTCGAGAAGCTCCAGAAAGCCCAATTCATTGAAGATGTGAAGTATCCAAACTGGTTGGCAAATGTGGTGATGGTGAAGAAGAAAAACAATAAATGGAGAATGTGTGTTGATTTCACTGATCTCAACAAGGCATGCCCAAAGGATCATTTTTCATTGCCCAGAATTGATCAACTAGTGGACGCTACCTCGGGACACGAGCTACTCAGCTTCATGGATACTTACTCTGGTTACAACCAGATCAAAATGAAACCTGAAGACAGGGAAAGCACATCTTTCATTACCCCTAGAGGAACTTATTGTTATAATGTTATGCCTTTTGGTTTAAAAATGCAGGAGCGACATACCAGCGGCTGATGAACAAGGTTTTTGCCGAACAAATCAGTTGCAATATGGAGGTTTATGTCGACGATATGCTGACAAAGAGCAAGAAAGTTGTTGATCATCTAGTTGACTTAGGTCAGACCTTCGATCAACTGGATAAATACCAGATGAAGCTCTACCCGACGAAGTGCACCTTTGGAGTACGAGAAGGAATGTTCCTCGGGTACATCGTCAACCAACGAGGCATTGAGTCAAATCCAGCAAAGATCAAAGCTTTTTTAGGGTTGCGATCTCCAACGACGAAGAAAGAGGTGCAGAGTCTTTCAGGATGAGTTGCAGCGATCAACAAATTTGTATCCCGAGCAACTGATAGATGCCTCCCATTCTTCAAAACACTTCGAAAAACTTTCGAGTGGAATGATGAATGTGAAAAATCCTTACAAGACTTGAAGAAATATCTGGGAGCACCTCCACTGTTGTCCAGGCCAGTAATGGGAGAAAAGTTGTACTTGTACCTGGCAATATCAGAGAATGCAGTCAGTTTGACATTGATCAGAATGGAGAATGGAATCCAGAAGCCAATTTATTACACAAGTAAGGCTTTCCGAGGTGCAGAGATCAGGTACCATAAGCTGGAAAAATTGGCATTGGCATTAATTGAAGCAAGTAGAAGAATGAGGCCTTATTTCCAGGCCCATACCATCGTCGTATATACCGACATGCCATTGAGACAAGCCCTTCATAAGCCAAAAAAATCAGGAAGACTGATGTATTGGGCAATAGAGCTCGGTGAATATGATATTGTGTATGAACCCAGATCATCATTAAAAGGGCAGGCTGTAGCAGACTTTATAGCAGAATTTACATATCATGACACCCCCGAGGAGCAAAAGTTGCTCGCTGACCAACCTGTGGATGTTATAGGATCAATAGACATAAGTCCAGATCAACTCCGGTTGGTAAAAGGGCTTGTGGATGTAGAAAGATCATCAAATTCAAACCCAGACCAACTCCGGTTGGTAAAAGGGCGAGAAGAGATGGTCGACGAAGAATGAAAAATACCAGGGGAGGATGAAAGGAAACAGCAGATATTTCACCGAGGATCTCTGTCAGATAAGAAATTTGAAGACGAGTTACCTACATGGAGATTATATGTAGATGGGTCATCTTGCACAACAGGTTGTGGGGCAGGGATTGTTTTGAACACTCCAGACGAGATTGACGTGGAATATGCCTTACGATTCCAATTCAAAGCTTCCAATAATGAGGCTGAGTATGAAGCCTTGATAGCCAACCTTAATTTAGCAAAGATTATAGAAGCGCAACAAGTGATGGTATTCAGTGATTCTCAATTAATTGTGAATCAGATGATGGGAACGTATGCAGTTAAAGGAGAATTAATGGTCAAGTATCATGCAAAGGCGATGGAGTTGTTGGCAGAATTTGATGCCATTCAGTTGATCAGAATACCAAGAATGGAGAATGCACGAGCAGACGCACTGGCCCGACTAGCATCAGCTACTCATACCGAGTTGCGAAGAACGATACCAATTGAAGTATTAAAAAGTCAGAGCATAGATGAAGACTTGACGATGAATGTTATTACCCTTGATTTAGGACCATCTTGGATGGATCCCATCAGGGCATATATTGAGGAGGGAGAATTGCTAGAGGATAAGCTCGCTGCAAAGAAATTGAAGTTTAAAGCTGCTCGGTATGTACTAACTAATGGTGTTTTGTATAGACGAGGAATTATGGTGGGTTTGCAGATATGTGTACATCCCTCCGAGGTGAAGTAATTGATTGAAAAGTTCCATGAAGGATCTTGTGGAGCACATGTATCAGGTCGGACACTTTTATAAAGAGTGATGACGCAGGGGTACTACTGGCCAACGATGAGGGCTGATTGTATAGCCTATGCCAAAAGATGTGATAAATGCCAACATTTTTCCTCCATTCGACAAACTCCAGAAGCATTGTTGACACCCATAACTTCCCCTTGTCCATTTGCCATGTGGGGAATTGATTTGGTTGGACCACTACCAACGACCCGAGGAAGATTCAAGTACCTCATCGTCGCAGTAGATTATTTTACTAAGTGGGTAGAAGCTGAGCCTCTGATTGATATGACATACGAGAAGGTGTACCAATTCGTTTGGAAGAACATCATCTGCCGATATGGTCTCCCTCATGCCTTCATCACAGACCATGGAACACAATTTGATAATGAGGAGTTTTCCACCTATTGTCATCAGTCAAACATTTTGAAAGTTCATTCAGCACCAGGCCATCTCAAAGCAATGGGCAGACTGAAGTGACAAACAGAACATTACTAAATGGTTTGAAGAAGAGGCTAAGTGAGGCTAAAGCTAATTGGATTAATGAGCTACAGTCAGTATTGTGGGCTTACCGAACAACTCCCCGAGCAGCAACTGGAGAATCACCATATATGTTGGCATTTGGAAGTGAGGCTGTAATACCTGCCGAGTTGGGTCTTCCAACACACAGAGTGCTGAATTTCAATTCCCCAATCAGCGACTAGATGTGGAGATTAGATTTGGACATGATCGAGGAAGTTAGAGAAGAGGCAGCCATTAGGAATGCTGCTTATCAACATCGAACAGCCCTGTTCTACAACAAGAGGGTAAAAAATGCGACTTAAAAGAAGGAGATTACGTGCTAAAGAAGGTCATTCAGAAGCACAATAAGTTGGAAGCAAACTGGCATGGACCTTACCGAGTTACTGCAGTTGTCCGACCAGGAACTTACCGAATAGCAACTCTAGAAGGAGAGGAATTTAAGAATGCATGGAATGCTAAACACCTACGCAAGTATTATCAGTGATGTAAAATGTGAAGCATTTCCATCAATATGAATAAAACGATGATATTTCACAATCTTCTCTCCTTTTATTGAAAGTTTTTCGGGGAATACTAGTGTTCAACACTACGCTGCTCGGCACACAATGCTGCTCGTCAGTAAAAGAAGACGATAGTTCAAACCCACGACCAACTCCGGTTGGTAAAAGGGCGAGAACAAACTATACTCCTTTGGTTAGGAGGCGTACACTAGCGTAACCAACTCAGGTTGGTAAAATAACTAGTGGACATGATAGTTCAAACCCACGATCAACTCCGATTGGTAAAAGGGCGAGAACAATCTATACTCCTTTGGTTAGGAGGCGTACACTAGCGTGACCAACTCAGGTTGGTAAAAGAACTAGTGGACATGATAGTTCAAACCCACGATCAACTCCGGTTGGTAAAAGGGCGAGAACAAACTATACTCCTTTGGTTAGGAGGCGTACAATAGCGTGACCAACTCAGAATGGTAAAAGAACTAGTGGACATGATAGTTCAAACCCACGATCAACTCCGGTTGGTAAAAGGGAGAGAACAAACTATACTCCTTTGGTTAGGAGGCGTACACTAGTGTGACCAACTCAGGTTGGTAAAAGAACTAGTGGACATGATAGTTCAAACCCACGATCAACTCCGGTTGGTAAAAGGGCGAGAACAAACTATACTCCTTTGGTTAGGAGGCGTACACTAGTGTGACCAACTCAGGTTGGTAAAAGAACTAGTGGACATGATAGTTCAAACCCACGACCAACTCCGGTTGGTAAAAGGGCGAGAACAAACTATACTCCTTTGGTTAGGAGGCGTACACTAGCGTGACCAACTCAGGTTGGTAAAAAAGATAGTGGACACGATAGTTCAAACTCAGACCAACTCCGGTTGGTAAAAGAGAGAGAACACAAGATGATCGACGAAAAGCTAATCTCGGTTGGTTAGGAAACAAAATATGCTCTCAAAATGATGGTCGAGAAGTAAGATATGCTCTCAAATGCCAACTTATGTTGGTCGGGAAGTAAGTTTATTACATAAAAGTTCCTCGAAGAACAAATATTCCAAACTGAACCAAGTATAGTTGGTCGGGGATAAAAACCCACTAACTATAGTTGGTCGACGAGGAAAAATCATCGACCTTGGTTGGTCGGGCACATTTTATGAACAAGATAAAAATTTACCAAGTATAGCTGGTCGGGGATAAAAACTCTCACTAACTATAATTGGTCGACGAGCACAATTTAACAACCTTGGTTGGTTGGAAAAAGTTTAAACATTTTTATACTCATTACTTTATTATTAAGTGATCGAGCAACATTACTAATACTTATAATTTTTTACGAAGTTGGTCGATGAACCACACAATATTGTTATGCAAGCACAAATATAAAGTGTTTGACAAATACAATAGCAATACAGATTTGCAAACAGAAAATGAAAGTCTTTCATTAAAATTCAAAACGAATTACAAATTACATATGTGTACTAACTATTACATTGAGATCCCTACTCTATTGGTTTCTTTCCTTTAGCTTTTGAAACAGGCTCCTCGCCAGTAGGAGGATCATCCAAAGCATAAAGGGAGTTTATGAAGTTAAAATCTTTCAGCATTCTGATGTTCATCACAGATGGTCCGTCCGAGCAGCTCTTGCTCGTCCCCGAGCAGGAAGTTGCTCTTCAAGACTCATGATCTTCTCAGACATCTCAGCCAAGGCTTGGTTCTTTCCCATTAGTTGGAAGGCTTGATTCTCCAAAGCAGATTGAGTTCTCTGTTCTTCGACAATTACTCGAGCAGCTCTTGCTCATCCCAGAGAACCTCTTGCTCGTCCCCGAGCAGAGGTAGAAGTCAAAATCAGCATCTACAGCACTGAGATCTTTGCTACTACTGTCTTGACGAATAATGAAGAAGAAGGAAGAAAATCTTACATGAAAAAGGAGATCTGTTGACGAACAAACGAAGAAAGGGATGAACGCATAAGAGAGAGAAAAGCTATAGAAAACTCGAAAGCAGAAATTGAAAAGGTAGAAGACGATGAATTGCCTCTGAAGCTTAAATACTTTGCCTTGGGAAACGGCGAAAGAAATGATTACAAAAAAGAAACTATTATGCTACCGGCGGCTAAAAGGACAAAAAATGAACGAAGATCGAAGTGCTTATAAAAATGCAAAAAGGCGGATTATGCAAATTTGGAAGGAAATTCAAATACAAAGAAAAGGCTCCTAAAACCCAGGAAGGTCATTTAATATTGACATATACCGAGAAAGAATGTTCCATACTCCTCAAAGTTCAAAATATAAAACATTGGGGGCTTCTGTTAATACCAAAATTAATATGCTGATGTGGACGAATAATAAGAAGACACGTGTCAATCTACGTGGCACAATAGCAATGAGTAAGATCATTCCCCCGACCAACATACTCATTCAGAGCAACAGGTGTACTCCGAGGAACACCAATCTTCCGAGGAACACCATCCCTCCGAGGAACTCTTGCCCTCCGAGGAACTCCAGTGCTCCGAGGAACTCTTGGACGATGAGCAACTAAGGCGGTTCGAGCTGCATCTCGACCACAACATTGATTGCCAGATAATCAACAGTTCAACTATTCATTGAATGCTTATCATCTTGACGCACATGCTTGAAGAGAATTAAATGAGTTACCCTTTCATACGTATATCATTTAATGTATCACCCTTTCATGTACAGCCTAAGGGCTATAAATACTTTGTAACACCCTCATTCAAAGGGACCGGAATTTCTTGATAGCACTTGTAATCGAGAATTCCCAAACACTCAGTAATAACATAACAGTGGACGTAGGCCATTCATACAAGGCTGAACCACTTTAAAATTATTTGTCTCATTTATTTATCTGTGATTGAATAATTAGAGTAATCTAGTTTTTTACATCAACAGTGGGTAAAATGAGATTTGGACTGACGAAATGAAACGATTGTGTTAAGTATCAAGAATTTAAAATCGAGTTACCGGAAGTGCAGATGATCATCCAAAATTGATACCAGTAGGTTAGTGATGTATTAACTACTGAAACTTCTTAAGGGGTAACTAGGACCCTTTGGCAGTGAGTGATACTCGAAAAAATAAGAAAACAATATGAAGTGTGAATCATTAGTACGTTGGGTATTCAGTACATACAAAAAATGTAAGGGTCATATTTATAGGTTATGTATATACCTAATATGTGTATTTTATGTGTGTAAGCATACCTACACTACCTGCCATCATAGGAGGTTACGTGCGATGGTCAATGCCAACGAGGTCTGTATATGTACCAAAGAACATAAGACTTAGGGTTAAGCACTTTTTGAGTGTATGATAGTGTGACTGGTGATTTAGGTGCATTAGGTATGTGTGTAGCCCAAAGTTTTAGGACTATGTTTGCCTCCATTATGTGCTTATTTGAATTATGGTTCGAGGAAGATTCTGAATCGATCGTCCTTGATGTGGTACGTGAGGTACATGGACTCGATAGCAGACTATGCATGCATCGTGGTTCTCATTTCAGGAATTCTATAGTTGTATATATAGGTAGCATGATATGTATATAAATACACGTGTGATTTGTTCTACTCTTGTGTGGTAGTAGTAGATATAGAGTTTTCATACCTAAAGAAGCATAAGTAAGAAAAAATTAATTAATAGTTCAAATGTAATATTCAACAAATATTGATCATGAGTTTTTAATTGCATATCATATAGACGGTACAGGTGAGCTAAGCATATTGGTGGTTAAATAGATGTTTATTGGGACTAGTTAGGATGGATAGCATAACTAGATTGGTTAAGTAGGAGACATTAGGTGTGCACTATAGCTGAGAGGTGAGTAACTCAAGAGAGTGTGCGCAAAACTAACATGTGTATAATAACTTCTCTTATTACATTTTAAATACTTGCTAAATATTTTTCAAAGGTTTTGGGCTTGATTCGTAACAAATCTATTTTCAAAACTTTTAGGTGTCCAGCCACAAGGACGACAGACATTTTGATAACATATTTTCTGCGCATATGTCGTTGTAGAGTAAAGGCGGTCAATCAAAAATCCCTTTTGGCACCTACAAACACGCTAAAATTGTATATTGACAAGTAAGGCGTCAATCCGTGCTCCCTAATGTGGACAAGAGCAAAGTGAAGACTAACTATGACTTTTAACATAATTTTGAACGGATATTTATACTACTAATTATGAACTAAAATTAAAAATACACTAATAAATAAAGAAAATGATAAAGTGAGTTAAATATGAGGAGAAAACAATTATGAGATAATTCAAGGGATTAAACTTCACCATTTAACCAATTTATTTTCATCAATTAGCTTGTCTATTTGAAATATCCCAAAACATATATAAATTTACATATCAACTCTCGTTGCAAATGTGAAGTTACAAATAGTCCTTTTAGACGATTAATATTTAAATTTCACCTACTCACAAAACTTAGATTTAAACATTTTCTAATAAATCACCCGCTAGGGAAAATTCACTAAAAGTATTTTAAATCATTAAAAATTACATTCATAGAGTAGAGAAATTCGAACTATAATATTATTTAAAAATTTCCTATATCTAGTTTAATTAATAAATAAATATTATAATCTGAATTTACGATTTTCTCAAAAATAATCCACCCTCTGTCAAGACGTAAATATAAATTGTAAAATTTTAATATTAATATTCAAAGGGGCATAATAAATAAACAAACCAAAAATAAAAATAATTAAGTTAAGGGTTCCATCTTACCCTTTGAATGGGGTATTTAGCATCTCAATAGTACAACTGAAAAGTCCATTTCTAAAGATAAAATGAGAGAAGTGTCTACACAAAGATCCCACAGCAATCCACATAAGTTGCAGCTGTGCACCTTGTAAGAAAGATCAAGACTGGCGCCCCTGTGGTAGGACACCTAAAGGTTTTTGATAATATTTTATAGCAAGGGTTAGAACCCAAAATATTTGAAAATGTTTAGCAAGTGTATTTAAATGCACGAAATTAAAATGCAAATGCTCTTCATATTTAAATTAGTGTCGTGCACTCCCTTGAGTTTACCTCTCCCCTCAAGTAATGTTCACGCCTACCGAAACTATAAATAACCCATCTAGCTAACCCTCCGTAACTAGTCTTGTCTCATATATCTCACTATTTCCCACTATCCCATCTCGAGTGAGTATCGTACACATTTATGGTTTATTAATCACATTAGCTTATTTAAATCACTTCCTATTGAATGCCATATAACATTCTCACGAGTTATATCCCTTATGCAATTCACATCATGTATACGAGTTATAAGTTATATTTCACACTAACTTATTTATATCTATTTCCAACTTGATATCATATAACCATTTCACAACTTATATTATTTAGACATTTCATACCATGTATGTATATAAATTCCCATATATAATTCTACACTATATATGTGTATCATAACTCAACTTTAACATATACATGTCATAGATATATATTATCCCCTAAGTATGCACTCATCGGATATATCTAGATGCAATCATAATCAGGTATACTCATCCACCCGAAACCCAGATACGGTCAGCTCCCCATATCAGAAAAAATGTACAAACGCTGTGGAGGTGTCCATAGTTTTCCACGGTAATGAGACCGAATCATACCCAAAGTGTCTCATTCCTGAACCCGAACGCTATGACCTGGGGACTATACACGCCTTACTCCTCAACCCAGTGGATTCACCCACATCGCGCAACCTCCCCTGATAGCACTAGGGTGGGTATGCTTTCCTATAAATATTATTCACACCAATATTTATAAATCATATATATACTACATATCACCGTATGTATTTAGAAATCAAGGCTATCGGTGTACTATGCCCACACACAAGCCTAAAACATATCAATCTATGGTCCGACTTTATTCCAATTAATTATGCCCTAATTAATTTATCATTATCTTAGTGTAAACCCTTTCAAGTATACCCGGACTCTCTATCTCTCGGTCCAAAATTTAATAGTTTCAATTCACCCTTCAATTTCATGCAATCAATCTTCAATTTCATGCATTCAAGTCTAATCACTTAAACAACGAGATTACAATATGCTAAATCATAAAGTTATCTCTTAAATTTAATTAATCCTCTAATTAATCCAAGGGTAATTAGTCACACCTATCAATCTAGGCAATCTCAAACGAAATCACAAGTAAAAAATATTTCTTAAAATTTTCCCCACGAATCAACCCAGATTTTTAAAATGCCATTTTGGGGCATTTTGGAGCCGTTTGGGGGAAAACGTATTATTGAAAAAAAAAAGTTAGAAAACATCTTTTTCTACAAGGTTAGCGGACAGAATCGCCATTAGAGCGGTAAATACCTTAATTTTGTACAAATTTCTTCATCAAAACTTTTCAGGATTTATCCTAAATCCATTCTTTTGTTATCACAAATCTATCCCTAACAATTTCATAAATTCAATCATCAATTTCATCAATTCTCAAAACCCCTATCGATTTATAACTCTCATTAAAAGGAAATCCCTAATTTACACAATAACAAACCCTAGAATTCAATTGGATTCCACCCCTTTTAATATGAAAATATAGATGTAATTTAATAATCACAATTTAAACCACTTGCCTCAAAAATGAAGATCCAGGGCTTGAATGAAGGTGTTGAATTGGAATTGAAGCAATCTCTCCAAGATCCCCAAGTTCCTCTTCTCTTTGGCTCTCTCTTAGCTTTTTCCCTCTTTAGTCTTCTAATGTGATTTGATGTTGCCTAGCCCTTACACATTTGGGGTTAAAAACACTATTCACATTTTAGGCCTATGAGCCTTAATAAAAGGGTTACATACTCTCTATATGGAACTCACATATGTCTAATTAGGCTCCATTATATGCATGTAACCACTCATCTTGGAATAATTCGACCCTACCGGACTCAACCGCGCACTTAATATCGCTATCCGAAAAAAAATTGTAAAATTAACTCTCACCCGTTAACTTATTTGAATATATTCACTTTTAAATATTACCAATAATTAATTCTCATTAATTTACAATACAAGTGAATTACTAATTACTGAATTAATTAAATAAAAATAATAACCCATAAATTACGAGTTGTTACATACTTTCCCCCTTACAACGGAATTTTGTCCTCAAAATTCGGATATGTATAGTACTCCGATCTCAACTAGCCCCACAATCACTTACCCTTAGCATTACTGCATAAAGTTATTGAGTTAATGTAATTAACCAGAGCGCCCTTCCACCTTGTACCCGCGCTTAACCACACAAACAGAAGCAAGACATTTGCTAGCCCTTAATCTATAATATAACTTCATTCCCACAGTTATAACATTCCCAATACCCTCCTCTCGTCATGAAAGTATACATATCCACTCTTATGTAAAAAGATAATACCTACTACCGCGCCCTTAGTATCACTAGTTTCCTTGCGTGAAAGTAAAACCCGAGCTATATCCTCCCGCTCGATAATAAGTCCAACCACCCTGAATCACATCAGAAATGTCCCTATTCCCCGGGATTTTAATTTAACAATATTAGTACATTAACATGAAACACATTTTAACACACATTACCGAATATACGCTAGACCTTATCTTAGGTGAAACCTAGCAACGATAATTCATAATGTGGTACCGCGAACACCCAATCTTACTATAGCTATCCACTATAGCCCCAAATTATAGCTACACAGTTGAAACTTGGAAAAAAATCCACACTACTCCCATAATCCTTGAAAGTATAAACCTCTCGTATAATGAAACCATCCTCTTAGTGTAACCCCCCATTTTCACATGGTTAACACCAAAGAACCCCGCTTTCCAGGGTTCTTAGTTATATACATTATGGCTATTACGGCTAACACATCCACTAATAACCATCTTACTCACGAATCCCAGTGATAGAAAATTATAGGTTGTGATGCACTCGTTGTCACTTACAAACACACCCATGCTTAATCATTCCATAATTCGGGAGGCAACTTATTTCCACTCCTCCAAAATATTCATAAATCATTGCCTTTACATCTTCTCCCCGAATCTACTAAGTATCTACACCGTAGAGGCTCTGGCTCCTCCCGAGGTGAGAATACACCCTATATCTTGTGAATATTTGCACAAACCTCCCATCATCACTTACATAACCATATTTGTCTCAATTTCGGCCCCCGCATTATCGGCGTGTCTATATCCTCCAAATATTTCAGATGACTTACTCATTACCATTTGATTCTCCTCGATATTACCCCACCTTTATAATCGATGTGATATCCTCAAAATACTCCCTTAGTCTCATACCTAAGGGTCCCTGCGATGGAAAATTTCCTAAAATAAATCACACAAAACACATCTCAATATGCATAACATAGCAACTTCTGGTGTAAAAACTTAGCAGAGTTTCTTTCACAACACCTTCAGGCTCCACTAGCCCTATCACTTAGTGGTTTTCCACTCAACGTATTTTCTCCACACGTTCGCTAATTATCATTAAATCCAGTGACCTAAAATCCAATGATGTCTCCACACTTTCAACATTTTATCCCGGCTTATGTGTATAACACTTCCTAGCAAAGCCCAAAAGAACGTTTTTTACCAATTCACAATTCCTCAGCATCGCCGGTCCTTGATTTCCACATAACCCAAAGCATAACCCCGGGACTCTCAAACCTTCCCCCTATAATCACAAGTATATCATGGACTCCCGTATCTCTAAAGGAGTTATATACCACTACATTCGTGCTATCACTAAGCCCTCAACGCTAAATATTAATAACGAGCTAAATCTTTCTGCACCATGATAACCCTACATCCCTTGAATCTCATGAGTAAAAGTCCTACGCACCAGGATCCAACATAACTGGACAACTGCACACTATGAATCCTAATTCACACAATATTTCCGCAATGATATTGCTCAACCCTCTTCCTGGTGAGACATCTCAAGAGAATATACATCCGGTACTGAAATAACAAACATGATAACCTTGCTATGATCTTCCACCATTATGAACTCGTCCCTACCCCAGATAAAACCATACCTTAATTATCACCTCTCAAAGGACCTAGTCCTCAAGAACTACATCGTCCCAATGTACCCACCATTCCTCTTAGGTGGAACCGAAGAGTACCTCGCCACTTCATGATAAAAATACACATACTAGTGACTTTAACGATACTTCCACTAAATCCAATTCTCATGCAAATTTAATACTAATATATTATTGTCACCCGCTTGCATCACATAAAACATACCCCAATCATCTCGGTATAAAACTTGTAGTTTCAGTTGCCCACAATGCTACCGACTCAATGGTCATTAGACATAACACCCTCGTCCTAACTAAACCGAAAACTTCTACAATAGATGCTCCTACTAGGCACCTGTCTCTTGTCCCCTGACTCACTGCGGATAAAATCCACCCATGTGTTTCTACTCTTTTACATATAAGACACCTCTCTGTTTCACCCCCCTTCTCTGGCCCCAACGGCCCTGCCGGAGTTATCCTTCTCACGGACCTGGTAGTCTTGACCCTAATTGTTGACCTAAATGTCCCTTTGGATCCGCTGATTCAATAGATGAGTTACTGGCCTTGATGGTCCTACGTAAACTCACCGTCACTCGATAGAACTTTTCTTGATCTCAATCATTAATTTGGGTCCCTTACTTGGTAATCCTTCCCTTGGAACCTTATAAGCACTAAAAAGTCTATCTTACTCCTCTAATAGATTTTCCAATTCCCTTAGCTCCCCTCTCTCCAGAGCATTGATACGAATGTAAATGTACAACCTTGATGACAACGACACCAGCTATCCTAGCCAGAATTCCTATCCACGCTTGTACATCCTACCCACGTGTCTAATATCAACTTACAGACCCTACTTGATTCTTCAAATATCTCTCATCGGTTATGAAATTTGTGAATTCCGTCAGCTTTCCTTACCATCCAGCCATTAACCATTCCTTTTTGGAAAATTACTGAAATTTCCCTTGCCTCTCAATTTTAACCTCTAGTCAGAGGATTCATAATAATTCGCACCCCACATGCTTCGCTCTTCACGGTACCACCCCACATACTGCTTCTAATAGAAAACTTCCTTTCCCAAAATTTTGACTTGAATGACACTACACTCTCCCCACATGTCATCCCAATTAGATGTTCTCTACCCACAGGTAAATCACTCTTCCATGCCTCCCTCGAATCCTAGCGAATTGTTCAAAATAAATTTTTCTTCACCCCCTCACCCCTTGTCGTATGCATTTGGGGTTTTAACTTTGCACCACCGTCCTTCCTAATGGTTCTTGGGTCAATTACTATACCCCAACAGTTTTTCCAACTTTAATTATTCGAACAATTATCATGGTGGCTCCTATCGCATCACTATTTCTAGAATAGCCCATGGCTTCTGTTGAGTCCTTCCTCCTGCAATCCTTCTAACTTCCCACGTTGGTTGTTCTAAAATGTTCGATCTACCACGCTCGACCAAAACTGTATATGAACCACATGAACTATACCCTGTAATAGAAGAACGTAAATCGCATATGTGAAGGAATACAACAATCCTATAATAAGGCTCTACATCAAAGAACGCTATGCTGAAACGTGAAAAGCCGCACAGATCCTAATGACACTAGAACCTGATGCTCTGATACCATCTGTGACACCCCTCTTAATAAAATACCGGGTGATCAGTCCTACATCAAATTTAACAGGAATCTCATATGGTTCATTCTTAGCATCACTGTCGAATTTTTTTTAATTACTAATCACCTAGTCTTAAATTAAGCTAAAGCCACATGTTATCTTTATTAATCCAACCCAACTAACATAATAGGAAAGCAATTGAACTAATACAAGAAAGAATCTAAACATGACATAAAATATGTACAAGTGTTTGTCGAGCAACATTGACTACAAGCAATCCACAGAGTGAAAGTATAAAATAATACCGATACATGCCAAGACTGAATATTAAAGTACAAACTCAATTGTACAACTGAAAAAGTCCCTATCTAACAATAGGATGAGAGAAACGTATACACAAAGATCCCACAGCAATCCACATAAGCTGCAGTTGCGCACCATGTAGGAAAGATCAAAACTGGCGCCCCAGTGGTAGGACAATTAAAGGTTTTTGAAAATATTTTATAGCAAGGGTTAGAACCCAAAATATTTGAAAATCTTTAGCAAGTGTATTTAAATTAACGAAATTAAAAAGCAAATGCTCTTCATATTTAAATTAATGACGTGCATTCCCTTGATTTTACCTCACCCTCAAGTAATGTGCACGCCTATCGAAACTATAAATGACCCATCTAGCTAACCCTCCGTAACTAGTCTTGTCTCATATATCTCACTATTTCCCACTATCCTATCTCGAGTGAGTATCGTACATATTTTATGGTTTATTAATCACATTAGCTTATTTAAATCACTTTCTATTGAATTCCATATAACATTCTCACGAGTTATATCCCTTATAAAATTCACATCATGTATACGAGTTATAAGTTAAATTTCATACTAACTTATTTATATCCATATCCATCTTGATACCATATAACCATTTCACAAGTTATATCATTTATACATTTCATACCATGTATGTATATAAATTCTCGTATATAATTTTGCGCTATATATATGTATGATAACTCAACATTAACATATACATGTCGTAGATATATACTATCCCCCGAGTAGGCACTCATCGGGTATCCTCTAGATGCTATCATAACTGGGTATACTCATCCACCCGAAACCCTAATACGGTTAGCTCCCCGCTTCAGAAAAATGTACAAACGTTGTGAATGAAGCCATAGTTTTTCACGGTAATAAAATCGAATCATACCCAACGCGTCTCATTCCTGGACTCGAACTCTATGACTTGGGGACTATAGTCGCCCTACTCCTCAAGCCAGGGGATTCACCCACATTGCGCAACCTCCCCTGATAGCACTAGGGTGGGTATGCTTTCCTATAAATATTATTCACACCCATATTTATGAATCATATATATACTACACATCACCATATATATTTAGAAATCAAGGCTACCGGTGTACTATGCCCATACACAAGCCTAAAACATATAAGTCTATGGTCCGACTTTATTCCAATTAATTATGCACTAATTAATTTATCATTATTTTGGCTTCACCCTTTCAAGTATACCCGGATACTCTATCTCTCGGCCCGAAATTCAATAGTCTCAACCCACCCTTCAATTTCATGCAATCAAGTTTAATCACTTAAACAACAAGATGACAATATGCTAAATCATGAACATACATCTTCAATTTCATGCATTCAAGTCTAATCACTTAAATAACGAGATTACAACAGGCTAAATCATAAACTTACGTGTTCAATGTAATTAATCCTCAAATTAATCCAAGGGTAATTAGTTACACCTATCAATCTAGGAAATCTTACACAAAATCACAAATAAAAAATATTTCTTAAAATTTGCCCCACGAATCAACCCAGATTTTTAAAATGCCATTTTGGGGCATTTTGGAGCCGTTTGGGGGAAAACGTATTAGAGAACAAAAGATAGAAAACACCATTTTCTATAGGGCAATACGGACAGAATCTCCATTAGACCAGTAAATACCTCAAATTTGTACATATTTCTTCATCAAAACTTTTCAGGATTTATCCTAAATCCATTCTTTTGTTATCACAAATCTATCCCTAACAATTTCATAAATTCAATCATAAATTTCATCAATTCTCAAAACCCCTATCGATTTATAACTCTCATTAAAAGGAAATCCCTAATTTACACAATAACAAACCCTAGAATTCAATTGGATTCCACCCCTTTTAATATGAAAATATAGATGTAATTTAATAATCACAATTTAAACCACTTGCCTCAAAAATGAAGATCCAGGGCTTGAATGAAGGTGTTGAATTGGAATTGAAGCAATCTCTCCAAGATCCCTAAGTTCATCTTCTCTTTGGCTCTCCCTTAGCTTTTTCCCTCTTTAGTCTTCTAATGTGATTTAATGTTGCCGAGCCCTTACACATTTGGGGTTAAAAACACTATTCACGTTTTGGGCCTATGGGCCTTAATGAAACGGGTCCATACTCTCTACATGGAACTCACATTTGTCTAATTAGGCGTTAATACCCATTATATGCATGTAACCACTCATCTTGGACTAATTCGACCCTACTGGACTCAACCGCGCACTTAATATCATCATTCGGAATAAATTTCTAAAATTAACTCTCACCCGTCAACTTATTTAAATATATTCACTTTTAAATATTCCTATTAATTTATTCTCATTCATTTACAACACAAATGAATTATTAAATACCGAATTAAATAAATAAAAATAATAACCCAGAAATTACGAGGTGTTACAAGAGGGTCTTCTTTTCTCATAGGCATGAAGTTAGGGGTAGTGGAGATAATGGGTTTTGGCAGTGGTTTGGTGGCGTGTGTAGATGGGATTGCAAAAGGGAGTCAGAGGTCTACAGGTATAGGGTCGAAGTGGTTAAATCATTTCCTGATTTTGGGGATGTGTAAGGTTTGTGGGTAGATGGGTATATGTTTTGGGTCGATTGGGTTTTAGGTTGAAGGGTCTCGAGTTATGGATTTAGAGTAGCAGGTGGGTTACGGGTTATGGTAGGTGGATCAACAGGTCTGGGTTTAAGAAGAGCAAGGGCTGTTGGGTTCGGAATTAGGTGAAAATATCGGGTTGGTTCGAGATGGGTTTCAAGCTAGACTGCGACTCAGTTTTGCTCCAGATGGTTTTGAACCGGAGCAGTGGGTTGGACGAAATGGCTAGCGGGTATCGGGTTGTGACTGGAGGTTGTGGGTATTGGCCGAAGTTGGATTGAATCAGTTGACATCTGACATGGGTCGAAGGTTGAAAGATGGTTTCAAGGTTTGAAACCGGGTTAGGGAATATGGGTTTAATAGGTGGGGAGTATAAGTTGGGTTTAGGATGATGGTGAGAGTTTCTTATTAATGGAGGAGAGAGAAGATGGGTCTCGTCTTTAGGTGTAAATGAGGTTGAGTGTAATAGCATGTGAGTGGGTTTGGGTGTGTTTAATTTGTACCTAATAAAAATGAAAACTAGTTAAATATTTACAACTCAAAATAAAAAATCAATTAAAATTAAAAAAAAAATTAAAAATCCTAACCTATTAATAAAAGCATTCCAATAAAATAAAATCAATAAAAACTAAACTAAATTAAAAAAAAAAGATAAAATAACTAATAATTTAATAAATATGCACATCTATTATATTTACAAGAAAATAAAAAAATATAAATAGCCGACGCACAATACGGACTCTAGTATATACAACTCTACTTACAAATAAATCCTAAAAATATAAACGACTCAAAATAAAATATAAATTCTAAAAGTTTTATACGACACAAATAAAAAATCTAAAAAGTACGAACTAAACACACATCATACTCGAGGCTGGTCTGAACTCGATTTAGGCTTAGGTTTGGGTTTGGGTAACTGGTAAGGGATTGGGTTAGGCTCCTTTAACCGCATCACTACCACATTTGATGTACTTGACCACTTATTTATAGCAATTGTCTCGAATTAAGCTTGTTTGACATTGCAAATGCTTATTGCCTTATAAAATAAATAAATACCAACATAAGTTCGATTTTATCGAGAACTAGCACGTAAAACGTGTCTATTTGAGGTATAAATATAACACTTTTGGGTACTTATCACCAGACATGATGATTCATTTATAGGGATACGTAGCTGCAGCACTTCTGTAGGCATGCATGGATTGAGTAAACGCTTTAGTCATTTCATTCCTAGTCTAGGATTCATATTCAGTTATTTAAGTTGAGCATGTTGCCGTTCAGTTTAGACTTTTATTTGTATTTATTCTTTTCAGTATCAACCCCTTATTTAGATTCATTTCATTTTAGTTAGACTTATGATTTGGATGTTGGATTGGAGCCAATGGTTTATTTGTCAATTATTTATTTATTTTATCCTGCGTTATTTTAGACTTTAGTTTTGTGTGAATGGTTTATATTATTTTTATTCCCGCGTATTACTGTATGTGAATGAAAAATAAAAAAATTGGCACTAGCTTATTTTTAACTTAGGTGTTAGTAATTTAAAAAGTTTTCGACAGTTATGCTAAGAATGAGCCAAATGAGATTCATATTTATTTTAGTAAATGACTGATCACCCGCGATTAACATAGGGGAGGTGTCACACATGTGACACCCCGCCTAATTAAACCTTGGGTGATCAAGCCTTAATTTGATTTAAACAGGTTTCTTAAATGGTTCATTCTTAGCATCACTGCCAAAAACTTTTTAAATTACTAAGCACCTAAGTGAAATTAAGCTAGTGCCAAATTTTATCTTCCTTAAGCAGAATAAACAACCCATACGAAACGATATAATTCCAGCAATACTAAAACAATTCGCATAAATAATTGAATACAAATAAAGTCTTGCCGAAAATCACGGCCAAGAAAAACCAACTCAAAATCCAAAATCAGAATAGCTATAAAAGTAAATATTGGACAACATGTCCCAACTGAGAGCACTAAAACTGAGATCCTGCACTAGAGCAGAAAAAGAGAAAACGTCTAAACAATCCCTGCAACATCCACACGTGCTGTAGCTCCCAAATCCCCGGAATGAAATCACGTTGGGTGTCCCTGTGGCTGGGCACCTAAAAGGTTTTTAAAAAAATTTACATAACAAGAGTTAGTACTCAAAAACATTTAAAAATATTTTGCAAGCAGTTATCACAATTGAGTTATTGATTACACATATTAAGATTTCGCACACTCCTTTGAGCTTCCTCACCTCTATTCTATAGTGCATGTCTAATGAGGGTACTTAGTTCACCTAGGTATACTACCCCAGTTAACTAGATCAGAATCCCCTACTGCATGTACCCCCTCGCTAAGTCCCCATAACATACTCGCAGTATTTTAATAATCCATATTTCATATGCTATAAACGTAGATAACTTACTTACTTCTTGTTATCCTTATTTTTATAATAATTACATCACGCTACTTAATTATTACTAAGATATTTTCAATCCATCTCATTATCTACTATCCTAAGTCAGTAGATTATACATATGGAATACATTTTATCATGCAACATGTATTAAATATTACTTATCACTAACATATCCTTTTGACACACATGAAGGACTCTTGGTTCGGAATGATTCATCGACCCCAAGTGAGAGTTGGTTTAGAATGATCCATCGACCCCAACTATATATATATATATATATATATATATATATATATATACACACACACATATTCTGGTTCAGGACTCTTTCATCGCGACACCAGTTTTAAGGTTTGGTTCGGCATTTTACATCGACCCCAAACATATAGTAACTTTATGTTAGTTCGGAATATCTCATCGACCCTAACATAATTAATTTAGGTATCATTCTCTTAACCCAAAAATTCATATAATTTAGTAGGTACACACTCGACCTATTAAATCATGCCCGTACGTAATATATTTTACTTATATTCACCATACTCATTAATTTACGATCACTATCGCATTTATTCGAGTATTCACGCAACTCGAAGGGTCCTAGTTACCTGTGACAGCCCGAATATAATTATGATAAATTATATTTAAATCATGCTTATCTTATGTGATATGAATAATGTGTTATTAGTATATCTAATGTTAATTGATTATGTTTATTATAATCCTACTTTCATAAATCATGAAAGGTCGAATTATTTACGAACACAATATTTTGTTGTTTTCGGTAGAAATATCCCTGTCAGAGACTAGTTTTGACCCTTATCACATTATAAATGACTTGAGGTGAAAACTAGATAGTTGTAGACATGTGAGTTAGAGTTGTAACACAACAAACGGATCATCAAATGGATGCCCGAGTAAAGAGTTATACCGAAGTTACGAACAAGGGGCAATTTGGTCAATTCCCTTTAAGTGGTAAATTTTCTTTTATTAAACCAAATGGTTTAATTTGATTGGTTGGCTTGGGAGCCATCATTGGCCGACCTTATACCATTGAAATAGACTTATCCTTCAGCCAAAATCAGCCATGAAAGGGTTTTAAGCTTAAGGAAAGATAAGGTAGAAGTTTAGGAAGAAAAGTGAGGAGAAAAAGTGTAGAAAAATCCGTAGAAATTAGGTAAACGTCCCGAAGGTAATCCTAATTTCCAATCTTGTTATTTTTCATATATTTATGATTTATATGATATAAACCCTTGATTTGTTTATTGACCTTTCATGCTTGGGTGCATATGTATGAATATATGCAAGTTTAAGTTAAGTTGAATGCATAAACCCTTAAAAATTGCTTTCTATTGAAACCCCTTGTATTAAAACTTGTATATCTCTTTGTGTGCTTACTGTAATTGAGAAATTCAAATTTTATATGAAATTAGGCTCATATATTCCTATCATATCTTAAAATTAGAATTTATCTCCTTGTGGTTAGGCCGTAATGATGATTTCAAGTTGGTACATGGTTTTTGTTTGTATACTTGATTTCGGTATGCCCTAAGTTTAGTCGAGCTTTTGAGATAGCAAATGAAGTCAAAAAATTATGAAACTTTAATTATGTACTATTAAGTATGTGTAATGAAAACGAGTTAAAAATCATTGAAAGTTATATCGTAGAAAAATTATGAAAATTTTGGGAATTCGAAGGAACAATAGAGGATCTTGTAGGGAAGATTTCTTGTGTTGTAGAGAAATGGTCATAACTTGCCCTAGGAAGCTTGAAAAATTACACCGTCACTTGTATTGGATATTATATTCATATATGTTTTCATATTGATGAGGTTGGACCCCTGTATTTGTACAATTTAGTAATATAGGATGGTTAAGTATGTAAGACAATAATTTCAGGCCATACTGGGTACCCCTTGAATGAATGTTTGTATTTCGTCCTTACAAAGGGTACTTTGAGTATATGTTTCATGTGTAGATACATTGAGGAGTATAATTTCATGTATACTTGACTTTGGTTATAAATTCCTCATAAGATATTTCCTACGGTTGAATGTCCGTAACTTTATCAACATGTATATCATTATTTTGCCTTTACCTATGTTTTATGGAATGTGACTTAATTGGAATTATATTGTTGATGTATAGTCATGGAAAGTTACATAATTATGTTTGGATAATATTTATGATTGAGGTTCCGTACTGATTTAGTTGGATTCACAGGTGTAAGGTTTAATCAACCCAGTTCAGCTCCACCAAAAGAAAACGTGAATACATAGTTGTCAACCAAGGTGAGTGTACTCACTGGAAAGAGATATTTGTATCGTGTTATTGATATGATCATAATATATTGAATATGAAATTATTCATTTCGATTTACTGAAATGAGGGGTTACTCCTCGACCAGGAATGGGGGAGAATTGTCTACTTAGACATGATATGTGAATCATGATTCGAAAAAGTTGGTCATTCATTATGAATGAGCTGGATAAGTTAATTCATAATTATATGGACATGATATATTGCATGTAAATTTATGCAGTAGTATAGTAGTGATGCATTCACTGGGCTATTTTGCTCATGGTTCCTGTGTTCACATTTTTCAGGTAACGCGATGTCACTGCCAAATCTAGGAAGTCGGATTGGGTTAGCCAGGAATGGGAGAAACAAAGATTTTGTTTAAATGTAAATGATGTAATTAAGTTAAATTATCCTTCAAGCAAGTTTGTATAAGTATGACTACTTTGATGTTGTAAAAAGGCTTTCAGTTATATGGATTTACAATGATGACTCTGAAATTAAAACTCTTGTTTATGGTTTTGTTAAATTAATCATGGTTTGACTCACTTTGACTTTCAAACTTAATTATAAGTAACTGGGTTGGGGTGTGTCATTACCCCTCCCTTGATTCAGTAGTTAAGCTATCTCTAACCTACTGGTATTTTTTTGAAATTGACTCTCACCCTTTCCGTAACTAAATTCTCACATTCCCGACACACGACTCAATCGGTTACCTTCCCGTTGGTCGATTTCTCTAAATTTCACACTCAATCATTTATGAATAAATCTCACGGTACACCTACTGGTATATATTAAGTCCCTTCATAGGTAAAATATCATCACTAAGGTTCCCATTAAGTGACGGTAATTGAAAAGAAATTTATCCACAAAATTCTCTAAAGTACAGCCATGGTCGATCGATCGATGGGATGTAAGGCCCAAAAACATGATTAGTAATGTTAACTACATGATTAAGTATAGTTATTTGTTATTAGTTATAAATTTTGTATGTGTGTTAAACATGTTAATTATCATGTTTAGGGGATGCATGCTCATGTGATATATATGTGGTTTATATTATATGCTAATCAAGCTTATGATCGGGGATACCATGTTTAGAGCATATGATTAGTTATGTGGTTAAATGCATCATAAATTATGTTTTTAATGCATGATTATGTTTATAAAAGTAAATAATGGTGTTGATACGAAATTGGCAATGTTTGGTCGCCAAATGTGAAAGTTTTGAGATTTTCGGTAAATTGCTACTTTCCTGTTCGAAGCCCAAATTAGGGGTATTAGTTTATGATTTTGGGAAAACATAAATTATGAAAACTGTAGATATATGAATTAATATTATAACTAAACAAACAGTGGGTTAAACGGAGGCTCGTATCAGAAGTTAGACCGAAAAAACAAAACAAGGGCAAATATGTCCATCCCTTAAGTGACAATTGTCTTATTAGCACACCATGTGCTATTTTTTGATTGGTTAAAGGGTGGGTGATGGTTTGGCCGACTTAAACTTATTAAAAAAACTTAATTTTTCATCCAATTCATCCATGAACAAGAGTTTTGCCTAAAGAGAGAGAAAGAGAAGAAAGTTAAGGAAGAAATCTTCGAAAAATTTCTATAAATCGAGGAATCTTGTAAGGTAATTTCTTCTTTATTAAAGTTGGTCACATGGATGGGTTCTACACTTGGCATATTTTTATTTTTGATTTGGATAAATATTTTAATGATACCCATATTGCCTAAGTTTATTAAAATAAGTATGGGTTAAGAACATAAGTTAGAATTGAAGCTAGGATCGTAAATGCATAGTTTAAAGTCTTAAATTTACACCATTTTTCGTAAATCATTTTGATTTAGAAAATTCATGCTTATGATGTATATTTCTGATAAAACATGTTTATTATATGTTTCCATGAATTATACCCAAGGTCAAGGTTATGTATGCTTAAAAATGTTAAGTTATGCCTTAATGTTCTATTTTGACCTAGTTATGCTAAAAAAGGCATAAATAATGGAATACTTATTGGAATTGAGTGATTCAAGTTTTAGAGTAAAATATACTCATACATATATAACATATCCGAAAATTGTATAAAAATACCAAGGAATGACCCTTTGGTGATAGTTTGAAGTTTTGGTTTAAAATCCTCCCTAAAGGAGCAAGAATGCATACCAGGTGTTTGACGTTTTGCTCGACATAGAAAATGAGCCCCATAAATTATGAAATACCAAATTTGTATTATTTAATTTGTTTACTGATATTGGGTGGAATATCATGGAAAATTACGTTGTATAAAAATTATGAGAATTCTAGGAAGTTGAAGTTGTGTTGTTGTTTTTCTTGAGAAACGATTTGGAAAAGGTTGTAATAAAATGGCATAACTTTGTCTAGCAAATTCGTAATTTAATTATGTAAATTGTGTTAGAACCCTAATTAATTGGGGGTTATAGAAATGTGAAGTGTCATATTTACTTCCTCCTTAGTTATTTCTGATTGACCAAATGATGTGATGTATTACCAGGTTTGATGTTAATCGGTGTATTCAAATACTAACGACATTGACTTGTTAGGTGGGGAAGCAACTAATACTAACATACCAAGGAAGTAGTTGGCATTAATCTTAGCACTAAATCCAAGGTGAGTGACCTTCCTTATGAAATATAAATGCTTATAATTTCATATGGAAATGTATAGTTAAAGACATGTGTTAAAATGTTTATGGGAGTGATGTTGTATTTATGAAACATATGCATATGATTAAAAATGTTAAGCGATGTTATATAATGATATGGACTCGTGAGTCCTTTATCTAATGTTAAGGACTTTGGTGGGTACTACGGGATGTGGTGGTCCTGTTAATCCAACTGAAAGGTTTGTGTACTCGGGTCTAATAAAGGGATGTGGTGGTCCCTAATAACTGTGGAGGGTTAATTGGACTGTGACAGGTCCAGGCTTGCAAGAGTTTCACAATTCCTGTTGGGTTATGGAATTAGAAAAAAATAAAAATGGTTATTCAAATTGGTTATATGTGTGGTATGTGGTCATTCACTAAGCCTGTATAGCTTACACTCCTATAATGTTCTGTTTCATGTATGCTTATAATTTGGAGTTCACTACCCAGTTAGGACCTTAAAACGGGGGAGTGACGGATATTTAGTATGGTTTGAATATCAAGACTTCTTTTGTGTAATTATTAAACAAAGGATCTTGGTTATGCGAAGTTATGTAGTACTTATAAGTTATAAGTAAAGGCAGTTATGTTTTCATCTACACATACCTTTGAAAAAAAATCTTATGTTATTCTTCCTTAGAGATTTAAATTAAAGTATTGTTTAAGCCAATTTATCTCTAATTAAAAGGATGAGTTTAACAAAATTAATTCGGGGCACGACAACTTGGTATCAGAGCATGGTTATTAGGTTTTGGACAGGGTGTGAGGGTCTAGATTAGTAGTGGACACTAGAAAGTGAGTTTGATATGCGTCTGGATTTTGACTAACAATGTTAATATTAAACTTTTGTTATTATATTTTGTTTAAGTTAATTATATTCCAGTTAGTGATGGATCCACACGAGCCGCATGATAGAGCAGAAGGTGAGGCATCCTATGTACCTAATAGTCAGCAAGGATATAGACCTATTGAAGTGGATGAACCAGGGGTGCAACAACAACCTGTTGATGATGTGGGAAGAATATTACGTGTTGTGGCACAATTGGTGGAACAAGCAAGAGGTGGATAACACGGTGGGGATAGGGATAAATTGCATGAGAGGTTCATGAAGTTAAATCAGCCAGCATTTACTGGGACTACTGATCCGTTAGTGGCAGAGGGGTGGATTAGAAAGATGGAAACAGTATTCAAGGTGATGGAAGTGCGAGATGAACAAAAGGTTTTGTTATAAACCTTTAGGTTAGGGGATGATGAAAATTTATGGTGGGACGCAACAGAAAGATTACTTACTACAATGGGGGGAGTGGTGCCAATAAATCCTCCAAAAATTACATGGGAGAGGTTTGTAAAGGTGTTCTTTGAAAAATATTTTCCAAGGCTTTATAGGAAAGAGAAAGAGGAAGAATTTATCACGTTGAAACAGGGGAATCGAACAGTGGCAGAGTATGAAGCTTTATTTATATCCTTATCTAGATTTGCACCTAACTTGGTGAGGGTGGAGGAAAGTAAATGTGATCGGTTTCAAACTGGGTTGAGTGTAGATATAAAAAGCATGCTTACTAATATGAAGATCACGGATTATGTGGACTTGGTGGATAGGCCCATGGTGTCAGAAAAGTCAATAAAAGAAATTCAAGTTGAATACTCGAAGAAACCTAGACATGATGGTATAAGATCATATGAATGGGAGACGGGAACCTCAACTCAGAGTGTAGCACGAGGAGTACCTAAGGGCCAAGAATTTAAAAATAATAGAAATGCACGTGGGAGATTTCAAGCTCGAGGTGGAAGGACTGGGATGAATCGGTCAGAAAATGCATCTGTGTTGGTGTCGAGGGCTATATTTTATTATAAATGTGGTGGTCAAGGGAACATGTCTCGAGATTGTACAATAGCTGAGACGACACCTTTATGTTTCCATTGTCATCAATCGGGGCACTTACGAAAGAATTATCCAGCGATGGGAGATACAACTTCAGTTGGGAGTGTGACAGTAGGAGATAGGATTTCTACACCGAAAGTACACAGGGGAGGTAGAGGAGGCGTGTCTCAAAACCAAGGCCAAGGCAGAGTGTTTGCACTGACGCAACAATATGCACAAGCTATGCCTAACATAGTGACAGGTATACTTCCTATTGGCGATAAAGATGCTTATGTATTGATAGATCCTTGGTCTACACATTCTTTTGTGTCTTTGCTTTATCTGTTGCATCTTAATAAACCATTATCATCATTATATTCTGGTTTATCTATTGTTACTCCAGTGGGGGGGGGGGGGGGGGGTTGGTTTTTATTGAGAGGGTATATAGGGAGTGTGTGGTGCGAGTGGGTGAAAAAGAATTACTAGTTGACTTATTACCTCTCGATATGTGCAACTTTGATGTAATACTGGGTATGGATTGGTTTGCCTCATATCATGTATGTTTGGATTGCTTTAAAAAGGAGGTAGTGTTTCGATTACCAGGTGAACCTGAATTTAACTTTATTGGAGAACGAAATGTCACTCCAACATGTTTGATCTCTACTACAAAATGTTATGAACTGCTAAGGAAAGGATGATGTGACTGAAAATGTGTCTCAGAAATGCGTTCATTCTAGGCTCAAGTGTAAGCCTATCGCTCAAGTAATAATCCGATAAGTCGGGTATCGATCCTCAGGGAAAAAAGACAATGAAGTTGTGACGACGGGAAAAGACGGAGGAATCCTAACTTTGAATCTAAAAATAAAGGAAAAATGATTTGATTTTGGGAATGATTATAAGTAAATGCAAATATGAAATTATAAAAAGATGCAATTACACTAAACTACCTAAAATATGATTGAAAAATGATTGGAAACTTTTAACTAAGTGATGAGAAAAATAGGATGGGAATACAATCCTCCAACCCTAGTGTATTGAAGTTATAATACTAATCATGAATTTAACTGATTAATTTTGACCCGGAATTTAGTACTCCCAAGCATTATGTATACGAGGTTCAAGCCTGCATCATACCTAATCTGAGGACGAGTAAATTGGTATCACGATAGTAACACTCGAATTGCATTCTAAATCATCACGGTTACCCAGAGGCAAACGAGATATAAAGACCTACAATTGTTGTGTTCCTACGCAATACGGTCGTAATCAATCACTAAATTCAGAGGACTAATTTTATATACATGCAATTAACACATCAGGCTGGGTTCATGTATCCCGGCCTTAGAAAATCTAGCCTAGCATGATGAAGGTAATGAAAACAATGTTTGATATGAAGAAATTCATGATTAATCTAAAGCAAACTTGTAAATTGATGTAGAATAGAATTGACAAGAGAGAATTACTCACTAATTTTTACCAAGGCAGCAACAACAGCAATGAATAAAACTGGTAATCAAAATAATTTTGAATAACTCTTCAATCTTGGAATTAAAATGGAAATTGTATCTAAACTAGGGTTTGCTAAAAAAGAAAAGAAAAATCGATTATTCTCCCTAAAATCTTCGTTCTAAGAATGATAATAAAATGGGTTTATATACCCTACAAGACTACAAGAGTTTTAGCAGCACTAGGACTCTCTATTGGTGGAAAATTAGAAAATTAAAACTGCGACAGCCGGACCGGTCCCCCTCCTCCCCCGGACCGCTCCCAGGTGTAATACCCCGTATTTTTATGCTATATTAATTTGGGAATTTATTAATATTAATGTGAATTAATTATTTAATAAAAATCCGAAAATTAATTATGTTATAATTATTAACCTGATGAGAGTTAGTAATTATGGGAAAATTTGTTGAATATTACTAATGAGAAAAGTAATATATAATAGTGGCCATATTAAATGTCACGAGTGAATAAAATGACAATTTTAAAAATTTTAGTCGGGACACGCCTGTGTCGCGTCGGGACTAAATATTGATAAATAAGAGTAAATATTTTATAAGTTGTTCATATGGTCGTTTTGAGTGCGCCAACGCGTCCGGAAGGGTCGAGATAGTCAAAAAATTATACCCGGAAGTTTGATTTGGGTCTCGGGGCGTTTTTAGGCCTAATTAATACCCTGGGAGGGCATTTTAGTCATTTTGTATTTTTGGGTAATTAAACCCACGAAAATTAAAGGGGTTATATCAGATGTTTAGGTTATCTCCTAGGGTTAGATAACTCAAAACACTAGAACGGCCATTGGAGAGGAGAGGAGAGAGCTCTCAAGCCATTCCAAGGCTCAAAACTCACCCGTTTGCACCGCCGCCACCGCCAACGCGTAGATCGCGAGACGGAGAACGCAACCACACCAAATTCAACACCAAACCAGATTTCTGAAAAATCCCAGGCAAGTGTTTATCTTGCTTATTTCGTTGATGCATCATCCATATTAGTTTAGGAGTTATTAGGATGTGATTTATGGAAGAAAAACCCAATTTGAGATGGGAAATTTTCATGTAGTGATGATTTATATGATATTCTCGAAACCCTTTGTCATGTAAAGGATTAAGAGTTTGATTAAGAAAAGATTTCTAATCAGATACAAACACTAAAAAAAATGTATTCCAGACGATCGGACCGTTGGAATTGGATGAAATTTTACAGAGAATTAGCTGAAGACGAGAGGAAGCTACAGAAAAAAATTCAGCTCGATCGGACCGTTCAATATTTTTTAATATTTTTTTTTGCTAGACAGTTTTATGTTTTGAGGACTCTTAGAGATAATAAAAATTCAATTTAAAACTCCCTTTTAAATTCCAATTTCGAAACCGTTTGAAATTCTCGTCTTTGAAGATAAAATTCAAAATCCTTTAATGTAAGGCGAAATCTATATTTTTGGGATATTTTGCATAAGGGATAATGTAAGTATATATTAAAGGGGAGAGACACGTAAGAGAGAGTTACGTTGGAACATAAATGGATATCTTCTGAATTGTACATTTGGAAGAATAGAGTCCATGAGGGTTACGTAGTAAGTTGGAAAAACCCTTCGAATTAAAGTTAGAAACGAACCATTATACTTGATAAATAATAATGGGAAAATAAGGATAAATGTTGTGAATGTGGGTGATTGGATAAACCTAAATTGATATAATAAAAGTGGTATATTTATATGATTGTGTATGCATATATTATATACTTGTGAAAATCATGCCCGTGCTACTTACTATCCCTGAGGTTTCCGCGCTGGGACGATCTTATCTCGTGTGCCTTATGGGGGATATTGACTCGTACCCTAGAAGATAGAAATCCTAAGTACAGGCTATCGAATTGGTAGTCACGGTCCTAAGATACGTGAAGGTATGTTCTGACCTCTTGGACTTGGAAACTATGCTTCGCCTCAATATTGTTTGTGTATGTATTTATATAGTTCGAGAGTGATTCCGAACTTGTATTCCCTTTAGTACGATTGATACGGGGATTGGATAGCAGAGTATGCCCGCACCATAAAATTTTATGTGGGGTGCTGTTAGAATATATATATTATACGAGTATTTAATATATATATGAACTTCTGAAATATGGGAAACTGCCTACTGTGTTATGGTAAGTAAGACATGTATAATGACTCAAATTGGAAATACTTGTTTTGAAAAGTATAATATGATATTGAAAAACTTTATGAATCAATAAAGTTAAAATGAACGTTTTGTACTAAATGAAATTATCCTTTTTAAACCATGATGTTGTTAAATCTTAAATTTTGAGAGTCACCTAAGATAAGTTAAATCCTTGGGGAAGGACAGTGTGATATATGATGAGATAAACCATTGGGAAGGTTAGTGTGATAGGAGTGCACATTAGAAGAGAGGCGAGAATTTCTCAAGAGAGTGTCGCACTAATATGTTGTTGCATTGGCCTGTATCAATTTAAATACTTGCTAAACGAATTTTTAAATCATATACACTATCGGGCTCTGACCCGTTTCTATTCCTCTTTCTCTCTTGTATATATATGTATCTATTACAGGTGCCCAGCCACATGGGCATCTTGTTTAGGATCCCTAGGAAGGAACGTGCTGCAGCTTAGGTGGGAGTTGCAGGCCACTTGCTTAGACGATTTCATTTACTTGATTCCACTTCTATCATTCTTCTTATTGGGCATGTATCCCTGTTTTCACTATTTATCTGTTTTATTGGGACATTTGTATTTCAGTTATTTCTAGTACTATTACTTTGGGATTTATTCAGCATGTATGTTTTACTTTAAGTTTTAAATGTTGGGGTTTAGTTGTTGAATGTTTAAATTAATTGGATTATATGTTCCAGGATTATTGTGGTGTGATTCTTTAAATATTGAATTGTTGTAGATAATTAAATCTTTATTTTCAAAATAAAATTTGGAAAGTAATGTTAAAAAATGGTTTTGACACTTAGCTTAATTAAATAGGGTGTTAAATTTGGAAAAGTTATTTTTACGACAGTGATGCTAAGAATGAACCAACTGTTCACCTTGATTTTAATTTAATAAAGGAGTGATCGCCCGATATTTAATTAGGCGGGGTGTCACACCAGGGCGGACCGGTTCTTTTATTTTAAGGCGGACCGGTTCTTTTTATTTTTGCCTTCTTTGGTTTGCTTGTGATCCGGGGTCTTCTAGAGTTTGGCAAAGCGGACCGGTCCGGGGTAGGGTGGACCGGTCCTAGGGTGGACCGATTCTTTTATTTTTGGCGGACCGGTCCTAGGGTGGACCGGTTCTTTTAATATCCGGGCGGACCGGTCCCAGGGTTTGACAGCTTTTTTCTTGGATTTTTTTCTCAACTTCAAATTGGCATAACTTATTCACCGTAGCTCGGATTGAGGTGCCGTTTTTTCCAGTGTTCTTGTAATTGAAAGATCTTAAACTTTCCAGTTGGCCCCACCTCCAGACTAAGGCTGAAAAATTACGAAAATTCCCTTCAATTCCCCGATTCTTGGTTTCTTTCACTATTTTGAGTTCTCTTTTTCATCTTTCTTGCATGAAATACCTATAAAACACATAAGAGATACAAAAAATACGAAATACTTGCCAAAAAAGGTTAGTAGCATAAATATGAGACAAATTCAAGTTATTTATACCGCACGCGATCATAAAAATACCGAAATTAAGGGGATAAATATGAAGAATTTATGTCGAATCAAAGGATGTGAGGGTTATCTTGCTCATGTGGTGGACACACGACAAGAGGCAGGAAAACTATCAGATATACCAGTAGTTAATGAGTTTGCAGATGTCTTCCCAGGGTTAGCACCAGATCGTGAGGTGGAATTTTTGATTGAGTTGGTACCAGGAACTGCACCAATATCTATTGCACCATATCGTATGGCACCTGCAGAATTAAAAGAGCTAAAGATACAGTTGCAAGATTTGTTAGATCGTGGTTTTATAAGGTCTAGTGTATCACTGTGGGGAGCCCCAGTATTGTTTGTGAATAAGAAAGATGGAACCATGAGGCTGTGCATTGATTATCGTCAATTGAATAAGGTGACTATCCGTAACAAATACCCACTACCCCGCATTGATGACTTGTTTGATCAGTTGCAAGGAGCCAAATTGTTTTCCAAGATCGATCTCAGACATGGATAGCATCAATTTAAATTAAGAGATTATGACATTTCTAAAAGTGCCTTTCGTTCCAGGTACGGTCATTATGAATTTCTTGTCATGCCATTTGGGTTAACAAATGCACCGGCTGTATTCATGGATTTGATGAACCGTATATTTCACCCATACGTGGATTCTTTTTTTATTGTCTTCATTGATGATATTTTGATATATTCTCGTAGTAGGGATGAGCATGAACACCACCTGCGTATTATTTTACAGACCTTGCGAGAGAAGCAGTCGTGTGCTAAATTTTCTAAATGTGAATTTTGGCTAGACAGGGTAGTATTTTTTGGGCATGTTCTTTCTGCTGATGGTATTTGTGTTGATAACAAGAAGGTAGAAGCAGTAATGAATTGGGAAAGACCAACTAGTGTGACAGAGGTACGTAGCTTTTTGGGATTGGTGGGGCTTTTACAGGAGGTTTATACCGGGGTTTTCTTCTATTGCATTGCCATTGACTAAGCTTACCAGAAAGGAGAACAAGTTTGTGTGGAGTGGTGATTGAGATAAAATCTTTGAAAATTTAAAGGGTAAGTTGACATCAGCTCCAGTTTTGACTATTCCAACAGGTACATAAGGTTTAGTTATTTATAGTGATGCTTCGTATCAAGGACTTGGATGTGTCATAATGCAGCATGGAAAGGTAATTTCTTTTGCTTCTCGACAGTTAAAGATACATGAATGTAACTACCCTATTCATGATCTTGGGTTAGCTACAGTAGTTTTTGCATTAAAGATTTAGAGACATTACTTATATGGTGTTAGTTGTGAAATTTTTACTGATCATCAAAGCTTAAAATACTTGTTTACTCAAAAAGACTTGAACTTGCGGCAAAGAAGGTGGATGGAACTTATAAAAGATTACAATTGCACGATACATCACCATCCAGGTAAAGCTAATGTTATTGCTGATGCTTTGAGTAGAAAATCTCTAGGCATAGTATCTTGTATTTATTATATTCGAGTTGACCTGTTGAGAGAGTTAGCTTTAATGGGGGTGGAATTAAATTTGAATGAGACTTACGGAATAGTAGCATATTTAAATATTAGACCCACGTTGATAGACTGGATAAAACAAGCACAGGAAGGAGATACAGAATTGGAGAAAGTTAGAGATAGTATGAAAAAAGGTAAAGCAAATGAATTTTCTATTCGGGATGATGACATTGTTATGTACGGAAACCGTTTGTGTGTACCCAATATGCCTGATTTAAGAAGAACCATTTTAGAGGAAGCGCATTGTTCTTTATATGCTATGCATCTAGGGAGCACAAAACTGTATAGATATTTGAAACAATGTTATTGGTGGCCGGGAATGAAACACGACATTGCAGATTTTGTTGCTAGATGTCTAGTTTGCCAACAGGTGAAGGTAGAGCATCAGAAGCCAAGTGGTTTACTACAGCCCTTACCTATTCCTGAGTGGAAATGGGAGCATGTTACTACAGATTTTATTATAGGTTTACCAAAATCATCCCGAGGGTTTGATTCTATTTGGGTTGTCGTGGATAGGTTGACCAAGTCTGCACATTTTCTTCCTATTAAAACTACATACTCCTGGATAGATATGCCAAATTATATGTGGATAAGATTATTAGATTGCATGGTGGACCTATTTCTATTATTTCTGATCGAGATCCTAAGTTCACTTCTCACTTTTGGCCTAGTTTACAACAAGCTTTGGGGACCAAATTGAAATTTAGTACAGCTTTTCAACCTCAGACTGATGGACAGTCAGAAAGAATGATCCAGACACTCAAAGACATGTTACGAATTTGTGTATTGGAGTTCAAGGTAAGTTGGGATGAACACTTGCCACTAATAGAGTTTGCTTGTAATAATAACTATCATTCGAGTATTGAGATGGCTCCTTATGAAGCCTTGTATGGGAGAAAATGCAGAACTCCAGTGTGTTGGACTGGAGTAGGAGAATGAAAACTAATTCGGCCAGAAATCGTACAGCAGACTACTGAAAAGATAAATCTTATCCATAATCACTTGAAGGTGGTACAAAGTATACAGAAATGTTATGCAGACAATCGAAGGAAAGAATTGAAATTTGAGGAAGGTGATCAAGTATTCCTATATGTTTCTCCTTGGAGAGGGGTTACGAGATTCGGGAAGAAGGTAAAGTTAAGTCCCAGGTACATTGGCCCTTATGAGATAGTGAAACGGGTTGGAGCTGTAGCTTATAAATTGGCGTTACCACCAGAATTGTCCCGGATACACGATGTTTTTCATATATCCGTGTTACGTAAGTATGTGCCCGATCCTTCACATGTGTTTATCTCATAACCGATAGAGCTTCAAGATGACTTAACCTACGTCGAGGAACCAATTGCTATTGTAGATCGAAAGGAGCAAGTGTTACGTAGTAAAACCATTTCACTAGTTAAGGTGATGTGGAAAAGTCAGAATGTGGAGTATGCCACCTGGGAAGGGGAGGATAACATGAAGAAGCAATATCCTCAATTGCTTGGTAAGTTTCCTATGCGTTAAATTTCGGGGACGAAATTTTTACAAGAGGGGTAAAATTGTAAGGCCCTAAAACATGATTAGTAATGTTAATTACATGATTAAGTATAAGTTATTTGTTATTAGTTATGTGTGCTAAACATGTTAATTATCATGTTTAGGGGGTGCATGCTCATGTGATATATATGTGGTTTATATTAGATGCTAATCAAGCTTATGATCGGGGATACCATGTTTAGAGCATATGACTAGTTATGTGGTTAAATGCATCATAAATTATTTTTTTAATGTATGATTATGTTTATAAAACTAAATAAGGGTGTTGATATGAAATTGGCAATGTTTGGTCGCCAAATGTGAAAGTTTTGAGATTTTCGGTAAATTGCTACTTTCATGTTCGAAGCCCAAATTAGGCATATTAGTTTATGATTTTGGGAAAACATAAATTATTAAAGTTGTAGATATATGAATTAATATTATAACATAATAAACAGTGGGTTAAATGGAGGCTCGTACAAGAAGTTATACCGAAAGTACGAAACAATGGCAAATTTGTCCATCTCTTCAGTGACAATTGTCTTATTAGCACACCATGTGCTATTTTATGATTGGTTAAAGGGTGGGTGATGGTTTGGCTGACATAAACTTATTAAACCAACTTACTTGTTCAGCCAATTTAGCCATGAACAAGAGTTTTTCCTAAAGAGAGAGAAAGAGAAGAAAGTTAAGGAAGAAAGCTTCGAAACATTTCTATAAATAGAGGAATCCTCGTAAGGTAATTTCTTCTTTATTAAAGTTGGTCACATGGATGAGTTCTACACTTGGCATATTTTTATTTTTGATTTGGATAAATATTTTAATGATACCCATATTGCCTAAGTTTATTAAAATAAGTATGGGTTAAGAACATAAGTTAGAACTGAAGCTAGGATCGTAAATGCATAGTTTAAAGTCTTAAATTTACATCATTTTTCGTAAAGCATTTGATTTAGAAAATTCATGATTATGATGAATATTTATGATAAAACATGTTTATTATATGTTTCCATGAATTATACCCAAGGTCAAGGTTATGTATGCTTAAAAATATTAAGTTATGCCTTAATGTTCTATTTTGACCTAGTTATGCTAAAAATGGCATAAATCATGGAATACTTATTGGAATTGAGTGATTCAAGTCGTAGAGTAAAATATACTCATACATGTATAACATATCCAAAAATTGTATAAAAATACCAAGTAATGAACCTTTGGTGATAGTTTGAAGTTTTGGTTTAAAATCTGCCCTAAAGGAGCAAGAATGCATACCAGGTGTTTGACGTTTTGCTCAACATAGAAAATGAGCCCTATAAATTATGAAATATTAAATTTGTATTATTCAATGTGTTTACTGATATTGGGTGAAATATCATGGAAAGTTATGTTGTATAAAAATTATGAGAATTCCAGGAAGTTGAAGTTGTGTTGTTATTTTTCTTGAGAAACGATTTGGAAAAGGTTGTAATAAAATGGCATAACTTTGTCTAGCAAATTCGTAATTTAATTATGTAAATTGTGTTAGAACCCTAATTAATTGGGGGTTATAGAAATGTGAAGTGTCATATTTACTTCCTCCTTAGTTATTTCTGATTGACCAAATGATGTGATGTATTACCAGGTTTGATGTTAATCGGTGTATTCAAATACTAACGACATTGACTTGTTAGGTGGGGAAGCAACTAATACTAACATACCAAGGAAGTAGTTGGCATTAATCTTAGCACTAAATCCAAGGTGAGTGGCCTTCCATATGAAATATAAATGCTTATAATTTCATATGGAAATGTGTAGTTAAACACATGTGTTAAAATGTTTATGGGAGTGATGTTGTATTTATGAAACATATGCATATGATTAAAAATGTTAAGCGATGTTATATAATGATATGGACTAGTGAGTCCTTTATCTAATGTTAAGGACTGTGGTGGGTCCTACGAGATGTGGTGGTCCTGTAAATCCAACTTAAAGGTTTGTGTACTCGGGCCTAATAAAGGGATGTGGTGGTCCCTAATAACTGTGGTGGGTTAATTGGACTGTGGCGGGTCCAGGCTTGCGAGAGTTTCACAATTCCTGTTGGGTTATAGCATTAGAACAAAATAAAATTGGTTATTCAAATTGGTTATATGTGTGGTATGTGGTCATTCACTAAGCCTTTATAGCTTACACTCCTATAATGTGTTGTTTCAGGTATGCTTATAATTTGGAGTTCACTACCAAGTTAGGACCTTAAAACGGGGGAGTGACGGATATTTAGTATGGTTTGAATATCAAGATTTCTTTTCTGTAATTATTAAACTAAGGATCTTGGTTATGTAAAGTTATGTAGTACTTATAAGTTATAAGTAAAGGCAGTTATGTTTTCATCTACACTTACCTTTGGAAAAAAAATTCTTATGTTATTTTTCCTTAGAGATTTAAATTAAAGTATTGTTTAAGCCAATTCATCTCTAATTAAAAGGATGAGTTTAACAAAATTAAGTCGGGGCGCGACATGGGATATGATCGATCGATCGACATTCAAGGGTCGATCGATCGATCAAGCAGTGACAGACCCAGATCGTCTTCTTCATGCGGGTTACACCATTTTTGTTTATCCATCTCCCATGATAATTCACCATATTTGCAAATAACAATTTTTAATCATTCCTAAATATTCTGGGATGATTACTAACGATCTAAAACAACAAAATCATTACAAATTTCGTCTAGATTAACTAAAAAACTTCTTATTATTCAAGAACCCTAAAAATACAATCCTTCCATCTTTTCATCATAAGTCGAGATTTTTAGTTCGATTTAATCATCAAGTCTTCTATGATATCAGATTATTTGGAGATCAAAAACGTTTTACATGAAATCCCTATCAATCATGGACCATATTCAAGTGTTTTCTCCCAAACATATCATAAAAATCATGTTCTTCCTAAAACTTACATATGGGTATTATAACTCAATTTATTTTGCAAATAACCACTTGATTTATGTTTTGTAGGGTCTGATTTCGTGGCTGTTGTTGATGATTGATGATTATTATCCTTCAATCCTTCTTCCCAACAAGTTGGTAGTGAAATCTCCTTTGAATTCTCCCTACTTCCTTCTTTTGCCTTAGAAAATTATTTCTCTCTTCTCTCTAATGCTATGGTGTATTTTTCTCCTCTCTAACCCTAGCCTCCAGCTCTTATAATCTGACTTAGGGTTCGAAAATTCGTAGATCTTCTCACCCTTAAATGTAAAGATACCCAAATGCCCTCGTATGGTCCCGGTTTAGACTAAAAATGACCCGACACTCAACTAGTACCCCCGGGTACACTATTTTGACTAATTCGACCCTTTCGGAATCATCTGTGCACTACACCAAAACTGGCGATTGGTCACGGCCAAAATCCCTGACCAAAACTGTGGGTCGCGGACTTTGGCCGTGACCATTTTCGTGGGTCGCGGCCCAAGTCCGTGACCAAAAAATGGTCACGGCCAAGAGAGGTCACGGCAAATGGTCGCGGACTTTGGCCGTGACCCATGCCGTGACGGGTCGCGGCTCTAATCCGTGACCCATAACCGTGACAAATTGGTCGCGGTCAAAGTCCGCGACCCATGTGCGTGACAAAGAAAAATTAAAAAAATTGGTCGCGGCCCTTGTCCATGACCCACAACCGTGACAAATTGGTCACGGCCAAAGTCCGCGACCCATGTGCGTGACAAAAAAAAATTAAAAAAATTGGTCGCGGCCCTTGTCCATGACCCACGACCGTGACAAATTGGTCGCGGACTTTGGCCGCGACCCATGTGCGTGACAAAAATAAATAAAAAAAATTGGTCGCGGCCCTAGTCCGCGACACATTACCGTGACAAAAAATAAAAAAAAATGGTCGCGGACTTTGGCCGCCACCATTTTTAAGCGCGACAAAAAAAAAAAAAAATGGTCATGGACAAAGTCCATGACCATATTTATTAGTAATTTAAAAAAAATGTATTTTTTTTTTCCCAATCCTAAAATTGGGGTTCCTATGAGTGCATCATCGGTTATTACGAGGTGTTACAAATATTTATTATAGGCAAAACAATAAAAAAAAATCACAAATTGCGAATAGATAATGTTGTTAATAAACAAATATATATACAAACTTAAAAATATTACACGTCTTAATAATTCACAGACCAAAAAAAAATTGGGCAGAGTTTCCTCTATTTTCTTGACATTCCAAAACCTGTAAATGAAAAACCTGCTTATTATAAAGCCCGCACGGCTATAAAATTCAACAATCAAATTATAAAAGCCCGCATGGCCAAAAAACTAAACAATAAAAACCTGCACGGCTATAACACATAAAAAACATTATCCTGAATGTCCACAACATATAAATAATCATCATGTTGTAAACCATTGCCTCCTTCATTTGATCCACGTGCAAAAATCCTACAAATGATAGGATACAAAAAACAAAAGTATCAGTAACCAAGTAGTTTTACAAAAAAATTAATCAAGCTGAAAAATTGTATATATGAGATAAAATTATCAGTAACCAAGTAGAAATATAAAAATTAAGTGTGGAAATAAGCAAATTACTGCCGTACTCTCAAACCGGGAGACCCGCGGCTGCGGGGTCAGTTCCTACGAGTTACGTTGGTCCCGTGGGAGGTGTTGGTGCCACCCACGGGGCCGTTCGGGGACTGTTTCGAGTTCTCACCCTCTAACGCCATGTTTTTAAGCCTAAGTGTGGAAATAAGCAAATTACTGCCGTACTCTCAAACCGGGAGACCCGCGGCTGCGGGGTTAGTTCCTACGAGTTACGTTGGTCCCGTGGGAGGTGTTGGTGCCACGCACGGGGCCGTTCGGGGGCTGTTTCGAGTTCTCACCCTCTAACGCCATGTTTTTAAGCCTAAGTGTGGAAATAAACAAATTACCATCGTACTCTCAAACAGGGACACCCGCGGCTGCGGGATCAGTTCCTACGAGTTACGTTGGTCCCGTGGGTGGTGTTGGTGCCACCCACGGGGTCGTTCGGGGGCTATTTCGAATTCTCACCCTCTAACGCCATGTTTTTAAGCCTAAGTGTGGACATAAGAAAATTACCATCGTACTCTCAAACCGGGAGACCCGCGGCTGCGGGGTCAGTTCCTACGAGTTACGTTGGTCCCGTGGGAGGTGTTGGTGCCACCCACGGGGCCGTTTGGGGGCTGTTTCGAGTTCTCACCCTCTAACGCAATGTTTTTAAGCCTAAGTGTGGAAATAAGAAAATTACTGCCGTACTCTCAAACCGGGAGACCCGGGGCTGTGGGGTCAGTTCCTACGAGTTACGTTGGTCCCGTGGGAGGTGTTGGTGCCACCCACGGGGCCGTTCGGGGGCTGTTTCGAGTTCTCACCCTCTAACGCCATGTTTTTAAGCCTAAGTGTGGAAATAAGCAAATTACCGTCGTACTATGAAACCGGGACACCCGCGGCTGCGGGGATAGTTCCTACAAGTTACGTTGGTCCTGTGGGTGGTGTTGGTGCCACCCACGGGTCGTTCGGGGGCTGTTTCGAGTTCTCACCCTCTAACGCCATGTTTTCAAGCCTAAGTGTGGAAATAAGCAAATTACTGTCATACTCTCAAATCGGGACACCCGCGGCTGCGGGGTCAGTTCCTACGAGTTACGTTGGTCCGGTGGGAGGTGTTGGTGCCACCCACGGGGCCGTTCGGGGGCTGTTTCGAGTTCTCTCCCTCTAACGCCATGTTTTTAATCCTAAGTGTGGAAATAAGCAAATTACCCTCGTACTCTCAAACAGGGACACCCGCGACTGCGGGGTCAGTTCCTAAGAGTTACGTTGGTCCCGTGGGAGGTGTTGATGCCACCCACGGGGTCGTTCGGGGGCTGTTTCGAGTTCTCACCCTCTAACGCCATGTTTTTAAGCCTAAGTGTGGAAATAAGCAAATTACCGTCGTACTCTCAAATCGGGACACCCGCGGCTGCGGGGTCAGTTCCTACGAGTTACGTTGGTCCCGTGGGAGGTGTTGGTGCCACCCACGGGGCCGTTCGGGGGATGTTTTGAGTTCTCACCCTCTAACGCCATGTTTTGAAGCCTAAGTGTGGAAATAAGCAAATTACCGTCGTACTCTCAAACAGGGACACCCGCGGCTGCGGGGTCAGTTCCTACGAGTTACGTTGGTCCCGTGGGAGGTGTTGGTGCCACCCACGGGGCCGTTCGGGGGCTGTTTCGAGTTCTCACCCTCTAACGCCATGTTTTTAAGCCTAAGTGTGGAAATAAGCAAATTACCGTCGTACTCTCAAACCGGGACACCCGCGGCTGCAGGGTCAGTTCCTACGAGTTACGTTGGTCCCGTGGGTGGTGTTGGTGCCACCCACGGGTCGTTCGGGGGCTGTTTCGAGTTCTCACCCTCTAACGCCATGTTTTCAAGCCTAAGTGTGGAAATAAGAAAATTACCGTCGTACTCTCAAACCGGGAGACCCGCGGCTGCGGGGTCAGTTCCTACGAGTTACGTTGGTCCCGTGGGAGGTGTTGGTGCCACCCACGGGGCCGTTCGGGGGCTGTTTCGAGTTCTCTCCCTCTAACGCCATGTTTTTAAGCCTAAGTGTGGAAATAAGCAAATTACCGTCGTACTCTCAAACAGGGACACCCGCGGGTGCGGGGTCAGTTCCTACGAGTTATGTTGGTCCCGTGGGAGGTGTTGGTGCCACCCACGGGGCCGTTCGGGGGCTGTTTCGAGTTCTCACCCTCTAACGCCATGTTTTTAACCCTAAGTGTGGAAATAAGCAAATTACCGTCGTACTCTCAAACCGGGACACCCGCGGCTGCGGGGTCAGTTCCTATGAGTTATGTTGGTCCCGTGGGAGGTGTTGGTGCCACCCACGGGGCCGTTCGGAGGCTGTTTCGAGTTCTCACCCTCTAACGCCATGTTTTAAAGCCTAAGTGTGGAAATAAGCAAATTACCGTCGTACTCTCAAACCGGGACACCCGCGACTGCGGGGTCAGTTCCTACGAGTTACGTTGGTCCCGTGGGAGGTGTTGGTGCCACCCACGGGGCCGTTCGGGGGCTGTTTCGAGTTCTCACCCCGTAACGCCATGTTTTCAAGCCTAAGTGTGGAAATAAGAAAATTAGCGTCGTACTCTCAAACCGGGACACCCGCGGCTGCGGGGTCAGTTCCTACGAGTTACGTTGGTCCCGTGGGAGGTGTTGGTGCCACCCACGGGGCCGTTCGGGGGCTGTTTCGAGTTCTCACCCTCTAACGCCATGTTTTCAAGCCTATGTGTGGAAATTAGTAAATTACCGTCGTACTCTCAAACCGGGACACCCGCGGCTACGGGGTCAGTTCCTACGAGTTACGTTGGTCCCGTGGGAGGTGTTGGTGCCACCCACGGGGCCGTTCGGGGGTTGTTTCGAGTTCTCACCCTCTAACGCCATGTTTTCAAGCCTAAGTGTGGAAATAAGAAAATTACCGTCGTACTCTCAAACCGGGAGACCCGCGGCTGCGGGGTCAGTTCCTACGAGTTACGTTGGTCCCGTGGGAGCTGTTGGTGCCACCCACGGGGCCGTTCGGGGGCTGTTTCGAGTTCTCTCCCTCTAACGCCATGTTTTTAAGCCTAAGTGTGGAAATAAGCAAATTACCGTCGTACTCTCAAACAGGGACACCCGCGGGTGCGGGGTCAGTTCCTACGAGTTATGTTGGTCCCGTGGGAGGTGTTGGTGCCACCCACGGGGCCGTTCGGGGGCTGTTTCGAGTTCTCACCCTCTAACGCCATGTTTTTAACCCTAAGTGTGGAAATAAGCAAATTACCGTCGTACTCTCAAACCGGGACACCCGCGGCTGCGGGGTCAGTTCCTATGAGTTATGTTGGTCCCGTGGGAAGTGTTGGTGCCACCCACGGGGCCGTTCGGAGGCTGTTTCGAGTTCTCACCCTCTAACGCCATGTTTTTAAGCCTAAGTGTGGAAATAAGCAAATTACCGTCGTACTCTCAAACCGGGACACCCGCGACTGCGGGGTCAGTTCCTACGAGTTACGTTGGTCCCGTGGGAGGTGTTGGTGCCACCCACGGGGCCGTTCGGGGGCTGTTTCGAGTTCTCACCCTCTAACGCCATGTTTTCAAGCCTAAGTGTGGAAATAAGAAAATTAGCGTCGTACTCTCAAACCGGGACACCCGCGGCTGCGGGGTCAGTTCCTACGAGTTACGTTGGTCCCGTGGGAGGTGTTGGTGCCACCCACGGGGCCGTTCGGGGGTTGTTTTGAGTTCTCACCCTCTAACGCCATGTTTTCAAGCCTAAGTGTGGAAATAAGCAAATTACCGTCGTACTCTCAAACCGGGACACCCGCGACTGCTGGGTCAGTTCCTACGAGTTACGTTGGTCCCGTGGGAGGTGTTGGTGCCACCCACGGGGCCGTTCGGAGGCTGTTTCGAGTTCTCACCCTCTAACGCCATGTTTTTAAGCCTAAGTGTGGAAATAAGCAAATTACCGTCGTACTCTCAAACCGGGACACCCGCGGCTGCGGGGTCAGTTCCTACGAGTTACGTTGGTCCCGTGGGTGGTGTTGGTGCCACCCACGAGTCGTTCGGGGGCTGTTTCGAGTTCTCACCATCTAACGCCATGTTTTCAAGCCTAAGTGTGGAAATAAGAAAATTACCGTCGTACTCTCAAACCGGGAGACCCGCGGCTGCGGGGTCAGTTCCTACGAGTTACGTTGGTCCCGTGGGAGCTGTTGGTGCCACCCACGGGGCCGTTCGGGGGCTGTTTCGAGTTCTCTCCCTCTAACGCCATGTTTTTAAGCCTAAGTGTGGAAATAAGCAAATTACCATCGTACTCTCAAACAGGGACACCCGCGGGTGCGGGGTCAGTTCCTACGAGTTATGTTGGTCCCGTGGGAGGTGTTGGTGCCACCCACGGGGACGTTCGGGGGCTGTTTCGAGTTCTCACCCTCTAACGCCATGTTTTTAACCCTAAGTGTGGAAATAAGCAAATTACCGTCGTACTCTCAAACCGGGACACCCGCGGCTGCGGGGTCAGTTCCTATGAGTTATGTTGGTCCCGTGGGAGGTGTTGGTGCCACCCACGGGGCCGTTCGGAGGCTGTTTCGAGTTCTCACCCTCTAACGCCATGTTTTTAAGCCTAAGTGTGGAAATAAGCAAATTACCGTCGTACTCTCAAACCGGGACACCCGCGACTGCGGGGTCAGTTCCTACGAGTTACGTTGGTCCCGTGGGAGGTGTTGGTGCCACCCACGGGGCCGTTCGGGGGCTGTTTCGAGTTCTCACCCTCTAACGCCATGTTTTCAAGCCTAAGTGTGGAAATAAGAAAATTAGCGTCGTACTCTCAAATCGGGACACCCGCGGCTGCGGGGTCAGTTCCTACGAGTTACGTTGGTCCCGTGGGAGGTGTTGGTGCCACCCACGGGGCCGTTCGGGGGTTGTTTTGAGTTCTCACCCTCTAACGCCATGTTTTCAAGCCTAAGTGTGGAAATAAGCAAATTACCGTCGTACTCTCAAACCGGGACACCCGCGACTGCGGGGTCAGTTCCTACGAGTTACGTTGGTCCCGTGGGAGGTGTTGGTGCCACCCACGGGGCCGTTCGGAGGCTGTTTCGAGTTCTCACCCTCTAACGCCATGTTTTTAAGCCTAAGTGTGGAAATAAGCAAATTACCGTCGTACTCTCAAATTGGGACACCCGCGACTGCGGGGTCAGTTCCTACGAGTTACGTTGGTCCCGTGGGAGGTGTTGGTGCCACCCACGGGGCCGTTCGGGGGCTGTTTCGAGTTCTCTCCCTCTAACGCCATGTTTTTAAGCCTAAGTGTGGAAATAAGCAAATTACCGTCGTACTCTCAAACCGGGACACCCGTGGCTGCGGGGTCAGTTCCTACGAGTTACGTTGGTCCCGTGGGAGGTGTTGGTGCCACCCATAGGGCCGTTCGGGGGCTGTTTCGAGTTCTCACCCTCTAACGCCATGTTTTTAAGCCTAAGTGTGGAAATAAGCAAATTACCGTCGTACTCTCAAACTGGGACGGCCGCGGCTGTGGGGTCAGTTCCTACGAGTTACGTTGGTCCCGTGGGTGGTGTTGGTGCCACCCACGGGTCGTTCGGGGGGTGTTTCGAGTTCTCACCCTCTAACGCCATGTTTTTAAGCCTAAGTGTGAAAATATGCAAATTACCGTCGTACTCTCAAACCGGGACACCCGCGGCTACGGGGTCAGTTCCTACGAGTTACGTTGGTCCCGTGGGAGGTGTTGGTGCCATCCACGGGGCCGTTCGGGGGATGTTTCGAGTTCTCACCCTCTAACGCCATGTTTTTAAGCCTAAGGGTGGATATAAGCAAATTACCGCCGTACTCTCAAACCGGGACACCCGCGGCTACGAGTTCAGTTCCTACGAGTTACGTTGGTCCCGTGGGAGGTGTTGGTGCCACCCACGGGGCCGTTCGGGGGCTGTTTCGAGTTCTCACCCTCTAACGCCATGTTTTCAAGCCTAAGTGTGGAAATAAGAAAATTAGCGTCGTACTCTCAAACCGGGACACCCGCGGCTGCGGGGTCAGTTCCTACGAGTTACGTTGGTCCCGTGGGAGGTGTTGGTGCCACCCACGGGGCCGTTCGGGGGTTGTTTTGAGTTCTCACCCTCTAACGCCATGTTTTCAAGCCTAAGTGTGGAAATAAGCAAATTACCGTCGTACTCTCAAACCGGGACACCCGCGACTGCGGGGTCAGTTCCTACGAGTTACGTTGGTCCCGTGGGAGGTGTTGGTGCCACCCACGGGGCCGTTCGGAGGCTGTTTCGAGTTCTCACCCTCTAACGCCATGTTTTTAAGCCTAAGTGTGGAAATAAGCAAATTACCGTCGTACTCTCAAATCGGGACACCCGCGACTGCGGGGTCAGTTCCTACGAGTTACGTTGGTCCCGTGGGAGGTGTTGGTGCCACCCACGGGGCCGTTCGGGGGCTGTTTCGAGTTCTCTCCCTCTAACGCCATGTTTTTAAGCCTAAGTGTGGAAATAAGCAAATTACCGTCGTACTCTCAAACAGGGACACCCGCGGCTGCGGGGTCAGTTCCTACGAGTTATGTTGGTCCCGTGGGAGGTGTTGGTGCCACCCACGGGGCCGTTCGGGGGCTGTTTCGAGATCTCACCCTCTAACGCCATGTTTTTAACCCTAAGTGTGGAAATAAGCAAATTACCGTCATACTCTCAAACCGGGACACCCGCGGCTACGGGGTCAGTTCCTATGAGTTATGTTGGTCCCGTGGGAGGTGTTGGTGCCACCCACGGGGCCGTTCGGAGGCTGTTTCGAGTTCTCACCCTCTAACGCCATGTTTTTAAGCCTAAGTGTGGAAATAAGCAAATTGCCATCGAACTCTCAAACCGGGACACCCGCGACTGCGGGGTCAGTTCCTACGAGTTACGTTGGTCCCGTGGGAGGTGTTGGTGCCACCCACGGGGCCGTTCGGGGGCTGTTTCGAGTTCTCACCCTCTAACGCCATGTTTTCAAGCCTAAGTGTGGAAATAAGAAAATTAGCGTCGTACTCTCAAACCGGGACACCCACGGCTGCGAGGTCAGTTCCTACGAGTTACGTTGGTCCCGTGGGAGGTGTTGGTGCCACCCACGGGGCCGTTCAGGGGTTGTTTTGAGTTCTCACCCTCTAACGCCATGTTTTCAAGCCTAAGTGCGGAAATAAGCAAATTACCGTCGTACTGTCAAGCCGGGACACCCGCGGCTGCGGGGTCAGTTCCTACGAGTTACGTTGGTCCCGTGGGAGGTGTTGGTGCCACCCACGGGGCCGTTCGGGGGCTGTTTCGAGTTCTCACCCTCTAACACCATGTTTTTAAGCCTAAGTGTGGAAATAAGCAAATTACCGCCGTACTATCAAACCGGGACACCCGCGGCTGCGGGGTCAGTTCCTACGAGTTACGTTGGTCCCGTGGGAGGTGTTGGTGCCACCCACGGGGCCGTTCGGGGGCTGTTTCGAGTTCTCACCCTCTAACGCCATGTTTTTAAGCCTAAGTGTGGAAATAAGCAAATTACCGTCGTACTCTCAAACCGGGACACCCGCGGCTGCGGGGTCAGTTCGTACGAGTTACGTTGGTCCCGTGGGAGGTGTTGGTGCCACCCACGGGGCCGTTCGGGGGCTATTTCGAGTTCTCACCCTCTAACGCCATGTTTTCAAGCCTAAGTGTGGAAATAAGAAAATTACCGTCGTACTCTCAAACCGGGACACCCGCGGCTGCGGGGTCAGTTCGTACGAGTTACGTTGATCCCGTGGGAGGTGTTGGTGCCACCCACGGGGCCATTCGGGGGCTATTTCGAGTTCTCACCCTCTAACGCCATGTTTTCAAGCCTAAGTGTGTAAATAAGAAAATTACCGTCGTACTCTCAAACCGGGAGACCCGCGGCTGTGGGGTCAGTTCCTACTAGTTACGTTGTTCCCGTGGGAGGTGTTGGTGCCACCCACGGGGCCGTTCGGGGGCTGTTTCGAGTTCTCACCCTCTAACGCCATGTTTTTAAGCCTAAGTGTGGAAATAAGAAAATTACCGTCGTACTCTCAAACCGGGACACCCGCGGCTGCGGGGTCAGTTCCTATGAGTTACTTTGGTCCCGTGGGAGGTGTTGGTGCCACCCACGGGGCCGTTCGGGGGCTGTTTCGAGTTCTCACCCAATAACGCCATGTTTTCAAGCCTAAGTGTAGAAATAAGAAAATTACCGTCGTACTCTCAAACCGGGACACCCGTGGCTGCGGGGTCAGTTCCTACGAGTTACGTTGGTCCCGTGGGAGGTGTTGGTGCCACCCATAGGGCCGTTCGGGGGCTGTTTCGAGTTCTCACCCTCTAACGCCATGTTTTTAAGCCTAAGTGTGGAAATAAGCAAATTACCGTCGTACTCTCAAACTGGGACACCCGCGGCTGCGGGGTCAGTTCCTACGAGTTACGTTGGTCCCGTGGGTGGTGTTGGTGCCACCCACGGGTCGTTCGGGGAATGTTTCGAGTTCTCACCCTCTAACGCCATGTTTTTAAGCCTAAGTGTGGAAATAAGCAAATTACCGTCGTACTCTCAGACCGGGAGACCCGTGGCTGCGGGGTCAGTTCCTACGAGTTACGTTGGTCCCGTGGGAGGTGTTGGTGCCACCCACGGGGCCGTTCGGGGGTTGTTTTGAGTTCTCACCCTCTAACGCCATGTTTTCAAGCCTAAGTGTGGAAATAAGCAAATTACCGTCGTACTCTCAAACCGGGACACCCGCGACTGCGGGGTCAGTTCCTACGAGTTACGTTGGTCCCGTGGGAGGTGTTGGTGCCACCCACGGGGCCGTTCGGGGGCTGTTTCGAGTTCTCACCCTCTAACGCCATGTTTTCAAGCCTAAGTGTGGAAATAAGAAAATTAGCGTCGTACTCTCAAACCGGGACACCCGCGGCTGCGGGGTCAGTTCCTACGAGTTACATTGGTCCCGTGGGAGGTGTTGGTGCCACCCACGGGGCCGTTCGGGGGTTGTTTTGAGTTCTCACCCTCTAACGCCATGTTTTCAAGCCTAAGTGTGGAAATAAGCAAATTACCGTCGTACTCTCAAACCGGGACACCCGCGACTGCTGGGTCAGTTCCTACGAGTTACGTTGGTCCCGTGGGAGGTGTTGGTGCCACCCACGGGGCCGTTCGGAGGCTGTTTCGAGTTCTCACCCTCTAACGCCATGTTTTTAAGCCTAAGTGTGGAAATAAGCAAATTACCGTCGTACTCTCAAACCGGGACACCCGCGGCTGCGGGGTCAGTTCCTACGAGTTACGTTGGTCCCGTGGGTGGTGTTGGTGCCACCCACGAGTCGTTCGGGGGCTGTTTCGAGTTCTCACCCTCTAACGCCATGTTTTCAAGCCTAAGTGTGGAAATAAGAAAATTACCGTCGTACTCTCAAACCGGGAGACCCGCGGCTGCGGGGTCAGTTCCTACGAGTTACGTTGGTCCCGTGGGAGCTGTTGGTGCCACCCACGGGGCCGTTCGGGGGCTGTTTCGAGTTCTCTCCCTCTAACGCCATGTTTTTAAGCCTAAGTGTGGAAATAAGCAAATTACCATCGTACTCTCAAACAGGGACACCCGCGGGTGCGGGGTCAGTTCCTACGAGTTATGTTGGTCCCGTGGGAGGTGTTGGTGCCACCCACGGGGCCGTTCGGGGGCTGTTTCGAGTTCTCACCCTCTAACGCCATGTTTTTAACCCTAAGTGTGGAAATAAGCAAATTACCGTCGTACTCTCAAACCGGGACACCCGCGGCTGCGGGGTCAGTTCCTATGAGTTATGTTGGTCCCGTGGGAGGTGTTGGTGCCACCCACGGGGCCGTTCGGAGGCTGTTTCGAGTTCTCACCCTCTAACGCCATGTTTTTAAGCCTAAGTGTGGAAATAAGCAAATTACCGTCGTACTCTCAAACCGGGACACCCGCGACTGCGGGGTCAGTTCCTACGAGTTACGTTGGTCCCGTGGGAGGTGTTGGTGCCACCCACGGGGCCGTTCGGGGGCTGTTTCGAGTTCTCACCCTCTAACGCCATGTTTTCAAGCCTAAGTGTGGAAATAAGAAAATTAGCGTCGTACTCTCAAATCGGGACACCCGCGGCTGCGGGGTCAGTTCCTACGAGTTACGTTGGTCCCGTGGGAGGTGTTGGTGCCACCCACGGGGCCGTTCGGGGGTTGTTTTGAGTTCTCACCCTCTAACGCCATGTTTTCAAGCCTAAGTGTGGAAATAAGCAAATTACCGTCGTACTCTCAAACCGGGACACCCGCGACTGCGGGGTCAGTTCCTACGAGTTACGTTGGTCCCGTGGGAGGTGTTGGTGCCACCCACGGGGCCGTTCGGAGGCTGTTTCGAGTTCTCACCCTCTAACGCCATGTTTTTAAGCCTAAGTGTGGAAATAAGCAAATTACCGTCGTACTCTCAAATTGGGACACCCGCGACTGCGGGGTCAGTTCCTACGAGTTACGTTGGTCCCGTGGGAGGTGTTGGTGCCACCCACGGGGCCGTTCGGGGGCTGTTTCGAGTTCTCTCCCTCTAACGCCATGTTTTTAAGCCTAAGTGTGGAAATAAGCAAATTACCGTCGTACTCTCAAACCGGGACACCCGTGGCTGCGGGGTCAGTTCCTACGAGTTACGTTGGTCCCGTGGGAGGTGTTGGTGCCACCCATAGGGCCGTTCGGGGGCTGTTTCGAGTTCTCACCCTCTAACGCCATGTTTTTAAGCCTAAGTGTGGAAATAAGCAAATTACCGTCGTACTCTCAAACTGGGACGGCCGCGGCTGTGGGGTCAGTTCCTACGAGTTACGTTGGTCCCGTGGGTGGTGTTGGTGCCACCCACGGGTCGTTCGGGGGGTGTTTCGAGTTCTCACCCTCTAACGCCATGTTTTTAAGCCTAAGTGTGAAAATATGCAAATTACCGTCGTACTCTCAAACCGGGACACCCGCGGCTACGGGGTCAGTTCCTACGAGTTACGTTGGTCCCGTGGGAGGTGTTGGTGCCATCCACGGGGCCGTTCGGGGGATGTTTCGAGTTCTCACCCTCTAACGCCATGTTTTTAAGCCTAAGGGTGGATATAAGCAAATTACCGCCGTACTCTCAAACCGGGACACCCGCGGCTACGAGTTCAGTTCCTACGAGTTACGTTGGTCCCGTGGGAGGTGTTGGTGCCACCCACGGGGCCGTTCGGGGGCTGTTTCGAGTTCTCACCCTCTAACGCCATGTTTTCAAGCCTAAGTGTGGAAATAAGAAAATTAGCGTCGTACTCTCAAACCGGGACACCCGCGGCTGCGGGGTCAGTTCCTACGAGTTACGTTGGTCCCGTGGGAGGTGTTGGTGCCACCCACGGGGCCGTTCGGGGGTTGTTTTGAGTTCTCACCCTCTAACGCCATGTTTTCAAGCCTAAGTGTGGAAATAAGCAAATTACCGTCGTACTCTCAAACCGGGACACCCGCGACTGCGGGGTCAGTTCCTACGAGTTACGTTGGTCCCGTGGGAGGTGTTGGTGCCACCCACGGGGCCGTTCGGAGGCTGTTTCGAGTTCTCACCCTCTAACGCCATGTTTTTAAGCCTAAGTGTGGAAATAAGCAAATTACCGTCGTACTCTCAAATCGGGACACCCGCGACTGCGGGGTCAGTTCCTACGAGTTACGTTGGTCCCGTGGGAGGTGTTGGTGCCACCCACGGGGCCGTTCGGGGGCTGTTTCGAGTTCTCTCCCTCTAACGCCATGTTTTTAAGCCTAAGTGTGGAAATAAGCAAATTACCGTCGTACTCTCAAACAGGGACACCCGCGGCTGCGGGGTCAGTTCCTACGAGTTATGTTGGTCCCGTGGGAGGTGTTGGTGCCACCCACGGGGCCGTTCGGGGGCTGTTTCGAGATCTCACCCTCTAACGCCATGTTTTTAACCCTAAGTGTGGAAATAAGCAAATTACCGTCATACTCTCAAACCGGGACACCCGCGGCTGCGGGGTCAGTTCCTATGAGTTATGTTGGTCCCGTGGGAGGTGTTGGTGCCACCCACGGGGCCGTTCGGAGGCTGTTTCGAGTTCTCACCCTCTAACGCCATGTTTTTAAGCCTAAGTGTGGAAATAAGCAAATTGCCATCGTACTCTCAAACCGGGACACCCGCGACTGCGGGGTCAGTTCCTACGAGTTACGTTGGTCCCGTGGGAGGTGTTGGTGCCACCCACGGGGCCGTTCGGGGGCTGTTTCGAGTTCTCACCCTCTAACGCCATGTTTTCAAGCCTAAGTGTGGAAATAAGAAAATTAGCGTCGTACTCTCAAACCGGGACACCCACGGCTGCGAGGTCAGTTCCTACGAGTTACGTTGGTCCCGTGGGAGGTGTTGGTGCCACCCACGGGGCCGTTCAGGGGTTGTTTTGAGTTCTCACCCTCTAACGCCATGTTTTCAAGCCTAAGTGCGGAAATAAGCAAATTACCGTCGTACTGTCAAGCCGGGACACCCGCGGCTGCGGGGTCAGTTCCTACGAGTTACGTTGGTCCCGTGGGAGGTGTTGGTGCCACCCACGGGGCCGTTCGGGGGCTGTTTCGAGTTCTCACCCTCTAACACCATGTTTTTAAGCCTAAGTGTGGAAATAAGCAAATTACCGCCGTACTATCAAACCGGGACACCCGCGGCTGCGGGGTCAGTTCCTACGAGTTACGTTGGTCCCGTGGGAGGTGTTGGTGCCACCCACGGGGCCGTTCGGGGGCTGTTTCGAGTTCTCACCCTCTAACGCCATGTTTTTAAGCCTAAGTGTGGAAATAAGCAAATTACCGTCGTACTCTCAAACCGGGACACCCGCGGCTGCGGGGTCAGTTCGTACGAGTTACGTTGGTCCCGTGGGAGGTGTTGGTGCCACCCACGGGGCCGTTCGGGGGCTATTTCGAGTTCTCACCCTCTAACGCCATGTTTTCAAGCCTAAGTGTGGAAATAAGAAAATTACCGTCGTACTCTCAAACCGGGACACCCGCGGCTGCGGGGTCAGTTCGTACGAGTTACGTTGATCCCGTGGGAGGTGTTGGTGCCACCCACGGGGCCATTCGGGGGCTATTTCGAGTTCTCACCCTCTAACGCCATGTTTTCAAGCCTAAGTGTGTAAATAAGAAAATTACCGTCGTACTCTCAAACCGGGAGACCCGCGGCTGTGGGGTCAGTTCCTACTAGTTACGTTGTTCCCGTGGGAGGTGTTGGTGCCACCCACGGGGCCGTTCGGGGGCTGTTTCGAGTTCTCACCCTCTAACGCCATGTTTTTAAGCCTAAGTGTGGAAATAAGAAAATTACCGTCGTACTCTCAAACCGGGACACCCGCGGCTGCGGGGTCAGTTCCTATGAGTTACTTTGGTCCCGTGGGAGGTGTTGGTGCCACCCACGGGGCCGTTCGGGGGCTGTTTCGAGTTCTCACCCTATAACGCCATGTTTTCAAGCCTAAGTGTAGAAATAAGAAAATTACCGTCGTACTCTCAAACCGGGACACCCGTGGCTGCGGGGTCAGTTCCTACGAGTTACGTTGGTCCCGTGGGAGGTGTTGGTGCCACCCATAGGGCCGTTCGGGGGCTGTTTCGAGTTCTCACCCTCTAACGCCATGTTTTTAAGCCTAAGTGTGGAAATAAGCAAATTACCGTCGTACTCTCAAACTGGGACACCCGCGGCTGCGGGGTCAGTTCCTACGAGTTACGTTGGTCCCGTGGGTGGTGTTGGTGCCACCCACGGGTCGTTCGGGGAATGTTTCGAGTTCTCACCCTCTAACGCCATGTTTTTAAGCCTAAGTGTGGAAATAAGCAAATTACCGTCGTACTCTCAGACCGGGAGACCCGTGGCTGCGGGGTCAGTTCCTACGAGTTACGTTGGTCCCGTGGGTGGTGTTGGTGCCACCCACGGGTCGTTCGGGGGCTGTTTCGAGTTCTCACCCTCTAACGCCATGTTTTTAAGCCTAAGTGTGAAAATAAGCAAATTACAGTCGTACTCTCAAACCGGGACACACATGTCTGCGGGGTCAGTTCCTACGAGTTACGTTGGTCCCGTGGGAGGTGTTGGTGCCACCCACGGGGCCGTTCGGGGGCTATTTCGAGTTCTCACCCTCTAACGCCTTGTTTTTAAGCCTAAGTGTGGAAATAATCAAATTACCGTCGTACTCTCAAACCGGGAAACCCGCGGCTGCGGGGTCAGTTCCTACGAGTTACGTTGGTCCCTTAGGTGGTGTTGGTGCCACCCACGGGTCGTTCGGGGGCTGTTTCGAGTTCTCACCCACTAACGCCATGTTTTCATGCCTAAGTGTGGAAATAAGAAAATTACCGTCGTACTCTCAAACCGGGAGACCCGCGGCTGCGGGGTCAGTTCCTACGAGTTACGTTGGTCCCGTGGGAGGTGTTGGTGCCACCCACGGGGCCGTTCGGGGGCTGTTTCGAGTTCTCACCCTCTAACGCCATGTTTTTAAGCCTAAGTGTGGAAATAAGAAAATTACCGTCGTACTCTCAAACCGGGACACCCGCGGCAGCGGGGTCAGTTCCTATGAGTTACGTTGGTCCCGTGGGAGGTGTTGGTGCCACCCACGGGGCCGTTCGGGGGCTGTTTCGAGTTCTCACCCTCTAACGCCATGTTTTCAAGCCTAAGTGTAGAAATAAGAAAATTACCGTCGTACTCTCAAACCGGGACACCCGTGGCTGCGGGGTCAGTTCCTACGAGTTACGTTGGACCCGTGGGAGGTGTTGGTGCCACCCATAGGGCCGTTCGGGGGCTGTTTCGAGTTCTCACCCTCTAACGCCATGTTTTTAAGCCTAAGTGTGGAAATAAGCAAATTACCGTCGTACTCTCAAACTGGGACGCCCGCGGCTGTGGGGTCTGTTCCTACGAGTTACGTTGGTCCCGTGGGTGGTGTTGGTGCCACCCACGGGTCGTTCGGTGGCTGTTTCGAGTTCTCACCCTCTAACGCCATGTTTTTAAGCCTAAGTGTGGAAATAATCAAATTACCGTCGTACTCTCAAACCGGGAAACCCGCGGCTGCGGGGTCAGTTCCTACGAGTTACGTTGGTCCCTTAGGTGGTGTTGGTGCCACCCACGGGTCGTTCGGGGGCTGTTTCGAGTTCTCACCCACTAACGCCATGTTTTCATGCCTAAGTGTGGAAATAAGAAAATTACCGTCGTACTCTCAAACCGGGAGACCCGCGGCTGCGGGGTCAGTTCCTACGAGTTACGTTGGTCCCGTGGGAGGTGTTGGTGCCACCCACGGGGCCGTTCGGGGGCTGTTTCGAGTTCTCACCCTCTAACGCCATGTTTTTAAGCCTAAGTGTGGAAATAAGAAAATTACCGTCGTACTCTCAAACCGGGACACCCGCGGCAGCGGGGTCAGTTCCTATGAGTTAAGTTGATCCCGTGGGAGGTGTTGGTGCCACCCACGGGGCCGTTCGGGGGCTGTTTCGAGTTCTCACCCTCTAACGCCATGTTTTCAAGCCTAAGTGTAGAAATAAGAAAATTAGCGTCGTACTCTCAAACCGGGACACCCGTGGCTGCGGGGTCAGTTCCTACGAGTTACGTTGGACCCGTGGGAGGTGTTGGTGCCACCCATAGGGCCGTTCGGGAGCTGTTTCGAGTTCTCACCCTCTAACGCCATGTTTTTAAGCCTAAGTGTGGAAATAAGCAAATTACCGTCGTACTCTCAAACTGGGACGCCCGCGGCTGTGGGGTCAGTTCCTACGAGTTACGTTGGTCCCGTGGGTGGTGTTGGTGCCACCCACGGGTCGTTCGGGGGCTGTTTCGAGTTCTCACCCTCTAACGCCATGTTTTTAAGCCTAAGTGTGGAAATAAGCTAATTACCGTCGTACTCTCAGACCGGGAGACCCGTGGCTGTGGGGTCAGTTCTTACGAGTTACGTTGGTCCCGTGGGTGGTGTTGGTGCCACCCACGGGTCGTTCGGGGGCCGTTTCGAGTTCTCACCCTCTAACGCCATGTTTTTAAGCCTAAGTGTGGAAATAAGCAAATTACCGTCGCACTCTCAAACCGGGACACCCGCGACTGCGGGGTCAGTTCCTACGAATTACGTTGGTCCCGTGGGAGGTGTTGGTGCCACCCACGGGGCCGTTCGGGGGTTGTTTCGAGTTCTCACCTTCTAATGCCTTGTTTTTAAGCCTAAGTGTGGAAATAATCAAATTACCATCGTACTCTCAAACCGGGAAACCCGCGGCTGCGGGGTCAGTTCCTACGAGTTACGTTGGTCCCGTAGGTGGTGTTGGTGCCACCCACGGGTCGTTCGGGGGCTGTTTCGAGTTCTCACCCTCAACGCCATGTTTTCAAGCCTATGTGTGGAAATAAGCAAATTATCGTCGTACTCTCAAACTGGGAGACCCGCGGCTGCGGGGTCAGCTTCTACAAGTTACGTTGGTCCCGTGGGAGGCGTTGGTGCCACCCACGGGGCCGTTCGGGGCCTGTTTCGAGTTCTCTCCCTCTAACGCCATGTTTTTAAGCCTAAGTGTGGAAATAAGAAAATTACCATCGTACTCTCAAATAGGGACACCCGCGGCAGCGGGGTCAGTTCCTACGAGTTACGTTGGTCCCGTGGGAGGTGTTGGTGCCACCCACGGGGCCGTTCGGGGGCTGTTTCGAGTTCTGACCCTCTAACGCCATGTTTTTAAGCCTAAGTGTGAAAATAAGCAAATTACCGTCGTACTCTCAAACCGGGACACCCGCGGCTGCGGGGTCAGTTCCTACGAGTTACGTTGGTCCCGTGGGAGGTGTTGGTGCCACCCACGGGGCCGTTCGGGGGTTGTTTCGAGTTCTCACCCTCTAATGCCATGTTTTTAAGCCTAAGTGTGAAAATATGCAAATTACCGTCGTACTCTCAAACCGGGACACCCGCGGCTACGGGGTCAGTTCCTACGAGTAGCGTTGGTCCCGTGGGAGGTGTTGGTGCCATCCACGGGGCCGTTCGGGGGATGTTTCGTGTTCTCACCCTCTAACGCCATGTTTTTAAGCCTAAGGGTGGATATAAGCAAATTACCGCCGTACTCTCAAACCGGGACACCCGCGCCTGCGAGGTCAGTTCCTACGAGTTACGTTGGTCCCGTGGGAGGTGTTGGTGCCACCCACGGGGCCGTTCAGGGGCTGTTTCGAGTTCTCACCCTTTAACGCCATGTTTTTAAGCCTAAGTGTGGAAATAAGCAAATTACCATCGTACTCTCAAACCGGCACACCCGCAGCTGCGGGGTGAGTTCCTACGAGTTACGTTGGTCCCGTGGGAGGTGTTGGTGCCACCCACGGGGCCGTTCGGGGGCTGTTTCGAGTTCTCACCCTCTAACGCCATGTTTTTAAGCCTAAGTGTGAAAATAAGCCAGTTACCGTTGTACTCTCAAACCGGGACACCCGCGGCTGTGGGGTCAGTTCCTACGAGTTACGTTGGTCCCGTGGGAGGTGTTGGTGCCATCCACGGGGCCGTTCGGGGGCTGTTTCGAGTTCTCACCCTCTAACGCCATGTTTTTATGCCTAAGTGTGGAAATAAGCAAATTACCGCCGTACTCTCAAACCGGGACACCCGCGGCTGCGGGGTCAGTTCCTACGAGTTACGTTGGTCCCGTGGGAGGTGTTGGTGCCACCCACGGGGCCGTTCGGAGGCTGTTTCGAGTTCTCACCCTCTAACGCCATGTTTTTAAGCCTAAGCGTGGAAATAAGCAAATTACCGTCGTACTTTCAAACCGGGACACCCGCGGCTGTGGGGTCAGTTCCTACGAGTTACGTTGGTCCCGTGGGAGGTGTTGGTGCCATCCACGGGGCCGTTCGGGGGCTGTTTCGAGTTCTCACCCTCTAACGCCATGTTTTTAAGCCTAAGTGTGGAAATAAGCAAATTACCGCCGTACTCTCAAACCGGGACACCCGCGGCTGCGGGGTCAGTTCCTACGAGTTACGTTGGTCCCGTGGGAGGTGTTGGTGCCACCCACGGGGCCGTTCGGGGGCTCTTTCGAGTTCTCACCCTCTAACGCCATGTTTTTAAGCCTAAGTGTGGAAATAAGTAAATTACCGTCGTACTCTCAAACCGGGACACCCGCGGCTGCGGGGTCAATTCCTACGAGTTATGTTTGTCCCGTGGGAGGTGTTGGTGCCACCCACGGGGCTGTTTCGAGTTCTCACCCTCTAACGCCTTGTTTTTAAGCCTAAGTGTGGAAATAAACAAATTACCATCGTACTCTCAAACCGGGACACCCGCGACTGCGGGGTCAGTTCCTACGAGTTACGTTGGTCCCGTGGGAGGTGTTGGTGCCACCCACGGGGCCGTTCGGGGGCTGTTTCAAGTTCTCACCCTCTAACGCCATGTTTTCAAGCCTAAGTGTGGAAATTAGCAAATTACCGTCGTACTCTCAAATCGGGACACCCGTGGCTGCGGGGTCAGTTCCTACGAGTTACGTTGGTCCCGTGGGAGGTGTTGGTGCCACCCATAGGGCCGTTCGGGGGCTGTTTCGAGTTCTCACCCTCTAACGCCATGTTTTTAAGCCTAAGTGTGGAAATAAGCAAATTACCGTCGTACTCTCAAACTGGGACGCCCGCGGCTGTGGGGTCAGTTCCTACGAGTTACGTTGGTCCCGTGGGTGGTGTTGGTGCCACCCACGGGTCGTTCGGGGGCTATTTCGAGTTCTCACCCTCTAACGCCATGTTCTTAAGCCTAAGTGTGGAAATAAGCAAATTACCGTCGTACTCTCAAACCGGGACACCCGCGGCTGCGGGGTCAGTTCCTACGAGTTACGTTGGTCCCGTGGGAGGTGTTGGTGCCACCCACGGGGCCGTTCGGGGGTTGTTTCGAGTTCTCACCCTCTAATGCCATGTTTTTAAGCCTAAGTGTGAAAATATGCAAATTACCGTCGTATTCTCAAACCGGGACACCCGCGGCTACGGGGTCAGTTCCTACGAGTTACGTTGGTCCCGTGGGAGGTATTGGTGCCATCCACGGGGCCGTTCGGGGGATGTTTCGAGTTCTCACCCTCGAACGCCATGTTTTTAAGCCTAAGGGTGGATATAAGCAAATTACCGCCGTACTCTCAAACCGGGACACCCGCGGCTACGAGGTCAGTTCCTACGAGTTACGTTGGTCCCGTGGGAGGTGTTGGTGCCACCCACGGGGCCGTTCGGGGGCTGTTTCGAGTTCTCACCCTCTAACGCCATGTTCTTAAGCCTAAGTGTGGAAATAAGCAAATTACCGTCGTACTCTCAAACCGGGACACCCGCGGCTGCGGGGTCAGTTCCTACGAGTTACGTTGGTCCCGTGGGAGGTGTTGGTGCCACCCACGGGGCCGTTCGGGGGTTGTTTCGAGTTCTCACCCTCTAATGCCATGTTTTTAAGCCTAAGTGTGAAAATATGCAAATTACCGTCGTACTCTCAAACCGGGACACCCGCGGCTACGGGGTCAGTTCCTACGAGTTACGTTGGTCCCGTGGGAGGTATTGGTGCCATCCACGGGGCCGTTCGGGGGATGTTTCGAGTTCTCACCCTCGAACGCCATGTTTTTAAGCCTAAGGGTGGATATAAGCAAATTACCGCCGTACTCTCAAACCGGGACACCCGCGGCTACGAGGTCAGTTCCTACGAGTTACGTTGGTCCCGTGGGAGGTGTTGGTGCCACCCACGGGGCCGTTCAGGGGCTGTTTCGAGTTCTCACCCTTTAACGCCATGTTTTTAAGCCTAAGTGTGGAAATAAGCAAATTACCATCGTACTCTCAAACCGGCACACCCGCAGCTGCGGGGTTAGTTCCTACGAGTTACGTTGGTCCCGTGGGAGGTGTTGGTGCCACCCACGGGGCCGTTCGGGGGCTGTTTCGAGTTCTCACCCTCTAACGCCATGTTTTTAAGCCTAAGTGTGAAAATAAGAAAATTACCGTTGTACTCTCAAACCGGGACAACCGCGGCTGTGGGGTCAGTTCCTACGAGTTACGTTGGTCACGTGGGAGGTGTTGGTGCCATCCACGGGGCCGTTCGGGGGCTGTTTCGAGTTCTCACCCTCTAACGCCATGTTTTTAAGCCTAAGTGTGGAAATAAGCAAATTACCGCCGTACTCTCAAACCGGGACACCCGCGGCTGCGGGGTCAGTTCCTACGAGTTACGTTGGTCCCGTGGGAGGTGTTGGTGCCACCCACGGGGCCGTTCAGGGGCTCTTTCGAGTTCTCACCCTCTAACGCCATGTTTTTAAGCCTAAGTGTGGAAATAAGCAAATTACCGTCGTACTCTCAAACCGGGACACCCGCGGCTGCAGGGTCAATTCCTACGAGTTATGTTTGTCCCGTGGGAGGTGTTGGTGCCACCCACGGGGCCGTTCGGGGGATGTTTCGAGTTCTCACCCTCTAACGCCATGTTTTTAAGCCTAAGGGTGGATATAAGCAAATTACCGCCGTACTCTCAAACCGGGACACCCGCGGCTGCGAGGTCAGTTCCTACGAGTTACGTTGGTCCCGTGGGAGGTGTTGGTGCCACCCACGGGGCCGTTCAGGGGCTGTTTCGAGTTCTCACCCTTTAACGCCATGTTTTTAAGCCTAAGTGTGGAAATAAGCAAATTACCATCGTACTCTCAAACCGGCACACCCGCCGCTGCGGGGTGAGTTCCTACGAGTTACGTTGGTCCCGTGGGAGGTGTTGGTGCCACCCACGGGGCCGTTCGGGGGCTGTTTCGAGTTCTCACCCTCTAACGCCATGTTTTTAAGCCTAAGTGTGAAAATAAGCAAATTACCGTTGTACTCTCAAACCGGGACACCCGCGGCTGTGGGGTCAGTTCCTACGAGTTACGTTGGTCCCGTGGGAGGTGTTGGTGCCATCCACGGGGCCGTTCGGGGGCTGTTTCGAGTTCTCACCCTCTAACGCCATGTTTTTATGCCTAAGTGTGGAAATAAGCAAATTACCGCCGTACTCTCAAACCGGGACACCCGCGGCTGCGGGGTCAGTTCCTACGAGTTACGTTGGTCCCGTGGGAGGTGTTGGTGCCACCCACGGGGCCGTTCGGGGGATCTTTCGAGTTCTCACCCTCTAACGCCATGTTTTTAAGCCTAAGTGTGGAAATAAGCAAATTATCGTCGTACTCTCAAACCGGGACACCCGCGGCTGCGGGGTCAATTCCTACGAGTTATGTTTGTCCCGTGGGAGGTGTTGGTGCCACCCACGGGGCTGTTTCGAGTTCTCACCCTCTAACGCCTTGTTTTTAAGCCTAAGTGTGGAAATAAACAAATTACCATCGTACTCTCAAACCGGGACACCCGCGACTACGGGGTCAGTTCCTACGAGTTACGTTGGTCCCGTGGGAGGTGTTGGTGCCACCCACGGGGCCGTTCGGGGGCTGTTTCGAGTTCTCACCCTCTAACGCCATGTTTTCAAGCCTAAGTGTGAAAATTAGCAAATTACCGTCGTACTCTCAAACCGGGACACCCGTGGCTGCGGGGTCAGTTCCTACGAGTTACGTTGGTCCCGTGGGAGGTGTTGGTGCCACCCATAGGGCCGTTCGGGGGCTGTTTCGAGTTCTCACCCTCTAACGCCATGTTTTTAAGCCTAAGTGTGGAAATAAGCAAATTACCGTCGTACTCTCAAACTGGGACGGCCGCGGCTGTGGGGTCAGTTCCTACGAGTTACGTTGGTCCCGTGGGTGGTGTTGGTGCCACCCACGGGTCGTTCGGGGGGTGTTTCGAGTTCTCACCCTCTAACGCCATGTTTTTAAGCCTAAGTGTGGAAATAAGCAAATTACCGTCGTACTCTCAAACCGGGACACCCGCGGCTGCGGCGTCAGTTCCTACGAGTTACGTTGGTCCCGTGGGAGGTGTTGGTGCCACCCACGGGGCCGTTCGGGGGTTGTTTCGAGTTCTCACCCTCTAATGCCATGTTTTTAAGCCTAAGTGTGAAAATATGCAAATTACCGTCGTACTCTCAAACCGGGACACCCGCGGCTACGGGGTCAGTTCCTACGAGTTACGTTGGTCCCGTGGGAGGTGTTGGTGCCATCCACGGGGCCGTTCGGGGGATGTTTCGAGTTCTCACCCTCTAACGCCATATTTTTAAGCCTAAGGGTGGATATAAGCAAATTACCGCCGTACTCTCAAACCGGGACACCCGCGGCTACGAGGTCAGTTCCTACGAGTTACGTTGGTCCCGTGGAAGGTGTTGGTGCCACCCACGGGGCCGTTCAGGGGCTGTTTCGAGTTCTCACCCTTTAACGCCATGTTTTTAAGCCTAAGTGTGGAAATAAGCAAATTACCATCGTACTCTCAAACCGGCACACCCGCAGCTGCGGGGTGAGTTCCTACGAGTTACGTTGGTCCCGTGGGAGGTGTTGGTGCCACCCACGGGGCCGTTCGGGGGCTGTTTCGAGTTCTCACCCTCTAACGCCATGTTTTTAAGCCTAAGTGTGAAAATAAGCAAATTACCGTTGTACTCTCAAACCGGGACAACCGCGGCTGTGGGGTCAGTTCCTACGAGTTACGTTGGTCCCGTGGGAGGTGTTGGTGCCATCCACGGGGCCGTTCGGGGGCTGTTTCGAGTTCTCACCCTCTAACGCCATGTTTTTAAATCTAAGTGTGGAAATAAGCAAATTACCGCCGTACTCTCAAACCGGGACACCCGCGGCTGCGGGGTCAGTTCCTACGAGTTACGTTGGTCCCGTGGGAGGTGTTGGTGCCACCCACGGGGCCGTTCGGGGGCTCTTTCGAGTTCTCACCCTCTAACGCCATGTTTTTAAGCCTAAGTGTGGAAATAAGCAAATTACCGTCGTACTCTCAAACCGGGACACCCGCGGCTGCGGGGTCAATTCCTACGAGTTATGTTTGTCCCGTGGGAGGTGTTGGTGCCACCCACGGGGCCGTTCGGGGGATGTTTCGAGTTCTCACCCTCTAACGCCATGTTTTTAAGCCTAAGGGTGGATATAAGCAAATTACCGCCGTACTCTCAAACCGGGACACCCGCGGCTGCGAGGTCAGTTCCTACGAGTTACGTTGGTCCCGTGGGAGGTGTTGGTGCCACCCACGGGGCCGTTCAGGGGCTGTTTCGAGTTCTCACCCTTTAACGCCATGTTTTTAAGCCTAAGTGTGGAAATAAGCAAATTACCATCGTACTCTCAAACCGGCACACCCGCAGCTGCGGGGTGAGTTCCTACGAGTTACGTTGGTCCCGTGGGAGGTGTTGGTGCCACCCACGGGGCCGTTCGGGGGCTGTTTCGAGTTCTCACCCTCTAACGCCATGTTTTTAAACCTAAGTGTGAAAATAAGCAAATTACCGTTGTACTCTCAAACCGGGACACCCGCGGCTGTGGGGTCAGTTCCTACGAGTTACGTTGGTCCCGTGGGAGGTGTTGGTGCCATCCACGGGGCCGTTCGGTGGCTGTTTCGAGTTCTCACCCTCTAACGCCATGTTTTTAAGCCTAAGTGTGGAAATAAGCAAATTACCACCGTACTCTCAAACCGGGACACCCGCGGCTGCGGGGTCAGTTCCTACGAGTTACGTTGGTCCCGTGGGAGGTGTTGGTGCCACCCACGGGGCCGTTCGGGGGCTCTTTCGAGTTCTCACCCTCTAACGCCATGTTTTTAAGCCTAAGTGTGGAAATAAGCAAATTACCGTCGTACTCTCAAACCAGGACACCCGCGGCTGCGGGGTCAATTCCTACGAGTTATGTTTGTCCCGTGGGAGGTGTTGGTGCCACCCACGGGGCTGTTTCGAGTTCTCACCCTCTAACGCCTTGTTTTTAAGCCTAAGTGTGGAAATAAACAAATTACCATCGTACTCTCAAACCGGGACACCCGCGACTGCGGGGTCAGTTCCTACGAGTTACGTTGGTCCCGTGGGAGGTGTTGGTGCCACCCACGGGGCCGTTCGGGGGCTGTTTCGAGTTCTCACCCTCTAACGCCATGTTTTCAAGCCTATGTGTGGAAATTAGTAAATTACCGTCGTACTCTCAAACCGGGACACCCGCGGCTACGGGGTCAGTTCCTACGAGTTACGTTGGTCCCGTGGGAGGTGTTGGTGCCACCCACGGGGCCGTTCGGGGGTTGTTTCGAGTTCTCACCCTCTAACGCCATGTTTTCAAGCCTAAGTGTGGAAATAAGCAAATTACCGTCGTACTCTCAAACCGGGACACCCGCGGCTGCGGGGTCAGTTCCTACGAGTTACGTTGGTCCCGAGGGAGGTGTTGGTGCCATCCACGGGGCCGTTCGGGGGCTGTTTCGAGTTCTCACCCTCTAACGCCATGTTTTTAAGCCTAAGTGTGGAAATAAGCAAATTACCGCCGTACTCTCAAACCGGGACACCCGCGGCTGCGGGGTCAGTTCCTACGAGTTACGTTGGTCCCGTGGGAGGTGTTGGTGCCACCCACGGGGCCGTTCGGGGGCTGTTTCGAGTTCTCACCCTCTAACGCCATGTTTTTAAGCCTAAGTGTGGAAATAAGCAAATTACCGTCGTACTCTCAAAATGGGACGCCCGCGGCTGTGGGGTCAGTTCCTACGAGTTACGTTGGTCCCGTGGGTGGTGTTGGTGCCACCCACGGGTCGTTCGGGGGCTGTTTCGAGTTCTCACCCTCTAACGCCATGTTTTTAAACCTAAGTGTGGAAATAAGCAAATTACCGTCGTACTCTCAAACCGGGACACCCGCGGCTGCGGGGTCAGTTCCTACGAGTTACGTTGGTCCCGTGGGAGGTGTTGGTGCCACCCACGGGGCCGTTCGGGGGTTGTTTCGAGTTCTCACCCTCTAATGCCATGTTTTTAAGCCTAAGTGTGAAAATATGCAAATTATCGTCATACTCTCAAACCGGGACACCCGCGGCTACGGGGTCAGTTCCTACGAGTTACGTTGGTCCCGTGGGAGGTGTTGGTGCCATCCACGGGGCCGTTCGGGGGATGTTTCGAGTTCTCACCCTCTAACGCCATGTTTTTAAGCCTAAGGGTGGATATAAGCAAATTACCGCCGTACTCTCAAACCGGGACACCCGCGGCTACGAGGTCAGTTCCTACGAGTTACGTTGGTCCCGTGGGAGGTGTTGGTGCCACCCACGGGGCCGTTCAGGGGCTGTTTCGAGTTCTCACCCTTTAACGTCATGTTTTTAAGCCTAAGTGTGGAAATAAGCAAATTACCATCGTACTCTCAAACCGGCACACCCGCAGCTGCGGGGTGAGTTCCTACGAGTTACGTTGGTCCCGTGGGAGGTGTTGGTGCCACCCACGGGGCCGTTCGGGGGCTGTTTCGAGTTCTCACCCTCTAACGCCATGTTTTTAAGCCTAAGTGTGAAAATAAGCAAATTACCGTTGTACTCTCAAACCGGGACAACCGCGGCTGTGGGGTCAGTTCCTACGAGTTACGTTGGTCCCGTGGGAGGTGTTGGTGCCATCCACGGGGCCGTTCGGGGGCTGTTTCGAGTTCTCACCCTCTAACGCCATGTTTTTAAGCCTAAGTGTGGAAATAAGCAAATTACCGCCGTACTCTCAAACCGGGACACCCGCGGCTGCGGGGTCAGTTCCTACGAGTTACGTTGGTCCCATGGGAGGTGTTGGTGCCACCCACGGGGCCGTTCGGGGGCTCTTTCGAGTTCTCACCCTCTAACGCCATGTTTTTAAGCCTAAGTGTGGAAATAAGCAAATTACCGTCGTACTCTCAAACCGGGACACCCGCGGCTGCGGGGTCAATTCCTACGAGTTATGTTTGTCCCGTGGGAGGTGTTGGTGCCACCCACGGGGCCGTTCGGGGGATGTTTCGAGTTCTCACCCTCTAACGCCATGTTTTTAAGCCTAAGGGTGGATATAAGCAAATTACCGCCGTACTCTCAAACCGGGACACCCGCGGCTACGAGGTCAGTTCCTACGAGTTACGTTGGTCCCGTGGGAGGTGTTGGTGCCACGCACGGGGCCGTTCAGGGGCTGTTTCGAGTTCTCACCCTTTAACGCCATGTTTTTAAGCCTAAGTGTGGAAATAAGCAAATTACCATCGTACTCTCAAACCGGCACACCCGCAGCTGCGGGGTGAGTTCCTACGAGTTACGTTGGTCCCGTGGGAGGTGTTGGTGCCACCCACGGGGCCGTTCGGGGGCTGTTTCGAGTTCTCACCCTCTAACGCCATGTTTTTAAGCCTAAGTGTGAAAATAAGCAAATTACCGTTGTACTCTCAAACCGGGACACCCGCGGCTGTGGGGTCAGTTCCTACGAGTTACGTTGGTCCCGTGTGAGGTGTTGGTGCCATCCACGGGGCCGTTCGGGGGCCGTTTCGAGTTCTCACCCTCTAACGCCATGTTTTTAAGCCTAAGTGTGGAAATAAGAAAATTACCGCCGTACTCTCAAACCGGGACACCCGCGGCTGCGGGGTCAGTTCCTACGAGTTACGTTGGTCCCGTGGGAGGTGTTGGTGCCACCCACGGGGCCGTTCGGGGGCTCTTTCGAGTTCTCACCCTCTAACGCCATGTTTTTAAGCCTAAGTGTGGAAATAAGCAAATTACCGTCGTACTCTCAAATCGGGACACCCGCGGCTGCGGGGTCAATTCCTACGAGTTATGTTTGTCCCGTGGGAGGTGTTGGTGCCACCCACGGGGCTGTTTCGAGTTCTCACCCTCTAACGCCTTGTTTTTAAGCCTAAGTGTGAAAATAAACAAATTACCATCGTACTCTCAAACCGGGACACCCGCGACTGCGGGGTCAGTTCCTACGAGTTACGTTGGTCCCGTGGGAGGTGTTGGTGCCACCCACGGGGCCGTTCGGGGGCTGTTTCGAGTTCTCACCCTCTAACGCCATGTTTTCAAGCCTATGTGTGGAAATTAGCAAATTACTGTCGTACTCTCAAACCGGGACACCCGCGGCTACGGGGTCAGTTCCTACGAGTTACGTATGTCCCGTGGGAGGTGTTGGTGCCACCCACGGGGCCGTTCGGGGGTTGTTTCGAGTTCTCACCCTCTAACGCCATGTTTTCAAGCCTAAGTGTGGAAATAAGCAAATTACCGTCGTACTCTCAAACCGGGACACCCGCGGCTGCGGGGTCAGTTCCTATGACTTACGTTGGTCCCGTGGGAGGTGTTGGTGCCACCCACGGGGCCGTTCGGGGGCTGTTTCCAGTTCTCACCCTCTAACGACATGTTTTTAAGCCTAAGTGTGGAAATAAGCAAATTACCGTCGTACTCTCAAACCGGGTCACCCGCGGCTGCGGGGTCAGTTCCTACGAGTTACGTTGGTCCCGTGGGAGGTGTTGGTGCCACCCACGGGGCCGTTCGGGGGCTGTTTCGAGTTCTCTCCCTCTACCGCCAAGTTTTTAAGCCTAAGTGTGGAAATAAGCAAATTACTGTCGTACTCTCAAACCGGGACACCCACGGCTACGGGGTCAGTTCCTACGAGTTACGTTGGTCCCGTGGGAGGTGTTGGTGCCACCCACGGGGCCGTTAGGGGGCTGTTTCGTGTTCTCACCCTCTAACGAAATGTTTTTAAGCCTATGTGTGGAAATAAGCAAATTACCGTCATACTCTCAAACCGGGACACCCGCGGCTGCAGGGTCAGTTCCTACAAGTTACGTTGGTCCCGTGGGAGGTGTTGGTGCCACCCACGGGGTCGTTCGGGGGCTGTTTCGAGTTCTCACCCTCTAACGCGATGTTTTGAAGCTTAAGTGTGGAAATAAGAAAATTATCGTCGTACTCTCAAATCGGGACAAACGCGGCTGCGGGGTCAGTTCCTATGAGGTACGTTGGTCCCGTGGGTGGTGTTGGTGCCACCCACGGGGCCGTTCGGGGGATGTTTCGAGTTCTCACCCTCTAACGCCATGTTTTCAAGCCTTAGTGTAGAAATAAGCAAATTACCGTCGTACTCTCAAACCGGGACACCCGCGGTTGCGGGGTCAGTTCCTACGAGTTACGTTGGTCCCGTGGGAGGTGTTGGTGCCACCCACGGGGCCGTTCGGGGGCTGTTTCGAGTTCTCACCCTCTAACGCCATGTTTTCAAGCCTAAGTGTAGAAATAAGCAAATTACCGTCGTACTCTCAAACCGGGACACCCGCGGCTGCGGGGTCAGTTCCTACGAGTTACGTTGGTCCCGTGGGAGGTGTTGGTGCCACCCACGGGGCCGTTCGGGGGCTGTTTCGAGTTCTCACCCTCTAACGCCATGTTTTTAAGGCTAAGTGTGGAAATAAGCAAATTCCCGTCGTACTCTCAAACCGGGACACACGTGGCTGCGGGGTCAGTTCCTACGAGTTACGTTGGTCCCGTGGGAGGTGTTGGTGCCACCCACGGGGCCGTTCGGTGGCTGTTTCGAGTTCTCACCCTCTAACGCCATGTTTTCAAGCCTGAGTGTGGAATTAAGCAAATTACCGTCGTACTCTCAAACCAGGACACCCGCGGCTGCGGGGTCAGTTCCTACGAGTTACGTTGATCCCGTGGGAGGTGTTGGTGCCACCCACGGGGCCGTTCGGAGGCTGTTTTGAGTTCTCACCCTCTAACGGCATGTTTTCATGCCTAAGTGTGGAAATAAGCAAATTACCGTCGTACTCTCAAACCGGGACACCCGCGGCTGCGGGGTCAGTTCCTACGAGTTACGTTGGTCCCGTGGGAGGTTTTGGTGCCATCCACGGGGCCGTTCGGGGGCTGTTTCGAGTTCTCACCCTCTAACGCCATGTTTTTAAGCCTAAGTGTGAAAATAAGCAAATTACCATCGTACTCTCAAACCGGGACACCCGCGCCTGCTGGGTCAGTTCCTAAGAGTTACGTTGGTCCCGTGGGAGGTGTTGGTGCCACCCACGGGGCCGTTCGGGGGCTGTTTCGAGTTCTCACCCTCTAACGCCATGTTTTGAAGCCTAAGTGAGGAAATAAGCAAATTACCGTCGTACTCTCAAACCGAGACACCCGCGGCTGCGGGGTCAGTTCCTACGAGTTACGTTGGTCCCGTGGGTGGTGTTGGTTCCACCCACGGGGCCGTTCGGGGGCTGTTTCGAGTTCTCACCCTCTAACGCCATGTTTTTAAGCCTAAGTGTGGAAATAAGCAAAATACCGTCGTACTCTCAAACCGGGACACCCGCGGCTGCGGGGCAGTTCCTACGAGTTACGTTGGTCCCGTGGGAGGTGTTGGCGCCACCCATGGGGCCGTTCGGGGGCTGTTTCGAGTTCTCACCCTCTAACGACATGTTTTTAAGCCTAAGTGTGGAAATAAGCAAATTACCATCGTACTCTCAAACCGGGACACCCATGGCTGTGGGGTCAGTTCCTACGAGTTACGTTGGTCCCGTGGGTGGTGTTGGTGCCACCCACGGGGGCGTTCGGGGGTTGTTTAGAGTTCTCACCCTCTAACGCCATGTTTTGAAGCCTAAGTGTGGAAATAAGCAAATTACCATCTTACTCTCAAACCGAGACACCCGCGGCTGCGGGGTCAGTTCCTACGAGTTACGTTGGTCCCGTGGGAGGTGTTGGTGCCACCCACGGGGCCGTTCGGAGGCTGTTTCGAGTTCTCACCCTCTAACGCCATGTTTTTAAGCCTAAGTGTGGAAATAAGCAAATTACCATCGTACTCTCAAACCGGGACACCCGCGGCTACGGGGTCAGTTCCTACGAGTTACGTTGGTCCCGTGGGAGGTGTTGGTGCCACCCACGGGGCCGTTCGGAGGCTGTTTCGAGTTCTCACCCTCTAACGCCATGTTTTTAAGCCTAAGTGTGGAAATAAGCAAATTACCATCGTACTCTCAAACCGGGATACCCGCGGCTGCGGGGTCAGTTCCTACGAGTTATGTTGGTCCCGTGGGAGGTGTTGGTGCCACCCACGGGGCCGTTCGGGGGCTGTTTCGAGTTCTCACCCTCTAACGCCATGTTTTCAAGCCTAAGTGTGGAAATAAGCAAATTACCGTCGTACTCTCAAACCGGGACACCCACGACTACGGGGTCAGTTCTTACGAGTTACGTTGGTCCCGTGGGAGGTGTTGGTGCCACCCACGGGGCCGTTTGGGGGCTATTTCGAGTTCTCACCCTCTAACGCCATATTTTTAAGCCTAAGTGTGAAAATAAGCAAATTACCGTCGTACTCTCAAACCGGGACACCCGCGGCTGCGGGGTCAGTTCCTACGAGTTACGTTGGTCCCGAGGGAGGTGTTGGTGCCATCCACGGGGCCGTTCGGGGGCTGTTTCGAGTTCTCACCCTCTAACGCCATGTTTTTAAGCCTAAGTGTGGAAATAAGCAAATTACCGCCGTACTCTCAAACCGGGACACCCGCGGCAGCGGGGTCAGTTCCTACGAGTTACGTTGGTCCCGTGGGAGGTGTTGGTGCCACCCACGGGGCCGTTCGGGGGTTGTTTCGAGTTCTCACCCTCTAACGCCATGTGTTTAAGCCTAAGTGTGGAAATAAGCAAATTACCGCCATACTCTCAAATCGGGACACCCGCGGCTGCGGGGTCAGTTCCTACGAGTTACGTTGGTCCCGTGGGAGGTGTTGGTGCCACCCACGGGGCCGTTCGGGGGCTGTTTCGAGTTCTCACCCTCTAACGCCATGTTTTTAAGCCTAAGTGTGGAAATAAGAAAATTACCGTCGTACTCTCAAACCGAGACATCCGCGGCTGCAGGGTCAGTTCCTACGAGTTACGTTGGTCCCGTGGGAGGTGTTGGTGCCACCCACGGGGCCGTTCGGGGTCTATTTCGAGTTCTCAGCCTCTAGCGCCATATTTTTAAGCCTAAGTGTGGAAATAAGCAAATTACCGCCGTACTCTCAAATCGGGACACCTGCGGCTGCGGGGTCAGTTCCTACGAGTTACGTTGGTCCCGTGGGAGGTGTTGGTGCCACCCACGGGGCCGTTCGGGGGCTGTTTCGAGTTCTCACCCTCTAACTCCATGTTATTAAGCCTAAGTGTGGAAATAAGCAAATTACCGTTGTACTCTCAAACCGGGACACCCGCGGCGGCGGGGTCAGTTCCTACGAGTTACGTTGGTCCCGTGGGAGGTGTTGGTGCCACCCACGGGGCCGTTCGGGGGCTGTTTCGAGTTCTCACCCTCTAACGACATGTTTTTAAGCCTAAGTGTGGAAAGAAGCAAATTACCATCCTACTCTCAAACCGGGACACCCGCGGCTGCGGGGTCAGTTCCTAAGAGTTACGTTGGTCCCGTGGGAGGTGTTGGTGCCACCCACGGGGCCGTTCGGGGGCTGTTTCGAGTTCTCACCCTCTAACGCCATGTTTTGAAGCTAAGTGAGGAAATAAGCAAATTACCGTCATACTCTGAAACCAGGACACCCGCGGCTGCGGGGTCAGTTCCTACGAGGTACGTTGGTCCCGTGGGAGGTGTTGGTGCCACCCACGGGGCCGTTCGGGGGCTGTTTCGAGTTCTCACCCTCTAACGCCATGTTTTCAAGCCTAAGTGTGGAAATAAGCAAATTACCGTCGTACTCTCAAACCGGGACACCCACGACTACGGGGTCAGTTCCTACGAGTTACGTTGGTCCCGTGGGAGGTGTTGGTGCCACCCACGGGGCCGTTCGGGGGCTGTTTCGAGTTCTCACCCTCTAACGCCATGTTTTCAAGCCTGAGTGGGGAATTAAGCAAATTACCGTTGTACTCTCAAACCCGGACACCCGCGGCTGCGGGGTCAGTTCCTACGAGTTACGTTGGTCCCGTGGGAGGTGTTGGTGCCACCCACGGGGCCGTTCGGAGGCTGTTTTGAGTTCTCACCCTCTAACGCCATGTTTTCATGCCTAAGTGTGGACATAAGCAAATTACCGTCGTACTCTCAAACCGGGACACCCGCGGCTGCGGGGTCAGTTCCTACGAGTTACGTTGGTCCTGTGGGAGGTGTTGGTGCCACCCATGGGGCCGTTCTGGGGCTGTTTCGAGTTCTCACCCTCTAACGCCATGTTTTTAAGCCTAAGTGTTGAAATAAGCAAATTACCGCCGTACTCTCAAACCGGGACACCCGCGGCTGCGGGGTCAGTTCCTACGAGTTACGTTGGTCCCGTGTGAGGTGTTGGTGCCACCCACGGGGCCGTTCGGGGGCTGTTTCGAGTTCTCACCCTCTAACTCCATGTTATTAAGCCTAAGTGTGGAAATAAGCAAATTACCGTTGTACTCTCAAACCGGGACACCCGCGGCTGCGGGGTCAGTTCCTACGAGTTACGTTGGTCCCGTGGGAGGTGTTGGTGCCACCCACGGGGCCGTTCGGGGGCTGTTTCGAGTTCTCACCCTCTAACGACATGTTTTTAAGCCTAAGTGTGGAAAGAAGCAAATTACCATCGTACTCTCAAACCGGGACACCCGCGGCTGCGGGGTCAGTTCCTAAGAGTTACGTTGGTCCCGTGGGAGGTGTTGGTGCCACCCACGGGGCCGTTCGGGGGCTGTTTCGAGTTCTCACCCTCTAACGCCATGTTTTGAAGCCTAAGTGAGGAAATAAGCAAATTACCGTCATACTCTCAAACCGGGACACCCGCGGCTGCGGGGTCAGTTCCTACGAGGTACGTTGGTCCCGTGGGAGGTGTTGGTGCCACCCACGGGGCCGTTCGGGGGCTGTTTCGAGTTCTCACCCTCTAACGCCATGTTTTCAAGCCTAAGTGTGGAAATAAGCAAATTACCGTCGTACTCTCAAACCGGGACACCCACGACTACGGGGTCAGTTCCTACGAGTTACGTTGGTCCCGTGGGAGGTGTTGGTGCCACCCACGGGGCCGTTCGGGGGCTGTTTCGAGTTCTCACCCTCTAACGCCATGTTTTCAAGCCTGAGTGGGGAATTAAGCAAATTACCGTTGTACTCTCAAACCCGGACACCCGCGGCTGCGGGGTCAGTTCCTACGAGTTACGTTGGTCCCGTGGGAGGTGTTGGTGCCACCCACGGGGCCGTTCGGAGGCTGTTTTGAGTTCTCACCCTCTAACGCCATGTTTTCATGCCTAAGTGTGGACATAAGCAAATTACCGTCGTACTCTCAAACCGGGACACCCGCGGCTGCGGGGTCAGTTCCTACGAGTTACGTTGGTCCTGTGGGAGGTGTTGGTGCCACCCATGGGGCCGTTCTGGGGCTGTTTCGAGTTCTCACCCTCTAACGCCATGTTTTTAAGCCTAAGTGTGGAAATAAGCAAATTACCGCCGTACTCTCAAACCGGGACACCCGCGGCTGCGGGGTCAGTTCCTACGAGTTACGTTGGTCCCGTGGGAGGTGTTGGTGCCACCCACGGGGCCGTTCGGGGGCTATTTCGAGTTCTCACCCTCTAACGCCATGTTTTGAAGCCTAAGTGTGGAAATAAGCAAATTACCGTCGTACTCTCAAACCGAGACATCCGCGGCTGCGGGGTCAGTTCCTACGAGTTACGTTGGTCCCGTGGGAGGTGTTGGTGCCACTCACGGGGCCGTTCGGGGTCTATTTCGAGTTCTCACCCTCTAACGCCATATTTTTAAGCCTAAGTGTGGAAATAAGCAAATTACCGCCGTACTCTCAAATCGGGACACCTGCGGCTGCGGGGTCAGTTCCTACGAGTTACGTTGGTCCCGTGGGAGGTGTTGGTGCCACCCACGGGGCCGTTCGGGGGCTGTTTCGAGTTCTCACCCTCTAACGCCATGTTATTAAGCCTAAGTGTGGAAATAAGCAAATTACCGTTGTACTCTCAAACCGGGACACCCGCGGCTGCGGGGTCAGTTCCTACGAGTTACGTTGGTCCCGTGGGAGGTGTTGGTGCCACCCACGGGGCCGTTCGGGGGCTGTTACGAGTTCTCACCCTCTAACGACATGTTTTTAAGCCTAAGTGTGGAAATAAGCAAATTACCGTCGTACTCTCAATCCGGGACACCCGCGGCTGCGGGGTCAGTTCCTACGAGTTACGTTGGTCCCGTGGGAGGTGTTGGTGCCACCCACGGGGCCGTTCGGTGGCTGTTTCGAGTTCTCACCCTCTAACGCCATGTTTTCAAGCCTGAGTGTGGAATTAAGCAAATTACCGTCGTACTCTCAAACCAGGACACCCGCGGCTGCGGGGTCAGTTCCTACGAGTTACGTTGATCCCGTGGGAGGTGTTGGTGCCACCCACGGGGCCGTTCGGAGGCTGTTTTGAGTTCTCACCCTCTAACGGCATGTTTTCATGCCTAAGTGTGGAAATAAGCAAATTACCATCGTACTCTCAAACCGGGACACCCGCGGCTGCGGGGTCAGTTCCTACGAGTTACGTTGGTCCCGTGGGAGGTGTTGGTGCCACCCACGGGGCCGTTCGGGGGCTGTTTCGAGTTCTCACCCTCTAACGCCATGTTATTAAGCCTAAGTGTGGAAATAAGCAAATTACCGTTGTACTCTCAAACCGGGACACCCGCGGCTGCGGGGTCAGTTCCTACGAGTTACGTTGGTCCCGTGGGAGGTGTTGGTGCCACCCACAGGGCCGTTCGGGGGCTGTTTCGAGTTCTCACCCTCTAACGCCATGTTTTGAAGCCTAAGTGAGGAAATAAGCAAATTACCGTCGTACTCTCAAACCGAGACACCCGCGGCTGCGGGGTCAGTTCCTACGAGTTACGTTGGTCCCGTGGGAGGTGTTGGTGCCACCCACTGGGCCGTTCGGAGGCTGTTTTGAGTTCTCACCCTCTAACGCCATGTTTTCATGCCTAAGTGTGGAAATAAGCAAATTACCGTCGTACTCTCAAACCGGGACAACCGCGGCTGTGGGGTCAGTTCCTACGAGTTACGTTGGTCCCGTGGGAGGTGTTGGTGCCACCCACTGGGCCGTTCGGGGGCTGTTTCGAGTTCTCACCCTCTAACACCATGTTTTTAAGCCTAAGTGTGGAAATATGCAAAATACCGTCGTACTCTCAAACCGGGACACCCGCGGCTGCGGGGCAGTTCCTACGAGTTACGTTGGTCCCGTGGGAGGTGTTGGCGCCACCCATGGGGCCGTTCGGGGGCTGTTTCGAGTTCTCACCCTCTAACGACATGTTTTTAAGCCTAAGTGTGGAAATAAGCAAATTACCGTCGTAATCTCAAACCGGGACACCCGTGGCTGTGGGGTCAGTTCCTACGAGTTACGTTGGTCCCGTGGGTGGTGTTGGTGCCACCCACGGGGGCGTTCGGGGGTTGTTTAGAGTTCTCACCCTCTAACGCCATGTTTTGAAGCCTAAGTGTGGAAATAAGCAAATTACCATCTTACTCTCAAATCGAGACACCCGCGGCTGCGGGGTCAGTTCCTACGAGTTACGTTGGTCCCGTGGGAGGTGTTGGTGCCACCCACGGGGCCGTTCGGGGGCTGTTTCGAGTTCTCACCCTCTAACGCCATGTTTTAAGCCTAAGTGTGGAAATAAGCAAATTACCGTCGTACTCTCAAACCGGGACACCCGCGGCTACAGGGTCAGTTCCTACGAGTTACGTTGGTCCCGTGGGAGGTGTTGGTGCCACCCACGGGGCCGTTCGGAGGCTGTTTCGAGTTCTCACCCTCTAACGCCATGTTTTTAAGCCTAAGTGTGGAAATAAGCAAATTACCGTCATACTCTCAAACCGGGATACCCGCGGCTGCGGGGTCAGTTCCTACGAGTTATGTTGGTCCCGTGGGAGGTGTTGGTGCCACCCACGGGGCCATTCGGGGGCTGTTTCGAGTTCTCACCCTCTAACGCCATGTTTTCAAGCCTAAGTGTGGAAATAAGCAAATTACCGTCGTACTCTCAAACCGGGACACCCACGACTACGGGGTCAGTTCCTACGAGTTACGTTGGTCCCGTGGGAGGTGTTGGTGCCACCCACGCGGTCGTTTGGGGGCTATTTCGAGTTCTCACCCTCTAACGCCATATTTTTAAGCCTAAGTGTGAAAATAAGCAAATTACCGTCGTACTCTCAAACCGGGACACCCGCGGCTGCGGGGTCAGTTCCTACGAGTTACGTTGGTCCCGAGGGAGGTGTTGGTGCCATCCACGGGGCCGTTCGGGGGCTGTTTCGAGTTCTCACCCTCTAACGCCATGTTTTTATGCCTAAGTGTGGAAATAAGCAAATTACCGCTGTACTCTCAAACCGGGACACCCGCGGCAGCGGGGTCAGTTCCTACGAGTTACGTTGGTCCCGTGGGAGGTGTTGGTGCCACCCACGGGGCCGTTCGGGGGTTGTTTCGAGTTCTCACCCTCTAACGCCATGTGTTTAAGCCTAAGTGTGGAAATAAGCAAATTACCGCCATACTCTCAAACCGGGACACCCGCGGCTGCGGGATCAGTTTCTACGAGTTACGTTGGTCCCGTGGGAGGTGTTGGTGCCACCCACGGGGCCGTTCGGGGGCTGTTTCGAGTTCTCACCCTCTAACGCCATGTTTTTAAGCCTAAGTGTGGAAATAAGCAAATTACTGTCGTACTCTCAAACCAAGACATCCGCGGCTGCAGGGTCAGTTCCTACGAGTTACGTTGGTCCCGTGGGAGGTGTTGGTGCCACCCACGGGGCCGTTCGGGGTCTATTTCGAGTTCTCAGCCTCTAACGCCATATTTTTAAGCCTAAGTGTGGAAATAAGCAAATTACCGCCGTACTCTCAAATCGGGACACCTGCGGCTGCGGGGTCAGTTCCTACGAGTTACGTTGGTCCCGTGGGAGGTGTTGGTGCCACCCACGGGGCCGTTCGGGGGCTGTTTCGAGTTCTCACCCTCTAACGCCATGTTATTAAGCCTAAGTGTGGCAATAAGTAAATTACCGTTGTACTCTCAAACCGGGACACCCGCAGCTGCGGGGTCAGTTCCTACGAGTTACGTTGGTCCCGTGGGAGGTGTTGGTGCCACCCACGGGGCCGTTCGGGGGCTGTTTCGAGTTCTCACCCTCTAACGACATGTTTTTAAGCCTAAGTGTGGAAATAAGCAAATTACCATCGTACTCTCAAACCGGGACACCCGCGGCTGCGGGGTCAGTTCCTAAGAGTTACGTTGGTCCCGTGGGAGGTGTTGGTGCCACCCACGGGGCCGTTCGGGGGCTGTTTCGAGTTCTCACCCTCTAACGCCATGTTTTGAAGCCTAAGTGAGGAAATAAGCAAATTACCGTCATACTCTCAAATCGGGACACCCGCGGCTGCGGGGTCAGTTCCTACGAGGTACGTTGGTCCCGTGGGAGGTGTTGGTGCCACCCACGGGGCCGTTCGGGGGCTGTTTCGAGTTCTCACCCTCTAACGCCATGTTTTCAAGCCTAAGTGTGGAAATAAGCAAATTACCATCGTACTCTCAAACCGGGACACCCACGACTACGGGGTCAGTTCCTACGAGTTACGTTGGTCCCGTGGGAGGTGTTGGTGCCACCCACGGGGCCGTTCGGGGGCTGTTTCGAGTTCTCACCCTCTAACGCCATGTTTTCAAGCCTGAGTGGGGAATTAAGCAAATTACCGTTGTACTCTCAAACCCGGACACCCGCGGCTGCGGGGTCAGTTCCAACGAGTTACGTTGGTCCCGTGGGAGGTGGTGGTGCCACCCACGGGGCCGTTCGGAGGCTGTTTTGAGTTCTCACCCTCTAACGCCATGTTTTCATGCCTAAGTGTGGACATAAGCAAATTACCGCCGTACTCTCAAACCGGGACACCCGCGGCTGCGGGATCAGTTCCTACGAGTTACGTTGGTCCCGTGTGAGGTGTTGGTGCCACCCACGGGGCCGTTCGGGGGGTGTTTCGAGTTCTCACCCTCTAACGCCATGTGTTTAAGCCTAAGTGTGGAAATAAGCAAATTACCGCCATACTCTCAAACCGGGACACCCGCGGCTGCGGGGTCAGTTCCTACGAGTTACGTTGGTCCCGTGGGAGGTGTTGGTGCCACCCACGGGGCCGTTCGGGGGCTGTTTCGAGTTCTCACCCTCTAACGCCATGTTTTGAAGCCTAAGTGTGGAAATAAGCAAATTACCGCCGTACTCTCAAACCGGGACACCCGCGGCAGCGGGGTCAGTTCCTACGAGTTACGTTGGTCCCGTGGGAGGTGTTGGTGCCACCCACGGGGCCGTTCGGGGGTTGTTTCGAGTTCTCACCCTCTAACGCCATGTGTTTAAGCCTAAGTGTGGAAATAAGCAAATTACCGCCATACTCTCAAACCGGGACACCCGCGGCTGCGGGATCAGTTTCTACGAGTTACGTTGGTCCCGTGGGAGGTTTGGTGCCACCCACGGGGCCGTTCGGGGGCTGTTTCGAGTTCTCACCCTCTAACGCCATGTTTTTAAGCCTAAGTGTGGAAATAAGCAAATTACCGTCGTACTCTCAAACCGAGACATCCGCGGCTGCAGGGTCAGTTCCTACGAGTTACGTTGGTCCCGTGGGAGGTGTTGGTGCCACCCACGGGGCCGTTCGGAGGCTGTTTTGAGTTCTCACCCTCTAACGTCATGTTTTTTAGCCTAAGTGTGAAAATAAGCAAATTACCGTCGTACTCTCAAACCGGGACACCCGTGGCTGTGGGGTCAGTTCCTACGAGTTACGTTGGTCCCGTGGGAGGTGTTGGTGCCACCCACGGGGGCGTTCGGGGGTTGTTTAGAGTTCTCACCCTCTAACGCCATGTTTTGAAGCCTAAGTGTGGAAATAAGCAAATTACCATCTTACTCTCAAACCGAGACACCCTCGGCTGCGGGGTCAGTTCCTACGAGTTACGTTGGTCCCGTGGGAGGTGTTGGTGCCACCCACGGGGCCGTTCGGGGGCTGTTTCGAGTTCCCACCCTCTAACGCCATGTTTTTAAGCCAAAGTGTGGAAATAAGCAAATTACCGTCGTACTCTCAAACCGGGACACCCGCGGCTACGGGGTCAGTTCCTACGAGTTACGTTGGTCCCGTGGGAGGTGTTGGTGCCACCCACGGGGCCGTTCGGAGGCTGTTTCGAGTTCTCACCCTCTAACGCCATGTTTTTAAGCCTAAGTGTGGAAATAAGCAAATTACCGTCGTACTCTCAAACCGGGATACCCGCGGCTGCGGGGTCAGTTCCTACGAGTTATGTTGGTCCCGTGGGAGGTGTTGGTGCCACCCACGGGGCCGTTCGGGGGCTGTTTCGAGTTCTCACCCTCTAACGCCATGTTTTCAAGCCTAAGTGTGGAAATAAGCAAATTATCGTCGTACTCTCAAACCGGGACACCCACGACTACGGGGTCTGTTCCTACGAGTTACGTTGGTCCCGTGGGAGGTGTTGGTACCACCCACGCGGCCGTTTGGGGGCTATTTCGAGTTCTCACCCTCTAACGCCATATTTTTAAGCCTAAGTGTGAAAATAAGCAAATTACCGTCGTACTCTCAAACCGGGACACCCGCGGCTGCGGGGTCAGTTCCTACGAGTTACGTTGGTCCCGAGGGAGGTGTTGGTGCCATCCACGGGGCCGTTCGGGGGCTGTTTCGAGTTCTCACCCTCTAACGCCATGTTTTTAAGCCTAAGTGTGGAAATAAGCAAATTACCGCCGTACTCTCAAACCGGGACACCCGCGGCAGCGGGGTCAGTTCCTACGAGTTACGTTGGTCCCGTGGGAGGTGTTGGTGCCACCCACGGGGCCGTTCGGGGGTTGTTTCGAGTTCTCACCCTCTAACGCCATGTGTTTAAGCCTAAGTGTGGAAATAAGCAAATTACCGCCATACTCTCAAACCGGGACACCCGCGGCTGCGGGATCAGTTTCTACGAGTTACGTTGGTCCCGTGGGAGGTGTTGGTGCCACCCACGGGGCCGTTCGGGGGCTGTTTCGAGTTCTCACCCTCTAACGCCATGTTTTTAAGCCTAAGTGTGGAAATAAGCAAATTACCGTCGTACTCTCAAACCGAGACATCCGCGGCTGCAGGGTCAGTTCCTACGAGTTACGTTGGTCCCGTGGGAGGTGTTGGTGCCACCCACGGGGCCGTTCGGGGTCTATTTCGAGTTCTCAGCCTCTAACGCCATATTTTTAAGCCTAAGTGTGGAAATAAGCAAATTACCGCCGTACTCTCAAATCGGGACACCTGCGGCTGCGGGGACAGTTCCTACGAGTTACGTTGGTCCCGTGGGAGGTGTTGGTGCCACCCATGGGGCCGTTCGGGGGCTGTTTCGAGTTCTCACCCTCTAACGCCATGTTATTAAGCCTAAGTGTGGCAATAAGCAAATTACCGTTGTACTCTCAAACCGGGACACCCGCAGCTGCGGGGTCAGTTCCTACGAGTTACGTTGGTCCCGTGGGAGGTGTTGGTGCCACCCACGGGGCCGTTCGGGGGCTGTTTCGAGTTCTCACCCTCTAACGACATGTTTTTAAGCCTAAGTGTGGAAATAAGCAAATTACCATCGTACTCTCAAACCGGGACACCCGCGGCTGCGGGGTCAGTTCCTAAGAGTTACGTTGGTCCCGTGGGAGGTGTTGGTGCCACCCACGGGGCCGTTCGGGGGCTGTTTCGAGTTTTCACCCTCTAACGCCATGTTTTGAAGCCTAAGTGAGGAAATAAGCAAATTACCATCATACTCTCAAATCGGGACACCCGCGGCTGCGGGGTCAGTTCCTACGAGGTACGTTGGTCCCGTGGGAGGTGTTGGTGCCACCCACGGGGCCGTTCGGGGGCTGTTTCGAGTTCTCACCCTCTAACGCCATGTTTTCAAGACTAAGTGTGGAAATAAGCAAATTACCGCCGTACTCTCAAACCGGGACACCCGCGGCTGCGGGGTCAGTTCCTACGAGTTACGTTGGTCCCGTGTGAGGTGTTGGTGCCACCCACGGGGCCGTTCGGGGGGTGTTTCGAGTTCTCACCCTCTAACGCCATGTGTTTAAGCCTAAGTGTGGAAATAAGCAAATTACCGCCATACTCTCAAACCGGGACACCCGCGGCTGCTGGGTCAGTTCCTACGAGTTACCTTGGTCCCGTGGGAGGTGTTGGTGCCACCCACGGGGCCGTTCGGGGGCTATTTCGAGTTCTCACCCTCTAACGCCATGTTTTTAAGCCTAAGTGTGGAAATAAGCAAATTACCGTCGTACTCTCAAACTGGGACACCCGCGGCTGCGGGGTCAGTTCCTACGAGTTACGTTGGTCCCGTGGGTGGTGTTGGTGCCACCCACGGGTCGTTCGGGGAATGTTTCGAGTTCTCACCCTCTAACGCCATGTTTTTAAGCCTAAGTGTGGAAATAAGCAAATTACCGTCGTACTCTCAGACCGGGAGACCCGTGGCTGCGGGGTCAGTTCCTACGAGTTACGTTGGTCCCGTGGGTGGTGTTGGTGCCACCCACGGGTCGTTCGGGGGCTGTTTCGAGTTCTCACCCTCTAACGCCATGTTTTTAAGCCTAAGTGTGAAAATAAGCAAATTACAGTCGTACTCTCAAACCGGGACACACACGTCTGCGGGGTCAGTTCCTACGAGTTACGTTGGTCCCGTGGGAGGTGTTGGTGCCACCCACGGGGCCGTTCGGGGGCTATTTCGAGTTCTCACCCTCTAACGCCTTGTTTTTAAGCCTAAGTGTGGAAATAATCAAATTACCGTCGTACTCTCAAACCGGGAAACCCGCGGCTGCGGGGTCAGTTCCTACGAGTTACGTTGGTCCCTTAGGTGGTGTTGGTGCCACCCACGGGTCGTTCGGGGGCTGTTTCGAGTTCTCACCCACTAACGCCATGTTTTCATGCCTAAGTGTGGAAATAAGAAAATTACCGTCGTACTCTCAAACCGGGAGACCCGCGGCTGCGGGGTCAGTTCCTACGAGTTACGTTGGTCCCGTGGGAGGTGTTGGTGCCACCCACGGGGCCGTTCGGGGGCTGTTTCGAGTTCTCACCCTCTAACGCCATGTTTTTAAGCCTAAGTGTGGAAATAAGAAAATTACCGTCGTACTCTCAAACCGGGACACCCGCGACAGCGGGGTCAGTTCCTATGAGTTACATTGGTCCCGTGGGAGGTGTTGGTGCCACCCACGGGGCCGTTCGGGTGCTGTTTCGAGTTCTCACCCTCTAACGCCATGTTTTCAAGCCTAAGTGTAGAAATAAGAAAATTACCGTCGTACTCTCAAACCGGGACACCCGTGGCTGCGGGGTCAGTTCCTACGAGTTACGTTGGACCCGTGGGAGGTGTTGGTGCCACCCATAGGGCCGTTCGGGGGCTGTTTCGAGTTCTCACCCTCTAACGCCATGTTTTTAAGCCTAAGTGTGGAAATAAGCAAATTACCGTCGTACTCTCAAACTGGGACGCCCGCGGCTGTGGGGTCTGTTCCTACGAGTTACGTTGGTCCCGTGGGTGGTGTTGGTGCCACCCACGGGTCGTTCGGGGGCTGTTTCGAGTTCTCACCCTCTAACGCCATGTTTTTAAGCCTAAGTGTGGAAATAATCAAATTACCGTCGTACTCTCAAACCGGGAAACCCGCGGCTGCGGGGTCAGTTCCTACGAGTTACGTTGGTCCCTTAGGTGGTGTTGGTGCCACCCACGGGTCGTTCGGGGGCTGTTTCGAGTTCTCACCCACTAACGCCATGTTTTCATGCCTAAGTGTGGAAATAAGAAAATTACCATCGTACTCTCAAACCGGGAGACCCGCGGCTGCGGGGTCAGTTCCTACGAGTTACGTTGGTCCCGTGGGAGGTGTTGGTGCCACCCACGGGGCCGTTCGGGGGCTGTTTCGAGTTCTCACCCTCTAACGCCATGTTTTTAAGCCTAAGTGTGGAAATAAGAAAATTACCGTCGTACTCTCAAACCGGGACACCCGCGGCAGCGGGGTCAGTTCCTATGAGTTACGTTGGTCCCGTGGGAGGTGTTGGTGCCACCCACGGGGCCGTTCGGGGGCTGTTTCGAGTTCTCACCCTCTAACGCCATGTTTTCAAGCCTAAGTGTAGAAATAAGAAAATTAGCGTCGTACTCTCAAACCGGGACACCCGTGGCTGCGGGGTCAGTTCCTACGAGTTACGTTGGACCCGTGGGAGGTGTTGGTGCCACCCATAGGGCCGTTCGGGAGCTGTTTCGAGTTCTCACCCTCTAACGCCATGTTTTTAAGCCTAAGTGTGGAAATAAGCAAATTACCGTCATACTCTCAAACTGGGACGCCCGCGGCTGTGGGGTCAGTTCCTACGAGTTACGTTGGTCCCGTGGGTGGTGTTGGTGCCACCCACGGGTCGTTCGGGGGCTGTTTCGAGTTCTCACCCTCTAACGCCATGTTTTTAAGCCTAAGTGTGGAAATAAGCAAATTACCGTCGTACTCTCAGACCGGGAGACCCGTGGCTGTGGGGTCAGTTCTTACGAGTTACGTTGGTCCCGTGGGTGGTGTTGGTGCCACCCACGGGTCGTTCGGGGGCCGTTTCGAGTTCTCACCCTCTAACGCCATGTTTTTAAGCCTAAGTGTGGAAATAATCAAATTACCGTCGTACTCTCAAACCGGGACACCCGCGACTGCGGGGTCAGTTCCTACGAATTACGTTGGTCCCGTGGGAGGTGTTGGTGCCACCCACGGGGCCGTTCGGGGGTTGTTTCGAGTTCTCACCTTCTAACGCCTTGTTTTTAAGCCTAAGTGTGGAAATAATCAAATTACCATCGTACTCTCAAACCGGGAAACCCGCGGCTGCGGGGTCAGTTCCTACGAGTTACGTTGGTCCCATAGGTGGTGTTGGTGCCACCCACGGGTCGTTCGGGGGCTGTTTCGAGTTCTCACCCTCAACGCCATGTTTTCAAGCCTATGTGTGGAAATAAGCAAATTATCGTCGTACTCTCAAACTGGGAGACCCGCGGCTGCGGGGTCAGCTTCTACAAGTTACGTTGGTCCCGTGGGAGGCGTTGGTGCCACCCACGGGGCCGTTCGGGGCCTGTTTCGAGTTCTCTCCCTCTAACGCCATGTTTTTAAGCCTAAGTGTGGAAATAAGAAAATTACCATCGTACTCTCAAATAGGGACACCCGCGGCAGCGGGGTCAGTTCCTACGAGTTACGTTGGTCCCGTGGGAGGTGTTGGTGCCACCCACGGGGCCGTTCGGGGACTGTTTCGAGTTCTGACCCTCTAACGCCATGTTTTTAAGCCTAAGTGTGAAAATAAGCAAATTACCGTCGTACTCTCAAACCGGGACACCCGCGGCTGCGGGGTCAGTTCCTACGAGTTACGTTGGTCCCGTGGGAGGTGTTGGTGCCACCCACGGGGCCGTTCGGGGGTTGTTTCGAGTTCTCACCCTCTAATGCCATGTTTTTAAGCCTAAGTGTGAAAATATGCAAATTACCGTCGTACTCTCAAACCGGGACACCCGCGGCTACGAGGTCAGTTCCTACGAGTAGCGTTGGTCCCGTGGGAGGTGTTGGTGCCATCCACGGGGCCGTTCGGGGGATGTTTCGAGTTCTCACCCTCTAACGCCATGTTTTTAAGCCTAAGGGTGGATATAAGCAAATTACCGCCGTACTCTCAAACCGGGACACCCGCGGCTGCGAGGTCAGTTCCTACGAGTTACGTTGCTCCCGTGGGAGGTGTTGGTGCCACCCACGGGGCCGTTCAGGGGCTGTTTCGAGTTCTCACCCTTTAACGCCATGTTTTTAAGCGTAAGTGTGGAAATAAGCAAATTACCATCGTACTCTCAAACCGGCACACCCGCAGCTGCGGGGTGAGTTCCTACGAGTTACGTTGGTCCCGTGGGAGGTGTTGGTGCCACCCACGGGGCCGTTCGGGGGCTGTTTCGAGTTCTCACCCTCTAACGCCATGTTTTTAAGCCTAAGTGTGAAAATAAGCAAGTTACCGTTGTACTCTCAAACCGGGACACCCGCGGCTGTGGGGTCAGTTCCTACGAGTTACGTTGGTCCCGTGGGTGGTGTTGGTGCCATCCACGGGGCCGTTCGGGGGCTGTTTCGAGTTCTCACCCTCTAACGCCATGTTTTTATGCCTAAGTGTGGAAATAAGCAAATTACCGCCGTACTCTCAAACCGGGACACCCGCGGCTGTGGGGTCAGTTCCTACGAGTTACGTTGGTCCCGTGGGAGGTGTTGGTGCCACCCACGGGGCCGTTCGGGGGCTCTTTCGAGTTCTCACCCTCTAACGCCATGTTTTTAAGCCTAAGTGTGGAAATAAGCAAATTACCGTCGTACTCTCAAACCGGGACACCCGGGGCTGCGGGGTCAATTCCTACGAGTTATGTTTGTCCCGTGGGAGGTGTTGGTGCCACCCACGGGGCTGTTTCGAGTTCTCACCCTCTAACGCCTTGTTTTTAAGCCTAAGTGTGGAAATAAACAAATTACCATCGTACTCTCAAACCGGGACACCCGCGACTGCGGGGTCAGTTCCTACGAGTTACGTTGGTCCCGTGGGAGGTGTTGGTGCCACCCACGGGGCCGTTCGGGGGCTGTTTCGAGTTCTCACCCTCTAACGCCATGTTTTCAAGCCTAAGTGTGGAAATTAGCAAATTACCGTCGTACTCTCAAATCGGGACACCCGTGGCTGCGGGGTCAGTTCCTACGAGTTACGTTGGTCCCGTGGGAGGTGTTGGTGCCACCCATAGGGCCGTTCGGGGGCTGTTTCGAGTTCTCACCCTCTAACGCCATGTTTTTAAGCCTAAGTGTGGAAATAAGCAAATTACCGTCGTACTCTCAAACTGGGACGCCCGCGGCTGTGGGGTCAGTTCCTACGAGTTACGTTGGTCCCGTGGGTGGTGTTGGTGCCACCCACGGGTCGTTCGGGGGCTGTTTCGAGTTCTCACCCTCTAACGCCATGTTCTTAAGCCTAAGTGTGGAAATAAGCAAATTACCGTCGTACTCTCAAACCGGGACACCCGCGGCTGCGGGGTCAGTTCCTACGAGTTACGTTGGTCCCGTGGGAGGTGTTGGTGCCACCCACGGGGCCGTTCGGGGGTTGTTTCGAGTTCTCACCCTCTAATGCCATGTTTTTAAGCCTAAGTGTGAAAATATGCAAATTACCGTCGTACTCTCAAACCGGGACACCCGCGGCTACGGGGTCAGTTCCTACGAGTTACGTTGGTCCCGTGGGAGGTATTGGTGCCATCCACGGGGCCGTTCGGGGGATGTTTCGAGTTCTCACCCTCGAACGCCATGTTTTTAAGCCCAAGGGTGGATATAAGCAAATTACCGCCGTACTCTCAAACCGGGACACCCGCGGCTACGAGGTCAGTTCCTACGAGTTACGTTGGTCCCGTGGGAGGTGTTGGTGCCACCCACGGGGCCGTTCAGGGGCTGTTTCGAGTTCTCACCCTTTAACGCCATGTTTTTAAGCCTAAGTGTGGAAATAAGCAAATTACCATCGTACTCTCAAACCGGCACACCCGCAGCTACGGGGTTAGTTCCTACGAGTTACGTTGGTCCCGTGGGAGGTGTTGGTGCCACCCACGGGGCCGTTCGGGGGCTGTTTCGAGTTCTCACCCTCTAACGCCATGTTTTTAAGCCTAAGTGTGAAAATAAGCAAATTACCATTGTACTCTCAAACCGGGACAACCGCGGCTGTGGGGTCAGTTCCTACGAGTTACGTTGGTCACGTGGGAGGTGTTGGTGCCATCCACGGGGCCGTTCGGGGGCTGTTTCGAGTTCTCACCCTCTAACGCCATGTTTTTAAGCCTAAGTGTGGAAATAAGCAAATTACCGCCGTACTCTCAAACCGGGACACCCGCGGCTGCGGGGTCAGTTCCTACGAGTTACGTTGGTCCCGTGGGAGGTGTTGGTGCCACCCACGGGGCCGTTCGGGGGATCTTTCGAGTTCTCACCCTCTAACGCCATGTTTTTAAGCCTAAGTGTGGAAATAAGCAAATTACCGTCGTACTCTCAAACCGGGACACCCGCGGCTGCAGGGTCAATTCCTACGAGTTATGTTTGCCCCGTGGGAGGTGTTGGTGCCACCCACGGGGCCGTTCGGGGGATGTTTCGAGTTCTCACCCTCTAACGCCATGTTTTTAAGCCTAAGGGTGGATATAAGCAAATTACCGCCGTACTCTCAAACCGGGACACCCGCGGCTGCGAGGTCAGTTCCTACGAGTTACGTTGGTCCCGTGGGAGGTGTTGGTGCCACCCACGGGGCCGTTCAGGGGCTGTTTCGAGTTCTCACCCTTTAACGCCATGTTTTTAAGCCTAAGTGTGGAAATAAGCAAATTACCATCGTACTCTCAAACCGGCACACCCGCAGCTGCGGGGTGAGTTCCTACGAGTTACGTTGGTCCCGTGGGAGGTGTTGGTGCCACCCACGGGGCCGTTCGGGGGCTGTTTCGAGTTCTCACCCTCTAACGCCATGTTTTTAAGCCTAAGTGTGAAAATAAGCAAATTACCGTTGTACTCTCAAACCGGGACACCCGCGGCTGTGGGGTCTGTTCCTACGAGTTACGTTGGTCCCGTGGGAGGTGTTGGTGCCATCCACGGGGCCGTTCGGGGGCTGTTTCGAGTTCTCACCCTCTAACGCCATGTTTTTATGCCTAAGTGTGGAAATAAGCAAATTACCGCCGTACTCTCAAACCGGGACACCCGCGGCTGCGGGGTGAGTTCCTACGAGTTACGTTGGTCCCGTGGGAGGTGTTGGTGCCACCCACGGGGCCGTTCGGGGGCTCTTTCGAGTTCTCACCCTCTAACGCCATGTTTTTAAGCCTAAGTGTGGAAATAAGCAAATTACCGTCGTACTCTCAAACCGGGACACCCGCGGCTGCGGGGTCAATTCCTACGAGTTATATTTGTCCCGTGGGAGGTGTTGGTGCCACCCACGGGGCTGTTTCGAGTTCTCACCCTCTAACGCCTTGTTTTTAAGCCTAAGTGTGGAAATAAACAAATTACCATCGTACTCTCAAACCGGGACACCCGCGACTACGGGGTCAGTTCCTACGAGTTACGTTGGTCCCGTGGGAGGTGTTGGTGCCACCCACGGGGCCGTTCGGGGGCAGTTTCGAGTTCTCACCCTCTAACGCCATGTTTTCAAGCCTAAGTGTGAAAATTAGCAAATTACCGTCGTACTCTCAAACCGGGACACCCGTGGCTGCGGGGTCAGTTCCTACGAGTTACGTTGGTCCCGTGGGAGGTGTTGGTGCCACCCATAGGGCCGTTCGGGGGCTGTTTCGAGTTCTCACCCTCTAACGCCATGTTTTTAAGCCTAAGTGTGGAAATAAGAAAATTACCGTCGTACTCTCAAACTGGGACGGCCGCGGCTGTGGGGTCAGTTCCTACGAGTTACGTTGGTCCCGTGGGTGGTGTTGGTGCCACCCACGGGTCGTTTCGAGTTCTCTCCCTCTAACGCCATGTTTTTAAGCCTAAGTGTGGAAATAAGCAAATTACCGTCGTACTCTCAAACCGAGACACCCGCGGCTGCGGGGTCAGTTCCTACGAGTTACGTTGGTCCCGTGGGAGGTGTTGGTGCCACCCACGGGGCCGTTCGGGGGTTGTTTCGAGTTCTCACCCTCTAATGCCATGTTTTTAAGCCTAAGTGTGAAAATATGCAAATTACCGTCGTACTCTCAAACCGGGACACCCGCGGCTACGGGGTCAGTTCCTACGAGTTACGTTGGTCCCGTGGGAGGTGTTGGTGCCATCCACGGGGCCGTTCGGGGGATGTTTCGAGTTCTCACCCTCTAACGCCATGTTTTTAAGCCTAAGGGTGGATATAAGCAAATTACCGCCGTACTCTCAAACCGGGACACCCGCGGCTACGAGGTCAGTTCCTACGAGTTACGTTGGTCCCGTGGGAGGTGTTGGTGCCACCCACGGGGCCGTTCAGGGGCTGTTTCGAGTTCTCACCCTTTAACGCCATGTTTTTAAGCCTAAGTGTGGAAATAAGCAAATTACCATCGTACTCTCAAACCGGCACACCCGCAGCTGCGGGGTGAGTTCCTACGAGTTACGTTGGTCCCGTGGGCGGTGTTGGTGCCACCCACGGGGCCGTTCGGGGGCTGTTTCGAGTTCTCACCCTCTAACGCCATGTTTTTAAGCCTAAGTGTGAAAATAAGCAAATTACCGTTGTACTCTCAAACCGGGACAACCGCGGCTGTGGGGTCAGTTCCTACGAGTTACGTTGGTCCCGTGGGAGGTGTTGGTGCCATCCACGGGGCCGTTCGGGGGCTGTTTCGAGTTCTCACCCTCTAACGCCATGTTTTTAAATCTAAGTGTGGAAATAAGCAAATTACCGCCGTACTCTCAAACCGGGACACCCGCGGCTGCAGGGTCAGTTCCTACGAGTTACGTTGGTCCCGTGGGAGGTGTTGGTGCCACCCACGGGGCCGTTCGGGGGCTCTTTCGAGTTCTCACCCTCTAACGCCATGTTTTTAAGCCTAAGTGTGGAAATAAGCAAATTACCGTCGTACTCTCAAACCGGGACACCCGCGGCTGCGGGGTCAATTCCTACGAGTTATGTTTGTCCCGTGGGAGGTGTTGGTGCCACCCACGGGGCCGTTCGGGGGATGTTTCGAGTTCTCACCCTCTAACGCCATGTTTTTAAGCCTAAGGGTGGATATAAGCAAATTACCGCCGTACTCTCAAACCGGGACACCCGCGGCTGCGAGGTCAGTTCCTACGAGTTACGTTGGTCCCGTGGGAGGTGTTGGTGCCACCCACGGGGCCGTTCAGGGGCTGTTTCGAGTTCTCACCCTTTAACGCCATGTTTTTAAGCCTAAGTGTGGAAATAAGCAAATTACCATCGTACTCTCAAACCGGCACACCCGCAGCTGCGGGGTGAGTTCCTACGAGTTACGTTGGTCCCGTGGGAGGTGTTGGTGCCACCCACGGGGCCGTTCGGGGGCTGTTTCGAGTTCTCACCCTCTAACGCCATGTTTTTAAGCCTAAGTGTGAAAATAAGCAAATTACCGTTGTACTCTCAAACCGGGACACCCGCGGCTGTGGGGTCAGTTCCTACGAGTTACGTTGGTCCCGTGGGAGGTGTTGGTGCCATCCACGGGGCCGTTCGGGGGCTGTTTCGAGTTCTCACCCTCTAACGCCATGTTTTTAAGCCTAAGTGTGGAAATAAGCAAATTACCGCCGTACTCTCAAACCGGGACACCCGCGGCTGCGGGGTGAGTTCCTACGAGTTACGTTGGTCCCGTGGGAGGTGTTGGTGCCACCCACGGGGCCGTTCGGGGGCTGTTTCGAGTTCTCACCCTCTAACGCCATGTTTTTAAGCCTAAGTGTGAAAATAAGCAAATTACCGTTGTACTCTCAAACCGGGACACCCGCGGCTTTGGGGTCAGTTCCTACGAGTTACGTTGGTCCCGTGGGAGGTGTTGGTGCCACCCACGGGGCCGTTCGGGGGTTGTTTCGAGTTCTCACCCTCTAACGCCATGTTTTCAAGCCTAAGTGTGGAAATAAGCAAATTACCGTCGTACTCTCAAACCGGGACACCCGCGGCTGCGGGGTCAGTTCCTATGACTTACGTTGGTCCCGTGGGAGGTGTTGGTGCCACCCACGGGGCCGTTCGGCGGCTGTTTCGAGTTCTCACCCTCTAACGCCATGTTTTTAAGCCTAAGTGTGAAAATAAGCAAATTACCGTTGTACTCTCAAACCGGGACAACCGCGGCTGCGGGGTCAGTTCCTACGAGTTACGTTGGTCCCGTGGGAGGTGTTGGTGCCATCCACGGGGCCGTTCGGGGGCTGTTTCGAGTTCTCACCCTCTAACGCCATGTTTTTAAGCCTAAGTGTGGAAATAAGCAAATTACCGCCGTACTCTCAAACCGGGACACCCGCGGCTGCGGGGTCAGTTCCTACGAGTGACGTTGGTCCCGTGGGAGGTGTTGGTGCCACCCACGGGGCCGTTCGGGGGCTGTTTCGAGTTCTCACCCTCTAACGCCATGTTTTTAAGCCTAAGTGTGGAAATAAGCAAATTACCGTCGTACTCTCAAACTGGGACGCCCGCGGCTGTGGGGTCAGTTCCTACGAGTTACGTTGGTCCCGTGGGTGGTGTTGGTGCCACCCACGGGTCGTTCGGGGGCTGTTTCGAGTTCTCACCCTCTAACGCCATGTTTTTAAACCTAAGTGTGGAAATAAGCAAATTACCGTCGTACTCTCAAACCGGGACACCCGCGGCTGCGGGGTCAGTTCCTACGAGTTACGTTGGTCCCGTGGGAGGTTTTGGTGCCACCCACGGGGCCGTTCGGGGGTTGTTTCGAGTTCTCACCCTCTAATGCTATGTTTTTAAGCCTAAGTGTGAAAATACGCAAATTATCGTCATACTCTCAAACCGGGACACCCGCGGCTACGGGGTCAGTTCCTACGAGTTACGTTGGTCCCGTGGGAGGTGTTGGTGCCATCCACGGGGCCGTTCGGGGGATGTTTCGAGTTCTCACCCTCTAACGCCATGTTTTTAAGCCTAAGGGTGGATATAAGCAAATTACCGCCGTACTCTCAAACCGGGACACCCGCGGCTACGAGGTCAGTTCCTACGAGTTACGTTGGTCCCGTGGGAGGTGTTGGTGCCACCCACGGGGCCGTTCAGGGGCTGTTTCGAGTTCTCACCCTTTAACGCCATGTTTTTAAGCCTAAGTGTGGAAATAGGCAAATTACCATCGTACTCTCAAACCGGCACACCCGCAGCTGCGGGGTGAGTTCCTACGAGTTACGTTGGTCCCGTGGGAGGTGTTGGTGCCACCCACGGGGCCGTTCGGGGGCTGTTTCGAGTTCTCACCCTCTAACGCCATGTTTTTAAGCCTAAGTGTGAAAATAAGCAAATTACCGTTGTACTCTCAAACCGGGACAACCGCGGCTGTGGGGTCAGTTCCTACGAGTTACGTTGGTCCCGTGGGAGGTGTTGGTGCCATCCACGGGGCCGTTCGGGGGCTGTTTCGAGTTCTCACCCTCTAACGCCATGTTTTTAAGCCTAAGTGTGGAAATAAGCAAATTACCGCCGTACTCTCAAACCGGGACACCCGCGGCTGCGGGGTCAGTGCCTACGAGTTACGTTGGTCCCGTGGGAGGTGTTGGTGCCACCCACGGGGCCGTTCGGGGGCTCTTTCGAGTTCTCACCCTCTAACGCCATGTTTTTAAGCCTAAGTGTGGAAATAAGTAAATTACCGTCGTACTCTCAAACCGGGACACCCGCGGCTGCGGGGTCAATTCCTACGAGTTATGTTTGTCCCGTGGGAGGTGTTGGTGCCACCCACGGGGCCGTTCGGGGGATGTTTCGAGTTCTCACCCTCTAACGCCATGTTTTTAAGCCTAAGGGTGGATATAAGCAAATTACCGCCGTACTCTCAAACCGGGAGACCCGCGGCTGCGAGGTCAGTTCCTACGAGTTATGTTGGTCCCGTGGGAGGTGTTGGTGCCACGCACGGGGCCGTTCAGGGGCTGTTTCGAGTTCTCACCCTTTAACGCCATGTTTTTAAGCCTAAGTGTGGAAATAAGCAAATTACCATCGTACTCTCAAACCGGCACACCCGCAGCTGCGGGGTGAGTTCCTACGAGTTACGTTGGTCCCGTGGGAGGTGTTGGTGCCACCCACGGGGCCGTTCGGGGGCTGTTTCTAGTTCTCACCCTCTAACGCCATGTTTTTAAGCCTAAGTGTGAAAATAAGCAAATTACCGTTGTACTCTCAAACCGGGACACCCGCGGCTGTGGGGTCAGTTCCTACGAGTTACGTTGGTCCCGTGGGAGGTGTTGGTGCCATCCACGGGGCCTTTCGGGGGCTGTTTCGAGTTCTCACCCTCTAACGCCATGTTTTTAAGCCTAAGTGTGGAAATAAGAAAATTACCGCCGTACTCTCAAACCGGGACACCCGCGGCTGCGGGGTCAGTTCCTACGAGTTACGTTGGTCCCGTGGGAGGTGTGGGTGCCACCCACGGGGCCGTTCGGGGGCTCTTTCGAGTTCTCACCCTCTAACGCCATGTTTTTAAGCCTAAGTGTGGAAATAAGCAAATTACCGTCGTACTCTCAAACCGGGACACCCGCGGCTGCGGGGTCAATTCCTACGAGTTATGTTTGTCCCGTGGGAGGTGTTGGTGCCACCCACGGGGCTGTTTCGAGTTCTCACCCTCTAACGCCTTGTTTTTAAGCCTAAGTGTGGAAATAAACAAATTACCATCGTACTCTCAAACCGGGACACCCGCGACTGCCGGGTCAGTTCCTACGAGTTACGTTGGTCCCGTGGGAGGTGTTGGTGCCACCCACGGGGCCGTTCGGGGGCTGTTTCGAGTTCTCACCCTCTAACGCCATGTTTTCAAGCCTATGTGTGGAAATTAGCAAATTACTGTCGTACTCTCAAACCGGGACACCCGCGGCTACGGGGTCAGTTCCTACGAGTTACGTTGGTCCCGTGGGAGGTGTTGGTGCCACCCACGGGGCCGTTCGGGGGTTGTTTCGAGTTCTCACCCTCTAACGCCATGTTTTCAAGCCTAAGTGTGGAAATAAGCAAATTACCGTCGTACTCTCAAACCGGGACACCCGCGGCTGCGGGGTCAGTTCCTATGACTTACGTTGGTCCCGTGGGAGGTGTTGGTGCCACCCACGGGGCCGTTCGGGGGCTGTTTCCAGTTCTCACCCTCTAACGACATGTTTTTAAGCCTAAGTGTGGAAATAAGCAAATTACCGTCGTACTCTCAAACCGGGTCACCCGCGGCTGCGGGGTCAGTTCCTACGAGTTACGTTGGTCCCGTGGGAGGTGTTGGTGCCACCCACGGGGCCGTTCGGGGGCTGTTTCGAGTTCTCTCCCTCTAACGCCATGTTTTTAAGCCTAAGTGTGGAAATAAGCAAATTACTGTCGTACTCTCAAACCGGGACACCCGCGGCTACGGGGTCAGTTCCTACGAGTTACGTTGGTCCCGTGGGAGGTGTTGGTGCCACCCACGGGGCCGTTAGGGGGCTGTTTCGTGTTCTCACCCTCTAACGAAATGTTTTTAAGCCTATGTGTGGAAATAAGAAAATTACCGTCATACTCTCAAACCGGGACACCCGCGGCTGCAGGGTCAGTTCCAACAAGTTACGTTGGTCCCGTGGGAGGTGTTGGTGCCACCCACGGGGTCGTTCGGGGGCTGTTTCGAGTTCTCACCCTCTAACGCCATGTTTTTGAGCTTAAGTGTGGAAATAAGAAAATTATCGTCGTACTCTCAAATCGGGACAAACGCGGCTGCGGGGTCAGTTCCTATGAGGTACGTTGGTCCCGTGGGTGGTGTTGGTGCCACCCACGGGGCCGTTCGGGGGATGTTTCGAGTTCTCACCCTCTAACGCCATGTTTTCAAGCCTTAGTGTAGAAATAAGCAAATTACCATCGTACTCTCAAACCGGGACACCCGCGGTTGCGGGGTCAGTTCCTACGAGTTACGTTGGTCCCGTGGGAAGTGTTGGTGCCACCCACGGGGCCGTTCGGGGGCTGTTTCGAGTTCTCACCCTCTAACGCCATGTTTTCAAGCCTAAGTGTAGAAATAAGCAAATTACCGTCGTACTCTCAAACCGGGACACCCGCGGCTGCGGGGTCAGTTCCTACGAGTTACGTTGGTCCCGTGGGAGGTGTTGGTGCCACCCACGGGGCCGTTCGGGGGCTGTTTCGAGTTCTCACCCTCTAACGCCATGTTTTGAAGCTTAAGTGTGGAAATAAGAAAATTATCGTCGTACTCTCAAATCGGGACAAACGCGACTGCGGGGTCAGTTCCTATGAGGTACATTGGTCCCGTGGGTGGTGTTGGTGCCACCCACGGGGCCGTTCGGGGGATGTTTCGAGTTCTCACCCTCTAACGCCATGTTTTCAAGCCTTAGTGTAGAAATAAGCAAATTACCGTCGTACTCTCAAACCGGGACACCCGCGGTTGCGGGGTCAGTTCCTACGAGTTACGTTGGTCCCGTGGGAGGTGTTGGTGCCACCCACGGGGCCGTTCGGGGGCTGTTTCGAGTTCTCACCCTCTAACGCCATGTTTTCAAGCCTAAGTGTAGAAATAAGCAAATTACCGTCGTACTCTCAAACCGGGACACCCGCGGCTGCGGGGTCAGTTCCTACGAGTTACGTTGGTCCCGTGGGAGGTGTTGGTGCCACCCACGGGGCCGTTCGGGGGCTGTTTCGAGTTCTCACCCTCTAACGCCATGTTTTCAAGCCTGAGTGTTGAATTAAGCAAATTACCGTCGTACTCTCAAACCAGGACACCCGCGGCTGCGGGGTCAGTTCCTACGAGTTACGTTGATCCCGTGGGAGGTGTTGGTGCCACCCACGGGGCCGTTCGGAGGCTGTTTTGAGTTCTCACCCTCTAACGGCATGTTTTCATGCCTAAGTGTGGAAATAAGCAAATTACCGTCGTACTCTCAAACCGGGACACCCGCGGCTGCGGGGTCAGTTCCTACGAGTTACGTTGGTCCCGTGGGAGGTTTTGGTGCCATCCACGGGGCCGTTCGGGGGCTGTTTCGAGTTCTCACCCTCTAACGCCATGTTTTTAAGCCTAAGTGTGAAAATAAGCAAATTACCATCGTACTCTCAAACCGGGACACCCGCGCCTGCGGGGTCAGTTCCTAAGAGTTACGTTGGTCCCGTGGGAGGTGTTGGTGCCACCCACGGGGCCGTTCGGGGGCTGTTTCGAGTTCTCACCCTCTAACGCCATGTTTTGAAGCCTAAGTGAGGAAATAAGCAAATTACCGTCGTACTCTCAAACCGAGACACCCGCGGCTGCGGGGTCAGTTCCTACGAGTTACGTTGGTCCCGTGGGAGGTGTTGGTGCCACCCACTGGGCCGTTCGGAGGCTGTTTTGAGTTCTCACCCTCTAACGCCATGTTTTCATGCCTAAGTGTGGAAATAAGCAAATTATCGTCGTACTCTCAAACCGGGACAACCGCGGCTGTGGGGTCAGTTCCTACGAGTTACGTTGGTCCCGTGGGAGGTGTTGATGCCACCCACGGGGCCGTTCGGGGGCTGTTTCGAGTTCTCACCCTCTAACGCCATGTTTTTAAGCCTAAGTGTGGAAATAAGCAAAATACCGTCGTACTCTCAAACCGGGACACCCGCGGCTGCGGGGCAGTTCCTACGAGTTACGTTGGTCCCGTGGGAGGTGTTGGCGCCACCCATGGGGCCGTTCGGGGGCTGTTTCGAGTTCTCACCCTCTAACGACATGTTTTTAAGCCTAAGTGTGGAAATAAGCAAATTACCATCGTACTCTCAAACCGGGACACCCGTGGCTGTGGGGTCAGTTCCTACGAGTTACGTTGGTCCCGTGGGTGGTGTTGGTGCCACCCACGGGGGCGTTCGGGGGTTGTTTAGAGTTCTCACCCTCTAACGCCATGTTTTGAAGCCTAAGTGTGGAAATAAGCAAATTACCATCTTACTCTCAAACCGAGACACCCGCGGCTGCGGGGTCAGTTCCTACGAGTTACGTTGGTCCCGTGGGTGGTGTTGGTGCCACCCACGGGGCCGTTCGGGGGCTGTTTCGAGTTCTCACCCTCTAACGCCATGTTTTTAAGCCTAAGTGTGGAAATAAGCAAATTACCGTCGTACTCTCAAACCGGGATACCCGCGGCTGCGGGGTCAGTTCCTACGAGTTATGTTGGTCCCGTGGGAGGTGTTGGTGCCACCCACGGGGCCGTTCGGGGGCTGTTTCGAGTTCTCACCCTCTAACGCCATGTTTTCAAGCCTAAGTGTGGAAATAAGCAAATTACCGTCGTACTCTCAAACCGGGACACCCACGACTACGGGGTCAGTTCCTACGAGTTACGTTGGTCCCGTGGGAGGTGTTGGTGCCACCCACGGGGCCGTTTGGGGGCTATTTCGAGTTCTCACCCTCTAACGCCATATTTTTAAGCCTAAGTGTGAAAATAAGCAAATTACCGTCGTACTCTCAAACCGGGAAACCCGCGGCTGCGGGGTCAGTTCCTACGAGTTACGTTGGTCCCGAGGGAGGTGTTGGTGCCATCCACGGGGCCGTTCGGGGGCTGTTTCGAGTTCTCACCCTCTAACGCCATGTTTTTAAGCCTAAGTGTGGAAATAAGCAAATTACCGCCGTACTCTCAAACCGGGAGACCCGCGGCAGCGGGGTCAGTTCCTACGAGTTACGTTGGTCCCATGGGAGGTGTTGGTGCCACCCACGGGGCCGTTCGGGGGTTGTTTCGAGTTCTCACCCTCTAACGCCATGTGTTTAAGCCTAAGTGTGGAAATAAGCAAATTACCGCCATACTCTCAAACCGGGACACCCGCGGCTGCGGGGTCAGTTCCTACGAGTTACGTTGGTCCCGTGGGAGGTGTTGGTGCCACCCACGGGGCCGTTCGGGGGCTGTTTCGAGTTCTCACCCTCTAACGCCATGTTTTTAAGCCTAAGTGTGGAAATAATCAAATTACCGTCGTACTCTCAAACCGAGACATCCGCGGCTGCAGGGTCAATTCCTACGAGTTACGTTGGTCCCGTGGGAGGTGTTGGTGCCACCCACGGGGCCGTTCGGGGTCTATTTCGAGTTCTCAGCCTCTAGCGCCATATTTTTAAGCCTAAGTGTGGAAATAAGCAAATTACCGCCGTACTCTCAAATCGGGACACCTGCGGCTGCGGGGTCAGTTCCTACGAGTTACGTTGGTCCCGTGGGAGGTGTTGGTGCCACCCACGGGGCCATTCGGGGGCTGTTTCGAGTTCTCACCCTCTAACTCCATGTTATTAAGCCTAAGTGTGGAAATAAGCAAATTACCGTTGTACTCTCAAACCGGGACACCCGCGGCTGCGGGGTCAGTTCCTACGAGTTACGTTGGTCCCGTGGGAGGTGTTGGTGCCACCCACGGGGCCGTTCGGGGGCTGTTTCGAGTTCTCACCCTCTAACGACATGTTTTTAAGCCTAAGTGTGGAAAGAAGCAAATTACCATCGTACTCTCAAACCGGGACACCCGCGGCTGCGGGGTCAGTTCCTAAGAGTTACGTTGGTCCCGTGGGAGGTGTTGGTGCCACCCACGGGGCCGTTCGGGGGCTGTTTCGAGTTCTCACCCTCTAACGCCATGTTTTGAAGCCTAAGTGAGGAAATAAGCAAATTACCGTCATACTCTCAAACCGGGACACCCGCGGCTGCGGGGTCAGTTCCTACGAGGTACGTTGGTCCCGTGGGAGGTGTTGGTGCCACCCACGGGGCCGTTCGGGGGCTGTTTCGAGTTCTCACCCTCTAACGCCATGTTTTCAAGCCTAAGTGTGGAAATAAGCAAATTACCATCGTACTCTCAAACCGGGACACCCACGACTACGGGGTCAGTTCCTACGAGTTACGTTGGTCCCGTGGGAGGTGTTGGTGCCACCCACGGGGCCCTTCGGGGGCTGTTTCGAGTTCTCACCCTCTAACGCCATGTTTTCAAGCCTGAGTGGGGAATTAAGCAAATTACCGTTGTACTCTCAAACCCGGACACCCGCGGCTGCGGGGTCAGTTCCTACGAGTTACGTTGGTCCCGTGGGAGGTGTTGGTGCCACCCACGGGGCCGTTCGGAGGCTGTTTTGAGTTCTCACCCTCTAACGCCATGTTTTCATGCCTAAGTGTGGACATAAGCAAATTACCGTCGTACTCTCAAATCGGGACACCCGCGGCTGCGGGGTCAGTTCCTACGAGTTACGTTGGTCCTGTGGGAGGTGTTGGTGCCACCCATGGGGCCGTTCTGGGGCTGTTTCGAGTTCTCACCCTCTAACGCCATGTTTTTAAGCCTAAGTGTGGAAATAAGCAAATTACCGTCGTACTCTCAAACCGGGACACCCGCGGCTGCGGGGTCAGTTCCTACGAGTTACGTTGGTCCCGTGTGAGGTGTTGGTGCCACCCACGGGGCCGTTCGGGGGGTGTTTCGAGTTCTCACCCTCTAACGCCATGTGTTTAAGCCTAAGTGTGGAAATAAGCAAATTACCGCCATACTCTCAAACCGGGACACCCGCGGCTGCGGGGTCAGTTCCTACGAGTTACGTTGGTCCCGTGGGAGGTGTTGGTGCCACCCACGGGGCCGTTCGGGGGCTATTTCGAGTTCTCACCCTCTAACGCCATGTTTTGAAGCCTAAGTGTGGAAATAAGCAAATTACCGTCGTACTCTCAAACCGAGACATCCGCGGCTGCGGGGTCAGTTCCTACGAGTTACGTTGGTCCCGTGGGAGGTGTTGGTGCCACTCACGGGGCCGTTCGGGGTCTATTTCGAGTTCTCACCCTCTAACGCCATATTTTTAAGCCTAAGTGTGGAAATAAGCAAATTACCGCCGTACTCTCAAATCGGGACACCTGCGGCTGCGGGGTCAGTTCCTACGAGTTACGTTGGTCCCGTGGGAGGTGTTGGTGCCACCCACGGGGCCGTTCGGGGGCTGTTACGAGTTCTCACCCTCTAACGACATGTTTTTAAGCCTAAGTGTGGAAATAAGCAAATTACCGTCGTACTCTCAAACCGGGACACCCGCGGCTGCGGGGTCAGTTCCTACGAGTTACGTTGGTCCCGTGGGAGGTGTTGGTGCCACCCACGGGGCCGTTCGGTGGCTGTTTCGAGTTCTCACCCTCTAACGCCATGTTTTCAAGCCTGAGTGTGGAATTAAGCAAATTACCGTCGTACTCTCAAACCAGGACACCCGCGGCTGCGGGGTCAGTTCCTACGAGTTACGTTGATCCCGTGGGAGGTGTTGGTGCCACCCACGGGGCCGTTCGGAGGCTGTTTTGAGTTCTCACCCTCTAACGGCATGTTTTCATGCCTAAGTGTGGAAATAAGCAAATTACCGTCATACTCTCAAACCGGGACACCCGCGGCTGCGGGGTCAGTTCCTACGAGTTACGTTGGTCCCGTGGGAGGTTTTGGTGCCATCCACGGGGCCGTTCGGGGGCTGTTTCGAGTTCTCACCCTCTAACGCCATGTTTTTAAGCCTAAGTGTGAAAATAAGCAAATTACCATCGTACTCTCAAATCGGAACACCCGCGCCTGCGGGGTCAGTTCCTAAGAGTTACGTTGGTCCCGTGGGAGGTGTTGGTGCCACCCACGGGGCCGTTCGGGGGCTGTTTCGAGTTCTCACCCTCTAACGCCATGTTTTGAAGCCTAAGTGAGGAAATAAGCAAATTACCGTCGTACTCTCAAACCGAGACACCCGCGGCTGCGGGGTCAGTTCCTACGAGTTACGTTGGTCCCGTGGGAGGTGTTGGTGCCACCCACTGGGCCGTTCGGAGGCTGTTTTGAGTTCTCACCCTCTAACGCCATGTTTTCATGCCTAAGTGTGGAAATAAGCAAATTACCGTCGTACTGTCAAACCGGGACAACCGCGGCTGTGGGGTCAGTTCCTACGAGTTACGTTGGTCCCGTGGGAGGTGTTGGTGCCACCCACGGGGCCGTTCGGGGGCTGTTTCGAGTTCTCACCCTCTAACGCCATGTTTTTAAGCCTAAGTGTGGAAATATGCAAAATACCGTCGTACTCTCAAACCGGGACACCCGCGGCTGCGGGGCAGTTCCTACGAGTTACGTTGGTCCCGTGGGAGGTGTTGGCGCCACCCATGGGGCCGTTCGGGGGCTGTTTCGAGTTCTCACCCTCTAACGACATGTTTTTAAGCCTAAGTGTGGAAATAAGCAAATTACCGTCGTACTCTCAAACCGGGACACCCGTGGCTGTGGGGTCAGTTCCTACGAGTTACGTTGGTCCCGTGGGTGGTGTTGGTGCCACCCACGGGGGCGTTCGGGGGTTGTTTAGAGTTCTCACCCTCTAACGCCATGTTTTGAAGCCTAAGTGTGGAAATAAGCAAATTACCATCTTACTCTCAAACCGAGACACCCGCGGCTGCGGGGTCAGTTCCTACGAGTTACGTTGGTCCCGTGGGAGGTGTTGGTGCCACCCACGGGGCCGTTCGGGGGCTGTTTCGAGTTCTCACCCTCTAACGCCATGTTTTTAAGCCTAAGTGTGGAAATAAGCAAATTACCGTCGTACTCTCAAACCGGGACACCCGCGGCTACGGGGTCAGTTCCTACGAGTTACGTTGGTCCCGTGGGAGGTGTTGGTGCCACCCACGGGGCCGTTCGGAGGCTGTTTCGAGTTCTCACCCTCTAACGCCATGTTTTTAAGCCTAAGTGTGGAAATAAGCAAATTACCGTCATACTCTCAAACCGGGATACCCGCGGCTGCAGGGTCAGTTCCTACGAGTTATGTTGGTCCCGTGGGAGGTGTTGGTGCCACCCACGGGGCCGTTCGGGGGCTGTTTCGAGTTCTCACCCTCTAACGCCATGTTTTCAAGCCTAAGTGTGGAAATAAGCAAATTACCGTCGTACTCTCAAACCGGGACACCCACGACTACGGGGTCAGTTCCTACGAGTTACGTTGGTCCCGTGGGAGGTGTTGGTGCCACCCACGCGGCCGTTTGGGGGCTATTTCGAGTTCTCACCCTCTAACGCCATATTTTTAAGCCTAAGTGTGAAAATAAGCAAATTACCGTCGTACTCTCAAACCGGGACACCCGCGGCTGCGGGGTCAGTTCCTACGAGTTACGTTGGTCCCGAGGGAGGTGTTGGTGCCATCCACGGGGCCGTTCGGGGGCTGTTTCGAGTTCTCACCCTCTAACGCCATGTTTTTAAGCCTAAGTGTGGAAATAAGCAAATTACCGCCGTACTCTCAAACCGGGACACCCGCGGCAGCAGGGTCAGTTCCTACGAGTTACGTTGGTCCCGTGGGAGGTGTTGGTGCCACCCACGGGGCCGTTCGGGGGTTGTTTCGAGTTCTCACCCTCTAACGCCATGTGTTTAAGCCTAAGTGTGGAAATAAGCAAATTACCGCCATACTCTCAAACCGGGACACCCGTGGCTGCGGGATCAGTTTCTACGAGTTACGTTGGTCCCGTGGGAGGTGTTGGTGCCACCCACGGGGCCGTTCGGGGGTTGTTTCGAGTTCTCACCCTCTAACGCCATGTTTTTAAGCCTAAGTGTGGAAATAAGCAAATTACCGTCGTACTCTCAAACCGAGACATCCGCGGCTGCAGGGTCAGTTCCTACGAGTTACGTTGGTCCCGTGGGAGGTGTTGGTGCCACCCACGGGGCCGTTCGGGGTCTATTTCGAGTTCTCAGCCTCTAACGCCATATTTTTAAGCCTAAGTGTGGAAATAAGCAAATTACCGCCGTACTCTCAGATCGGGACACCTGCGGCAGCGGGGTCAGTTCCTACGAGTTACGTTGGTCCCGTGGGAGGTGTTGGTGCCACCCACGGGGCCGTTCGGGGGTTGTTTCGAGTTCTCACCCTCTAACGCCATGTGTTTAAGCCTAAGTGTGGAAATAAGCAAATTACCGCCATACTCTCAAACCGGGACACCCGCGGCTGCGGGATCAGTTTCTACGAGTTACGTTGGTCCCGTGGGAGGTGTTGGTGCCACCCACGGGGCCGTTCGGGGGCTGTTTCGAGTTCTCACCCTCTAACGCCATGTTTTTAAGCCTAAGTGTGGAAATAAGCAAATTACCGTCGTACTCTCAAACCGGGACACCCGCGGCTGCGGGGTCAGTTCCTACGAGTTACGTTGGTTTCGTGGGAGGTGTTGGTGCCACCCAAGGGGCCGTTCGGGGGCTGTTTCGAGTTCTCACCCTCTAACGGCATGTTTTTAAGCCTAAGTGTGAAAATAAGCAAATTACCATCGTACTCTCAAACCGGGACACCCGCGGCTGCGGGGTCAGTTCCTACGAGCTACGTTAATCCCGTGGGAGGTGTTGGTGCCATCCACGGGGCCGTTCGGCGGCTGTTTCGAGTTCTCACCCTCTAACGCCATTTTTTAAGCCTAAGTGTGAAAATTAGCAAATTACCGTCGTACTCTCAAACCGGGACATCCGCGGCTGCGGGGTCAGTTCCTACGAGTTACGTTGGTCCCGTGGGAGGTGTTGGTGCCACCCACGGGGCCGTTCGGGGGCTGTTTCGAGTTCTCACCCTCTAACGACATGTTTTTAAGCCTAAGTGTGGAAATAAGCAAATTACCATCGTACTCTCAAACCGGGACACCCGCGGCTGCGGGGTCAGTTCCTAAGAGTTACGTTGGTCCCGTGGGAGGTGTTGGTGCCACCCACGGGGCCGTTCGGGGGCTGTTTCGAGTTCTCACCCTCTAACGCCATGTTTTGAAGCCTAAGTGAGGAAATAAGCAAATTACCGTCATACTCTCAAATCGGGACACCCGCGGCTGCGGGGTCAGTTCCTACGAGGTACGTTGGTCCCGTGGGAGGTGTTGGTGCCACCCACGGGGCCGTTCGGGGGCTGTTTCGAGTTCTCACCCTCTAACGCCATGTTTTCAAGCCTAAGTGTTGAAATAAGCAAATTACCGTCGTACTCTCAAACCGGGACACCCACGACTACGGGGTCAGTTCCTACGAGTTACGTTGGTCCCGTGGGAGGTGTTGGTGCCACCCACGGGGCCGTTCGGGGGCTGTTTCGAGTTCTCACCCTCTAACGCCATGTTTTCAAGCCTGAGTGGGGAATTAAGCAAATTACTGTTGTACTCTCAAACCCGGACACCCGCGGCTGTGGGGTCAGTTCCAACGAGTTACGTTGGTCCCGAGGGAGGTGTTGGTGCCACCCACGGGGCCGTTCGGAGGCTGTTTTGAGTTCTCACCCTCTAACGCCATGTTTTCATGCCTAAGTGTGGACATAAGCAAATTACCGTCGTACTCTCAAACCGGGACACCCGCGGCTGCGGGGTCAGTTCCTACGAGTTACGTTGGTCCTGTGGGAGGTGTTGGTGCCACCCACGGGGCCGTTCGGGGGCTGTTTCGAGTTCTCACCCTCTAACGCCATGTTTTTAAGCCTAAGTGTGGAAATAAGCAAATTACCGCCGTACTCTCAAACCGGGACACCCGCGGCTGCGGGGTCAGTTCCTACGAGTTACGTTGGTCCCGTGTGAGGTGTTGGTGCCACCCACGGGGCCGTTCGGGGGCTGTTTCGAGTTCTCACCCTCTAACGCCATGTGTTTAAGCCTAAGTGTGGAAATAAGCAAATTACCGCCATACTCTCAAACCGGGACACCCGCGGCTGCGGGGTCAGTTCCTACGAGTTACGTTGGTCCCGTGGGAGGTGTTGGTGCCACCCACGGGGCCGTTCGGGGGCTGTTTCGAGTTCTCACCCTCTAACGCCATGTTTTGAAGCCTAAGTGTGGAAATAAGCAAATTACCGTCGTACTCTCAAACCGAGACATCCGCAGCTGCGGGGTCAGTTCCTACGAGTTACGTTGGTCCCGTGGGAGGTGTTGGTGCCACCCACGGGGCCGTTCGGAGGCTGTTTTGAGTTCTCACCCTCTAACGTCATGTTTTTAAGCCTAAGTGTGAAAATAAGCAAATTACCGTCGTACTCTCAAACCGGAACACCCGTGGCTGTGGGGTCAGTTCCTACGAGTTACGTTGGTCCCGTGGGTGGTGTTGGTGCCACCCACGGGGGCGTTCGGGGGTTGTTTAGAGTTCTCACCCTCTAACGCCATGTTTTGAAGCCTAAGTGTGGAAATAACCAAATTACCATCTTACTCTCAAACCGAGACACCCGCGGCTGCGGGGTCAGTTCCTACGAGTTACGTTGGTCCCGTGGGAGGTGTTGGTGCCACCCACGGGGCCGTTCGGGGGCTGTTTCGAGTTCTCACCCTCTAACGCCATGTTTTTAAGCCTAAGTGTGGAAATAAGCAAATTACCGTCGTACTCTCAAACCGGGACACCCGCGGCTACGGGGTCAGTTCCTACGAGTTACGTTGGTCCCGTGGGAGGTGTTGGTGCCACCCACGGGGCCGTTCGGAGGCTGTTTCGAGTTCTCACCCTCTAACGCCATGTTTTTAAGCCTAAGTGTGGAAATAAGCAAATTACCGTCGTACTCTCAAACCGGGATACCCGCGGCTGCGGGGTCAGTTCCTACGATTTATGTTGGTCCCGTGGGAGGTGTTGGTGCCACCCACGGGGCCGTTCGGGGGCTGTTTCGAGTTCTCACCCTCTAACGCCATGTTTTCAAGCCTAAGTGTGGAAATAAGCAAATTACCGTCGTACTCTCAAACCGGGACACCCACGACTACGGGGTCAGTTCCTACGAGTTACGTTGGTCCCGTGGGAGGTGTTGGTGCCACCCACGCGGCCGTTTGGGGGCTATTTCGAGTTCTCACCCTCTAACGCCATATTTTTAAGCCTAAGTGTGAAAATAAGCAAATTACCGTCGTACTCTCAAACCGGGACACCCGCGGCTGCGGGGTCAGTTCCTACGAGTTACGTTGGTCCCGAGGGAGGTGTTGGTGCCATCCACGGGGCCGTTCGGGGGCTGTTTCGAGTTCTCACCCTCTAACGCCATGTTTTTAAGCCTAAGTGTGGAAATAAGCAAATTACCGCCGTACTCTCAAACCGGGACACCCGCGGCAGCGGGGTCAGTTCCTACGAGTTACGTTGGTCCCGTGGGAGGTGTTGGTGCCACCCACGGGGCCGTTCGGGGGTTGTTTCGAGTTCTCACCCTCTAACGCCATGTGTTTAAACCTAAGTGTGGAAATAAGCAAATTACCGCCATACTCTCAAACCGGGACACCCGCGGCTGCGGGATCAGTTTCTACGAGTTACGTTGGTCCCGTGGGAGGTGTTGGTGCCACCCACGGGGCCGTTCGGGGGCTGTTTCGAGTTCTCACCCTCTAACGCCATGTTTTTAAGCCTAAGTGTGGAAATAAGCAAATTACCGTCGTACTCTCAAACCGAGACATCCGCGGCTGCAGGGTCAGTTCCTACGAGTTACGTTGGTCCCGTGGGAGGTGTTGGTGCCACCCACGGGGCCGTTCGGGGTCTATTTCGAGTTCTCAGCCTCTAACGCCATATTTTCAAGCCTAAGTGTGGAAATAAGCAAATTACCGCCGTACTCTCAAATCGGGACACCTGCGGCTGCGGGGTCAGTTCCTACGAGTTACGTTGGTCCCGTGGGAGGTGTTGGTGCCACCCACGGGGCCGTTCGGGGGCTGTTTCGAGTTCTCACCCTCTAACGCCATGTTATTAAGCCTAAGTGTGGCAATAAGCAAATTACCGTTGTACTCTCAAACCGGGACACCCGCAGCTGCGGGGTCAGTTCCTACGAGTTACGTTGGTCCCGTGGGAGGTGTTGGTGCCACCCACGGGGCCGTTCGGGGGCTGTTTCGAGTTCTCACCCTCTAACGACATGTTTTTAAGCCTAAGTGTGGAAATAAGCAAATTACCATCGTACTCTCAAACCGGGACACCCGCGGCTGCGGGGTCAGTTCCTAAGAGTTACGTTGGTCCCGTGGGAGGTGTTGGTGCCACCCACGGGGCCGTTCGGGGGCTGTTTCGAGTTCTCACCCTCTAACGCCATGTTTTGAAGCCTAAGTGAGGAAATAAGCAAATTACCGTCATACTCTCAAATCGGGACACCCGCGGCTGCGGGGTCAGTTCCTACGAGGTACGTTGGTCCCGTGGGAGGTGTTGGTGCCACCCACGGGGCCGTTCGGGGGCTGTTTCGAGTTCTCACCCTCTAACGCCATGTTTTCAAGCCTAAGTGTGGAAATAAGAAAATTACCGTCGTACTCTCAAACCGGGACACCCACGACTACGGGGTCAGTTCCTACGAGTTACGTTGGTCCCGTGGGAGGTGTTGGTGCCACCCACAGGGCCGTTCGGGGGCTGTTTCGAGTTCTCACCCTCTAACGCCATGTTTTCAAGCCTGAGTGGGGAATTAAGCAAATTACCGTTGTACTCTCAAACCCGGACACCCGCGGCTGCGGGGTCAGTTCCAACGAGTTACGTTGGTCCCGTGGGAGGTGTTGGTGCCACCCACGGGGCCGTTCAGAGGCTGTTTTGAGTTCTCACCCTCTAACGCCATGTTTTCATGCCTAAGTGTGGACATAAGCAAATTACCGTCGTACTCTCAAACCGGGACACCCGCGGCTGCGGGGTCAGTTCCTACGAGTTACGTTGGTCCTGTGGGAGGTGTTGGTGCCACCCACGGGGCCGTTCGGGGGCTGTTTCGAGTTCTCACCCTCTAACGCCATGTTTTTAAGCCTAAGTGTGGAAATAAGCAAATTACCGCCGTACTCTCAAACCGGGACACCCGCGGCTGCGGGGTCAGTTCCTACGAGTTACGTTGGTCCCGTGTGAGGTGTTGGTGCCACCCACGGGGCCGTTCGGGGGGTGTTTCGAGTTCTCACCCTCTAACGCCATGTGTTTAAGCCTAAGTGTGGAAATAAGCAAATTACCGCCATACTCTCAAACCGGGACACCCGCGGCTGCGGGGTCAGTTCCTACGAGTTACGTTGGTCCCGTGGGAGGTGTTGGTGCCACCCACGGGGCCGTTCGGGGGCTGTTTCGAGTTCTCACCCTCTAACGCCATGTTTTGAAGCCTAAGTGTGGAAATAAGCAAATTACCGTCGTACTCTCAAACCGAGACATCCGCGGCTGCGGGGTCAGTTCCTACGAGTTACGTTGGTCCCGTGGGAGGTGTTGGTGCCACCCACGGGGCCGTTCGGGGGCTGTTTCGAGTTCTCACCCTCTAACGCCATGTTATTAAGCCTAAGTGTGGAAATAAGCAAATTACCGTTGTACTCTCAAACCGGGACACCCGCGGCTGCGGGGTCAGTTCCTACGAGTTACGTTGGTCCCGTGGGAGGTGTTGGTGCCACCCACGGGGCCGTTCGGGGGCTGTTACGAGTTCTCACCCTCTAACGACATGTTTTTAAGCCTAAGTGTGGAAATAAGCAAATTACCGTCGTACTCTCAAACCGGGACACCCGCGGCTGCGGGGTCAGTTCCTATGAGTTACGTTGGTCCCGTGGGAGGTGTTGGTGCCACCCACGGGGTCGTTCGGGGGCTGTTTCGAGTTCTCACCCTCTAACGCCATGTTTTGAAGCCTAAGTGAGGAAATAAGCAAATTACCGTCGTACTCTCAAACCGGGACACCCGCAGCTGCGGGGCAGTTCCTACGAGTTACGTTGGTCCCATGGGAGGTGTTGGTGCCACCCACGGGGCCGTTCGGGGGCTGTTTCGAGTTCTCACCCTCTAACGCCATGTTTTCAAGCCTAAGTGTAGAAATAAGAAAATTACTGTCGTACTCTCAAACCGGGACACCCGCGGCAGCGGGGTCAGTTCCTACGAGTTACGTTGGTCCCGTGGGAGGTGTTGGTGCCACCCACGGGGCCGTTCGGGGGCTGTTTCGAGTTGTCACCCTCTAACGCCATGTTTTTAAGCCTAAGTGCGAAAATAAGCAAATTACCGTCGTACTCTCAAACCGGGACACCCGCGGCTGCGGGGTTAGTTACTACGAGTAACGTTGGTCCCGTGGGAGGTGTTGGTGCCACCCACGGGGCCGTTCGGGGGCTGTTTCGAGTTCTCACCCTCTAACGCCATGTTTTTAAGCCTAAGTGTGAAAATAAGCAAATTACTGTCGTACTCTCAAACCGGGACACCCGCGGCTGCGGGGTCAATTCCTACGAGTTACGTTGGTCCCGGGGGAGTTGTTGGTGCCACCCACGGGGCCGTTCGGGGGCTATTTCGAGTTCTCACCCTCTAACGCCATGTTTTCAAGCCTAAGTGTGGAATTAAGCAAATTACCGTCGTACTCTCAAACCAGGACACCCGCGGCTGCGGGGTCAGTTCCTACGAGTTACGTTGGTCCCGTGGGAGGTGTTGGTGCCACCCACGGGGCCGTTCGGAGGCTGTTTTGAGTTCTCACCCTCTAACGCCTTGTTTTCATGCCTAAGTGAGGAAATACGCAAATTACCGTCGTACTCTCAAACCGGGACACCCGCGGCTGCGGGGTCAGTTCCTACGAGTTACGTTGCTTTCGTGGGAGGTGTTGGTGCCACCCAAGGGGCCGTTCGGGGGCTGTTTCGAGTTCTCACCCTCTAACGGCATGTTTTTAAGCCTAAGTGTGAAAATAAGCAAATTACCATCGTACTCTCAAACCGGGACACCCGCGGCTGCGGGGTCAGTTCCTACGAGCTACGTTAGTCCCGTGGGAGGTGTTGGTGCCATCCACGGGGCCGTTCGGCGGCTGTTTCGAGTTCTCACCCTCTAACGCCATGTTTTTAAGCCTAAGTGTGAAAATTAGCAAATTACCGTCGTACTCTCAAACCGGGACATCCGCGGCTGCGGGGTCAGTTCCTACGAGTTACGTTGGTCCCGTGGGAGGTGTTGGTGCCACCCACGGGGCCGTTGGGGGGCTATTTCGAGTTCTCACCCTCTAACGCCATATTTTTAAGCCTAAGTGTGGAAATAAGCAAATTACCACCGTACTCTCAAATCGGGACACCTGCGGCTGCGGGGTCAGTTCCTATGAGTTACGTTGGTCCCGTGGGAGGTGTTGGTGCCAGCCACGGGGCCGTTCGGGGGCTGTTTCGAGTTCTCACCCTCTAACGCCATGTTTTTAAGCCTAAGTGTGGAAATAAGTAAATTACCGTTGTACTCTCAAACCGGGACACCCGCGGCTGTGGGGTCAGTTCCTACGAGTTACGTTGGTCCCGTGGGAGGTGTTGGTGCCACCCACGGGGCCGTTCGGGGGCTGTTTCGAGTTCTCACCCTCTAACGACATGTTTTTAAGCCTAAGTGTGGAAATAAGCAAATTACCGTCGTACTCTCAAACCGGGACACCCGCGGCTGCGGGGTCAGTTCCTAAGAGTTACGTTGGTCCCGTGGGAGGTGTTGGTGCCACCCACGGGGCCGTTCGGGGGCTGTTTCAAGTTCTCACCCTCTAACGCCATGTTTTGAAGCCTAAGTGAGGAAATAAGCAAATTACCATCGTACTCTCAAACCGGGACACCCGCGGCTGCGGGGTCAGTTCCTACGAGGTACGTTGGTCCCGTGGGTGGTGTTGGTCCCACCCACGGGGCCGTTCGGGGGCTGTTTCGAGTTCTCACCCTCTAACGCCATGTTTTCTAGCCTAAGTGTAGAAATAAGAAAATTACCGTCGTACTCTCAAACCGGGACACCCTCGGCTGCGGGGTCAGTTCCTACGAGTTACGTTGGTCCCGTGGGAGGTGTTGGTGCCACCCACGGGGCCGTTCGGGGGCTGTTTCGAGTTCTCACCCTCTAACGCCATGTTTTTAAGCCTAAGTGTGAAAATACGAAAATTACCGTCGTACTCTCAAACTGGGACACCCGCGGCTGCGGGGTTAGTTCCTACGAGTTACGTTGGTCCCGTGGGAGGTGTTGGTGCCACCCACGGGGCCGTTCGGGGGCTGTTTTGAGTTCTCACCCTCTAACGCCATGTTTTTAAGCCTAAGTGTGAAAATAAGCATATTACCGTCGTACTCTCAAACCGGGACACCCGCGGCTGCGGGGTCAATTCCTACGAGTTACGTTGGTCCCGTGGGAGGTGTTGGTGCCACCCACGGGGCCGTTCGGGGGCTGTTTCGAGTTCTCACCCTCTAATGCCATGTTTTCAATCCTAAGTGTGGAATTAAGCAAATTACCGTCGTACTCTCAAAGCAGGACACCCGCGGCTGCGGGGGCAGTTCCTACGAGTTACGTTGGTCCCGTGGGAGGTGTTGGTGCCACCCACGGGGCCGTTCGGAGGCTGTTTTGAGTTCTCACCCTCTAACGCCATGTTTTCATGCCTAAGTGTGGAAATAAGCAAATTACCGTCGTACTCTCAAACCGGGACACCCGCGGCTATGGGGTCAGTTCCTACGAGTTACGTTGGTCCCGTGGGAGGTGTTGGTGCCACCCACGGGGCCGTTCGGGGGCCGTTTCGAGTTCTCACCCTCTAACGCCATGTTTTGAAGCCTAAGTGAGGAAATAAGCAAATTACCATCGTACTCTCAAACCGGGACACCCGCGGCTGCGGGGTCAGTTCCTACAAGGTACGTTGGTCCCGTGGGTGGTGTTGGTCCCAGCCATGGGGCCGTTCGGGGGCTGTTTCGAGTTCTCACCCTCTAACGCCATGTTTTCTAGCCTAAGTGTAGAAATAAGAAAATTACCGTCGTACTCTCAAACCGGGACACCCTCGGCTGCGGGGTCAATTCCTACGAGTTACGTTGGTCCCGTGGGAGGTGTTGGTGCCACCCACGGGGCCGTTCGGGGGCTGTTTCGAGTTCTCACCCTCTAACGCCATGTTTTTAAGCCTAAGTGTGAAAATAAGCAAATTACCATCGTACTCTCAAACCGGGACACCCGCGGCTACGGGGTTAGTTCCTACGAGTTACGTTGGTCCCGTGGGAGGTGTTGGTGCCACCCACGGGGCCGTTCGGGGCCTGTTTTGAGTTCTCACCCTCTAACGTCATGTTTTTAAGCCTAAGTGTGAAAATAAGCATATTACCGTCGTACTCTCAAACCGGGACACCCGCGGCTGCGGGGTCAATTCCTACGAGTTACGTTGGTCCCGTGGGAGGTGTTGGTGCCACCCACGGGGCCGTTCGGGGGCTATTTCGAGTTCTCACCCTCTAATGCCATGTTTTCAATCCTAAGTGTTGAATTAAGCAAATTACCGTCGTACTCTCAAAGCAGGACACCCGCGGCTGCGGGGTCAGTTCCTACGAGTTACGTTGGTCCCGTGGGAGGTGTTGGTGCCACCCACGGGGCCGTTCGGAGGCTGTTTTGAGTTCTCACCCTCTAACGCCATGTTTTCATGCCTAAGTGTGGAAATAATCAAATTACCGTCGTACTCTCAAACCGGGACACCCGCGGCTGTGGGGTCAGTTCCTACGAGTTACGTTGGTCCCGTGGGAGGTGTTGGTGCCACCCACGGGGCCGTTCGGGGGCCGTTTCGAGTTCTCACCCTCTAACGCCATGTTTTTAAGCCTAAGTGTGAAAATAAGCAAATTACCGTCATACTCTCAAACCGGGACACCCGCGGCTGCGGAGTCAGTTCCTACGAGTTATGTTGGTCCCGTGGGAGGTGTTGGTGCCACCCACGGGGCCGTTCGGGGGCTATTTCGAGTTCTCACCCTCTAACGCCATGTTTTCAAGCCTAAGTGTGGAATTAAGCAAATTACCGTCGTACTCTCAAACCAGGACACCCGCGGCTGCGGGGTCAGTTCCTACGAGTTACGTTGGTCCCGTGGGAGGTGTTGGTGCCACCCACGGGGCCGTTCGGAGGCTGTTTTTAGTTCTCACCCTCTAACGCCTTGTTTTCATGCCTAAGTGAGGAAATACGCAAATTACCGTCGTACTCTCAAACCGGGACACCCGCGGCTGCTGGGTCAGTTCCTACGAGTTACGTTGGTTTCGTGGGAGGTGTTGGTGCCACCCAAGGGGCCGTTCGGGGGCTGTTTCGAGTTCTCACCCTCTAACGGCATGTTTTTAAGCCTAAGTGTGAAAATAAGCAAATTACCATCGTACTCTCAAACCGGGACACCCGCGGCTGCGGGCTCAGTTCCTACGAGCTACGTTAGTCCCGTGGGAGGTGTTGGTGCCATCCACGGGGCCGTTCGGCGGCTGTTTCGAGTTCTCACCCTCTAACGCCATGTTTTTAAGCCTAAGTGTGAAAATTAGCAAATTACCATCGTACTCTCAAACCGGGACATCCGCGGCTGCGGGGTCAGTTCCTACGAGTTACGTTGGTCCCGTGGGAGGTGTTGGTGCCACCCACGGGGCCGTTGGGGGGCTATTTCGAGTTCTCACCCTCTAACGCCATATTTTTAAGCCTAAGTGTGGAAATAAGCAAATTACCACCGTACTCTCAAATTGGGACACCTGCGGCTGCGGGGTCAGTTCCTATGAGTTACGTTGGTCCCGTGGGAGGTGTTGGTGCCACCCACGGGGCCGTTCGGGGGCTGTTTCGAGTTCTCACCCTCTAACGCCATGTTTTTAAGCCTAAGTGTGGAAATAAGTAAATTACCGTTGTACTCTCAAACCGGGACACCCGCGGCTGTGGGGTCAGTTCCTACGAGTTACGTTGGTTCCGTGGGAGGTGTTGGTGCCACCCACGGGGCCGTTCGGGGGCTGTTTCGAGTTCTCACCCTCTAACGACATGTTTTTAAGCCTAAGTGTGGAAATAAGCAAATTACCGTCGTACTCTCAAACCGGGACACCCGCGGCTGCGGGGTCAGTTCCTAAGAGTTACGTTGGTCCCGTGGGAGGTGTTGGTGCCACCCACGGGGCCGTTCGGGGGCTGTTTCAAGTTCTCACCCTCTAACGCCATGTTTTGAAGCCTAAGTGAGGAAATAAGCAAATTACCATCGTACTCTCAAACCGGGACACCCGCGGCTGCGGGGTCAGTTCCTACGAGGTACGTTGGTCCCGTGGGTGGTGTTGGTCCCACCCACGGGGCCGTTCGGGGGCTGTTTCGAGTTCTCACCCTCTAACGCCATGTTTTCTAGCCTAAGTGTAGAAATAAGAAAATTACCGTCGTACTCTCAAACCGGGACACCCTCGGCTGCGGGGTCAGTTCCTACGAGTTACGTTGGTCCCGTGGGAGGTGTTGGTGCCACCCACGGGGCCGTTCGGGGGCTGTTTCGAGTTCTCACCCTCTAACGCCATGTTTTTAAGCCTAAGTGTGAAAATAAGAAAATTACCGTCGTACTCTCAAACTGGGACACCCGCGGCTGCGGGGTTAGTTCCTACGAATTACGTTGGTCCCGTGGGAGGTGTTGGTGCCACCCACGGGGCCGTTCGGGGGCTGTTTTGAGTTCTCACCCTCTAACGCCATGTTTTTAAGCCTAAGTGTGAAAATAAGCATATTACCGTCGTACTCTCAAACCGGGACACCCGCGGCTGCGGGGTCAATTCCTACGAGTTACGTTGGTCCCGTGGGAGGTGTTGGTGCCACCCACGGGGCCGTTCGGGGGCTGTTTCGAGTTCTCACCCTCTAATGCCATGTTTTCAATCCTAAGTGTGGAATTAAGCAAATTACCGTCGTACTCTCAAAGCAGGACACCCGCGGCTGCGGGGGCAGTTCCTACGAGTTACGTTGGTCCCGTGGGAGGTGTTGGTGCCACCCACGGGGCCGTTCGGAGGCTGTTTTGAGTTCTCACCCTCTAACGCCATGTTTTCATGCCTAAGTGTGGAAATAAGCAAATTACCGTCGTACTCTCAAACCGGGACACCCGCGGCTGTGGGGTCAGTTCCTACGAGTTACGTTGGTCCCGTGGGAGGTGTTGGTGCCACCCACGGGGCCGTTCGGGGGCCGTTTCGAGTTCTCACCCTCTAACGCCATGTTTTGAAGCCTAAGTGAGGAAATAAGCAAATTACCATCGTACTCTCAAACCGGGACACCCGCGGCTGCGGGGTCAGTTCCTACGAGGTACGTTGGTCCCGTGGGTGGTGTTGGTCCCAGTCACGGGGCCGTTCGGGGGCTGTTTCGAGTTCTCACCCTCTAACGCCATGTTTTCTAGCCTAAGTGTAGAAATAAGAAAATTACCGTCGTACTCTCAAACCGGGACACCCTCGGCTGCGGGGTCAGTTCCTACGAGTTACGTTGGTCCCGTGGGAGGTGTTGGTGCCACCCACGGGGCCGTTCGGGGGCTGTTTCGAGTTCTCACCCTCTAACGCCATGTTTTTAAGCCTAAGTGTGAAAATAAGCAAATTACCGTCGTACTCTCAAACCGGGACACCCGCGGCTACGGGGTTAGTTCCTACGAGTTACGTTGGTCCCGTGGGAGGTGTTGGTGCCACCCACGGGGCCGTTCGGGGGCTGTTTTGAGTTCTCACCCTCTAACATCATGTTTTTAAGCCTAAGTGTGAAAATAAGCATATTACCGTCGTACTCTCAAACCGGGACACCCGCGGCTGCGGGGTCAATTCCTACGAGTTACGTTGGTCCCGTGGGAGGTGTTGGTGCCACCCACGGGGCCGTTCGGGGGCTGTTTCGAGTTCTCACCCTCTAATGCCATGTTTTCAATCCTAAGTGTGGAATTAAGCAAATTACCGTCGTACTCTCAAAGCAGGACACCCGCGGCTGCGGGGTCAGTTCCTACGAGTTACGTTGGTCCCGTGGGAGGTGTTGGTGCCACCCACGGGGCCGTTCGGAGGCTGTTTTGAGTTCTCACCCTCTAACGCCATGTTTTCATGCCTAAGTGTGGAAATAAGCAAATTACCGTCGTACTCTCAAACCGGGACACCCGCGGCTGTGGGGTCAGTTCCTACGAGTTACGTTGGTCCCGTGGGAGGTGTTGGTGCCACCCACGGGGCCGTTCGGGGGCCGTTTCGAGTTCTCACCCTCTAACGCCATGTTTTTAAGCCTAAGTGTGAAAATAAGCAAATTAGCGTCATACTCTCAAACCGAGACACCCGCGGCTGCGGAGTCAGTTCCTACGAGTTATGTTGGTCCCGTGGGAGGTGTTGGTGCCACCCACGGGGCCGTTCGGGGGCTATTTCGAGTTCTCACCCTCTAACGCCATGTTTTCAAGCCTAAGTGTGGAATTAAGCAAATTACCGTCTTACTCTCAAACCAGGACACCCGCGGCTGCGGGGTCAGTTCCTACGAGTTACGTTGGTCCCGTGGGAGGTGTTGGTGCCACCCACGGGGCCGTTCGGAGGCTGTTTTGAGTTCTCACCCTCTAACGCCTTGTTTTCATGCCTAAGTGAGGAAATACGCAAATTACCGTCGTACTCTCAAACCGGGACACCCGCAGCTGCGGGGTCAGTTCCTACGAGTTACGTTGGTTTCGTGGGAGGTGTTGGTGCCACCCAAGGGGCCGTTCGGGGGCTGTTTCGAGTTCTCACCCTCTAACGGCATGTTTTTAAGCCTAAGTGTGAAAATAAGCAAATTACCATCGTACTCTCAAACCGGGACACCCGCGGCTGCGGGGTCAGTTCCTACGAGCTACGTTAGTCCCGTGGGAGGTGTTGGTGCCATCCACGGGGCCGTTCGGCGGCTGTTTCGAGTTCTCACCCTCTAACGCCATGTTTTTAAGCCTAAGTGTGAAAATTAGCAAATTACCGTCGTACTCTTAAACCGGGACATCCGCGGCTGCGGGGTCAGTTCCTACGAGTTACGTTGGTCCCGTGGGAGGTGTTGGTGCCACCCACGGGGCCGTTGGGGGGCTATTTCGAGTTCTCACCCTCTAACGCCATATTTTTAAGCCTAAGTGTGGAAATAAACAAATTACCACCGTACTCTCAAATCGGGACACCTGCGGCTGCGGGGTCAGTTCCTATGAGTTACGTTGGTCCCGTGGGAGGTGTTGGTGCCACCCACGGGGCCGTTCGGGGGCTGTTTCGAGTTCTCACCCTCTAACGCCATGTTTTTAAGCCTAAGTGTGGAAATAAGTAAATTATCGTTGTACTCTCAAACCGGGACACCCGCGGCTGTGGGGTCAGTTCCTACGAGTTACGTTGGTCCCGTGGGAGGTGTTGGTGCCACCCACGGGGCCATTCGGGGGTTGTTTCGAGTTCTCACCCTCTAACGACATGTTTTTAAGCCTAAGTGTGGAAATAAGCAAATTACCGTCGTACTCTCAAACCGGGACACCCGCGGCTGCGGGGTCAGTTCCTAAGAGTTACGTTGGTCCCGTGGGAGGTGTTGGTGCCACCCACGGGGCCGTTCGGGGGCTGTTTCAAGTTCTCACCCTCTAACGCCATGTTTTGAAGCCTAAGTGAGGAAATAAGCAAATTACCATCGTACTCTCAAACCAGGACACCCGCGGCTGCGGGGTCAGTTCCTACGAGGTACGTTGGTCCCGTGGGTGGTGTTGGTCCCACCCACGGGGCCGTTCGGGGGCTGTTTCGAGTTCTCACCCTCTAACGCCATGTTTTCTAGCCTAAGTGTAGAAATAAGAAAATTACCGTCGTACTCTCAAACCGGGACACCCTCGGCTGCGGGGTCAGTTCCTACGAGTTACGTTGGTCCCGTGGGAGGTGTTGGTGCCACCCACGGGGCCGTTCGGAGGCTGTTTTGAGTTCTCACCCTCTAACGCCATGTTTTCATGCCTAAGTGTGGAAATAAGCAAATTACCGTCGTACTCTCAAACCGGGACACCCGCGGCTGTGGGGTCAGTTCCTACGAGTTACGTTGGTCCCGTGGGAGGTGTTGGTGCCACCCACGGGGCCGTTCGGGGGCCGTTTCGAGTTCTCACCCTCTAACGCCATGTTTTGAAGCCTAAGTGAGGAAATAAGCAAATTACCATCGTACTCTCAAACCGGGACACCCGCGGCTGCGGGGTCAGTTCCTACGAGGTACGTTGGTCCCGTGGGTGGTGTTGGTCCCACCCACGGGGCCGTTCGGGGGCTGTTTCGAGTTCTCACCCTCTAACGCCATGTTTTCTAGCCTAAGTGTAGAAATAAGAAAATTACCGTCGTACTCTCAAACCGGGACACCCTCGGCTGCGGGGTCAGTTCCTACGAGTTACGTTGGTCCCGTGGGAGGTGTTGGTGCCACCCACGGGGCCGTTCGGGGGCTGTTTCGAGTTCTCACCCTCTAACGCCATGTTTTTAAGCCTAAGTGTGAAAATAAGCAAATTACCGTCGTACTCTCAAACCGGGACACCCGCGGCTGCGGGGTTAGTTCCTACGAGTTACGTTGGTCCCGTGGGAGGTGTTGGTGCCACCCACGGGGCCGTTCGGGGGCTGTTTTGAGTTCTCACCCTCTAACGCCATGTTTTTAAGCCTAAGTGTGAAAATAAGCATATTACCGTCGTACTCTCAAACCGGGACACCCGCGGCTGCGGGGTCAATTCCTTCGAGTTACGTTGGTCCCGTGGGAGGTGTTGGTGCCACCCACGGGGCCGTTCCGGGGCTGTTTCGAGTTCTCACCCTCTAATGCCATGTTTTCAATCCTAAGTGTGGAATTAAGCAAATTACCGTCGTACTCTCAAAGCAGGACACCCGCGGCTGCGGGGTCAGTTCCTACGAGTTACGTTGGTCCCGTGGGAGGTGTTGGTGCCACCCACGGGGCCGTTCGGAGGCTGTTTTCAGTTCTCACCCTCTAACGCCATGTTTTCATGCCTAAGTGTGGAAATAAGCAAATTACCGTCGTACTCTCAAACCGGGACACCCGCGGCTGTGGGGTCAGTTCCTACGAGTTACGTTGGTCCCGTGGGAGGTGTTGGTGCCACCCACGGGGCCGTTCGGGGGCCGTTTCGAGTTCTCACCCTCTAACGCCATGTTTTTAAGCCTAAGTGTGAAAATAAGCAAATTACCGTCATACTCTCAAACCGGGACACCCGCGGCTGCGGGGTCAGTTCCTACGAGTTATGTTGGTCCCGTGGGAGGTGTTGGTGCCATCCACGGGGCCGTTCGGGGGCTGTTTCGAGTTCTCACCCTCTAACGCCATGTTTTTAAGCCTAAGTGTGGAAATAAGCAAATTACCGCAGTACTCTCAAACCGGGACACCCGCGGCGGCGGGGTCAGTTCCTATGAGTTACGTTGGTCCCGTGGGAGGTGTTGGTGCCACCCACGGGGCTGTTCGGGGGCTGTTTCGAGTTCTCACCGTCTAACGCCATGTTTTTAAGCCTAAGTGTGGAAATAAGCAAATTACCGTCGTACTCTCAAACCGGGACACCCGCAGCTGCGGGGCAGTTCCTACGAGTTACGTTGGTCCCATGGGAGGTGTTGGTGCCACCCACGGGGCCGTTCGGGGGCTGTTTCGAGTTCTCACCCTCTAACGCCATGTTTTTAAGCCTAAGTGTGGAAATAAGCAAATTAACGCCGTACTCTCAAACCGGGACACCCGCGGCTGCGGGGTCAGTTCCTACGAGTTACGTTGGTCCCGTGGGAGGTGTTGGTGCCACCCACGGGGCCGTTCGGGGGCTGTTTCGAGTTCTCACCCTCTAACGCCATGTTTTTAAGCCTAAGTGTGGAAATAAGCAAATTACCGTCGTACTCTCAAACCGGGACACCCGTGGCTGTGGGGTCAGTTCCTACGAGTTACGTTGGTCCCGTGGGTGGTGTTGGTGCCACCCACGGGGCCGTTCGGGGGCTGTTTACAGTTCTCACCCTCTAACGCCATGTTTTGAAGCCTAAGTGTGGAAATAAGCAAATTACCATCTTACTCTCAAACCGGGACACCCGCGGCTGCGGGGTCAGTTCCTACGAGTTACGTTGGTCCCGTGGGAGGTGTTGGTGCAACCCACGGGGCCGTTCGGGGGCTGTTTCGAGTTCTCACCCTCTAACGCCATGTTTTTAAGCCTAAGTGTGGAAATAAGCAAATTACCGTCGTACTCTCAAACCGGGACACCCGCGGCTGCGGGGTCAGTTCCTACGAGTTACGTTGGTCCCGTGGGAGGTGTTGGTGCCACCCACGGGGCCGTTCGGGGGCTGTTTCGAGTTCTCACCCTCTAACGCCATGTTTTGAAGCCTAAGTGAGGAAATAAGAAAATTACCATCGTACTCTCAAACCGGGACACCCGCGGCTGCGGGGTCAGTTCCTACGAGGTACGTTGGTCCCTTGGGTGGTGTTGGTCCCACCCACGGGGCCGTTCGGGGGCTGTTTCGAGTTCTCACCCTCTAACGCCATGTTTTCTAGCCTAAGTGTAGAAATAAGAAAATTACCGTCGTACTCTCAAACCGGGACACCCTCGGCTGCGGGGTCAGTTCCTACGAGTTACGTTGGTCCCGTGGGAGGTGTTGGTGCCACCCACGGGGCCGTTCGGGGGCTGTTTCGAGTTCTCACCCTCTAACGCCATGTTTTTAAGCCTAAGTGTGACAATAAGCAAATTACCGTCGTACTCTCAAACCGGGACACCCGCGGCTGCGGGGTTAGTTCCTACGAGTTACGTTGGTCCCGTCGGAGGTGTTGGTGTCACCCACGGGGCCGTTCGGGGGCTGTTTCGAGTTCTCACCCTCTAACGCCATGTTTTTAAGCCTAAGTGTGGAAATAAGCAAATTACCGTCGTACTCTCAAACCGGGACACCCGTGGCTGTGGGGTCAGTTCCTACGAGTTACGTTGGTCCCGTGGGTGGTGTTGGTGCCACCCACGGGGCCGTTCGGGGGCTGTTTAGAGTTCTCACCCTCTAACTCCATGTTTTGAAGCCTAAGTGTGGAAATAAGCAAATTACCATCTTACTCTCAAACCGGGACACCCGCGGCTGCGGGGTCAGTTCCTACGAGTTACGTTGGTTCCGTGGGAGGTGTTGGTGCCACCCACGGGGCCGTTCGGGGGCCGTTTCGAGTTCTCACCCTCTAACGCCATGTTTTTAAGCCTAAGTGTGAAAATAAGCAAATTACCGTCATACTCTCAAACCGGGACACCCGCGGCTGCGGGGTCAGTTCCTACGAGTTAGGTTGGTCCCGTGGGAGGTGTTGGTGCCATCCACGGGGCCGTTCGGGGGCTGTTTCGAGTTCTCACCCTCTAACGCCATGTTTTTAAGCCTAAGTGTGGAAATAAGCAAATTACCGCAGTACTCTCAAACCGGGACACCCGCGGCGGCGGGGTCAGTTCCTACGAGTTACGTTGGTCCCGTGGGAGGTGTTGGTGCCACCCACGGGGCTGTTCGGGGGCTGTTTCGAGTTCTCACCGTCTAACGCCATGTTTTTAAGCCTAAGTGTGGAAATAAGCAAATTACCATCGTACTCTCAAACCGGGACACCCGCAGCTGCGGGGCAGTTCCTACGAGTTACGTTGGTCCCATGGGAGGTGTTGGTGCTACCCACGGGGCCGTTCGGGGGCTGTTTCGAGTTCTCACCCTCTAACGCCATGTTTTTAAGCCTAAGTGTGGAAATAAGCAAATTAACGCCGTACTCTCAAACCGGGACACCCGCGGCTGCGGGGTCAGTTCCTACGAGTTACGTTGGTCCCGTGGGAGGTGTTGGTGCCACCCACGGGGCCGTTCGGGGGCTGTTTCGAGTTCTCACCCTCTAACGCCATGTTTTTAAGCCTAAGTGTGGAAATAAGCAAATTACCGTCGTACTCTCAAACCGGGACACCCGTGGCTGTGGGGTCAGTTCCTACGAGTTACGTTGGTCCCGTGGGTGGTGTTGGTGCCAGCCACGGGGCCGTTCGGGGGCTGTTTAGAGTTCTCACCCTCTAACGCCATGTTTTGAAGCCTAAGTGTGGAAATAAGCAAATTACCATCTTACTCTCAAACCGGGACACCCGCGGCTGCGGGGTCAGTTCCTACGAGTTACGTTGGTCCCGTGGGAGGTGTTGGTGCCACCCACGGGGCCGTTCGGGGGCTGTTTCGAGTTCTCACCCTCTAACGCCATGTTTTTAAGCCTAAGTGTGGAAATAAGCAAATTACCGTCGTACTCTCAAATCGGGACACCCGCGGCTGCGGGGTCAGTTCCTACGAGTTACGTTGGTCCCGTGGGAGGTGTTGGTGCCACCCACGGGGCCGTTCGGGGGCTGTTTCGAGTTCTCACCCTCTAACGCCATGTTTTTAAGCCTAAGTGTGGAAATAAGCAAATTACCATCGTACTCTCAAACCGGGACACCCGCGGCTGCGGGGTCAGTTCCTACGAGTTACGTTGGTCCCGTGGGAGGTGTTGGTACCACCCACGGGGCCGTTCGGGGGCTGTTTCGAGTTCTCACCCTCTAACGCCATGTTTTTAAGCCTAAGTGTGGAAATAAGCAAATTACCGTCGTACTCTCAAACCGGGACACCCGCGGCTGCGGGGTCAGTTCCTACGAGTTACGTTGGTCCCGTGGGAGGTGTTGGTGCCACCCACGGGGCCGTTCGGGGGCTGTTTCGAATTCTCACCCTCTAACGCCATGTTTTTAATACTAAGTGTGGAAATAAGCAAATTACCGCCGTACTCTCAAACCGGGACACCCGCGGCTGCGGGGTCAGTTCCTCAGAGTTACGTTGGTCCCGTGGGAGGTGTTGGTGCCACTCACGGGGCTGTTCGGGGGCTGTTTCGAGTTCTCACCCTCTAACGCCATGTTTTTAAGCCTAAGTGTGGAAATAAGCAAATTACTGCCGTACTCTCAAACCGGGAGACTCACGGCTGCGGGGTCAGTTCCTACGAGTTACGTTGGTCCCGTGGGAGGTGTTAGTGCCACCCACGGGGCCGTTCGGGGGTTGTTTCGAGTTCTCACCCTCTAACGCCATGTTTTCAAGCCTAAGTGTGGAAATAAGCAAATTATCGTATTACTCTCAAATCGGGATACCCGCGGCTGCGAGGTCAGTTCCTACGTGTTTCGTTGGTCCCGTGGGAGGCGTTGGTGCCACCCACAAGGCCGTTTGGGGGCTGTTTCGAGTTCTCACCCTCTAACGCCATGTTTTGAAGCCTAAGTGAGGAAATAAGCAAATTACCATCGTACTCTCAAACCGGGACACCCGCGGCTGCGGGGTCAGTTCCTACGAGGTACGTTGGTCCCGTGGGTGGTGTTGGTCCCACCCACGGGGCCGTTCGGGGGCTGTTTCGAGTTCTCACCCTCTAACGCCATGTTTTCTAGCCTAAGTGTAGAAATAAGAAAATTACCGTCGTACTCTCAAACCGGGACACCCTCGGCTGCGGGGTCAGTTCCTACGAGTTACGTTGGTCCCGTGGGAGGTGTTGGTGCCACCCACGGGGCCGTTCGGGGGCTGTTTCGAGTTCTCACCCTCTAACGCCATGTTTTTAAGCCTAAGTGTGACAATAAGCAAATTACCGTCGTACTCTCAAACCGGGACACCCGCGGCTGCGGGGTTAGTTCCTACGAGTTACGTTGGTCCCGTCGGAGGTGTTGGTGCCACCCACGGGGCCGTTCGGGGGCTGTTTCGAGTTCTCACCCTCTAACGCCATGTTTTTAAGCCTAAGTGTGGAAATAAGCAAATTACCGTCGTACTCTCAAACCGGGACACCCGTGGCTGTGGGGTCAGTTCCTACGAGTTACGTTGGTCCCGTGGGTGGTGTTGGTGCCACCCACGGGGCCGTTCGGGGGCTGTTTAGAGTTCTCACCCTCTAACTCCATGTTTTGAAGCCTAAGTGTGGAAATAAGCAAATTACCATCTTACTCTCAAACCGGGACACCCGCGGCTGCGGGGTCAGTTCCTACGAGTTACGTTGGTCCCGTGGGAGGTGTTGGTGCCACCCACGGGGCCGTTCGGGGGCCGTTTCGAGTTCTCACCCTCTAACGCCATGTTTTTAAGCCTAAGTGTGAAAATAAGCAAATTACCGTCATACTCTCAAACCGGGACACCCGCGGCTGCGGGGTCAGTTCCTACGAGTTAGGTTGGTCCCGTGGGAGGTGTTGGTGCCATCCACGGGGCCGTTCGGGGGCTGTTTCGAGTTCTCACCCTCTAACGCCATGTTTTTAAGCCTAAGTGTGGAAATAAGCAAATTACCGCAGTACTCTCAAACCGGGACACCCGCGGCGGCGGGGTCAGTTCCTACGAGTTACGTTGGTCCCGTGGGAGGTGTTGGTGCCACCCACGGGGCTGTTCGGGGGCTGTTTCGAGTTCTCACCGTCTAACGCCATGTTTTTAAGCCTAAGTGTGGAAATAAGCAAATTACCGTCGTACTCTCAAACCGGGACACCCGCAGCTGCGGGGCAGTTCCTACGAGTTACGTTGGTCCCATGGGAGGTGTTGGTGCTACCCACGGGGCCGTTCGGGGGCTGTTTCGAGTTCTCACCCTCTAACGCCATGTTTTTAAGCCTAAGTGTGGAAATAAGCAAATTAACGCCGTACTCTCAAACCGGGACACCCGCGGCTGCGGGGTCAGTTCCTACGAGTTACGTTGGTCCCGTGGGAGGTGTTGGTGCCACCCACGGGGCCGTTCGGGGGCTGTTTCGAGTTCTCACCCTCTAACGCCATGTTTTTAAGCCTAAGTGTGGAAATAAGCAAATTACCGTCGTACTCTCAAACCGGGACACCCGTGGCTGTGGGGTCAGTTCCTACGAGTTACGTTGGTCCCGTGGGTGGTGTTGGTGCCACCCACGGGGCCGTTCGGGGGCTGTTTAGAGTTCTCACCCTCTAACGCCATGTTTTGAAGCCTAAGTGTGGAAATAAGCAAATTACCATCTTACTCTCAAACCGGGACACCCGCGGCTGCGGGGTCTGTTCCTACGAGTTACGTTGGTCCCGTGGGAGGTGTTGGTGCCACCCACGGGGCCGTTCGGGGGCTGTTTCGAGTTCTCACCCTCTAACGCCATGTTTTTAAGCCTAAGTGTGGAAATAAGCAAATTACCGTCGTACTCTCAAATCGGGACACCCGCGGCTGCGGGGTCAGTTCCTACGAGTTACGTTGGTCCCGTGGGAGGTGTTGGTGCCACCCACGGGGCCGTTCGGGGGCTGTTTCGAGTTCTCACCCTCTAACGCCATGTTTTTAAGCCTAAGTGTGGAAATAAGCAAATTACCATCGTACTCTCAAACCGGGACACCCGCGGCTGCGGGGTCAGTTCCTACGAGTTACGTTGGTCCCGTGGGAGGTGTTGGTACCACCCACGGGGCCGTTCGGGGGCTGTTTCGAGTTCTCACCCTCTAACGCCATGTTTTTAAGCCTAAGTGTGGAAATAAGCAAATTACCGTCGTACTCTCAAACCGGGACACCCGCGGCTGCGGGGTCAGTTCCTACGAGTTACGTTGGTCCCGTGGGAGGTGTTGGTGCCACCCACGGGGCCGTTCGGGGGCTGTTTCGAGTTCTCACCCTCTAACGCCATGTTTTTAATACTAAGTGTGGAAATAAGCAAATTACCGCCGTACTCTCAAACCGGGACACCCGCGGCTGCGGGGTCAGTTCCTCAGAGTTACGTTGGTCCCGTGGGAGGTGTTGGTGCCAGTCACGGGGCTGTTCGGGGGCTGTTTCGAGTTCTCACCCTCTAACGCCATGTTTTTAAGCCTAAGTGTGGAAATAAGCAAATTACTGCCGTACTCTCAAACCGGGAGACTCACGGCTGCGGGGTCAGTTCCTACGAGTTACGTTGGTCCCGTGGGAGGTGTTAGTGCCACCCACGGGGCCGTTCGGGGGTTGTTTCGAGTTCTCACCCTCTAACGCCATGTTTTCAAGCCTAAGTGTGGAAATAAGCAAATTACCGTATTACTCTCAAATCGGGATACCCACGGCTGCGAGGTCAGTTCCTACGTGTTTCGTTGGTCCCGTGGGAGGCGTTGGTGCCACCCACAAGGCCGTTTGGGGGCTGTTTCGAGTTTTCACCCTCTAACGCCAAGTTTTGCTAAAGTGTAGAAATACGCAAATTACCGTCGTATTCTCAAACCGGGAGACCTGCGGCTGCGGGGTCAGTTCCTACGAGTTACATTGGTCCCGTGGGAGGTGTTGGTGCCACCCACGGGGCCGTTCGGGGGCTATTTCGAGTTTTCACCCTCTAACTTCATGTTTTTAATCCTATGTCTAGAAATATGCAAATTACCGTCGTACGCTCAAACCGGGAGACCTGCGGCTATGGGGTCGGTTTGTACGAGTTACGTTGGTCCCGTGATAGGTGTTGGTGCCACCCATGGGTCCGTTCGGGGGCTGTTTCGAGTTTTCACACTCTAACGTCATGTTTTTAAGCCTAAGTCTTGAAATATGCAAATTACTGTATTACTCTCAAACCGGGATACCCGAGGCTGCGAGGTCAGTTCCTACGAATTACGTTGGTCCCGTGGGAGGTGTTGGTGCCACCCACGGGGCCGTTAGGGGGCTCTTTCGAGTTTTCACCCTCTAACGTCATGTTTTTAAGCCTAAGTCTTAAAATATGCAAATTGCCTCATTAATCTCAAACCGGGAGACCCGCGGTTGCGAGGTCACTTCATACGAGTTACGTTGGTCCCGTGGGAGGTGTTGGTGCCACCCACGGGGCCGTTCGGGGGCTGTTTCGAGTTTTCACCCTCTAACGCATGTTTTTAAGCCTAAGTCTTAAAATATGCAAATTACCGTATTACTCTCAAATCGGGATACCCGCGACTGCGTGGTCAGTTCCTACGAGTTACGTTGGTCCCATGGGAGGTGTTGGTGCCACCCACGGGGCCGTTCGGGAGCTGTTTCAAGTTTTCACCCTCTAACGCCAAGTTTTGCTAAAGTGTAGAAATACGCAAATTACCGTCGTATTCTCAAACCGGGAGACCCGCGGCTGCGAGTTCAGTTCCTAAGAGTTACGTTGGTCCCGTGGGTGGTGTTGGTGCCACCCACGGGGTCGTTCGGGGGCTGTTTCGAGTTTTCACCCTCTAACTTCATGTTTTTAATCCTAAGTCTAGAAATATGCAAATTACCATCGTACTCTCAAATTGGGAGACCCGCGGCTGTGGGGTCGGTTTCTACGAGTTACGTTGTTCCCGTGGGAGGTGTTGGTGCCACCCACGGGGCCGTTCGGGGGCTGTTTCTAGTTTTCACCCTCTAACGCCATGTTTTGCTTAAGTGTAGAAATTTGCAAATTACCGTCGTATTCTCAAACCGGGAGTCCCGTGGCTTCGGAGTCAGTTCCTACGAGTTACATTGGTCCCGTGGGAGGAGTTGGTGCCACCCACGGGGCCGTTAGAGGGCTGTTTCGAGTTTTCACCATCTAACGCCATGTTTTTAAGCCTAAGTTAAGAAATATGCAAATTTTCATCGTATTCTCCAACCGGGAGTCCTGCGGCTGCGTGGTGAGTTCCTACGAGTTACATTGGGCCCGTGGGTGGTGTTGGTGCCTCCCACGGGGCCGTTAGGGGGCTGTTTCGGGGTTTCTCCCACTAACGCCATGTTTTTAAGCCTAAGTCTATAAATATGCAAATTATCGTCGTATTCTCAAATCGGGAGTCCCGTGGCTAAACGGTCAGTTCTCACGAGTTACATTGGTCCCGTGGGAGGTGTTGGTGCCTCCCACGGGGTTGTTCAGGGGTTGTTTTGGGTTTTCACCGTCTAACGCCATGTTTTTGTACCTTGGTCTAGAACTATGCAAATTATCGTCGTATTCTCAAACCGGGAGTCTGGTGGCTGCGCGATCAGTTCCTACGAGTCACATTTGTCCCGTGGGAGGTGTTGGTGCCACCCACGGGGCCGTTTGGGGGCTATTTCGAGTTGTCACCCACTAACGCCTTGTTTTCAAGCTTAAGCCCTCATATTTTCAAATTATCGCCGTAATCTCAAATCGGGAGTCCCATTATCGTGCAGTCAGTTACTACGTGTTACATTGGTCTCGTGAAAGGTGTTAGTGCCTCTCACGGGACCCTATGGAGGCTGTTTCGTGGTTTCGCCCTCTTCGTCTTGTTTTCAATCTATATGGCATCTATATATGGCCATATATAGCAGCTATATATGAGCCTATATAACTGCTATATATGTCCATATATAGCTGCTATATATGGCCTTATATTGCAGCTATATATGCTCATATATAGCTGCTATATACGGGCATATATAGCAGCTATATACGGGCATATATAGCAGCTATATACGGGCATATATAGCAGCTATATATAAGCCTATATAACAGCTATATATGGCCATATATAGCTGCTATATATGGCCATATATAGCTGCTATATATGGCCATATATAGCAGCTATATATGGCCTTATATTGCAGCTATATATGGCCATATATAGCAGTTATATAAGCTCATATATAGCTGCTATATATGGGCATATATAGATGCTATATATGGCCATATATAGCTGCTATATAGCCATATATAGCTGTTATATTGGCATCAGTTATGTGCTAGTGTGTTATGTTCTACCTAGCTGCCTAACTGAATCGATCCATTAGTGGTCCGCATAGCTTCCTAATTGATTAAATGTTCTGCAATTTGGGGGTTTTGGTTTGCATACACAAATTACTGGTATATAACTAATGAATTTTCTCCTTTATTGACTGGATTTAGTTGTTGATCTATGGTCCTTATTAAGTGAAAATATTTTCACTTAATATTAGTTCTGATCACGGAAGTTGTTCATCATCAACAAAAGTTGATTTGATCACAGTCCACTGATAATGCAGATTACTATTACAGTTGATCTTATCCATAAGGCCTTCAAATTCCAGCATAAGTGGATTCAGGATTCTTCATTTTTGGAGATTATTTCAAATTGCTGTTGGTTTTCAGTTTGATTTTAAGTACTACCTTATTTTGAAACGTATGCACATTTATGTAAAGATGTTTTTACTACACTTAGTTTAAGTTATACTTTCATCTGTCACTTCTTTTGTCTAGTATCATTGTTATCCTTCTGTTTTATGTTTAGTTTACTCTAACTTATGTAGAGTTGGATGGAACTTCGATGATTTAGAATATTTTTAATCTTTGAAGATGCTTTTTCATTAAAAATTTTAGCTTGGTGTGTGCGGTATGTTTATCTGGTATCTATCCTGTTTGTGTGTGTTTATTGAAAATAACATTACGGATTGCCATTCAAATAAAGTTTTATAGTTGGTCATGACTTATTATCGGGGAATGCATTGTGTAATTGGGTTATTGGTTAAGATATATACTTTACTCAGTTATGTGCGTGTATATAAAACTTATGCATAATCTAATATCTGCTATGTCCCCTCCTAAAGTTGTCATTGAAAGGATGCATAATCTAATGGCAAAGTTTTTTTAGAGTTCAAATTATGGGGAGAATAGGCATCGATGGTGTAAATGGGAAGACATTACAAGGCCTACAAATGGAGGTGGTCTGGGAGTCAGGAACTTCCATATATATAGAGAAGGCAACCAGGTGGCGGACTTTTTAGCGAAAATGGGAAGTAAAGAAAGGATTAACCGTTTTTCACCCTCTAACGCCTTATTGTCAAGCTTAAGTCCTCGTATTTTCAAATTATCGTCGTATTCTCAAACCGGGAGTCTCGTGATCGTGCGATCAGTTCGTACGTGTTATATTGGTCCCGTGAGAGGTGTTGGTGCCTCTGACGAGATCGTACGGGGGCTATTTCTTATTTTCCCCCTCTAACGCCTTATTTTTAAGCTTAAATCCTAATATTTTCAAATTATCGTCGTATTCTTAAACCGAGAGTCCCGTGATCGCGCGGTCAGTTCCTACGAGTTACATTGGTCTCGTGCGAGGTGTTGGTGCACTCACGGGGCCGTTCGGGGGCTGTTTCGGGTTTTCACCCACTAACGCCTTGCTTTTAAGCCTATGTCTAAAAATATACAAATATTCATCGTATTCTCAAACCGGGGGTCGCGTGATCGCGCGGTCAGTTCCTATGAGTTACATTGGTCCCGTGCGAGCTGTTGGTGCTACTCACGGGGGTTGTTCGGGGGCTATTTCAGCTTTTCACCCTCTAACGCTATGTTTTTAAGCCCGAGTCCAGAAATATTGAAATTATCGTCTTATTCTCAAATCGGGGGTCCCAGGATCGCGCGGTCAGTTTCTACGAGTTACATTGGTCCCGTGCGAGGTGTTGGTTTCATTCACGGGACCGTTTGAGGGTTGTTTCGGCTTTTCACCCACTAACACAATGTTTTCTAGCTTAAGTCCTCATATTTTCAAATTATCATCGTATTCTCAAACCGGAAGTCCCGTTATCGCGCGGTCAGTTCCTACGTGTTACATTGGTCCCGTGAGAGGCGTTGGTTCCTCTCACGGGACCGTACGGTGGTTGTTTCGAGTTTTCACCCTCTAACGCCTTGTTTTTAAGCTTAAGTCCTCATAATTATCCCGTATTCGTTCTAATTATTCGATACTCCTTCTAATATACTATCCGACAACAAGCCAACAACCAATAATTATCCAACAACCAAACCAAACAAAACCAATAATTATCCCGTACTCCTTCTATCATCTAAAATATTTAATAAATAATGTATATCAATTATATAACTACTTTAGTTAAAGTAAAGAGTACCTGGAGTGTAATGAAGAACTGGTATGTAATGAAGAACCGGTATCCAATTGGTTAGATCTGCAATACATAAATAATGTGTTATGAAGAACGGGTATGTAAAATTAAATAAAGTACCTCACAAAACCACTGAATTGTTTTTGAAAATTAAAGAAAGTACAGGACCGTACGGGGACTGCTACAAAAAATATAGAGGATGCTACAAAACTTCCTTCAAACAAAATAGGGGTTGGGGTTGGTTTTTGCGTATGTAGAGGAATGTTTGAGTTGGATTCTTTGGTTTTCTTGGGTTGGGGTTTGAAGATGCAATAATCATACATTTGAAGATGCAATAATTATAATGAGTGAGTGTCTGTCAAGAATAGAGAAAAGCGATGCAACTGCTGTTGAGCCCTTGGCAAGATCGGAAGTCATGCTCCCATCATCAGTTATGACATTCCCATTACTAACTAGTATGAAAAAAGTCTTAAAAGCATCACATGTTGTATGCATATATGCATTTAGTAGCATATATGCTCTAACTGTATGCATATATGAACACAACAAAATATATGCAAACAGTAGCATATATGCATACATATATGCAATAACTGTATATATATTAATAACTTCTCCACGTGTCAATTGGGCATGTTAGGGAATTAAATTATCGTAAAAACAACAAATACAGCCAAGTAATGTATGATGTTAGTTTAAAATATCAAAATATAGCACACCAAATGTTTGACGAAGTGATAAACAAAATTATAACACACCAAATTTTTTGTCGATGATATGAAAATGAAAAGAAAATTACTAATTGAGATCTTCCTAAGAAAAAAGAAGATACAAATTATGAAAACAAAATTTTAAAATTGACAATACCTGTACCCACTGTGTTATAGCTCCATCATCCAAACCCGGTTTGGTCCAACAAAAATCAACCCATCGAACTTAAACCGGACATAATTTCGACTAAACATATTCAAGTTACCTAGGGGGCTGCTAGTGCACCTAACAAAATTAAAAATAGAAGTAGAACCAAACATTTCATAGTTGAAGTAGCATGGTAAAAAATAATTTTCATACAAGGTGCTACATAACATAGCAATAAGCATTTGCCATACCTTGGAGCTCCATGTTTACTTCAAAAAGCTCGACAATTCATTTGGACTCCACCGCTTTCAGAAAATCTATTGGATTCAAGGGAGTTAAAATTCCTTTCAAATTCGATTAGATAATTGGTCAAATTCTGTAACATGATAGGAATTAAGTCACGAACTCAATCTCAAATATAGAAAAATACAGGATTAGTAAAAAATAACTAGTACTCACCGAATTTACTTCTAAAATATGCCTTTGCTTCAACTAAAATTCAGGATTCAATTTCTGGAGATCCCAATATCAGTACTCACCATTTTCTACTTGCGGCTTTTTGCTTGGACTTAAACCCAGTTGAAAATAGAGACCCAAACCCAACAACCCTCACCGAACCCAGTTGAAAATCGCCCCAGTTGAAAATCGCAACTCAGTTGAAAATCTCCCCTGCCTCAATAACCCTCACCGAACCCTCCCCTGCCTCAATAACCCTCACCGAACCCTCCCCTGCCTCAATAACCCTCTAAAACCCGCCCAACCTCCATACGAACCCTTTAAAACCCGCACCTGCTACCAGCGTTTGGGGAAGAAACGTCGCACCTGCTACCATCATTTGGGGAAGAAATAACTCCATACAGTATTGACTTTTTCCACAGTTTGGGGCAGAAGAATGAACAAGACGAGCGGGGAAATGAAATATTTGAGGCGCTTTGTTTTGTTTTAGGATTAACAGTGGTCGCGGCCTAGATCCGTGACCCATCCACCGCGACCCATTAATGAAGTTAAATGGGATGTATACTGCCTATGGTCACGGCCCATAGCCATGACCCATACCAAGAAATGGTCACGACCCATAGCTGTGACCCTCAATCTGTGATGCGCGACCCTTTTTTATCAACCCTAGTGCTTGAATGAGGGATGGTCACGGCCCATAGCCGTGACCCACACCCATAAATGGTCATGGCCCTAAGCCATGACCCTAAATGTGTGTGCTCTCTGCTTTGTCATGCCATGAGTCATGGACTTGGGCCGTGACCCATCCGCGACCAAGCTTGGAGAGAATTTTGGCGCGAGTTTGGCGCCAAGATGGTCACGACCTGGTCATGGCCTAAGTCCGCGACCACTGTCGTCACGGTCCAAGTCCGTGACCACTTCCAAAACATCGATAATTTAGTGTGATAATAAATATGGTCACGCCAAATATTGAGTCAGTCACGGCCCAAGTCCGCGACCAGTTGATCGCGGACTTGGGCAGTGACCCACGGGGCGTGACCATTCGCAGGATTTGGTGTAGTGGTGGACTCTAAATTATCTTTTAAGTCTCTTAAAATATGTTTCTCATCTCAACTTCAATTTTGTCTACGCGCGACACTCGGTCGAGATAACTCAGGTACATCCATATAAATCGCTAGGCCGTACATATCAACTTTCAATATTTACTATTCACATTTAGTAAATTTTTAATCGTCATATTAATCAATGTCTAACTTTCAATTTATGTCTAATAGCCATAATGATTAATTAATCACTTAATAATCATTATTATTATTACATCACATTAAATTACTCTACTAACGTAATTTAATTTAAAACGTATCACATTAAATTACTCTACTCACGTAATTTAAATAAAACGTATTTTCACATTAAATTACTCTACTCACGTAATTTAAATAAAATGTATTTTCCTTCTTAATTTTAACTATGCGGAATTACGAGGTATTACAACACACCACTCTCCCCTCACTCTCCAAAATGAATCCAACTCATCAAAATAATAATAATAACGACACTACCCAATCATCATATCCTCCACCATTCCATCCAACATATCCATCCATCCCCATCAGAATGTGTGTGTTTAGATTTGGTTTTTGCATGTGTATCAAATCCGCGTGTGTGTGTTTATGTGTGTTCGTATATGTGTGTATATGTGTATTTGTGTGTGTGTGTGTGTATGTGTGTGTATAAGAGAGAGAGAGAGAGAGAGAGAGAGAGAGAGAGAGAGAGAGATGAAGAGAAATGGAGGAGTGAGGTGGGCTGTCATGGCTGCCATATGAGCATGGGAGAGTGAGAAAAAGAAAGAACGATAAGACAAATAGAGATATATAGGGTTTTGATAAAAAAAAAAGATAAAAATATCCCTTTAAAATGTGACGTGGGAGACACATGACCACTTTATGTCCAAAAAGTTAATCGTAGGGGGTTACTCGAAGCCATTTCAAAAGTTGAGGAGGTTAAGGGTAAAAGATGAAAATATGGGTGGAAAATTAAAAAATGAGAAAAAGTTCAGAGGGAAAAGTATAATTAACCCTTTAGATTTTAATTTAAATTAATCAGTTTATTAGACTTTAGTACAATTTTCATCGCTAGATATCACCAAAGTGTCAATATTATCATATTTAGTGATGAAAAATGTATAAAGTCTAATAAGCTAATTAATATAAATTAAAATCTAAAATAAAAAATTTGTAAAGTATTAAAGTTAAAAAAATATAGAATTAAAACGATAAAAATTAACCCAAATGCATTTATTCTAAGGGTCCATTTGATACACCTGTAATAACCCTTGCTTATGAGAACATATTTTAGGTTTATTTACTAGATATGGTAATTAGATATAAAATGTTGGGCTATGGATTGCATATCAATTTAATGAAGAAAAGTAAATGTTTACTATGAGATTTCATATTTACCGTAACTATAGGTGAATATTTCCATGTTATGTTTTATAATATCATATGAATTAAAATGATATTTGGCTTAATAATGAGACCGAAACTTAAAATGAAATATAAACTGTCCAAATGATAATTTGGAGACCGTAGTTGATTCCAAAACGTGCGAGATAGTCAAATATTGTGCCATATTGTATTTTGAGGTTTTTGGCACTTTCGACTGATTATACCTCAAATATGGAGTTGCGTGTTATTTTATCGCAATATTGATCACTTAAGTTGGGATTTTGACTAATGGCACGGCTTAGTCTTACTAAGTCTTCTATTTCCCTAATTCCATTTTCTATACCTAGAGAGAGAGCTTGAGAGAGGAAGAGAAATGTAGGGGAAGTAGAAGAGATTGAAGATTGAGGAGGAATTCTTGCCACTACACAAAGAAAATCTACATTTCCTAGATTGAGGCAAGTTTTCTACTTGCTATTTGTGGTTAAAGAAAAAAGATTCGTAGTGATAATGGTGTATTGATCATGGTTTCACTAGTTTAGGGTTTCTTTGTGTATTTGTTGGTTTTGAATCATTGAAAAATAATTTGGATGATTATTGATGGTTGTGGTAGTAGTTAGTAGCATTTATGTTATGTTGGTGGCAATAAATGAGTTGGTTTTTGGATTAGCTTGAAATAGGAAGATTTGGTTTGGTCTAGGTCTGCAAAGACGGTCGATCGCGGTGACCGGTCGACCGGGCCTTCGGGAGAGGGAAAACTGCTTTCTTCCAAAGGCATAAAATTTATGGCGCGGTCGACCGCGGTCCCCCTAAAGTGAACTTTCTGCTTTTCTTCCTAGGAAAAATATTGAGACGCGGTCGACCGCGGTCTTGGGACCGGTCGACCGATCCCCTATTCTCTTCCCAAAAATTTTATTTTCATTTTTCAAATCTTTTCTCTTCATAAGGACTTAAGGACCTTCTTAAATGAAGTAAATCTAGGGTCTTAGAGTATTAGTTAAGTTTGGTCGACACCCTAAACTCGAAGGGGTTCATCTAGGGTTCATTTCAGGGGGGGTTTAATGTAATGTTCAGGCAGTACTTCTCTCGTGTAGTTTTATACTAATCTAGGAGATCTTAGATTCCAATTTGGAGACTTTAGGAGTTATTGTGAGCTAGGTTTGATTTGATGGTCTATTATGAAGCCAAAAAGGAGGCTTTGGAAAATAACTTGGGAGTCTAAGTATTTATTGAGGTTGTTATGATGTTACGAAATACATATAGTTATGAATAATCTTAATGCATTTGATAAAATGTAAAATGGATAAAGTAAATGATAATTTACTAAATCATGTAATGGAAATTAATAAAATGGATGATACACACCTCTCTAAATACCATCTTAAGGGAAGTTCGTGCGTGAGGTGAAGCCCCATAGCTAATGAATGTAGGGCGGATATAGTCCTAGGCCATATGAGCGCTTGTTTTATATTTTTCTGCGATGGGTAGGAGATTCCGGGTGTGGTCTTGACTACCCCGCAAGCATATGGCCGCTTCCCGACGTTTCGATAGGATCCCAGGTTGTCTTATGATATACCCTGAAAGATGATGGTTATTTAGGGGCGCGCACAGTGGGGAAACCCGAACGGGCGGTCTTAGAATCGTTATATATATATACTTATAACTATTCAAATTATCGAGTTGGACTCGATGGAACATGAATGCCATAAAGAGCAAAGTATATGCCACAAAGAGCATACAATTGAGATTAGTGCCATAAAGAGCACATGATAATAATTGTATTCCTGATAAGAAATGGAAAGGAGATAAACTGAAAAGGATGAAAGATGAAAATGATGGATAAATATTCTTAATTGCATATATAATCGATTCTTCCCTTATAATTATTAACTTGTCTTAATTTATTCCATTGTTTCCATGCTAGAATATCATTTCTATCATCCATGCTTATCTGTTCATCATTGTCCTACTTGTCATTTATCTGGTGATCACATAAAACCGGGCTCTGACCGATTCTTCTTTCTTGTTATGCATATATATATATATATATTATATCCGCTCAGGTGTTCCACCGCAAGGTCACCCGTAATGACCTTCCTATTCCAGTGTTTCGAGGAGCCGTGACATTTTGTGGATATCACGGGACATTTTGTGTAGACGCCTTCATCATTGTTTTCTAGTTATGATCAGTCCTTATTCGGGCATGTGGCCCAAATGGTTTTAATTGAATAATGAATGTATTATGTAACACATGGAACTTATTGTATATTGTGTGAATTCTATTGATCGATATTTTATTCGATCCTTCCCTTATTATGGTTGGGATATATATATGCTTGTGGGAGTTTCCACCTTTCTTTTCTATTATGGGTTGTCAATGATGTTTTACTTAAATTGCTATACAAAAATTTTGATGACCCATTTTTTGAAATATTGTGTGGTTATCCCGTATTCTCTTTATGTTGTCACGATGCTGAGGCTGATATTTATCCATGATTCATGTATTATCGAAGTATCGGGCTGGCCACCCCTTATTTTGGATATCGGGTTGTCACTAATGGTATCAGAGCATCAGGTTCTAGAGTCTTTAGGATCTATGCGAACTTGTCACGTTCTACCGCAACGTTCTTTGATATAGAGCTTAATGTTAGGACTGTTTTGTTGCTTTTGGTTGCGATCTTCTGCTAGATAGATTGTTTTTTATAATATCCTAACTCTATTGTCTCTCTATCTCAGATGTCGCCTAAGAGAGGACGTCCCGCTTGACATAATAGAATTTTAGAAGATGAGGTTGGTCCTCCACCGCCACCACTGGGGAATATCAGTGCGGCAGATGTGGCAAACATAGTGGCCCAAGCTGTTAATACAGCGATGACTGCAGTGGTACAACAAATGCCACAAGCTCAACCACGGGGACAAGAGGCACAAGTTTCTACGGAACCTTATTCGTGGGAAAGAGTTAGAGAGTCTTTATTGAAAGGCCATCCCCCGAAATTCGATGGAGGTTTGGATAATATAAGGGCAAATCAGTGGAATAAAGACATGCAACGCCATCTTCGAATGGTAGAATATAGTGAGGAGAAAAAGAAAATCTTTGTTACTTTCAAGCTTATCGGATCGGCCTTACATTGGTGGGAGTCGATGACTACTCCCGAGCAAAGGAATACGATGTCAATCACTGAATTTTGGGCCTTGTTTGATGGAAAGTATTTCCCTCCCGCAGTTCAAAGGGAGATGCAAAGGAAGCTTCAAGATGTAGTTCAGGGGGAGAGATCCGTGGCACAGTATGAAGAGGAGTTCACCCAGCTAGCAAGTTTTGTGCCAGATGAAGTGACTCCAGAAGCGAAGAGAATCTCCAAATTTATGGGAGGTTTACATTGGCGAATAAAACAACATTTGCTTGGAAACCCGACTTTATTAACCTTTGGGGATGTGATGAATGTTGCTCTACTTCATTGTCAAGAGCATAGACTATTTGTGCAAAATAATAAGAAGGTTTCAACGATGGGGTAAGGGGGAAAACCGGGAGGTAATGGGACTGGAGGGGGGACATCTTCTTCGTCCCAATTCTCGGGGAGTAAGAAAAAGGAGAGGGAACCCTAGCAAGGGGATTTGTCTAAACGCCAATGCTTTGGTGGGTTTAATGCGGGTGGTAATAACAACAGTCCGGGTCAGGGTGGACCACCACAATAACAAGGAGGTAGAGGTGGGAATGGAGGCAGAGGCCAACAGGGCCGAGGTGCGGGGTAGTTCAGAAATAATCAAGGAAGGAACCAGGAGAACGCGGTGAACAAATGTTTTCAGTGCGGGGAGTTGGGCCATTATAAGAGATCGTGTCCTCAGTTGGTTGGATGGCATCTTCCTAGGGCTCCACAACAGCCATATGTACAGTTTCCGCCCCAGGTGCCTAATCCGATTGCTCCTCCACAACAGGGGCAATTGCAGTATGGACGGGTCTATCATATTCAGGAGGCTATGCTCCCTCCATCCCCTCCGGCACCGCCAGTGATCGAGGGTAAGTTTCTCATCCAAGGACATATGGGTCAGGTACTATTTGATACGGGCGCTACACACTCTTTCATTTCTAGGAGTTTTGCTCAAACTACAGATTTGATAAAATCTGCAGAGAGTACTTTCACTAGCGTTGAATCCTCTATGGGTGATGGTTCTTTGATTTTCTTTGTTTGTAAAAACATAGGGATTAATCTTGGTAACTTGTGCTTTGAGGCCGATTTACTCGTCCTTGACATGGTCGGGTATGATGTAATATTGGGAATGGATTGGCTAGTGAAATACCGCGCGATAGTAAATTGTTACGGGAAGAGTATAGTTTTCGCAGCTCCGGGAGAAGAGATGTTCTTGGATGTTATGCCTTGTATGGAAGGGGGTACGAGGGCTTATTTATATTGTATTACGTAGGATTCATCTAGGGATGTAGTTGCTCTCCTGAATTCTCTTCCGATTGTTAGAGATTTTGAAGATGTTTTCCGGGAAATATCGGGATTACCTCCAAGTCGGGAGATAGAGTTTATGATTGATTTACTGTCGAGAACTCGACCGATTGCTAAAGCTCCTTACCGTATGGCTCCTGTGGAGATGAGGGAGTTGAGAGATCAGATTCAGCAGCTATTGGAGCAGGGATTTATTAGGCGCAGTACTTCTCCATGGGGTGCTCCGGTATTGTTTATTAAGAAAAGAGATGGTTCTCTCCGGTTATGTGTGGACTATAGGGAGTTGAATAAAGTCACCATCTGGAATAAATACCCTTTGCCTCGCATTGATGATTTGTTTGACCAACTTAGGGGAGCTTCATACTTATCTAAAATCGATTTGAGGATGGGGTATCATCAATTGAGAATACGGGAGCAGGATGTATCTAAGACCGCATTTCTGACCCGATACGGATCCTATGAATTCTTGGTTATGCCCTTTGGACTAACCAATGCCCCCGCTGTATTTATGGATCTCATGAATAGGGTGTTCCAAGATTTCCTTGACCAATTTGTTATTGTATTCATCGATGACATCTTAGTCTATTCTCAGACAGAATCTAACCATGCTACTCACTTACGGTTGGTCCTATAGAGATTAAGGGATCACCAATTGTATGCGAAGTTTGAGAAATGTGGCTTTTGGTGGAAGGAAGTTCAATTTTTGGGTCATGTTGTGTCATCCCATAGTATATCGGTGGATCCTAGTAAGGTGATTGCGGTGAGGGAGTGGGGTCAGCCCACGACACCCACCAAGGTTCGTAGTTTTCTGGGCTTAGCGGGTTTATTACCATCGGTTCATTTAGGGATTTTCTAAAATCGCTAGCCCTTTGACGAATTTGACCCGAAAGGGAGTGAGATTTATTTGGGATAATTCTTGTTAGGCTGCATTTGATGAGCTCAAAGATAGGTTGACTTTGGCTCCAGTCCTTGCATTGCCAAAACCGGGATCGGAATATCTAGTCTTCATCGATGCATCTCTTCAAGGGTTAGGAGGTGTTCTTGAGCAAGAAATATGGGCTATTTCTTATGCTTCCCGTAAGCTAAATCCTCACGAAAGAAATTATTCGGTGCATGACTTAGAGTTTATCGCAGTTGTCTTTGCCTTGAAGATATGGAGGCATTATCTCTTGGGGGAGAAGTTTAGTCTTTTCACGGACCACAAATCGCTACAGTATTTATTTTCCCAGAAGGATTTGAATATGCGTCAGCATCGTTGGTTGGAGTTCGTGAAAGACTATCAATTCGATATCTATTACCATCCGAGAAAGGCGAATGTAGTAGCGGATGCCTTGAGTAGGAAATCCGAGGGAGGCTTAGAGGATGTATGGAAAGCTAAGTGGAGGGAGCTCAGTCAGGAGGATGCGGTGGTGACAGCATTCATGTCAGTAATGACCGTCACTCCTACAATTGTGGCAAGAATTGTGGAAGCCCAGGGAAGAGATAAGAGTTGTCAAGACCATATACACCAATTATTGTCCGAGGGAGTGGAGTCGTACTCGATTGGTTCTGAGGGTGGACTAAGCTTCCATAGAAGACTTATCATTCCGGAGGAGGAAGATTTGAGACGAGCGGTGATGGCGGAATCTCACGGGTTGAAATTTATGGTACATCCGGGTGGGGAAAAGATGTACCAAGACATGCGCCGTCAGTATTAGTGGCCCGACATGAAGAAGGATATCTCTAAGTTTGTATCTCAATGCACTACTTGTCAGTTGGTTAAGATCGACCATCAGCGAGCGACATGTTTGTTACAACCGTTGGAGATTCCAGTGTAGAAATGGGAAAGTATTTCGATGGACTTTATTACGGGCTTACCTAGATCACAGAGGGGTCATGATTCAATTTGGGTGATTGTCGATCGCCTGACTAAATCGGTACACTTCTTGCCCGTGCGTATGGATTTTGATACCGCTCGTTATGCCCAATTCTTCATCGAGGAGATCGTTAGACTTCACAGGGTGCCTTTAGATATTATTTCCAATCGAGATAAAATATTTGTGTCCTACTTTTGGCGAAGTTTCCAAGAGGCAATGGGGAATGAATTGAAGTTAAGCTCTTCCTATCATCCTCAAACAAATGGCCAAACTGAAAGGGTAAACCAGATGTTGGAGGATATGCTCCGTATGTGCATGCTTGATTTTAAGGGTGGTTGGGAACAATACCTCCCATTGGTTGAGTTCTCTTATAACAACTCATACCAATTCACCATTGGAATGGCGCCCTATGAAGCTCTTTATGGTCGGCCATGTAGGTCGCCCTCTTGTTGGTTGGAAGTGGGTGATAACGAATTTCTTGGACCTGAAATGATCCAAGACACTTCTTCAAAGATTGAACTCATTCGAAATCGCATTCGGATAGCCCAAGACCGTCAAAAGAGCTATGACGATGCGAGTAGAAGACACGTGGAGTTGAAATTTGGAGATCACGTCTTGGTGCGAGTGTCACCAATGAAGGGCATTAAGCGTTTTGGGAAGAAAGGGAAGCTTGCGCCGTATTTTGTTGGACCTTTCCCAGTTATTGTGAAAGTCGGTCCCGTGGCGTACCAACTTGCCTTGCTCGAGCCTTTACAACAAATCCACGATGTATTCCATGTCTCCTCTTTGAAGAAGTATAAGAGATGAGAAGGTGCCCTTTGGCACATTCCTTTAGAGGATATTGACTTGTAACCCGATGTTTCGTATGAAGAACAACCGGTTGCTATTCTTGAGTATGGGGAACGCAAGTTGAGGTCCTGTGTGGTGCCCTTGGTGAGAGTCCAATGGAGTCATCACAATGCAAAAGAATCAACGTGGGAGCGTGTGGACGACATGCGGGAGAAGTATCCGCATCTCTTCTTATAAGGTACGTTTGAATTTTGGGGACAAAATTCCCTCATAAGGGGGGGAGTATGTAATAACCCTCGCTTATGAGAACATATTTTAGGTTTATTTACTAGATATGGTAATTAGATATAAAATGTTGGGCTATGGATTGAGTATCAATTTATTGAAGAAAAGTAAATGTTTACTATGAGATTCCATATTTACCGTAACTATAGGTGAATATTTCCATGTTATGTTTTATAATATCATATGAATTAAAATGAAATTTGGCTTAATAATGAAACCAAAACATAAAATGAAATATAAACTGTCCAAATGATAATTTGGAGACCGTAGTTGATTCCGGAACGTGCGAGATAGTCAAATATTGTGCCATATTGTATTTTGAGGTTTTTGGCACTTTCGACTGATTATACCTCAAATATGGAGTTGCGTGTTATTTTATCGCAATATTGATCGATTAAGTTGGGATTTTGACTAATGGCACGACTTAGTCTTACTAAGTCTTCTATTTCCCTAATTTTATTTTCTATACCTACAGAGAGAGCTTGAGAGAGGAAGAGATGTGTAGGGGAAGTAGAAGAGATTGAAGATTGAGGAGGAATTCTTGCCACTACACAAAGAAAATCTACATTTCCTAGATTGAGGCAAGTTTTCTACTTGCTATTTGTGGTTAAAGAAAAAAGATTCGTAGTGATAATGGTGTATTGATCATGGTTTCACTAGTTTAGGGTTTCTTTGTGTATTTGTTGGTTTTGAATCATTGAAAAATAATTTGGATGATTATTGATGGTTGTGGTAGTAGTTAGTAGCATTTATGTTATGTTGGTGGCAATAAATGAGTTGGTTTTTGGATTAGCTTGAAATAGGAAGATTTGGTTTGGTCTAGGTCTCTAAAGACGGTCGATCGCGGTTCTCAGACCGGTCGACCGGGCCTTCGGGAGAGGGCAAACTGCTTTCTTCCAAAGGCATAAAATTTATGGCGCGGTCGACCGCGGTCCCCCTAAAGTGAACTTTCTGCTTTTCTTCCTAGGAAAAATATTGAGACGCGGTCGACCGCGGTCTTGGGACCGGTCGACCGATCCCCTATTCTCTTCCCAAAAAATTTATTTTCATTTTTCAAATCTTTTCTCTTCATAAGGACTTAAGGACCTTCTTAAATGAAGTAAATCTAGGGTCTTAGAGTATTAGTTAAGTTTGGTCGACACCCTAAACTCGAAGGGGTTCATCTAGGGTTCATTTCAGGGGGGGTTTAATGTAATGTTCAGGCAGTACTTCTCTCGTGTAGTTTTATACTAATCTAGGAGATCTTAGATTCCAATTTGGAGACTTTAGGAGTTATTGTGAGCTAGGTTTGATTTGATGGTCTATTATGAAGCCAAAAAGGAGGCTTTGGAAAATAACTTGGGAGTCTAAGTATTTATTGAGGTTGTTATGATGTTACGAAATACATATAGTTATGAATAATCTTAATGCATTTGATAAAATGTAAAATGGATAAAGTAAATGATAATTTACTAAATCATGTAATGAAAATTAATAAAATGGATGATACACACCTCTATAAATACCATCTTAAGGGAAGTTCGTGCGTGAGGTGAAGCCCCCTGGCTAATGAATGCAGGGAGGATATAGTCCTAGGACATATGAGCGCTTGTTTTATATTTTTCTGCGATAGGTAGGAGATTTCGGGTGTGGTCTTGACTACCTCGCAGGCATATGGCCGTTTCCCGACGTTTCGATTGGATCCCAGGTTGTCTTATGATAGGCCCTGGAAGATGATGGTTATTTAGGGGCGCGCACAGTGGGGAAACCCGGACGGGCGGTCTTAGAATCATTATATATATATATACTTATAACTATTCAAATTATAGAGTTGGACTCGATGGAACATGAATGCCATAAAGAGCAAAGTATATGCCACAAAGAGCATACAATTGAGATTAGTGCCATAAAGAGCACATGATAATAATTGTATTCCTGATAAGAAATGGAAAGGAGATAAACTGAAAAGGATGAAAGATGAAAACGATTGATAAGTATTCTTAATTGCATATATAATCGATTCTTCCCTTATAATTATGAACTTGTCTTAATTTATTTCATTGTTTCCATGCTAGAATATCATTTCAATCATCCATGCTTATCTGTTCATCATTGTCCTACTTTTCATTTATCTGGTGATCACATAAAATCGGGCTCTGACCGGTTATTCTTTCTTGTTGTGCATATATATATATATTATATCCGCTCAGGTGTTCCACCACAAGGTCGCCCGTAATGACCTTCCTATTCCAGTGTTTCGAGGAGCCGTGACATTTTGCGGATATCACTGGACATTTTGTGTAGACGCCTTCCTCATTGTTTTCTAGTTATGATCATTCCTTATTCGGGCGTGTGGCCCAAATGGTTGTAATTGTATAATGAATGTATTATGTAACACATGGAACTTATTGTATATTGTGTGAATTCTATTGACCAACATTTCATTCGGTCCTTCCCTTATTATGTTTGGTATATATATGCTTGTGGGAGTGTCCACCTTTCTTTTCTATTATGGGTTGTCAATGATGTTTTATTTAAATTGCTAAACAAAATTTTTTATGACCCGTTTTCTGAAATATTGTGTGGTTATCCCGTGTTCTCTTTATGTTATCACGATGCTGAGGATGATATTTATCCATGATTCATGTATTATCGGAGTATCGGGCTGGCCACCCCTTATTTCGGATACCGGGTTGTCACAACACCCTATTTATCATGACAAATGTGGCAAATGAAGGATTTGCTCACTATTTTGTGCGTTTGATTATCCTTATTTTCCATAAAAAAATTCATGCATACCAATGTTCACATGCAAATTTGTCATCATTTTTTCATATTTATTGGCAAACTTTGTTTACCTATATAGCAAATAAAATTTTCCCCATAAATTTTTTATCCTTATTAATACCTTTTTTTAACTCTTTTTTTTTAGTTTGTTAAAGTTATATATATTTTGTTAAAAACTATTATTTAAAGATACTGTTTTTATTTTCATTAAAATATTTTTTTATTGTTAAAAACTATTTTTTCATGAAAAATGTTTTTTCTTTCGTTAAAAACTGTTTTTTTCTTTGGTTAGAAATTGTTTTTTCCTTAAAACTTTTTTTTTAAACTGTTTTTATTTGGTTAAAAAAAAAAAAATTTGTTAACACTGCATTTATTTTGTTCAAAAAAAAAAATTTTAAACTGTTTTTCATTATAAATTGTTTTTCCTTTTTTTTGTTTTTCCTTTTTTTTTTGTTTTAAAACTTTTTTTGTTAAAACTGTTTTCTTTTTGGTAAAAAAAATTATTTATTTCCTTATAAACTGTTTTTTTTCTGTTAAATCTTTTTTTGGGGGGGTTAAAAACTGCCCACTTTTATCACCATTAATACTATCAAAGAATTCACTTTTATCACCTAAAAATTTAATGCTATGAAACATTTTTATGTGAAAAATTATGAAATTTGATTTTTATTTCGCCGCCTTTATATTAAACGGACCCTAATATTATAGGACTGGGTTTGACAAAATAAGCATAATCGTAACGAGATATGCACTTAGTGGGTGGTACCCAAATGAGTAGGATATAATTACTCCTCAACACTTCGTACTAACCCACATGATATTTGGCTTTAAACATGCCCCGTTGAAAAGGAAAAGACCGAACACATCCAAAATAGTTGACTCTCCCCAACCCACCTTGTCCCTCCATCTCACAATAATTAGTCAAGTTTCTTCTAAATATTTTCCCCACCACCAAAGCTAGTTTAAGCGGGGAAGAATCTATTTACTAACATTTTCTTGAAAAAACTAGCGTAGTCGAAATGTTATATTACTTGAATTATAACACCTTATTCGTTGCAAATCCACATTTCATATTAGGTCCGTTAAATTGGCATGGAATCATTTTCCAAGGAAAATAGTAATTTTGGCTCATTTTTTATTATTTCACGGTTTGATTTCGAATACATTCTATGAAACAATGGTTAAATATATGAAAAGTGTTCTATAATCTTATTATTTTTCATGAAAAATATTTCTTACCTTAATCCCTAAGAATTGATTTTCAGGGAAAATTCCAAAAGTAAGATAACATCACTCGGATCTTTTTCCACTCGTTTTCTAACTTCTCGCGAAAATGTATTAATTTTCACTTATTTCCAACTTTATGATCAAACACACCCTTAATAATTTCGAATTTCTAAAAACATAAGGTCGACCGTTGCCCCTTACCATACAGGTTGATTCACCCCTGGTATAATATTTCATGGTTAATTACACCTATCCATAAACTTTATTACTTTACTATATTAATTTTTATTTTAGACTTGACCCTCTAAACATTTAAAATGACTTCAAGTAACCCCCTAGTGTTAGCGCCCTTAGTTTTTTAGATGGAAAAATGAGTTATGTACATGAGACATGAGGGTAGTTTAGTCCATTTATATTTAGAGGACAATTTTGTAAATAAATCTGCCTTATAATCACCCCTCCTTATTTTTCTCTCTTTTTTCCCCTTCTCTCTCGATAGAGAAGCTATTCCCCACACACAACGATATAATCCCCCCCCCCCCCAACCCCAACACACACACACACACACATCAACCCATGGTGGGTAAAATCCATGTTTTTTACTCAAGATTAGATTCCTTTGTTTGTTTCGATTTGAAGGTTTTGTCTCTAAGTTGGAGAAGGTGTTGGGGTCTACCGTGGTGAGGAAGAAATGAAGGGTGGTGTCTTGTTGGAGTTATATGCCTAGATTTTTTGTGTTTTTACCAAATTTGGAAGATTAGTCTATTTGATTTTTTTTCTTAATCATTGGATGATGTTCTTGATGTGAATAAGTCGGATTTCTTCATCAAGCGATGATATTCCTTTAATTTCCAAATTTTTATTCTTTTTTATAATTTATGTATTGTAAATTTTCCCATGAATTCCAATTTTTTTTAGTTTCTGAGATTTGGAGATTTAAATATCATTTCATTTATTTTATTTTTCCAATTCATCATTCAATTTTTTCGGATTTTTACAAAAAAAAAATTCAATATTTTCAATTTTTCTGCATTTTCTATTTTTTCAAACTGGTTCCTAGATCTGTTAAATACGATTTCTGTTGAATAATATTTTTTTCCCTGTATTTTTCATAATTCCATTTGTAATTTTTTAATGTTTTGATTTTTTATTCCGTAATTTTTTTTATGTTCTGGAATTTATCTTTTTCATACTTAAAAAAAAATTAAGTGGAAATCTATAAATTAATTTTTTGCCAAAAATAATTATAATTCAACATTTTCACTATTTTTCATTTTTTTTCAAAAATTTATAATGATTTTTCTATTATGTCTAGATTTTTTAGATGTTCTCTTCATATTTTCTATAACTTTTACTTTTTTATTTGTTTTTTTTCATTTTTTAATATTTTGTAATTTTGATTTTTAATTTTTAATTTTTTTATAATTTCCATTTTTTTATATTTTTTTATAATTTTCAATAATTCTGTAGTATTTTTTTCGTTTTTATATATTTCCTAATTTTTTTTATAACAACTAGATTTGAATATGTTTTTTGTAATTTTAAAATGTTTTTCTCCAAGTATAAGATTTTGTAAATATTTTTCAATATTTTCCTATAGTTTTATTTTAAAAATATATGTTTATTAACTTGGACCAAAATATCCTTATGTGCATAACACATGACCAATTTTTCATCCATATATTTAACACCGTTAGAGTTTGGGGGTTACTTGAAGTGATTTTGAATGTTTAGGAGGTAAGTCCATAAATTGAAAGTTTGCGTGACGAAGTGACAAGGGGGTAAATTTCAGGGGGGAGGTGTAATTAACTCAATATTTTATCTACTTCTTCTTCTTCTTCTTCTTCTTCTTCTTCTTCATCATCATCATCATCATCATCTGACCATATGGGGTCGGTCACATGGGATCTCCTTTTCCACTCCAATCTATTAGATGCAATATTTGTTTTCCTTAAGATCTCTCCTAATAATTTCCTCCCTCGATAGTTAGGGCGACTCTTTTCTCTTTTACCCTTTATTTTCAATAATCTTCTTCTTGTTATAGGTGCATCTACTGGTATACGTAGTATATGTCCGTACCACCTAAGTCTACTTTCTCTTAATTCATCGCTAATGGGAGTTACTCCTAACTTTTCTCTTACGTCCTGATTTTTAATTTTGTCCTTTCTAGCAATCCCTATCATCCATCGGAGTATCCTCAACTCAATAAAATGGAGACTTTGTTCATGTTCTTTCTTTAATGCCCAACACTCCGCTCTATATAGGATCGTTGGCCTAACAACTATTCTATATAGAAATTGAACTCGGTCATGTTATATACATCTTTTGATTTCTCCTTAGAATTTTGATTTGACTTGTATATTAAGGTTGTGTTTGTTCTTTTTTTATTTGAATATGAAATATAAAGTCTAAATTCTGAATAAATGTATTCAGGTGAATTCAAATTCAGATGTAATTTTAGCTCCTAAAAATTCAAAGTCAAATATAGACTTTAGCCCCTTCATCATTTAAAAAAAGAACATTTGATACCTCTTAAATTTTAATGATTCGGAATCAGACTTACGAGCCAAAAATGAACGATACCTAAATATAGGCTCTAATGATGGTCTTATGTGCTACCCCATCAATAAAGGCCATATATTCTGAACATCCTCAACGCAAACTTATATTTACATGTTATAATAGGGTACATTCTCCAATCCAAACAAGTCCCACCCTTGGACACCGCTTTTGTCCCACCTTACACGGTACATACATCTAAGGGCTTCCCGAGGCACTGAAGTTTTGGACTTTTCTTGTATTTATAGTATTGTTTTGCAATTAAAGTGTCTTAGTGTAAGATTATGAAGTAAAATGAAACATAAAATAATCTTTAAAAAGAGATACAAATTACACTCCATGCTTAACTAAATAATATTAATATAGACTCCCAGAGATAGAGGAGTTTCTCCTTCTCTATAGAATCTTTACCCCATTTTTTATTTTTTCATTTAGTCATGGTTTCAAGTCTATTTTGTCCCTTATATTTAGATCCTATTATTGTTAATGATGATTTTATAGTTCCAGTAACAATGAACCATCGAATCCATGAAGATGTTTTAACTGGAAAAACAACCTTGGTTTAAGAAAACAATGGGTTTCAAGATCATCCACATGTAAAAAATTATGGGTACAATGTTTCTCTATTAGGTCAAATCCAAGTTTTACTTCAAAATAGCCTAAGACTTTCTCTTTCCCCATTGATGAGAAGCCAAAACCTTTTTCTCATGGTGACACTCTTAGCGTGAAGCTAAAAGAAGATGTATATGAGGAAGTTATCAAAGACTACTGATTAGGCATAAATTCTTCACATTTATTCCCTTAATTTCAGTATTTTTATGATCTCGTGTAGTGTAATAAACTTGGTTTTATCTCATATTTATGCTACTAACCCTTTTTGGCAAGTATTTTATATTTTGTGTAACTCTTATGTGTTTTATAGGTATATAATGCAAGAAAGTGCGAGTGAGAAATCAAAATAGTGAAAGAAACTAATAAACGGGAAGTTGAAGGGAATTTTTCATAATTTTTCAGTCTTAGTTCGAAAGTGGGGTCAAATAGAAGTTGAAGAGCTTGAAATTGCAAGAACATTGAAAAAAACGGCACCTCAATCCGAGTTACAGTGAAGAATTTATGCCCATTCAATGTTGAGAAGAAATCAAGAGAAAAGAAATAAGAGTATACAAACCGAACCGATGGCACCATCACCGAACCGGTCCCCCTCACTAATGTAACCAATCTGGACCCATTAAAAAATCAGATCGGTTTGGTCCTGCGTAATTTCAATATTTCTTTCCTCTGAAAAAGAGTTGTGCATGGTTCAAACACTTAAAATAACGTGATGTATATATTTCTTTGTCATACCAGACATTAGAAAGCTTCTTTTTAGTTAGTTTTGAGAGAGTTTTGAAGACAAGAAGTCTAAGATTCATATTTTTCAAGAATGTGTTCATGTTTTGCATTAATTCAAGGCTTCTATTCATTCCAATTAATTTCTTCTTCATTTCTTTCAATTGCTTTCATATTTGTTGTAGGTAATTCATCTTTCTTAGTTAGAATCCTTCCTTTCATATTTAATCTCACTTTTATGCAATTATGATTTCATGCAACATAAATTTCTTGTTTAAACATAGTTTCATATTGTCCAGCTAGATTTCTAAGGGTTGGGATGCTCATGGAAATAAAAGTAATTCTCTGAATTAAATAAATGATTAAATCGTGTTAAGTAGATGTTGCAACCGTCGTATGGTTTTTAAGCTCATTTGCCCCTAGGTAACCGGGGTGTTTAAGAGTGCGATGCGCGTGAAAGCTATGTCGACCCCGCTTTGTTTCTATTCTTGACTATGTATGATGCGAGATTGTACCCTCGTATATGTAATGCTTGAAATTAATAAGGTTTGGATTTAATCAATTATCTAATTCACGATAGCTTTTATATCTAGTAAACATATCACGATTCGGGGGATTATAGTCCAACCTATTTTTTCTTTTTTATATTTGGCCAGTTACAATAATTAACTCCTGCATACGTAGTTTAATTATTAGTTTAATTAATTTGCATTTACTTAGTAGAGATAAAATTCTAAAAACTCATCATATTTTTCCTTTCCTTTTTTTGAGTTAACTTGGGATTAGTCATCTTGCCTATCCTCATCACGTTCTGTGTCCTATTTTCCTAAGGATTCGACCCCGTCTTACCGGGTTTATTACTTATGCGACCGGTTTGCACTTGAACCGTAATTAGCACGCACTAGAGACCCATTTTCATTCGCGTCAACTACAAGTTCAACCTGCTGGGTCGAGATCTTTTAACAAACGACTTTTAACCCATGAAGGAGGAAAGCATTAAACATCAGCTCTCATCCAAATGGAAGATTCAAATGCCATGGATCCCCCTTCAATTGGCAAAGGATACTTCATTATCATTTTTGGTAGTCTTGAAGACTTTTAAAAGGCTTGTAGATCGAGTTCGCAAGGTCTTTCATTGGGTTCTTGAATTTTCTCCTGAAAATTATTTTTTAACAATTGCCCATGTAAGGCTTAAGTTTATGGGCCTCTGCGAAGACCATTGGGATCTAAGACTCCTGTTTCAAATATCAAGAGGTAATGGATTACCTTTAAGGATCGATCAAGGTACCTTTTTAGGTCTGTTAGAACCTATGCTCGAGTTCTTATTGAAATGGACCTATTAATAACCCCATCCACTCACCTCTATATTGAAAGGGCTACTCACAACTTCAATGTCAATATCACATATGAGAACATCTCAATGTTCTTTCAGTGGTCATTTGGGTCACACTTTTCAAGAATGCAAATCCTTGCAAAAATTTAAAGCCATTATAGCCATGGAGAAAAACAAGTATAAGATTAAACCAATCTCATATGATGAGAACCAGAAGATAACTCATCTAAATGAAATATCAAAATCATAGTTATTGGTAAAACAATGTCTTGAAAACTAAGGCGAGTCTCCGGCTAGCTCAACAACCCATCTAGGTTAATATCTCGAAAGTTTTGCAAAATCTAAGATTGCCCTTAAAATTGAGGATTTCCCACGTAGAAGAGGAAGTAACTCTGAATTTGGATGAAGGAGGTAGCTCAACAACCTCGATCAATATTATTCATATTGTTGAAAATCTTGATGGATACATGGACATTCCCAATAGGAATGATGAGTAACAGAATCAGTTCTCAACAAAGTCAGTAATAGAGAAATTTGGGCAGTAAAGTCCATTCAAAAAGGTTTCTATCTTAGCAAATAATAGGGTTATTAAAAAAAGTATTACATTCAGGTGAAGAAGCTGCTCTATATACGAGTACAACAGCTGGTCAAGTTGATCAAAATGTCACGAATCAAGATATAATTCACCAATCAATTGTTGAGAGTGATCCTCATAACTTTGATTAATTACCTCATTTGGAGGACATTCCGAACTCAGAAGAGTATAACTTGTCCCAGAAAATTCGTGAATTGGAACCAAACAATAATCATATTGATTTAAAAGGTGATGTGGATATAGTTGATGGTCAATTAGACTTATATGTTGAAATCCCTATTCCAAATAATATTGCATATGATTTGGGTATGTCGTCTAGTTCTACTCAAGCTTGTGCCTTTATTGAAGACTTAGATATTAAAAAAATTGGGAAAAAACACCTCCAAATTTACAACACTTAAGTTAGAAATTCATTTCATCTTTTAGGAGATATTGAAGATGAATCAAATGTCAGTCAAGATTTGGTGACTTAAAAAGATCAAAATTATAAGAGCGTATCTAAAACTACTGTTGAATTGATTGTTTATTTTTCGACTTTGAGCATAGAAGAACAATTGGCCTTTAAATATAATCTAAGGTCTTCTGCCTCTATTAAGATCTCATAATTTTTCTTAGTTATCTAAGTAATGGGATTTTTTCAAATTCCCATTTTTTTTGTTTCAGTCTTAATTTTCATTATTTCTTGTAAGAGCCCCTAGGAGAGTCTTTTAATCCTTTTTGTATATAAATAAATTTATTCTTAAAAAAATAGATTTAAAAACTTAAGGGTACACTATGTAATTATTTTCAAATGTTTCTCACGCTAAAGTTAACTTTCATATGGGATATCTATTTTGATCCGATTCCAGACATCAGGAACCCTAACATTCAAATCTCTTAAACTCGTCGCTTCACCCGTTTAAGGTTTTTTTATGAATTTTCTTTGAATATGTTAGAGTTTAATTTTGGAATTTATATTACATTTTCATTAGCACTTGTAAAATCCCCTAGGAGAGGCTTTTTATCTTATTTGTTAATAAATAAATTTATTTTCTTGCAAAAAAAAAAGATAATTACGGGTACTTTAAGTTTGCTCACCGTATAGTTATTATTATTGGTATTTTGTTTGAATATGTTTAGGGGTACTTTAATTTTTCTCATCGTATAGTTATTATTATTATTATTATTATTATTATTATTATTATTATTATTATTATTATTATTATTATTTAAGTTAGCCACCACTTTAACATTTAGTGACAGTTTTTATTTTCAATTTTACGACATTTCTTTGTTATTAAATGTAAAAATAGTGGGTAATTTCTAAATTAATAAAATCGTGGGTAAAGTCAAATAATGATAACCAAGAAACAAATAACTTTACAATCTCAAAGACCTTTTATGACAAACAAATAACTTTATCGTATGCATTCGGACTCCTCTTAATGTATGTTTATAAATAAAGTGGTTAATTAAACGTTTTCCCTGAACTGTATCCCTATTTTGACTTCGTCACCCAAACTTCTAAGTTTCGTATTCCCTCAACTCATTAAAACGCTCCATAATACACCCTAACGGTAATGGTGTTAAATATTTGCTCGAAAACTTGGTCATGTGTCACGCACTTGAGGGTATTTTATCCATTCCCATAGAGGCTCAATTTGGTAAAAATATACACTCATTTTATCTTCTCCTCTCCGTCCCTCTCTCTCTCTCTCTCTCTCTCTCTCTCTCTCTCTCTATATATATATATATATATATATATATATATATATATATATAAAATAAAGTAGGAAACTTATGTATGTCATAAGTTAGCACTATGATGTCACATAATTATTTTTCCTCTTTTGCCCCTTAAAATTTAAATTCCCCCTCTTTTCATACACTCTAATTTATTTCCCCCTTTTATTCAAAATTCAAACTTAAGGGTAAAATAGTGTTTGCCCATTCTCTTCCTTACCGCCTGTTGATACCAAATTTAGTCTGCTGACGTAGACCAATCACTTGAAGACACGTGTCAACCTACATAGCAAATACAAATACTTCCAACAAACAACATATTGTCACCGAGCTACTCAGGCACTAAGCAACTTAAGCATACCGAGCAACTTAAGCGTGCCGAGCAACTTAAATGGTCCGATCTACTTAGCATGCAGAGCATCCAAATTAAGAGAGTCAAAAGACAACTATGCATTAAATGTGCATTATTATCATACAGATGTATATGTCTACTAGATAACAACGCATTATCCTTTCATATGTACAGCCTCAAGGCTATAAATACATTGTAACCTCCTCATAAGAGGGGGACTTTGGATCTCTTGGTAAACCTATTATCGAGATTCAAGGCAAATAGTCAGCAATACAAAACACTGGACGTAGGCCATTTTAATAATGCTAAACCACTTTAAAAATACTTTGTCTTGTTTATTTTTTATCTGTGATTGATTAATTAGATATAATCTAGTTTTTTACATCAACAGATTGGCGCCGTCTGTGGAAAATGACTGTACTTAGCGCTTTTCATCAAAACAACTCAATATCTATGGCTGAGAATCCGAAATCCAGTAATCGAAACACTGGGGTCCCTCCAAACCCTTCTACTCCCCCAAATATTCAAGATCTGGCTGGCATAATGGTTAATTTAGCCCAAGGACAAACGGCCATGCAAGAAACTATGCATCAACTTATACAAATTGTTCAAGGTGGAATGCCAGCCCAATCAGGACAACGAAATGTTCATAGGAATACCCATTTACCATCTTCAAGGACTAGACGAACGTTATTCCCGGAGGTCTCTCGCTCTAGACGTACTGATTCATATCGTACTGAGAGATCTATCGATCCTTCGTATCAACCTGGTCGGACCTCATCGGTAGGAGCTACAGACTCTCAACGGAACATCACTCTAATGCTAGAAAGGACTAGCGCTATAGAAAGGCTAAGTAGGGTCTCCCCTTCTAATCGATTGGGCCCTAGGAGGAATAGAATTCCTCCTAGGATTGCGTCGAGGAACTCTCAACGACCATCCGACCTAAGGGAGGGCTCTGCCAATCACGCCCAACAACCCGTAATGAAAGGTCCCAAGAGGAAAATTCAACTTGATCAGTGGCTCAAACAAATAAGCCCGAGGTAGGAAATGATGCATGGAAAGGCTCTATACAAAGACTAGAGGACCGGTTAGGGGAAATGGCTAAGGCCAAGAATCCTCTACAAAGAACTTTTGTCCAAGGGATACCGTTCGTACAGGCAATTATGGATTTTTTCACACCATCAAAATTCAAAGCTCCTATGGTGACACCTAAGTATGATGGAAAAACTAATCCTATCCTCCATATAGAGCAACACCAAGCTGCCGCCAATATCTATGTGGTTCCAGACGAGATGAGATGCAGAGCGCTTTCAGGAACTCTTACCGGATCAGCTCAGATATGGTACAATAACCTTCCTCGGGGGAAGATCGCGACTTTCTTTCAACTGGCAGAGCTTTTTATAGGGAATTTCTGTTTTGGAGCGAAACTAGATAAATGAGTAGCACACTTACTGAGTGTTAGACAAAATCCAGAAGAAAGTACCAGGGAATACATTACTTTTTTTAATAACGATAAGCTTGAGGCAATTGATTATGAGGAGAAAACAACAATTAATGCTCTGATGAGTGGACTGTTACCAGATAAGTTGTACTATACTTTGGTCAAAGATCCACCTAGGACTATGGCAGAACTGATGGCAAAAGCATCCAAGATCATGAACGTTGAGGAAGCTATGTCTGCGAAGAAGAATACAGATACCAAGGAGACCAAGATGGAAGCTGGTAAAACCGAGAAGAAGGATCAGAAGAATAATGGTGACAATAAGCAGTCGAAAGGCAAGCAAGCGTTAGAGCAGATGAGGAAGTATGGAAATTATACTCCCTTGAAGGTAGATATAAATCACATTCTGGAGGAGATCAAGAACAGCGAGGAGTTAGCCTGGCCAGGGAAAATGAAGGCCGACCCTGACAAAAAGGACAAGTCCAAATTGCGAATTCCACAAAGACCATGGTCACACAACCAAACATTGCATAGCTCTCTAGAATGAAATTAAATCACTCATCAAGCAAGGAAAATTGGCTAAGTATGTTGATCGCCAAAATGGTGGAAAGACCAGCGATCGAGGAAGGCAAAGATCTAAGTCTCCTCGTCGAGCAAAAGAAGATAATAAGAGAGATCACGAAGATGATCCAGAAGACGATCCCGATCTCCCTAAAAGACCAAAGCAGCCAGAGCGCGAGGTATTTTCAATCCATTTTGGGCCATTTGAATGTAATGTCATTACATATGTAGATGCAGGAGGTGGATATCTGACTACGGAGAGGAAAGCTTACCTCAATGAGGCCCAAGCTTGCTCTTACATACAATGAATAAACTTGGTTGAAGATGATCGCCCGAGAAAGGTGAATAGAGACAAACTGGTCATCGGTTTTTCTAAGAACGACTTAGCAGGGGTACTATATCCTCCTGATGACCCATTGGTGATTAAGATGAGATTGATGGAAGTGATAATTTCATGGGTACTGGTGGATAATGGTATCTCAGAAAATATCATGTTCTACCCATGCTTTGATAGTTTGAATCTGAAGTTAGCCCAATTGGAGCCATATCATAGGTCCCTCCTCGGTTTTACTGGTGAAAAGGTTTTTCCACTTGGGACGATCAAGTTGGATATGCTTATTTGTACATAGCCTGCTTGTCAAACAGAAAGAGTACGCTTTTTCGTAATGGAAAAAAAGTCCAATCAGCTTATAACATCATCATGGGGAGGGTAGGGATGAAGAAGTTTGAGGCAATACCATCTAATTTACATCAGTGTTTAAAATTCTCAACCAATTTCGGAGTGGGAGTGGTGAAAGGTGACAAGAAAGTAGCTCGGGAGTGCTACTATTCCTCTGCCGAACAGGAAGACCGAGAAGAATCCAGGAAGAAGACTACTACTTATCAAGTGGATGAAATAAAAGATGCAGAGATTGAAACATTAGACCCTAGAGATGAGTCTCAGCTCGTGAAGGTCCAGGTTATGGAAGCTATCGAAAATATCGTTCTCGACGATGAGCACCCAGAACGAATAACCCAAATTGGTGCGTCATTGGATGTAGCGATAAAACATGAATTGATAGCATTTCTAAAGCGCAGAAAATAGACTTTTGCATGGATTCATGAAGACATGCCAGGGATAGACCCGAGTTTCCTATGCCACGAGCTCAACGTGAACAAGGAGGTCAAGCCGGTGAAGCAGCGAAGAAGGGTGTTCAGCCCTGAAAAGAACCAAGCTATACAGGAAGAAGTAGAGAAACTACAAAAAGCCTTTGTTATTGAGGACGTCAAATATCCTGTTTGGCTAGCAAATGTGGTGATGGTCAAGAAGAAAAACAATAAGTGGAGGATGTGTGTGGACTTCACTGATCTTAATAAGGCATGCCCAAAGGATCATTTTCCTTTGCCTCGAATCGATCAACTGGTGGATGCTACCTCGGGGCATGAATTGTTGAGTTTCATGGATGTTTATTCTGGTTATAATTAGATTAAAATGAAACCTGAGGACAGGGAAAGTACCTTTTTTATCACCACAAGGGGAACTTATTGCTATAATGTTATGCCTTTCGGACTTAAAAATGCAGGTGCAACATATCAGCGGCTGATGAATAAGGTGTTCGCGGAGCAAAATCAGTCATAACATGGAGCTTTATGTCGACGATATGCCGATGAAGAGCAAGAAAGCTGTTGATCATCTTGTTGAACTAAGTCAGACTTTTGATCAATTAGAGAAATATCAAATGAAGTTTAATCCCACCAAATGCATATTTGGGGTGCGAGAAGGTATGTTTATCGGATATATTGTTAACCAACGAGGTATTGAGGCGAACCCAGAAAAGAATAAGGCCCTATTGGAACTACGATCTCCAATTACGAAGAAGGAAGTGCAAAGTCTCATAGGGCGAGTTGCAACACTTAACAGGTTTATGTCACGAGCAACAGATAGATGCCTCCCATTCTTTAAAACACTTCGAGAAACTGTTGAGTGAAACGATGAATGCGAGGAGGCCTTTCAAGAGTTGAAGAAATATCAGGGGACTCCTCCATTGTTATCTATACCAGTGATTGGAGAAAAATTATACTTGTATGTGGCAGTTTCAGAGAACGCAATTAGCTCGGCATTGATAAGAATAGAGGACGAAGTAAAAAAATCAATCTACTACACTAGAAAGGCCTTCCAAGGAGAAGAGATAAGATATCCAAGATTGGAGAAGTTGGCATTATCACTGATCGAAGCAAGCAGAAGGATGAGGCCATACTTCCAAGCCCATACTATAATGGTGTATACTGATATGCCATTGAGACAATCTCTGCATAAACTAAAGAAATCAGGAAGATTGATGTACTGGGCAGTAGAACTTGGTGAATACAACATAGTTTATGAGCCTAGGTCGTCACTTAAGGGGAAGGCAGTAGAAAATTTTATCGTAGAGTTTACTCAATCTGATACCTCCAAAGAACAACAGTTTAATACAGACCAACCCGTAGATGTTACGGGATCATCAAATTTAACCCTCGACCAACTTCCATCCGTGGACGATCAAGAGAAGATAATTAACGAGAAGCGAGAAGATTCGGGGAAGGAAAAAAGGAAGCATCAAATATTCCACTAAGGAACTCTGTCTGATCAAGAATTTGATAATGAAGTACCTATATGGAATCTGTATGTGGATGGCTCTTCGTGTGCCACAGGCAGTCGAGCAGGAATTGTTTTAAACAATCCTGATGAGATTGATATAGAATATGCTCTACGGTTTTAGTTTAAAGCCTCCAATAACAAAGATGATTACGAGGCAATGATCGTGGGTCTAAGTTTAGCCAAAACCATGAAGGTAGAGCAGGTCGTGGTGTTCAGTGATTCATAGTTAATTGGAAATCAAATTCTCGGATTGTATGAAGTGAAGGGAGAACTAATGGTTAAGTATCATGCAAAGGCTATAGAGGTTATCTAAAATTTTACCACAGTTCAGTTGATCAGAATACCAAGATTGGAGAATGCAAGAGCCGACGCCCTAGCTCGGCTAGCATCAGCGACACGCACCGAGCTACGAAGAATAATCCCAATAAAAATCCTGGCTGGTCGGAGCATAGACGAAGATTTGATGATGAACTTCATTACCCTCGACTTGGGACCATCTTGGATGGACCCCATCAGGGTTTATATTGAAGAAGGGTCTTTGCCAACCGATAAACTCGCAGCCAAGAAACTGAAGTTTAAAGTTGCTCGTTATGTATTGACGAATGACATTTTGTATAGAAGAGGAGTTATAACAGCCCTCCAGAGATGTGTCTATCCTTTCGAAGTTAAGGACTTGATTGAAGAGGTTCACGAAGGGTCATGTGGAGCCCATGTAGCAGGTGAGACGCTTTTGCAGACGATAACAACACAGGGGTATTATTGACCAACGATGAGAGATGATTACACTGCTTATACTAAGAAGTGCGATAAATGCCAATGTTTCTCTTCCATTCGAAGAACTCCTCAGGCATTGTTAACACCCATCACATCCTCTTGGCCATTCTCCATGTGGGGGATAGACTTGGTCGGGCCACTTTCGACGACCAAAGGAAGATTCAAATACCTTGTGGTTGTTGTGAATTATTTTACCAAATGGGTGGAAGCTGAACCTCTCATTGATATGACATATGACAAGGTCTATCAATTTATTTGGAAGAGTATTATTTGCAGATATGGTCTCCCACACGCGTTCATTACTGATCATGGAACCCAATTTGACAACGAGGAATTCGCTGCATATTGTCATCAATCCAATGTACAGAAGATCCACTCCGCGCCAGGTCATCCCCAGAGCAATGGGCAAACTGAAGTGACGAACAAAACCCTATTGAATGGTTTGAAAAAATAGCTGGATAATGCAAAGGTAAATTGGATCGACGAGCTACACTCCGTGTTGTGGGCCTATCACACTACACCATGAATAGCAACTGGGGAGTCTCCATACATGTTGACATTTGGGAGTGAGGCTGTCATACCTGCTGAATTGGGTCTACCCACACATAGGGTGCTTAACTTTAATTCTCCTGTAAGCGATTTGATGAGATGATTAGACCTAGATATGCTCAAAGAAGTTAGGGAATAAGCAGCAATCAGGAATGCTGCATATCAATAACGAACAGCCTTATTCTACAACAAAAGGGTGAAGCAGTGTGATTTAAAAGAAAGGGATTATGTGCTTAAAAAAGTGATCCAAAAGCACAACAAACTGGAGGCCAACTAGCATGGGCCTTACAGAGTAACTGAAGTTGTTCGTTCGGGGACATACAGAATTGAAACTTTGGAGGGAGAAGAATTCAAAAATTCATGGAATGCAGAGCATCTGCGCAAGTACTATCAATAGTTAAAATTACTATGTAACATAGCTCTTTCAATATGAATAAAGTGATGTTTCACCCATATTTCTTCCTTTGTTGAATTTCTTTTCAAAATATTAATGCTACACACTACACAAACCCAAATCCAGAGCAGCAAACCATCAACTTCGGTTGGCCAGTAACTCAATACCACCAACTCCGGTTGGTCGGTAACTCAATACCACCAACTTCGGTTGGTTGGTAACTCATAACCACCAACTTCGGTTGCTCGGCAATTCATCACCACCAACTCCGGTTGGTCGATAACTCATAACCACCAACTCCGATTGGTCAGAAATTCATTACCACCAACTTCAATTGGTCGGTAACTCGTAACCACCAACTCTGGTTGGTCGGTAATTCATTACCACCAACTTCGATTGGTCAGTAACTCATAACCACCAACTCCGGTTGATCGGTAATTCATTACCACCAACTCCGATTGGTCGGTAACTCATTACCACCAACTCTGGTTGGTTGGTAACTCATATAACCACCAACTCCCATTGGTCGATAAATCATAACCACCAACTCCGGTTGGCTGGTACCAAACTAGGAAAGAAGACGGACGACCTCCCGGAGCATCCACTGTCTAGGCAATAAGGTAATCCAGACGAGATTACTACAACTAAGCAGGAACATGGGATGAAAATCATTCCATTGCTTAGGCCCAAAGACTGACAAGTCACTACAATCAAACAATAAATGGGACAAGTTCCACTATTTAAAAACAAAACACCAATGAATAAATGAGGACATTCTACAAATTGTTTTGAAGAAAATGGAATGGCAAAAGACTAAAAATTTCTTCATTAAAACCAAGGAGATTACATATTATATGAAGTTTGATTCATTACATAAAAATGTCCCATTCTATGGGTTTCATTCCCTCTGTCTTTGAAACAGGTTCCACCCCAGCTGGAGGATCATCTAATGCATAAGGGGAATTTATAAAGTTTATATCTCGTAGCATTCTGACATTCATTATGGATGGTTGATCAAGCAAGTGCTCTGGACGAGATATCTTAAAGTTTGAATGAAGACTATAATCACCGAGATACTTGGAGATCAAAATCTGAGGAGTAGCACGGGCTGGAATCCAATTAAGATCAAGTTTGAAGGTAGGCACATGTAAATCAAGAACTCCAAGTTCGTAATAATCCCACAGGAAATGACCTTGCTCCAGCAACAGATTGATGCAAGCCCCAGATAAGTTTTAAATATTTTATATTAACCTCGATTTCCTTTGGAGGTTTACTTTTACTGTCAACTGTAACAAACAAAATTAATGTCAGTGATGCATTTCATCAAATATAAAGAAAATAAGATTTTAAAAACAAAAACAACCTATCCCATTGCCATAAAGCGGACACCTGGGACCTTGGTACACGTCATCTCCATTTAATGGAGGGTGTTGCCAATTTTTCATCACAACCCCATGATCAAAATAATCCTTATTGGCATCGGGAAGATTGACAACTAAAGATCCATTCGAAAACCTAGTTTTTAAATAGAAAGTATTATCACTAGTAACCCATCTATAGCAATACATAATTTCTGGAATCCCCAAACGAGTTCCATGAAGTTGGTTCAACCTATGTATGCCATTAACTATCCTCCATGTATTTGGAGCTACTCTTGCAGCTACAATATCGAAATATTGGCAAAACTCCAAACACAGGGGATTTGGCAGGAAAGAAATGCCACATTCGGCTACAAAAAGACTTGGGAACCAGTGTCCCTCAACCAAAGAAAATAAATCAGAAGGATAAGAAAGCTCTTCTAAAATAACCCATGAAGGGATTGAAAACTCAGACCGAAATTTATCCAACGATTCAACAAGATAAACCATGGTGAATAAAGTAAATAAAGAAGAGGGAAACAAATCTTATAAAAGAAAGAGAGACCAGTTGACAATGAACGATGGAAAGAACGAAGGCACAAGATAGAAAGAAGATGAAGAGTTCAAAGATACAGATTTGAAAAGTGAAAGACGATAGGATTTCTGTCACACTTAAATACTTTACCTCGGGAATAGAGAAAAGCAATTATTACAAAGGAAAACGTTTGCGTTTCCGGTCGCTAAAAGAAAAAAGGGCACAAATATCGAAGTGATCGTGAAAATTCAAAATATTGATGAAGCTTGATATTATGCGCTCAAAAAGGAATTATATACAAGGAAAACCTTCCTAAAATTCAAGAATACCAGTAATCCAAGTAATTTTCAAGAAAAATATTCCACACTATCCTTCAACCTCAACTGTGAAACATTGGGGGCTTCTGTTGATACCAAATTTAGTCTGTTGACGTACACCAATCACTTGAAGACACGTGTCAACCTACATAGCAAATATAAATACTTCCAATGAACAACATATTGTCACCGAGCTACTCAGGCACTGAGCAACTTAAGCATACCGAGCAACTTAAGTGTGCTGAGAAACTTAAACGGTCCGAGCTACTTAGTGTGTAGAGCATCCAAATCAAGAGAGTCAAAAGACAACTACGCATTAAATGTGCATTATTATCGTACAGATGTATATGTCTACTAGATAACAGCGAATTATCCTTTCATATGTACAGCCTCAAGGCTATAAATACATTGTAACCTTCTCATAAGAGGGGGACTTTGGATCTCTTGGTAAACCTATTATCGAGATTCAAGGCAAATAGTCAGCAATAGAAAACAGTGGACGTAGGCCATTTTCATAAGGCTGAACCACTTTAAAAATACTTTGTCTTGTTTATTTTTTATATGTGATTGATTAATTAGATATAATCTAGTTTTTTACATCAACACCGCCTTACCCAAACTTACCCAAAATAGTATTAACCCCCTTTTGAATTATGCTCCCTTTAATCAATTTGTACACTCTTTCACACAAACCCCGCCCCTCTTTCTCTCTCTCTTATTTCTCACGAGCAAACCCCCTCTCCCATCCCTCAATCTCTATTATACCCACACCAGCTCCCCTCGAACAAAGATCATCTCTCTTATAACACGTCCTCACCAACAGATGGAGGAAAAACCCCAGAACCCAGCACCAACAGATGGGGGAAAAACCCAGAACCAACTGACCACGTTCACCCATCATTTCTTATCGAAGTCATCCACCGTAGGTGGTTTCTGGTATGTCATTTGGTTTCACTTTTTTGGTTCCACAAAAAAAAACCTCTCCACAAAAAAAAATAGACCGTCAACAACGAAAGGCTATGTATAGAAATTAAGGGTATTTTTAGCCCTAGATATGACTTTTATTATGTGATATTGATAAAATTTGTGAAGATCTATGGACAACAGAGATGGGATAGCAGGCGGCAGAGATGGGGTAAGGAAGAGGTTGTGGTGGTTGTACGATGGAGCTGGAAGTGATGGTACGTGTGTTTATTTTATTTTCCTATTTTTTTTTTGGTACTCTATAATTATGGGGGTTCGTAGCACCTTCAATTCATGAACTCAATTGAACTCTTTACCCTCTACGATTTGGGTCTGAATGTTTTTTAGATCTCCATAAATCTGTGTAATGTGCTTTAAGATTGAACAAACATATGCCTTTATTTTCATTTTTGTGATGACTTTCTTAGGGAGTTTAGGCAAACCCGGCTTCTGGTATTGTTGTGGATGATGAATGTAAGTTGAAGTTTTTGGAATTAAAAGAAAAGAAAATGTCAACAAGTGGTTGTGGAAAAACTCAGGAGCCCTGAAGAAAGCTATGACGATTTCAGGGCTTCCATGCCTATTGATGAGTGTCGTTATGCTGTCTTCGATTTTGATTTCACTACTGCAGATGAGTGTCGCTATGGTAAATATTATGACTCATTTAATATATCTTTGTGTTCTATTTGAGAAGTTGTAGTAAATATTAACTGAGGTAATGTTTTTCAGCTTCATTTTGCAGTAACAAAGAGATAACTGAGGTTCTGTTAGTTTCTTTTTTAGCACATTCATTCATCAAATTTCAAAGTACTCACATCTTACTTGATGCTGATTTTCTTCAAACATAATAAGAGGTAGGGTAATAATGCTCACCATCTTTGTTATGATGTTTCTGCCCCAATTTTTAAGTTCTTTTAAGATATTTTGAATCACAATGAAGGTTTTTGGCTTACTAATGAATTTGTGTGTGATGTTTAACTACCGGTGATTTCATTTTTTCTTCATCTTTTCACAGATCTACTACCTAACTGGGCAAATTTGTCTCGAGTTTCATCATTTATATTATAGAAGGTATCCTTATGATTTTTAGTTTATATTACTTGCACTTATTTTCCTCGGACGGAAACAAATACTTGCAATTTACATTTTTTTCCCAGTTAGTAGGTTTGGTATCCCCTTGACTTGGATCGAAAATAAGGTATCCTCATGATTTTTAGTTTATATTACTTGCACGTATTTGCCTCGGATGGATACAAATACTTATAATTTACATTTGTTTTTCAGTTAATAGGTTTTGTATCCCCTGACTTGGATCGAAAAGATGGTATCCTCATGATTTTTAGTTTATTGATCTTTTTGAAGTTCACCTGTTATTTTTCTGAACATTTTAAGAATCAGGCAATTTGGTTGCTTCATCATTTGAATAGAAGATGCATCTGAAGTTGGGTATACGATATGGAATAGCCACTATCTCAAATACACTTATTCCATATCATGCTTTCACAATTGGAGTGTTTATAATGACAATTTACTGGTAAGCCTTTCATATGATTTACTAATGGTGTCCATTTGTTTTCAACAAATGTACTGAGTATGGCTCAAGCATAAGAGTTCAGTCTTTTAATGAAGCTTTAATTTATGAATATTTGTTCTTGGTTTGGAAATGTGATGTATCTATAGGGATGGGTATTCGAGGCACTGTTAATAAATCTTTTGATTGCGGCTTTTAGTCTATAAAACTTTAAAACTGTATGGAATTATTTTGTTTAAGATATACGGATCCCACAATATTAACAAAGGTGATATAATTGGACATAATTTGTACAAGGACTTATTGGACATAATTTGTACACGGGGCCCGAGAAGTCTGCCCAAGGTATGACCTACTGGTTTTATTTTAAGGTTTCTAAATATCAGCATACAAAAATAAAATCTATGTGCATAAAAACCTTTAAATAAATATTTTAGAACATGAAAAATGCAAAATATTTGTTTAAATATATTAGAGCAAGAAAAATACAAAATATTAGAGCATTCTTAAACGAATATTTTGTATTTCTAAATATATACCAGTCTAAAAAATCTATGCACGGTTGAGATAACTTACTTCTCGAGGTTTAAATATATTAGAGCCATTTATGGCAGATTTGACAAAACCTTCTTACGATTTGATAGAGGCCATTACAGAATTTGAGCACTAGAATAAGCTACATGCAGTCTTTGATAGGACTGTGGTACTGGGGTTGCGAAGGGTTGTTCAATATTCTGACTTTGGCCTAAAGTTTGATTGTTCAATATTTTGACTTTGGCCGAATGTTTGATTGGAATATGACCGCAACTTATGACCAGCTAGATGGAATCTATTTACAGTTGTTTATATTGGTTATTAAACATTTTTTGGAAATATCAATTGATACCCTTGAAAAATATTCTCAGTTGTCGTGTTGATAACTTTGTACCCCACAAAAAGTAAACTCATGCTTATTATATCTTACATAAAAGTAAAGATGAAGTAACAAAAGATATTTTTCCTTATTGATGAGCTTAGTTGGTAATATATTATCTAAAGAGTTCTCTAAGAAGCTACGACCTTTTCTTGGAACCCCCGACACATCCTATAGGTGTAAAGGCTGATGTTGATGTCCATAAAATCATCTCCCTCGAACCAACAAAATGTGTAAAAAACATTTTGTTAAACAAAAATGCTATTGAGACTGAATTTTTTATCAAAAGTGGAGAGACCGAATTAGGTGGAGAGTTTATCATGTATTTTTTATCTTATGAAAATGGTAGTTTTTCGTTAAAAAAAAGTGTTGGTTTTGACTTGGTTGTCTTTTTTCTTTATAGTTATCTGATGAAACATGAGGGATTATTTTAGATTTGTTAGTGTATGCAATGTGATTACAGTTATTGAAACAAAAAAAGTACTTGATTTTGAATTGTGCCTTGGTAATGCATTTACTTTTTTATTTCAATTGTAGTAGTTTTATACTACAAAGGGACATTGGTGGACTGATCCAACAAGGATGCTTTTGTGGCATCAACCCATATTATTGTCCAATAATAGTTTGTTCAAAAATTTAGATAAGAGAATTTGTCCCCTGCTTTTAATTGTGGTCAGTTTGTCCAATATGTTTTTGGGTTTGTGGTGGTGTTAAGACATGAATGTTTTCGAGTTTGTCGTTTTGCAATTACGTAATTTGGAAAAATTTTGTCGTTTCGCGAATACTTACTTTTAAAAAAAATTCCTGTACCTTCGGGAACGAGCATACACTATATATAATTTTTGCTATATATAATTGTTGTTTCGCGAATACGTATTTTGAAAAATATAATTTTGCAAATGAAATTTTTGCCTTCTTGCAATTACGAAATTTGAATTTTTTTTGCCATTTTGCAATTATCTGCGTGCCTTCAGGCACGGGCATACCCTAGTGTGTGTGTGTGTATATATATATATATATATATATATTCTCTTCATCTTCTTCTCTCCCTCACCAAACACACGCACACACACACTCACAAAAATATATATAAATATGTTTTTTTAAAGTTTGGAAATTTTGTGGAGATTGTTGGTTTGAAATTTTCATATTTTTTTAGTTTGGAGATTAGTTGGAGATTGTTGATTTGAAATTTTCAAATTTGGGGGTTTTCATTTGAATATTTATGATTTAAAATATACAGATTTTTTTTTTAGATTTTTAGATAAATCGGTTTGAGTATTTGTTACTGAATTTTTTTTAGTTTAGGGGTTTTATTTAGGAGATTTATTGAGTTGAAAATTTCAGATTCTTTAGTGTTTTAGTTTGGGAGTTATAATTGAGATTTAACAATTTTATATTCTAGTTTTGTAAGTTTCTTCAATTTTCATTTAATCCATAACTTTTATAAATTCCATTTTTATTAATTCTATAAATTCTAGTTTTCATTTTTTTTACATGTTTTTAGTATTATTTTTTACTTTTTAAGAGTATAATTCTGTAAATTTTTTAATTTTGAAATATATTGTTTTTTTTATTTCCACATTTTTAAAGTATTATTAGTATTTACCTGATTTTAATTTGTTTTACGTATTTCCAATTGTTTAAATTATTTTATGTAATTTCTAGAAATTTTAATTATATATTTTGTCATTCCATTTTTTTCATATATTTAATTTGAATTCAGTATATCCAATTTTTTAAAATTGTTTTTATGTTAATTTAAAATATCTAAATTTATTGTTTGTAATTTCCAAAATTTTATTATATTTCCACGCTTTTTTTTAATCTGTATTTTGTATTTTCCATCCTTTTAATTAATTTAAATATTTTCAATATTTATTTAATATCCAAATATTTTTAATACCTCTTTGTCATTTTAAGATTTTAAAAGAGTTTTTTTTAGTATTTTTTGCATTATTTTAACTATTTATATTTTCTAATATAAAAAAGTTAAGTTGGCCCTTTATATCGGAATGGATAAGAATACCATCATGTGCATGCTGCGTGATCACTTTTCCGTCCAATTATTTACGAAAGTTACAGGTATGATGTATACTATGGATCGTTTAAATAAGTTGAGCGGGTCAAGTCTAGAAAAATAAAAGTTTAAATGGAAGGGTAAAGTTTAGGGGAGAAAGAATAATCGACCCATAAATATATCAAAAATGATTTTTGACCGCTATTTTTTATCGCCTTTTCTTATTGAGTACTTTAAATATCTATACATTTAATAAAAAATCACACGTTCAACCAAATTAAAGTAATCTGGTAAAAAAAAGTGGTAAGATGTCTTGATAAGTGTAGCATTACTCAAGAAATATATATAGAGCAACTAAGATAGTATATAAGATAATGTGTCATTCATCTAAGGGTCATTTTGATAAAATTTCAGTTTGATAGTCCAATTTTGTTCAATAATTAGATAGCACACCAATTTTATCAACACGCATTTCTAGCAAATCGATATACATTTCATGCAAATCAACTACTACAAATATATATTTCATGGATAAGAGTACTAGGCGAATGAAAGGTACCGGCCTAGGGTGGCTTCATAAAATGACTTCTCATGCAACATGCAGCTATGCATTGTTGACAAAGAGAGTTAACATGTTTCTTTAAGGGACATATACCAAATAGTCCATCGGACAGTTTGTAATATCTATTTAGTCCAAACATTTTTATTTTGCCTCAAAAGTCCTTTGCTATATATTTTGGAGAGGGAGTGTCGCTGGCGCGGACCTCTAAAAATAAGAGGATATTGAGTGCTTGAGGGACTAAATGGGTTAAACTAAAAATATGTGTCATTTTAAAAAAATATATATTTATAGTAGGGACTATTTAATAATTGACCCTTTCTTTAATGTAATCAATTAATATATAAATATTAATATTCATTGTTGAATCATTTATATTAATTAAAATATAAATATTAATTTATTACTGTGTCATGCCCACTTCGAATTCTTGATTTGTGTTTGACACTTGACAAAGTCGGCTACCGACTTTACTATTATCTTGAGCGGGATTTTGCTTTGAGTTCGCACACGCCACTTGTTCGTAAAGATTTGTTCTTGAGTTATATTGCACAATGATGTGGCAATACAGAGAACCCAAACTGTATAGGAATCTGGTACCAATTGTTCCTCAATATATGCATACGAGGACCAAGCCCAAGTGTTGGGCTTTATTTTGAAGATTCACAATGCTAGTAAAGTCAAACCCACACTAAAAACTTTTTGATGAGACATAATAATAATTCTTTCTACTTTCTGTAAATAAATCAGGGGCTAATGTTATTTCCCAACCTACAAAAGCCTTGAAATTAGTAAACATACATAACCATCTTATGGCCAATACGTGAATATCTGTTAATGTCGGGAGGGCCAAAAAAGACATACACAATATGGAAGGCCTTCTCAGCTGAAAAGCTGTCAAGCTAGTCAATAGAAACATAGTTATTTTCGCTAGGTGCAAATAATAATACGACACGAATCGATACGAATTTGCAAGTTAATTCGTTATCCTTAATGATTTTAAGTCATATCAGTGTCAACTTGATAAGACGTGATAGTAAACAAGTTAAATTAGTATTGAGCACCTTTACCCGTTAATACTTGATAAGCCCATTACTACCCATTAAGTTAAGTAAACCCTTTATATATTATAAAATGTTTTACGAAGCATTAATTCTAACTTTTCCTTATGCCCTCCACGTGGTAGTGCATTTGAACCCGTTATAAACCTCTCCCCCTCTCTCTCTATGGAGAAGTGCAAAAAATGATTTTACAACCATCCTCTTAATTTTCTATTGGGTAGAGAAGATAAATAACTAATATTCATTATCATCAAAATGGGGTGTAAATGTGTGTGTGTGTGTGTAAAAAGAATGGGAAAGAAATTGGGGAATTGGAAACAAACTAATCCTTATCTATGTATAAATATAAAATTGTAGCCTTAACCCTTCTTATAACGCCATGTGTCAACAACATTTAATATCTACAAAACACAATATTTTAAGCCCTCTGAGATATTATATGTGGCCACCTATTACGACCTCTAAATAAATACTCTATCTATGCAAATCTAAAAAAAGACTGTTATGAGTCTCTCCTAATAAATTCTTTTTATTCCCTATCTCTTCATTTTCTATGTTTTTCCATCACAAAATGGTAGGAGATGTATCCCAACTTTGTAAATTGGCTTCATGGGCATATTGGACAATACAACATATAGGACCATAAGAACGTTGTATTGATGAGCCAATTATGGGTTGGCAGGCTAATCCAAAAAGGAATCTCTTTAGTTGCTGAGGCTGAAGATGGTGGCACGTACCAGGTTGAGGTCCCACAGATAGAGGAGATCAATTGAGAGGACCTCAGATTATTCAGTTGAGTTTGGATGGGAGAAGTCTTTATGTCAAAAAGTCACTCTTCTAGTAAAGGGGGCAGACAGTATGTAACAACCCAGACTTTTGAGCGATTATTTTATATTATTTTGCCTGATAGGCTAATCTCATAAAATAAAGAAAGTTGGAGTAAATATTATTTCCCATGAGTTAAGGGATAATATTTACCATGTTTTTGCCTATTTACCGTTATGAGAAGGTAAATGGCATTATAATGTATTTTATTGCGTCGTTGTACTTTAAACGACGGTTATGACTTATATTTAAATTTGAGCATAATTAATGAAATAAAATGAGGTAGGAACATAAAAATATTATACGTTACTCTGAATACCAAAACAGGGGGTGCGGTTGGTTTTGGAATAGTCGAGATAGTCGAAATAAGTGCCAAGTTGTATTTTTGAGTTTCGGGTACTTTTGATGGGTTATGACTCAATTATGTAGTTACGAATCATTTTAATGGTATATTAACATTTAAAATAGGGGAATTAATGTTTAAGGCCCGTATAAGTCTTCGAACCCTTTTATTTTTCTCATTTCATGTTATAAGCCAAGAGAGAGAGAGAGAGAGAGAGAGAGAGAGAGAGAGAGAAATGTAATACCCCGTATTTTTATGCTATATTAATTTGGGGATTTATTAAATTTAATGTGAATTAATTATTTAATAAAAATTCGGAAATTAATTATGTTATAATTATTAACGTGATGAGAGTTAGTAATTATGGGAAAATTTGTTGAATATTACTAATGAGCAAAGTAATATATAATAGTGGCCATATTAAATGTCACGAGGGAATAAAATGACAATTTTAGAAATTTGAGTCGGGACGCGCCCGTGTCGCGTCGGGACTAAATATTGATAAATAAAAGTAAATATTTTATAAGTTGTTCGTATGGTCGTTTTGAGTGCGCCAACACGTTCGGAAGGGTCGAGATAGTCAGAAAAGTATACCCGTGAGTTTGATTTGGGTCTCGGGGCGTTTTTAGGCCTAATTAGTACCTTGGGAGGGCATTTTAGTCAATTTGTAATTTTGGATAACTCAAAACACTAGAACGGCCATTGGAGAGGAGAGGAGAGAGCTCTCAAGGCATTCCAAGGCTCAAAACTCACCCGTTTACACCGCCGCCACCGCCAACGCGTAGATCGCGAGACGGGGAACGCAACCACACCAAATTCAACACCAAACCAGATTTCTAAAAATCCTAGGTAAGTGTTTATCTTGCTTATTTCGTTGATGCATCATCCATATTAGTTTAGGAGTTATTAGGATGAGATTTGTGGAAGAAAAACCCAATTTGAGATGGGAAATTTTCATGTAGTGATGATTTATATGATATTCTGGAAACCCTTTGTCATGTAAAGGATTAAGAGTTTGATTAAGAAAAGAGTTCTAATCAGATACAAACACTACAAAAAAAATTATTCCGGACGATTGGACCGTTGGAATTGGATGAAATTTAAAGAGAATTAGATGAAGACGAGAGGAAGCTATAGAAAAAAATTCAGCTCGATCGGACCGTTCAATATTTTTTAATATTTTTTTTTGCTAGACAGTTTTATGTTTTGAGGACTCTTAGAGATAATAAAAATTCAATTAAAACTCCATTTTAATTCCGATTTCGAAACCGTTTGAAATTCTCATCTTTGAAAATAAAATTCAAAATCCTTTAATGTAAGGCGAAATCTATATTTTTGGGATATTTTGCATAAGGGATAATGTAAGTATATATTAAAGGGGAGAGACACGTAAGAGAGAGTTACGTTGGAACATAAATGGATATCTACCGAATTGTACATTTGGAAGAATAGAGTCCATGAGGGTTACGTAGTAAGTTGGAAAAACCCTTCGAATTAAAGTTAGAAACGAACCATTATACTTGATAAATAATAATGGGAAAATAAGGATAAATGTTGTGAATGTGGGTTATTGGATAAACCTAAATTGATATAATAAAAGTGGTATATTTATATGATTGTGTATGCATATATTATATACTTGTGAAAATCATGCCCGCGCTACTTGATATCCCTGAGGTATCCGCGCTGGGACGATCTTATCTCGTGTGCCTTAGGGAGGATATTGACTCGTACCCTAAAAGATAGAAATCCTAGGTACAGGCTATCGAATCGGTAGTCACAGTCCTAAGAGACGTGAGGGTATGCACTGACCTCTTGGACTTGGAAACTACGCTTCGCCTCAATATTGTTTGTGTATGTATTTATACAGTTCGAGAGTGATTCCGAACTTGTATTCCCTTTAGTACGATTGATACGGGGATTGGATAGCAGAGTATGCCCGCACCATAAAATTTTATGTGGGGTGCTGTTAGAATATATATATTATACGAGTACTTAATATATATATATATATGAACTTCTGAAATATGGGAAACTGCCTACTGTGTTATGGTAAGTAAGACATGTATAATGACTCAAATTGGAAATACTTGTTTTGAAAAGTATAATATGATATTGAAAAACTTTATGAATCAATAAATTTAAAATGAGCGTTTTGTACTAAATGAAATTACCCTTTTTAAACCATGATGTTGTTAAATCTTAAATTTTGAGAGTCACCTAAGATAAGTTAAATCCTTGGGGAAGGATAGTGTGATATATGATGAGATAAACCATTGGGAAGGTTATTGCGATAGGAGTGCACATTAGAAGAGAGGCGAGAATTTCTCAAGAGAGTGTCGCACTAATATGTTGTTGCATTGGACTGTATCAATTTAAATACTTGCTAAACGAATTTTTAAATCATATACACTATCGGGCTCTGACGCGTTCCTATTCCTTTTTCTCTCTTGTATATATATGTATATATTACAGGTGCCCAGCCACAGGGGCATCTTGTTTAGGATCCCTTGGAAGGAACGCTGCAGCTTAGGTAGGAGTTGCAGGCCACTTGCTTAGACGATTTCATTTACTTGATTCCACTTCTATCATTCTCCTTATTGGGCATGTGTCGCCCTTTCCACTATTTATCTGTTTTATTGGGAAATTTGTATTTCAGTTATTTCTAGTACTGTTACTTTGGGATTTATTCAGCATGTATGTTTTACTTTAAGTTTTAAATGTTGGGGTTTAGTTGTTGAATGTTTAAAGTAATTGGATTATATGTTCCAGGATTATTGTGGTGTGATTCTTTAAATATTGAATTGTTGTAGATAATTAAATCTTTATTTTCAAAATAAAATTTGGAAAGTAATGTTAAAAAAATGGTTTTGACACTTAGCTTAATTAAATAGGGTGTTAAATTTGGAAAAGTTATTTTTACGACAGTGATGCTAAGAATGAACCAACTGTTCACCTTGATTTTAATTTAATAAAGGAGTGATCGTCCGGTATTTAATTAGGCGGGGTGTCACAAGAAAGAGAGAGAGAGAGAGAGAATAGAGAGTTGGGATAAAATGGAGAAAAGAGAGAGAAATGAAGATTTGGAGCCGAAAATCGTTGCTTCGAGAAGAGAATCCAAGACTACGAACTTAAGGCAAGTTTCTTACTTGCTAGATCATGATTTATTGTGATAAATTGCATGTATAGTTAGTTTTTGGAGATTTAAACTATAAATGGGTTTTTGATGATTTTGGAGTTTAAACCCTAAATCTTATAGTTTAATTTGATTTAAGGAAAATAAATTAGTTAGTTGTTGTGTAGGATTGATTGGGTAGAATTAATTGTTGTGGATGTTGTCAAAAATTGAAGATTGAAGGTTTTGGGATTTTAGGGTTCATACAACCCGTAGCCCAAATTGGGCAAATCTGCAGGGCTGAATCGATTCGGCCTTAAGGAGAATCGATTCGGATAGGGGGAAGGATACAGGTCTGGGAAACCGAATCGATTCGGGTTGGGACCGAATCGATTCGGCTAAGGCAGAATGTAGGTTTTACTCACCGAATCGATTCGTTTTTGGGGGAATCGATTCGCAACCAAGGGCGAATCAATTCGGCCCTAGGTCGAATCGATTCAGATGCCCTGTTTTTGTGAGATTTTTCTAGTTTTGTTTTATCCCTTTTCTTTTAAGTTCAAGGTTTAGGAACCTTCCTTCGGTAAGTAATAAAGAGTTTTAGAGGTTTGTGTTTGGTAGACAATCGTCATAGTTTAACATGGGGATAATTGGGCTTATTCTAAAGGTTAGTTTATGTAGGATTATGTCCGAACAATTTAGGAAGTTAACCTAGAATTAATAGAAGATAAATTGATAATGTTGAGACTTCTGGGAGACTATTATTGAGGGAGACTCACTTTGATGATTTATGGTATTATGTTGGACTCTTGGAGACTAGTTTGAGAATATTGGCACTTCGGGACTTAGGTCATTAATAAAATATGACTTTAAGAATAAGAAATGCACATTCTAAAATTGGTATGTCATCATTGAAAATAAATGATTTTTGAGAATGTAAAAGGTGAATGTTTTCAAATGGAAAGAGAAATGATTTTCGTAAATGATAATTTACGTAAACACACCTCTCTAAATCGTTATCATAAGGGAAGTTGAGCACGTGAGGTGAAGTCCCCTAGCTAATGAATGCAGGGTGAATATAATCCTCGGCCATATGATCGTTTATTGTATGTTTATTCTGCGCTAGTGAGGTAATTCTGGGTGTGGTTATGACTCACTCGCAGACATATGGTCTCTTCCCGACGTCTTGCATTGTAGGATCCCAGGTTGTCTTGGTGAGAGGCCCTGGAAGACAATAGCCATTTAGGGGCGAGCACAGTGGGGAAACCCGGGCGGGCGGTCTTAGATTCGTTATATGATATGAAATATAACTATTTATAATAATGTGGGACATTATTGATGTTAAAGCATTTTATGATAATAAAATGGCTTTAAATATATTTCCTGGATGGAAGAAGGGAAATTGAGAAGTTATGATATGAAAACGAATTTTATGATAATAAACTTACTTTAAATACCTTTCCTGGATGGAAGAATGGAAAATAGAATTGGTAAAGAAAGTAATGAGATGAAATTGATTTGGTAAACATTTGATAAAATGAATTGACATTTATATATTTCCTAAAGAGAAATAGGAACTGTGCATGTAGAGTTATGAATAATTGATTTAATGTCTCCTTGAGTATATATAGATGAGTTCTCCCATGCTTATATGATCATTGAGCATTAGCATTGATATTGCGCTAGGTTGTGCTTTTAGATTGAGAGGTGAGAAATATTATGATTTAAACTGCGAGAGATAGTTGCGTTCATAACTGTCAAGCATTTAGTCGCATGGTAATCATATCAAACCGGGCCCTGACCTGTCTATATTTCTTTGTTTTGCAGGAAAATCTTTGTCCGTTTAGGTGCTCCTCCGCAAGGACGCCCCTATTGACCTTTCCAATCTCGTTGTCTTAGAGCTATAGTAGTTTGCGGATGTTGTAGGATATTCCTTTAGACGCTTCTATCTTTTATACTCTAGTTATGTTTAGTTTATATATTCGGGTGTGTTGCCCAAGATTTGTAATCATTTATTATACTTTGATATTTAAATTGTAATACTCGATGTAACGTATTTGTATTAGTCTGTTTACCAATAGCTTATTCGATTATTAATTTATGCATATTGTATTCTATTACTCGTTGATTTTTGGTATCCACCGTTTTTGCAAATGGGATTGTCTAAGTGTTTTTTTCTTTTACTTATAAAATTAAATTTGACACTCCGTTTTCTAAAATAATTGGTGGTTATCTCGTACTATTATTTTAATCAACAGTAATGCTAAGAATGGACCATCTATGATTCCTGTGATTATTGGAGTATCGGGTTGGCCACATCTTATTTTAGTAGGTGGGTTGTTACAGATGGTATCAGAGCATCAAATTCTAGTGTCCTTAGGAATCTGTGCAGACGTATTTCTCTTTCAGCGTTACTTGTGATTTGATATAGAGCCTTAGGACTAAGATCGTTGATTTATCTTGTGAGATTTCGTTCTCTTGCCATAACGCAAGAACTCAGAAAATCTTTTGCGCGTTCGTGTGAGATTCACAAGTCGAGTGAGAAAGGGTGTCAAAGAAGGCCGTTTGAAGGCGTCATGAGACAGGACTACTAAGAACTGTAAGCTGTAGTCGGGAATGTGGTCCGCTTTGGAGGTCTCTCCCTTCGTAGCATTATCTTGCATTGCTACCGCGACTACTAAGTATAGTAGATATAGTTTTCCCATGTACCACTGCCAGTAGAGAGTGGTACCAAGTTTGAAATTTCCAGCGACATTAGTTTGAAATTAAAAAGTCCCTTGACAAGGAACATATGTTGAAGTTAAACCAGATGGAGGAAGTGTAACCTCATTCGGTAGAAGTATAAGGCCCAAGATCTTTGGTCTAGATAAGGGTATAGAAATGCCCATATGTGAGGAATAGGAGAAAAATTTTCGCCCATTGAAGTAATGTTGAAATGGCGGTAATGGTAGTCGCCATATTTTGGTGGAGCAGGAGGTTTTACCCATAGAGAAACCCGTTAGATATTTTCAATAGCGAGTTTCTCTAGGACGTCAGGAATGATGAGAAGGTGGATTCTCAAATATTCACATAAGGTTCAGTCAGAGGTCGACCGTGAATAAAGAGTGGTACGGTTAAGAAAACCGTGCACCAAAATAAGGTAGGTGCAAGGAAGAAAGAGCCTTTCAGTGGAATGATAGGCTCACGAATAAGTGTTGTTAACACTTCCGGAGAAGTGGTGTTCATAAAACCCCATTGGTGGACATCCACTCGGGGAAGAATCATGAAATAAGGCATGGGAGGCCGGAACCATGTTCTCTTTCGTTGAGGAAGTTAAGGGAACTACGCGGGTAATCGCCAGGGTAGCTAGAGATGGAGAAACGGTTCTGACGTGGAATGTAGAACCATGCCTCTTGACCTTGTTGATTGGAGAACAAGGGCAAGAATATGATCCCTAGTCAAGGCATATATGGAAGTAGTTTGATTCAGATAAGACTAGAATAATATATCTTGAAACCATTGGTGATAACCAGGGTATTTGGCAAGAATGTTTGCGAGAATTCCACCTAACTCAAGCGTGGTGCATTCCTTATGATAAGATGGAGTAGTATGGTATTAAACCTAGATTCGGGTGTGTAAATCGAGCTTATGGTAGTATCGATATTATTATAGAGAGTGTATCTATATGACTTCCATGATAGGGAGTTCTATAGTTTTCTTCGCTCGTTATGAGGCGAGTGATGATGTTTTAAAAGTATATGTGTGGTATGTGCTACTCGTATTATATGTATTATACGAGTAGGAATATTCTTGGTTTGGTTGGAGCGATAGCAAGCGAATAAATTGTGAGGCTATCGTATTTGTAGTTCCCGAATGGGACTTGTTATTCTATAGTATCTCACCTGGATACAGGATTGAGACTTTATAGAGGTGGTTTAAGGTATGTGAGGATTTTCTTTTTATTCTATTTCATTCATTTTTCATGTATGATGTTGCCTTATTTCCATGACTAACAAAGTTAAGTAGTAATGCATAGGAGGGGTTCCTTGTTTGGATTTCGCTTTGCGAGACGCTCCATGCGTGAACCTTAACGATGTTGGGAGTGGAGAGACGTTGCATTTTTTCTTTTCTATCTTTCTTTTTGCTATTGGAAAGCTAGGTTGGAAGGTTTAGTCGAGAATCGCGTGATTGAGTGATTAAAGGGCTATTAAGGTGTGATACAGAAGCACTGTGAATAGTTATCTCCTCTGATCGATATGAGGGAGACCTAGATATGAAAGTCGGATAGAGACTAATGATTATGACTTGATGAGAAGGCCATTTAAAAAGATGCATATATGTATATTGGGATGAAGAATTTGTAACACCTTACAGAAAGTAAGCGTTCGATTAGTGAAATTTTTAATTATTTGAGATGGTAAGACATAGAAGTAGAATAGTATTAATAGGGTTACAAGTTATAATTTTAGTGGTCCCGATCATGTGTCTTAGATCATTATATCTTGATGACCAACGATGCGAGGTAGTAGTGTAACGAGAGGGTTCCTTATTTGGATTTCGCTCTGCGAGACGTCCCACGCTTGAAACCAATCGAATGTCGGAAGTTGGGAAAGGTCTTGGACGCTAGGGATATAATTAGTATAATACTTATACGACTTGATTAGAATATATATCGACCTTAGGACTATTAGGACGTAAGGCCCTTAGGACATATGATGTTGTATTAGGAAGGCGGTAGGGAGTTGACCACGAGTAGCTTTGTGGGTTAACTCTAAAGTGGGATTAGGTCCCTAGAAAGAAGAAGTATGGGATCTTGAATAATTTGGGTTGCTAGGCCAAGGTGAGGCCTCTCTTAGATAGAGAATTACGTCGGTAACCTAACTTTCGGGGAGTTAAAAGGACGAGATGACTTTTACTCCTGCACTCGTGTTGTTAAGATCGAGAATGGATTTAACGAACGAGTCTCTACCAGGAACGGGAAGTATTAATACTAGAGCATGGACCCATTATTTGTGCGTCTCACAAATTTAAACCTCATGAGAAGCATTATCCCACGCTTGATGTAGAGTTCATAGCGTTAGTATTTTCCTTAAAGAAATGGAGGCACTACTTCCTGGGCAGGAAATTTAGTCTTTTCAGGAACCGCTAGTTGTTGTAATATGTTGTTGGGGCAATAGAGTTGGTGTTTGGAGTTTGTAAAGGACTATCAATTGGATATTCCCTTTCGCTAAGGAAATGCGAATGGGGTAGCGGATACGCCGAGTAGAAAACCGTGGGGGTGACTAGTGAAGGTATGGGAAGGCAAGTGGAACGAGCTTAACCGAGAGGATGCTGTAGCAAGAGCATTCATGTCCGTGATTGACCATTTCACCTACTAGTGTGAAGATAATAGTGGTGAAACGAGGAAGGGTATATTCATGGACATCTTCATTGAATTACCGGCACCGCAATGGTCATGATCCCATTTGAGTAATTGTCAGTGTTCTAAAAAATGCGCCTAGGCGTGAGGCTTTTTAGATATGCCAAATTTTGCCCTAGGCGTGGATCAAGGCATGGTCAATGATGGTCAACGTTTTTGGGGGCAAGGCGTGAAAAAACGCGCATTTTTTAGGAGTAAGGCATGAAAAAACGCGAGTTTTTTAGAAGTAAGGCGTGAAAAGACCCAATTTTTTTGTTTTTTTTTGTATTTTAAAAAAATAGTATTTTAATTTATAAATATTTAGACATATTTTTAAGGTATGTACCAATTTAATATTTTAAATAGCCTTGTCATAGTTAAAAAATATTAAATTGTATTAAAAAATGCCTAAACGCCTTTTCACGCCTTTTTACGCCAAGGCCCGCCTAGGCTTCTAAGGCTTAAGGCTTGGCCTCCACGCCTTGGTCACGCCTCGCATTTTTTAGAACCTTGGTAATTGTTGATCGTTTGACCAAATTTCCACTTTTCCAGTCAAAATGGGCGGACTAATTATGGAGAAGTGCGCCCAACCCTTATGGTGGGGCATGGAATGGTAGGAGGTGCCTATTGATATAGTGTTATACCGAGACTAGACTCTCGTGTCAAGGTTTTGGCAAAGTTTCCAGAAAGAAATGGGAACCGTATGGAAATGGGTTATATCCTACCACCCTAAAGTGGATGAATGAATGTAGAGGGTTAACCAAATGCCGAAAGGCGTACTTAAAACGGGGGTGTTCGACTTAAAGGAAAGATGGGAGCAGTAGCTTTTATGGATCGAATTTCCGAACAATAAATTGGTTCGTTTTTCTATTAAGGTATGGCACCGTGGGTGGCCTTGCGTAGCTGGCTAAGTAATTCGTATGCTCGTTGGATGGAACCAGCGGGCAATATATTCCTTGGACTTGGAGTGGTCCATAAATATTTCTCTAATGTTTGGGCTCATGGAGCAGCATACTTGAAAGGGCTACGCCGACTCGAATAGAAGTTAAGTAGTATTGGAGGTAGGGAATTAGTTTTAACGAGGTATTCCCTAAGAAGGGTATAACGCAATTCAGGAACTTATGTCGAGTTATGTAGACATCTTCTTCCATCATAGAAAGGTGGGATCGATAGTTCTTGAGAAGCGACTAGGTGCTATTTTAGAGCACGAAGAATGTAAACTAAGATCAATAATGACGACCTTAGTCGAAGTCCAATGGGGATGCCACAATAATGAAGAGGTTGCTAGGAATGAAAGAACGATAGTTTAGAATAGTATACCTTTATTATGATTATAGGGTACGCCCGAATTTTGGGGGCAAAATTCCCTTATAAGGGGGGAGAGTGTAACAACCCGAACTTTTGAGAGATTATTTTATATTATTTTTCCTGATGGGCTAATCTCATGAAATAAAGAAAGTTGGAGTAAATATTATTTCCCGTGAGTTAAGGGATAATATTTACCATGTTTTTGCCTATTTACCGTTATGAGAAGGTAAATGGCATTATATTGTGTTTTATTGCGTCATTGAACTTTAAACGACAGTTATGACTTATATTTAAATTTGAGCATATTTAATGAAATAAAATGATGTAGGAACCCAAAAATATTATACGTTACTCTGAATGCCAACATAGGGGGTGCGATTGGTTTTGGAATAATCGAGATAGTCGAAATAAGTGCCAAGTTGTATTTTTGAGTTTCGGGCACTTTTGACGGGTTATGACTCAATTATGTAGTTACGAGTCATTTTAATGGTGTATTAACATTTAAAAGAGGGGAATTAATGTTTAAGGCCCGTATAAGTCTTCCAACCCTTTTATTTTTCTCATTTCATGTTATAAGCCAAGAGAGAGAGAGAGAGAGAGAGAGAGAGAGAGAGAGAGTTGGGAAAAAATGGAGAAAAGAGAGAGAAATGAAGATTTGGAGTCAAAAATCATTGCTTCGAGAAGAGAATCCGAGACTACGAACTTGAGGCAAGTTTCTTACTTTCTAGATCATTATTTAATGTGATAAATTGCATGTATAGTTAGTTTTTGGAGATTTAAACCATAAATGGGTTTTTGATGATTTTGGTGTTTGAACCCTAAATCTTGTAGTTTAATTTGATTTGAGGAAAATAAATTAGTTAGTTGTTGTGTAGGATTGATTGGGTATAATTAGTTGTTGTGGATGTTGTGAAAAATTGAAGATTGGAGGTTTTGGGATTTTAGGATTCATATAACCCGTAGCCCAAATTGGGTAAATCTGCAGGGCCGAGTCGATTCGGCCTTAAGGCGAATCGATTCGGATAGGGGGAAGGATACAGGTCTGGGAAATCGAATCGATTCGGGTTGGGGCCAAATCGATTCGGCTAAGGCATAATGTTTGTTTTACTCACCGAATCAATTCATTTTTGGGCGAATCGATTCGCAATCAAGGGTTTTAGATTTGGATGCCCTGTTTTTGAGAGATTTTTCTAGTTTTGTTTTAGCCCCTTTTATTTTAAGTTTGAGGTTTAGGAACCTTCCTTTGGGAAGTAATAAAGAGTTTTAGAGGTTTGCGTTGGGTAGACAATTGTCCTAGGTTAACATGGGGATAATTGGGCTTATTCTAAAGGTTAGTTTATGTAGGATTATGTCCAAACGATATAGGAAGTTAACCTAGAATTAATAGAAGATAAATTGATAATGTTGAGACTTATAGGAGACTATTATTGAGGGATACTCACTTTGATGATTTATGGGATTATGTTGGACTCTTGGAGACTAGTTTGAGGATATTGGCACTTCGGGACTTAGGTCATTAATAAAATATGACTTTAAGAATAAGAAATGGACATTCTAAAATTGGTATTTCATCATTGAAAACAAATGATTTTTGAGAATGTGAAATGTTAATGTTTTCAAATGGAAAAAGAAATTATTTTCGTAAATGATAATTTACGTAAATACACCTCTCTAAATCGCTATCATAAGGGAACTTGCGCGCGTGAGGTGAAGTCCCCTGGCTAATGAATGCAGGGTGAATATAGTCATCGACCATATAATCGTTTATTGTATGTTTATTCTGCGCTAGTGAGGTAATTCTTGGTGTGGTTATGACTCACTCGCAGATATATGGCCACTTCCCGACGTCTTGCGTTGTAGGATCCCAGATTGTCTTGTTGATAGGTCTTGGAAGATGATAGCCATTTAGAGGCGCGCACAGTGAGAAAACCCGGACGGGCAGTCTTAGAATCGTTATATGATATGAAATATAACTATTTATAATAATGTGGGTCATTATTGATGTTAAAGCATTTTATGATAATAAAATGACTTTAAATATATTTCCTGGATGGAAGAAGGGAAATTGAGAAGTTATGATATGAAAAAGCATTTTATGATAATAAACTTGCTTTAAATAAATTTCCTGGATGGAAGAAGGGAAAATAGAATTGGTAAAGAAAGTAATGAGATGAAATTGATTTGGTAAACATTTGATAAAATGAATTGCCATTTATATATTTTCTAAAGAGAAATAGCAATTGTGCATGTAGAGTTGTGAATAATTGATTTAGTGTCTCCTTGAGTATATGTAGATGAGTTCTCCCATGCTTATATGATCATTGAGCATTAGCATTGATATTGCGCTAGGTTGTAATTTTAGATTGAGAGGTGAGAAATATTATTATTTAAATTGCGAGAGATAGTTACATTCATAACTGTCATGCATTTAGTCGCATGGTAATCGTATCAAACCGGGACCTGACCCGTCTATATCTCTTTGTTTTGCATGCAACTCTTTGTCCGTTCAGGTGATCCTCTGCCAGGACGCCCGTATTGTCCTTTCCATTCCCGTTGTCTTAGAGCTATAGGAGTTTGCGTATGTTGTAGAATATTTATTTAGACGATTATATCTTTTTCACTCTAGTTATGTTCAGTTTATATATTCGGGCATGTTGCCCAAGCTTTGTAATCATTTATTATAATGTGATATTTAAATTGTAATACTCGATGTAACCTGTCTGTATTAGTCTGTTAACCAACAGCTTATTCGATTATTAATTTATGCATATTTTATTCTATTACTCGTTGATTTTTGGTATCCACCGTTTTTGCAAATGAGATTGTCTAAGTGTTTTTTCTTTTACTTATAAAATTAAATTTGACAGTTCATTTTCTAAAATAATTGGTGGTTATCTCGTACTATTATTTTAATCGACAGTGATGCTAAGAATGGACCATCTATGATTCCTGTGATTATTGGAGTATCGGACTGGCCACCTCTTTTTTTAGTAGGCGGGTTGTTACACAGTTTTACCCCGAGATGGTTGAGAAGGGTTCCCGGATATTACAGATTGACGTCGACACTATAACATGTGGTCTTTCAATAAACCCTAATTTTTATGTTGACTTTGCATTTGAACCTGAAGGCCCTTTACTGGCTCACGAGTTGAGATATCCCGCTGGTGACTACACTTTAGATATATGGATTTAAGCATCATGTATGTATATTTTTCATGAATAAATGATATATTTTTAGCATAACTTACCTAAATGAAATAAAAATAAGTTGAAACCCCAAAAAATTAGAACTTTAAATAAGTCTTATATGTTACTCAAAGAATCCGAAAATCTGAAATCATTAAATGATAAGTGAATGAAGTCAAATCAAGTATTTCATCAAGCAGTAACTAGCTAGTGAGATAAACTTATAGTTCCAAACCCAATGAAAAAAGAAACATGTCTAAAACTCAAATCTACAATCAATACCACACTCTAACATTTGAAATTAAAAAAAAAATCTTAAATGAAACACTTTTGTTACGAAAATATATTGAGTTCTCCATTTGATTAGGTTTATGTTTCTGGAGTCTTTAATAAAAGATCGGATTTGGTTAAAATTGGGAGCTTCTTACTTTTTGTTGCAATGTGTACTACTAAAGGTTCTGAATCATGCCCACTCACGTTTTTCCTTATTTATGGAATTTATCTCTCCATTGGCTATTATGAATTTTGCATGCTCCACTTCTCATGCTCCTTTATTCTCACTTAGTCTCTTCATTTTCCTATTATTGTGTTAGCTTATTTTACACCAAAATCAATCATTTGTGAGAATTTCGAAACATGGTCTAAATGGGAACTAAGACTAATCATCTTCTTTGGCTACGCAAAGTGTTAAAGAATGGGACTCATCATTTTCTTAGGCCATGAAAAATCTTTGTTAAGAACTTTGTGGCTGGATTTTTCTATTACTCATATACGGTCACTTTAAAAGAGATGTATAGTTTGTTATACGTGTATGGCTCTTTGCTAAAATCAAAAAGTCAGATTTTTTTAATTTATGCTATGTGTAATTATAAAGTCTTTGATTTATCAATTTTTTTCTAATTTAATTTATATCTATTATTTATAATAGTATCATTTTTGTTTATCCTTGAAAATTTTATTAAAAAAAATACAATTTAGATAAATCCGTCCATGCATCACGTGGCCTATATGCTAGTTATACCTCTAATACAATAGTATTAGAGGTTAATGAGGCTTAATAATGTGAGAGAGAGAGAGAGTTTTATGATTTATAAAAAAAAAACTTTTGGAGTACCCATCGTATCTTCTCTCCATGCTATCATAAATATGCCTTTTCATTATCTCTAACCCCCACTGCAAATGTATATCCATTCATTCTTTTCCAATTTCTCTCTTATACTCCAAAATCGTCCTTTCTCATGTTTCTTATACGATCGTATCAACTCCTCTCTTATTCAATACTGGGGGTTTTGAGAAGAAAAACACAGATGAATCGGTTTTATGAAAAGAAAATTATTGTCAAAGTAAATTTGTGTTCACAGGTAAGAAGTTATTTTAGGATCTTTCGATCCAGTAATTTTTTTTCAATATATTACTTATTTTGATTAATTTGATTTGTTGTATGTTTTGTAAACGGTGTATTGGTTTATGAACATATATTTTACAGGTGAAAGTAAAGAGATCATTAGAGGAGATAGAAAATGACGATTAAAAGCCAAATCTAGATAAGGAAGAAAAAAATTAGATTCGCATTAGAATTCGTCCAAGAAAGGCAAAACAAGGACGATTGAATTCGTGAAAACCAGTTTGGTTGAAAAAACGACGGATGAAGATTCATGTAATGGAAGTTCTGAAACCCTGAACGTCGTCTTCCCTAATTAAGATAAACCAAGGAATTCTATTTCCCCTTTCTCAAATAAATGGTGAATCTCAATCATAGAAATAGAAATGGTCGTTTCTCTTCATTGCTTTCACGATTGGGGAAGAAGCTGAATGAGGTTAATAGAATTGATAGTGAGTTGAGAAAATCAGCTGATGAGTTGATGAGTTTAACAATGAAGAATCTTCGATGAGAAGAATTGTCAGCAATAACGTTTCTCCGATCATCGACATTAATGGGAAGGGTGTGGTGTCAATTGGATTTCTGGATGTTTTGCAGGGGCATAAACGCGACTGGCATATATTAATCTTTATCGTTGGATTTCATTTCAGTCTTTTATGGTGTTAAAAATTATGTATTTCTACTTGCACACTAATAATTCTAATCTAACATGATTCATTGTCCTAAAATTACTCAGAGGAAAATGGTAGTCTTACATATAAATTTTATATTTTTTTTGTACAAGTTAATACAGGAGAGATATAAAACTAATGTTTTTAAAGTGTATCTTTGGGACTATTGATTGTTGTCACATTAAATTGTTAAAAAAATTATACAAATTTATTATACGTGTAGAATTACTCTACTCAAAAGTATATTTAAATGGAATCCTTTAACAGAAGGTGTCATTTAAACATGTACAAAGTAGTTCTTCTCATAAATAATGTAAGAAAATTAGTTATGAGGCACGAAATCTTCAAAATGATAAAGGAATTTGAATCGCACCCACTAAATTCTCGTCCAAATCGCACCCAACACGTATACAATTATTTTAATTAAATTTAATTTCGAATTTTGCATGGATTAGTTAAGAATCTTGATTTTTCTCTTGAAGAATACTGTGGTCATGCTTTTTTTATGAACATTCTTTGTGAAGTTATGAGGATATAGCGTAGATTCGATGGAACTTTGAGATGGAGGGAATGAGATTTTGCTCGATGGAGAAGATATAAAACAATATGTGAACTCACTCTCTTCTAGGAAAATGGAGATCCTCACGGATTTATGTGATACCTTCTTACCACAATGCAATACCCCGCACTTTTATGGATATTTAAATTGCATAACTCGGAGTAATTTAGAAATTCGAGGAATTTCTGTGAATAATAATTTTGGAGTTTAAGAGTGTTAAATATTTATCGAAGTGTGTTACATTTACTTTTGGGACAAAGTAAATAAGTCAGATTATTTTAATTATATGTCGCAATTTGGTAAATCGACAAAGGATAATATTTTAATTGGAAAACCCATATTGAGATGTGTTGGGTTTAATTAGTGAATTGTATTTAAGTGAATCGGATGGATATTTCGAGTGCGTGGTTAGTTTTGGAATGACTGAGATAGTCATAATAGAGTATCCAGGGGTAGTATTTAGGTTATGGGGGTAGTATTTAGGTTCCAGGGATTTTTGGACTAATAGGGACTTGCAATTGAGTAAACGAGTCATTTTTGGATTTATAAGGGATAAAACCTTACTTCTCTCTATATAAGGCACGAGAGAGTGAAAGAGAAGAAAGAAAAGAGAGAAAATAAAGAGGAGAAGAGAGGAAGGAGGAGAGGAAGAAGAAAAGGGGATTTCCGACCAAACTCCGCGGGATTCGACTCGAGGTCGTCGAATTTTATCCACGAAGCAAGTGTTTACTTTATTTCTTTGAGCATAAATCTCATGTTATAGTTGGTAGTGTAAAACTATAAATTTTTTTGGGATGGGTTTTCGTGAATCAAAACGGGCTTTCGGAAGTTTAATTAATAAACCCCGGATAATATCTAATTTGTGAAACTTAGGAATTAATTGAAATTAGTTGTTGGTTATGGGTTCTAGGATGATTAGAACCCTTTTTATGTGTGTATATATGATTGTTTGAGGTTGGATGATGATGGTAGAGAGGATAAAAATCTTGGAGGTGTATTAATGGAGGTTTGAAATTTTTGGAGAAGAAGGTGAATAGTAACTCCGTCCTTTCCAAATCGATTCGGCTAGAAAGTGAATTGATTCGGCTCTTGTTAAAAAAATAAAATTTGTAGATCTTTTCATTACGATCGCGTGAGCATCGACCGCGTATGTTTCTGATTTTTTTTGAATTTATAATGATTTTTCTACCAAAGGGTGTCCGAGATCGAAATCGTTAATTAGAAATTAAGGCTAGAATTATTTGGAGATAAATATTAGGGCTTCCAAAATAGAGTGTTAGGAACTATAAAGGACTTGAGGAGAAATAAAAACTTTGGGTTCATAGAAATAAATTCGAGTTATAATTTAAATAGAGATTGGGATCATTTTTGGGTTTTGGAGATTTAAGCAAAATGGCCAAACTGTCAACTCCGGACAGGCCAAATCGATTTGGATTTGGACCAAATGCATAGAAAAACCTGTCAAACTGTCTCAGGCCGAATCAATTCAGATTTGGACTGAATTGATTTGCTGGTTCGAATCGATTCGCAGAAGGGGAGAATTGATTCGCCTTAAAAATATTAGAAATTTTCTTCCTTTAAGTTTAGGGGAAGTTAATTATAAATCTGGAGGTTGTAATTTTGGGGATTATAGATATGACATTAGGACTCCTAGACGATGGAATTGAGGGTGAGTAAATCCTAGGAGTTGAGTAGGACGGAATTAAGGATAGGGCTAAAGATGTTTGAGTGCCTAATTGGTGTCGGTTCACGACTATTATTAGGTAACGCGATACCTATGGGACTTAAATAAGTTGAGAGTATACTTATTTAATGTAATACCGCGTGATTTTAATGACTTTTAAAATGGGTTATATTTTAAATTAATGGATTAATTGGATCTTATTATAAATTAATTCATTTGGGTTTTATCCGAATTGTGGATATTAAAATGGATGATTCTGAATATTACTTAAAGATATTTAGGTAATATATGAATGTGATGTCATTGATATGACGGTATGATATAAATTCGGTAATTTGGATTTTTTAGTCAGACGCGGTATGGGACGTGTCGGGACTAATTTATTAAATTAAAAAGGAAATTTATTTTCTATCGACCTTATAGTCATTTCGATTGCGTCGTTGCGTCCGGAAGGGTTGAAATAGTCAGAAAAGTCTATTTGGATGTTGGATTTGGGTCTCGGGTAATTTAGAAATGAAAAGACAACCCAAAAGGGCATTTTGGTTATTTTTACAAGGGGGATGAATAGTGATTTCGGGTTTTGTCTTATTATAAGTATTTGGAGATTAGTTGAATGTGGGTTCATTCATCTCTTCTACACAAAATTTAAAGGTCATCTTCTTAGAGAGAGTGAAAGGTTGCTTGGGAAGAGAAAATTTTGCTTGGGAAGGAGGAGAACCAAAGGTCAAAGGTCACCACCACCATCACCACCTGTGTTATTCAACTCCAAAGGGTCAGATCTTCATTAGAGGCAAGTGTTTGATATTTGCAATTTAAGTTCGTATATTGTCCATGTTAGGATAGTTATAAAAAGAGATGATTTTCATGCTTGGAAAATGAAAGGATATAGTTGTTAATGGATTTTTAGAATCTAAAAATATATAGGAATTAAACTCATGTTATAGGTAGTTAGTAATCCAATAAATATTCATCAATCTGTGGAAGAAATTCTGAAAATAATTTAGTGTTCTTGAAGATAATATGTTGATAATTTTCTGGAAAAAGAGGCAAAAACGAGTGGAATGAGAAGAGACAATTTGGAAGGTTTATATCTTCTTTTTGAGTGCATTTGGATGAGATTTAAGAAAAACTCAAAACACATACTTGACTCAATTTTTCATGTAGAATCCAAATCTGAAGTTGAATTGATGATTTGAATAATTTTTGGATCTGATTTTTCTGAGTATTGAAAATATGAGAATTCATGATGTTGTTTCTTATCCCAAAACTTTTGTAGATCTTCGGTGATTATTAATTGGATATTATGGGACTTAGAGAAGATCAGTAAGCCCTAGTAAAGATTTGAATTAATTTGATTGGGATTTAATTGATTAGAATTATGATAATTAAAGTTAAAGAGATTTCGGTTGCTAGATTCATGTGTTGGATTATAATCTGTTTGTATGAGGATTAAGGATAGTTCAAGTATGGGAGATTTAATATAACACCTGGGTAGCCTTAGGGTTATAATTTAAACATCAAGGACTGAGTTTAAGCTCATTATTGATTTCGCAAGGGCTGAGTGTAGTACAAGAGCGTAGTGGTATGGCTCCGGGATAGAGATGGGAGTTTAGAACACATTTGGTTGAAAGAGGGGATGAGGTTATTCCGATCGCATATTTGAAGTTGACGAACCTCCTCGATCGACAAAGTTAAGTAGTAGTGTATTTGAGGGGTTCCTTGTTTGTTCGCTTTGCGAGACGCTCCGCGCATGAACCTTAACGACTTCGGGAGTGGAGAGATGTTATAGGATGCGAGGATAATTAAATTATGAAGTAAATATATGACATTTTAATACGCGGGATTTAAAGAGATATAATGCTACGTAAGGGAATAATCTAAGGTTAATGTGAGTACCTTGTTGTTAGTATACTATAGGTATGATAATACCTATTTGATTGATTAATGATTATGTGTATGACATACCTAGCTTACTTGCTATCGGTGGGAGGTTTGCGCGTGAGGGCAGTCATATCCTGATGAATCCATGGGATCTTTGATTTGTCGCTCGAGAACATAGGTCTATGAAAGACTTATCGGGGAGTTGATAAGTCCGCTGACTATGGGTACGTAGGTATGTGCGTGACCCATGGTTATGAGAACTATGTTCGCCTCCAATGATTGTGTTGTTGTTTATGGTTCGAGGTATCCTCACCGAACCTTTTGTCTCTTATTCGGCGACCAGCGATATTGGGACATGATAGCAGAGTAATGCATTGCACCGCAGCTGTGACTCGGGGTGCCGTATTATATATATATATATATATATATATATATATATATATATATATATATATATATATATATATATATAATGGATTAAATGAATGAATGGATATTTATTATGGTTAAATCTATCTACGGTGATAATTGTAGATAACGGTGAATAGAGAAAGATAATTGAATTAAGTTAATGAATGTTTATTGAAAAACTTAATTCATATTAATGAGAAATGATTCACGTTAATGAGAAACGATGAGAAATGTAAATGAATAATAATGTGACGTATGGTATGGGACATATGGGGATTATGATATTGGGATGGAATTATAATATGGAGACTAGAAAAGAGGAACCATTAACTAGGAGGTTAATAGGAAACGTTAAGTGTGCACTCTAGTTGAGAGGTGAGAATGGCAAGTGAGAGTTGGGGTCTCATGTACATAATAAAAGATTTATTGCACTTGTTAAATACTTACTGTTTTAAAAATCATTTTCACAATCGGGCTCTGACCCGTTTCCTTGCATATTTTCTTTTCTATTGTATCTTCTATATCAGGTGTCCAGCAATAGGGACGCCAACCTTAGGGGATTATGACAGGCTATGGATTTATGGAGTTTTTCTTAGACGCCTATCATCATTTGATTCACAGTATTCTCTTAGTAGGGCATGTCGCCCAAATGATTCAGTTATCTTCTTCTATCGGGGTCAAATACTATGGTATTCGTGTCATTTTAATACATTTGATATTGTTGGGATTACTGTAATGGATTAATATTATTTGGGAATGTTTATTCCAATTGCATTCAAATTATTTTGTGTTATCTAATTGGTTATCAGTGTTGTAGAATAAAATGTGTTGTGTTATTCTTAAACTGGAAATGGATTTTGTTAAATTAAAATTTGAATAGTTTTTAACACCAGCTTAATTGAGTATTGGGTGATTTGTAAATGTTTTCGACAGTGATGCTAAGAATGAACCAACTGTATATTCTGATTTAATTTGGTATGGGACTGGCCACCCGGTATTTAATTAGGCGGGGTGTTTCAGGTGGTATCAGAGCATCAGGTTCTAGTGTCCTTTAGGGTTTGTACGGCTTACTGTATTTTCAGCTTAGCGTTCTTTGATGTAGAGCCCTCTGTTTAGGATTGTTGATCTCTTTGGTAAGATTCCATATATATCAGTGAATCTTATTTACGTTCGGGAGTGATCGAACAAAGAAGTATGGCAGATGAGGGCCATTGAATGGATAGCGGAGATCGTACTTAGGAGGTTATGAAGTATGTTCGAGTATGATGACCGTCGTCGAGGTCACCCCTATTATGGAAAATTGAGGAGAGACATCAGTAGAAGTTCTTGAAATGCGGGAATTGTGTGTGTTACCTAACGAAGGCAATATATTCAAAGGCTTGGGCATATAGTGGAGTGTGGTTAACTAGAACTGAAAATTTGGGGTAAAATTTTTCTTGACTTATCGGAGCAAAGTTATAATAGTGGAATTCAACAACCACCACCCACGAATGAGGGTATGTTCTCTATCTAAGTAATTATAAGGCGTTTATTGATTTTTTTAGCGATTAATATTATATGGGAAAAAGGGTTGCTAAACTTAGCCTATAGCACTGTTATTTACGTAGACTCACCAAGGGGTGTGGGACACCTATGTTTTACATGTTATCACGTGGGTTTGATTTTTATCATGGGATTACTTCCTTTGGGCATGTTCGAGCATGATGTGACTATCGGCATGCATTGACTTGTGGTATATGAGAGCGTATGTACTACTATTAGCCAGCATCTTGTCTTCTAGAGAAGAGTAGATGAGTAGACTCTATTTGAAATCAATAAAACCTAAAAAAAAATTTGTTTAAATTGATAAACCTCATATTTTTTTTAAATCGATAAACCAAAATTTTTATGTACTATTGACTAAGGACCTGAGGAGTTTCGATGACCGGCTACTTTAGGTAGTAGTGTATCGGGGTGGTTCCTTGTTTGGATTTCGCTTGCGAGACACCCCACGCATGAAACTAATAACCGTTGGGAGTCGAAATAAGATAGGTATTTAGGATATGAGTTTATAACCTTTGCTATTATAATGAAAGTTGTACGATAGGGTGTATGGGCGCCCTGGATGATTGGATTGTAGTAGTTTTCAAAATTGTGAAACAGTAAGTAGTTGTGACTTCAGGATTTATTTGTTTAATAAGTGAGGATCATTTTTCCCAAACTTTGTCACGAGGACGGTATAGGGAAGATTGGGTATAATTTAAATTTGATTCAGTTGGAACTATATGGTGAGATTTAGTGTAACATCGATGGGGATTTTCGTTAATGTACTGTATGGGCAGTACTACTTAGATTTCTTGTGATGTGAGATTTATACTCGGAGTTGACCTTATCAGTATGGTTCATTTTTCTGAATTTCGGGACGAAATTCTGTTATAAGGGGGGAAGTATGTAATACCCCGTGATTTTAATGACTTTTAAAATGGGTTATATTTTAAATTAATGGATTAATTGGATCTTATTATAAATTAATTCATTTGGGTTTTATCCGAATTCTGGATATTAAAATGGATGATTCTGAATATTACTTAAATATATTTAGGTAATATATGAATGTGATGTCATTGATATGACGGTATGATATAAATTCGGTAATTTGGATTTTTTAGTCAGACGCGGTATGGGACGTGTCGGGACTAATTTATTAAATTAAAAAGGAAATTTATTTTCTATCGACCTTATAGTCATTTCGACTGCGTCGTTGCGTCCAAAAAGGTTGAAATAGTTAGAAAAGTCTATTTGGATGTTGGATTTGGGTCTCGGGTAATTTAGAAATGAAAAGACAACCCAAAAGGGCATTTTGGTTATTTTTACAAGGGGGATGAATAGTGATTTCGGGTTTTGTCTTATTATAAGTATTTGGAGATTAGTTGAATGTGGGTTCATTCATCTCTTCTACACAAAATTGAAAGGTCATCTTCTTAGAGAGAGTGAAAGGTTGCTTGGGAAGAGAAAAGTTTGCTTGGGAAGGAGGAGAACCAAAGGTCAAAGGTCACCACCACCATCACCACCTGTGTTATTCAACTCCAAAGGGTCATATTCATTAGAGGCAAGTGTTTGATATTTGCAATTTAAGTTCGTATATTGTCCATGTTAGGATAGTTATAAAAATAGATGATTTTCATGCTTGGAAGATGAAAGGATATAGTTGTTAATGGATTTTTGGAATCTAAAAATATATAGGAATTAAACTCATGTTGTAGGTAGTTAGTAATCCAATAAATATTCATCAATCTGTGGAAGAAATTCTGAAAATAATTTAGTGTTCTTGAAGATAATATGTTGATAATTTTCTGGAAAAAGAGGCAAAAACGAGTGGAATGAGAAGAGCCAATTTTGAAGGTTTATATCTTCTTTTTTAGTGCATTTAGATGAGATTTAAGAAAAACTCAAAACACATACCTGACTCAATTTTACGTGTAATGTCCAAATCTGAAGTTGAATTGATGATTTGAATAATTTTTGGATCTGATTTTTTTGAGTATTGAAAATATGAGAATTCATGATGATGTTTCTTATCCCAAAACTTTTGTAGATCTTCGGTGATTATTAATTGGATATTATGGGACTTAGAGAAGATCAGTAAGCCCTAGTTAAGATTTGAATTAATTTGATTGGGATTTAATTGATTAGAATTATGATAATTAAAGTTAAAGAGATTTCGGTTGCTAGATTCATGTGTTGGATTCTAATCTGTTTGTATGAGGATTAAGGATAGTTCAAGTATGGGAGATTTAATATAACACCTGGGTAGCCTTAGGGTTACAATTTAAACATCAAGGACTGAGTTTAAGCTCATTATTGATTTCACAAGGGCTGAGTGTAGTACAAGAGCGTAGTGGTATGGCTCCGGAATAGAGATGGGAGTTTAGAACACATTTGGTTGAATGAGGGGATGAGGTTATTCCGATCGCATATTTGAAGTTGACGAACCTCCTCGATCAACAAAGTTAAGTAGTAGTGTATTGGAGGGGTTCCTTGTTTGGATTTCGCTTTGCGAGATGCTCCGCGCATGAACCTTAACCACGTCAGGAGTGGAGAGATGTTATAGGATGCGAGGATAATTAAATTATGAAGTAAAGATATGACATTTTAATACGTGGGATTTAAAGAGATATAATGCTACGTAAGGGAATAATCTAAGGTTAATGTGAGTACCTTGTTGTTAGTATACTATAGGTATGATAATACCTATTTGATTGATTAATGATTATGTGTATGACATACCTAGCTTACTTGCTATCGGTGGGAGGTTTGCGCGTGAGGGCAGTCATATCCTGATCAATCCATGGGATCTTTGATTTGTCGCTCGAGAACATAGGTCTATGAAAGACTTATCGGGGAGTTGATAAGTCCGCTGACTATGGGTACGTAGGTATGTACGTGACCCATGGGTATGAGAACTATGTTCGCCTCCAATGATTGTGTTGTTGTTTATGGTTCGAGGTATCCTCACCGAACCTTTTGTCTCTTATTCGGCGACCAACGATATTGGGACATAATAGCAGAGTAATGCATTGCACCGCAGCTGTGACTCGGGGTGTCATATTATATATATATATATATATATATATATATATAATGGATTAAATGAATGAATGGATATTTATTATGGTTAAATCTATCTACGGTGATAATTGTAGATAACGGTGAATAGAGAAAGATAATTGAATTAAGTTAATGAATGTTTATTGAAAAGCTTAATTCATATTAATGAGAAATGATTCACGTTAATGAGAAACGATGAGAAATGTAAATGAATAATAATGTGACGTATGGTATGGGACATATGGGGATTATGAAATTGGGATGGAATTATAATATGGAGATTAGAAAAGAGGAACCATTAACTATGAGGTTAATAGGAAACATTAAGTGTGCACTCTAGTTGAGAGGTGAGAATGGCAAGTGAGAGTTGGGGTATAACATGTACATAATAAAAGATTTATTGCACTTGTTAAATACTTGTTGTTTTAAAAATCATTTTCACAATCGGGCTCTGACCCGTTTCCTTGCATATTTTCTTTTCTATTGTATCTTCTATATCAGGTGTCCAGCAATAGGGACGCCAACCTTAGCGGATTATGACAAGCTATGGATTTATGGAGTTTTGCTTAGACACCTATCATCATTGGATTCACAGTATTCTCTTAGTAGGGCATGTCGCCCAAATGATTCAGTTATCTTCTTCTATCGGGGTCAAATACTATGGTATTCGTGTCATTTTAATACATTTGATATTGTAAGGATTACTGTAATGGATTAATATTATTTGAGAATGTTTATTCCAATTGCATTCATATTATTTTGTGTTATCTAATTGGTTATTAGTGTTGTAGAATAAAATGTGTTGTGTTATTCTTAAACTGGAAATGGATTTTGTTAAATTAAAATTTGAAAAGTTTTTAACACCAGCTTAATTGAGTATTGGGTGAGTTTTAAATGTTTTCGACAGTGATGCTAAGAATGAACCAACTGTATATTCTTATTTAATTTGGTATGGGACTGGCCACCCGGTATTTAATTAGGCGGGGTGTTACATTTAATTATTATGAATTGGTATATTCAGAGAGTATATATATAAATCATTAAAAGTGATTTAAGGTGCGAGTTATATATTAAGTAAGAGAATACTTATAAATTTAGTATTGTAAGTGTGCGAATACTTAGATACTATTACGAATGGGAACAATCGGGGTTATTGGCTATCGCTTTTGACAATTATATCCATTAGTATTGAGAAGTGATATAGATTATATATACGATGGGATTAGAGTATATATATTTTGATACGGAAATACACACACACACACACACACACACACACACACACACACACATATATATATATATATATATATATATATATGTGTGTGTGTGTGTGTGTGTGTGTGTGTGTGTGTGTGTGTGTGTGATTAGTATGTTTGTATCTTAGAGGATGGTTCCACGGGCTCTCCTTTGGCGCAGGGTTGAAACCGCCATATTATATATTTTCTCTAGTGTAATCTGGGGAGGTTGCGCGATGTGGGTGAATACCCTGGATTGAGGAGCAGGGAGAGTATATCCCCAGGTCATCTCGTCCCGAGTACGAGTGCGATGTGTGTACTCCACTTGCAGAGGGAATATGACCGCCTCCACCCTTGTGTATTTTTACCATGACCATGAGTGAGTCTGGCTTGGTACTGTGGTCGAGTGAGTAAACCCGGATTCGGATAGGTGCTATGAGACTACATCCTTAAGTTATAGCTCGGATGGATGGTTATTATACTTATGATTGTGATAGGTATAATTATACTTGTTGTGTATAGTATATTGTTTGTATATGAAGATGAATAATTATATAAAGTAAACTTGTGTAAAGTGAAAATATTTAATATGAGTGATTCCCTTTCCCATATATTCATATCCGGATTTAAATGAAAATGAATTATTTGTTCTAGTAAGAACTATCTATATATATATTTATGCGAGCTACATATGTATATACACGGTATGTGCCGAGGGCCTAATGAATCCCGATGACCAACATTGCCAGGTAATAGTGTATCGGGGGGGGGGGGGGGGGTTCCTTGTTTGGATTTTGCTTTGCGAGACACCCCACGCACGAACGTAGAGCAAGGATGGGAATGAGGAGAAGTTTAGCCCTTAGTACTCGGGTATGAGAATTTTTAGAGGATGGTTGAATGGTTTAGTTAGGCAGGGTAGCTTAACTAGGTTGTTTAAAAGATATGCGATATGTGTGCACCATTAGAAGAGGGGTGAGGGGTATCTCATGGGAGTGTGATACCAATTTAAATATGATATAAATTCATATTTTTAAATATGGCATTTATGCACTTGCAAAATATTTTCAAACTCGGGCTCTGACCCGTTTCTATATTTTTCCTCTCTTCGTATATATTATATATATAGGTCTCCAGACACAAGGGCGTCGGGATGATGGTCCTTTCGAGTCAGACGTTGCTGTAGCAGCTGTGGATGTATGCAAGTTTATTTTTAGACGCTTCTATTCCTGTGATCTAGATAAGAAGCATTGTAGTAACACTCGGGCCAAAAGCCAAATTGTATTCATTTATTCTTTTACCTCCTTTTAGTGCGATATTTGATTTTGTTGTATTATGTTAAACTGGATGTTCAGTTATGTTATTTCATTTAAGTTTTTATACATAAACTGTGTGATTCTTTTATTTAGTTGGTTTGAGTAAAAATATTAGTTAAGTAAAATTTTGACGCTAGCCTAGTAGGTTATTAGTAATTAAATTGGTTTTCGATAGTGATGGTAAGAATGAACCATATGAGACTCCTGTTTTAATTTGGTACATGATTGATCGGCTGGTAATTTATTAGGCGGGGTATCACACACAGCTCAAGTTTTCGACCTATAACATTAATGATATCTCAATTAGAAAATTATATCAAACTTCAGCATCCATGCTCGGAACTCCACTATGGGTACGTATAATTTTTGTTTTTTGCCATTTTTTTTATTTTAGTCATTTTTAATGTCTTAAATTTATCTGTATATTGATTCTTAAAGTGGCTTTATTTTGGGAGAGAATAAAAACAAAAATAAGACTATTAAATGAGTGAGTGAATGTTTACTTTTATCAAATTGAAAATTTTGTAACTTACTACAACAACTTTTCAATAATTTCAGTAGCAATATATAATTTGTAAATTTGTTTTTCCTTCAATTCATCTCTTATTGTTTAGAGTTATTTGTTCTCCTTCAATTTATAGTCTAATTTTCATTATGTTTTATTCAAACACTTGCAATGTTTTTTTTGTATTATTACTTGCGTAAAAAATTATATTTACTATTTCTTAAATTTAGAGTAATGTTTTAAAAATCATTACCGACTCTTTCATAACTAAATGAATTTTTATATTTAGAATCATGTACATTAAATGAATTAGTTTTTTAAAAAGGTGCGTTTCAAAAGTTGTTTAATTTCATCCAAGGCTTTATTTGATTAGACTCACAGTATGGATGCTATCAACATGGATAGGAGCCTTTGTGGTATGTGGAAGTGCAAGTTTGTCAACCCATTTTCCTTCAGAAGGTTTTGTAATATTTCTCCCAATAAAATATATTTAAATAATCAAATTATAGATTGCAAAATCTAAAGATTTTTCTTATAAGGAATTAATTTTCTTTCATCAACTATCTTCGAATAAGAATTAAATTGACGATTTAGTCAAAATAAAGATCGCACAGATACTGCAAGAAATTGGCTGATCCATTACGAGCACCTGCTATACATACACAGGCTAAAATATACTCAGCTATTTACCTTCCTACTAACTCTTATATATGATGTCTCAAATTCAATGAAAAATTAGTGCATTTTCAACTTCAATTCTAACATAGTCATGTTCAAAACTGATAATTATGGAATATTTTTCATTCAAACTGTATTACAGGACAACAACATTTCATATTATGAAAGCAACGATTCTATAAAAAATTTAGGGAGGGATCGTCACAAATGCATATCGCAGAACAATTGAGCTCTCAACCTGCAAAAATAAAAGTTGTCGAGAATGGAAACAACATAAGGACTACACATATGTTATTATATATATTGAAATAATATAACTTTTGGATATAATGAAATAATATATTTCCTTTCAACAATATTTATAATAAATATTTGTGCCAACGAATTGCGCGGGATACATGCTACTACTCATGGAATCAGTAACTAATACCATTATTATCGACCTATCATAATACCCAAGAGTCTTTGATCAATTAGTGAAATAAAATCTTAAAATAAAGATTGAGTAATTGTGTTAAAAAATACTAGAGTTACCAATTGAAATTCACTTTATGTGGTGTCTGATGGGCCCAAGATTCTTCCATTCTAACCTACAGTCAGCAGTAAGATTGGCAGCTCCCATTTTATCAGTTTTCAAAGAATAGAATATCATTGTAGATATAAGGCAATCTTAAAATAATTTGATAAAAGAAACAAATCATTTTAGAGGCTTTAACAGTGGAAACATTACCCACTTTTATTTATTTTGAGTTGAGAGATTAATTATGTTGTAATTTTGACATGTTTCTCAATTGCCCGCTCTCACCCTTTTTTTAACAATTAGGTACACTATGCAGTGATTTCTCTTTGTTCAATCAAGTATATAAGGTTCCTATGATGAAACAACCTATAGTCACATCAATTTTGATGTAATATAAAAAATCAATGTACTGTATTCTCTTTGTAGAATCAGTTACACAAAAATTTATGTGTATTTTTTGAAATCCTTTTTATTTTGAAGAAACCCTTTGGTCTATTGCATATGAGCTGTTTGATATTTTGAGTGAAAGATCTCATCAATGGACATTAAGCTCATAACTCAGTAAAAGTTGAAAAAATTATCGAAGTTTATCAGAAGCTTTCATTTGAATATGTTTTCCTTGAGTGACCCATCATAAAGTAAAAAAACTTTTAAGTTTTTTGTTTTTTTATCTTTATTATGTCTTTAGATTATGGAACTTTTTGGTTGTGAAATCTCATATACCATATTTTTTTCAAGGAGTTAATGTTCTCTTTTCAAAAAAAAAATGAACAAGGTAGAGATTGTGTTTTATTTATTTTCCTTACAAATATTTATTGTATGTTTCTTTTGAGATTGGTTTATGTCCATTTTTATCCTCATATATGTTGATTCCAGACTAATCTGCAATGGTTTTTGAAGCTTGGCATCTATTTTGATATTAGATATAATGATTCTTTCGATATTGGCTTATGTATTACTTTTGTTTTTGAATGCTAAGAGACAGAGGTTGAGATGGAGATGTAGTTAGTGTGTATTTGTGTGTAGGTGTGTGTGAATGTGTGTGTGTGTATGATATTGAGTATTACAAAATATGGATAGAGAGAGAAAGTGTTGATGTGTTTGCATATGCAAATACTAAAATATGTATCATGTATGTACTCATGAAACATTCAGGTTGGTGAAAAAGACTATATTCCAGATTTTGTTAGCATTCAATATTTATTGTATTCATTTTTTTTGTTCATCTTTTAAGGTTAATGGAAAATACTATATTTCAAATTCTCAACTTCCTCCTTTTTTTTATCAAAGAGGGATGGTACCCCCACACATTTTATTTAAAATAATAAAATAGAGAAAAAGCCTCTTTGTAGCATACACACCCAAGCTTGCCAAATCTAGAGGTTGGGCCCAATGCTCTAGATTGAAAACTTAAAATCAGGGGCTTCATAAATTAGCCCCATTATAGATAAAGAAAACTTGCATAACTTAAATTTGGTATTTTATTATAATCCTATTTATAATTTTTTGGACCTTATTCTAATTTGAGGAGAATTTTGCCTATCCATGTTGATATAACCTTTGATCAGTCTAGAAAGGGCATTGAATGACCAGTTTACGCAAGTATAATTTTCTTGTACTTATCTTAATGCAAATAGATCAACTATTAAGTTTTGTTGTATCCAAATGTGGTTGATTTGGTATTGAGGATGCTTTTTGATTTTTTTTGACAGTGTCAATGGATTACCAAGGAGGCTTTGCTTATTTTTGGATCACTTAAACTAGGAACCTGCAATCAGATTCAATAATAGTATTTTGTATGTTTGGATGTGATAAAAGATTGATACCTTCTTCTACAGAAATTTCTTCTAAAATGAATGAAGTTTTAAGTCCAATTGATTTTTCAAATCCTGCTATGAATAAGACTTCTGAATCTATAATATTACCACCTATGCCACTTGGTCCAGGGATCTCTTTAGAAGCACCATCACTGTTTAGTTTAAATTAACCAATTAAAGGTTTAATACTACTACATTTTATGGCCTGAATTTGTTTAGGTCTTATTTTGATGTTAAATCTTTGAAGATCATGTTATCTATAGAGAGGAGACAGAATATCAAAAGCAAGGGTGATAAGAGTCTTGAATAATTTTATGAGGAGTTGTGTTTATGTTCTTAAAAAAATTATTTCTAGATTTCCATTGTTCCCAAAATATAATTTTTTGCATAATAGAATTGAGAACTTTAAGGTAATCTTTTGTAATGTTAGACATCCACCAAGATAGGAGAATTGATTTGCAAGAAGAATAATTCATCTGGATATCAAATAGAGTAGAAAAGAATGACCAAACCTCTTTTGCTAATTTGCATTCAACCAATACATGATGGCTGCTATCTTCATTAGAATAGAAAAACCTGCAAATAGGCACCAACCCAATACAACCTTTTTGGATTTCAGTTTCAAAAGGCACAGTGTTATGTATACGTTTCCAAATGAAATTTGAAATTTTCATGGGACTTTCTAAGATCCAGTTGTTTTTCAAAGTGAAAGATAAGGGTTTGGTTTGTCTACAAATGTTGTAAGTAAACTTAAAAGAGAATTCTCCTCTAGGAGATGGAATCCATATTTTTTAGTCTTCTGTGATATTTTTTCTGCTAAATCCTTGATAGAAGTAATTCTTTTCACTATTTTAGAGTTACTTGACATCGACAAGACTTTGAGAGATTTATTTCTAAAGAAATTAGTCATAAACCTTTATCAAATTTGTGTTTCCAGTATAACTTAAGACTAGAAGCTAAAATAATATGCTATGGACTTCTAAAATTGAGGCCTCCTTCTTCAAAAGAAAAACAAAGATCAAAAGACTTTGACCATTGAAATAAATTTTCTTTGAAAAGACCTCCCCAGTAGAATTTACTAAAAATATTATTTATTGTATACACAAGTGCTTTAGGAGGGTTTCTAACTACTAGAGTGTATACTGGAATTATACTTAATACATGTCTAATTAGAGTATCGCTGCCTTCTTAGGATATGAGCTTGGAAGATCAAGTGTTGAGTTTATTTCAATTTTTGGATATTATGTCTAAGAAGTGAATTATTTTAGATCTGCCTTTATTTAGAAAAGAACCTAAGTATTTTATAGGAAATTTTTTATGAGGCAGACCTCTTTTAGAGGAAATGGCCTTCATTCTAGCTTGACTAGTCTTTTTATCAAAATAGAATGAGATTTTAGCATAGTTAATTTATTGGCCAGATGTCTGTTCATAAGTTTTAAGAATATTGAATAAGGCTTTAAGGCTATAGCTACCCCCATTTATGAAAATTATAATGTCAGTTACAAATCCTAAGTGTGAAATTAGTTGGAACTTCTGTGGGTGAGAAAAAGGAGTAGCATTTTTTTGAATAAAAAGTTTATCTATGTTTCTACTTAGGAATTCTGCAGTAATGATAAATAGAGTTGGAGAAAGAGGGTCACCCTGCCTCAGGCCCCTAGATGATTTGAAAAAACCTTTGCTTTGGCCAATAATTATTAGAGAATACCAATCATTAGATATTATTCTCCAAATCATGTCAATCAATGTCTCATTAAAGCCAAATTTTCTTAAAACATCACATAAAAAAGCCAATAGACTTTGTCATATGCCTTTTCCAAATCGAGCTTTATAATAGTGTTATTCCCATGAACTTTCTTTCCAATGTATTGGACAATTTCTTGAGCTACTAAGTTATTGTCTTGTATGCTTATTCCTTTTACAATTCCACTTTAATTAGGTGAAATAATGTGAGCAAGAACAGAGTCAAGTCTATCATTTAAAATTTTGGAAATTATTTTATTTTGAAAAGTTGCAAAGGCTTATTAACCGAAAATAAGCACATTGGGAAGGATTTGTTAACTTGGGTATTAGAGTAACGGCAGTATATGACCAACTTCTAGGCCTTTCTGCTCCAGCAAAGAAATCTTGAATTGCAGTAAGAAAATCTAGCTTAATAATATCCCAAAATTTTATAAAAAATTCACCTCCTAAACCATCAGGCGCTAGGGCACAGATTGAGTCAAGCCTCTGTGACACCCCGCCTAATAAAATACCGGACGATCACTCCTATATCAAATTAAAATAGGAGTCTCATATGGATCATTCTTAGCATCAATGTCGAAAATCCATTTAATTACTAATAACCTTTTAGGCCGGTGTCAAAATTTTACTTAACTACTCTTTTTAACCACATAAAAAATTAAAAAATCCACACAGTTTGCGTAAATGAAACTGAAATGAAATAAAATAACCGAACACTCGATCAAATTATACAACCATATCGAATGTTGTACTAAAAGAATAAATAAATGCAATTGGACCATTGGACCGAATATTTATACAGTACCTCATATCTAGAGTACAAGAATGGAAGCGACTATCAAAAACCTGCACGCATCCACAGCTGCTGCAGCTGACGTCTGACTCGAAAGAAGTGTCATCCAGGCATCCCTGTGTCTGGACACCTATATATATATATAGTATAGGAAGAAAGGAAAGTAGATAAACGGGTCAGAGCTCGAGTTTTGAAAATATTTAGCAAGTGCATAAATGCCTTATTTTTAGAAAAAGGTTTTATCTCATATTTAAATTTGGTATCGCACTCCCATGAGATACCCATCACCTCTCACTAACAGTGCACTACTAACGCATCCCTCTAAACATCCTAGTCAAGCTACCCTGCTAAACTAGTCTATCGCCCAACCACTATCAATCTTAGATAGTCCAAGTAATGTACTAAGGGCTAAACTTCTCCCCAATCTCAACACTAAGCCATGTTCGTGCGTGGGGTGGCTCGCAAAGCAAAATCCAAACAAGGAACCCCCCGATACACTACTATGCGGCAAGGTCGATCGTCAGGATCCGCTAGTCCCTCAGTACAGAATATATATATATATTTATACACATATAATAAATCTCAATATAAGAGCACTAAGGATTAAACTTCTCCCCAGTCTCAACACAATGCCATATTCGTGCGGGGGTGTCTCGCAAAGCGAAATCTAAACAAGGAACCCCCCTGATACACTACGATGCGGAAAGGTTGATCGTCGGCATCCATTAGACCCTCGGTAATTGATTCATCCATATATACATTTTCATATTACAATATACATCCGGATCTATCTCCTAGACTGAGGATTCATATACAAAGTATTTATCAATACTATTCATTTTTTTTATCTCAAAACTTTCCATTTCCCTTCTCATATCCAGGAAATGTATTTAAAAGCCAATTCATTATCATGAATTGCTTTAACAAAACATATAACTTTTCAAAAGCCAGTTTTATTATCATAAAAATGCTTTTCCATTTCAAAATATTCCATTTCCCTTTTTATATTCAGGAAATGTATTTAAAAGCCATTTTCATTATCATAAAAATGCTTTTACCATATCATATGCTTCCACATGCCTTCTTCCATCCGGGAGTGTTACCGAAGCCAAAACCTTTATCCCATTTCCCTTCTTCCTTCCAGGAAATGTAAATTAAAGCCAATTTATTATCATAAATTTCTTTAGCAAATATATAACGTGTTTCAAGACCGCCCGTCCGGGTTTCCCCACTGTGCGCGCCCCTAAATGACTATCATCTTTCAGGGCCTATCATCAAGACAACCTGGGATCCTACAACGCAAGACGTTGGGAAGCGGCCATATGCTCGCGGGATAGTCCAGACCACACCTGGAATCTCCTAACCAGCGGAGAAATATACAATAAATGCTCATATGACCTATAAGACTATATCCACCCTGCATTCCTTAGCCATGGGGCTTCACCATACGTACGCAACTTCCCTTATGATAGCGATTTAGAGAGGTGTATATCCATATTTTATTATTTATGAAAATCATTTGTCTTTCCTTTTTGAAAACATTTATATTTACATTTTCAAAAGTCATTTATATTACATCATATATATACTTTAATCACATAGTATATATATATATATATATATATATATATATATATATGGCCATAATTGCCAATCTCATCTAGCGATGATCCATAATACCAAAGATCCCCTTGAGGAATCATAATCATGCTTTCATATTCGCATGATACTAAACCCAAAGTATTTCCTCACTTTGATTCTAATAAATACCTTATTCTCATTTAAGGACTTATACATAAACTCGAACGTCTCTTATCCCAAAACATTAATTAACTCCATACCCCGGATCACACTCTAAATAAATTCGAGGTTTAATTATCCTCAATTCATCATCTCGGAGTCCTAACATCCCATTTAGAAACTCCTATAATAATCTCCAAAATCATAATTTAAGTCTCCCTAAACTTAAAAGGAGAAAACCTCAAAAATTTTCCAGGACCGAATCGATTCGGTCTGCCCGAATCGATTCACCCTATCCGAATCGATTCGAAATGGTTCTAGTTTCAAACTGTCTCTTACCGAATCGATTTGGCCTGTCCGAATCGATTCGGCTTGTCCGAAAATCCCAAATATGCTTAGGGTTTTATATATAACCCAAAACCCAAAATTTAATCCACTCACCATTCAAACTATAAGTCGGATTTATTCCTACAAACCCAAAGTTTTCATCTCTAATCAAGTCCTTTAGAGGTCCTAACACTCTATTTGAGAACCCCTAATATTTATCTCCAAATAATTCTAGCCTTAATTTCTGACTAACTATTTTGATATCGGACAGCTTTCCGTAGAAAAATCACTATAAATCCAAAAAAAATCAGAAAATACGCGGTCGGCGCCGACGCGACCGATCAAAGAGATCTACAAATTTTATTTTTTGACCAAGAGCCGAATCAACTCGCCCTGGACGAATCGATCCGGTTAACACGCAGGTCCTACTATTCATCGTCTTCTCCGAGACGGTTTCGGCCATTAAAGCTTCTCCCAAGCTTTTGTCGTCTCACCCAACGTCCTAAAACCTCAACCAACTACAAATACACATATATTAAGGGTTCTAAACATCCTAGAACCCTAAACCACCAATTAATTTAGGTTAAAACCTAAGTTTCTCCAATTAACAAATTTTAGGGGTTATTCGTTTTAACTCCCGAAAACCCATTTTATTCACGAATATCCAACCCAAAATCTTTAGGGTTTGTTTATACCAATCTACGATATGAGATTTATGCTCAAAAGTAAATAAAGCAAGTAAACACTTGCCTCGTGGATATAATCCGACGACCTCGAGCCGAATCCCGCGGAGTTTGACCGGAACCTCCTCTTTTCTCTCCTCCTCTCTTTCTTCTCTCTCTTTTCTTCCTTTCTTTCTTCTTTTCTCCCTCTCCCCCTCTTTATATAAGAAGAAAAAGGTTTAACCCCTTAATACCCCCAAAACGACTCGTTTACTCAATTACGAGCCCATTTAACTCTAAAGTTTCCCTGAAACTCAATTTTGACAATCGGACACTCATTTCCGACTATCTCGGACATTCCGAGACTCACGGTGCAGTCAAAATTTCCATCCGAGGTACTTGACCACAAATCACTATTCTAACCCATATAACTTAATGCGAGTTTTCCAATTAAAATCTTACCTCTTTTGTCGCTTTACTCCACGGCGAGATATAATTAAAATACTTCGACCTATTTAGTCCCAAGAATAATCACAACACCCATCGAAAATCATTAAATCCTCGAGAATCCCCAAAATTACTATTTCGAGAAATTCCTTAAATCTCCAATTCATATCCAATTATGGATTTTAATTGTCTCCAAAAAGGACGGGTTGTTACAGGCTCTTTATAGCTAAGAAAATTTGTTCCTCGGTAGGAAAGTCTATTAGCATTAAATTCATCTTAGGGGATATGATCTTATCAATAACTTCCAAGAATTCTTTATTTTGAGACTTGTATTCAGTTGACCAAAGATTTTGAAAATGGTTTAAGAAAATATTCTCTATTTCTTCGCTTGATTCTTCCCATTGGTCATTAGATTTTTTTATTCTAGAAATATTAAGCTTTCTGTGTCATAGCTTTGACTAAGGTATGGAGGAATTTTGAGTTTTGATCTCCTTCTTTTAACCATTTTGAATGCCTTTTTTGGTTCCATTAAATTTCCTCTATTTTTAAGGCTATATTGAGGTGTGCTATAGTTTCATTCAAATCACTTCTAGTGGATTCGTCGGGGTTGTTTTCAAAAGCATTTTCTTGAATCAAAACTTTGTTCCCTAAATATTATATTGATTGAAAAATATTTTTAAAGTGTTCCTTATTTCAAACTTTTAGCTATTGTCTCAAATTTTCAAGTTTCAGAGCAAATGAAACTATTGTGGGAGCATTACATTGAAGAGACCAGGTTGCTTCAATAATATCTCTTATATTTGAGTTAATTGTCCACATTGAAAGAAGTTTGAAAGATTTTGGACATTGATTTGAAGAAGTTTTATAGAGGGTAAAAGAGGACTATGGTCCGAACAAGATCTATGGAGATGTGATATATTAGTGTTTAGGAATTGGTTAATCCAATGGAGATTGACCAGACCTCTATCTGATTTGCAAAATATAGTACCATTGACTCAATTATTAGACCATGTGAGCCTAGAACCTGAGTAACCTAGATCTAGAAGGGCACAAGCAACTATCATATCTTTAAAATCTTCAATAACATGAAATTTTACTTGGTTACCTCCTATTTTTTCTGCCTCATTGTGGACCACAATAAAGTCTCCTATAACTAGCTATGGAAAAATTGTGGAACTACTAGAAACTAGCTCAAGATCAGACCATAAAGATCTTTTTTCAGTGGTTGTGCACTAAGAAAATACAACAATGAAGATAATAGAATTATCTAAAAAAAGGATGTATATTTTTTGACACAACAATTGATCCCTACCTTGTTCTATCTGGACTTTTAGATCATTTGTCCAAAAAAAACCATATCTTGTTTGAAATGTTACTAAGACTATTTGGGAAAGATCATTTGTGTTGATATTTGGTTATAGAATTTGATTCAACTTTAGGTTCTAGAAGAGAAATAGTAGGGAGATCGTATATTTTAATAAGCCTTTTGATTCTTCTATATGTTGATTTGTTAGCAACTCCTCAGATATTCCAACATATAAAAATTAACATTTATATTTATTAGAAGAAATTTGAGATTTTGACTTACCATATGATCCTGTAAATCTTTTGAATAGAGGATCATAAGGCTGAAATTTAGGATGCTTACCTATTTGTTGCGAGGCACCTGTTTCTTAAATTATACATGTGCTTTTGCTCTCCCGCTTTTTTATCTTGAATTTTCTTCCATTCGACCTCAAACCAAGATGCAAAGTTTTGCAATTCTTCTATTGTTGGAATTCCATTGTAGTCTTCGCCTTTTTCTGATTGATTATATTTGTCCATTTCTGAATGCTATTTAGAGGGAGGAATGATTGAACCCTTGGGAGAAAAGTTGCGTTTATCTACTATAAAAGCTTTTACGGATGTATAATCTCCATGGTAAATCTTGTTCAAGAATTCTATCGAGTCTTCTTTGTTATTTTTCTTTGTGGTTAAGGGTGTTAGACCAGTCTTTGTTGAGTATTTATGATTTTCTTCTTTGAAATCTTCCTCTGATTCTTCTGGACAATTTGAAGGATTTGAAATCTATTGTCAATAAGTACGCTATTTTCCTTTTCAATTAGAGGATTTTGAGTGGAAGTTATCTCGTGAGTATTGACAGTCTTGGACTTAGCTGCTGTAATTTCAGTTGTTTCTTGATCTTTAAATGGGGTCTGAAAACTTTCTTAGGAGGATTTTAGATTAGGGTGTTTGAAAATACATTTGGTTTCATGGTGACCTTTTTCATATAATATTAACAGAAAGAAGGTAGGTTTTCATATGAAATTTGTTACCAAAATCCTTTGTTACCACATCCAATCCATATTCTATGGATATACACAAACTCTAGAAATGCTAGGTCTATATATAGAGGAAATTGAAGCATCCATTTTGAGAGGTTTCACAAATAATTGGCCAATCGAGTAAAGGGATAATTTGGTATAAAAATGGATTGAGAGTTTTGGTAGATTAATCCAAACAGGGGATATGGGGCTTGCTTCATTAGGATTGAATTTTGTTGTCCATTTAAATGTTCTCATTGGGTATTTTTCAATGTACCATTGGTCCCTAAGCCATAAATGAACATAATCTTCTTAACAGTTTTGATGAATTAAGATGTGCTTTGAATCAATGAGGCCTATGGAGTAAGCTGCCTTTAGAGAGAATACATGAAAGGTTTTGCGAATTGTCTCAATGGATGGCCTACCATGGGATAATTTTCCCATAATGGAATGCTTGAAAGGTTCTACTAATGATGAGATATCTCCTTTTGGTTCACATTTAAAAGTTATAGGGAACTTGAGATCAGGTTCTTTTGAGGTATTGTTCATCAGGACAATAGCGAATGATTTTGTCCAGATGTTAGAAGGATCTGGGGGTTTAAGAAGGATTAATGTTATTGTTGGAGGGTCTGCCATGTTAACCATGGAAATTAATTTCTTGTCACAGATAATCCAAAGGAGAAGGAGAGTTCACCCTAGGATCTTCATGAGTTCTTGGAGAGAATTATAGAGTAAAGTATGCGTATATTGGAAGATTCCACGAAAAAGATAATAATTTCCTCCTTTCTAGGAAGGCATATGATAATTACAAAGGAAATTACTTTGGAAGTATCTAATGAAGATTTTTGAGTGGAATTGATAGGGGTTGTTTTCAACCCAATTTACAAAAATTATTTTGGAATCGGTTCTCTCTCATGAGAAGCATATAATATGTATTTCAAAACCTATGATAATGTCTTGTTTTGTTTTTGATTATGTCATATCATCAGTATTTGCATGTTGTAGTCTATAAGAACATGAAAGTGAGGCAAGAACTAAAGGTACTTTTACAATTCTCGGGTTATTTACCTCTTTTCATTAATTATCTTGGATGAACTCATTCAGATTAGATATTTTTTGAGGTTTTAGTCTTATCCCATATTTTTTTTATAAGATATCCACCTTAGCCTAGTCCACGCATTGCGCGTCACCCCTAGTAAAATATACTATTGGGGCATAAATAATTTATGTAGCTTAATGTTAATTTAATCATAGCGAATTCTATTAAATGAGATAGTTATTAATATCAATGAATTAATTAGTCTAACTCTGTTTAAAAATGAATTAATATGTTAAATTGTATATGATCCAAAATAATTAATTATCTCAATAGGTAATAACGGGTAAACACGACACACACGACGCGTTAAGATAACGGGCCGGGCTTGAATATAGTTTTTTCATACGGTAAAACAGTCATCCGTTTAGATATGACCCTGATATGACGCGAACTCAATAAAAATCGATATGAACACAACTCGACACATTCCGTTGCTAGATCTTATTACAACATTGCTTTAAAACATAATAGTGCTATTAAAATGATTTAACTAAAAGTCAAAAGGGATTCTTTCTATTTTATGTCACCTCCATATTTTTAACGAGCTTTCTTTGTAAGCAAAGATAGAATGTTCCGATTGAAGACTGTTCACAATCTATACTTTTAGTAATGCAAACATCATACATGGTATTTACTTTTTAAGTGAATTAAATTGGAGACAGCCTTTTATATACCCAGCTACAGCCTACATAGAACCAACATGTCATAAAAGAAGAAAATTGTGGGAGGCAAAAGCTCCCACATCTTAATTTGCAAGAATCAAGTTGAACCTTGAATCCTCGTATATCTCTTCCACTGTTGAGACCACGACCATTTTTCTCTTGTGATGTGTCCCCAACTAGCGTAGGAGAATATCTGCTGAACTTTTGCTATCCGCCATTATTGTTATCTTTACTTTTCTTAAAGCAATCAAGAAATGAGTAATGTTTTCGCCTCTAAAAATGATAGTGTTGTCTAGTTCATCTAACCAACATTTGTGGTGAATAATTTGTCTGTACTTTGATTGGACATCTTTCGAAACAATTAGCAAAAGAAAGTGGGAGAATCAAATCTGGAACAAAGATTACATGTAAAAAAGGTTAAATATAAAAGTGAAACAGACAAGCACATATTTGTCACTATATTAATTATTGAATTATAAGTTAATCACCAGCTTGTCAAATTATTGAAGATGGATGTTTTATGGTTCGCATCCATTTATAATTGTGAACGGACGAATGCTAAACATGCGGCAGCATCGACATGCAACTTAAATACAAATTAAACGCATATTATGCACTTGGGACATAAAAAAATGGAAAACGAAGAGAGCAAAAGAAAAAAAAACGATTAACGCATGAGTAGGTATATTAGATAGAGAGATGCACGTACATGAGCAAATTCACACCTCTCGCAAGTGTGGTGGCTCAATGAATTTTGTCGAGGGAAGGGTATTACAATTATTTTAAGGATCAAATACCAAAAACTCCTTCAAATATTTTTTTAATACACATTTAGTCCAAATATTTTATTTTATATCAAAAAGTCCCTTATTTTCTTATTATTAAAGGTCCGCACCAGCGGCATGGTAAAGCGTTTTTGGCATGGTGAAGGACTTTTTGGTGCAAAATAAAAAGACTTGGACTATACATGTATTAAAAAAAGTTCAAGGGACTATATGGTATATGCCCCTTATTTTAAATAATAATTCTTTATAATGTGTTCGATAATCTAATAACATAATATAATTTTGGTGTCTCCTCTCATAGGATTGACACATGTTACAAAACTTAGAACTTCTAAATTTTAAGGTGTCTACGTGTCCCATCAAATATATACCCTTTCATATGTTTTTACTTTTCCACGTCCTTGACCATTCGTTTTCTCCACACCCATACAAACGTTTTGAAACCCAACTAAATGTTTTTCCCTAAACGTATTCAATTTTGAATTTTGCCTTTTGGATTCTTTATGCAGACATTATCTCTCCATCTTCTCTACATAATCCCAACAGTCCCGTAGAGTCTTCTTCTACACCTTATAAACACCACACACTTACCCTATATAATACCCATCGTCGGGAAGCTAACAGAAAAAAAAACCTTTCTCCACTAGCAAACCTACGAACAGAATTAAAAGAACCAAAAACACCAACCCGGACTTATCTTCTTCTCCCTTATCTCCGTGAGTTTTTCTTCCTTTTTCTAGTTTTTCATATATATATATATATATATATATATATCCATATAATAAAGGAGCATGGTTATTGAAAATTTTGGCCAAAATATCTCCACTTTGGCATGCATGACATTTTTCTCTTTCATGCCCATACATGAATGTCATGCTAAAAGTTATTTTTTTTCTTTTTCCTTTTTTTTTGTGTTATATATACCATTATATACTATTATTCTATTATAAATACATGTATTTTTTTAAATACATTTTAATTTTTTTTTAATTTATATTTTTTCTTTAATTTTATTTTTTTTCTTTATATTTATATATTTTTTTCTTTAATTTTATTTTTTTATTTATATTTTTAGTTTTTTTTCTCTATTTTTTTTTTTTTTTTATTTTTTTTTCTTTAATTTTTTTTATTACAGGGGCAAATTTATCGCCGTGCCCTCGGGCACGGCGATAAATTTGCCCCCGTGATAAAAAAAAAATTGAGAAAAAAAATAGTTAAAAAAAAATTGAGAAAAAATAAAAAAAATTTGAGAAAAAATAAAAATATATAAATTAAAAAAAGAAAAAAATATTTAAAAAATTAATAAATTAAAAAAAGAAAAAAATATTTAAAAAATTAATACAAAATAGTTTAAAAAAATGGGAAAAATATTTAATAAAAAAATATAAATTTACACGTATTTAAAAAAATACATGTATTTATAATAGTATTTATAATAGTATATATATAACACAAAAAAAAAAAGAAAAAAAAAATAACTTTTAGCATGACATTTCATGTATGGGCATGAAAGAGAAAAATGTCATGCATAAAAAAAGTGAAGATATTTTGGCAAAATTTTCAAAAATCATGCTCCTTTATTATATGGATATAATAAAGGAGTATGATTTTTGGCAAAATATCTCCACTTTTATGCATGACATTTCATGCATGATATTTTCTCCCTTTCATGGCATGCATGAAATGCCATGCTAAAGTGTTTTTTTTTTATATAATAAAAATGGTATTTTTTTTTGTTTTTTTAAAAGGAAAATAATTATTTTTGAAAAGGGAAAAAATAAATATTTATATTTGTTTAATATATATTTTTAATTATTTTATTTTATTTTATTTTTATCACGGGGGCAAATTTATCGCCGTGCCCTCGGCACGGGCATGCACTAGTATATATTATCTTATCAAAGTAACATCTTATCTTATCTTATCTTATCTTATCAAAGTAACATCTTATCTTATCTTATCACTAGACCCTCGGCACGGGCATGCACTAGTATACACGGGACAATGGTGTTATGAATAGTAACATCTTATCTTATCTTATCTTATCTTATCAAAGTAATCAAAGGGTCTACATTTTGCCACGTGTAAGATCCAAGGGTTCTCATCCACCCATTAGACTACACACTCTTTTCTTTTGGACAAAAATTGGGCAACGACGAACGGGTGTGAAAGAAAGACTATCCCCCTCTCTCTACTCCTACTAACACAAACCCTACTCCCTCTCTCCGCAGCTACCCCTAAGTACATAATATTGAAAAAGTGAAAGTTTAGATTAGTAATAATTACTGAGGTAATATGTTGAGCTGGCAAGGTGGTAACCCTATCCCGGGAAAGAATGTTTTCAAGACCTTGGATTTCAGGGATAATCCAAGACTTCACAGAGCTCATGGCAGAGCTCGGAGCAACGAAAGTGTGGGAACACCACTTCCAGCAGTTAGAGGCTGAGAAATGGATTCAGCCACTTTATCCGAGGAGCTTTTCTTCAACTTCCTCGTGGGAGCAGGAACATTCTCGACCAAGGATGTCGTCTTGGTCGACGATATAACTATAACCTCGCTAGGAGGGGAGACAGCTGCAATCTTGCTTGGAGCCACAGGGGGCTTCTCGGCAACCTTCTTAGTAGCAGTCGGAGGAGGTGCCTCAATTTGTCTTGTCCCTTTTTCTGGGACATCCTACTTACTTTTCTTTGCCTCTCCAGCAGTAGAGGCAGACTTATCGAAGAGGGCAGGATCTCTTCTTCTCTTCATTCTGTCACTGAGAGGAATATGCGATTCAGGAGAAGAACCTTCAGAAACTGGTGCTGGTTCTATGTTACTTATCACTGGACGAGCAGTGAAAGACGAGGTGTAACTCTTGTACTGCAACAAGTACGAAGTTGATCTGATATGTTCGTCAGCGACAGTTTGATGCAAACCCCAGATAAGTTTCAGATGCTTTAAATTAGCTTCTGTCTCCTTTGGAGACCTTCTTTTGCTGTCAACTGCACATAAATAAAAATCAAAATATCAGTGACGCATTTTATCGAATATAAAGAAAACTTGATTTCAAAAACTAAATAAAATAAAGACAACATATCCCATTGCCATAGGGAGGGCATCTGGGACCCTGATATTCGCCATTTTCAGTTAATGGAGCATGTTGCCAATTTTTCGTAACAACCCCATGCTCGAAGTAGTCCCTGTTGGCATCTGGGAGGTTAACAACTAAAGCCCTATTTAAAAACCTAGTTTTCAAATAAAAAGTACTATCACTGACATCCCATCTATAGCAAAACATAACCTCTGGAATATATAAACGGGTTCCATGAATCTGATTTAACCTATGGACTCCATTAACTATTCTCCATGTATTGGGGGCTATTTTTGCAGGTACTACATCAAAATGTTGACAGAATTCCAAACACAAAGGGTTTGGAGGAAAAGAAAAGCCACATTCGGCTACAAAGAGACTGGAGAACCAATGTCCCTTAGCCAAACAAAAATAATCAGGAGGACCAGAAAGTTCTTCCAAAATGACCCAGGAGGGAATAGAAAAATCAAAACGAAATTTATCAAGCGACTCAATAAGGTAAACCATGATGAACAAAGAAAATAAAAGAGAAGGAAGAATATCTTACAGAAGAAGGGTAGATCAGTTGATAACGAGTGATGGAAGGAATGAACGCACAAGATGGAGAAGAAATGGAGAGATCAAGGATACAGATTTGAAAAAGTAAGAGACGATAGGATTTTTTGCAACGCTTAAATACCTTACCTTGGGAAGGGGTAAAAATAATGATGACAAAGAAATACGTTTGCGCTACCGGCGGCTAAAAGGACAAAAAAGGCACGGAGACCAAAGCAGTGGGAAAAATTCAAAAAGTCTGATTCTATGAATTCGAAAGGAAAATTAAATACAAGGAAAACACTCCTAAAATTCACGATGACTATTTAATCCCGCCATATTTCAAGAAGAATGTTCCACACTCCTCAACCTTGAACTGTGAAACATTGGGGACTTCTGTTGATACCAAATTTAGTCTGCTGACATGGATCAGTTAAGTGGAGACGCGTGTCAATCTACATAGCACTTACAAATATTTCTGAACAACACCTTGACTTCGAGGAACTCAACTTCCCCGACCAACCTAGGCACTCCGAGCAACAGGTGCTCTCCGAGGAACTTTATTATACCGAGCAACTCATATATACCGAGCTACTTAGGCGGTCCGAGCTGCACCTCGTTCGGAGAATTTATAACTGAATAATTAAGAGTATTGAATGCGCATTAAATGCTCATTATTATCATACAGATGTATACGTCTGTTGGACAACTATGTATTACCCTTTCACATTTACAGCCTAAGGGCTATAAATACATTGTATCATCCTCATTGTAAGGGGACTAGGAATTTCTTGGTAAAACTTGTAATCGAGAATTCCCAAACAGTCAATAATAACACAAACAGTGGACGTAGGCCATTCATTCGAGGCTGAACCACTTTAAAAATCTCTTGTCTTATTTATTTTTTATCCGTGATTAAGTAATTAGAGATAATCTAATTTTTTACATCAACAAGCATATTCAGATATTATGCACTAACTAGGGGTTATTTTTGAGTTGAGGTTACCTCACAAAAGACAAAGATAAGAACTAAGAGAAAGTGGTATCATCCGTCAAAATAGGGTCTAGTAACATACCACCGGACTACCTCAATTGGTTTCACGTAGGATCATTTATTAGGTCATATTGAAATTATGAAAGGTGATAATATTTCATGTCCCGAAGAAGTGAAAAATGGGACTTTACTATACTGATTAAGCTGAATGTCATCATAACTTTGGATAATGGCTTGAAGCACTAGCTACATTAATCATTTGATATTTAACAGGTTTGATTTTAGTGGTTCATATATGTTGGCTGTAATTGGATGGTTGAATTGGTGAGAAAGGAAGAAAAGATGTGGCATAAATATTTAACAGGTTGGTTTTTCATTTCTGTAGCTGATTTAAATGTTGTAATTGTTATTTTATCATTTATTTATTTCCCATTATTTGCTCAATATTAATTATTCCTCCTAAATACTTGGGATGTCCTATTTTCTATGGTAGGCCCAATCATGTGTATTTTCAAGATCGGATCAGTAGAATCAAGCAAAAGATAACAGGGTCTAAGCAGCTAGTATGGAGATGTGGAATTTAAAAACTCAAGACAGTTTATGGCCCGAATTCTTTTGGAATAAGTATAAAAACTGCTCTAAGACTTCAAGTTTTTCCATTTACAAGAGATTACTAAAAGTTAAAGGAGAAACAAATCAGTTCATAAGTGAAATAGATGGTTTAAGCTACTATAATCTTTCTTATGATGGTGACTTATCAACCAAAACTGCCTGGCAGGCTATAAGGTCATCTCACTCTACTTCATCTCGATATATTTTTATGGAAATGTCTTCATAATATAGGCCTAAAATCTCCATATTTCTATCGAAAAGTCTTCATACAGAATGTCATAAACTAAGATATATGTTTTATATAAGCAGCACTATTGATTTCAGAAAAAACTGGAGCCGAAGACGGACAGAAAAATCCGTTAACATGCCAAAAGGGCAAAAAGATATCTTGCAAATCAAAAACTCCATGAAAGTTTAAGAGTCAAAAGGGCACTTGCAGGGTGGAAAACATTGTTTAAGTTATTCACTGTTGAAAAGGTACTCTTTTTATGTCTCTCTAAAACTTCATATTTGGTCTGTAAGGGTTTTAAAACTCAGGGTTTAAGTCTTTTAACATCTTTGATTTATTATATGGATCATTATATGGATGATCAGATTTAATTTATGAATTTTGGGTTAAAAGTTCATATTTTTGGTGATTTCTTTGAGTTTTTGGTTAAAATCATACTCACATAATATTCATTTTCCATGCATATATTTTACAAGTTGTAATACATTTTACAACTAATATATGCAGATTGTGTGAATATTGCTCTATAAGGATGATATGGACATATTTACGAGTATCGGAGGTTCCATATTATGTGAGTGATTTTTTTTATTCTTCGTTTGTAATTTTTTTACTAAAGAAACTTTTATTTGTTCATAATAATTTATCATTGGTTGATAAAGTTCTATAATGCTCCATAGTCTTTAAATTCACTGTGCATGAATGCGGGATGATTTGAAAGTAAAATAATTCAGCCAATTGCACGATTTTTACTCCTTAGTTATCTTGCTTAGTATAATAAGAACATGATTTTCTTTATTGAGTTGAGTATCTTGGTTGATATATTTTTTTGGCAGGGTACCATTGATTTTTCATGCTTCAATGCAACTTCATTTGCATCTATTTTCTTTGGTTTTCCATGCTTCATTGCAATCCGAGAATTAAATGCGTTGCAATATGTTCTTCGACATATGAAAACTCAATATGCGAATTACATACACATGTTTGGTAATTGTGGCAGGTTCTAAAAATAGTTTGAAAGGCTACAAACTAGGCATGGTGGCAGGTTCTGAAAATAGTTCGAAAGGCTAGAAATAGTTCGAAAGGCTACAAGCTAGGCATGGTGAAAACAGTTCAGTTTACGAGTCTGTTCTTTTGTTATGTTAACTAAATTATGATGTCAGCCCAATAAACATATCCAGCATCTACAAATTTGGTACGGACCAAAAAAAGGCTACAAACTAGGCATGGTGGAACGGAGCTCGAGGATTGTCCTTCCTTTATATGAACCTAAGCTTAGGGCTGCTCTGCCAACCTATGCATGTGAGCAGAGGTATGGGCAACAAAGGAGGTTGGAGATTCAATTTTGCAGCAGATAGGAAATTGCATTTTTCTATTTGGTGCATAGGTCTCATTATTAGATTACATTTAGATTTAGAATTCAATTTAGATTACATTTGTAAGAATATGAAAGGAAATTATCAAATACTTTTGTACACAACATATATATCTTCATAAAATACATATCATGGAATGTGTTGAAAAATTGATGGTTTAATTGCAAACTCAATAATAAATGATCCAATTTATGTACGTGTTCACTTTATGCACGGGTTTGGTGACGTCGATGTCTTCACATTGGTGATATAGTTTACAAAATGTTGGTCTTGGTGTACATCATTTTCATTCAAAACCTATAATTTGTTCTGCTTTTTAGTTCATTTTGCAACGTGATAATCAAAATTACATTGAAGTAGGTTCTCACCAATTTGTACCGCCGCTTCGCTATCTTCTCACCAACTCTTCGGGGATTAACGACCTAAGGTACACATTGATGCTATCTTTGTGTTTCTTGATACTTATTATCTCATTCTCTCTTTATTTGTCATACTTTTTTCTTTTGTTGATATGATTTGTTCAGATTTTATTTGTTGATATGATTATCTCATTCTCTCTTTTTCATGACATCTATCTCATTAGGTTTTAAACAAAATTTTCTCAGGTTTTAAACATCTTTGTTGGTCATATTATGAAAGTGCTTGCTTCGGGAGCAGCCCTGGATCCAACTAATATTGAAATGGAAATCAGAAGCGCATTTATTGAGGGTGAACAAGCTCATGTGGACCGTAATACTTCACGAAAGCTCACATGCTGAACATTGAGAGAATAAGATCGTGTGGAAATTTAAGAAAGTATAGAGAAGGGACTTTATGGAGGCCAATTGTTATATATAGGTCTTTACATGTTTTATTTAGGATTCTGACTTTGTTATCTTGAAGGTTATTTTTTGTACTTGGGACAACATCAAGTTAACTTTGGTTGATATTGAAAGTTATCTCTTTCTTTTAAAGAACTATATCTACAATTATGTTATATATGTTGGAAATGGATATTGATGATTTTTCTATTTTCTCATTCAGGTAGCATGTTGACATTACGAGTGTTCGTCGACATCCTTTGGGCAGTACACAACACGTGGGTCATTTATACGTGAGTCATTTATATCTGGGTCATTTATATTCATGATTTTCATTTGACAGTTACTGTATTAAACACATGCTGCTGCAGAATAAGGAATGTATTGAACACATGTTCAAAACTATGAAAGTGTCATTTGATAGTTTCTTGATTATGTTATATTTTAATTAATCAAAGCACATTATGTATGTAACATCAAGTTAAATAAAGATGGCACTGGATTCTGCTCCAAGATAAGTAGTTTTTCTTCTCATGTTTGAGATTTACTGAATTATGCAAAACATCCTCTACTACAGATTGTAATTAACACTTTGTGAAGCACTTCGGGAACCCACAATGCTACTTTTGTCAGTCACCTATTGCGGAGGTTGTATTTGCTTCTTTTGAACGAGGCATGTTTAATGATTTTCCCTCTTTGTTTCCGTTTTCGTTTATGATTCTTGGGGTACTCTTAATTCTCTCCATCTTGGTTGTTGTTCTATTTCATTATTTGAGTTTAGTTCGACGTTTAGAAAATAGTCGCCCCACCTTCATCCATTTATAGTTTTTCAACCATCCCAGGTAATCACATTTAGGGAGAACTTGCTTTTAACAACCATTAACTATGTTCTGTTACTGAGCAATGACATTTTTATACCATCCCACGGTAGTGACATTGGTCGTATTTTGAAGGGTCATCGAGCATATGTGGGGCACAAGAAATTTATAACCCCCAACAAGTGGTTGATGCTTCCTTTGTTTGAAGAAACTTCAATTTCTGGTGCAAAATTTAAGAGTACTATGAGAAAGATGCATAGGAAATCTTTGGGTCAACTTGAGCAGAGGAGTAACGAGAGGGATAGGTATTTGATTGCATACCCGGTTCTTAACAACACACCACCATCCCCTAAATTAGAACATTGGGAGCCAACGATTTGTACAACCATTTATTTTTTGAATAACAATACAGAGTCTCGAGTTCACACTAGTGCTCAAGAATGGTGTCATTTCATAGAGGCGGTGAAATTGTTAAATGGTTTGTGTTTATTTTTAATCAAAGTTTAAATGCTATAACTCATCATATTTCTTGAATTTTCAGGACATCATATATTTTTCTGTGTGTCACCTAACTTTATATCATATATTTTTTTCTTCCGTTTCAGGTTTTTATATGACCTATTGCACCAATAAAGAGCTATTATGGAATTGGACAGAGTTAGAACAAAGCAGGTATACCTTTATATTTGTGAAATAACTTGACTGGATATAGTTCTGTCATTCACAACTGTTCGATAAAAAGTAAATGGTTATGTCAAATCAAATTAACGTTAGCATGTATGAATGGAAAGTTGTGTTTATTTGCTCAAAGTTCCTCTTCTATTCACTTTCAAAATTTGGTACTCCATTTATCATTATGAGTTTTTGTTTTATGAAATGTGAAGCCATGGTAAGATTTGTGGTATATGTTACTGATGGCACAAAGTGTTTTTTTAAATGAATCCATAAATGGTTATTTAAAATACCTATTGATGGCACTGATGTCGGGGAAATTGATGTCAACCTGCTGAAATTGTACCTCGCATGATAATCAAATAGCATAATCCATTTGAGATCTCTCTCTTATGAATAGTTATAGGCTAAATATGATATGTGGGGTGTGCACTCGGTTCCCACTAAGTTTGATACCTCTCTCTTAGATTGCAACATTTTTTACTCTATCATACACTAATATCGTGACATCAGTTTTATGTGGATTTGCTCATTCATTTGCTATATGTGGATTCCTTGATTCATCTTCTATACATCTACTACATCTGCTATATGTGGATTCATTGATTCATTTATTCTTCTGCTATGTGTGTTATACATCTTCTACATCTACTATAACGTGACGATAAAAATATTTGATACATTCTTATTTGTTTAATGATATTGTATTTGGTGATTAATGTTCAACCAATTTTTTATATGTATATTTATGGACATTTGAAAATCGTTGCTTCCCGAGTTTAACACTAATGTGCAAAGTGCCTGAGATGTTATCACAGACATCATGACCTAGACTGATTACTTTCATCGGAATATCTCTACCGATTCGGTCTGGAGTTTTCTGTATCTGTTATGGTTTATACTAAGAGTGTTTTGATTCATTGTGCTAACTATAATGATATCATATTGTCCATTCACACTAATTTTTGGGTAATTCATGTCTAGGGGCTATTAAGGTATTAATTGAAGATGTTAACGACAATGTATCTTCAGGTTCCTTTAGTTTTGATCTCATGATTGTATTTTTTATTAATAAAATGTTTAGAGTTGGGCATATTAGGCAAGAATTTAAGAACAAGATCTACATATATCACCACCTTAAAAGTTCAGGGCTAGACAGGGAGTATTAAGACAACCTGTGTAGTTCAACAATTTCCTGATCATGTTGATAATGCCAATGAAACAGTAAATTCAACGCATGTTGCAACTGAGTTATAGCTTCTAGAAGAAATCAGTGAAGCAGTTAACTCAGTACATGTTGCAGTCGAGTTATAGATATTGGAACAAGTCTTGAGTTTGTTTGTTTGTTGAGTAATTTTAGGAACAACAGTAGGCTAGCTATGTATAACCTTTAAGGCTATAAAATAAGCCCACACCTCCACTGTGTAAGCAATCCAGAAAATCAAAAAAGTACAACGAAAATTTCAATTTGCATTGGTTTTGTTACCAATTGAATCAGTTTATTACCATGCGAATGTTTTCCATCTGTATGAATAGAAACATATTGCTTTTGTATTGAAGCTAAGAAACGTATATAGGATTTTGATGTATAAGCTTTGAAGTTGAGCGATTTCTTAAACACGGGATTGCTTATTATTTAGTAATAATCTTGGCATATAAGAAGTTTTATTGACTTTTTTTTCATTATTCGCATTTCAGTTGCAAACATTGCGTTCAATGGTGTAATCAAATTTGCAAATATTGCAGGTTCAGAGTCTAATCCAGGAGCATAATGCAGAGCTTCTTCGATTGATAAATGAAACTACTGAAGCTTCTCAAGGGTGAGTAATTTATTGTGTGCATCTTAATTAGTGTAGTATAAGGTATTTCCTTGAATTAAAACATTGTTTCATTTTAAGCTTGCGTGATTGCAGACGCCACAATCGCCACATCATGGCGATGCCGGGTAGAAACATGAGATGTTGACTATGCGGATATTATCAGTGCTTGGACTTTCTTTGGACTTAGGCCCATAACTTATAACCCCATTTTTCACGGGACCATTTTTAACAAGCAGTTAATTGAGTTCATCCTTTGAACTATTATTTTTGTGAATTATTTTTGGTCTCTTTGAATATTGTTGGAAGTGCTGTTGTCTCTTAAGCAGGGTGGATAGTCTAATAAACAAAGGAGACTATGTCCATTTTTTTAAAAAATTGACATTTGTTTATTTGAGGTAAATGTGAATTGGGTTGATTAATATTGTATATTTCATGAATTGCGTTGAATGGATGATTTTGTTTGTGCGATGTTTAAATTTGTCTATGATGCTTATGCGAGGTCTAAGATGGACTATTACTATCTGTATTGTGGACTATTTGTTTTTTCTTAATAGGGTGGATAGTCCTATAAATAAAGCAATTTTTTCCCAAATTTTCTAAATTGTTTTCAGATTTATGTTAAATTAACGCAAATTGTTTACACATTCAATACTTTAGATTGCACTATGTTTTGTCGGGGAACGGAATTTTCGCCATTTTGCAATCGCTTACTTTGAATTTTTTTTGCCGTTTTGTGATTACCTACTTTGAAGTTTTTTGCCATTTTGCGATTACGTATTTTGGAAAATTTTCTCTGTGCCTTCAGGCACGGGCATATACTAGTGTGTGTGTATATATATATATATACACGGTGTATATATATGTATATATAACCTGGGTTTTACTGTTTCTTTTTTTTTTGTTGCCACGTGTATTTATCTACGATCTATAATAAAGAATTTATGATCCGTTTGGTTTGAATAGGCAAATATTATTTTTCTCACATAACGCCATCAAACACCAAATCAGGTAGAAACAAGTTTTTTAGGCGAAACATTTTAATAAGAAAAAGTTTTTTTTTTGTAAAAAATGAAAACAATTTTTTTTTTCAAAATAAAAAAAAAAGGTTTTTTTGTGAATTAAAAAAAAACTATTTTTTTTTTGTAAATTAAAAAAAAAACTATTTTTTTTTTGTTGAAAAACAGTTTTTTTTGTTGTAAAATAAGAAAATAGTTTTTTTTATTGTAAAATAAGAAAACATTTTTTTTATGTAAAAAAAGAAAATAGATTTTAAATTATTTTTAAATATTCATAATAATTTTTAAATTATTTTTTAAAACATTAAAATCATTTAAGAAGTTAGCAAATTTATTGACAAATATTTCTCACTCAAATAGGTAAGGAAAGTTAACACCTTATGCGTTTTATATACTAACAAATAATATCATGACAAATTATGCAATCAAATATGTCAAATTGTAGACAAATAATCTATTTACCAACTTATTTATTATTTGCTATAGCAAATAAGAGTAACCAAATGGACCCTAATAGCTTTCATCTAATGAAGACTTCAATACAACCTACGTCCGAGTATACCAACGGTCATGGCTCTAAAATTAAAACCACAATAAATTGATTCACCCAACAAGAGTTTCCTCTCTCCGACTATGCCCTTTCATTTTACACCTTTTAGTTCTTTTTATATACATATTTATTCCCCATTCACTTTATACATGGGGATTGGTGATTAATAAGTCGTCATTTGGGTTATCTGGGTTAAAGTGATGAGAGGATGGCTGTGTATATGAATGGAAATGATGGAAGTTAATTTTTTTTGTTCTTTTTAATCAAATGTGGCCAAATTTATATCATATCCGTACTTATATTATTCTAAATCTCTTCATTCCCTGTATTCATTTTTTATTTTATTTAAATGAATTTATGTATTTTTTTAAGACATAAATTCATTTTTTATATTTTCATGATTTGAATATATGGTAATGATGCATTGATTTTTAAGGAAGTTATTTCTTTATGACTCTTTTCTTATATTTTTCAACGAAAGTACGTATCATAATAAAAGGAAAATTTTGAGCAACTAAATTTATTGAATTTGATAATTTGTATATTAGTTTTTGAAAGTAGTGAAAAGCATTAGGGATTAAAAAAAAGAGTTCTTATAGTGGTTTACTCTTTTCGTATAAATGAGCATGGGGTGAGTAGTCCTTTTTCGAAATAGAATCCGACCCATTTAGAATTATGGTCCAACTCTAAAAGTATATGCCAAAAATTTTTGTTTTCAATACAAGATAATTACATAAATACATACAAGAGATGTTAAAGTTATATGTTTTTTTTTTCCTTTTTTAATTTTAAGAAATATTTTTTCAAATATATAAGGCACTTTTTTTTTAACGTTTTTATTTCCACCTACTTCATTTTTAAACACCCCCTTTACACCGATTCAAGTTTAAATGCAAGTATCTCTGTATTTTTATAAATTAAATAAATATATTTAATGTATTTCTTAAATTTGTTGGAAGAAATTGCATGTATCACAAAAATAAAGTCGGTTTTTTGACATAATATATGTTATTTATATTTTTTCAAGTCTCTCCACAAAGACATTGTATAATAATAACTACAAAATGCCCGCGCATCGCGTGGGGCTGAAACCTAGTTATATAAATATTAGAAGTTATTTTGGTTAATGAAAGGATATTCCAAATACCAAAAGTCAAAGGGACTCTTGGATATCTATTTTAATGGACGGTTGAGATTAAGTGACTATTGGAGATATAGGTTATGTCCCTGTTTATAAATAAGTGGTTGATTTTTTCATTATTCAGACACACTAAAAGATAACATAATAATATTATAGGATAAGGCAGGAAATTTAAATTCTCAATGAGAGTTAATTTTTTTATAGTGTTTTGACCATAAAGAAAGATCTAACTGTTGGAATATGTTGAAACTGGAACACGGTTTGACCAAGAACAAGATGAAGCCGCAATCCAAAGATGAGTCCGATCGGACATCGTTGATGTCGACTGCTCCGTCATTCTTTTCAGTTTTAACATGATGGAGATATGTGATTGTTATATTATTTTATATTCTGTATAATGATTATATGTGATAATCAGGTTGATCTAAGATTCTAACGTTAAATATATAATACATAACGTTTTGTATGATTAAAGAACAAATAACAGGTATAATTGGATAATTATGTGTTTGATTTGTAAATCTATATAAAGCTGTTAATTACATGTTCTTTTTTATTATTTTTACATGTGGTATTAGACCTTAGGTTTATGATCTCATGATTTCCCATTAAAAGTTTTTGTCGCGACAATTTTTTTTGGCTTGGAATTTTACGAAATTCATATGGTCACATGGAAATGTCAAAATAAAGAAATTGCATTGTTTGCAATGGGTACCATCCTATCTCGACGATTTGACTTCATTTAGACCACTAAAAACGCATTTTTGTTAATAATGTCAACACTAATAACTATCGCTTAGAAATTATTTTTACGATTATGGGAATTGTAGAGTGATCCTTAGGAAATTATTTAGGTTACTGTAGTGATAACTAAAAAAATTATTTAAAAAAAAAATAATTATTTTTCCATACTTTGTCGTAAAAATCACTACATATATTTTTTTTATTATTAAATAGTTGTTCTAATATTTATGTTATGTATTATTTGATATTAACCAAAATGTTCAATATAAAATCTTAAATATTAGATTTATGATTAGGGGTTTGACAATAATATTTTCAATAAATTAGATTATGTTGTATAATCTGTATTTGGTTGCCGAAAGGTCCTACTATAATTATGAATTTATGCTTCGACACTAATATTTATATGATGTTAAAATAGGAAGAAAGTGTCTTAATCTTTAGATATAAATATTAGATTATTGTGTATGCATATATATTTGGACCCTTGAGTAAAGGCTGTCAAGACACGATACACCGAAGATGGGACTTTTCAACAATTTATACAATTCTTAGTGCTGAAAAATAGAAATATCTTTTATTCTTTACCAAAATTCATAATTAATAAAAACATCTAAACAAAAACTGATTTAATACATGAATGCAGAACTAATCCATCATACAATGTCCATAATGTAAAAAAAGTACAAACTGATATAAATAAACTCTTGGGATTATGCCCATACAAATCCCATTATGAATAAAATGACCAGATGAATAAGTACAACCTATACTAAAATCAATGGAATGGAATCCGCTACATCCAATGCACTGTAAGTCTGATCCATTTCCGTCCTTCTATCCTTGTTTATGAGAAAACCGGGGGGGGGGGGGGGGGGGGGGGGGCATTTATAATTTTGGGTCAAAGCGCTAAAGTTACAGGGATTCTTTACCAATAAATATGCAAACTATAACTAACTCATACTTCACATCTCTCAATTGACGTTCAAATATATTGAGTATCTCATCTCTCATCTAGAAGCAGTCCTACTCATATCCTGAAAACAAATACCAATTATGACTTCCATTGTCTTATCTGACATGTAACGATAAAGCCATCTAGCTATGCATCATCTAAAAGTGAGTGTTTACACCTAACACCCTTATCCCCGGATTGACTTCATAATGTTTCCCACCAAAGTCATATAATCTCAGTGATGATACCAGAATTGATATCCCCAAATCAGTGTGATAAGTAAGCTCAAACAATCACAATAATGATGTAAGAACATGTATGCAAATATAAAAAGAGATCAGGCAAAGGAGAAGATAACACCAGATATAAGTGGTTCAGCCAGAACTTATGCCCACTGTGCAGCGTGAATGGTGGTTTTCACTATAATAAGGGCACTAATGGCCTGTAAATACAACACTCAAGCTTTTCTCTCTTTATAATTTATTTTGACAGAGTTCTGCTAGGGTTGAGAATCATCCATCCTTTATAATGATGTAGAATACAAGTATTTATAGTGCCATAGGGGTGTAGTATACCCCCAAGAATGTAATAAGCATGTCTGGAATGTTCCTAGCCAATGAGGAGGAGCCAGTTGTCTCTGTCATATATAGGCCATGATGATCAAATATTCCCTCATGTGTGAGGGAGATATTGTTATAATTATTTTGGTTCACATGGGATATATGCAGTCAACGCGCGCACTCTCATGCGTCTCCCAATGCACGCACCCCTCTAGTTGTATGACCTCAATCGACCATAATGGCCGAGATGGGATTACCGATAGATGAACCACCAAAGATTTGACACCTGTTAGGTTGAGTAGTCTCGACTTGTCTTGTCGACCAAGTCAATCCTGGCCGATTCTACACTGGCCAATTAAATATTCTCCATTATGGATGAGTAAAGACTTGTCGGCTCTGGTCGAGGTGGATAAATCTGGGATGAGGTCATTCTTGGCATCAATCACCCCTTAGCCCTTAGTCTCTGACGTGAGGAGAAGGCTGAGGGGTATTGATGTCTGGAGATGTTGATGGTCGTTATTGAGAAGACACATGGAAATTATCAAGTGGAGTGTAGGATTGATGTAACAACAATCACAGTTCCCATAGGGTTGTGTCTAACCGAGGTATAAATGACGTCTAAACGCTTAGAGTTTTGTGCCTGAAATGATGAGGCGTGTTGGGAACTGTGCACCGCTTTGCAAGTTGTGCAAAATCATTATCGGTATTTAAATGGTTTTTTCAAAGCCATTTTTTCTTTCATTCTTCACAGACTTTGCGCGCCTTCTCTCTCTCTCTAAAACTAGTGATTCTGCTTCCTATTCAAGCATTTTCAGGCAATCTTTAGAGCTCTCCTTGCTTTCTCGCCCTTGTAATCCTTCCAGGTAACTTCCTCCTTCCATTATTTTCTAGATTTTACCATTTGCATGTTAGTTTTGAATATTTTAAAGTTTTTCGGTGAGCTTGAGGGTTTTTCGTTGACTGTAGTGGTAGCAAATAGGTGTTTTTTTAGTTGAAGAATTTGGTATTTTGGTCAAGAGAGAGAGAGAACATTTTGTCTTTTATTGGTGATTTGAGGGCTTCCCCCCCGTGACACCTTCCTTTGGTTAGTCCAGCGAACTTTCGGTCACCTTCTCCAGTGAGCACTCAAGTTGTTCTTGATTGTTCTTGATAAAAAATGATCCACTTGCCCATTTTGATCTTTAGTCACAGTTAGTCAAAGTTCCAAGCTGTTTGTTTCTTTCAAACTTTGTTTCTAATAACTTAAGTCCCACCTCGACTCTTGGATGTTACAAAATCTTTATAAGTTAGCCGAAGAGTTACCCACACTAGGGGATAGGTGATTCCAAGAGATTTGTAGAATAGAAGCAGAGGACGAGGTTAGGCATAGAGTCGACACTCACTGGGTACGACCCATTTTCCCCATCCATTTGAAGCAAATGTACCCCTTGATTCGACAAGAATGTTGTATTTTTCACCCCTTATACTTATGCATTTTATCCCCCTCGGGTATCTTAATCCCTATACTTATGCTCGTTAACCAGACAACCAGAGATTTCTATATATACATGCTTTACAGGAGTTATTTGAGCTTTTTTAGGTATTTGGATGCTTAGTATGAAGTTCAGACTCTTTTCGAAAATGTTTCGTTGACTTTTGTAGTTTCGGGGGCATTTTAATAATTTTAGCATTCGTGTTTGAATCCCGAGCTCTTCACGGAAGTTGAAGCCCTATGATTTCTCTTCATATGGTTGTCGAAGGTTCTTGAATTCGAGTTGTATCGATGGAGTTATGGCATTTTTAAGACGGTTTTGACTTAAAAAGCACACTCAAGGTCACATTCAAGGGCATTTTAGTCATTTTATATTTTATTTTTTGGCCTAATGTCTTCTTAGATATTGTATCCTTTTTTTTATCTTCGCGTAGCCTCTGACCATGCCTAATTCTGAGTTATAAGAAGTTACAATATTTTTCGTAAAGTTGGGCAAAGCTCTAGCAACCAGACCTGTAGGTGCAAATTGATTCAGCTGAAAGTCAGCAAATTTCATTTTTTAAGTTGGTTTTTGGTTGGGTACATATATGTAAACATTCTATTAAGTTGGGACTTCATATTTTTTTTACACTTATAGGGTTAGAAATCAGATTTTTGGGGGAATTTTTATTGGAGCTTCCCTCTCCTCTTTTCCCTTTGGTGTTTTGCCCATTAATGTAAGTTGTTTACTATTCATCATCTTCTCTACTTGGTTAGCTTAATTTCCTTTATGTTCTTCCATCTCCATGCGTAATTAACTAGTTTTAGTTATTTGTTTGTTGTTTTAATTAGTTAATTGTAGTTTAAAGTAGTTTTAATCCATGCGTAGTCCGTAGATAACGGGCTGGGATTGCGTTTTCGCCATTAATGGGCGTCGAGCTCCAAAAGTTAGTTTTTGAGAAAAATTGCATTTTATTGAAACCTCGCATATTAAAGTCGAATTATTATGTGTGTAACTTTTATTGTCATGCAACATTAGTGTTTATAGCGATAATCCGAATTTAAGACGCGTGTGGCCATTTTTGATTAAATGTTTTTATCTCGCATTTTCGGGTTAAAATCCCTTCATGTGTGATGTTTATGCTTAACTAAAAATGTTCTGTTAAATGTTTTCGAACTAAAAATCTAATTTCGCGTGTTTAGCCCATGGCGGGGATGCGATCCCAACTCTTGTTTTAATTAGTTATAATTTAGTTTTAACTTATTATTTTTTCCTTTTTACCATTTCATACCTATCACCTTTTACACTTTTATTCTTGAAGTTTTAAAGAAATTAAAATCTAAAATTCAATCACTCCCATTGGATTTCTTATAATACACGACTTACCGCTGCGCTTGCTTATCAAGTGTAGTTGTAGTTTAGGTTTTTGCATTGCGGCGACGAAGCAAACACCGATTTGCGTATTGTTAAAACCATACTAAAAAAACCATAAGTCCATCGATATAACTCGGATTCATGCACCGTTGGTGGCCACACGAAGAGAAATCATAGGGATTTAACTTCCGTGAAGAGCTCAGGATTCAAACCCGAATGCTGAAATTACTAAAATGCTCCCGAAGCTGCAAAAGTCGACGAAACTTTTCCAGAAAGAGTCCGAACTTCATAATAAGCATCCAAATACCTAAAAAAGCTCAATTAACCCCTACAAAGCATGTATATATAGAAATCTGAGGTTGTCTGGTTAACGAGCATAAGTATAGGGATTAAGTTACCCCGAGGGGGCTAAAATGCATAAGTATAAGGGTTAAAAAATACAATATTCGTGCCGAATATCCACAAGTGCAGTTGTGATTCGGCACGAATATTGTATTTTCACCCTTTATACTTATGTATTTTAGCCCCCTAGAGTATCTTAATCCCTATACTTATGCTCGTTAACCAGAGAACCTTGTATTTTTATACATACAAGATTTGCAGGGGTTAATTGTGCTTTTGTAGGAATTTGGATGCTAAGTATGAAGTTCAGACTCTTTCTAGAAAAGTTTCGTCGACTTTAGCAGCTTCGGGGGAATTTTAGTAATTTCACCATTTGGGTTTGAATCCTAAGATATTCATGGAAGTTGAAGCCCTCTGATTTCTCTTCGCGTGGCCGTTGATGGTGCATGAATCTGAGTTGAATCGATGGAGTTATGGCATTTTTAGGATGGTTTTGACTTAAAAAGCTCACTCAAGGTCACATTCAAGGGAATTTTAGTCATTTCATATTTTATTTTTTTGCCTAATGTATTCATGAATGTTGTAGCTCTCTGAGTTATATTCGTGTTGCCTCCAACCATGACTAATTTTGAGTTATAACGAAGAAGTTACGTCATTTTTTATAAAGTTGGGTAAAGCTGCAGCAACTAGACCTGTAGGTGCGAATCGATTCGGCTGAAAGTCCACAAATTTCATTTTTTAAGTTGATTTTTGGTTGGATATATTTATGTAAACATTCTATTAAGTTGGGACTTCATATTTTTTTACACTTCTAGGGTTAGAAATCAGATTTTTTGGGGAATTTTTGTTGGAGCTTCCTTCTCCTTTTTTCTCTTGGGTGTTTTTCCCATTAATGTAAGTTGTTTACTATCCATCATCTTCTCTACTTGTTTTGATTAATTTCCTTTATGTTATTACATCTGCATGCCTAGTTAACTACTTTCAGTTGTTTGTTTGTTGTTTTAATTAGTTAATTATTGTTTAAAGTAGTTTTAATCCATGTGTAGTCCGTAGATAACGGGTTGGATTACGTTTCTGCCATTAATGGGCGTCGAGCTCCGAAAGTTAGATTTTGGGGAAAATTGCATTTAATTGAAACCTCGCATATTAAAGTCATATTATTATATGTTTAACTTTCTTTATCATGCAACGTTAATGATTATAGCGATAATCCGAATTTAAGACGCGTGTGGCCATTTTTGATTAAATGTTTTATCTCGCATTTTTGGATTAAAATCCCTTCATGTGTGATGTTTATGCTTAAATAAAAATGTTCAGTTAAATGTTTTCAAACCAAAATTCTAATTTCGCATGCTTAGCCCATGGCGGATATGCGATCTCGACTTCGATTTTAATTGGTTGTAATTTAGTTTTAACTTCTTATTTTTTTACTTTTTACCATTTCCTACCTATCACCTTTTACAATTTTATTCTTGAAGTTTTAAAGCATTTAAAATCTAAAATTCAATCACTCACTGTGGATTTCTTATGATACCCAACGTACCGCTGTACTTGCGTGTCAAGTGTAGTTGTAGTTTAGGTTTTTGTTTCGCGGTGGGGAAAGAAACAATGATTTGCGTATTACACGACGCACGGTTTGCACCCAATCAAAATGGTCGTCTGCCACGCAAAGATAACTCAAAGGGATAATACATCCAAGAAGACATTAGGCCAAAAAACCAAAATGTGAAATGACTAAAATTCCCTTGAGTGTGATTTGAGTGTGCTTTTTAAGTCAAAACCATCCGAAAAATGCCATAATTCCATTGATACAACTCAGATTCATGCACCATCGGTGTCCACATGAAGAGAAATCATAGGGATTAAACTTATGTGAAGAGTGTAACACCCCGTCCGCCCGGGGAGAGCGAACGGAGTGCTAATGCGATAAAATAAATCCAAATCCACAAGTAACAAGGTATAGAGCATCTAAATAAACCCACAATAATATAAATCCACTAATCTCAATCTCTTCAATTACAACAAGTCTCTCGAATTAAAATTACAACTATCTAACTCAAATAAAAATACAAATCTCCTATGCTCTATACAAGATAAATAATACAAATCTTTCCCAAACAATCCTCGCTAAAATCAATCTCCATAGCTCCCCAAAATCCGCGCTAACCTGCCACTAAAAGAAAATATGGGGAAGTACACAATACGACAGGAAATATGCTCAACAAATATATTAGCAATAAGGCGTAATAACACGAGTACGAATATTCAAATCAAAATGCGAATCTCAAAGCATTTATCAATAAAATTTCTCAACAACACATCAATGGGTCACCAGGCCTCATCCCATTCGCATATGCTTTATCAAGCCATAGTCCGGGAATAGGTATTTTGGCGGGTTCACAACATCCGTGCCATATTAAAATCTCATGACAACGTGCTCATCAACAATATAATGATACCACATGAATCAAAATAATTTCAACAATTATTTTCCAGATTTCAATTAATTTATCAATTCAAATATGAATTCAATTAAACAAGAATTCAAAGAGAATGACACTCGCGAGATTTAAGGAGAATATTGTGTAAAACCCCATATCTCAAACCATGATGAGAAACCAATGATCACATCCTCAAGATCAACACAAAAGATCTACAAAAGCTTCTCCAAGAACCTCCAACAAAATAGCCCCAATAACACCTCTAATCTAAGGTTGGAACTGACAAATCTCAAGGGCCAATGTGTATATAAAAAGAAAAGGAATATAAAATATATTTGCTGCCAAAATTTGTGCCAAAAGTATGTTAAAAGGCTTGCCCAAGACTTCCTTTTATAATGCAAAGAAATGAAGAGTTGTAATCCAAAAGACTCCTTTAAATAAGGCAAATATATGAAGAGTTGGAAGTCAAAACAACTCCAAGAGTTAAAAACATTTTAAAAATCATTTTAAAATCCGTTTTAACTCCTTTTCGAAACCGTTTGAAATTATCTCCTTTAAAAATAATAACCAACATATTTGAGCAATAAAAATAATTTTATCAAAAACTTTATTTTCCTCCATTTTCCAAAAAATAATTAAAATAGCCCAAAATTACGCGGGTTATTACAAAGAGCTCGGGATTTAGACCCGAATGCTGAAGTTACTAAAATGCCCCTGATGCTGTAATAGTTGATGAAACTTTTTCGAAAAGAGTCCGAACTTCATACTAAGCATTCAAATACCTACAAAAGCTCAATTAACCCCTGCAAAGCAAGTATATATAGAAATAAGAGGTTGTCTGGTTAACGAGCATAAGTATAGGGATTAAGATACCCGAGGGGAATAAAATGTATAAGTATAAGGGGTGAAAAATATAATATTCGTGCCGAATCACCCCTCTTCTTTTGAGGTCGATAAGGACGAGATGACAGGCTCGTCCTCTGTAACAACCGATAAGAGGTATTACCTTGAGGAGGCAATGGGAATGCCTCCTTATTCAACTGTGAACCCTGAGGCAGTCGATACCTCGGCTCGTACCTCATCATCCAGATATGCCGAGTCTTCAGGCCGAGATGACTCTTCTCTTTAAATTTTAAAGGAGGAGACGTCCAGCGGCTTTTTAGTCTAAGTCGTCTCTGAGTCTACCGAGCAAACAGTAAATATTTCTATTCCCCCGATTTCCATCCCTCTTAGTGCAATAACAGACAGTGAATTTCATGAGCGATTTCTAGTGGGATCTCCTGCTTCTAAGAATGAGGCAATCGAGAAAGAGAATAAGGCCGAGGATGAGGACGATAATGAGTCCAAGGAAGAGGTTACAGTTGACTACACTTTTTCTGAGAAATTTCAATCTTCTGTTAAAGAGTCTGATCTTCTTATTTGGAGATAACTTTATGGCGTCCCATCTGATATCGTCATGTGTCTCCTAATTGACAATAAGAGAGCATATGGCGGTCGAGAAGGTGAAATTATAGTGTAAGAGAAGATGTTTAAGCTTGCTCCGACCTAGATGGGGCCTAACTCTTGGCAAATCAACCTCGGCTATATTACTCTATGGATGAATAAATACATAGACGATCCTTCAGTTAAGAAGCTTGTTACAATATGTCATCCTCCAAAAACCAGTCAGGCTACTACCACTTAGGGGCTAAGAAGCTTGACAAGAAAATAATCCAAGTTACCCAGACCTCTAACCATTTTTAAAAGTTGAGGTACTTTTTCATCTCTAGGGCTTAGGAGTTCTCGATTGACTTCGACCCTTATGAAGATGAGCTAAGGGTCCCTTGCAACAGGGCCAACCCTTATATGTGGGTAAAATTGGACTCCGACCTCAGCGTTGCGAACCGAGAGAGGGTTAAATATTTGAAGCAGTAAGGAAGGGGACGTCTTCTTCCCAAGTGTGAGGATATAATGATGTGTCACCCCGCTTAATAAAATAAGAGGTGGCCAGCCCGATACTCTAATAAATAAAGGAATCATAGATGGCCCATTCTTAGCATCACTGTTGTGAAAATAAATAATACGATATAACCACAAATTATTTTAGAAAACGGATGTCAAAATTAATTAGTAAGTTTAATAAAAACCATTTGGACAATCCAATTTGAAAAGAAGGTGGATAAACATAAAAAGACAGATAACAGTTTAATAATAATTCACAAAATGATAACCGAATAAGCTGTCAGTTAACATACCAATACAAACGGTTACACCAAGTATTACAAATAAATATCACAGTATATAAGCAAGTACAAAACTTGGGCAACCCGCCCGAATTTTTCAGCCTCATCATAACTAGAGTGTACGAAAGATTGATGCGTCTATCATAAAAGTCCTATAACATCCGCAAAAATGCCATAGCCCCTGGACACTAGGAAGGAAGGATCAATACGGGAGTCCTTGCGGAGGAGCACCTGGGTGTAAAAGAGATCCGTACAAAATAAAGAGATATAAACGGGTCAGGGCCCGATTTGATATGATATTCATGTGAATAAAATGCATGACAGTTATGGATTGCTAACATCATAAACAAGCTTAAATCGATCTTCATAATAAGAACAATACTCACCCCTCATCTAAATGAACAGCCTAGCACAATGTCGTATATAATGTTAACTATTCATTAATGCAAGAGAAATAACTTAATTCCAGCTTAAGAATTAAGCATTTCCGTTTTGCACAATATAACTTCGCAAGTCCATTCCTCATTAGGAAACTTATTCCAAACATTTGATTTATAAAATGCTTTAGCCATTTGTAAAATACCACTTTCGTGAGTATAGTTATAATCACAACATAACGATTCTAAGACCATCCTTCTGGAAGTCACCCCACTGGATGTGCCCCTATATAGCTATCATCTTCCAGGGCCTATAACCAAGACCACGAGGGCATCCTAAATTACGTCGTGTGGGAAGCGGCCATATACCTTCGACAGTGAGTCATAACTATACCTGGAATTACCTCACTTCGAATAAAATAACATCACAATATAACCACCGGTCCTATGGACGAGGACTATATTCACCCTACATTCACTAGCCAGGGGACTTCACCTCATGTGCATAACTTCCCTTATGATAGCATTTAGAGAGGTATGTATACGCAAATCAATATTCACAAGATATGCCAATTTGAATTGTGCATTACATTTTATCCGGAGCCATATGTGTTTAACGAAGTAAAACACAACATTTAATTATCTTCATAATAGTCTTTATGAATTTATGACAACCCTATAAGCCAACAAGTGTAATATTACCTCATCACAATCTCAAAAGTCCAAAATTATATAACCCTAATTACCTCTAGTCCTAGACTAGCTCTCTACATAAAAAGGACAATTACCTTCTTCTGACAGTTAATTAATTAATTCCCGACCTAAGCCCGAACACTCATTTTCTAACCTAGGTTCTTGATTCCATTAATACAAGACTCAAAGATCTAGTTTTACTTCATGCAATAAGGTTCCTAAGCATAAACATTAAAATAAAGGAACTAAAGAGAACTAAAGTCTTCGAGGGAAAAGCTGGGTACTGATCGACCGGCCCCTGACCCCCGGTCGATCGCGCCTTTTGAAATTGGCCTTGTAAAAGAATCAGTAAACTCCTCCCCTAAGGCCCAGTCGATCGGCCCTTAGACCGCGATCGACCACGATTTCTTAATAGGCCTATCGAGAGAAGTAGTGGGTTTTCTCTTTAGGCCCGGTCAACTGGGATCTGGACCGCGGTCGACTGCGCTCACCAGATCTCAGTGCCAAACCCCTCTTTTAACATACCAAACCTAAATCCCTAACCCTCTTTTCCTCCACTTCCCTCAATCTCATCATCTAATAACCTTAACCCAACATTTATACACAACAACAAACCAATATAATCAACTCAAATCATACAAACATCAAAATCTAAGTGTTAAACACCAACATTCATAAAAACCTACAATTTGTTCAACTCTCTAAATACACAACTATCAATACAATTTATCCACACTAAATCGTACATTTGCAAGTTAGAAACTTGCCTTAGGGTTGTAGTCTCGGATTATCTTCTAGTAGAAATAATTTCCAAGCTCAAATCTTCAATTCTCTTCCTTTTCTCTCCTCTTCTCTCCCTCTCTCTCTCTCTCTCACTAGGTTTAAAACACATAAATGAGAATAAATGTTGTTGAAAGACTTAAATTCCCATTAACTCTAAATCCAACTTTAAATGTTACTACAAAATTAAAATGACTCATAACAACATAATTAAGTCATAATCGATCAAAAGTACCCGGAACCCGAAAATACAACATGGTTCTTATTTTGACTATTTCGACTATTTTCGGACTAACCGCGCCCTCTAATTTGGAATTCGGGATGAAATAAATTATTTCATGTTACAACATAATTTTAATTTATCAATAATGATTCAGTTTGAATAGAAGCCATACTCGTCGCTTAAGGCACAACGACGCAATAAAACATAATATGATCCTATTTACATTTACTTAATAGTAAATATGCAAAACTCAGTAAATATTATCTCTTAAATTACTTAAAATAATATTTACTCCAACTTCCTTTATTTTATATATTTAACCCGCACGACAAGTTAATATAAAACAATTACTCAAAAATAAGGGGTAGTACATACTCCCCCCTTATAAGGGAATTTTGCCTCAAAATTCAAGCGTACCTTGTAAAAAGAGGTGTGGATACTTCTCTCGAATATCGTCCTCACGCTCCCATTTCGATTCCTCAACATTGTGATGTCCCCATTGGACACGAACCAAGGGCACCACCTTCGACCTTAGCTTACGGTCTCTGTGATCTAAGATTGCAACTGGTTGTTCCTCATATGAGATATCGGGTTGCAATTAGATATCATCCAAAGGAATCTGCCAATGAGTTTTGTCACACCTTTCGTACTTCTTCAAGGATGAAACATGGAACACATCGTGAATCTGTTGTAGGCATTCCATCAAGGCGAGTTGGTATGCTATGGGGCCTACCTTAGCAATAACGGGAAAACAGCCTACATAACGAGGCGCAAGCTTGCCTTTCTTCCCAAATTGTGTTATACTCTTCATTGGTGACACCCGTACTAAAACTTGGTCTCTTACGTACAATTCTACATGCCTTCTATTCACGTCGACATAGATTTTTTGACGATCTTGAGCGATTTGAATTCGATTTCGAATAAGCTCAATCTTTGAAGATGTGTATTGGATCATTTCAGGTCCAAGGAGCTTATTATCTCCTACTTCCAACCAACAAGTAGGTGATCTACACGACCGACCATATAATGCTTTATAAGGTGACATACCTATTGTGAATTGGTACGAATTATTATAAGCAAACTTGACCAAGGGAAGATATTGCTCCCATCCTCCTTAAAAGTCAAGTACACACATTCTGAGCATGTCCTCCAACATCTGGTTGACTCTTTCCATCTGTCCATCTGTTTGCGGGTGGTAGGAGGTACTCAACTTCGATTCGGTCCCCATTTCTTCTTGGAAACTTTGCCAAAAATGGGACTCAAAGATCTTGTCTCAGTCGGAGACTATATTGATGGGCACCCCATGGAGTCTCACAATCTATGCAATAAAATGCCGGGCATAACGAGCCGTATTGTAATATGTACGTACCGGTAAGAAATGTGCCAACTTGGTCATAAGATCGACGATAACCCAAATGGAATCACGACCATTTTGTGATGTTGGCAATCCCGTAATGAAATCCATCGAGATACTTTCCCACTTCCATACCAGTATTTCTAACGATTGTAGTAGTCCCGTTGGTCGCTGGTGGTCTACTTTCACTAATTGACAAGTAGTACATTGGGAAATAAATTCAAAGATGTCCCTTTTCATACCCGCCCACCAATACTGACGGTGCATGTCTTGGTACGTTTTGTCTCCACCAGGATGTACTGCAAATCAGGACCCATGAGATTCAGTCATGACGGCACGTCCCAAATCTCCCTCATCAGGGATAATAAGTCTCCCGTGGAAACGTAACCCACCCTCAAAACTTATAGAGTAGGACTCTTCTCCCTCGGTTAACAACTGGCGTATTCGATCTTGGCAATCTTTGTCCCTTCCTTGAGCTTACACAACTCTCATCACAATCGCAGGTGTAACGGTCAATACTGACATAAACACCCTTGCTACAACATCCTCTTGGTTAAGTTCTTTCCATTTAGCCTTCCATACATTTGCTAACTCCCCCTCGGGTTTTCAACTCAGCGCATCCTCTACCACGTTAGCCTTGCCCGGGTGATAATGAATATAAAATTGGTAGTCCTTCACAAACTCCAACCATCGATGTTGTCGCATATTCAAATCCCTCTGCGAGAATAAATATTGAAATGATTTGTGGTTTGTGAAAAGATTAAACTTCTCCCCCAGAAGGTAATGTCTCTATATCTTCAAGGTGAATACAACCACAACAAGGTCCAGATCATGCACATGATAATTCTTCTCATGTGGCTTTATCTTGCGGGAAGCATAAGCAATAGCCCGATGCTCTTGTTGCAACACACCTCCCAATCCTTGTAGAGACACGTAAGTAAAGACTAAGTAGTCCACCCCCGGTCTTGGCAACGCGAGTACTGGAGCATAAGTCAACTTATCCTTTAACTTATCAAAGGTTAGCTAACATGAATCATCCAAAATAAATTTCACTCCATTTCGAGTAAAGTTTATCAAAGGGCCAGCCATCTTGGAAAAACCCTTAATAAAACGACGGTAATAACCTGCCAAACCCAGAAAACTAAGAATCCCTGTGGGCATCGTGGGCTGACCCTATTCCCTCACTGTGGAAACTTTACTCAGGTCTATCGAAATGCCCTGAGTTGTCACAATGTTTTCCAAAACTGCACTTCCTGTAACCAGAAACCACACTTCTCGAACTTAGCATACAATTGATGATCCCGTAATGTTTGCAGGACGAATCTTAAATGTTTAGCATGATCGTCTTCAGTTTGAGAATAGACTAGGATGTCATCAATAAATACTATGACAAACTAGTCTAGGAAGTCCCGAAACACTCTATTCAAAAGTTCCATAAATACAGCAGGAGCATTGGTTATCCCAAAAGGCATGACCAAAAACTCATAGGACCCATATCTAGTCAATAATGAAGTCTTTGACACGTCCTGCTCTCGAATCCACAGCTGATGATACCCAATCCTCATATCTATCTTATTAGAGAAGTATGACGCTCCCCTTAACTGATCAAATAGATCATCGATCCGAGGTAACGGGTATTTGTTCCTGATGGTAACCTTATTCAGTTCCCGATAATCAACACATAGCCGGAGGGAACCATCTATTTTCTTCACAAATAACACAGGAGCACCCTATGGCAATGTGCTATGCCAAATAAACCCTTGCTCTAACAACTGCTAAATTTGATCCCTTAACTCCCTCATTTCCACAAGAGCCATACGGTATGGAGCTCTAGCAATCGACCTAGTTCCCGGTGCTAAATAAATCACAAACTCGATCTCACGACTTGGAGGCAAAATCGGAATATCCCAAAAAACATCCTCAAAATCTCTAACAATGGGAATCGAATCTAAGGAAACGACTATATCATGTGAAGTCTCCTCCGCAATACAATATAAGTACGTGATCTAACCTCCCTTCGAAAGAGGCATAGCCACTAAAAATATATCTTGCCTCGGAATGGTAAAGACTATACTCCTCCAATAACAATTTACCATGGCTCGGTATTTCACTAACCAATCCATACCCAAAATAATATCATACCTGACCATATCAAGGACGAGTAAATCGACCTCAAAACGTAAATTACAAAAGTCTATTCCTACCCTTTTACAAACAAAGAATACAAGAGAACCATAACCCATGGAAGATTCAACACTAGTGAAGGTACTCTCCGCAGACTTAATCAACCCCATCGATTGAGAAAAATGTCTAGAAATAAATGAGTGCGTTATTCCCGTATCAAATAACACACGACCTACATACCCATGAATGGGAAACTTACCCTCGATAGCTGGTGGTGTGGGTGGGGCTGGAGGAAGTAAAGCATCCTGAATATGATAAACACACCCATACTATTGTTTCCCCTGTTGTAGAGGGACGACTGGAGTAGGAGATGGTGGCGGTAGATGCGCCTGCTGATGCTGAGGATCCCTAGGCAACTGTCCCCCAATCAACTGTGGATAAGCTTTCTTAAAGTGACTCGGTTTTCCACACTGAAAGCAGCGGCCCACTATATTTTCCGTATAACGGCCCCAATTATTATTTCAAAATTGCCACATGCCTTGGCCCGGATGGCCTCGGCCTCCATTATTACCTTGGCCTACTTGTCCTTGCTGGCCCACCTGTTGCTGCTGCTCCTGGGTACCCTGACCGTGCCTAAAACTGCCTCCGCCAAAATTAGAACCCCCAAAATGATGTCTTTTGGACGAATCCCCCTGCTGGGTGTCCCTCTCTTTCTGCTTGCCTCCAAACTATTGTGATGAGGGTAGTTCTCCCCCGGCACCATTACCTCTCGGCTTACTAGCTTGACACGAATCAAAAATCTTCTTACTCCCTTTCACATGTAGATGGTGATCTTGGTAATAAAGCAAGGCTGTATTCATCACGTCACCAAATATTTGTAAAGTGGGATTTGCAAACAAGTTCTACCCTATCCTCAAATTCAAACCCCCCAATAAACTTCAATATTCTTCTTTCCTCCGGAATTACTTCATCCATCACAAAGCTTGATAGACGAGTAAATTCCTCTTCATACTCCACAACTGACCGTTCCCCTTCTACCACATCCTTGAGTTTTCTCCCCATCTCCTTTTGGACTGCGGGAGGAAAATACTTTCGGTCAAACAAAACCCAAAAGTCTGATATAGACATGGTATCCCTCTGCTCCAGTGTGGTCACCGACTCCCATCAGTGTATAGCTACTCCTACTAATTTGAAAGTGGCAAGGATTTGTTTCCGTTCCCCACTACACTCTACCATTCGGAGATGACGTTGCATATCTTTCTTCCACTAGTTTGATACAATCACGTCAGTACCACCCTAGAATTCTGGGGGGGGGGGGGTGACCTTTTAAGAAAGATTCTCTTACTCTCTCCCACGGGGAAGATCCCACATGGGCCTGCACCTTTGGTGCTACTGGTTGTTGGGCTTGAGGAAACTGTTGGGCCATAGTAGTAATTGCAGCGTTGACTGTTTGGGCGACGATATTAGCCACTTCCGTTGCATTAATCATTCCTTGCGGTGGTGGGGGTTCCATATTATCTTCTACAACTCGATTTCTCTTTGCTGGGCGACCTTTTCTAGGCAACATCTGACGCGAAGAAATAGCTGGATCAAAATAAAATTTAAAATAATTTATTTTTGTAGAAGATCGCAAGCATACTCAAACAAAACAGTCCTAACAATAGGGCTCTATATCAAAGAACGCTATGGTAGAACGTGATAAGTACGCATAGATCCTAAGGACTCTAGAACCTGATGCTCTGATACCATCTGTGACACCCCGCTTATTAAAATAAGAGGTGGCCAGCCCGATACTCCAATAAATACAGGAATCATAGATGGTCCATTCTTAGCATCACTATCCTGAAAATAAATATTACGAGATAACCACCAATTATTTTAGAAAACAGATGTCAAAATTAATTAGTAAGTTTAATAAAAACCATTTGGACAATCTAATTTGAAAAGAAGGTGGATAAACATAAAAAGACAAATAATAGTTTAATAATCATTCACAAAATGATAACACAGACCAATACAAATGGTTACACCAAGTATTACAAATAAATATCATAGTATATAAGTGTGACACCCCGACTAATTAAATACCGGGTAGCTACTCCTTTATTAAAATAATTCGAAATGCCAAGTTGGTTCAATTAATAGCATCACTGTTGAAAACATTTTAATAATTACTAACCACCTAGTATTTAAAAGTAAGTGCCAAATTTTAAGTTAAGTCTGATTAACATGCAGTAAAAGAATAATGAAAGAATAACAACCATTTACTATAATGAAGTAATGAATAACCAACAACATAAATATAAATCAAGAGGAAAAATCCTCACAACAATCCCACAATTGAAAAATAATACGACAAGTCTGAATCCTGAATAATTACATGCCAGAGGTCTGAATAACTGAAATAAAAGAAATGTCTCTAAAAGAAATGGGCGACATGCCCTACAACTGATAACTGAAGAATATCGAGTCAAGATAGATGAAGCGTCTACAAGCAAAGTCCTGTAACTTCCACAAACAGCTACAGCTCGTCACCTATATGAGAATCCTAAGCATGGTGTCCTTGTGGCTGGGCACCTAAAATGGTTTTCACAAAAATAGATTTGAAAGCAAATGGGTCAGAGCCCGAAAGTGGAAATCATTTTAAAAACAGTAAGTGTTTTAATAACATTAAAACATTAAATGCAAAATACATGTTAGGATGTGCACTCACACGAAATTCTCACCTCTCGACTACATGTGCACTCCTAACGTACATTACCCATCTAAATGACACATATATCTAACCAAAACGTAATAAGTTCTACCCCTTACTACTCGATTCCCATATTACATTCTAACGTTATCAATTAAATAGAGGGCTTTACATACACTTAGATTCTCAATTAGTAATATAATTCACTATCAGTTAACCCGTTTTGTTTTCTCAAATCATTACCATAATATTATTCACAATACCAATCATGAAAGTTCCCATTAATTAAGTGTATATTATTCACATCATAAATATACAATACAAGCACCCCGAGACTAAGCTGCGATGCACACATACTCTGCTATCCATCCCGGTACACCACGTACATAAGGATCACGTATTCCGAATCTCTCAGGAATCGTTCTCAGATAACAACATCACAAATAATGGAGGCGAACACAGTCACATCACATGGGTCACGCACATACCTGCGCTCCCACGATCAACAGACTTATTAACATCCCAATAAGTCCTTCTCTGACCTATGTTCATCGAGGTAACCAATCTAAATCCGGGCAACACAAGGATTATAAGGCCCTAATCGAACAGAAACCTCCCTTGATATCAAGTATGGTAGGTATGTCATACACATAAAATCAATATATATACTAAGTATGCACACCTCTTAGTAATTACCATAATATATTGGAGGTACACCTCTTATTCTCGTACCGACATATAATACTACATAATTTATATGTTCCCGGTTAATATAATAAATTTGCCCGTCAATAGTTCTCGCAACGTAATAGACACTCACGTCCTACTTCATATTTTCCATTAGGTTCAAACTACACTTATAGGTTTGACTCCTCATTATATCCCAAACATCCGAAATGTAACAATTAATCATGAAGGGCAGGTTATCTCTACATATACACAAGATTACGGGACACTCGGGATCAAAACAGGCTAAAAAGCCTAAACTGTCAACTCGTTCGAAGTCTCGTTCGAACGAGGCAGTTCGAACGAGAGTTGTTTCGAACGAACTGGGCCTTCTAACGAGATCTCGTTCGAACGAAAGTCTTCGAACGAACATCCCTCTCGTTAGAACCCAAACTGTCAACTCGTTAGAAGCTCGTTCGAACGAGCTCGTTCGAATGACCTGGGCAGGTCTTCTAACCAGTGGCCAGATTCGAGCCCAGAAATTTCTAATCTCGTTTTTCCAACTTTCTTCACTCCTAATCCCTCATAAAAATCGTTCCAACATCAATTTAAGGTTCCTAATTCGTACTAAACATTCATGGATCATAACTAAACATTTATATAGGGCCAATACAACTTAATCATCATCAAATCATCAAATCCCTTCATTTATCCCCCAAATTACATGAACATGAACCCTAAAATTTATAAATCATCAATGAACCTAATAAATCCATTTTTGTTTCATCCAAATTATAATATCATCAGAATAATCATCTAAATACAAATCTACATGCGATTCCTCATCAAAAATGTAATTTTCACTTCCAATTAAAATGGTTTCTTCATTAATTCCCAAGAACAATAAGGTTTTATAAATTCCTACACATGGAAGAAGCATTCTCTGAAATTAATTGGAATTAAACCACTTGCCTTAAGTGTATCTCTGGATTTGATGACGAATCTGATGAATTTCTCTCTCTCTCTCTACAGAATCCTCCTCTCTTCTCTCTTTACAAGCTTTCTTCTCCAAGTAACAATGGTGGCTAGGGTTTTTGCCTAAGGAACTTTTGGAACAATTTCTAATAACCCCCGTAGCCCTCTAATCAGTAAATGGATGGTAATGGGTTAGTGGGTCTTTTAATTTTTTTCAATTACAACTCCTAAAATTCGTTAATCAAAAATCCCAAAATTCTAAAATTACCAAACTACCCTTATACGTTGCCGGTATGGCCTAAAAATGCCCCGGGACCCAAACTAAACCCCCGGCTAGTGTTTTCTGACTATTTCGACCCTTCCGAACACGTTGGCGCACTCAAAATGACCATAAGGTTAATAGAAATAAAATTCGCTTTTGAATTAACATAATTATATTCCTGACGCGACTGTCACACGCGTCTCAACAAAATTCTCAAATTGCCGTATTTCAATCTCACGACAAATTTCATAATTCAATATTCATATATAATCATATATGCACATTATAATCAAATACCAACTCTCATCTCGCTAGTATTTTAATCCGGATTAATTTCCAATTAATTACGCATTTAATCCAATTAATCCCATAAATAAATATCACAAAAAATACGGGGTATTACATACTTCCCCCCTAATAACTGAATTTCGTCCCGAAATTCAGAACTAGAAAGTACCTGGTAAGAACAACTCTGGATAACGTTCGCGCATCTCATCCTCGCGCTCCCATGTGGACTCCTCGACATTATGATGTCGCCACTCAACACGCACTAACAGAACTATCTTTGACCGCAGTTTCCGCTCACTTCGGTCCAAAATAGCAATTGGTCCCTCCTCGTAGGAGTTATCCGGCTGGAGATCGATGTCCTCCAAAGTAATGTGAGAATGAGACAAATCGTCTCTATGATATTTCCTTAGCAAGGAAATATGAAACATATCGTGAATACGATGCAAATGCTCCGGTAATCCAAGTCTATATGCAACCGGTCCAATCCGCTCAATAATAGGAAATGGTCCCACATATCTAGGTGCCAACTTCCCTTTCTTCCCGAAATGCATAATCCCCTTCATAGGAGATACTCTGAGCAAAACCTGGTCCCCCACTTGGAACTCCCTGAAGAACCTCTTCGCATCAGCATAGCTCTTCTGTCGATCCTGAGCTACCCGAATGCGACTCCGTATCAATTCTATCCTCGCCGAAGTATCCTGAATCACTTCCGGCCCAAGTTGTTTGTTGTCCCTCACCTCCAACCAACATGCTGGGGAACGACAAGGTCTACCGTACAACGCCTCAAATGGAGCCATGCCAATGGTTAATTGGTAGGAGTTGTAAGCAAACTCCACCAGCGTAAGATACTGCTCCCATCCACCCCCAAAATCAATGATACTCATACGTAGCATGTCTTCCAACATCTGGTTTGTACGCTCAGTTTGCCCATCGGTGTGCGGGTGATACGCCGTACTCAACCGCAATTCTGTGCCCATGGCCTCCTGAAAACTCTCCTGAAACCGTGAAATAAATATCTTGTCTCGGTCAGACACGATATTTAGGGGCACACCGTGAAGTCTCACTATCTCAGAAATAAAGATCTGGGCATACTGTCCCGTAGTGTAGTCTGTCTTTACGGGTAGAAAATGAGCGACTTTGGACAACCTGTCCACAATTACCCAAATGGAGTCGTGACCTCTCTGTGACGTAGGCAACCCCGTGATAAAGTCCATGGAGATGCTCTCCCACATCCACATCGGGACCTCCAACGACTGTAGCAGTCCTGCCGGTCTCTGATGATCCACTTTTACTAACTGATAAGTGGCGCATTTAGAAACAAACTCGACAATATCTCTCTTCATCCCGCTCCACCAATACTGTCGTCTCATGTCTTGGTACATTTTGTCCCCACCGGGATGTACCGCGAATCATGAGCCGTGCGACTCTTCCATCACCTCATGCCGCAATTCCTCCCCTTCCGGAACTACTAATCTCCCATTGAAGCGTAATCCCCCGTCTGAGCTAACGGTATAGGACTCAACTCCCTCTGCTAATAATCGAACTATCTGCTCCTGACAGAACGAGTCATTTGCCTATGTCCTTACTACCTTCATGACAATCTGCGGTGTAACGGTCATTACAGACATGAACGATCGGGCCACTGCATCCTGGTGTCCCAATTCTTTCCACTTCACCTTCCACACCCCTGCCACCTCATCAACAGGTCTGCGGCTCAACGCGTCTGCTACCACGTTAGCCTTCCCCAGGTGGTATTGGATATCGAACTGATAGTCCTTCACAAACTCAAGCCACCTTCGCTGCCGCATATTCAACTCCTTTTGCGTGAATAGGTATTGTAGGGACTTGTGGTCCGTGAACAATAGAAACTTTTCCCCCAAAAGGTAATGTCTCCATATCCGAAGGGAAAATACAACTGCCGCCAACTCCAAGTCATGAGTGGGGTAATTCTTCTCGTGAGGCTTTAGCTTACGGGATGCATAAGCAATGGCCTGACTCTCCTGCTGCAATACACCTCCAAGTCCTTGCAAGGACGCATCGGTGTAAACTAAATACTCAACTCCCGGTCTCGGCAATGCTAACACAGGTGCTGAGGTCAACTTATCCTTCAATTCATCGAATGCCAACTGACAGGCATCACTCCAGATGAATGGCACACCCTTACGAGTCAGATGTGTCAAAGGACCTGCTATCTTCGAGAATTCCCGAATGAACCTCCTGTAGTATCCTACTAGGCCCAAGAAACTACGAATCTCAGTCGATGTCGTGGGCTGTCCCCACTCCCTCACTGCGGATACCTTCCCTGGATCAACAGATATTCCCCGGTCGGAAATAATATGTCCCAAAAACTGGACCTCCTTCAGCCAGAACCCGCATTTCTCATACTTTGCATACAGCTCGTTTTGACGTAGCGTCTGCAAAACTTGCCTCAAATGCTCGGCGTGCTCCTACTTTGTCTGAGAGTAAACCAGAATATCATCATTGAAGACAATGACAAACTGATCTAGGAAATCTCTGAACACCCTATTCATCAAGTCCATAAACACTGCTGGAGCGTTGGTCAAACCAAAAGGCATAACTCGAAACTCGTAAGATCCATATCTTGATAAGGACGCAGTCTTCGAGACATCCTCTTCCCTGATACGCAACTGATGGTATCCCGATCTCAAATCAATCTTTGAGAAGAAAGAAGCTCCTCTCAACTGGTCGGATAAGTCATCGATTCGAGGCAACGGATACTTATTCCGTATCATGACCTTATTTAACTCTCGGTAGTCCACACACAATCTTAGTGAACCATCTCTCTTCTTCACGAACAACACAGGGGCACCCCACGACGAAGTACTCCTCCGTACAAACCCCTGACCCAACAACTGCTCAATCTGATCCCATAACTCCCTCATCTGAGCTGGAGCCATACGGTACGGTGCGCGTGCTATAGGTCTCGTATCTGGCAATAAGTCTATGACAAAGTCTATCTCTCGACTGGGGGGTAGGCCTGGTATCTCCTGAAACACATCGGAATACTCACTGACAACTGGGATCGAATCTAAAGGAATCACAACCTCCTTAGAGGTATCCTCCTCTATGTATTACAAATGAGTGGTCGAGCCTCCTTCTGGGCGAGGCATCTCCACTACAAACATCTCTTGCCCCGAAATGGCAAAAACAATGCTCCCACCGAAGCAATCAATCATGGCTCTATAATCTGCGAGCCAATCCATACCGATAATCACATCGTGAACATGCATATCTAACACCAACATATCTGTAGGTAATACCAGACTACCAATATCTACCCCTACTCCCCGGCATATAAAGAAAATAAGTGACCCACTACCCAATGGTGAGTCTACACACGTCACTGTGCTCTCTGCTGTGGCTAACAACCCTAAGGCTTTCGCAAAATGTGTAGCTATAAAGAAGTGTGTTGCCCCCGTATCAAACAAAACCCGACCCATAGTACCATGGATAGGAAACATACCCTCAATCGCGGGTGCTGCCTGTGGAGCTGCTGCCTGGTGGACGTTATAGACACGTCCATACTGTAACTGTCCCTGCTGCACAGGAACTGCTGGAATGGATGGAAGAGCTGGCACCTGGGCTGGAGCTGGGAGGGCTGATGGAAAAAGTGGCCTATGTGACTCATGTCGAGCACCCTGCTGCTGCTGCGGGGCCCTGCCCCTATCAGGACAGTCCTGGCGTTTATGTCCATTCTTTCCACAAACGAAACACTTCCCCAGGAAGTTCCCCCCTCTCTGTCCCTGCTGCCCCCGGCCCTGGTGGCCGTTACCGTTCCTCCACTGGCCCTGCTGAAACTGCTGTTGACCATTCTGACCCTGCTGGTGCTGATGGCCGTTCGGACCCTGATGGCCCTGCCGGAAACCTCCCTGTCCGTGCCTGAAATTTCATGACCGGAACCTCTTGTGATCCCCCTACTGGGTACCCTGATCACCATGTCTCTGCCCCTGAACAGATTGTGCCCCACTGGCACCATTTCCTCCAGTCCTGCCCTGATGGCTAGACTCTCCCGATCGCTTGCCCTCAGCCATGTGAAAGCGGTGATCCTGGCAATGGAGCAATGCAGCGTTAACCACATCAGAATAAGTGGCTAACGAGAGGTTCCCTAACAAGTGCTGACGAATCCTCCATGTCAACCCATCCGTAAATTTCCGTATCTTCTTCTCCTCCGTCGGTATCTCATCCAGAACAATGTTCAGAAGATCAGTGAATTCGGCCTCATACTCGGCCACAGTCTTACCCTCCTGCTTGAGGCTCATCAACTTCCTCCTCATGTCTGTGTGAACAGCCGACGGAAAGTACTTGCAGTCAAACTGCACCCAAAACTCCTGAATAGTGAGAGTATCTCTCTCCTCCACTGTGGTAATAGACTCCCACCACTACAGTGCAAACCCCACTAGCTTAAAGGTAGCTTGTATCTGCTTTTGGACATCTGTGCACTCATACATCCTCAGGTGTCGCTGGATGTCCTTCCTCCACTGACTCGAAACTACCACATCGGAGCTACCTGCGAACTCAGGAGGGTGTGCTTTCTAAAAAGGATCACGTACACGTTCCCAAGCAGACGGGAATGTATGTGCCTGAACTGGCGCGGCTATCGGCGCCTGAGGTGGTGCCTGCTGAACTACGGCAAGTGCGGCATTTATCGCCTGGGTCACAATGGCTGCAACCTCGGTGGCATTCATCGTGCCCTGAACTGGTGCGGGTTGTGGTTCTGGCGTTGTATCCCTGGGAATCCTCTGTGCACGTCGTGGAGGCATCTGAAATAAGAATGAAATTTATAAGTTCGCAGTTATAAACTTAAAATAGCTGAAGAACGTATCATATACAAAAGAATACAACAGTCCTAAAATATAGGGCTCTACATCAAAGAAAGCTCAGCGGAAACATAATAAGACGTACAGATCCTAAAGGACACTAGAACCTGATGCCCTGATACCACCTGTGACACCTCGACTAATTAAATACCGGGTAGCTACACCTTTATTAAATTAATTCGAAATGCCAAGTTAGTTCAGTCAATAACATCACTGTCGAAAACATTTTAATAATTACTAACCACCTAGTATTTAAAAGTAAGTGCCAAATTTATAGTTAAGTCTGATTAACATGCAGTAAAAGGATAATGAAAGAATAACAACCATTTACTATAATGAAGTAATGAATAACCAACAACATAAATATAAATCCGGAGGAAAAATCCTCACAACAATCCCATAACTGAAAAATAATACGACAAGTCTGAATCCTGAATAATTACATGCCAGAGGTCTGAATAACTGAAATAAAAGAAATGTCTCTAAAAGAAATGGGCGACATGCCCTACAACTGATAACTGAAGAATATCGAGTCAAGATAGATGAAGCGTCTACAAGCAAAGTCATGTAACTTCCACAAACAGCTACAGCTCGTCACCTGTATGAGAATCCTAAGCATGGTGTCCTTGTGGCTGGGCACCTAAAATGGTTTTTACAAAAATAGATTTGAAAGCAAATGGGTCAGAGCCCGAAAGTGGAAATCATTTTAAAAACAACAAGTGTTTTAATAACATTAAAACATTAAATGCAAAATACATGTTAGGACATTCACTCACGTGAAATTCTCACCTCTCGACTACATGTGCACTCCTAACGTACATTACCCATCTAAATGACACATATATCTAACCAAAACGTAATAAGTTCTACCCCTTACTACTCGATTCCCATATTACATTCTAACGTTATCAATTAAATAGAGGGCTTTACATACACTCGGATTCTCAATTAGTAATATAATTCACTATCAGTTAACCCGTTTTGTTTTCTCAAATCATTACCATAATATTATTCACAATACCAATCATGAAAGTTCCCATTAATTAAGTGTATATTAATCACATCATAAATATACAATACAAGCACCCCGAGACTAAGCTGCGGTGTACACATACTCTGCTATCCATCCCGGTACATCACGTACATAAGGATCACGTATTCCGAATCTCTCAGGAATCGTTCTCAGATAACAACGTCACAAATAATGGAGGCGAACACAGTCACATCACATGGGTCACGCACATACCTGCGCTCCCACGATCAGCAGACTTATTAACATCCCAATAAGTCCTTCTCTGACCTATGTTCATTGAGGTAACCAATCTAAATCCGGGCAACACACAGATTAGAAGGCCCTAAGCGAACGTAAACCTCCCATGATATCAAGTATGGTAGGTATGTCATACACATAAAGTCAATATATATACTAAGTATGCACACCTCTTAGTAATTACCATAATATATTGGAGGTACACCTCTTATTCTCGTACCGACATATAATACTACATAATTTATATGTTCCCGGTTAATATAATAAATTAGGCCTTCAATAGTTCTCGCAACGTAATAGACACTCACGTCCTACTTCATATTTTCCATTAGGTTCAAACTACACTTTTAGGTTTGACTCCTCATTATATCCCAAACATCCCAAATGTAATAATTAATCATCAAGGGAAGGTTATCTCTACATATACACAAGGTTACGGGACACTCGGGATCAAAACAGGCTAAAAAGCCTAAACTGTCAACTCGTTCGAAGTCTCGTTCGAACGAGGCTGTTCGAACGAGAGTTCGTTCGAACAACTGGGCCTTCTAACGAGATCTCGTTCGAACGAAAGTCTTCGAACGAACATGCCTCTCGTTAGAACCCAAACTGTCAACTCGTTAGAAGCTCGTTCGAACGACCTGGGCAGGTTTTCTAACGAGTGGCCAGATTCGAGCCCAGAAATTTCTAATCTCGTTTTTCCAACTTTCTTCACTCCTAATCCCCCATAAAAATCGTTCCAACATCAATTTAAGGTTCCTAATTCGTACTAAACATTCATGGATCATAACTAAACGTTTATATAGGGCCAATACAACTTAATCATCATCAAATCATCAAATCCCTTCATTTATCCCCCAAATTACATGAACATGAACCCTAAAATTTATAAATCATCAATGAGCCTAATAAATCCGTTTTTGTTTCATCCAAATTATAATATCATCAGAATAATCATCTAAATACAAATCTACATGTGATTCCTCATCAAAAATGTAATTTTCACTTCCAATTAAAATGGGTTTTTCATTAATTCCCAAGAACAATAAGGTTTTATAAATTCCTACACATGGAAGAAGCATTCTCTGAAATTAATTGGAATTAATCCACATGCCTTAAGTGTATCTCTGGATTTGATGATGAATCTGATGAATTTCTCTCTCTCTCTCTGCAGAATCCTCCTCTCTTCTCTCTCTACAAGCTTTCTTCTCCAAGTAACAATGGTGGCTAGGGTTTTTGCCTAAGGAACTTTTGGAACAATTTCTAATAACCCCCGTAGCCCTCTAATCAGTAAATGGATGGTAATGGGTTAGTGGGTCTTTTAGTGTTTTTCAATTAAAACTCCTAAAATTCGTTTATCAAAAATCCCAAAATTCTAAAATTACCAAACTACCCTTATACGTTGCCGGTATGGCCTAAAAATGCCCCGGGACCCAAACTAAACCCCCGGCTAGTGTTTTCTGACTATTTCGACCCTTCCGAACACGTTGGCGCACTCAAAATGACCATATGGTTAATAGAAATAAAATTCTCTTTTTAATTAACATAATTATATTCCTGACGCGACTGGCACACGCGTCTCAACAAAATTCCCAAATTGCCGTATTTCAACCTCACGACAAATTTCATAATTCAATATTCATATATAATCATATATGCACATTATATTCAAATACCAAATCGCATCTCACTAGTATTTTAATCCGGATTAATTTCCAATTAATTACGCATTTAATTCAATTAATCCCATAAATAAATATCACAAAAAATACGGGGTATTACAATAAGCAAGTAAAAAACTTGGGCAACCCGCCCAAATTATTTAGAGTGATCATAACTAGATTGTACAAAATATTGATGCGCCTATCACAAAAGTCCTATAACATCCGCAAAAATGCCATAGCCCTTGGACACTAGAAAGGAAGGATCAACACGGGCGTCCTTGCGACGGAGCACCTGGGCATAAAAGAGATCCATACAAAACAAAGAGATATAAACGGGTTACGGCCCGATTTGATATGATATTCATGTGAATAAAATGCATGAATATTATAGATTGCTAAAATCATAAACAAGCTTAACTCACTCTTCATAATAAGAACAATACTCACCCCTTATCTAAATGAACAGCCTAACACAATGTCGTATATAATGTTAACTATTCATTAATGCAAGAGAAATAACTTAATTCCAACTTAAGAAGCTTACATTTTAGTTTTGCACAATATAATTTCGCAAGTCCATTCCTCATTAGGAAACTTATTCCAAACATTTGATTTATAAAATGCTTTAGCCATTTGTAAAATACCACTTTCGTGAGAATAGTTATAATCACAACATAACGATTCTAAGACCATCCTTTCGGGAGTCACCCCACTAGATGCTCCCCTAAATAGCAATCATCTTCCAGGGCCTATAACCAAGACCACTGGGCATCCTAAATCACGTCGCGTGGGAAGCGGCCATATACCTTCGATAATGAGTCATAACCATACCCGGAATGACCTCACTTTGAATAAAATAACACAATATAACCACCCGTCCTATGGTCGAGGACTATATTCACCCTGCATTCGCTAGCCATGGGACTTTACTTCATGTGCGTAACTTCCCTTATGATAGAATTTAGAGAGGTATGTATATGCAAATCAATATTCATAAGATATGCCAATTTGAAACGTGCATTACATTATATCCAGAGCCATATGTGTTTAATGACGTAAAACACAACATTTAATTATCTTCATAATAATCTTCATGAATTTATGACAACCCTACAATCCAACAAGTCTAATATTACCTCATCCCAATCTCAAAAGTCCAAAATTATATAACCCTACTTTCCCCTAGTTCTAGACTAGATCTCTACATAAAAAGGACACTTACCTTTTTCTAACAGTTAATTAATTAATTCCTGACCTAAACTCGAACACTTATTTTCTAACCTAGGTTCTTGATTCCCTTTATACAAGACTCTGAAACTCTAGTTTTACTTCATGCAATAAGGTTCCTATGCCAGGACATTAAAATAAAGGGACTAAAGAAAACTAAAGTTTTTGGGGGAAAAACAGGGTACCAATCGACCGGCCCCTGACCCCTGGTCGATCATGCCTTCAGAAATTGGCCTTATAAAAGAAGAAGTAAGGCCCTCCCCAAGGACCGATCGACCAAATCCTTAGACCGTAATCGACCGCGATTTCTAAATATGCCTATCGAGATAAGCAGTAGGCTTTTCTCTTTAGGCCCAGTCGACCGGGCTCTGGATTGCGGTCGACCGCGCTCACCAGATCTCATCACCAAACCCCTCTTTTAACATATCAAACCTAACTCCCTAACCCTATTTTGCTCCAATTCCCTCAATATCATCATCTAATAAATTTAATCCGACATTCATACATAACAACAAACCAATATAATCATCTCAAATCATACAAACATCAAAATCTAAGGGTTAAACACCAACATTTATCAAAACCTACAATTTGTTGAACTCTCCAAATACACAACTATCAATACAATTTATCCACACTAAATCATACATTTTCAAGTTAGAAACTTTCCTTAGGGTTGTAGTTTTAGATTATCTTCCGGTAGCAATAATTTCCAAGCTCAAATATTCAATTCTCTTTTTTTTCTCTCAATCTCTCTTTCTCCCTCTCTCTTTCTAGGTTTAAAACACATAAATGAGAATAAATGTTGTTAGAAGACTTAAATTCCCATTAACTCTAAATCCAACTTTAAATGTTACTACAATTAAAATGACTCCTGACAACATAATTAAGTCATAACCGGTCAAAAGTACCCAGAACCCGAAAATACAACATGATACTTATTTTAACTATTTTGACTATTTCTGGACTAACCACGCCCTCTAAATTGGCATCCGGGATAACATAAATTATTTCATGTTCCAACATCATTTTAATTTATCTGCAATTATTCAATTGGAATATAAGCCATACCCGTCGCTTAAAGCACAACGACACAATAAAACATAATGTGATGCTATTTACACTCACTTGATAGTAAATATGCGAAACTTAGTAAATATTATCTCTTAAATCACTTAAAATCATATTTACTCCAACTTCCTTTATTTTATATAATTAATACGCATGGCAAATTAATATAAAACAGTTACTAAAAAAATAAGAGGTATTACAAATGACTCATATCTACGTAAATAATGTTGTCATGGGGGTTGATCCCTTGGCCGAGTTGTGTGAGTAATATTACTTTTGCATTACCAAGTCTTTTATTGACTCTGATTTTAATGACTAATCACTTCTATTTAGTTTTGCACACCGTCCTTCACACGTTTCTGACGAGCTTTGGAATATGACTGCCCCAAGCTTGAATAACATTCTGAAGGTGGGAGAAGCCCATAAAGAAAACTACGACTGGTGGGATGGACAACACCGAGGCTGGACATAAGAGGAAGGCACCCCACCTCCTACTGACATCCGATGTGATAATCATATGAGGCAGAAGACATCTCCTTCATCTAGCTTGACTCAAACAACATATAACCTTTTCTAAGCCTGGCTCATTGTCCGGATAGACCTTTGACCCCTAATGGTTGTCTAACATCGCCCAACCGAGGGCTTGTCCCGAATCAATACTTATGTCATCTTTAAGGGCCAAGAGGGCCATGTTACATGTCCCCTCTAAGGAAGACTGCGAGTTCATGTCCAAGGTTCCTTCTCTATAAGTGATTGACTTCAGCCTCGATTCCATCACCCAGGTATTTGCCTCTTTCTAGTAGATTTGTATCCCATCTCTAATAGTTGCATTCTGATATGTTATCGTTCCTCTGAAGTCTTTATGTGGACTTGCCTTGGCCACTAAATGGATGGTCGAGAACTATTTAAAAGTTTATGAAGTTGACAGGGCCTTGAGGTTTCAGGAGGAGATGAAGGGAAAGCTCAAAGATAACCAATATGACTATTCAAAAGTTCTTAAAGTCTTAAATGAGAAGGACGAGCTCCCAAAAACTAAGGACGAGCTCTTGAAGAATAAAGATGAGGATTGCTCTTGTATGACTACCCAACATATAAAGGATCTTGATGCTGCCATTGCTAAAGTAAAGGACGAGTCCCTATCAGCCGAGGCTCTTCAAAAGATTAAAGAGGAAGCCATAAAGGGGTATAAATGTTCTGATGAGTTTGGGGGCTTTGGGATGGATTATTTTGAGAGGGGACCCAAGACGGTCTGTAAGTGGGTCACCACTAAATTTGAAGAGGTGGTCTCTTCCATACGTTCTGAGCTGAAGTGTCCTGACATGGAAGACCTCTTCATAGTCGATGCTGTAGAGTATATGGAATCTTTACCAGTGATCGAGGAGGATGAGGTGATGCATGAGTCCCCTCTTCAAGTTGATATTAATTCTCCAGTTATCCCTTTTAAAGCCTAGGGCAATGATAATGGGTCGGCCATGGTTGTTGAGAAGGTTCACGTTGATGGAGGAGCATAAGAGTCTGCCTCATATATGGAGCCGATTGCATAGGGTGGTCATCTGTGACCCATACCCTCTTTTATGTGATAACTTTATATTTTCCTTTTTTGGTGAACTTATTCAAGTATTTATGAACACAACTCTTATTTGAGATGAATGAATGATATTTTTGTATCATACTAGTAAATTGTCTATGCTTATTTGTATGTATGCCATCGTCTGATGTTTTAATCAAGTAACCATAATAAAATGGTTTAAAACCTTGAACCACCAAGAATAAATGAATAATCATACATCGTTTCATCCTTGGATGAGATAAAAGATGCTACTATTTAAATTCTCCAAATTATGGTGTTATATCACAAGTCCCCTCTTGTCAATTTGAGAGTGTATAAATAAGAGTCGTCTCATCCATGCACTGTCATCTTGGTCGAGAGAGCTTATCTACCAAGTTAATGATGTTTAAAATGAACCGTATTTAAGTGATTTTTAATTTGAATCCACTAAATTATGGGGCTATATCACAAGTCCCCTCTCATCATTTGGAGAGTGTATGGATGAGAGTCGTCTCGTCCATGCACTATCGTCTCGGCCGAGAGTGTTTATCCACCAAGTTAATGGTGTTTAAAATGAACCAAATTTAAGTGGTTTTTAATTTGAATCCATCAAATTATGGTGTTATATCATAAGTCCCCTATCTCGTTTTGAGAGTGTATGGATGAGAGTCATCTTGTCCATGCCCTGTTGTCTCGATAGAAAGAGTTTATCCACTAAGTTAATGATGTTTAAAATAAACCACATTCAAGTGATTTATAATTTGAATCCACCAAATTATCGTGTTATATCACAAGTACCCTCTTATCATTTTAAGAGTGTATAGATAAGAGTCGCCGTGTCCATGCACTATTGTCTCGGTAAAGAGAGTTTATCCAACAAGTTAATGATGTTTAAAATGAACCACATTTAAGTGATTATCCCCCATCTCGGTGTTATTGAGAGTCCATGAACGAGGTTGACCCCATCGGAACTATCATGTCACCGAGAGAAATTTGAAGCTACTTCACCATGAATGATGTTTTATAGCTTAAGATAAGTTGTACATATAGGCAACATATATTCAAACAACAAACAATGTAGGAGAAAACACATTGAAATTTTCATTAATAATATGATTTTCATATACATGGACAACTGACACTAAAATGAAATTGGTAAGAGACAGACTAAGCCTCAATGAAGATTTATATAACATAAAACTCTCACTGATAATATTTCTTGAGGTGATAAGCATTCCATGGGTTGGAGAAGGGTTCTCCATATAAATTTTCCAGTCGATGCATTCCAGGAACCACTTTTTCAACCACCCTATAAGGACCATGCCAGTTTAGATGAAGCATGTTGACCTTCTTCCATGTATTCTTCAGTATAAGGTCTCCTACTACTAATGGGTGGGGATTCACCCTATTATTGTAAAAATTCACTGTCCTTTGTTGGTAGGCAACTTGCCTAACCTCAGCGTCCTCCCATCTCTCTTTAAATAAGTCCAAATTTAGTCTTTGTTCTACAATGTTCTCCTCTAGATCATATGTTTGGACCCTGTGGGTTGCGAGGCCAATCTTCATAATCACTACTACCTCTGAGCCATTGGCTAAAATGAATGGAGTTTTCCCATTAGAGTCTCTCTATCGTCCTATATGCCCATAGGATGGCATGCATCTCCTAAGTCCATCTCCCCTTGGCATCCTCTAACTTTTTTTTGATTTTGTTGAGACTTGTTCGGTTTGTCACATTTGTCTGCCCATTGGCCTGGGGTCGGCCTGGAGTTGAAAATAACTATTTGATGCCAACTCACTCAAAGTACTTCTCAATGGAGATGTTCTTAAACTTCTTACCATTATCAGAAATCAAAGTGGTAGGTAGGTCGTATATATAGATGATATTTTTCCAGATAAACTGAGACACATTCTTCTCTATTATCATGATCACCACCTAGGCCCCTACCTACTTTGAGATATAATCAATAGCTACATTCTGATAGTGGTAGCTATTCATATCTCTTGGTAAAGGTCCTATCAGGTCGATCCCCCAGACTACACATAGCCATGGGGATGTGATAGAGGTCAATATTTGATGAGGTTAATGGGTAATGGTGCCAAACCTTTGGCATTTATCGTATTTCTTCACATACGCAGATGTATCTTTGATCAACATCGACCATGAATACCCTTGAGTGATTATCCTCTTTGCTAATGACTTTCCTGTGATGTGACTAGAACAGGATCCCTCGTGCACATCTTTTAAAAATACTCTACCTCAAAAAGGGTGACCAAATCTGAGTAGAGGGAGCAAGAATCCTTTCTTATACAAAATGTCTCATATAATGGAGAACTTAGCTGCATTATACCTCAATTTCTTCTTCTCAACTTTAGGATCGGGAAATTCTCCAACCCTAATGTATCGGACAATGCGATCCATTCAAGAGGCTCCTAAATTTAAGTTTAAACAAAATTTCGTTGTATTGTCTTCCTCTGCAATGGTTGGTCGATGTAAGGTCTCCACCGATATCTACCTTAGGATTTCTGTTCCTGTAGCATAGGCTAACCTTACCAAAGAATCAGTTCAACTTTTATCCAGGAGAGGTATCCTCTTCAGCTTCACTTCTTTAAAATTCTTCAGTGTTACTTTCACCCATCCTAGGTATTTATCCATTATATCATCGTTGGTCTCATATACCCCCAAAATTTGATTCATCTCTTACCTCTAATCACTATGGAGCAGGAGTTGGCCGACGCTCATCACCCGGTCAAAGGAGAGACATGCTAGGAGGGCTTCATACTTTGACTCATTAAGGGAGGCTTTGAAGATAAACCTTAGTGCATATTCCATATCGGTCCCATCTGGGGCCGACAAAATTAACCCTGCTCCACTTCCTACCTCACACAATGAGCCATCAACATATAAGTTCCATACCGTACCATCTTTTGAGAAATTACCCTCTTCTAGGGTCTCATTCTTTAAGCGGTATCTTTTTTCCTCGTTCTCAGACACCTTGCTTCTAGTTAAACTCAGCTCGGCCTCAGTCGGGGGAAGACATACTGGCTCATAAGATGGAACCTCAATTTCTTCTGTATTAGCCTCAACCCATGTGAACTCAACCATGAAGTCTGTTAGGGCTTGACCTTTAATGTACGTTATTGGATGGTAGATGATATCAAACTCCCCCAGCTCAATTTTTCCTAGGCCATCAACCTACCTATTTTCTCAGGTTTATGGATGACTTGTCTGACGGGGGAGTTAGTAAGGATAACCATGGTATGTTCTTGGAAGTACGACTTCGTCTTTCTTAATGCATGGATTAGAGCATAAGCCAATTTCTCTATTTTGGGATATCTTTGCTCGGACCCTTGGAGGGCTTTACTGCTAAAATATACCAGCTTCTGTAATCCATCTTCATTTCTAACTATCGCAACACTTATGGCTGACTCCAACAATGCCAGATATAAATACAACTTCTCTCCTTGGATTGGTCTTGACAGTAAGAGTGGGGATCCTAAGTAGGACTTTAACTCTTAAAAGGCCCTACAACACTCTTGATTCTACTCAAAAGCCTTTCTAAGTACTTTAAAAAAGAAAGGCACTTATTAGTAGCTCTAGACACAAACCTGTTTAACGCTGCCACTTGCCCGACCAACCTCTGCACATATTTATTTATTTTCGGAGTCATCATCTCCAAAAGAAGAGTTGATACTCTCGGGGTTTGGTTCAATGACCCTCTAGCTCACAATAAAGCCCCAAAACTTACATGCTCCCATGATGAAGACACACTGGACGGGGTTAAGTTTTATCCTCAAGTCGTCCATAGTATCAAAATTCCTCTCAAGGTCAGTTACATGAGTGTCGGCCTTGAGACTCTTTGTTAACATATAGTAGACATACACTTTCATCATCTTTCCTATCTAATATTTTAAATATATTGTTAACCAATCGTTGGTATGTTTCCTCGATATTCTTTAAACTTAAGGGCACGAACTTGTAACAATAGATCCCCTTGTCAGTTATAAAGGATGTCTTCTCCGCAATGGTCAGGTCTATGAATATCTGATTATACCCTCAGTAAAAACTCATCAGTTCATGGCTAGTAGTAACATCCACCATCTTGTCGATCCTAGGCAAAAGGAAGCTATCTTTAGGACATGGCTTTCTTAAGATCTGTAAAATTAACACACATCCTCCATTTGCCTTTGAACTTAGGGATGACAACAACATTGGCCAACCACTTAGGTGAGATAACCTGCCTAATGAAGTTGGCCTTTTCTAACTTCTTTACCTCTTCTCGGATGACATCATATTTCTCCTGGTAGTAGACTCTGCTTCTCTATTTAATCAGTTTTGCGTCCCTATCCACATTGAGCTTATGGCAGAGGATCTTTGGATTGATGCTAGTCATATCTTCACGGCTCCAGGAAAAAGTGCTTTGTCTCTTCTTCAATAGCTTGATCAGCTCTTCTTTGATTTATTTCTTAAGGGGTTTGCCGATTTGGACATTTTTTTTCCGATTCGTCCTCATTGAGGATGATGGATTCTACCTCCTCATTGGCCTCACCCTTCTTTAATTTATTCAAATCTCTAGGATCCAGGGTATCAATGTTGTATGTTGTAGTAGACCTTTTGTATGCCTCTCTCTCCTCGGCTGAGTTGAAGTAGCATTTGCGTGCCTCATTAGGTCACCTTGCACTTCCCCTACCCTATATGGAGTTAAGAATTTAATCATTTTGTGAACTGTTGAAGGCACGACCTTAAATTATTTAAGGGATACTCTTCCCAGAATTATGTTGTAGGAAAATTAGGCATTTTCATCCATTATAAGAAACTAATCTTCTTCATGAGGCAATTCGGCCAAAAATTTCCCATTTTAACTTCTATTTCATAAATCCCTAAAGGGTTTACTTTCTCTCCACTGAACCCTATGAGAGGTTGATGATAAAACATAACGTCGGCTGAACTACCATCATCCACTAAAATCCTCAGAACCTCATAACCATGCACCGGAATGGTGATAACCAAAGGGTTATTATGCAGGGATAGAATCCATTTGAAATCTAATCTAGAGAAACCCATAATCAAAGTATGCATATCAACTTTAGTTCTTTTTACCTTTTTTCGGCTCTATTACCGTTGAAGGCACTTCCTTAGGTTTTAGAGGGGGAGCCTTGGCCTCTTCTACATAAGACTTTCTGTCGGCAACTTCTTTTCCTCCTCCAGCTAGTCCTCCGCAAATCATCTTAACCCTAAGAAAGATCGTATAAATTCGACATTTAGGATGAGTAATTGATAAAGGCAAGTCTAGGTCTTCATCATCATCATCATCTGAGTCGTCATCGTCTCATCTTGCTGGAGCATCAGGCTTGCACTTGTCGTTCCTCCTCTTTTGGGTGTCATCTCGACCACCCTTAGAACTTCCCTTATAAACATACTTTCTCAGATTTTTATCTTTTAGCATTCTCTCAATCTCATCCTTGAGAGGAAAACACTTTTCGGTCGTATGGACTTGGTCTTGGTGAAATTCACACCACATATTTATATTCCTCTTGTGAGGAGGAGCCTTCAGCTTCTCAGGCCACTTCAGAGACTAATCATTATTGATCTCATTCAAAAGGTGCTCACAATTAATAATCAAAGGGGTGTAGTCTGTGAACTTGTCTTCCACCTACCTCTTCTTGCCATCCTTGTTCCTCTTGTGGAACTTACCCCCACTGTATATCCCCTTCTCATCTTCACCTTTGGCATCCATTGCTTCCTCTACATTCATGACCTTCCCTGTCGTATCCAGAAGTTCGGCCATAGACTTTGGAGGATCTTCTATAAGATTCTAAAGTAGCTTTCCTTTCTGCACACCTCCTATCAGGGAGATCATGGTAATACTCTTTTCATAATCCTCAACCTCTAATTTTTCCTTATTTAACCTTGCTATTTATTCTCTCAGACTTTCATTCTTTCCCTACTTCACATACAACAGGTGGGTCGTACTCTTTTGGGGCCTCACCCTGAAGAAGAAATTATGTACAAACCTTTTTATAAGTTGTTTGAAATTCTCAATTGAATTTTTAGGGAGAGAGGTAAACCATACATAAGCTGCTCCAGTCAGGGTGCTTGAGAAGGTACGGCACCTCATCTCGTTAGAGACCGAGTAAATATCAGTAGCTGATTGATACATCTCCACATGGTGGACTGGGTTATTACTCCCATCATACCTGGGTGTGACCACTGGCGGCTTGAACTTAGCCGGGGTAGGATAACTCACGATCTTTTCCACAAAGGGGGAGCCTTCATTGTATCCCCTCTATAAGGGGTCTTGGATCTTCAGAATATCCTCAATAATATCCTCCAGGCTTTGAATAAAGTCATTCCATGGTCTCTCAGTCGTAGCTACAACCTCGGCTAGAGCCATAGTGTCTTCATCCCCTTCTCTGCTATCTGGATGAACCGAGGGCTCTCTAGAATTTATTCTCTATCGGTTAATCACCTCCCACTGCTCCTCGTCTCAACTATGAGGAGGTCGGTGATCATCATATCTATTATTATTTCTAGAACCAAATATACTTCTATAACTGGAGAGGCAATTTCTCAGGTCATCTGCTACTGGTCAAAGCCTATCAATGGTCGACCCCCTGCTTAATATGTCTAAAGATGAAGCCCTTAGCCTACATTCTTGGCTTGACCTGCCACTAGGCCCTCAATTTTGCTAAATGGGCCGCACATTGCCTCCAGAGATTTAATAAGGCTCCCAATAGCTCCTGTCATCCTCTTCATCATACTGCTCATCCTCATTATTATAGAATTCTTGACTCGGACTCCCAAGGTGTAAATGCCTAGGGTTAAACACATCCCTATGCCTTTGCTGAGGAGGAAGATGCTTTTGTAGGGCCTGGGGTAGTCCTCTGGCCGTTGGATATGGGACATCTTATTTGGTTATCGGGGTTGTCATCTCCTTTCTGGCACCAGCAGGTCTAACCACCATGTTTTGGCTGAAAGCAGTAAGAGTTGCCTACATCTTTCATCAGATGTCTACTAAGGAGCACAAGGCTCCTGCCACCTTTACCATTTATAATTGGGGAGGGGCCTGGATGGTACTGGGACCAGCTATAGTATGTCGATCTATTGCAATTGAAGGGTTCCATTGATCGAAAAAACCAAGTGATGTATTGGAAGTGAACTGGATGAGTAGAAAGTGAGATGAAACTTAAACTAGAGCTCTGTTAATGGTGGTTCAAGCTCAACTAAGGATAAGATTGGGCCACCACCAGAGAATTCGATGGAGCAGCTATAAATGAAGGGAAGAAGATGGCTATATTGCTTCCACAAACGATGCCAGATTGATGATACCATAATTGGTATCCCCAAACAGTGTGATAAGTAAGCTCAAACTAGCACAATGATGGTGTAATAATAGGTATGAAAATATAGAAAGAGATGAGGAAAAGGAGAAGATAACACCAGATATAAGTGGTTCGGTCGGATCCTACCTCCACTATGCATAATGAATAGTGGTTTTCACTATAATGAGGGCACTAATGGCCTGTAAATACAACGCTCAAACTTTTTTCTCTCTATAATGTATTTTGAAAGAGTTCTGCTAGGGTTGAGAATTATCCATCATTTTCAAGGATGTAGAAGACACGTATTTATAGTGCCTTGGGGGTGTAGTGTACCCCCAAGCATGTAATAAGCATGTGGGGAATGTTCCTAGCGAATGAGGAGGAGACAACTATCTCTGTCAAATGTCGGCCATGATGATAAAATATTACCTCACATATGAGGGAGATATTATTATAACAATTTTGGTTCACGTGGGATATTAAGTCCACCCACGTACTCTAATGCTTCTCCCATTTCACGCCCCCATTCAGCTGTATGACCTCGACCGACCACAATGGCCGAGGTAGGATTGCCGATTGATGAAGTACCAAGGAGCTGACACCTGTTAGGTTGAGTAGTGTCAACTTGTCTCTATTGTCCTATCATGACCAAAGATGAGGGTCTATAATCCATAAATTCCACATAACTAGCCATAATAACTTATCTCAACTACTAAGGCCGAGCCCCATGCTTATCATGTCGGTCAAGTCAATCCTAGCCGAGTCTGAACTGGACGAGTCAATATTCTTCATTTTAATGGGTTAATGCCTGTCGGCTCTAGCCTAGGTGGAAAGATCTGGGACGAGGTCATTCTTGGCATATCACTCAGTGCATATTTTTATATCATATAATGTTCCTTAAGCTTAGTCCATTGCGTCAGACTATTTGATTTTTAATACACACCAATTATCATCTACACCATTTGAATATAAGTTTCATTCCCTTTAATTACCGTGTACATTCTTAGACTGCCCAATTATTCTCATTAATAACTGTCTACCGTATTAGACCATTAGAACTTATTTTCGTTACCAATTATCCACATCGCTATGTTAATCCGACTTTGTTATCATTAAGTATTGTCTACATCTATAGACTATGAGAACGCATTCTCTTAAAAAGCACACCACAATATATATATATATATATGTCCGACACATGAAGACATCTATCTTAGGCATCATGTTTGTGCTCTATCAGTAACACCCGGAGGAGTCCCTCCTCCCAGCGTGGGTAACAACAACACATAAGCAAGTGGGGTGGTATCTACACACTACACCAGTTCACGACCCATGCCCAACAATAACAAAGGATCCCAGAATCTACACTTACCTTTCATAAGTGGAGCTCCTACGTAGTACCTACAATATGACCAAACACTACGCCTAGCCCACCTGTGTCGACTTGTGCTCTAGTCTTGAAAGCGCGTACCCTAACCAATAGGACGGTCTATGAACCCAGGTATGTCCATAAAAATAATATAATACATACTATCATCCAATATGTACAAGAAGTTACTCTATAACTACTTTTACCCAAGAAATCTCCATCCACATAAATATAGCCTTCTCGGCTTAACCATAACAATTTAGTCAGTTATTACATAACCCATATTAAGTCGCTATAATACGACTACTCCCCAATTAAATATTAGTTACCATATATTTCCTCCTATACTTGAAAATCAAATTTACTTCATCATTTATTTCTTCATAAATATATAGGTATAGTTATCCCCAAACAAACCTTCCCAAAACAATTAATGATTTCAGCATGTTTCCCTCTTGGCGTAGAATTTAATCCTTCTAGAATATTAGTAGTTATTCACTTTTTGTTTCCTTTACAGTAAGGTTTATATGTACATATATAATGAGTCAAATAATATGTTTAGATAGTTACATTATAACTAATATCACAATCGATACCAACCATCATGACTTGGCCCTCTAGGCTTAGGATACATTTCTTCTTAATGTTTTTATATGATAACAAATTCTAGGAGCTAACCATCAATCATACTCTCAAGTATTAAACTTATCTCTAATAGTTACTTCTTTTATTTAAGCTCAAAACGTCTTAATCATATTATTATTATCGTATGTTTTTGGGTCTTATCATCGTTGCCCCTACCTAAGGCTATCTACTCACTTAGGTCTGCTCTTAGTCTTATAACGCGTCATATTTAATTCGGGAGCCTTCAACGAATTATTTTAATTAAGAAGTTAATTTATACTTTAAGATACTACGCATGGAAGGCTATTTACGTACCCATACTAGTTAGACTGAGTATTTGAGATCATTAAAATATAATTAATATCTTGGAATAAGTCTCTATCCCTCACTTGAATGAAAATGGTCTCGCACACCCTTATGTAGAAAAATCAGAACTAATTAAAAAAAAAGCATTACATCAGTGCCAACATGATCGTAAAAAAAGATCTAAAATTCTATTATCTGACTAAGAAAGGAAACCAAATCGGTTCGGCCAAGGGGAGAACCGATTTGTTGGACCTGTTCACCGAATTCAACCCAGATTTTAACAGTTTTATTTCTAAGTAGGGATTCTTCCAATCAATTCTAAATGCATCAAAAATATTTTTAATTATTCAAACACTAAACTTAGGTTATAAACATGAGTTCTACAGTTGATTCGGTTCATTGTGCAAATGGATTAACCTCTAAATCTATAAAGAAACATCAATGTTCGTAAGGGTTTCCCCCGATTTTTCTAAACAAAAATGCCTAAACTTTTCATTATAAACTTTTAACAATCAAACTAAGATTTTTAAAATTTATTTTAAAATAAATATAGCAATGATTTATCTAAATCAAAAAACTTATTTTCATCATCTATCATGGGGATTCACGAATCTAGCACCCTCGCATATGAATATCACAAAAAACTCAAGATTATTAAAGAACCCAAACATGGTTGCAATAAATCAGATTTAATCTCAAATCTAAACATGGATTCAACATACAAATGAAGTTAGAACAAAATGAATAAGTTTGGCAAGAGAATCCTTGCCTTAAAGTGTAGAGAAAACTCCTCTTTTCTTCATCCAGGGTGGATTCTCCCTTCTCTCTCGAAGTGTGTAGCCTCCAAATGTGTGTGGGGTGATATCGGGGATTATGAAACCCTAAGGATAATTTCAATCCTTGATATAGCATTTTAATTTAACCTAAATCCCTAGGTCTCTATAAGGCCACACTTAAGGCCCCTAAAAAGGTTCCTATCCATACCCAGTTTGGCTCGGAACTCCACTCAAGGTCCTACCCAATCCATAAGTCCCTTTTTAAACACTAAAAAAGCATATTTAAGTTACGTAATCATATTTAAAAGTCTATAAACACTTTATACTTTTATTTGTATGTTCCATCATTATCATATATGTATATCCTTAATACAATTTAATTAAATCAACGAGTCATCAATTTTTTCGCAATATACCGTCATACCATAAAAATCATAACACTCGTATCATATTAATGAAATAATATATTTAAATTAAATAATCTAATATAATTAAACATACCCGTTTAATTATTATGCCAAATTAAAGATAAATACAATTATTTCATCCGAATAATTCCAAGAATTTCAATGAGATCAATATAACTTTAATTTAATACTCATAAAAATGCGGGGTATTACACTTTATTATCAGTTAAGTTTTGTGTATAATCCTTTTTTTGGGGCATGAATTTTTACATACATTACTTAATATGCGTGTGCATGTATGTTCCATGAAAGTAAAAAAAAATTGTACCCTCTATGAATTAAATATTTAAAACGCAATTAAGGATAAACAAACTTTGGATCTATATAAATGCAACCAAATGAATTAATTGGTCTGTATAATCATATAAAAGAAAGTTTCATAAGTGAGATTTTTGGTTCCAAATATTTTATGACCAAATTAAAATTTTATGGAAATTTAATTTTGTCTTTAAATCTGCTTATTTTATAAAACTATAAATCTGAATTTTGAGATGTTTTCAGCGAATGTTTTGTATAAGAAGCAATTATTAAAATTAAAATTGCCAACTTACTCAGGATTTAAAAAAGTAATTATGTTAATCTGAAACGATCTAATGATAAAAAATTATCATTTTTGGTGAACGTTTTTTTGACTATTTGAGGACGTTTAAGCTTTCAAAGCCATGCATTTGTCATATTTGGTAATATAGTTAAAAGCTATTTCTTTCAATAATTTTTTTAAAATTTATCTTATTGGAGATTATTTTAAGAGTTTTTTTTAACTCTTTTATAGTGATTACCCACATTTTTCATTATTGAAAATTATGAATTTCTCCATATTATGCGTTTTAATAAATACATCAGTTGTCTTACCTTATTTTGGTTGTCATAACATTTTTGTTATAAAAAAAATATTGTTATGACTATTGTAATTGTCGTTAAGAATTTGACATTAATATTTATAATATGTTAGATTAGGTGTCCATTAAAGTTTTCTAGTCTATAATTGTAAATATTAAATTACTATGTATAAATTTGGCTGTCAATAGGTCCGAATATAATTATGAATGTTAGATTGTTAATGCAATGATGACGTGGTTTGATCATTGTAAGATTGCCCAAAGGGACAATTACGATTATCAAATGAACATTAATGAGTATTTTTTTTTTGTCTTCAACTTAACCTCGAAGGATTAAAATTTTTTCTTGAAACTAATATTTACGTGAAGTTTATTTCGATGTTCAAAATTACACCAAAATTATAAATATTAGATAATCTATATGCTTATTGTTTCCAGTATGAGTAATGGAACATTAAAAGAATACCTTAAAGTTTTCATCTCAAGATTTATATCACGATTAGATAACAATTCCATCAAAGTGGTATGATATAATAAACTGTAAATGTTATTACTATTTTTTATCGTATCTTAAGGTTTTCATCTTATTATTTATATCATGATTGGGTTACGATTCCACCAAAGTGGTCTAATTTAACAAACTGTAAATGCTGAATTTTGTGATAACATTCAAATACTATGTTTTTGTTTCTCCAAAGAACCCGTATATGATTTTGAGTCTTCGAATTACTAATGATTTCATTATGATTAAGCCATTGTGATTTGGTTTCTCCAAAGAGTCTGGTTGCAATAGTTAAGCTAATATTAAGGGATAATATGTTTGTTTATTAAGTTTGGTATCGGTTGCTCCAAAAAGTCCATAACCTTACTTAATTTATAAGTACACTATCAATTTTTACGTTTTGAAAATATTAATGCTTATTGAAATTATCACACGATCCATAAAATAATATAATACTCATATAATGGATAGTTTGGTAGTCATCAAAGTGAACCAACTAGAATGTCTATAAATATTAAATCTTTATTATACCTATAATACGATAGTATTAGAGCAATTAATGAGACTTTAATGCTTGATGTCATTTTCTCTCTCATTTTTAAAAACTTTTTGGACCCCAATTATTGGTTATTATTTTTTGTGGGGTCAACCATGAATATCAACGTTCCATCACGTGTACTCTAGGGTTATGTTAGTCAAATGGAAAGTGTCCCATTTTTATTTTCGAAAATAGAAGGTTTGTTGAGGTTGTAATTTACAATGACTTATACATATTTTGATTCAAATTCATGAAGAGAAGTCTTTTAGAAGTAACAATTTCAGTATTTCAAGATATCTTTTAGAGAGTACTATAGGGATATGCAAAATTTCGAGGATTGGAGAAGAGGAGAAGAGGTTTTGTACTATGTTTACAAAGATTTTGTACTATGTTTATAATACGTCTAACACTAATGAGACTTTAATACTTGCTATTCTTATATCTCTCATTTTAAACATTGTATTTTTTGAAACTAAAAAAAGAATAAATCAAAAGTCTCTTAAAAAGTAAAAAGAAATATTTCTTTTGTAATAGAATTAATTTTTATAATTTTGAATGAATTTTTTACATGTGGTACAATAATGATTGATTATCTAACTTTAAAATATTGAACAAAGATTGTATCATATTATTTTATTTGCATATAAAATTGCTAAAAAGATGATATTTTTTTTTGTTTATTTTAAGCATGCGGGATATGAAAAAATGGAGTATGAGTATTATGGTTCTAAGATAAGATATTGTATTTATAATATATACTAATTTTTTTAATTATCTTTATATTTGTTTCTTGTACATCGCGCGTGCATCCCAAGGGTTGTATGCTAGTTTAATGATAGAAGAGGTAAGAAAAACTCATCAGGCTTATATATATGTAAAGAGATTAATGGATTATATTTACTTTATTTCATAAGCAAGTTAATTTTCCAATGGAAATTGATTTTGAGTAACTCAAATAAATATTAAGAAATTATGCAATTAGGTGGTGAAAGGTTATCTTAGATAACCTGTTCATCTAAATTACATAACATAGTACCCAATAAAGTCATATATAAATATTCATAGTTATTATGAAAGAAGCCCCACATTTATAAAATGTTATTAATGTATGTGTTGTCATCTCATAGCATTAATGTAATGAGCTATTTATCTCGACAATTATATATCATTTTATTTCTCTTAAATTGCATGTTTTATCCGTTTTAATGTTCTCGAGACTGATTTCTTATAATGAAATCAAGAAGATAACTTTCAATGAAAAATACTAAATCATTATAATTCAGTTTTACTTGAGGAACCCACTATTAATGAATATTAATAAATAAGTGTGTGACATTCTTTTGAAGAATTTGAAGAATTATTAAACGGATTCAGCATAAAGCTTATGCAAAATCTCAGAATGTTAGAGATTAAAATATGAGTACCCATTATGTAACATACATATTTTAATCTATATTATGTGAATTATAATACGTTGCTCGATATTAATGAAATAATTTGTTTTTCAAAACTAGAGTGCTACGAAATATGGTTCTAAATCGATATGAGGATGCTTATAAGACGAAGCATAAAACATGCCATAAGTTGCTGAATTCATTTTCTTATGTTATTTTGGAATCATTCTAAAAAACCCCTAATGTCCTTAAAAATAATTTTTCTCAACTTTTTCATGAGATATTTTTTTTGAGTGTACAAAAGATCTTAAGGTTTATATTAGATTATATTTTCTTAATTATGGTGTTCTCATTGGTGGTTTGTACAATTCTATTTTTGATAGAACTTTTACAAGAAAAATAATTTTGATCGTATATCATAATTTTGAATATAAAAGTAGATTTATTATTAAAACTGTTCAATCTTGTGACATAATTGAATGTCAGACTCTATTAAATTTCGACTTACTTGATTTAATAGACTATATTATCTTTGGGTTATCGCTTATGAACCTTGGCCCTCACATTTGAGCTCTTAAGGTTTTTTAATTTAGAATGATCCATGTGTCCCAATTAGGAGATTATAGTACTTGGATAATGGACTTATATAAATTGTGTCGTTATAAAACAACAAGTCAAACATATCAATGTCGATATCACCACGAAATTAATATATATGGTTAGAAGTGTATTATATAAATTTAAGTTTGCTTACCCAATTTTACATGCCTGCGTGATATGAAATTTTTAGTAAAAGTATGGATTTAGAATCCACTAAAAAAATTAAAATTTAAAATTATATATACACTTTCAAGAGGTTACACTAATTACTTTTGAAATTAAAAATGTCAAATGTCAAATTTATTAAAGAATGGTGAAAGTAGTGGGAGTATCAAATCACCTAATATGGTTATAAACGAATTTAAGATACTCGTGTCATTCCTTTAACATCAAAAGTAATTGTTCTTTTGGTTAGTTAATATGAATAATTTTAAGAATCTCTTAATTGAGTTTGATATTATGAATGATTGTGAGATTTCTCACACGAATGTTAAATTGATAGAGGAGTAAGAAAATATTAGAATTTCATTTTCATAACTTTTAAAAAATTATAAGGCCATTAATTAACCAGAATGATGTTTAGAATCACTTGAATTATCTAATTGACACACTAGAGTCGAGTGTAAATGCTTCTTTAAGACTAAACTCGACTTTAATAATAATCCATGACATAAATCTAAAATTATGGTCAAAATTTTCATTATGAATAGAGAAACGTATGTAAATAAATATTTTCACCTATATCTTAGAATGTGAAATTCTTATGGCTTTAGTAGCTCCTTTTGAGTAGGAGTTACATTTAGTGTGAATATATGTGAGAGTTTAAGAAAATACCTGTATATGTTGAGAAGTCACTATATAAACTTATGTCAATTTTCCACTAATATTATATTGAAGAATACTTTATGTATTTTTTATTAGTAAAAACAGACGTGGATGATAGTGAGAGTAAATTTATATATTTCTTGGATTTTTCGTAGTAACGAATGATAGATTAGAGAAATAAAATATTTAAAGAGTATAAAGTAATGAGATGCCTAAAATATTATATGCTCACACTTATGATAATTATTCTCTCTTGATTACGTAGATGTGTTTTGTCCAAGTGGCCAATATTATGAAAGAGTGAGAAATAATTAAATATTGTACGCATGCATTGATGATGTAATTTATAGATTATGGCTATGGATTTTTATTTTGGCACTTGGAGTTGTCGACACTATTACAAAGTCACTAAAATATTATGACACCTCACGTATTCTAATAACAGGTGATCAATACTCTACTGAAATAAAATAAGAATCTCAGTTTGGTTCATTCTTAGCATCACTGTCAAAAACAAACTTAACTACTAAAAACATATTAATCGTGGTGTAAAATTAAAAAAAAACTTATTATCATGCTTAATTAAACATTCAACCATAAATTTAAACATTCACCATAATGAAATAATAATGAGTGCCGAGGACATAAATAAATAAAGTAACTCAATAACTTTCGGTAAAATCCACATACAATCAACCGACTGAGTAATGAAATAAATAACCAAGACGTAAAGTAAAAACTATTCGAGTGTGGGCGACATGCCCAAATTGAAATACTAAAGAAATACCCTAGCTAGATAGAATGGATAGAAGTGTCTATGCAAATACTGTAGGTACCTACAACTGTTGCAACACCGTCTCACTAGAAGAACATGCTAACCTTGGCATCCATGTCATTGATCACCTAAAAGGTTTTGAAAAAGATTTTTGATACGGGTTAGCACCCAAAACCATTTTAAAAATATTTAAAAGTATTTAAAATGCAATAATAAGTATGCAACAAAATTATTCATGTTCATCTTGTATCACACTCATATGAGATGATTCTCGCCCCTCATATATAGTGCGCACCTTAGGCATGTATTTTAATTCCCTAGTTATGTTACCCCGACTAACTAGTCTTGGCAATCATAACACTGTCCAATATTCTAAAACTCTAGCTCAATTGTGCTACACGTATTTTAGTTTACTTTGTTTATCTCATAGCTTTCACATAAGCTATATTATTATAATTCTCAATTATATTCGGACCGTTATAATCACATAACTTTATAATAGTTATAATATAACATTCACACATTCATTAAGTTCACATATATATAACACTCTTTTATATGTATGTACATAACATCCTCGATTTGTCATCCCAAATGCATTCTCTATTATGCTATCATGCCCACGTACGTCACGTAACACTCCTGGGCCATCGGTTCGGATTCTCCCAAATCGAATACACATAAACTGGAGGCGATCATAGACAAATATCTGTGGGTTGTAACTCTACCACATTACCCCACTGGACTATAAACTCACATACAGTGGTCCTGCAACAGTCCTATGACTTAGGGAAACGACCTAATACCTGCTGGTCATGTCAGCGTGGACTGCCCACTGCACGTAACCTCCAACTATAGCATAACTAGAGTAGGTAGGTTCCCATATATATCACACACACACACACACACACACACACACACACACACACAGACACACGTATATATATATATATATATATAACTGGGTAACATACAAATTTTTCTTAAGTATTCACTTACTAATTATCAATTGTATAATGTCAGGTTTCTTCCCAACATACTATCCTAACTAAGAACTTATCTAATTCTTTTTAAAATCTTAACCCGATTTTATAATTATTACCCGAGTACTTTTGACCCTACTACACCTGGAATCTTTTACCCGGAATTTATCCCCGATTAACCCAAGGTACTTTCTAATCTCCCTTGAATATTTTCATAAGTTATAATCAATCTACCCTACACCATAAACCATGCCGAATACTAAAAGGTTCACAAAAAACCACAAAAGTCAAGGGATACCAACACAAAAAATTGAAGCAGTTCGCTGGATGACTTAATCAGTTCGCTCCCCTAATGAATCGATTCGATTCTGCTGGGCTGCCAACTTGAAATTTTGACAGAGCTAACCTCTTTCCCATCAAGCTTAGGAGTTATAATCATCACCTAAACCCATAATATGAATACTAAATCAATTCCAAACATAAATTTATAGATTCCTACACATGAATCAACCCGAAAAACATTTAACTCGTAGGATTTCCATTTTTATCAAGAATTGGATATAGTTTCAAACCCTAAATCAATATTTCATTTTTTATTACTTAGATCATTAAATATTGCATCGTTATCATCCCATTCACATCAGATCTATCATATAATCATAGTAAAAGTTGTCTTCAATGATTTCAATGTCAAAAGTCCAATTTTAATATATTTCTCCCATAAAAAAATTGTGTCTTCCCACACCAAATTTCTACATGAATTATTGAAAACTACACTAGGATTATAGAAAGTTAAATACTTGCCTTGTGATTGACGAAATTCCGATATTCTCTCCTCGAGTTCTTCTTTTGGCAACGTTCTTGAGCCGGGAAAAATTCGATCGCCCACTCGGATCACTCTCTCTTAAATTTGTATTTATTTTTTCTTCTCTTTTCTCTCCTATCTCAAATCTCTAGCCTTTAGAATGGTAGGATGGCTTCCCACTCCATCCATATTCCCTAATCATAACCCTAAACACTCCAAATCCCGAACTTAAGTTAGTCCCTAAGTGTAAAATGACCCGAATATCCTTTTACGGGTCTCTTTTAGCATGAAAAGTCCTCGGAACACAATTATATTCCCAGGTACATATTTATGACTATCTTGATCCAGTCCAAACTATTGGCGCACTTGAAATTACCATTCAAGTTATTTAGAATTAATTTCCATCTCATTACCATCATGACCCTATCCACGTGTCCCAAATGAGATATTGTTAAACATGCCGATTTTACTCACTCATGACATAATATAATTTAACATGTTTTCATTTTCTTATCACACAAGTGAATATAATTACATATAAATATTAATTCTTTTATTTTCCTATTAATATTTATTTGAGTCGCTTTATTTCTCAATTAAATTAAATTATGTGCACACGTGTAATTTAAAATGTCGAAAGATACAGGGTGTTACATACTTCCCCCTAACAATGGAATTTGATTCACGAAATTTGGACATACCTGGCATAAAGATCTCCGAATACTTTTCCCACATATTATCTTCACTCTCCCACGACGATTCATCGGCGTTGTGATACCCCACTGAATACGAACTAACGACACTACTTTCGATCGAAGATTACGATCATTACGATGTAAGATAGCAACTGGTCTCTTCTTATACATAATGTCTGGTTGTAACTCAATCTCCTCCAATGGGATATGCCAATAATCTATGTCACTCCTCTAGTAACTTTTCAACGATGACACATGACACATGTCGTGAATCCTCTGTAAGTGCTCTAACAAGGCCTAGACTATACGCAACTGGACCTATCCTCTCAATAATAGGGAAAGACCCCACATGTATCAGTGCAAACTTGTAATACCCGTGGCCCCACATATCTCGATGCCAACTTTTAATACTTGTGGCCCCACATATCTCGGTGCCAACTTGTAATACCCGTGCCTAATAAATTATTATTAAATTTGTAAGTTGTAGTAATGTGGAAACCCTTGGAATTTGATCATTTTAATTGGGTTCATATTTGCATTTGAGTGTTCTAAGAGTCTTGATGGCAATTGAGGATGTTTTGGGGTGAAAATGTAGAAATTAGGAAACAATGGTTCAAACGATAATCAATCTCGTTCAAACGAGTGGCCATTTTTGTTTAAACGGGGAAGATTGGTTTGGATGAAAGTCCAGGGTAATTTAAAGTAGAGATCGAATGAGATCCCAATTCATAGCTGAAGAGGCTCGTTCGAAGTGTAGATCGAATGATAGACCAATTATTGTGGGTCAAATTATTCATGCCACGTGGACCAATGAGAGAGGGACACCTATCCCTATAAGTATACATCTGATCATTTCATCTATACTTGATCGGATCCAGAAATACTTGGTCGGCATTCCTGTCGACTATCATAAGAAGGTGAACTATCAGGAAGAAGAAAGGTCACTCACATGGGAATTATCAACACTCATTCCATACATGACTTAAATGATTAATAGTCTCATTCATTATGTACATGTTTAAATGCTTGAATATATAGAGGATTTCCACCCCTTGGTTTCCAGGACCACTATAAAAACATCATTTTGCTTAGCTCAATGGACAAGTCGATTATGCACAAGCAATACTGGCCGAAGTTCTATGGAACTACCCTCAATAGTAATACCATAACCATGGATGTAGGCTTTACCTTATCCAAATATTTCCTTCTCATTTCTTAGAAAATTATCTATGACTATGAAGAGGGTAATTCCAAGATAAGAAAAAATCTATACCAATTTTGGACATTAAAAGATTGGCACCATATGTGGGAACGACTGCTTGTCATCGTTATATACCAATCCTACTCACTAGTTTAATTTGTAAGCTATTTAAAGGATGATGAAAGAATACTTTCCACTACAGGCAACACTTTTGATCCATCTTCCCCTCTTACTGTTGAAAATTTAAAAGGAATCTTAATCTTGCCAAATGGCAACAAGAAAATACAACAGATAGTAAGGTAATTAGCTCAAATATTGTAGGACAAGTCTACTACCATACCATCCTAGAGGGAGATTCCGATTCCTCCTCCCATAAATGAGAGAAGTAGCTATTACAAGTCATCCAGTGATAGATCTTATCGCCTAGGAGAAACATCATCCATCTGATCTACTAATTACTATAATGGTTGGTCTTTCACTTCTGAGTGGCTGAGCGTATTGGAACGATCCTCTGATTTTGATCGTCAAGGTCCCCGAGAAACCAGAGATCATTATAGAGAACTGGTCCGATCCCACTAGCATAGGGAAGGGTCAGTTCGGTCCAAAGCTAGCATCTAAGGAACGTTCATGCCAAGCAGACTTCTCTGGAAGAGCGCTCAGTATAAATGCATAACAATGCCACCAAAGTCACCTCAGTAAGTCCAAACCAAAATAGCATTCTTGGAAGAGATCAATACATAGATTGGAATATCATCTAGAATAGATGGGTAAGTCCAAGAATCCTCTACAAAGGAGTTTTGTGAAAGTATCTCCCTTCCTTCTAGCCACTGTGGTTTTCCCTACACTATCCAAATTCAAACCACTAGTGGTCAGACCTAAGTATGATGAAAAAACTGATCTCATCCTTCATATTGAATAGTCCGAGGCTTTTATTGATATTTATTATGTTCCTAATGAGATGCAGTGCTGATCTTTCTCAAGTACAATCACTAGTCCAACCTTGATATAGTATAATAATTTACCCCGAGGACAAATTGCTATTTTCCATTAGCTTTCCAAACTATTCATCACTAATTTTTGCTTTAGAGAAATGCCAATCAAGAGGGCAACCCATTTACTAAGTGTCCGCCAATGACCAGGAGAAACTACCAGGGAATATATTACTCCCTTCAATAAAGATAAATTATAAGTGGTAGATTATGAAGAGAAAATTTCCATTACAGCCATAATGAGTGGGTAGCTTACTGAAAAGCTATATTATGTGTTGGAAAAAGAAGCTCCAAGAAACATGAATGAACTGATGACAAATGGTGGTAAAATCATGAACACCGAAGAAGCTATGGTTGTTCTTTGATGGACAAAAATGTAAAGACATATTTCCTAGCTTAAATTGAGTATGTTGTATTCCGTTTCAATCATCAAGGAAGTTCACGTTCACACGTTTAAGAATAGGGATGTGAATGTCACGCATCTTCAACATCAATGCGACATGAGGTATACTTTGGTATAGATTTTGTTTTGAGTTACTAAGATTCTTTATTAAGTATTGGGATACTTTTTATAATATGTTTTTTTAATCAAGCTGAGGCATTTTTTGAGCTTAAAATGTTTTTGAAATATCTGTAGGTAGTGTAACAACCTCCATTTTCTCAAATAAAGACTAGCCAAGCTCAGTACATCGAAGATGGGGCTTATCAATAATTTATACAATTATCAGCACAGAAGTAGTAAAATTTTCTTTATTTTATGTCCAAAATCCACCATACATAAAAACATCGTAATAAAACTGATTTAATAGATGAATAGTAAAAACTAAATTATCATATAATGTCCATAATGTAAAGCTAAGTAAAACAAATATAAATAAACTCTTGGGCTCATGCCCACACCAATTCAAATATGAAATAAAATGACCAAATGCTGAAGTACAACCAATACTAGAATCAATGGATCAAAATCCACTATGCCCAGTGCAATTGCAAGTCTGATCCATCATCAGTCCTGCTATCCTTGTCGTTTAGAATACCTAAGGGGGAAAACATTTATAATTTGGGTGAGACCCCTATAGATGCAAGGATTCTTTACCACTAAATATGCAAAATATTACTAACTCATACTTCACGTTTCTCCATGGACGCTCACACCTAACGAGTACCTCATATCTCATATAGAAGTAATACTACTCGTATCCTCAAACAAAATTCCCATTATAAATTTCATTGTTCAATCTGACATATAAAGAATAAGCCATCTATCTATGCATTAACAAAAAGTGGGTATTTGTGCTTTACACCCTAGTCCCTAAACCGATTTGATAATATTGGTTAATCAAGTTGATATAAACTCAATGCGTATTTATACGTCTTATAATATTCCATAACCTTAGTCAATCTCTTCAGACTATTTGATTTTTAATTCATACTCCTCATCGTCTACTCCATTAGACTATAAGTTTCTTTTTCTTAGACTACTAAATTATTATTCTTGTAAATAATTGTCTACCCTTTTATTCATTCTCTTTAATTATCGTCCACATTCTTAGACTGCATAATTATTATTTTCAACAATAATTGTCTACCACATTATTGATTAGGACTCACCTTCGTACTTAATTACCCACATCGTCATATTAACCTAACTTTGTTATCATTAAGCATTGTCTACATCTATAGACTAAGAGGGAACATTCCCACACAAGTCACACAACAACGTGTGTATATATATATATATATATATATATATATGCGACCCACGAAGACATCTATCTTTGGCATCCTAATCGTGCTCTGTTGGTAATATCCAGAGGAGTCTCTTACCCTAAACGGGTAACAAAACACAAGCAAGTGGGGTGGTACCTATGCAGTACACAAGTTCACGGCCCTTACCCAATGGTGACAAAGGATCTCACCATGAACACCTACCTCTCGTAAGTGGCACTGCTATGTAGTACCTAAAATATGGACAATACGCCTAGCCCACTGCACTCAAACCCCAACCGATAGGACGGTCCGTCCGCGAACCTAGGTATGTCTACACAAAATAATATAATACAAATTTTCATCCAATATTTATAATATGTTGCTCTATAGCTACGTTTACCTTAAACATATCTATCAATATAATTATAGCCTTGTTATCTTAATCATAACGCTTTAATCAGTTCTTATTAACTCATATTAAGTCGTCATCCTATACTTCCTAGTTAAATATTAATTCCAATATATTGCCTCTTAGGCTGAATAATTATATTTCTTTCATAATTTATTTCTCCATAAATGTCTAGGTATTGTTATCCCAACTAACCTTCCCAAAGCCGTATAAGGTATAGTTATCCCCAATTACCTTTACCAACACAATTGTAGGTACATTTATTCCCTAACCAATACTATTTATGATTTTATCAAGTTGCCTTCTCGGCTTACACATAATCCTTATAGATTATTAATAATTTCTCACTTTCGATTACCTTTTCAATTAGGTTTATATGTACATATATAAGGAATATACCAAAGTGAATAGGGGTTATGTGTACAAATATAAGATATCTACTAGTGTGAATAAGTAGTTTCACCCAACTTACTATCACAACCGTTGCTAACCATTTATACTTTGCCCACTAGGCTTAGGATACATTTATATTTAGTATTCTTACACAATAATGATTTGAGGGAGTTACTGAATAATTATATTCTCAAGCGTTCGACTTATATCTAACAAGTATTTCTTTTATCCAAACTTACCTTGAATTAATCATAAGAGCCTCATCGTATCTTTTAGGGTCTTGTCATCTATGCCCCCTACCAAATTTCCTAGTCATGTGGGCACATCACTGCCTTTTAATATATTTATTACGTATAACATTATTCACTTGTACTTTAAGTTATCTCCATATCACGTACCCATCCCAGTTTAGCTACAAATATAAGTTCATGAAAATATCATTAATATCTTGGAATAAATCACTCTCCCTCACTTGGACAAAAATGGTCTCGCACACCCTTTCGTAGAAAGATATAATTATTTCAAAAAAATCAAAAAATATGCGATCGGCGCCCCTGCAATCATAACGACATTTTTTTACCATCACGTATTTCAAAGCGATTCGGCAGGAGGCCGAATCAATTCGGTTTGCCCAGTAAGCCGATAACGGGTCTTCTTCCAAGACAAGATTTTTCCACTAATTTAAAGTGTATCAAAGATCGTCCTTATGACTTTAAAACCTCAAATAGGATTTGAACACAAGTTCTAATATGAAATGGGAACATTTTAAGCATGATTAAACCTTTAAATCATTCCTTGATTATCATCAAATCATCAAGATTTTTCAAGAAACTATGAACATGCATGTTTGGATGTCTCATCTTAGACCCCAACAAAAATATTAGATTTCATATAATAGTTCTACCATATGATTACTATGATAAAAATACATGTTAAACAACATGAATACATACCTACTATGGAAAATCACGACTCTAAACATGGATCATACGATTATCATTAATTTCTGCACTAATCAAAAGATCTATAATATTGCAGTCCTAAAATATGATTAAATCTCATTCTAAGCATGAAATCAACATTAATACAAGAATAGTACAATTTGAATAAGAATGGAAAGAGAATCCTTGTCTTAAATTAGTGGAGAGATCTCCTATTTCTCCTCCTACGGTGTTCCTCCCTCTTCCTCTTGGGTGGGTGTGTCGAGGGCTCTCGAATGTAACTCCCAATGAGTGGATTAACCCTTAATAAACATTATTTGACTTCACATCCGGAGTTGGGCATTAGACCAAAACTTTTGACCCCCAAATGAGCCCAAATACATTATTTAATTAGATCGATAACTATCAAACTCATATATATATATAACCCGAGACCATTCCTAAGGGTCTAAAATGTCCGAACAAGCCTGTAATACCTCTCAAAGTTTGTCCCGAATATTTTTATCCAAAAATATAATTTAATTGTGACGTAACACACGTAAATACTTTTTACTCAAAATAAAATCCCCTTTGGATTTATTCCAAATCATTAAAGTTCAACTCTAAATCTTATAAATAATAATGAGTCTAATTATTCACAACCTTGATTAATTAATTTCACTGAATTAAATTAATCCCTATTAAGTTTTATTTTATCCCAAAAAAATACGGGGTATTACATTCTCCCCCCTCCTTATAATAGAATTCTGTTCTCGAAATTCAAAGTAGCGTGAAGTCACATTTCATATTGCATCATTAACTTATGTTTATACCCATCTAGTCCATACTCATATCCCATGAGATTAATGAAAAGGCTCATCCATGCCTATCATAAAATCACTGAGGTGCCTATATATTCCCCATTATATGTACACACACAGAACATTAACAAGATGAATGACACATATACACCTAATCTGTACCATTCATACCAAGCATATCCATACATCAAGTATAGCACCACATATGTACATGTAAAAAGGATATAACCATCTTAGTATCCGACTTCCTTCAATTCCTGACTTTTGCCAATTTCATATGTGGGACGTCTCGCAAGAGAAATCCAAACGAGGAACCCTTCTAATACACTATTGCACGACTTAGTCAGTTATTGAGGTATATCTGACCAAGACTAAAAAAAGGAAGATAAAAATAGCCATTTACGCTAATCCTGTAGATTCCAATATTTTCTGTTTTTCAAACCAACCACTTATCCTAAATAAGAGTTATACCAAACTCCTTTAGAGTCAACCGACCCTACCATGCCCAATATATCAATTACCACAGCCTAGGTAGGAAATTCTTCTCCCGTATTTAATTTGTAGATCAGCTAGTAATTTCTACGTCTCCAAGGGCATACCTATTCAAATCAGATCTAAGATTACCACTTCAATGACAACGTCACTATACAAACATTACACATGATCATATACAATCTCAGTAGTCGAAGCTATCACTAGCCTTACTTCTACTTTATTGACTATACTCGCTAAGGCAATACTTTCCTAAATCAAACCATTATGTTATCTCACAAACGATTTCCCCCACAAAAAAGACCCTTGCTCCAACCTGAGCATCACCCGATTTATTCCATAAATTAGAGTTTATTCACACGCATCTACCTCCTTGAGTTATTCAAAATTTTAAATCACACTCACGTGTTGCTTCCCTAAGCATACTCAACTTTCTAAATGTCCTTGCATGACCTATCCTTGGACGACCTAATTTTCCATTGAAATTTATTGTTTCAAAACTAGACTCACTCATAAAATTTCTCGCAATAATACTTACGAATACGATGAACACCAATTCATAACCAATCTTGTCTTTTAGGCAGGACCACCACTCATAGCAGTCCACATCGAATTAACATTTTTCAAGTAACAATAAATCCATTTCTAGGAAAAATCTTATACTCCGACATAACTAACAAATATGCCTAAGCTAATCATAAGTCTCATGTTATACATTTATGTACATCTACACACCAAAGTGATAATGTCCCTTCTCACCCGCGGTGGTCCCATGTAAAACACTATCCTAAAAATTAAGTCCATCTTCTCTAATGTACAAAAAATAAAACAAATGAAAGCTAAGTCCAAATACCCAACAAAACATATCCTACATACTCCAAAGTAGGAAAAACACAAGATTTATCACTGATACTATCACTAGTCCCTTTTTTCCAAATAAATTTATCAGTAACCTGATGCCCCTCTTGCTGTTGGTCTTAACCTTGATGGCCCTACTGGTTCTAAACATTGAAACCATTTTATATCCTTTACATAGACTACCCACTTGTAACCCCTCAAATTGTCGGGTCCTTTAATAATTGCTATCATTAATCTTGCCATGCTGTCACATGATGAAAAAGTTAGATCTCCTCTACCTTGTTCTTCAATTTTGATTGGAAGAAAAATGTGGGAAAGCTTCCCTTAGAACTTAACTTGGAGAAAAATCACTATTTAATACTATCGTACAGTATCACATTCCCCAAATTTCTCTAAATGTTTCCCTTCAAATCTCTAGGTACAGAATTGCCTAAACTTCTCTCAATTGTAGCAAGTGACCCACACTGGGGTCTTGATGGATCTCTCTAAAAAACTTACCCCTGGACCGAAAGAGTAGCAATGACTCGCAAAGAATACAATTATTCCTAATCATAGCGATCTAAATCAAAGGACACAATGCATAATGTAACGATATCAGACACAGATCCTACGGACACTAGAACCATGATCTGATACCAAATGTAACAATCCCCATTTTCTCACATAAAGGCTGGATAGGCTCAGTATGCTAAAGATGGGGCTTATCAATAATTTATACCATCCTCAGAACTAAAGAAATAAAAGTTTATGTCCAAATTCCACCATACATAAAAACATCAGAATAAAATTGATTTAATACATAAATAATAAAAACTAAATTATTATACAATGTCCACAATATAAAACTAAGTACAAAATATATAAATAAACTCTTGGGATTTTGCCCGTACAAATTCCAATATGAAATAATATGACCAAATGCCAACTGCAAGTCTGATCCATTGTCAGTTCTACTATCCCTGTCATTTAGAAAACCTGAGAGGAAAAACATTTATAATTTGGATCTGAGACCTAGAGATGAAAGTATTCTTCACCAATAAATATGAAAAATGTTACTAACTCATACTTCACGTCTTTTCATGGACGCTCACACGTAACGAGTACCTCACCTCTCATCTAAAAGTAGTGCTACTCGTATCCTCAAATAAAATGACCATTGTTTCTATTGTTTAATCTTACATATAAAGAATAAGACATTTAGCTACGCATTAACTGAAAGTGGGTATTTGTGCTTAACACCCTAGTCCCTGAACCGATTTGATAATATTGGTTACTCAACTTGATATAAACTCAATGTGTATTTTTACGTCATATAATATTCCATAACCTTAGTCTATCTCTTCAGACTATTTGATATTTTATTCATACTCCTCATTGTCTACTCCCTTAGACTATAAGTTTCATTCTCTTAGACTACTAAATTATTACTCTCATTAATAATTTTTTACCCTTTTATTCATTCTCTTTAATTACTGTCTACATTCTTAGACTACCCATTATTATTTTTATTAATAATTGTCTACCACATTACTCATTACGACTCCCCTTCGTCCTTAATTATCCACATCATTATATTAACCCAACTTTTTTATCAATAAGCATTGTCTACATCAATAGACTAAGAGGGCACATTCCCATACAAGGCACACCATAATATGTAAATATATATATATATATATATATATATATATATATATATATATATATATATATATATATTAGACACACGAAAACATCTATCTTTGGCATCCTATTCGTGCTCTATCGATAATACCTAGAGGAGTCTTTAATCCTAAACAGGTAACAAAACACAATCAAGTTGGGTGGTACCTACGCAGTACACCATTTCACGGCCCATACCCAACGGTGACAAAGGATTCCATCATGAACGCCTACCTTTAGTAAGTGGCGCTGCTATGTAGTACCTAAAATATAACCTAACCCTATGCCTAGCCTACCTATGCCGACGTGTGCTATAGTCCCAATCGCATTCAAACCCCAACCGATAGGATGACCCATGAACCCAAATATGTCCACAAAAAATAATATAATACATATTATCATCCAATATATATATACAGTTACTCTATAACTACTTTTACCCTAAAAATATCTATCCATATAATTATAGTCTTCTTATCTTAATTTTAACGTTTTAATAACTTCTTACAAAACTCATATTAAGTCATCATCCTATGACTACTTCCAAATTAAATATTAATTCCAATACATTGCCTCCTAGGCAGAACAATCATATTTCTTTCATCATTTATTTCTCCATAAATGTCTAGGTATAGTTATCCCAAATAAACCTTCCCCAAGCCGTATAAGGGATAGTTATTCCCAACTATCCTTACCAACACAATTGTAGGTATCTTTATTCTCAAACTACCCTTACCAATACTATTGGTGATTTTAGCACGTTGCCTTCTCAGCTTAAACATAAATCCTTTTAGATTATTAATAATTTCTCGCTTTCGGTTACCTTTTCAATGAGGTTTATATGTACATATATAAGGAATAAACCAAAGTGAATAAGGGTTATATGTAGATGTATAAGAAATCCATTAGTGTGAATAAGAAGTTTCACCCAACTTACTATCACAACCATTGCACCATTTAGACTTAGCCCACTAGGCTTAGGATACATTTACATTTATTATTCTTGCACAATAAGGATTTGAGGGAGTTACCTAATAATTATATTCTCAAGAGTCTGACTTATCTCTAATAAGTATTTATTTTATCTAAACTTACCTTAAATTAATCATATTAGCCTCATCGTATCTTTTAAGGTCTTATCAACTATGTACCCCTACTAAAATTTCCTAGTCATCGAGGCACATCCCTGCCTTTTAATATATTTATTATGTATAACATTATTCCAGAGTCCCATGTAAAACATATTGTTCATATAGTTAACTTGTACCTTAAGTTATCTCCATATAATAAACCATCCCGGTTTAACTACGTATATAAGTTCATGCCAATATCATTAATATCTTGGAATATGCCTCTGTCCCTCACTTCGACAAAAATGGTCTCGCACACCCTTTCGTAGAAAAATCATAACAAATTAAAAAAAATATGCGGTCAACGCCCACGCGATCGTAAGGAAAATGTTTACAAGTAGGTATTTCGAATCGATTCCGTAGGAGGCCAAATTGATTCGGTTTTCCCAGTAAGTCGAGAGTGGGTGTTCTTCCAAGATAGGATTTTTCTACCAATTTTCAAGTGTATCAAAGATCATCCTTATGACTCAAAAACCTCAAATAGGATATGAACATGAGTTCTAACATGAAATGGGAACAATTTAAAAATGATTAAAACTCTAAATCATCCCTTGATTATCATAAAATCATCAAGATTTTTAAAGAAACTCTGAATATGCAAGTTTAGAATCTCATCTTAAACTCCAGTAAAAATTCCAGATTTTAGAGAAGAGTTATACCATATGATTCCTACAATAAAACTCCATATTAAACAGCATACCCACTATGAAAAATCACGGATCTAAACACGGATAATACGATTATCATCTATTTTTGCACTAATCAAAAGATCTTTAAATATGCAGTCCTAAAATATGATGAAATCTCAGTCTAAGTATGGAATAAACATTAATACAAGAATAGTACAATTTAAATAAGAATAAAAAGAGAATCCTTGCTTGAAATTAGTGGTGAGATCTCCTCTTTCTCCTCTTAGGGCATTCCTATGTCTTACTCTTTGGTGGGTGTGTCTAGGGTTCATGAATGTAACTCCAATGAGTGTATTAACCCTTAATAAACATTATTAGACTTCAAATCCCGAGTTGGGTCTTTGACCATAACTTTGGACCCCAAAATGAGCCCAAATAAATTATTTAATTAACTTGATAACTGCCCAACTCATATATATACTCTGGGACCATTCTTAAGGGTCTAAATACCCGAACAAGCCTGTAATACCTCTCAAAGTGTGTCTCGAGTATTTTTATCCAAAAATGTAATTTAAGTGTAACGTGACACACGTAAATACTTTTTACTCAAAATAAAATCCCCTTTAGTTTTATTCCAAATTATTAAAGTTCAACTTTAAATCTTATAAATAATAATGAGACTAATTATTCACAAGCTTGATTAATTAATTTCATTGAATTAAATTAATCCCTATTAAGTTTTATTTTGTCCCCAAAAAATACGGGGTATTATAGGTGAACTTTTAAAAAATAATATTTTTCACTCCAGTTCTTCAAGCGAATTGGACATTTTGTTCAAATGACATAGACATGTCATTCGCTTGTAGCAAGATGGCGCATTTCTTCTGTGCATCAAATGACCATGTACTATTTTGATTTTTATCGGGTCATTTCTTAGGTTGTACAAATCACTTCTCATTGTCATTCACACAACATGTTCAAGTCGTTCAAACAAACTTTGTTGCCTCAATGTTTTTTGTTAGCCTATAAATACCTTGTTAGTGAATCTTTTCGATTACGACTTTTTATTTATGAAAACTGCAGAATGGCTGCAATTAAGTCTTCACTTTATAGTGATAAAACCCTTTTTGATTTTTAACAAAAACACATCCTAATTACTTTTATGAATAATCTTTGGAATCCAAACATTTCTGTCACGAAGTTTATTCTTGTCGAGTGTCGTCTCTACTGCCAACTTGGGGATACTCCATGGTATTCACTACTGAAGGAGGAGCTACGGTTCTTATGATTATAACGGGAGTCATTGTTGATCTGAAGGATGCAATATTAGTGGGTTTCTATAGAAATTCATTGTAGCGATTCACTTGTAAGTTTATAAGTTGCAATTTAAATTTTATTGGTGAAATAAAAGGTTTTACCTCCGGGATTTTTCCTGAAAATTTCATGTTTGTTGATTCAATGCTTTCAATCATGATGATATTTTATGCCTATTTCTAGTGTGTACTACCATTGTATTTACTTTTTCCCATTTTATATATTTTTCAAAAAACCTAAAAAAATTTTTGTTTTTGAAATTTTTTAGAAAAACATAAAAATATTTTTTATTTAATTTTACATCGTTTATGGATGGGCATTTAGGATGAACGAGTCACAATATCATTGTGACACCCCGCCTAATTACATACCGGGTGATCATTCCTTTATTAAATTAATTCAAAGTGTTCGGTTGGTTCATTGTTAGCATCACTGTTGAAAACAATTTTCTTTATTAATCAGCTAATAAATAATTAAGCTAAGTGTCAAAACAATTAATTATAAAGATTAAGTTCCCATATTCTAATTTAATATAGGAAACCATTTTCATGGACACGGATAATAATATTAAAACCAAACCATCCAAGTGAAAGAAACATGCTATATAAATCAACACAAATAAATTATCCCAAATCGCAGGACAATGTAATAATAAATAACAATCCCAACTAAAACAGAATACTGAAATAAATCAAGAGTGCAAATCTCTCTGAACTAGATAAAAGTGGAAATGGGCGATACATACCCTATCTAATGATGACTAAATAGAAGGCTGAGAAGACAAGGATGAAGTCATCTACTGCAAGGACCTGTAACTCCCAAACTAGCTGCAGAACGTCAACAGTCTAAAAGTCTAAACCTGACACCCCTGTGTCTGGGCACCTACAATACATACATACATACATACATACATATATATATATATATATATATATATATATATATATATATATATATATATATATATATATATATATACAAGAGAAGGAAGAGATGACATGAAACGATTCAGAGCCCGAGTGTAAAACCACTTTAACAATAGTTTATCAAGTATTATAATGCTTACCAGTCGATATTACATACATGTTAGTACTTCCACACTCACTTGAGAATTCTCACCTCTTAACTAGTGTGAATGCTTAACATACTACCGAATTAACCCAGTTAAATCTAACCCAGTTAACTAGTCTATTCCAATTTTCATTCACCAAGCCTAATCCAAGTGATCACATGACTATAGTTTATATCTAATAACCTTTTCTTATGAATTTTCCAATCCAGTTATATTTATCTCAATTCAGACTTAAGTTCTTAACCACTTAACTCATTTAATATTATTTACTCAATTCTATCTACTTACAAGAACAGTATATTAATCACAGGCACATATAATTATCACCCATAATATATATACTAATAGTGAACCCCACATAAATCTATGATGCCGACATACTCTGCTATCAAATCCCCGTATCTCTCATACAAAGGGAAATACTAGTCCGGAATCACTCTCGAACTGTATTAACATAAAACACATATATTGGAGGCGAAGGATAGTTCCTAGTCACTAATAGGTCAGAACATACCCTCACGTCTGTTAGGACCATCTAACTATCGTTCTCAGATAGCCTATATCAAGGATCATATGTTCTAGGGTACAAGTCAATATCCCCCCATAAAGGTCCAATCGAGATAAGACTGTCCCGACATGAAAACCTCCGTGATAGAATGTAGCGCGTGTATGCTTACACATAGATATTTACATACTATATATATATATATATATATATATATATATATATATATATATATATATATATATATATATATATATATATATATATATATATATATATATATTCATATTATTCATCTAGGTACGCACACGACTCATAATACTTTAACCATACGTGGTACATAAGGCCCGAGTTCTATGTATAAGTAAATCATTGTTTTTATTTTCTCAATTACCGTAAATCCTTAAATACTTCTCGACTCTCGAAGTGTATCCTCTCTATAAAATATAAAATTAGTAGGTGTACACTCACTACCCTACTGGTCTAAGTCCTTCTCAATTTTCACAAGACCCAATTTAACATATGCATGATTTCAACTCCAATTTATATCCCCGATATCCCACGGTTAAATATCACATTACTGGTCTCACCCAAACCCTCTCATGTCCCATTATGATATTTATATTACGCCCAAAGGTCCTTACATATTTGGATTTGGATTAACATAAAAAGGAAAGAAGTTTCAATTTCCTGGAGGAGTCAATCGATCGACTCAAGAATGTTGATCGACCGACATTCTTGAGTTGATCGATCGATCAAGCAGGTGTTGGCCCAGTTTCTGCAATTCTAACCTACGAGTTTCATCCAATATAAATTCTCAAACGTCCATTAACATGTCCCAAACTCCCAACCAAACATTATGAATGTTATATAAACCAACATAGAAGATGTTTAATGTAAAACCTTCACAAATTCGTTAAGAATCGTCATCAAAAGGGATTAATTCAAGAAATTATCATTTAACCCTAGTTCACCAAATTTTCTTAAGAATTCATTTAAATTTCCAGATTTCTATCTCTACTCGACATCAATTTCGTGGTTAGTATTATATATATGGTAGATACTCATCCTAACATGGCTTCTACTCCAAATTTACAATATAATCTCCCAAATAACATTTTATTTACATGAAGACATAAGAAAAATAATTCCTATACTAACATGGATGTGTTATCAATGAAAGAACAACAGGTTAGATACTTGCCTTAGAGATAGAAGTTTGAATCATTGATGATAATGGGTATGGGTTCGTTCCTTATTCCCCAATCTATGCATTGGTGGTGGAATTGGTGAGGATAGTGTTGGCTAGGTGGTTCTCTCCCTTGGAAGCCTTACCTCTTCTCTATTACTTAGCCTCTCTGTAACTCCAAAGTGTCTAACCCTCGAGGACTCTCTCTTCCCACATATATAAACTCTCTATTTTCATCATTAATTAAGGCCAAGAGTGGAAATTTACCAAAAATGCCCTCCGGGTTATCGGTTAGGCCTAAAAACGTCCCGAAACCCAAACTAAACTCCCGGGTACCCTTTTCTGACCCTCTCAAGACTTTCGGACACACTGACACACTTGAAATTACCATACGGGCAACTTATAATAAAATTACTTTTTATTCCATTAATTTAGTCCTGACATGACACATGCGCATCCCATCTTAATTTCTATGATTGTTGTATTATTCACTCGTGACAATTTTAATAAATTCAATCTCATATATTACTTTACTCCTCCAGTAATGTGAAACATATAATTGCTAACTCTCGTCACGCTATTAAATATTAAATTTAAAATTTGGATTAGTATTAAATTAATTTATCTCAATTAAATTTAATTAATCCCCTAATCAAAGGCCATAAAAATATGGGGTATTACATACTTCCCCCCTAATAACGGAATTTCATCTCGAAATTCGGAAAATAAGCCCTACCTGGTAAAATGATTCTGGAAACATTATCAGTACGCAAAACTAACTTCAGAGTAAGGCTCGATCACTATAGCCCCCTCCTCATAACAAGCTAGTTTAACACTCTCGACACTTTATCAGTTATGGGTCACACCTCAATAACGACACTTCACCTTGCTCCTACCCGACGACATTCGAATAAGACGAGCCTATATATCATTGGCCCCCATTATCTCAATATTATTGGGAGGCCTCACCTCACTACGTAGCAACTATTCGTATTTATCTAAACACAAAACTCTCATCCTGAGAGAAAACATGTGATCATTTGACCACTCTTGTCAGTTCTTCGAATCTCGATTTTCGGCGATGTAAGTCAAAAGCCACATAAAATAGTCTGTGGTAATTCCACCATAGTCGTTGGACTATAACTCGACCAATTAAAAATTCTGATTATCCACTCACCTCTAAATAACCAGAGGGAGAATAGTTAATGTTATTTACATAAAACCTCAATAAGCACCTTGTCCACAATAAACAGGTATGAGTTCTTACACACAACTTTAACATTTGGTAATGCCTTCTCCCAAGCACCGTACTACACTTCACTTACCAGCTATAATTGTTTTGGAATTAAAATGACCACAATGAGTCCAAATTACATTCCTACATCTCCGCTAATAGTCTATCACCTTTCGCCTACTCCTCGGGCTATAAGTGATACAACTTGTTCAAAACTAAACGCCATCCCCACTGCTTCCTAAAATCCAGTATTGGAAGTGGGGTTCAAGGATCTCATCCTAGTTCAGAACAATACCGGGCATGATCACTTACTGGTGTGATCCTTCTTTTTAAAGAAAGACTGCGGTAAACTGTCTAATAGTGTAAATCAACCAAAAAAAATGACAATGACTTTATTTTAGGTCAACTTATTCCACACATTCAAAGGAACTCGTGATCTTAACTTGAGGTTGGCAACCCATCAACGAAATTTACCAAATTGACTACCCTCTTCCATTACATGAATTGTCGGCTTACTACAAAATTCTTTCGTTGATCCTCTTTCTCCAACCAATTTCTATCTATGAGTGGTGTATGCGGAGAATACTCACTATGTCTTGCTCAACATCGACTTCAACTTGTAATGTCTCATATTAAGTGACACTTAATACTCCCCTTCACTCCTTGGCGTACACCGAAAATTCCGACCTGTGCACTTTTATCCACGATGTGCACTTATAGATCTTTTATAAATTACTAACATCATCATTCTTCCTATGCGCAAGTCGCTCTCAACATTTTACTAGGTAAAAATTTGCTCCAATTGTTTTCCATAATAGTTAAATCTTACACTTCTCAAGGAATACCCCTTTTTAAATGGCTTCCCACAGCCTTTTAACGAAATTCAGGTGTGCTACTTTGATTACACACGTAAATGGATTGTCATCCTTCTCACATGATTCTTAATCCACTCTTCCATTTTTACTTCGTTATATTAGTCCCATGGGCATATATTTCACATATCTATTCCTACGTCCTTTTAACCCAGACGATTCTGACATCAACTAACTAGGGTGCCCACACACCTTATAAACTGTGCATACTAGCATAAGCATCACTCACGCTTCACACATAACACCCAATTCTTTAATGGACATGTGCTTACAACATGGCTACAACACTTGGGTACTCTCAATTACCCTAGAAATTGAAATTATAAATCCTCCTTAACACCGTTCCACCCTTCAACTCATGGTGATAAGACCAAATTTTCAATGCCTCCTCACCTCACAACCGAATCCACTGGCCTTATATCGTAATTAAACCTTTAACTTACAGTTATAACTACATACTTCTATAATGACCAGAGGTATGAACAAATGACCAAACATATCCCTACTTCCATCCTTACACTAAGTTTCATGTGAGGGATGTCTCGCAAAGAGAAATCCAAATAAGGAACCCCCCGATACACTACTACCTAGCATTATCAGTTATCAAAATCCGTTAGGACCTCAGTCCATAACATGTACCCCTATATTCCCGTCTCTTGACATAAAATTCATATGTCCTTTCGCAATTACATTTAAGCAAAGAACTTTTTGCCAATTGCACTATCGCTCAACATTAGTTATAATCACATTCCACAAGCCTCGTACACATACAATCGGGACTATAGAAATCCTATCCCAAACATATGAATATAAATATTAACTCCCGCGTCTCTAAAGGATAGATATAGCAATGCGCTCTTCCTATCACCAAGTCATGGGAGTTAAATATAATAATGAGTTAAATCTTTTCGATTAATAGTAATGCCAATACACAACAAATCGTAATAACAAAGTCCCTACACACCCTGGGGTTAAACATTTTGATAACACTATACCCTTCGAAGTCTCTAAAATGTATGATATAAATGCGAGCGCGACCCTCTCACAGGTGAGGCTTCTCCAGAACAAAATATCCTGCACTAAAGAAGTAACCCCGATAGACTCACGGCATCCGCCCACTATCAGTCTAATCATTACTATAAAATAATAATCAGGATAATATCATACTTGTATAACACATCACCTAAACGATTAACCTCAATAAGTTATATAGCACTATCAATACACCCATTCATCCTCCACGGATAACACTAAAGATGACCTCGCTATACTAGGGAAATAATTCACATAATAGTAACATTATCGATACTTGCAGATCCAACAATAATCAAAAGATAGTGACTTGCTCGTCTCACATAAAACACACCTCATCCTCTGAGGGTAAAACTCATACTTCACCTTTCCAATCGCCCTGGACGCTCAAATGGTTTCTGGACATAACATGCCTGTGTGAACCAAAAAAAAAACTACTTTAATCATTGACCCTTACTAGGCACCATACTCTTATTCCTTTACTCGCTTCAAAAACCTCTATGCATAATCCACTTATCACCGGTCATACTGAATATATTAGGGCTGTCCTTCTCTCAGACTTTGGTAGGATCGATTCCTGATGGCTACCCCCCATTATTCCCTTATCTTTGTTGAACCTAAGGAACACACTACTGGCTTTGACAACTCTTACTGAGTTCACCATCGTTTGGTAAGGATTCGGCTACTCGAATGATTTAAATGGGTCCCCTGATGGTTCTCCGCCTTGCGACGTTTTGCTAACTGTGTTTCATCCACTCTTACTACCCAACTAAATCTTTTGACTCCTTTAGCTCCCTTCACAGAGAAGCGTTAACATCTCTACGGGGAATGCGTGACATTGTCACTATGGTGAAAATTATATTCAACACAATTAAATAAGAAAAGCGCAATCACTCAAATAAATAAAAAAGATGATAAATGCCAATCACATAAGACAATATGTACGTGGTTTGACAAGAATGCCTACGTCCACGATGGTACAGTCAGTATTATTTCTATATACTCCGGGGAGTGTTTACAGATAATATAAATCATGCCTTTTGCCCCAGGCTTAGGGTTTATTATATACATGTTTGTTCTCGAGGAGTGGGGGTGTTGAACTCTCCCACGTCGATCTTCTGCTCCTAGAATATCTCTCTACGAGATTTTAGGAGTGGACTAAGTCCTAACTGAATTTAGTTGATAGGCGAGGGGCCCAGACTTTGGGCCGTTTTTATTAGGATACTCGTCTGGGCCTGTGATGGCAAATCCGAGTACCACTACACCAAAAACAGGATTTTGGCATGGTTTAAAACTGTGCTAGATCAAATTTGGCACGGTTTTGAACGGTTCCAGAATCAGGTGTTCCAAAATGGGAATCTTTTTCTGGCACGGCTCAAAAGTGTGTCAGATTCAGCCAAATAGGAACACTTCTGGCACACTTTTAAACCGTGCCAGAATTTGATATTTCTGGCACACTTTTGGCACAGTTTTTTACTCTGCCAGATTCAGCCAAACAGGAACACTTCTGGCACACTTTTAAACCATGCCAGAATTTGATATTTTTGGCACACTTTTGGCACAGTTTTTAACTGTGCCAGATTCAGCAAAATAGGAACACTTCTGGCACACTTTTAAACCGTGCCAGAATTTGATATTTCTGGCACACTTTTGGCATAGTTTTTAACTGTGCCAGATTCAGCACAATTTAAAAAAATTTGGCGCAGTTCAAAATCGTGCCAAAATATGATACACTTTTGCCACTGTTTTGAACTGTGCCAATTTTTTTATTTTATAAAAAATTTTTATTTGAAAGCATAAAATTCACAAATTAATAATATTGCGCGTTATTAATAAACTAATGTACATACAAACTTCAAAAAATTTCAAGTCTTTAATAGTTCACAGGCCCAAAAAAAATTGGGCAGAGTTTCCTCTATTTTCTAGACATTCCAAAACCTGTTAATACAAAGCCTGCCTAACATAAAGCCCGCACGGCCACAAAATATAACAATTAACTTATAAAAGCCCTCATGGCCATAAAAGTCATTAATAAAACAACAAAAGACCGTATGACCATGACACAAAAAAATGGAATCATTAATAAACCCCTTGTTGTAAACCATTGAGTTCTTTGTGTGTTCCACGTGAATAAAAGCCAATGATAAACTGTTATCCTGCAAAAAAAATAAAATACAAAAAGATACGAATTAGTAACCCAATAATTTACCAAAAAAATACTCAAAAAAGAAAAATTACATATATGAGGGGAAATTATCGTCATACTCACAAATCGAGAGACCCGGGATGACGCGGTCAGTTCCTACAAGTTACATTGGTCCCGTGCGAGGTGATCGTGCCTCCTACGGGGTCGATTGGGGGCCGGTTTGGGTTTTCACCCTTTAACGACATGTTTTTAACTCTAAGTGTGATTTTTGCAAATTATCGTCAAACTCTCAAACTGGGAGACTCGGGACTACGCGGTCAGTTCCTACAAGTTATATTGGTCCCGTGCGAGGTGTTCGTTCCTCCTACGGGGTCGTTTAGGGGCTGGTTTAGGTTTTCACCCTTTAACGGCATGTTTTTAAGTTTAAGTGTTGTTTTTTGCAAATTATCATCCTATTCACAAATCGGGAGACCCGAGACTACGCTGTCAGTTCCTACAAGTTACATTGGTCCCGTATGAGGTGTTCGTGCCTCGTACGGGGTCTATTGGGGGCCGGTTTGAGTTTTCACCCTTTAACGGCCTGTTTTTAATTCTAAATGTGATTTTTACAAATTATCATCATACTCTCAAACCGGGAGACCCGGGACTACGCGGTGAGTTCCTATAAGTTACATTGGTCCCATGCGAGGTGTTGGTACCTCCTAGGGGTCGTTTGGGGGTTGGTTTGGGTTTTCACCCTTTAACAGCATATTTTTAAGTTTAAGTGTTGATTTTTGCAAATTATCGGCCTATTCACAAACCGGGAGACCCGGGACTACGCTGTCAGTTCGTATAAGTTACATTGGTCCCGTGCGAGGTGTTCGTACCTCGTACGGGGTCGATTGGGGGCCAGTTTGGGTTTTCACACTTTAACGGCCTGTTTTTAACTCAAAGTGTGATTTTTGCAAATTATCGTCATACTCTCAAACCGGGAGACCCGGGACTACGCGCTCAGTTCCTACAAGTTACAATTGTCCCGTGCGAGGTGTTCGTGCCTCCTACGGGGTTGTTTGGGGGCTGGTTTTGGTTTTCACCTTTTAATGGCATGTTTTTAACTAAGTGTGATTTTTGCAAATTATCGTCATACTCTCAAACCGGGAGACCCGGGACTACGCGGTCAGATCTTACAAGTTACATTGGTCCCATGCGAGGTGTTCGTGTTGTAATACCCCGTATTTTGATAGCTTTTAAATTATGGGATTTATTAAATTTAATTGAGATAAATTAATTTAATTTTAATCCGGAATGTTGTTTTAAATATTTACTAGCGTGACAAGAGTTAGTAATTATTGGGAATATATTATTTGTTTCATATTACTGGATGAGTATAGTAATATATGAGATTTATTTTTATAATATTGTCACGTGTGAATAAAATGACAATTGTGGAAATTTAAGTCAGGACGCGCCTGTGTCGTGTCGGGACTAAATGTGGATTAATAAAAGTGAATATTATATAAGTTGTTCGTATGGTCATTTTGAGTACGCCAACGCGATCGGAAGGGTCGAGATAGTCAGAAAAGTATACCCGGGGGTTTAATTTGGGTCTCGGGGTGTTTTTAGGCCTAATTAGTACCCCGGGAGGGCATTTTAGTCATTTTGTATTTTTGGGTAATTAAACCCATGAAAATTAAAGGGGTTATATCAGATGTTTATGTTATCTCCTAGGGTTAGATAACTCAAAACACTAGAACGTCCATTGGAGAGGAGAGGAGAGAGCTCTCAAGGCATTCCAAGGCTAAAAACTCATCCGTTTACACTGCCGCCACCGCCAACGCGTAGATCGCGAGACGGGGAACGCAACCCCACCAAATTTAGCACCAAACCAGATTTTTGAAAATCCCAGGCAAGTGTTTATCTTTCTTATTTCGTTGATGCATCACCCATATTAGTTTAGGAGTTATTAGGATGAGATTTATGGAAGAAAAATCCAATTTGAGATGGGAAATTTTCATATAGTGATGATTTATATGATATTCTGGAAACCCTTTGTCATGTAAAGGATTAAGAGTTTGATTAAGAAAAGAGTTCTAATCAGATACAAACACAAAATAAAAATTTATTCCGGACGATCGGACCGTTGGAATTGGATGAAATTTTACAGAGAATTAGCTGAAGACGAGAGGAAGCTATAAAAAAAAATCAGCTCGATCGGACCATTTAATATTTTTTTTGCTAGACAGTTTTATGTTTTGAGGACTCTTAGAGATAATAAAAATTCAATTAAAACTCCATTTTAATTCCGATTTCGAAACCGTTTGAAATTCTCATCTTTGAAAATAAAATTCAAAATCCTTTAATGTAAGGCGAAATCTATATTTTTGGGATATTTTGCATAAGGGATAATGTAAGTATATATTAAAGGGGAGAGACACGTAAGAGAGAGTTACGTTGGAACATAAAAGGATATCTACTGAATTGTACATTTGGAAGAATAGAGTCCATTAGGGTTACGTAGTAAGTTGGAAAAACCCTTCGAATTAAAGTTAGAAACGAACCATTATACTTGATAAACAATAATGGGAAAATAAGGATAAATGTTGTGAATGTGGGTGATTGGATAAACCTAAATTGATATAATAAAAGTGGTATATTTATATGATTGTGTATGCATATATTATATACTTGTGAAAATCATGCCCGCGCTACTTGCTATCCCTGAGATTTCCGCGTTGGGACGATCTTATCTCGTGTTCCTTATGGGGGATATTGACTCGTACCCTAGAAGATAGAAATCCTAGGTACAGGCTATCGAATTGGTAGTCACGGTCCTAAGAGACGTGAGGGTATGTACTGACCTCTTGGACTTGGAAACTATGCTTCGCCTCAATATTGTTTGTGTATATATTTATACAGTTCGAGAGTGATTCCGAACTTGTATTCCCTTTAGTACGATTGATACGGGGATTGGATAGCAGAGTATGCCCGCACCATAGTTTTTATGTGGGGTCATGTTATGATATATATATATTATACGAGTAGTTAATATATATATGAAATTCTGAAATCTGGAACTGCCTACTGTGATTTGATATGTAGGACATGGTTGATGACTCAAATTATAAATAAATTTTTTGAGAAAGTATAATATGACACTGGAAAACTTTATTGATTAATAAAGTTAAAAAGAGAACCTTGGTTACAAATTGAAATCTTACGTTTTAAATACTTGTGTTGTTCAGTTGTAAATCCTGCGAATAACCTAAGATAAGTTAAATCATTGGGGAAAGATAGTGTGGTATATGACGAGATAGACCATTGGGAAGGTTAATGCGATAGGTGTGCACATTAGAAGAGAGGTGACAATTTCTCAAGAGAGTGTCACACTAATATGTTGTTGCATTAGCCTGTAATCAATTTAAATACTTGCTAAATGAATTTTTAAATCCTATACACAATCGGGCTCTGACCCGTTTCCATTTCTCTTTCTCTCTTGTATATATATATGTATATATTACAGGTGCCCAGCCACAGGGGCGTCTTGCATAGGGTCCTTTGGCAGGAACGCGATGCAGCTTAGGTGGGAGTTGCAGGCCTGTTGTTTAGACGACTTCATCCATTTGATTCTACTCCTAGCATGTTCATTATTGGGGCATGTGTCGCCCTTTACATTTTTCAGTTGTTATTTGGATATTGTACTTCATCTATTTCTAGTATTGTCACTTTGGGATTTATTATATTCTGGATGGTTTACATTAAGTTTTATTGTTAGTAGCCAGTTGTTGAATGTTAAATTATTGGATTGACTGTTTAATAAAATAAATAAATAAAACTTGAAAGGAATGTTAAAAATGGTTTTGACACTTAGCTTAATTAATTAGGGTGTTTAAATTGGAACGACAGTGATCCTAAGAATGATCCAACTGTTCACCTTGATTTTAATTTAATAAAGGAGTGATCGCCCGGTATTTAATTAGGCGGGGTGTCACACGTGCCTCCTACGGGATTGTTTGGGGGATGGTTTGGGTTTTCACCCTTTAACAGCATGTTTTTAAGTTCAAGTGTTGATTTTTGCAAATTATCATCCTATTCACAAACCGGGAGACCCGGTAGTAGGCTGTCAGTTCCTACAAGTTGCATTGGTCCCGTGCGAGGTGTTCGTTCCTCCTACGGGGTCGATCGAGGGCCGGTTTGGGTTTTCACCCTCTAACGGCCCGCTTTTAACTCTAGGTGTGATTTTTGAAAATTATCATCATAATCTCAAACCGGGAGACCCGGGACTAGGCGATCAGTTCCTACAAGTTACATTGATCCCGTGCGAGGTGTTCGTGCCTCCTATGTGGTCGTTTGGGGGTTGGTTTGGGTTTTCACCCTTTAACGGCTTGTTTTTAAGTTTAAGTGTTGATTTTTGCAAATTATCATCCTATTCACAAACCGGGAGACCCGAGACTACGCTGTCAGTTCCTATAAGTTACATTGGTCCCGTGCGAGGTGATCGTGCCTCCTACATGGTCGATTGGGGGCCGGTTTGGGTTTTCACCCTTTAACGACATGTTTTTAACTCTAAGTGTGATTTTTACAAATTATCATCATACTCTCAAACTGGGAGACTTGGGATTACGCGGTCAGTTCCTACAAGTTATATTGGTCCCGTGCGAGGTGTTCGTGCCTCCTACGGGGTCGTTTGGGGGCTGGTTTAGGTTTTCACCCTTTAACGGCATGTTTTTAAGTTTAAGTGTTGATTTTTGCAAATTATCATCCTATTCACAAACCGAGAGACCCGGGACTACGCTGTCAGTTCCTACAAGTTACATTGGTCCCGTATGAGGTGTTCGTGCCTCCTACGGGGTCGATTGGAGGCCGGTTTGAGTTTTCACTCTTTAACGACCTCTTTTTAATTTTAAGTGTGATTTTTTCAAATTATCATCATACTCTCAAACCGGGAGACCCGGGACTACGCGGTCAGTTCCTATAAGTTACATTGGTCCCATGCGAGGTGTTCGTGCCTCCTAGGGGGTCGTTTGGGGATTGGTTTGGGTTTTCACCCTTTAACGACATGTTTTTAAGTTTAACTGTTGATTTTTGCAAATTATCGACCTATTCACAAACCGGGAGACCCGGGACTACGCTGTATGTTCCTACAAGTTACATTGGTCCCGTGCGAGGTGTTCTTACCTCGTACGGGGTCGATTGGGGGCCAGTTTGGGTTTTCACCCTTTAACGGCCTATTTTTAACTCAAAGTATGATTTTTGCAAATTATCGTCATACTCTGAAATCGGGAGACCTGGGACTATGCGCTCAGTTCCTACAATTTTCAATTGTCCCGTGCGAGGTGTTCGTGCCTCTTACGGGGTCGTTTGGGGGCTGGTTTTGGTTTTCACCCTTTAACGACATGTTTTTAACTAAGTGTTATTTTTGTAAATTATCATCATGCTCTCAAACCGGGAGACCCGGGACTACGCGGTCAGTTCTTAGAAGTTACATTGGTCCCCTGCGAGGTGTTCGTGCCTCCTACGGGGTCGTGTGGGGGCCGATTTTGGTTCTCACCCTTTAACGACATGTTTTTAACTAAGTTTGATTTTGGCAAATTATCATCATACTATCAAACCGAGAGACCCGAGAGAAGGCTGTCAGTTCCTACAAGTTATATTAGTCCCGTGCGAGGTGTTTGTGCCTCCTACGGGGTTGTGTTAGGGGCTGGTTTGGGTCTTCACCCTTTAACAGCATGTTTTTAAGTTCAAGTGTTGATTTTGGCAAGTTATCGTCCTATTCACAAATTGGGAGACCCGAGACTACGCTGTCAGTTTCTATAAGTTACTTTGGTCCCGTGCGAGGTGTTCGTGCCTCCTACGGGGTCGATTGGGTGCCGGTTTGAATTTTCACCCTTTAACGCCCTGTTTTTAATTCTAAGTGTGATTTTTGCAAATTATCATCATACTCTCAAACCGAGAGACCCAGGACTACGCGATCTGTTCCTATAAGTTACATTGGTCCCGTGCAACGTGTTCGTGCCTCCTATGGGGTCGTTTGAGGTTGGTTTGGGTTTTCACCCTTTAACAACATGTTTTTAAGTTTTAGTGTTGATTTTTTCAAATTATCATCCTATTCACAAACCGGGAGACCCGGGACTACGTTGTCAGTCCCTACAAGTTACACTGGTCCCGTGCGAGGTGTTCGTGCCTCGTACGGGGTCGATTGGGGGCCGGTTTGGGTTTTCACCCTTTAACGGCCTGTTTTTAACTCAAGGTGTGATTTTTGCAAATTATCATCATACTCTCAAACCGGGAGATCCAGGACTACGCGGCCAGTTCCTACATGTTACATTGATCCCGTGCGAGGTGTTCGTGCCTCCTATGGGGTCATTTGGGGGACGGTTTTGCTTTTCACCCTTTAACGGCATGGTTTTAAGTTCAAGTGTTGATTTTTGCAAATTATCGTCCTATTCTTAAACCGGGAGACCCGAGACTACGATGTTAGTTCCTATAAGTTACATTGGTCCCGTGCAAGGTGTTCCTGCCTCCTACAGGGTCGATTGGGAGCCGGTTTGGGTTTTCACCCTTTAACGGCCTGTTTTTAACTCTAAGTGTGATTTTTACAAATTATTGTCCTACTCTGAAACCGGGAGACTCGGGACTACGCGGTCAGTTCCTACAAGTTACATTGGTCCCATGCGAGGTGTTCGTGCCTCCTACGGGGTTGTTTAGGGGCTGGTTTGGGTTTTCACCCTTTAACGACATGTTTTTATGTTCAAGTGTTGATTTTTGCAAATTATTGTCCTATTCACAAACCGGAAGACCCTGGACTACGCTGTCTGTTCCTACAAGTTACATTGGTCCCATGCGAGGTTTTCGTGCCTCCTACGTGGTCGATTGGGGTCCGGTTTGGGTTTTCAAACTTTTACGGCCTGTTTTTAACTCTAAGTGTGATTTTTTTGCAGATTATCATCACACTCCCAAACCGAGAGACCCGGGACTACGCGGTCAGTTTCTACAAGTTACATTGGTCCCGTGCGAGGTGTTCGTGCCTCCTACGGTATCGTTTGGGGGCCGGTTTTGGTTTTCACCCTTTAACGACATGTTTTTAACTAAGTGTGATTTTTGCAATTTATCGTCATAGGCTCAAACCGGGAGATCCGGGACTACGTGGTCAGTTCTACAAGTTACATTGGTCCCGTGCGAGGTGTTCGTTCCTCCTATGGGGTCGTTTAGGGGTTGGTTTGGGTTTTCACCCATTAAGGGCATGTTTTTAAGTTTAAGTGTCAATTTTTGCAAATTATTGTCCTATTCACAAATCGGGAGACCCGGGACTACACTGTCAGTTCCTACAAGTTACATTGGTCCCGTGCGAGGTGTTCGTACCTCGTACGGGGTCGATTGGGGACCAGTTTGGGGTTTCACCCTTTAACGACCTATTTTTAACTCAAAGTGTGATTTTTGCAAATTATCATCATACTCTCAAACCGGGAGACCCGGTACTACGCGCTCAGTTCCTACAAGTTACAATTGTCCCGTACGAGGTGTTCGTGCCTCCTACGGGGTCGTTTGGGGGCCGATTTTGGTTTTCACCCTTTAACGGCATATTTTTAACTAAGTGTGATTTTTGCAAATTATCGTCATACTCTCAAACCGGGAGACCTCGGACTACGCGGTCAGTTCCTACAAGTTACATTGGTCCCGTACGAGGTGTTCGTTCCTCCTACGGGGTCGTTTAGTGGCTGGTTTGGCTTTTCACCCTTTAACGGCATGTTTTTAAGTTCAAGTGTTGATTTTTGCGAATTATCATCCTATTCACAAATCGGGAGACCCAGGACTACGCTGTCAGTTCCTACAAGTTACATTGGTTCCGTGCGAGGTGTTCGTGCCTCCTACGGGATCGTTTGGGGGCCGGCTTTGGTTTTCACCCTTTAACGGCATGTTTGTAACTAAGTGTGATTTTTGCAAATTATCGTCATACTCTCAAACCGGGAGACCCGGGACTACGCGGTCAGTTCCTACAAGTTACATTGGTCCCGTGCGAGGTGTTCGTTCCTCCCACGGGGTCGTTTAGGGGATGGTTTGGGTTTTCACCCTTTAACGGCATGTTTTTAAGTTCAAGTGTTCATTTTTGCAAATTGTCATGCTATCCACAAATCGGGAGACCCGGGACTACGCTGTCAGTTACTACAAGTTACATTGGTCCCGTGCGAGGTGTTCGTGCCTCCTACGTGGTCGATTGGGGGCCGATTTGGGTTTTCACCCTTTAACGGCCCGTTTTTAACTCAAAGTGTGATTTTTGCAAATTATCATCATACTCCCTAACCGGGAGACCCGGGACTACGCGGTCAGTTTCTACAAGTTATATTGGTCCCGTGTGAGGTGTTCCTGCCTCCTACGGGATTGTTTAGGGGCCGGTTTTGGTTTTCACCCTTTAACGGCATGCTCTTAATTAAGTGTGATTTTATCAATTTATTGTTATACGCTCAAACCGGGAGATCCGGGACTACGCGGTAAGTTCCTATAAGTTATATTGGTCCCATGCGAGGTGTTCGTACCTCGTACGGGGTCGATTGGGGGCCAGTTTGGGGTTTCACCCTTTAACGACCTGTTTTTAACTCTAAGTGTGATTTTTGCAAATTATCGTCATACTCTCGAACCGGGAGACCCGGGACTATGCGCTCAGTTCCTACCAGTTACAATTGTCCAGTGCGAGGTGTTCGTGCCTCCTACGAGGTCGTTTGGGGGTCGGTTTTGGTTTTCACCCTTTAACGGCATGTTTTTAACTAAGTGTGATTTTTGCAAATTATCGTCATACTCTCAAACCGGGAGACCCGGAACTATGCGGTCAGTTCCTACAAGTTACATTGGTCCTGTGCGAGGTGTTCGTGCCTCCTACCGGGTTGTTTGGGGGCTGGTTTGGGTTTTCACCCTTTAACGACATGTTTTTAAGTTCAAGTGTTCATTTTACCAAATTATCATCCTATCCACAAATCGGGAGACTCGGGACTACGCTGTCAGTAACTACAAGTTACATTGGTCCCGTGCGAGGTGTTCGTGCCTCCTACGGGGTCGATTGGGGGCCGGTTTGGGTTTTCACCCTTTAACGGCTTATTTTTAACTCTAAGTGTGATTTTTGCAAATTATCGTCATACTCCCAAATCAGGAGACCTGGGACTACGCGGTCAGTTTCTACAAGTTACATTGGTCCCGTGAGAGGTGTTTCTGCTTCCTACGGGATTGTTTAGGGGCCGATTTTGGTTTTCACCCTTTAACGACATGTTTTTAACTAAGTGTGATTTTTGCAATTTTTGTCATACGCTCAAACCGGGAGATCCGGGACTACGCGGTCAGTTCCTATAAGTTACATTGGTCCCGTGCGAGGTGTTCGTGCCTCCTACGGGGTCGTTTGGGGGTTGGTTTGGGTTTTCATCCTTTAACAGCATGTTTTTAAGTTTAAGTGTCGATTTCTACAAATTATCGTCCTATTCACAAACCGGGAGACCCGGGACTACACTGTCAATCCCTAGAAGTTACATTGGTCCCGAGCGAGGTGTTCGTACCTCGTACCGGGTCGATTGGGGGCCAGTTTGAGTTTTCACCCTTTAACAAGCTCTTTTTAACTCAAAGTGTGATTTTTGCAAATTATCGTCATACTCTCAAATCAGGGGACCCGGGACTACGAGCTCAGTTCCTATAAGTTACAATTGTCCCGTGCGAGGTGTTCGTGCCTCCTACTGGGTCGTTTGAGGGCCGGTTTGGTTTTCACCCATTAACGACATGTTTTTAACTAAGTGTGATTTTTGCAAATTATCGTCATACTCTCAAACCGGGAGACCCAAAACTATGCGGTCAGTTCCTATAAGTTACATTGGTCCCGTGCGTGGTGTTCGTGCCTCCTACGGGGTTGTTTGGGGGCTGGTTTGTGTTTTCACCCTTTAACGACATGTTTTTAAGTTCAAGTGTTGATTTTTTCAAATTATCATCCTATTCACAAATCGGGAGACCCCGGACTACGCTGTCAGTTTCTACAAGTTACATTGTTCCCGTGCGAGGCGTTCGTGCCTCCTACGGGGTCGATTGGGGGACGGTTTCGGTTTTCACCCTTTAACGGCCTATTTTTAACTCTAAGTGTGTTTTTTGCAAATTATCGTTATACTCTGAAACCGGGAGACCCGGGACTACGCGTTCAGTTCCTACAAGTTACATTGGTCCCGTGCAACGTGTTCGTGCCTCCTACGTGGTCGTTTGGGAGTTGGTTTTGGTTTTCACCCTTCAATGGCTTGTTTTTAAGATTATGTGTTGATTTTTTCAAATTATCGTCCTATTCACAAACCGGGAGACCCGGGACTACGCTGTCAGTTCCTACAGGTTACATTGGTCCCGTACGAGGTGTTCGTGCCTCGTACGGGGTCGATTGTTGGCCGGTTTGGGTTTCCACCCTTTAATGGCCTGTTTTTAACTCTAAGTGTGATTTTTACAAATTACCGTCATACTCTCAAACCGGGAGACCCGGTACTACGCGGTCAGTTCCTACAAGTTACATTGGTCATGTGCGAGGTGTTCGTTCCTCCTACGGGGTTGTTTAGTGGCTGGTTTGGGTTTTCACCCTTTAACGGCATGTTTTTAAGTTCAAGTGTTGATTTTTGCTAATTATCATCCTATTCACAAACCGGGAGACCCAGGACTACGCTGTTAGTTCCTACAAGTTACATTGGTTCCTTGCGAGGTGTTCATGCCTCCTACGGGGTTGTGTTGGGGGCTGGTTTGGGTTTTCAGCCTTTAACGGTATGGCCACCCCCGATCCCCACCGCGAAGGGAGGAAGGATCCTTCGGGTCCCGCGCGTCCCCACTCGGGAGAGGGCTTTGGCCGGTGTCGATTTTGTGAGGTGTAAAAAATGTAGAGAGATTCAGAGTCGCCAGTCTATTTTACTCAAAACAGATAATAAAAAAGAGTAAGCCACCCCGAAGGATGGCTTCCAAAGACATACTGGTGCGTGCGAAACCAAAATGATTCAAAAAGGGTTCGGAGGCTTAGTTACGAAATGGGAAGGTGTTAGGCACCCATTCCGCCCTTTCAATCTCTCATGGATATTTGCTATTTTCCTTTATGTTTCCCCCCGTGAGATGTGTGCATGTGTATATATATAGAATGGAGGTAGGAATCTTCGACATGTATCATGGAAAAGATAAAGCGAGTCATCCGTAGGAAGATATAAAAGTAATATTAAAAAAATAAGATTTACGCGGTTACACCTACGTTGATCGTTATAAGGGAACGATAACGCACATGGAGTAATATGTCACTTAGACTAATAATGTAAAAAAAATGTATTTAGAGAAAATAGGAAATGAGAGAAAAAGTGAGAGAAAGGACTCGAGTCTCGGGTTTTACCCCGAGATGCCTACGTAGCCTATAAAGGCATCAAAGTCCACGTAGTTCGCATATAAAGTGAGGGGTGGGGTTTAACCCATAAATCCAAAATGGAGAAATCTCTTATTTGTAAGTGTGTGTGTGTGTGTGTGTGTAGAAAAAGTGTTTTAGTTGTGAGAAAAGTGTGGAAAAAGTGTGAGAATCCCTACTTGGAATTTATGAGCAAACCCTCTTTTTCTTGTTTTTTGGGTTTTTATTTATATGAAAAGAGGAGATGTGCAATAATACTAGATAAAAAATGTATTTATGGTATGTGAGATGAGATTATAAAAGTGCTAAGTAAGAAAATAAGTTATTGGGAATTCAAGAGAATTTAAGAGAGAGTTTGAGAAAGTTGGACCTTCTTGAAGATCTTGAGCTTGATCTTGAACGTTGGAGAGCAGCAGTTGAGCTTGGATGATGATGGAGAGTGGTTAATTCATCAAGTTTGATGAAAGGGATGACGAAAAGTGGAAGTGAAAAAGGGATTTGGACGTTGAAATCACGCTGCCTTCGAGAGAGGTTCTTGGGATTCGTTCAGAGATATTTCTATCAAATCTGGGCTCCTCTTGTAAATAAGGCCAAGGCCTCCTTTTATAGGCTCAGGGGTCTACCGATCGGCATTGCCATGGAACTACCTATTGGCAGGTGCCGATAGGCAGGGTCTGGGACCTGCCATTTGGCAGTTCGCCTCAGGCTTTTTCAGAAAATTGGCCACCGAGAGCAAACCGTTGGTCAAAATCGTGCACAGGGCATACCGTTGGAAAGGTAATTCAAAGACCTTCGAAATTACTTTGGACCGCTCCCAAGTTCAGGGGTTGACTTTGGGTCAAATGTGGCTCGGAAGCGTTTGTCGGTCGATTGGACGGGGAATCGTACGGACACAAACGGATCATTCGTCCGCATGGTAAGCCCGAATCGCGCACGGGGCATACCGTTGGAAAGGTTAGGAGATGTACTTTGACATTCCAAATAGTTTGACCCTGTTTGGAGAGTTGACTTTGGTCAACTGGGCCCGGGAAGCGCTCGGTGGCTTCCCGGAGTCAAACAGATCGTTCGTCCGCATGGAAAGTCAGAATTGCGGACGGGAGGGACCGTTGGAAAGGGTATTCAGCTCCCTTCGAAGATTCATTCAGCCTTAATCGATCTGAAGGGTTAACTTGGGTCAACAGAGCCCGGGAGCGCCCGATGGCCTGTGGGTCAGGTTTCGAACGCAAACGGATCGTTCGTCCGCATGGTAAGTCGAAATCGCGCACGGGGTGGTCCGTTGGAAAGGGTATTCAGTGCCCTTCGAAGATTCATTGAGTCTCAGTCGAGATGAGGAGTTTGACTTTTGGGTCAAACTGAGTCGGGGGGTGCCCGATGGCTTCCAGGTCAGTACTCGGGACGTGACCTGGGTTTGCGTTGATGAGTGGAGGTATTAGGGACCTAAGGAGAGTTAGGGGGTAACATAGTGAGGTGTCTACACAGCCCCTCGATGGGTGAGTTTGGAACAAATGATAGCCGTCGATTAGACACCGCATGGTGCCTTTTGAGGGAGTATGACCGATTCAGAGGGTCGAGGTTGATTCTGAGGACCTAAGAAGTATGCTGGGGAGGATCAATTCTGTGGATCAAAGTCGAATCTGCGGGCCTAAGGAAGTGAGGGTGACCAATTCAGCGGATCAAGGTCGGTTTTGAGGACCTAAGTAAATGAGGATGACCAATTCAGAGGGTCGAGGTCAGTTCTGACCTAAGAGTGGTGACGATCAAGGACCGAGGTCGATTCTGACCTAACTAAGGTGACGATCCAAGACCGGGGCCAATTCTGACCCAAGAGTGGTGACGACCGAGGAACGAGGTCAATTCTGACCTAACTAAGGTGACGATCCAAGACCGGGGCCAATTCTGACCCAAGAGTGGTGACAACCGAGGACCGAGGTCAATTCTGACCTAACTAAGGTGATGATCCAAGACCGGGGCCAATTTTGACCCAAGAGTGGTGACGACCGAGGACCGAGGTCGATTCTGACCTAGCTAAGGTGACGATCTAAGATCGAGGTCAATTCTAACCGAAGAGTGGTGACGACCGAGGACTGAGGTCAATTCTAACCTAACTAAGGTGACAATCTAAGACCGGGACCAATTCTGACCCAAGAGTGGTGACGACCGAGGACCAAAGTTAATTCTGACCTAACAAAGGTGACGATCCAAGACCGGGGCCAATTCTGACCCAAGAGTGGTGACGACCAAGGATCGAGGTTAATTCTGACCTAACAAAGGTGACGATCCAAGACTGGGGCCAATTCTGACCCAAGAGTGGTGACGACCGAGGACCGAGGTCAATTCTGACCTAACTAAGGTGACGATCCAAGACCGGGGCCAATTCTGACCCAAGAGTGGTGATGACCGAGGACCGAGGTCAATTCTGACCTAACTAAGGTGACGATCTAAGAACCTGGTCAATTGTGACCCAAGAGTGGTAACGACCGAGGACCGAGGTCAATTCTGACCTAATTAAGGTGACGATCCAAGACCGGGGTCAATTTTGACCCAAGAATGGTGACGACCGAGGACCGAAGTCAATTCTGACCTAGCTAAGGTGACGATCCAAGACCGGGGTCAATTCTGTCCCAAGAGTGGATAAAGATTGTATTTTGATTCTGCTGAAGAATGAGATTTGTGATTCCGATTTGAGCTGGGGAGCTGATAGCTGGGGGAAGCTTTATAGGAGACCTCGTAGGGGGGAACAACCTATTGTGGGTGCTGTGAGAGAATTCCGCTGGGGAAGTGATCATGTGATCCTTAGGGATTTTCCGAAGCCTTGCCGGGAGGAGTTTTCACTTAGCTTTTAAGGATTTCGCTGGGGAAGAGGGGTTCCATTTGGGGGATAAGAATGGGATTTGAGGTTCCGCTAGGGAACGGTGAATGAGCTGGGGAAAATTTGGATCTCCCAAACTTCTGATTTCTGCTGGGAAAAGTACCCTATGATAATGTATCGCATCGGGTAGTCGATGGTCGGGGAGGCCTTTTGTAAAGTCTGATGAGGAGGTGATTAGGTGGTCCGTGCACCTTGGGGGAGAGGTGGTGGGACACCACCCACACTTTTCATTTTGGCTTCGGGGAGATGACGGTGACTCCCATAGATGTGCAGTAACTGCTGGGGCTGGATTGTGACGGGGAGTAGATAGAGGTGGATCGCTCTTTGCGGGTGAGGCCGGATGCGGTGTATGCAGCACTCGGTGATGTGAGGAGGATAGCCTCTGAGGATTCTATACGGCTTTCCTTGCTGAAGGATGTTTTGCTGAGCAGGCTGGTTGATGTGGAGGACGGGCTGCAAGTGAGGCAAATGGACCGGTTGTTCATCTTATTAGTGCTGGGAGGTTTCATGGTGGCGTCGAACGGCGACGTCGTCCATTTGTGGTTTCTGTCGTACTTGAGGATGTTTTCAAACACCCCTTTCTATGATTGGGGGAGTCTGACCTTGGCGACCCTTTACTCTTCTTTGGATGCATTCAGACGGTGTTGCAGGCAGACTTTTACTGGAGCCACGTATCTCCTGGAGGTATCCTTTACTTTGTGCATTTTCCTTTCATGCATTCACATTTTCCTTTCATGCATTCGCATTTTCTTTATGCGTCTCTTTTTGCTTGTGAATTCAGACATGGTTTTATGAGGTGATTGGGTGCAACACCCCGCTAATTGCTTTGAAGGATGACACTGTTGGGAACTTCTGCCGACTGTACCGATGGCGTAAGGCCAACCGGCAGTCGAAGCGATCTCTTTCCCTGGAGGCGGTGGGTTAGGTCTTGAATGACCTGACCAGTGGTCGGGTAAGGTCTTTTCCTTTTCAGTCTTGTTTATTTATTTTTTTTTCACCTTCTGATTTTGTATTAACTTATGCCTGCTTGGGTATTTTCAGGTGACCTTTTATGGGGGACCGCCATTGTGGATACGAGGGTGACTGGGGTGAACGCGCAGATGAGGCATTTGTTGGCACATGAGTTTGGCCATTCCTGGTATCTCGGGGAGAAGGTGATCCGTCAGATTGGTAAGGAGGAGGTGGTGGTGCCTCCCGCGCAGCTTCCTACTTCTATGAGGCGGGAGCGGTAGTTGTTGGAGGATGAAAGGATCGCGGCGATGATTGGCGAGTCCTATGCGTTGTATACTGATACGGCCCCGCCGTATGATTATATGGACTTTGTGATGAGATGGTTGATGGCGCCCAGTATACATGATCATTGCCTTTCCCTCCTGCTGGTTCGAGTCGGGCGGTGCGGTCTTCCCACAATGGTGGTGGTCCGTCGGCACCTGCGGTGGCGGCGACCTCGGATGTCCCTTTTGTTCGACTACACACTCCTTCATACAATATCCGGTAGGCTAATGGAGGGATAGTGCTGATGTTGCATTGTCCCCTTGCGATGGATCCGGAGGTGCTGGTTTTGACAGAGGAGGTCCTTCGTCCTGCGGTAAACCTTTCTGTCCTTTTCCTCTTTTTGATTTCTTTTGCTTGATACTGATTCTGCTTTTTCCTTGCACCAAATTCGGGTGTCGACCACTTGGCTCAGGGACATCAGAGACTGGATATCATCGACGACCGCCCACATTTGGGATGCTGTCCCTGTTCCTTCTTGTTTGGTGCCATCAGCCTCGTCCGGGGGATACTCTGGCTCGGGTAGTGGGGGTGCGTCGTCTCGCCGTAGGGGGAAGAGAGCGCGTCGCAGGGGTGGAAGCTCCTGAGAGAGAGAAAGAGAGACAGAGTGTGGGTTCGGCTGAGTCCCATTATTTTTGGCTTTTTCTTTATTTCCTGCAAAATGATGTAACACAGAAAACATATATATGCAATGCAATGTAGTTTTTTGGCTATCTTTTATTTTAATGATGAATGAATGCATGCACATACGCCTTTTAATTTGCTACTGAGACTGTAAAATAGGAGTATTCTTGGAATTTTTCAAAGGAAAGTTGTTTTATTTAAAACGGGGAATCCCATAAGGAGGGAACATGATTCTCGAAATTCTTTTAAGAATATCAATTTATTTTTATGGAGTTTTTCTGATTTGACAAAAAAGGAAAGGAGGAAATTTCCAAAAATGGGGGGTTTCCGATCGGCAAGCACCCTGGCCTGCCTATCGGCAGTTCAGTCCAGTCCCATCAATTGAAAGATTTGATTGGTACCCTCTTTAGCCTTTAGTACCTTGTGGGGTAGTATTACTTTCGATTTTTGCAGGGATTATGTCCCTTGTGAGGATTTTTAAACATAAAAAGGGAGAAGGGTGGAGTGTTTTCCTCACACCTTTTGCATTCTTACATACCCACCCATCATCTTTTAGTCTTGCGAGATGACTCTCCCTTGTATCATTGAGTTTGTCAATTACCTTGAAGCCTTGGAAGCTATGTGCTCTTATAATGTCGACTATGATGCTTTCAACATGCGTCGAGTCTCCTTGTGGCGTAATCGACCTTTTGAGTGGAATATGCTGGTGGCGGCAGTACAATTTTGGTATCCCGAAGACCATGTATTCCGCTTTGGGTTGGAAGAATTTTGTCCGACCTACGAGGATTTTTCTGCCATACTGGGCATGAATCCCTGTGTTGCCGCAGCTTTACCCGAATTTTCTCGTTCTCCTAGGGATTTGTTGGTCGGACTTCTCCATATTTCTCCTTCGGCGGCCAGGTCAATGGTTGTCGGAGGGATGATTTCCCTCCCGGCGGTATTGCAGTCCATGCGTTCACGGGAAGTAAGTGATGCTGGGTATGCTGGAGTCATTGTTCTGGGCCTGGTTTCAAAATTACTGTTGGTGACTGGGGAGGTGCGCGTGGACTCATAGCTTGCAGCCATTACCTCATGGATGTCATACCGTCGCAATCCTGCGGCGGTGATATTGGCGGAGACTTTGAATGGCTTGGATGCCTGGAGAGAAGGCCGTTCCGACTTTTTAAGGGGTAGCCCTGTGATGCTGTTCATGTGGTTGTCTGAAAGATTCCGCTTGTCGACTCCTCCAGAATATCCTTTGTCGGTTGTACCCAACTTCTTTTCGCGCTACTTCATCCGCATGGGCCTGTATGTTGAGAACTGGGAGAATTGGCTGGTGGAGCATGGGGCTCGTGGGCTGTATTGGTCAGTGCCTTGGTGGGGACAGTTTTAGCCTGTTCTGGAGCTGGGAGAATATTCATATGTGCAGCTGGTTGGTCTCAGGCAGACCTCTTTTTATTTCCCTTGGCGACTTTTGCGCCAATTTGGCTGGGCGCATGTCGTGCCCCCTCGGACCTCAAATTTATTTCTGGTAGAAGATTTGACTGAGCGCCTGCGTCTGTTGCTTAGATCTCTGTGGGAAAATCGGCATCCGTCGACCCGTCCCTCTCAGTCTGTTGGGAAGGTCTTCCATGCCCCCAAAGATTATATGAAGTGGTTGTGGAGGAAAGTAGTCAGCAAGATGTTGGTAGTAGAGACTGGTCAGAGGTGGTTTGTTTTATCTAACTCCATGGAAGGGGGTGTTGTGGTCTTTTCGAAGATGTTTAAGGCTCATCGGTCCATGGAGTGTTTGCGGCACTCCATTCAGGCAGTAGAAACTTGGGGTCCTCAGGATGTAGATGATGAGGGTGCAGGCTCTTCAGGTAGCTGTGGGTAGGACTCCTAGGGAGTTTATTTATGTAACAGATGTGGGGATTTATCTGGTTTTTAGGGTAGTAGGGGGGAAAGGAGTTATCCATTCCTTTTTCTTATGTAATCCGTACTGTAGTTTCTTATTAATGAAATAAACAAGTTTCTGATCATCCAGCTGTTCCTTTCGATGAATTTTGTATTTTGAATTATCTATACCAATCGCTAAGGCATACATAATCCTTCTGTTCAAGTAGATGTTTAGAATGAACTGCCATTCTCGGAGATAAGAAAGGAATTTCTTTTTGTGAAAAAGAAGGGGCCGTGCTCATGTGGGGAGTATGAGCTGCCTACGTACCTTTGGGGTTTTTGAAAAGTTTTAAAATGGTTTTATGTAGAAGATCAGACCCACGTAGTTCTGGATAGAGGGAAATGGAGAGATTTTTTTTAGAATAGAAGGGGGGAGAAGAGTCGTAGCGCGCCGAGATTTCGAACTAGGGGTAGAATTTCTCGAGATGGTCCAGATTGACTGGATGAGTCATCTCTTCCCCATCCAGGTCGATGAGCATGGCTGGACCGCCAGATAAGATCTTCTTGACAATGTAAGGGTCACTCCAATTGGGTTTGAACTTTCCTCTGGGGTCTCAGATGGGTTCGATTATCTCCTTGAGGGCTAAATCCCCCTCCCGGACACCGCGGTCCTTGACTATCTTGTTGAACGATCGCGCTATTCGACGATGATACCCTTGTATATGGTAAAGAGCTTTTAATCTCTGTTCATCTAGGAGGGTCAGCTCATCAAGACGACCTTGGCACTAGCGAGGGTATTTCCAGCTCCACAGGTAGGACTGCTTCCATGCCGTAGACCAGGGAGTAAGGGGTAGCCCCAGTAGAGGTTCGGATTGAGGTTCGATAGCCCCAGAGGGCATACGAGATCTGATCGGCCCAATCCATATAACTTTCGATCATCTTGTTGATGATGAATTTGAGGTTTTTATTGGAGGCTTCAAATATACCATTGGTCCGAGGTCGGTAGGGAGAAGATTTGTGTCTCTGAATCCCGTACTCGTTGACTATTTCTGTGACTTCCGCCTCGAAGTGCAAACCATTATTGGACATTAGCTCGTGCGGGACCCCATATCGGGAGATGATATTTTTCTTGATGAATTTGGCCACCTTCTTGGCATTTAATACTGCGTATGACTCAACTTCAACCCATTTGGTGAAGAAATCGATGGCAACCAGGATGAACTCATGCCCGTTTGACGCTTTTGGTGTAACCTTCCCTATGATGTCGATACCCCAGGTGGAGAACGGCCCGGGATAAGTCATGTTGTATAATTCCCGCGGAGGTAGATGTTGGAGATTGGAGAACTGTTGGCATTTAGGGCACCTCCGAACATAGGCGGTGCAATCCTGAGCCATGGTGGTCCAGTAGTAGCCTTGTCGGATGATCTTCTTGGCAAGAATGTGACCGTTCATGTGGGGCCCGCATTCCTCGCTGTGGATTTTCTGCATTATCTTTTCAATGTCAGCCCCTACGATATAGCGCAAATGAGTTCCATCAAAATTCCTTTTGAGTAGTGCTCTATGACAGATGATGTACTGAGCGGCCAGCCTTCGGAGGGTAGCTCGGTCATTCTTGGTGGAACCCTCGGGATACCTACCGTACCGGAGGAGGCACCAAATATCATAGTACCAGTAGTTGACTAGTTCAGGATCTTCTGTGGTGGCAAGCTCAATGTGGTAGAAATGGGTTGGTTTGTCTTGATTTTGAACTAGGAAGGAGGTCATTGTTATTCCCTTGGGCATGTCGACCATGGAGGCCAAGGTAGCGAGAGCATCGGCTAGGTTATTCTTTGCTTGGGGTAGGTAATGGAAGGTGATATCTCAGAATTGGGAGGCCAACTCTTCTAATTGGGAATGAAAGGGTTGGAGCTTTTCGTCCTTGACTTTCCACTTTCTGAGCACTTGACTGATGATAAGGGCAGAATCCCCGTATACATCAAGGTATTGAATACCTTTCTCGAGAGCGACCTTGAGGCCTACTGTGCATACCTCGTATTCCATCATGTTATTGGTGCAAGGGAAAATCAATTTAATGGTGATGGGAGTGTGGGGGTCATCTGGGGCGATCCGAAGTATCCCAATGCCATATCCCCTTTTGTTGGCAGTATCAAAGAACATTTTCCATCGGAGGCAGTCTTGAGTGGTGCAGGGGACATTTTCATCTGGGAATTCGGAGATCAAGACATCTGTTTCTTCTATGGGGTAATCCGCGAGGTAGTTAGAGATGGCTCTTCCCTTAATGGATTTCTGTGTGACGTACATGATATCGAGCTCGGTTAGGAGCATCAACCATCGGGCCATTCGACTGGATAAGGAGGGTTTTTCGAGCAAGTATTTGATGGGATCCATTCGGGATATAAGTTTGATGGGGAAGGCGAGCATGTAGTGCCACAACTTTTGGGTGAGCCAGACAAGCGCGGTGCATGCTTTTTCTAAAGCAGTGTAGTTGACCTCATACCTGGCCAATTTACGATTGGCATAATAGATGGCTCTTTCTTTGCGGGAGTTTTCAAGGTACTGGGCTAGCAAAGCCTCGACTACAGTGTCGGTTATGGTTAGGTATAGGAGCAAAGGGAGACCAGACTGTGGTGGCATGAGTACTGGAGGTTGGGTCAGGTACTGTTTGATTCGATTAAAAGCTTCTTGGCAGGCCTCGTTCCAAACCTTGGTTGAATCCTTTCGGAGGAGCTTGAAGATTGGTTCACAGATGGAGGTTAGCTGGCTGATGAACCGGCTGATATATTGTAATTTCCCAAGGAAACCTCGGACTTCCTTCTCTGTTCGGGGAGGTGGCATCTCAAGTATGGCCTTCATCTTGGTGGGATCTTCTTCTATCCCCTTCTCACTGACCATGAATCCTAAGAGTTTTCCCTTTGTAACGCCGAAGATGCACTTCTGTGGATTAAGTCGCATATAATACTGTTGTAGTCGTTCTAAGAACTTTCGGAGAGCGGGAACATGACCTTCTTTAGTTTTGGACTTGATAATCATATCATCCACGTAAACCTTGACCTCTTTGTGAATCAAAATCGTGCAAGATGGTTGTGGCGGCCCTTTGGTAGGTAGCCCCAGCATTCTTGAGACCGAATGGCATAACGGTGTAGCAAAATGTTCCCCATGGGGTGATGAATGCGGTTTTCTCTTGATGGTCGGGGTGCATCTTAATTTGGTTGTATCCGGCAAATCCATCGACAAATGACTTGAGAGCATGACTGGTTGTGTTATCCACGATCATGTCGATGTTGGGTAGCAAATAATCATCCTTCGGAGAGGCTTTGTTTAAATCTCGGTAATCCACACACATTCGAACCTTTCCTCCTGATTTTGGTACAGGTACAACGTTGGCTAGCCACGTGGGATATTTGATTACTCGAATGAAACCCACGTTCAACTGTTTGATCACCTCTTCTTTGACCTTAAGCGACCATTCGGTGCGGAGTTTTCTTAATTTTTGTTTAACTATCTTGGCATCTAGGAGAGTGGGGATCTCGTGCTGAGCTATTTCGGGGTCAATACTGGGCATGTCGTCGTAGGACCATGCGAAGATATCCACGAACTCCTTTAGCAATTCTTCGAGTTACGCGCGCTCATGCTCGTCTAGGGTGGCCCCTATCCTAATCTCGCGCAGTTGGCTACTAGAATCGAGATTAATAACAACAGTCTCTTCTTCATTAACTTGAACGCGGTTATGTTGCTTATTATTAATCTTATTTAGATCAGTTAAGAATTGTTCATTTGCAAAATCATCATCATCAAAAGCTTGGTTAGAATCTAAACAATTAATCTAAGGAACAACAAGATACTCAAAATCTTCGTTTATTTCATTGATAGGAAAATAACATTGAGGACCTCATCGAAAGAGATCTCGATTACATTTGAGCAAGGATGGACAACAATAGAACAAATAGGGTAAACATTGGGGTTGGGGGAGATTTCAAGAGGTAGAACTGGAGCATCATGCCAGTTAAGGAGAGCTGTATCAGCAGCTTTGATCAGACGGGATGGGTCCCTTAATGTAGTGCCTGAATGAACCATGCAGAGTGCCAACCCCAGTGTCTGCAGGTTGAAGTAATCTTCGGAGTCACTTTCTTCAGTCTTTTTAGTATCTTTGATAAGCGGTTGTACGCGGTGCTAGAAATATTCGGCCCATGGGTAGCTATCTTGGAAAAAGATCTCCATTCCAGGCTTTATTTTCTTGTCTGTGCGGTCGTACCATGGTTCTGGAAAACCGCAAAAGGGGAAATCCTTGCCCTCTTTGATGAATCGTCCATTTAAATAATCTCCCGAGGTAGTCCGGATGAAGTCTAACCCTCTTTTTGATTGAGTCTAGAGGATTATTCTGAGCTCTTGTTCTGATGGTTGATACCCCAAGCCACAAGGAGATAAAGCTTTCTTCAGTTCAATGGTCTCAAGTATCCCCTGCTGCCTTTGTCCTAGCCCCAGTCCGGGCATGAAGTGCATGTTTCTGAACATCTGAATCACATTGACATTGCCTTGAGGGTCATATTCTGGATAAACCCTTTCTTTGAAACCGTCCCTTGTCAAGAGTAGGGATGGATCAACTCAGAAACCTGATAGGAGCATATCATTTGACCCATGTTGTATCTCAAGAATTGAATTGCTGGTGCCTGCACCCTCGGCGTTACCGTCGTCACCCAAGATGGTTATGACTTGCCCATCGGTGAAGAACTTCAATTTCTCGTGAAATGGGGAAGAGACACCCTTTATACTGTGGAGCCAGGTTCGTCCGAGCAACAGGTTAAAACAGGTCGGGATATCGATGACTTGGAATTTGATGACAAGGTTTATAGGAACAACCCCTATTACAAGTTTTACGAATCCCATCACCTCACGACGGGTATTATCGTAGGCGCGCATGGCAGCGGAGGTTGGAGCGAGGTCACTTTCTTTCAGACCTAAACATTTGAAGATTATCAGTGGGCAGACATTCAAAACGGATCCGTTGTCAATGAGAGAAAGTGGTACCACCTTCACCATAATTTCAACGGAGATGTTGAGTGCATGATTATGATTTGGCCCAATTTTGGGGATTTCTTCTTCAGAAAAGGACAGCATTCGGGTAGAGGTCAAGGATCTGACCAGGTTCACCGCTTCTTCTGGTGTGGTAGAAGGAGGAACTATAGGTCCAGCGAGTAATTTGATTAAAGCATTTCTGTGTAGCTGGGAAGACATGAAAAGCCCCCATAGGGTGATGTTAGCTTGAGTTTTCTTTAGTTGATCGAGGATCGTGCTCTCCTTGAGGGTCATTTCCGACATAGGAAGGTCTTCAACTCCCTTCCCCTTATCATTTACTGGTAGTGAGTTGGGAACTTGGTAGTGTCTCCCAGATCTGATCATGTGATTTACTGAAGAAGGGAAAAACTTAAATCCAGTTTCCTCATCAATTTCAGGTTGTTCTTCCACCTTATCTATTTCTCCGAGGATTTCATCAAATGACATCATCCCACATAAGTCAGCTACTAGGCCAACTCTTTTTGAAACTTATTCTTTGCTCGAATCTTCGAATTCTTCCCCCCCCCCCCCATCCGGTGGCAACAATTTTGTTTTCCCCTATGAAGTCAATGCATTCCACGACTTCAACGGCTTCCTCATATAGGTCTTCCCATTCTATGGGGATATGTAAGGGTGAAGGGACCAGGTGCCCTTGTAGCTTCAAATCACCAAATAACTCGGTGATACTGCAAATGTTGTTGGTTTGCCTGAATGCTTCCATCATGATCCGGACAACATCATCTAAGCAGACTTCGTCGGTTGGTACCATCCACCTATCTGATTCTCGGGCCCATTTCCGTGCTTCCATAAACAACATACTGAACCTCTGGCAGTCGATAATCATCTATGAGGGCAATTTCAGCCTGAACTCTAGGAGTTGGTTCAACATATCTGATAATTCCATACTTCCACTTTCAGAACAGGTTCGGACAGTGATGCATGCTCTCGTAAGGAGTGACAGTGCCTGATCAGCGGGGCTAGTAGGGTGTAGGAGGAAATATGGGCAAAGTTGAAGGGGTTAAGGAGGGTATAAGGGTGTGATCTGGGTTGACGGATCGAAATTCGGGTTTTCTTCCAAGAAGATGTCATTGGTGTGATTTGGGAGTGGGTTATGAGTATTGTTTGGTTTAGGATTGGCTGGTGGGGCGATGGTACCCCGGTCAATGAGATCTTGGATTATGTTTCAAAGGTGGAAGCATTGGTCGGTGGTATGGCCAGCTGTTTGGTGAAAGGTGCAATGAGCATCGGTCTTAAAATTTCTAGGAAGTGGATTCGGTAATTGACGTGGATCCAGGGGCTTTATAAGGTTCCGGATTAATAGGGCTTGGTAAAATTTGGAGAGGGGAGCATGAAGCTCAGTGTATTCCCTTCAGACGGAAGCAGGGAGGCTTTCTGGTGCCCATGATGTGGTTGGTTGAGAGATGTTGTTGATGGTTGAGACTGTAGCATTAGCAGGCTTGTCATATTTTCTGGGGGTGAACTGTCCGGACACCTTCTTCAGTTCAACTTCTATTTTGGCAAGACTTTCCTCAATTTCTACCCCTGCTTCTCTAAGAGCTCGAAACTGGGGGTACTACTGTCCTCCCATGGTTGCTCGGACATGGGGCAAGAAATTCTTCTTCACTATGTTGACTTGTTCTTCCTCAGATGGCCGATTGGTCATGGTAGCTGCTTTTTCCCTCTATTGGGCTATAAAGTTACTGACTGATTCTCCAGAGTTTTGTTTGAGCAGCTCTAAATCACGACGGGTGACCTTGAGCTCTTCGTTGTATTTGTACTACGACATGAATTCTCGAGCTACATCCTCCCAGCTACGGATTCTCGATTTCTCAAGAGATAAAAACCATCGGAGGGCACTATCCTTTAAAGTTTGCTGAAACAATTGGGCCATCACTTCTTCCGTAGCCCCTAGTAGAGTCATGGAACGATGATAACTGTGAAGATGAACAATCGACGGACCACTCCCTCCAAACTTCTCGATATTTGGTATCTTGAACTTCTCGGGTAACCTTGCTTTAGGATAAGGAGACATATGGGTGTAGTCCATGTAATTTCCAGAGATCCTGACTTGGTCAAACTTCTTGGTGAGCATCTTAAGATCTTCTTTGACTTTGTTCAACTCCTCTTCCTTTGGATTAGCAACCACAGGCAAGTTAGCCATAGGATGGGCAATGTTTGGCATTAGAAGCTAGGCAGGCGGTGGCCCATTAGCAGGAGGGGCACGGGAGCGTGCTGATATTCTTCCGGGACCCATATAGGCTCGGGTGGACCCATAGCACGAGGGAACAGGGCCTCAGGCTCTTGAGGAATAGGAACTTGGTTTCATTACATTTCTCGAACCTCAACTTGGAGGTTGTCAATCTTGTCCACGAGCTGAGCTAGGACTGTCGACAGATCCGGTTGTATGACTGGTGCTTGATCTTCATTCTCCATGGAAGATGGATGGATTCCGAATTCGGAAGAAGTAGTAAAGGAACGGATGAAACTCCGGGGTGATTTGACTGAAGACCTAAGCCAATAGGGAGCCAGGCCAAGGGCGTGCGATCAACCTGAGAAGGCGCAGGATGAGATTTATTTTTTGAGAAAAGGGGAAGAGATTATTTTTGGATTTTTGATAAAAAGGGAGAAATGTTTTTGGATTTTTGATAAAAAGGGAGAAACATTTTTGGATTTTTGATAAAAAGGAAGAAATGTTTTTGGATTTTTGATAAAAGGGAGAAATATTTGTGGAGACGGAACTCAGCATGATTATTATGTTCTCACTTGTATTTAATTCTCCTAAATGCAATGTCGGACGGGACTCGAGCCTGGAAAAGTGGGGGTTTAATACATGTAAAGCTATGTTTGGACTTGTAACCAGGATCGCGGACAGAGTCCTGCTTTAAAAATGTGCAAAAATTGTGCGGAAGATCAACCCGGAATTTCGGCAGAGTTTCGAGTTGAAACCGACAATCTAAAGTGCATGTCCTAGGTTTGACACCTATATGCGGGTATGCAGTTTGGTTGGGTGAATTGGCATGGGTTCTCCCCTTTGGCGTGGCTTCCACGATATACGTCTTGCTCTTGCGGGCAATCGGTACGTGTGGACAAGCCATTTGATATACCTGAGTGTACGTGAATTGCCTCACCATATACCTCGTGGGGACGGTACGTGTGAGAGAGAATTCGATATACTCGGTGTACGTGAACGAATTCCCTGCGATATACCTCCCATCATGACTTCGGTCAAGCGGTACGATGCGGGGGAACCGTTCGATATACGTCGAAGGTACTTGGCCAATGGAAGGTGAGAGTCATATCGCTTAGGCTAATTGCGACGTGCCGGACCAGCGCCCATCACGAAGTGACCCTCCAGTTACTGGGTAAAATTTGGTCAATATCAATGCTCTTTGGTGATGTCGTGTGAATCATGCATGATTATCTTATTAGTATCTTATGATGAGAATGCCTTTCTTGATTATGCCAAACCGGGAACAAAGTACAAGTACCTCAAAAGGTACACCAAGTATGGATGGGTGATGCGTGCAATATGGGGATATACATGTGATCCTAGGTGCACGTGGTGTGAAGTGTACATGGAGAATTTTCTACAAGTGTGTGAACATAAGCATAATCATGGGATATATATGAAAAGGGGAACATGCAGATATGGGGGGAAACATAAACAAATATAGCATCCATGTAAATAGAGTCAAGCCTTCAAAATAAATAAAATCCCCAGCGGAGTCACCACTGTGGCCATCCCCGATCCCCGCCTCGAAGGGAGGAAGGATCCTTCGAGTCCCGCGCGTCCCCTCTCGGGAGAGCGCTTCGGCCGGTGTAGATTTTGTGAGGTGTGAAAAATGTAGAAAGATTCAGAGTCTCCAGTCTATTTTACTTAAAACAGACAAAAGAAAAAGAGGAAGCCACCCCAAAGGATGGCTTCCAAAGACATACTGGTGCGTGCGAAACCAAAATGATTCGAAAAGGGTTCGGAGGCTTAGTTACGAAATGGGAAGGTGTTAGGCACCCATTCCTCCCTTTCGGTCTCTCATGGATATTTGCTATTTTCCTTTATGTTTCCCCCCGTGAGATGTGTGAATGTGTATATATATAAAATGGAGGTAGGACTATTCGACTTGTATCATGGAAAAGATAAAGCGAGTCATCCGTAGGAAGATGTAAAAGTAATATTAGAAAAATAAGATTTATGCGGCTACCCCTACGTTGATCGTTATAAGGGAACGATAAGGCACATGGAGTAATACGTCACTAAGACTAATAATGTAAGAAAAATGGATTTAGAGGAAATAGGAAATGAGAGAAAAAGTGATAGAAAGGACTCGAGTATCAGGTTTTACCCCGAGACGCCTACGTAGCCTATAAAGGCATCAAAGTCCACGTAGTTTGCATATAAAGTGAGGGGTGGGGTTTAACCCATAAATCCAAAATGGATAAATCTCTTATTTGTAAGTGTGTGTGTGTGTGTGTACAAAAAGTGTTTTAGTTATGAGAAAAGTGTGGAAAAAGTGTGAGAATCCCTACTTGGAATTTATGAGCAAACCCTCTTTTTCTTGTTTTTTGGGTTTTTATTTATATGAAAAGAGGAGATGTGCAACAATACTAGATAAAAAATGTATTTATGGTATGTGAGATGAGATTATAAAAGTGCTAAGTAAGAAAAAAGTTATTGGGAATTCAAGAGAATTTAAGAGAGAGTTTGAGAAAGTTGGACCTTCTTGAAGATCTTGAGCTTGATCTTGAACGTTGGAGAGAAGCCCTTGAGCTTGGATGATGATGGAGAGTGGTTAATTCATCAAGTTTGATGAAAGGGATGATTAAAAGTGGAAGTGAAAAAGGAATTTGGAAGTTGAAATCACGCTGCCTTCGAGAGAGGTTTCTAGGATTCGTTCAGAGAGATTTCTATCAGATCTGGGCTCCTCTTGCAAATGAGGGCAAGGCCTCCTTTTATAGGCACAGGGGTCTACCGATCGGCATTGCCATGGAACTACCTATCGGCAGGTGCCGATAGGTAGGGTCTGGGACCTGCCATTTGGCAGTGCGCCTCAGGCTTTTTAGGAAAATTGGCCGCCGAGGGCAAACCGTTGGTCAGAATCGTGCATGGGGCATACCGTTGGAAAGGTAATTAAGAGACCTTCGAAAGTCCTTTGGACCGCTCTCGAGTTTGGGAGTTGACTTTGGGTCAAATGTGGCTCGGAAGCATTTGTCGGTCCATTGGACGGGGAATCATGCAGACGCAAATGGATCATTCGTCCGCATGGTAAGTCCGAATCGCGCACGGGGCATACCATTGGAAAGGTTAGGAGATGTACTTTGACATTCCAAAGAGTTTGACCTAGTTTGGAGAGTTGACTTTGGTCAACCGCGCTCGGGAAGCGCTCGGTGGCTTCCTGGAGTCAAACGGATCGTTCGTCTGCATGGAAAGTCAAAATTGCACCCGGGATGGACCGTTGGAAAGGGTATTTAGTGCCCTTCGAAGATTCATTTAGCCTCGGTCGAGATGAAGGGTTGACTTGGGCCAACAGAGCCCGAGAGCGCCCGGTGGCCTCTAGGTCAGGTTTCGGACGTAAACGGATCATTCGCCCGCATGGTAATTCGGAATCGCGCACGGGGGAGACCGATGGAAAGGGTATTCAGTGCCCTTCGAATATTCATTGAGTCTCGGTCGAGATAATGAGTTTGACTCTTAGGTCAAACTGAGCCGGGGGGTGCCTAATGGTATTCAGGTCAGTACTTAGGACGTGACTTGGGTTTGCGATGATAAGTGGAGGTACTAGGGACCTAAGGAGAGTTAGGGGGTAACAGAGTTAGGTGTCTAGAAACGACATGTTTTTATGTTTTAGTATTGATTTTTGCAAATTATCGTCCCATTCACAAACCGAGAGTCCCTGGACTACGCTGTCAGTTCCTACAAGTTACATTGGTCCCGTGCGAGGTGTTCGTGCCTCGTACGGGGTCGATTGGGGGCCGGTTTGGATTTTCATCCTTTAACGGCCTGTTTTTAACTCTAAGTGTGATTTTTACAAATTATCGTCATACTCTCAAACTGGGAGACCCGGGACTATGCGGTCAGTTCCTACAAGTTACATTGGCCCTGTGCGAGGTGTTCGTGCCTCCTACGGGGTTGTGTTGGGGGCTGGTTTGGGTTTTCACCCTTTAACGGCATATTTTTAAGTTCAAGTGTTGATTTTTGCAAATTATCATCCTATTCACAAACCGATAGACCCTGGACTACGCTGTCAGTTCCTACAAGTTACATTGGTCCCATGGGAGGTGTTCGTGCCTCCTACGGGGTCAATTGGGGGCCGATTTGGGTTTTCACCTTTTAACAGACAGTTTTTAACTCTAAGTGTGATTTTTGCAAATTATCGTCATACTCTCAAATTGGGAGACCCGGGACTACGCGGTCAGTTCCTATAAGTTTCATTGGTCCCGTGCGAGGTGTTCGTGCCTCCTACAGGATCGTTTGGGGGCCGATTTGGGATTTTCACCCTTTAACGGCATGTTTTTAACTAAGAGTGATTTTTACCAATTATCGTCATACTCTCAAACTGGGAGATCCGAGACTACACGGTCACTTCTTACAAGTTACATTGGTCCCGTGCGAGGTGTTCGTGCCTCCTACGGGGTCGTTTGGGGGCTGGTTTGGGTTTTCACCCTTTAACGGCATGTGTTTAAGTTCAAGTGTTGATTTTTGCAAATTATCATCCAATTCACAAACCGGGAGACCCGGGACTACGCTGTCAGCTCCTACAAGTTATATTGCTCCTGTGCGAGGTATTTGTGCCTCCAACGGGGTCGATTGGGGGCCGATTTGAGTTTTCACCCTTTAACGGCCTATTTTCAATTATAAGTGTGATTTTTGCAAATTATCATCATACTCTCAAACCGGGAGACCCGGGACTACGCAGTCAGTTCCTATAAGTTACATTGGTCCCATGCAACGTGTTCGTGCCTCCTATCGGGTCGTTTGGGGTTGGTTTGGGTTTTCACCCTTTAACGACATGTTTTTATGTTTCAGTGTTGATTTTTGCAAATTATCATCCTATTCACAAACCGAGAGACCCGAGACTACGCTGTCAGTTCCTACAAGTTACATTGGTCCCGTGCGAGGTGTTCGTGCCTCGTACGGGGTCGATTGGGGGCCGGTTGGGATTTTCATCCTTTAACGGCCTGTTTTTAACTCTAAGTGTGATTTTTACAAATTAATGTTCTATTCACTAACCGAGAGACCCGGGACTACGCTGTCAGTTCCTATAACTTACATTGGTCCCGTACGAGGTGTTCGTGCCTCCAACGGGGTCGATTCGGGATCGGTTTGGGTTTTCACCCATTAACGGTTAATTTTTAACTCTAATTGTGACTTTTGCAAATTATTGTCATACTCACAAACTGGGAGACCCGGGACTACGCGGTCAGTTTCTACAAGTTACATTGGTCCCGTGCGAGGTTTTCGTGCCTCCAACGGGATCATTTTGGGGCCGGTTTTGGTTTTCACCCTTTAACGACATGTTGTTATCTAAGTTTGATTTTCGCAAATTATCATCATTCTCTCAAATTGGGAGATTCGGGACTATGCGGTCAGTTCCTACAAGTTACATTGGTCACGTGCGAGGTGTTCGTGCCTCCTACGGGGTCGATTGGGGGTCGGTTTGGGTTTTCACCCTTTAATGGCCTGTTTTTAACTCTAAGTGTGATTTTTCTAAATTATATTCATACTCTAAAACCGAGAGATCCGGGACTACGCGGTCAGTTCCTACAAGTTACATTGGTCCCGTGCGAGGTGTTCGTGCCTCCTACGGGGTCGTTTGGGGGATGGTTTGGGTTTTCACCCTTTAACGGCATGTTTTTAAGTTCAAGTGTTGATTTTTTCAAGCTATCATTCTATTCATAAACCGGTAGACCCGGGACTACGCTGTCAGTTCCTACAAGTTGCATTGGTCCCGTGCGAGGTGTTCGTGCCTCCAATGGGGTTGACTGGGGGCCGGTTTGAGTTTTCACCCTTTAACGGCCTATTTTTAATTCTAAGTGTGATGTTTGCAAATTATCGTCATACTATCAAATCGGGAGACCCGGGACTACGCGGTTAGTTCCTATGAGTTACATTGGTCCCGTGCAACGTGTTCGTGTGTCCTACGGGGTCGTTTGGGGTTGGATTGGGTTTTCACCCTTTAACGACATGTTTTTAAGTTTTAGTATTGATTTTTGCAAATTATCGTCCTATTCACAAATCGGGAGACCCGGGACTACGCTGTCAGTTCTTACAAGTAAAATTGGTCCCGTGCGAGATGTTCGTGCCTCATACGGGGTCGATTGGGGGTCATTTTGGGTTTTCACCGTTTAATGGTCAGTTTTTAACTCTAAGTGTGATTTTTACAAATTATCATCATACTCTAAAATCGGGAGACCCGAGACTACGCGATCAGTTCCTACAAGTTACATTGGTCCCGTGCGAGGTGTTCGTGCCTCCTAAGGGGTCATTTGGGGGACGATTTTGGTTTTCACCCTTTAACGGCATGTTTTTAACTAAGTGTGAGTTTTCCAAATTATCGTCATACTCTAGAACCGGGAGACCCGGGACTACGCGGTCAGAACCTACAAGTTACATCGGTCCCGTGCGAGGTGTTCGTGCCTCCTACGGGGTTGTTTGGGTGCTGGTTCGAGTTTTCACTCTTTAACGGCATGTTTTTAAGTTCAAGTGTTGATTTTTGCAAATGATCATCCTATTCATAAATCGGGAGACCCGAGACTACGCTGTCAGTTCCTACAAGTTACATTGGTCCAGTACGAGGTGTTCGTGCCTCCTACGGGGTCGATTGGGGGCCGGTTTGGGTTTTCACCCTTTAACGACCTGTTTTTAACTCTAAGTGTGATTTTTGCGAATTATCATCATACTCTAAATCTGGAGACCTGGGACTACGCGGCCAGTTACTACAAGTTACATTGGGCACGTGCGAGGTGTTTGTGCCTCCTACGAGGTTGTTTAGGGGTTGGTTTGGGTTTTCACCCTTTAACAATATGTTTTTAAGTTTAAGTGTTGATTTTTGCAAATTATAGTACTATTCTCAAACCGAAAGACCCTGGACTACGCTATCAGTTCCTACAAGTTACATTGGTCCCGTGCGAGGTGTTCGTGCCTCCTACGGGGTCGATTGGGGGCCGGTTTGGGTTTTCACCCTTTAACGGCCTGTTTTTAACTCTAAGTGTGATTTTTGCAAATTATCGTCATACTCCCAAACCGGGAGACCCGGGACTACACGGTGAGTTTCTACAAGTTACATTGGTCTCGTGCGAGGTGTTTGTGCCACTTACGGGATCGTTTGGGGGCCGGTTTTGGTTTTCACCCTTTAACGCCATGTTTTTAACTAAGTGTGATTTTTGCAAATTATCATAATACTCTCAAACCGGTAGATCCGGGACTACGCTATCAGTTCCTACAGGCTACATGGGTCCCGTGCGAGGTGTTCGTGCCTCCTACGGGGTCGTTTGGGGGCCGGTTTGGGTTTTCACCCTTTAACGGCACGTTTTTAACTCTAAGTGTGATTTTTGTAAATTATCGTAATAATCTCAAATCGGGAGACCCGGGACAACGCAGTTAGTTCGTACAAGTTACACTGGTCCCGTGCGAGGTATTCGTGCCTCCTAAGGGGTTGTTTGTGGGCTAGTGTTGATTTTCACCCTTTAACAGCATGTTTTTAAGTTTAAGTGTTGATTTTTACAAACTATCATCCTATTCACAAACCGCGAGACCTGGGACAACGCAATTAGTTCCTACTAGTTACATTGGTCACGTGCGAGGTGTTCGTGCCTCTGACGGGGTTGAATTGGGGCCGATTTGGGTTTCCACCCTTTAACGACATGTTTTTAAATAAGTGTGATTTTTACAAATTATCGTCATGTTCTCAAACCGGGAGACTCGGGACTAGGCGGTCAGTTCCTACAAGTAACATTGGTCCCGTGCGAGGTGTTCGTGCTTCCTATGGGGTCGATTGGGGGCCGGTTTGGGTTTTCACCCTTTCACGGCCTGTTTTTAACTCTAAGTGTGAGTTTTGCAAATTATCGTCATACACTCAAACCGGGAGACCCGTGACTACGTGGTCAGTTCCTACAAGTTACATTGGTCCCGTGCGAAGTGTTCCTGCCTCCTACGGGGTTATTTGGGGGTTGGTTTGGGTTTTCACCCTTTAACGACATATTTTTAAGTTCAAGTGTTGATTTTTACAAATTATCGTCCTATTCACAAATCGGGAGACCCGCGACTACGCTGTCAGCACCTAGAAGTTTCATTTGTCTCGTGCGAGGTGTTCGTGCCTCCTACGGGGTCGATTGGGGGCCGGTTTGGATTTTCACCCTTTAACGGCCTGTTTTTAACTCTAAGTGTGATTTTTGCGAATTATTGTCATACTCTCAAATCAGGAGACCCGGGACTATGGGTCAGTTCCTACAAGTTACATTGGTCCCGTGCGAGGTGTTCGTACCTCCTATGGGGTCGTTTGGGGGTTGGTTTGTATTTTCACGCTTTAACGGCATGTTTTTAAGTTTAAGTGTTGATTTTTGCAAATTATCATCCTATTCACAAACCGGGAGACCCGGGACTACGCTGTCAGTTCCTACACGTTACATTGGCCCCGTGCGAGGTGTTTGTGTCGCGTACGAGGTCGATTGGGGGTCGGTTTGGGTTTTCACCCTTTAACGGCCTGTTTTTAACTCTAGGTGTGATTTTTACAAATTATCATCATACTCTCAAACCGAGAGACCCGGGACTACGCGGTCAGATCCTATAATTTACATTGGTCCCGTTCGAGGTGTTCGTGCCTCCTACGAGGTCGTTTGGGGGCCGATTTTGGTTTTCACCCTATAACGACATATTTTTAAATATGTGTAATTTTTGCAAATTATAGTCATACTCTGAAACCGGGAGACCCGGGACTACGCGATCAGTTCCTACAAGTTATATTGGTCCGGTGTGAGGTGTTCGTGCCTCCTACGGTTTTGTTTTGGGGCTGGTTTGGGTTTTCACCCTTTAACGGCATGTTTTTAAGTTCAAGTGTTGATTTTTGCAAATTATCATCCTATTCACAAACCAGAAGACCCTGGACTACGCTGTCAGTTCCTACAAGTTACATTGGTCCCGTGCGAGGTATTCGTGCCTCCTACGGGGTCGATTGGGGGCCGCTTTGGGTTTTCACCCTTTAACGGCCTGTTTTTAACTCTAAGTGTGATTTTTGCAAATTATCGTCATACTCCCAAACCGAGAGACCCGGGACTACGCGGTCAGTTTCTGCAACTTACATTGGTCCCGTGCGAGGTGTTCGTGCCTCCTACGGGGTCGTTTGGGGCCGGTTTTGGTTTTCACCCTTTAACGGCATGTTTTTAACTAAGTGTGATTTTTTCAAATTATCATCATACTCTCAAACCGGGAGATTAGGGACTACGCGGTCAGTTCCTACAAGTTACATTGGTCCCGTACGAGGTGTTCGTGCCTCCTAAGGGGTTGTTTGGGGGCTGGTTTGGGTTTTCACCCTTTAACGGCATGTTTTTAAGTTCAAGTATTGATTTTTGCAAATTATCATCCTATTCACAAATCGGGAGACCCAGGACTACGCTGTCAGTTCCTACAAGTTACATTGGTCCCGTGCGAGGTGTTCATGCCTCCTACGGGGTCGTTTGGGTGCCGTTTTGGGTTTTCACCCTTTAACGACATGTTTTTAACTCCAAGTGTGATTTTTGCAAATTATCGTCATACTCTCTAATCGGGAGACCCGGGACAACGCACTTAGTTCCTACAAGTTACATTGGTCCCATGCGAGGTGTTCATGCCTCCTACGGGGTTGTTTGGGGGCTGGTTTGGGTTTTCACCCTTTAACGGCATGTTTTTAAGTTTAAGTGTTGATTTTTTTAAACTATCATCATATTCACAAACTGGGAGACCCGGGACTACGCTGTCAGTTCCTGCAAGTTACATTGGTCACGTGCGAGGTGTTCGAGCCTCCTACGGGGTCGATTGGGGGCCGATTTGGGTTTCCACCCTTTAACGGCCTGTTTTTAATTCTAAGTGTGATTTTTTGAAAATTATCATCACACTCTCAAATCGGGAGACCCGGTACTGCGCGGTCAGTTCCTATAAGTTACATTGGTCTCGTCCAAGGTGTTCGTGCCTCCTACAGGGTCGTTTGGGGGTCGGTTTGGTTTTTCACCCTTTAACGACATGTTTTTAAATAAGTGTGATTTTTACAAATTATCGTCATGCTCTCAAACCGGGAGACCCGGGACTAGGCAGTCAATTCCTACAAGTTACATTGGTCCCGTGCGAGGTATTCGTGCTTCCTATGGGGTCGATTGGGGGCCGGTTTGGGTTTTCACCCTTTAACAGCCTGTTTTTAATTCTAAGTGTGAGTTTTGCAAATTATCGTCATACAATCAAATCGGGAGACCCGGGACTACGCGGTCCATTCCTACAAGTTACATTGGTCCCGTGCGAAGTGTTCGTTCCTCCTACGGGGTTGTTTGGGTTTTCACCCTTTAACGACATGTTTTTAAGCTCAACTATTGATTTTCGCAAATTATCATCTTATTCATAAACCGGGAGACCCGGGACTACACTGTCAGTTCCTACAAGTTTCATTGGTCCCGTGCGAGGTGTTCGTGCCTCCTACGGGGTCGATTAGGGGTCGGTTTGGGTTTTCACCCTTTAACGGCCTGTTTTTAACTCTAAGTGTGATTTTTAAGAATAATCGTCATACTCTCAAACCGGGAGACCCGGGACTAGGCGATCAGTTCCTACAAGTTACATTGGTCCCATGCGAGGTGTTCGTGCCTCCTACAGGGTCGTTTGGGGGTTGGTTTGGGTTTTCACCCTTTAACGATATGTTTTTAAGTTTAAGTGTTGATTTTTGCAAATTATCGTCCTATTTACAAATCGGGAGACCCGGGACTATGCTGTTAGTTCCTACAAGTTACATTGGTTCCGTGCGAGGTGTTCGTGCCTCGTACGGGGTCGATTGAGGGTCGATTTGGGTTTTCACCCTTTAACGGCCTGTTTTTAACTCTAAGTGTGATTTTTACAAATAACCATCATACTCTCAAATCGTTGATCTGGGACTACGCGGTCAGTTCCTACAAGTTACATTGGTCCCGTGCGAGGTGTTCGTGCCTCCTACGGGGTCGTTTGGGGGATGGTTTGGGTTTTCACCCTTTAACGGCATGTTTTTAAGTTCAAGTGTTGATTTTTGTAAATTATCATCCTATTCACAAACCGAGAGACCCGGGACTACGCTGTCAGTTCCTACAAGTTACATTGGTCCCGTACGAGGTGCTCGTTCCTACAAGTGTTTGGATTTTCACCCTTAAACGGCCTGTTTTTAACACTAAGTGTGATTTTTATAAATTATCATCATACTCTCAAACCGGGAGACCCGGGACTACGCGGTCAGTTCCTACAAGTTACATTGGCCCCGTACGAGTTGTTTGTGCCTCCTACGGGGTCGTTTGCGGGCCGATTTTGGTTTTAACCCTTTAACGACATATTTTTAACTAAGTGTGATTTTTGCAAATTATCTTCATACTCTGAAACCGGGAGACCCGGGACTATGCGGTCAGTTCCTACAAGTTACATTGGTCCCATGCGAGGTGTTCGTGCCTCCTACGGGTTTGTTTTGGGGCTGGTTTGGGGTTTCAGCCTTTCACGACATGTTTTTAAGTTCAAGTGTTGATTTTTGCAAATTATCATTCTATTCACAAACGGGAAGACCCTGGACTACGCCGTCAGTTCCTACAAGTTACATTGGTCCCGTACGAGGTGTTCGTGCCTCCTACGGGGTCGATTGGGGGCCGATTTGGGTTTTCACCTTTTAACGGCCTATTTTTAACTCTAAGTGTGATTTTTACAAATTATCGTCATACTCCCAAACCGAGAGACTCGGGACTACGAGGTTAGTTTTTATAAGATACATTGGTTCCGTGCGAGGTGTTCGTACCTCCTACGGGATCGTTTGAGGGCCGGTTTTAGTTTTCACCCTTTAGCGGCATGTTTTCAACTGTGTGTCATTTTTGCAAATTATCGTCCTACTCTGAAATCGGGAGACCCGGGACTATGCAGTCAGTTCCTACAAGTTACATTGGTCCCCTGCGAGGTGTTCTTGCCTTCTTTGGGGTAGTTTAGGGGCTGGTTTGGGTTTTCACCCTTTAACGGCATGTTTTTAAGTTCAAGTGTTAATTTTTTCAAATTATCGTCCTATTCAAAAACCGAAAGACCCTGGACTATACTCTCAGTTCCTACAAGTTACATTGGTCTCGTGCGAGGTGTTCGTGCCTCCTACGGGGTCGATTGGGGGCCGGTTTGGGTTTTCACTCTATAACGACATGTTTTTAACTCTAAGTGTGATTTTTGCAAATTATCATCATACTCTAAAACTGGGAGACCTGGGACTACGTGGTCAGTTCCTATAAGTTACAATGGTCCCGTGCGAGGTGTTCGTACCTCCTACGGGGTCGTTTGGGGTTTTGTTTTGGGTTTTCATCCTGTAACGGCATGTTTTTAAGTTTAAGTGTTGATTTTTACAAATTATCATCCTATTCACAAACCGTGAGACCCGGGACTTCACTGCCAGTTCCTACAAGTTACATTGGTCCTGTGCGAGGCGTTCGTGCCTCGGACGGGGTCGATTGGGGGCCGGTTAATGGTCGATTGGGGTCCGGTTTTTGTTTTCACCCTTTAACGGCCTTTTTTTAATTCTAAGTTTAATTTTTGCAAATTATCGTCATACTCTCAAACCAGGAGACCCGGTACTACGCGATCAGTTCCTACAAGTTACATTGGTCCCGTGCAAGGTGTTCGTGCCTCCTACGAGGTCGTTTGGGGGCCGATTTGGGTTTTCACCCTTTAACGACATGTTTTTAACTAAGTGTGTTTTTTACAAATTATCGTCATACTCTCAAATCGGGAGACCCGGACTACGCGGTCAGTTCCTACAAGTTACATTAGTCCCGTGCGAGGTGTTCGTGCCTCCTACGGGGTCGTTTGGTGGCTAGTTTGGGTTTTCACCCTTTAACGGCATGTTTTTAAGTTTAAGTGTGATTTTTGCAAATTATCGTCATACTCTAAAACCGGGAGATTTGGGACTACGCGGTTAGTTCCTACAAGTTACATTGGTCCCGTGCGAGGTGTTCGTGCCTCCTACGGGGTCGTTTGGGGGCTAGTTTGGATTTTCACCCTTTAACGGCATGTTTTTAATTTCAAGTGTTAATTTTTGAGAATTATTGTTCTATTCACAAACCGAGAGACCCGAGACTACACTGTCAGTTCCTCCAACTTACATTGGTCCCGTGCGAGGTGTTCGTGCCTCCTAAGGGGTCGATTGGGGGCCGGTTTGGGTTTTCACCCTTTAACAACCTGTTTTTAACTCTAAGTGTGATTTTTGAAAATTATCATCATACTCTAAAACTGGGAGACCTGGGTCTACGCGGTCAGTTCCTACAAGATACAATGGTCCCGTGCGAGGTGTTCGTGCCTCCTACGGGGTCGTTTGGGGGTTGGTTTGGGTTTTCACCCATTAACGACATATTTTTAAGTTCAGTGTTGATTTTTACAAATTATCATCCTATTCACAAACCGGGAAACCTGGGACTATGCTGTCAGCACCTACAAGTTTCATTGGTCCCATGCGAGATGTTCGTGCCTCCTACGGAGTCGATTGGGGGCCGGTTTGGGTTTTCACCCTTAACGGCCTGTTTTTAACTCTAAGTGTGATTTTTGCGAATTATTGTCATACTCTCAAATTGGGAGACCCAGGACTACGGGTCAGTTCCTACAAGTTACATTAGTCCCGTGCTAGGTGTTCGTGCCTCCTATGGGGTCGTTTGGGGGTTGGTTTGGGTTTTCACCCTTTAACGGCATGTTTTTAAGTTTAAGTGTTGATTTTTGCAAATTATCGTCCTATTCACAAACCGGCAGACCCGGGACTACGCTATCAGTTCCTACATGTTACATTGGTCCTGTGCGAGGTGTTCGTGCCTCCTACGGGGTCGTTTGGCGACTTGTTTGGGGTTCCACTCTTTAACGTCTTGTTTTTAAGTTTAAGTGTTGATTGTTGCAAATTATCGTCATAATCTCAAACTGGGAGATCGGGACTACGCGGTCAGTTCCTACAAGTTACATTGGTTCCGTGCGAGGTGTTCGTGCCTCCTACGGTGTTGTTTGGGTGCTGGTTTGGGTCTTCACCCTTTAACGGCATGTTTTTAAGTTTAAGTGTTGATTTTTGCAAATTATCATCCTATTTACAAATCGAAAGACCCTGAACTATGCTGTCAATTCCTACAAATTACATTGGTCCCGTGCGAGGTGTTCGTGCCTCCTACGGGGTCGATTGGGGGCCGGTTTGGGTTTTCATCCTTTAACGGCCTGTTTTTAACTATAAGTGTGATTTTTGCAAATTATCATCATACTCCCAAAATGGGAGACTCGGAACTACGCGATCAGTTTCTATAAGTTACATTGGTCCCGTGCGAGGTGTTCGTGCCTCCTACGAGATCGTTTGGCGGACGGTCTTGGTTTTCACCCTTTAACGGCATGTTTTTAACAAAGTGTGATTTTTGCAAATTGTTGTCATACTCTCAAATGGGAGATTCGGGACTACGCGGTCAGTTCTTACAAGTTACATTGGTCCCGTGCGAGGTGTTCGTGCCTCCTACGGGGTCATTTGGGGGTTGGTTTGGATTTTCACCCTTTAACGGCATGTTTTTTAGTTCAAGTGTTGATTTTTTCAAATTATCATTCTATTCACAAACCGATAGACCCGGGACTACGCTGTCAGTTCCTACAAGTTACATTGGTCCCGTGCGAGCTGTTCGTACCTCCTACGGGTTCGTTTGGGGGCTAGTTTGGATTTTCACCCTTTAACGGCATATTTTTAAGTCTAAGTGTGATTTTTGCAAATTATCGTCATACTCTCAAACCGGGAGACCCGGGACTATGCGGTCAGTTCCTACAAGTTACATTGGTCCCGTGCGAGGTGTTCGTGCCCCTTATGAGGTCATTTGGTGGTTGGTTTGGGTTTTCACCCTTTAACGTCTTGTTTGTAAGTTTAAATGTTGATTTTTGCAAATTATTGTCATATTCTCGAACCAGGAGATCCGGGACTACGCGGTCAGTTCCAACAAGTTACATTGGTCCCGTGCGAGTTGTTTGTGACTCATGCGGGGTCGTTTGCGGGCCGATTTTGGTTTTAACCCTTTAACGACATATTTTTAACTAAGTGTGATTTTTGTAAATTATCTTCATACTCTGAAACCGGGAGACCCGGGACTATGCGGTCAGTTCCTACAAGTTACATTGGTCCCATGCGAGGTGTTCGTGCCTCCTACGGGTTTGTTTTGGGGCTGGTTTGGGGTTTCAGCCTTTCACGACATGTTTTTAAGTTCAAGTGTTGATTTTTGCAAATTATCATTCTATTCACAAACCGGAAGACCCTGGACTACGCCGTCAGTTCCTACAAGTTACATTGGTCCCGTACGAGGTGTTCGTGCCTCCTACGGGGTCGATTGTGGGCCGATTTGGGTTTTCACCTTTTAACGGCCTGCTTTTTAACTCTAAGTGTGATTTTTACAAATTATCGTCATACTCCCAAACCGGGAGACTCGGGACTACGAGGTTAGTTTTTATAAGATACATTGGTTCCGTGCGAGGTGTTCGTACCTCCTACGGGATCGTTTGAGGGCCGGTTTTAGTTTTCACCCTTTAGCGGCATGTTTTCAACTGTGTGTCATTTTTGCAAATTATCGTCCTACTCTGAAATCGGGAGACCCGGGACTATGCAGTCAGTTCCTACAAGTTACATTGGTCCCGTGCGAGGTGTTCTTGCCTTCTTTGGGGTAGTTTAGGGGCTGGTTTGGGTTTTCACCCTTTAACGGCATGTTTTTAAGTTCAAGTGTTAATTTTTTCAAATTATCGTCCTATTCAGAAACCGAAAGACCCTGGACTATACTCTCAGTTCCTACAAGTTACATTGGTCCCGTGCGAGGTGTTCGTGCCTCCTACGGGGTCGATTGGGGGCCGGTTTGGGTTTTCACTCTATAACGACATGTTTTTAACTCTAAGTGTGATTTTTGCAAATTATCATCATACTCTAAAACTGGGAGACCTGGGACTACGTGGTCAGTTCCTATAAGTTACAATGGTCCCGTGCGAGGTGTTCGTACCTCCTACGGGGTCGTTTGGGGTTTTGTTTTGGGTTTTCATCCTGTAACGGCATGTTTTTAAGTTTAAGTGTTGATTTTTACAAATTATCGTCCTATTCACAAACTGGGAGACCCGGGACTTCACTGCCAGTTCCTACAAGTTACATTGGTCCTGTGCAAGGCGTTCGTGCCTCGGACGGGGTCGATTGGGGGCCGGTTAATGGTCGATTGGGGTCCGGTTTTTGTTTTCACCCTTTAACGGCCTTTTTTTTATTCTAAGTTTAATTTTTGCAAATTATCATCATACTCTCAAACCAGGAGACCCGGTACTACGCGGTCAGTTCCTACAAGTTACATTGGTCCCGTGCAAGGTGTTCGTGCCTCATACGAGGTCGTTTGGGGGCCGATTTGGGTTTTCACCCTTTAACGACATGTTATTAACTAAGTGTATTTTTTACAAATTATCGTCATACTCACAAATCGGGAGACCCGGACTACGCGGTCAGTTCCTACAAGTTACATTAGTCCTGTGCGAGGTGTTCGTGCCTCCTACGGGGTCGTTTGGTGGCTAGTTTGGGTTTTCACCCTTTAACGGCATGTTTTTAAGTCTAAGTGTGATTTTTGCAAATTATCATCATACTCTAAAACCGGGAGATTCGGGACTACGCGGTTAGTTCCTACAAGTTATATTGGTCCCGTGCGAGGTGTTCGTGCCTCCTACGGGGTCGTTTGGGGGCTAGTTTGGATTTTCACCCTTTAACGGCATGTTTTTAATTTCAAGTGTTAATTTTTGAGAATTATTGTTCTATTCACAAACCGAGAGACCCGGGACAACACTGTCAGTTCCTCCAACTTACATTGGTCCCGTGCGAGGTGTTCGTGCCTCCTACGGGGTCGATTGGGGGCCGGTTTGGGTTTTCACCCTTTAACAACCTGTTTTTAACTCTAAGTGTGATTTTTGAAAATTATCATCATACTCTAAAACTGGGAGACCTGGGTCTACGCGGTCAGTTCCTACAAGATACAATGGTCCCGTGCGAGGTGTCCGTGCCTCCTACGGGGTCGTTTGGGGGTTGGTTTGGGTTTTCACCCATTAACGACATATTTTTAAGTTCAGTGTTGATTTTTACAAATTATCATCCTATTCACAAACCGGGAAACCTGGGACTACGGTGTCAGCACCTACAAGTTTCATTGGTCCCATGCGAGATGTTCGTGCCTGCTACGGAGTCGATTGGGGGCCGGTTTGGGTTTTCACCCTTAACGGCCTATTTTTAACTCTAAGTGTGATTTTTGCGAATTATTGTCATACTCTCAAATCGGGAGACCCAGGACTACGGGTCAGTTCCTACAAGTTACATTAGTCCCGTGCTAGGTGTTCGTGCCTCCTATGGGGTCGTTTGGGAGTTGGTTTGGGTTTTCACCCTTTAACGGCATGTTTTTAAGTTTAAGTGTTGATTTTTGCAAATTATCGTCCTATTCACAAACCGGCAGACCCGGGACTACGCTATCAGTTCCTACATGTTACATTGGTCCTGTGCGAGGTGTTCGTGCCTCCTACGGGGTCGTTTGGCGACTTGTTTGGGGTTCCACCCTTTAACGTCTTGTTTTTAAGTTTAAGTGTTGATTGTTGCAAATTATCGTCATAGTCTCAAACTGGGAGATCGGGACTACGCGGTCAGTTCCTACAAGTTACATTGGTCCCGTGCGAGGTGTTCGTACCTCCTACGGGTTCGTTTGGGGGCTACTTTGGATTTTCACCCTTTAACGGCATATTTTTAAGTCTAAGTGTGATTTTTGCAAATTATCGTCATACTCTCAAATCGGGAGACCCGGGACTATGCGGTCAGTTCCTACAAGTTACATTGGTCCCGTGCGAGGTGTTCGTGCCCCTTATGAGGTCATTTGGTGGTTGGTTTGGGTTTTCACCCTTTAACGTCTTGTTTGTAAGTTTAAATGTTGATTTTTGCAAATTATTGTCATATTCTCGAACCAGGAGATCCGGGACTACGCGGTCAGTTCCAACAAGTTACATTGGTCCCGTGCGAGTTGTTTGTGCCTCCTGCGGGGTCGTTTGCGGGCCGATTTTGGTTTTAACCCTTTAACGACATATTTTTAACTAAGTGTGATTTTTGCAAATTATCTTCATACTCTGAAACCGGGAGACCCGGGACTATGCGGTCAGTTCCTACAAGTTACATTGGTCCCATGCGAGGTGTTCGTGCCTCCTACGGGTTTGTTTTGGGGCTGGTTTGGGGTTTCAGCCTTTCACGACATGTTTTTAAGTTCAAGTGTTGATTTTTGCAAATTATCATTCTATTCACAAACCGGAAGACCCTGGACTACGCCGTCAGTTCCTACAAGTTACATTGGTCCCGTACGAGGTGTTCGTGCCTCCTACGAGGTCGATTGGGGGCCGATTTGGGTTTTCACCTTTTAATGGCCTGTTTTTAACTCTAAGTGTGATTTTTACAAATTATCGTCATACTCCCAAACCGGGAGACTCGGGACTACGAGGTTAGTTTTTATAAGATACATTGGTTCCGTGCGAGGTGTTCGCACCTCCTACGGGATCGTTTGAGGGCCGGTTTTAGTTTTCACCCTTTAGCGGCATGTTTTCAACTGTGTTTCATTTTTACAAATTATCGTCCTACTCTGAAATCGGGAGACCCGGGACTATGCAGTCAGTTCCTACAAGTTACATTGGTCCCGTGCGAGGTGTTCTTGCCTTCTTTGGGGTAGTTTAGGGGCTGGTTTGGGTTTTCACCCTTTAACGGCATGTTTTTAAGTTCAAGTGTTAATTTTTTCAAATTATCGTCCTATTCAGAAACCGAAAGACCCTGGACTATACTCTCAGTTCCTACAAGTTACATTGGTCCCGTGCGAGGTGTTCGTGCCTCCTACGGGGTCGATTGGGGGCCGATTTGGGTTTTCACTCTATAACGACATGTTTCTAACTCTAAGTGTGATTTTTGCAAATTATCATCATACTCTAAAACTGGGAGACCTGGGACTACGTGGTCAGTTCCTATAAGTTACAATGGTCCCGTGCGAGGTGTTCGTACCTCCTACGGGGTCGTTTGGGTTTTTTTTTGGGGTTTTCATCCTTTAACGGCATGTTTTTAAGTTTAAGTGTTGATTTTTACAAATTATCGTCGTATTCACAAACCGGGAGACCCGGGACTTCACTGCCAGTTCCTACAAGTTACATTGGTCCTGTGCGAGGCGTTCGTGCCTCGGACGGGGTCGATTGGGGCCGGTTAATGGTCGATTGGGGTCCGGTTTTTGTTTTCACCCTTTAACGGCCTTTTTTTATTCTAAGCTTAATTTTTCCAAATTATCATCATACTCTCAAACCAGGAGACCCGGTACTACGCGGTCAGTTCCTACAAGTTACATTGGTCCCGTGCAAGGTGTTCGTGCCTCCTACAAGGTCGTTTGGGGGCCGGTTTGGGTTTTCACCCTTTAACGGCATGTTTTTAACTAAGTGTGTTTTTTACAAATTATCATCATACTCTCAAATCGGGAGACCCGGACTACGCGGTCAGTTCCTACAAGTTACATTAGTCCCGTGCGAGGTGTTCGTGCCTCCTACGGGGTCGTTTGGTGGCTAGTTTGGGTTTTCACCCTTTAACGGCATGTTTTTAAGTCTAAGTGTGATTTTTGCAAATTATCGTCATACTCTAAAACCGGGAGATTCGGGACTACGCGGTTAGTTCCTACAAGTTACATTGGTCCCGTGCGAGGTGTTCGTGCCTCCTACGGGGTCGTTTGGGGGCTAGTTTGGATTTTCACCCTTTAACGGCATGTTTTTAATTTCAAGTGTTAATTTTTGAGAATTATTGTTCTATTCACAAACCGAGAGACCCGGGACTACACTGTCAGTTCCTCCAACTTACATTGGTCCCGTGTGAGGTGTTCGTGCCTCCTAAGGGGTCGATTGGGGGCCGGTTTGGGTTTTCACCCTTTAACAACCTGTTTTTAACTCTAAGTGTGATTTTTGAAAATTATCATCATACTCTAAAACTGGGAGACCTGGGTCTACGCGGTCAGTTCCTACAAGATACAATGGTCCCGTGCGAGGTGTTCGTGCCTCCTACGGGGTCGTTTGGGGGTTGGTTTGGGTTTTCACCCATTAACGACATATTTTTAAGTTCAGTGTTGATTTTTACAAATTATCATCCTATTCACAAACCGGGAAACCTGGGACTACGCTGTCAGCACCTACAAGTTTCATTGGTCCCATGCGAGATGTTCGTGCCTCCTACGGAGTCGATTGGGGGCCGGTTTGGGTTTTCACCCTTAACGGCCTGTTTTTAACTCTAAGTGTGATTTTTGCGAATTATTGTCATACTCTCAAATCGGGAGACCCGGGACTGCGGGTCAGTTCCTACAAGTTACATTAGTCCCGTGCTAGGTGTTCGTGCCTCCTATGGGGTCGTTTGGGGGTTGGTTTGGGTTTTCACCCTTTAACGGCATTTTTTTAAGTTTAAGTGTTGATTTTTGCAAATTATCGTCCTATTCACAAATCGGCAGACCCGGGACTACGCTATCAGTTCCTACATGTTACATTTGTCCTGTGCGAGGTGTTCGTGCCTCCTACGGGGTTGTTTGGCGACTTGTTTGGGGTTCCACCCTTTAACGTCTTGTTTTTAAGTTTAAGTGTTGATTGTTGCAAATTATCGTCATAATCTCAAACTGGGAGATCGGGACTACGCGGTCAGTTCCTACAAGTTACATTGGTCCCGTGCGTGGTGTTCGTACCTCCTACGGGTTCGTTTGGGGGCTAGTTTGGATTTTCACCTTTTAACGGCATATTTTTAAGTCTAAGTGTGATTTTTGCAAATTATCGTCATACTCTCAAACCGGGAGACCCGGGACTATGCGGTCAGTTCCTACAAGTTACATTGGTCCCGTGCGAGGTGTTCGTGCCCCTTATGAGGTCATTTGGTGGTTGGTTTGGGTTTTCACCCTTTAACGTCTTGTTTGTAAGTTTAAATGTTGATTTTTGCAAATTATTGTCATATTCTCGAACCAGGAGATCCGGGACTACGCGGTCAGTTCCAACAAGTTACATTGGTCCCGTGCGAGTTGTTTGTGCCTCCTGCGGGGTCGTTTGCGGGCCGATTTTGGTTTTAACCCTTTAACGACATATTTTTAACTAAGTGTGATTTTTGCAAATTATCTTCATACTCTGAAACCGGGAGACCCGGGACTATGCGGTCAGTTCCTACAAGTTACATTGGTCCCATGCGAGGTGTTCGTGCCTCCTACGGGTTTGTTTTGGGGCTGGTTTGGGGTTTCAGCCTTTCACGACATGTTTTTAAGTTCAAGTGTTGATTTTTGCAAATTATCATTCTATTCACAAACCGGAAGACCCTGGACTACGCCGTCAGTTCCTACAAGTTACATTGGTCCCGTACGAGGTGTTCGTGCCTCCTACGGGGTCGATTGGGGGACGATTTGGGTTTTCACCTTTTAACGGCCTGTTTTTAACTTTAAGTGTGATTTTTACAAATTATCGTCATACTCCCAAACCGGGAGACTCGGGACTACGAGGTTAGTTTTTATAAGATACATTGGTTCCGTGCGAGGTGTTCGCACCTCCTACGGGATCGTTTGAGGGCCGGTTTTAGTTTTCACCCTTTAGCGGCATGTTTTCAACTGTGTTTCATTTTTACAAATTATCGTCCTACTCTGAAATCGGGAGACCCGGGACTATGCAGTCAGTTCCTACAAGTTACATTGGTCCCGTGCGAGGTGTTCTTGCCTTCTTTGGGGTAGTTTAGGGGCTGGTTTGGGTTTTCACCCTTTAACGGCATGTTTTTAAGTTCAAGTGTTAATTTTTTCAAATTATCGTCCTATTCAGAAACCGAAAGACCCTGAACTATACTCTCAGTTCCTACAAGTTACATTGGTCCCGTGCGAGGTGTTCGTGCCTCCTACGGGGTCGATTGGGGGCCGATTTGGGTTTTCACTCTATAACGACATGTTTCTAACTCTAAGTGTGATTTTTGCAAATTATTATCATACTCTAAAACTGGGAGACCTGGGACTACGTGGTCAGTTCCTATAAGTTACAATGGTCCCGTGCGAGGTGTTCGTACCTCCTACGGGGTCGTTTGGGTTTTTTTTTGGGGTCTTCATCCTTTAACGGCATGTTTTTAAGTTTAAGTGTTGATTTTTACAAATTATCGTCGTATTCACAAACCGGGAGACCCGGGACTTCACTGCCAGTTCCTACAAGTTACATTGGTCCTGTGCGAGGCGTTCGTGCCTCGGACGGGGTCGATTGGGGGCCGGTTAATGGTCGATTGGGGTCCGGTTTTTGTTTTCACCCTTTAACGGCCTTTTTTTATTCTAAGTTTAATTTTTGCAAATTATCGTCATACTCTCAAACCAGGAGACCCGGTACTACGCGGTCAGTTCCTACAAGTTACATTGGTCCCGTGCAAGGTGTTCGTGCCTCCTACGAGGTCGTTTGGGGGCCGATTTGGGTTTTCACCCTTTAACGGCATGTTTTTAACTAAGTGTGTTTTTTACAAATTATCATCATACTCTCAAATCGGGAGACCCGGACTACGCGGTCAGTTCCTACAAGTTACATTAGTCCCGTGCGAGGTGTTCGTGCCTCCTACGGGGTCGTTTGGTGGCTAGTTTGGGTTTTCACCCTTTAACGGCATGTTTTTAAGTCTAAGTGTGATTTTTGCAAATTATCGTCATACTCTAAAACCGGGAGATTCGGGACTACGCGGTTAGTTCCTACAAGTTACATTGGTCCCGTGCGAGGTGTTCGTGCCTCCTACGGGGTCGTTAGGGGGCTAGTTTGGATTTTCACCCTTTAACGGCATGTTTTTAATTTCAAGTGTTAATTTTTGAGAATTATTGTTCTATTCACAAACCGAGAGACCCGGGACTACGCTGTCAGTTCCTCCAACTTACATTGGTCCCGTGCGAGGTGTTCGTGCCTCCTAAGGGGTCGATTGGGGGCCGGTTTGGGTTTTCACCCTTTAACAACCTGTTTTTAACTCTAATTGTGATTTTTGCAAATTATCATCATACTCTAAAACTGGGAGACCTGGGTCTACGCGATCAGTTCCTACAAGATACAATGGTCCCGTGCGAGATGTTCGTGCCTCCTACGGGGTCGTTTGGGGGTTGGTTTGGGTTTTCACCCATTAACGACATATTTTTAAGTTCAGTGTTGATTTTTACAAATTATCATCCTATTCACAAACCGGGAAACCTGGGACTACGCTGTCAGCACCTACAAGTTTCATTGGTCCCATGCGAGATGTTCGTGCCTCCTACGGAGTCGATTGGGGGCCGATTTGGGTTTTCACCCTTAACGGCCTGTTTTTAACTCTAAGTGTGATTTTTGCGAATTATTGTCATACTCTCAAATCGGGAGACCCAGGACTGCGGGTCAGTTCCTACAAGTTACATTAGTCCCGTGCTAGGTGTTCGTGCCTCCTATGGGGTCGTTTGGGGGTTGGTTTGGGTTTTCACCCTTTAACGGCATGTTTTTAAGTTTAAGTGTTGATTTTTGCAAATTATCGTCCTATTCACAAATCGGCAGACCCGGGACTACGCTATCCGTTCCTACATGTTACATTTGTCCTGTGCGAGGTGTTCGTGCCTCCTACGGGGTCGTTTGGCGACTTGTTTGGGGTTCAACCCTTTAACGTCTTGTTTTTAAGTTTAAGTGTTGATTGTTGCAAATTATCGTCATAATCTCAAACTGGGAGATCGGGACTACGCGGTCAGTTCCTACAAGTTACATTGGTCCCGTGCGTGGTGTTCGTACCTTCTACGGGTTCGTTTGGGGGCTAGTTTGGATTTTCACCCTTTAACGGCATATTTTTAAGTCTAAGTGTGATTTTTGCAAATTATCGTCATACTCTCAAACCGGGAGACCCGGGACTATGCGGTCAGTTCCTACAAGTTACATTGGTCCCGTGCGAGGGGTTCGTGCCCCTTATGAGGTCATTTGGTGGTTGGTTTGGGTTTTCACCCTTTAACGTCTTGTTTGTAAGTTTAAATGTTGATTTTTGCAAATTATTGTCATATTCTCGAACCAGGAGATCCGGGACTACGCGGTCAGTTCCAACAAGTTACATTGGTCCCGTGCGAGTTGTTTGTGCCTCCTGCGGGGTCGTTTGCGGGCCGATTTTGGTTTTAACCCTTTAACGACATATTTTTAACTAAGTGTGATTTTTGCAAATTATCTTCATACTCTGAAACCGGGAGACCCGGGACTATGCGGTCAGTTCCTACAAGTTACATTGGTCCCATGCGAGGTGTTCGTGCCTCCTACGGGTTTGTTTTGGGGCTGGTTTGGGGTTTCAGCCTTTCACGACATGTTTTTAAGTTCAAGTGTTGATTTTTGCAAATTATCATTCTATTCACAAACCGGAAGACCCTGGACTACGCCGTCAGTTCCTACAAGTTACATTGGTCCCGTACGAGGTGTTCGTGCCTCCTACGGGGTCGATTGGGGGCCGATTTGGGTTTTCACCTTTTAACGGCCTGTTTTTAACTCTAAGTGTGATTTTTACAAATTATCGTCATACTCCCAAACCGGGAGACTCGGGACTACGAGGTTAGTTTTTATAAGATACATTGGTTCCGTGCGAGGTGTTCGCACCTCCTACGGGATCGTTTGAGGGCCGGTTTTAGTTTTCACCCTTTAGCGGCATGTTTTCAACTGTGTTTCATTTTTACAAATTATCGTCCTACTCTGAAATCGGGAGACCCGGGACTATGCAGTCAGTTCCTACAAGTTACATTGGTCCCGTGCGAGGTGTTCTTGCCTTCTTTGGGGTAGTTTAGGGGCTGGTTTGGGTTTTCACCCTTTAACGGCATGTTTTTAAGTTCAAGTGTTAATTTTTTCAAATTATCATCCTATTCAGAAACCGAAAGACCCTGGACTATACTCTCAGTTCCTACAAGTTACATTGGTCCCGTGCGAGGTGTTCGTGCCTCCTACGGGGTCGATTGGGGGCCGATTTGGGTTTTCACTCTATAACGACATGTTTCTAACTCTACGTGTGATTTTTGCAAATTATCATCATACTCTAAAACTGGGAGACCTGGGACTACGTGGTCAGTTCCTATAAGTTACAATGGTCCCGTGCGAGGTGTTCGTACCTCCTACGGGGTCGTTTGGGTTTTTTTTGGGGGTTTTCATCCTTTAACGGCATGTTTTTAAGTTTAAGTGTTGATTTTTACAAATTATCGTCGTATTCACAAACCGGGAGACCCGGGACTTCACTGCCAGTTCCTACAAGTTACATTGGTCCTGTGCAAGGCGTTCGTGCCTCGGACGGGGTCGATTGGGGGCCGGTTAATGGTCGATTGGGGTCCGGTTTTTGTTTTCACCCTTTAACGGCCTTTTTTTATTCTAAGTTTAATTTTTGCAAATTATCGTCATACTCTCAAACCAGGAGACCCGGTACTACGCGGTCAGTTCCTACAAGTTACATTGGTCCCGTGCAAGGTGTCCGTGCCTCCTACGAGGTCGTTTGGGGGCCGATTTGGGTTTTCACCCTTTAACGGCATGTTTTTAACTAAGTGTGTTTTTTACAAATTATCATCATACTCTCAAATCGGGAGACCCGGACTACGCGGTCAGTTCCTACAAGTTACATTAGTCCCGTGCGAGGTGTTCGTGCCTCCTACGGGGTCGTTTGGTGGCTAGTTTGGGTTTTCACCCTTTAACGGCATGTTTTTAAGTCTAAGTGTGATTTTTGCAAATTATCGTCATACTCTAAAACCGGGAGATTCGGGACTACGCGGTTAGTTCCTACAAGTTACATTGGTCCCGTGCGAGGTGTTCGTGCCTCCTACGGGGTCGTTAGGGGGCTAGTTTGGATTTTCACCCTTTAACGGCATGTTTTTAATTTCAAGTGTTAATTTTTGAGAATTATTGTTCTATTCACAAACCGAGAGACCCGGGACTACGCTGTCAGTTCCTCCAACTTACATTGGTCCCGTGCGAGGTGTTCGTGCCTCCTAAGGGGTCGATTGGGGGCCGGTTTGGGTTTTCACCCTTTAACAACCTGTTTTTAACGCTAATTGTGATTTTTGCAAATTATCATCATACTCTAAAACTGGGAGACCTGGGTCTACGCGATCAGTTCCTACAAGATACAATGGTCCCGTGCGAGATGTTCGTGCCTCCTACGGGGTCGTTTGGGGGTTGGTTTGGGTTTTCACCCATTAACGACATATTTTTAAGTTTAGTGTTGATTTTTACAAATTATCATCCTATTCACAAACCGGGAAACCTGGGACTACGCTGTCAGCACCTACAAGTTTCATTGGTCCCATGCGAGATGTTCGTGCCTCCTACGGAGTCGATTGGGGGCCGGTTTGGGTTTTCACCCTTAACGGCCTGTTTTTAACTCTAAGTGTGATTTTTGCGAATTATTGTCATACTCTCAAATCGGGAGACCCAGGACTACGGGTCAGTTCCTACAAGTTACATTAGTCCCGTGCTAGGTGTTCGTGCCTCCTATGGGGTCGTTTGGGGGTTGGTTTGGGTTTTCACACTTTAACGGCATGTTTTTAAGTTTAAGTGTTGATTTTTGCAAATTATCGTCCTATTCACAAATCGGCAGACCCGGGACTACGCTATCAGTTCCTACATGTTACATTTGTCCTGTGCGAGGTGTTCGTGCCTCCTACGGGGTCGTTTGGCGACTTGTTTGGGGTTCCACCCTTTAACGTCTTGTTTTTAAGTTTAAGTGTTGATTGTTGCAAATTATCGTCATAATCTCAAACTGGGAGATCGGGACTACGCGGTCAGTTCCTACAAGTTACATTGGTCCCGTGCGTGGTGTTCGTACCTTCTACGGGTTCGTTTGGGGGCTAGTTTGGATTTTCACCCTTTAACGGCATATTTTTAAGTCTAAGTGTGATTTTTGCAAATTATCATCCTATTTACAAATCGAAAGACCCTGAACTATGCTGTCAGTTCCTACAAATTACATTGGTCCCGTGCGAGGTGTTCGTGCCTCCTACGGGGTCGATTGGGGGCCGGTTTGGGTTTTCACCCTTTAACAGCCTGTTTTTAACTCTAAGTGTGATTTTTGCAAATTATCATCATACTCCCAAAATGGGAGACTCAGAAAGTTTCTATAAGTTACATTGGTCCCGTGCGAGGTGTTCGTGCCTCCTACGAGATCATTTGGCGGACGGTCTTGGTTTTCACCCTTTAACGGCATGTTTTTAACTAAGTGTGATTTTTGCAAATTGTTGTCATACTCTCAAACGGGAGATTCGGGACTACGCGGTCAGTTCTTACAAGTTACATTGGTCCCGTGCGAGGTGTTCGTGCCTCCTACGGGGTCATTTGGGGGCTGGTTTGGATTTTCACCCTTTAACGGCATGTTTTTTAGTTCAAGTGTTGATTTTTTCAAATTATCATTCTATTCACAAACCGATAGACCCGGGACTACGCTGTCAGTTCCTACAAGTTACATTGGTCCCGTGCGAGCTGTTCGTACCTCCTACGGGTTCGTTTGGGGGCTAGTTTGGATTTTCACCCTTTAACGGCATATTTTTAAGTCTAAGTGTGATTTTTGCAAATTATCGTCATACTCTCAAACCGGGAGACCCGGGACTATGCGGTCAGTTCCTACAAGTTACATTGGTCCCGTGCGAGGTGTTCGAGCCCCTTACGAGGTCATTTGGTGGTTGGTTTGGGTTTTCACCCTTTAATGTCTTGTTTGTAAGTTTAAATGTTGATTTTTGCAAATTATTGTCATATTCTCGAACCGGGAGATCTGGGACTACGCGGTCAGTTCCAACAAGTTACATTGGTCCCATGCGAGGTGTTCGTGCCTCCTACGTGGTCGTTTGGGGGCCGGTTTGGGTTTTCACCCTTTAACGGCATGTTTTTAACTCTTAGTGTGATTTTTGCAAATTATCGTCACTCTCAAACCGGGAGACCCGGGACTATGCGGTCAGTTCCTACAAGTTACATTGGTCTCGTGCGAGGTATTCGTGCCTCCTACGGGGTTGTTTGGGTGCTAGTTTGGGTTTTCACCCTTTAACGACATGTTTTTAAGTTTAAGTGTTCATTTTTGCAAATTATCGTCCCATTCACAATCCGGGAGACCCGGAACTACGCTGTCAGTTTCTACAAGTTACATTGGTCCCGTGCGAGGTGTGCGTGCCTCCTATATCGTCATATTCTCTAACGGTATATTTTTAATCAATTTAGAATGTTTATGGATTTTAGAAAATTTTGACATAGTTTCGTTTGTTTATTCGTTAAATCCAACATGTTTTAACATCTAAAATAAACTCAACAGCAACAGCAAATTCCAAAACCAAACCACCAGCAAGTCCCTTTCACCAATTTAACTAAATAAGCTCATAAAGTAAGCCATGAAGTGATTTTAAAACTTTAAAAAGAATGATCAGATATAGAATGAAAAAGACAAACTATAAATGTTGAGTAGAAATAGTTCATTACATTTTAAAAGGTTATTAAATGGGTACTAAATAATTGTTACCTGTAGTAACTTGATTAAGATTGGATGGAACTGGCGTGAGTTGAACATTTATAAAACAAAACCAAACAAATCACTGGCAGCTTATGCTGGCCTTTTGATCTCCAAACCTCCCCAATACCTGCATTCAATTCCCACCCAACACTGGATGAAACTCTTTAATATTACAGTACCCATATATGATTATACACACAGAAGCTCCAAGCTTGTTTCACATTTTTCAATATTGCAGCATACCATATATGATCATTTCAATATCTGTTACAGTACACACACACACACACACACACACACACACACACACACATACACACACGTATAATCCAACATATTAAATAAAAAAACACAACAATTCATATCAGATTTAGAATACCTTCACAGCAGATTTAGAACCAAGTTCCTTCATATCATCAAATTTCATGACCTGCAGCATATAATAATGAAATTTTAGACAACACTTCCAGGAAGATTAATAGAAGTACTAGCATCAGATAGACAATAAGTCCAGCAAGATTATCAACTTTTACTAGTTTATTCTTACCAATTAAGTGATGGGAGATGTTGGAGTAGGTGTAGGGTGGTATCTAATACAGTAGTATCCATACATAAGATATAATTCTCTTGGATTTTCTACATAATGGCCTCTGTGAAGAAAATCACAGGTGCATATCATATAGAAAAATAAAATAATTTTTTTTTGATAATTAATATAAAAAAAATAAAATAAGAATAAGACTGTCTATGCCGACTCATATTTCCAACTCAGTGTGTGCGACTCGCTAACGTGTCGCACCCGTGTTGGATCGTGTTCAGATTCCATTGTACCCCATTGGTGAGCGGTCAAAATACGAGTCAATATGAATACTACATGTCAGTGAGTCACACCCAAAAATGAGATTCGGTATAGATTCGAAGCTATGCATTTCAATGTATGCACATCAACGTATTAGATCGTGTATGCAATGTATGCACATTCCAATGTATGCAGTGAGCCATTCAAGCCATATGTAGGTTCAACCCAATGGAAATCTTTTTTATATTGGTTAAAGCTAATGGAATGAGTATCAAATTTAAACCAATATTCAATTCTCACTCCCTAGATTGATTACATTATTTTATTACATTCTGGAGTCATTGTGATAGACATGGTTAATAGCTCAAAGGTAAAGTTTGTAGCTACATTTAAGTTATTTAAAAAAAAAATCCATTACCTATATCACATTGAAAAAGAAATAAATTTATTTTCCAATAAAGTTGATTTTATTTATTTACAAACTAAAAATAAATTATAAAAACGCAATTACCATCCTTCTTTTACTCATCCGACTATAGTTCCATTTTTTGGCTTATTTGCAAGCTGCTGAATCGTAAATTTTTTGGCGTTCTATCCTCTTAGCAACAAAAGGTGGAACCCTGCTCCTCCATGCCCACAGAACTTAACCGATATTTGAAATTTTCGATCGCCGTACCCTCTTGTCGACGGTGGGGTGAACCGTGGATCACCCAACGGAAATCTAATTCTTCAAACCTGATTGAAAATCCAACTCTGCAAACCCCAATGAAAATCTAACTCTTCAAACCCAACTCGTAATCAATTTTAAAACCCCACTCAAATTGATTTCAAAACCTAAATCAATTTGATTACAAACCAACCCAATTCAATTTCAAATCAGTTTTCAAACCTAACTCAAATTGTTTTGAAAACCTAACTCCATCGATTTCAAACTATACATACATATCAGTCAAATCCAACAGTGTAAACAAAATCTAAAAATGAAATGAAAAACGAAGTTGTTTACCTTACGTTGGGCGGTCGGCGATCAGAGGTATGGAGCAGGTCGAGTGTCGGAGTAAAGAAAAACGAAGATCGTTGTTAATGAAGAAAACGAAGATGGTTGTTGAGAGAGAGGGGAGGCGGACCAATGAGTGAGAGCCGGGTACCTGTGAAAAGAGAGAGTGGAACAAGCGGGAGAGGATAGTGGGAGAGAAAAATAAGTGAGGGGTATTATTTTTTGAGGGCTTTTATCTTTTAGTTAACTGTACTCAATTTTGGTACACTTTAAAACAGTGCCAAATTTTGGCACTGTTTTAAAGTGTGCCAGATTGTCATTAAACCATGCCAGAATCTGGCATAGTTTTAAACTGTGCCAGATTTTTAATATCAAGGTGTGCCAAATTACTATTTTTGGTGTAGTGTACCCACAATTGCCCCTAAAGTTGTTGGACCACAATTTGGGTCAATAAGTTTTAATGATTTATCATAATGGATCTTTTGTAAATTGTGTAACTTTTTCCAATATTGGAGCTCTCTACTTGATTTTGGCGGCAGCCTACTTCGTATCCTGTGCATCATGATTGAAAGTGTTTAAGAAGTCATTTGCAGTGGCATTTTTACATTGTCGTTTCAAGCTTCTTAACATTTTCTCATCTTCTGTAAGCTTTAAGAATTGCTCCTTCTTCTCCAGGTCTTCATTTTCTTTACTTTCAATCTCCCTTATCATCTGGGCTTGTGATCTTGTGTTGTTCAAGCCAAACTTTCATCTCGTAAGTCCCCTTTGCTCTCTCTTTGTGCTTTTTCTGTTGAGTTTTCTTCGAATTTGTAATCTAGGGTTTACAAATGACGAAGATAGGTAATAGATCAGTGCCTGAGTTTAGGAAGTTTTATAATATCCCAAAATGGGTAGAGATTGAGTGCGTCTATGTCCCTAAGAATGTTAGAGAGATAGAGGGCACTTATTGGATTCACATCCTGCTGCTTTCCCAAGGGGGTCTTACTTTTACTCCAAGCAATTTGTTTTTGCATTTCTTTGGTTATTTCAACATTGTCCCTGCACAGTGTTTGCCAAATGTATGGAAGATAGTCAATGGGGTTCATAGAATAAACCAACTCTATGGCACCAATTCAGGGCTCGTTGAAATCTATTTTTTCTATTCTTTCTCTCGAACTAGATATGGCCTTCTTTACCTCAAGGCCAGGAATCCTGATAGGGTATTGGTAGTAAATCTACCTGATTCCCATAAGGATTTCTGGCAAGTGGGCTTGCTTGCTAGGAATTGGCAGTTCTCCCCTCATACTGAGGGGGCGAGGTCTGATAGATCCACAGTCCCCTTTTATGGGGAGGAGTATATAGTAAATGTTCACTCTGTTCATTGGTCTTCCAGTTAATGTTTGATTTTTTTGATACTTTCCTATTTTTTTTCAGCAAGGACAAAAAACTTGGAACCTGCCCTTAGCGAGGTTCGAGATGCCGAGCTGATTAAAGCTTAGAATATCAGGGAGTCTTTGGATGACGATGAATATCCCCGATCAACTGCTTTTCTTCTGTAGTACAAGAACATTGGGTCCAGTTTCATTACTAGGCCTGTGGATAGCATTCCTAACTTAGATATTACTGAAGAAGCTGCTGCTGACCCCATCTAGTTGGACGAGGAAGAGAGCAACTCTGAAAGTGATATCAGAGGGGGTGCTAAAGGTGGTTCCAGTGAGGGGATCTCTAGTGGTGAAGATTCTTCCTATTCGGACGAGGTCTCTGAGGCTCAGGAATTTTCAAATAAATCTAGCAGTTCTAGCAAGGAAATGGCTCCCCCAGGATGAACCTGATCCGTGATGATGATGATGAGGATGATGTGCTTCTCGCTCAGAGGTCGAAGAAGAAAAAGTCCGGTAGTGGGGTTGTTGTCACTGGTTCTCAGTCTGCTGCTTATGAGAAGGATAAGAAAAGGAAGGACGAGGATCTGTTGAGAGAGAAACAGAGAAAGAGAGAGGAAGAGGGGAAAAAGATGGAGGATAGGAGGAAAGCTGAGGACAGGAAGAGAGATGAGAAGGAGAAAAAGGATAGGGAAGAGGAAATAAGGAAAGAGGAGGCAAGGACGAAGGATGGTCATGCTCTAGTGCTCGTGTCTTCTTTGCCAGAGGGGGCATCTGTTGCCCTCTCTCCTCAATTGGCTCTTGCATTACTCGAGCGAGAAATTTTGCCCACTGATCTACAGAGGGCAATGGGTACTGACCAGTTAGACCTGCAAGCGAGCTAGAGGCTAGCCTTGGTAAGTCTATTTTTATACTCTAATACTTGTAATATTCTGTTCCATGCTTTTTGTTAATGATTCCTCTCCATTTGTAGTTTTTAACCGAATTCTCCGTTCTCTACCGTACTCGCGACGAGCTAGTGAGTAGGAATGCAAATTTGGAGAAGCAAAATGTCGATCTGAAGAGGAAGGGCGCTGAGCTGGTAGCCAGTCTAAAAGCTACTAGTGAGGCTCAAAAGTCCTCTGATATTTCCCTTACTGAAGCCAACAGGGCAAAGGAAGCAACGATCAAGGAGCTGAACGAGTTAAGGCAGTCTTATGATCTGGTTTGTACGAGCAAGCTGGCCGTGGTCGAGGAGAACAGGGTGTTGTCAGAGAAGGTGAAGAAGGTGGAGTCTGGGGCTACTACCATTAAGGAGAGCTCTTACAACTTTGGATGGGATGCTGCATATGAGGACGCTAATGATCAGATAGGTTACATCAGTCGACTGAACTTCAAGAAGGAATGGAATAAAGCTCTCCTGGTTGCTGGAGTTGATGTTGATTCACCCTTATTCGACGACCATGATGCAGGACCCAAGCCTATTGTGGACGAATCCCCTAACCCAGCCATTGAAGGTATTTCTCCTGCCTCCCAGACAGTTCCTATTGATGCCCTTCCTGTTCAGGGGACGGAAGTTGTCCCTTATGAGGGAGATGCTCCTACTGCTACTGATAAAGGGAAGCAACCAGCTTCTTCTGAACCAATCGAGGTTACTAGTTAGTCTTCTCTTAGGACTTCTCTGTATTTTTACTTTACTTATACTTCTTTCGAACAAACCAATGTAACTATACCTTTTTATTTTAATGAAATAAAAGTTCTTTCTTTTCTGTGCATTGATTCTTCTTCTTTTTACCACTTGTTGTATGGTTTGTAGTTGATTGATGTAGACGAGTATATACCTGCCAACTCTCATTTGGGAAGGATCCTTGGACCTAACGTGAGCACCCAAGGTTATCAGGCCTTCGTTAGGATCTACAAGTCTCTCAGGTCAAGAAATAAGAGCTTAAAGGACCATTTTGAGCTTGTCGCCAAGCTGAAGGACAGACTTTAGGACATGGAAGAAGTTAGTGCCTCAGTCCAAGAAGAAGTAAACACTTTGAGAGCTAGCTCCTAGATGCTTCTGAAATTAATCAAGTAGAATCTTCAGCATGATAAAGAGACTCCGAGGAGGGAGGTGTCGTGACTGAGGGAGCATGCTTCGAGCATCGCACCTCGCATTCTACGAGGTTCCTTTTAATCAGATGTTCCGTGAACTGGCACAGAGTCGAGCAGTGCTCCCCCATCTTTGAGAGGTTCTACCTCATCGGCGGCTTCGTGAGCTGGTCCTGATGTAGGGGGTCTAGCTAGGGATATTGATGAGATTCGATAAGACGTCCATCGAGCATATGTGATTACTGCTGGGCTTTAAAGGGATGCCACACGACTGAAGCATTTATTCAAGAAAGGACCTCGGTGAGTGTGGGCTGATGGTTATAATCAAGGTTGGACAGATGCTCCGACGAGGCTGACAGAGTTTGAAGAGCTTACCTTTATTAGGGGATGGTTGATTACCCTCAAGGAGCTATAAGTTCCAAGGAACTCTGTACTCTGGTACCATCATGAGATCTCTCCTTCAACTTTGAGGCCTAATCCTTTCAGGAGGGATGACTAGTGGATCCCTATCGATGCCATCCCCAGGTAGCTATTAGAGTCAGATGCAAATGAGGTCGTGGAGGAATTGTCTCCTCACCCAGATGATGGTCGAAGAGCATAAGTAGCTGCTATCTTGTTCAGAGGCCTCTGCCTCATTAATATTTTACCAGATGTAACTCTTTGTATAGATTTAATAAAGTAATGTGATATTGATGCTTTGGGCGATCTTTCCGACTAAACACGGGTTGTACATTCTCATTGTAATTGTGATGAAGTAATATAGTATCTATGTTTTGGGCGACCTTGTCGACTAAACATGTGTTCTATATCATTTATTTCTTACTTAATTATCTTGGGCCCCTTATGGCCGACTATATTAGTTGGGTTGCATTGTTGAGTTAGTGTCCTCCCAGTCCAGTATGCTTATAAGATACCATTTTGCCTCACTTTACCTTTTAGGTCGTGTTTCCACACTCCCTTAGGTCTAAGTGTGGCAATGGCGAGGACACACCAGACATTGGATGTTCTATCCGAGGAGGTTTTTTTATCCAAACATAGTTTGGTGACCAATTCATTTTTGGTCTAATTACCTAAGGATCCCCTGTAGGGCTTCATATATTATCGGGGCAATGCTAAGAGGTTGTTCGTGTTTCATAACGAATACCTGAGGAGGGTGATACCCTTCTTTTATGCTTTGAGTAAGTTGCCTGATACTTGGAAAGGGTGTGCAAGTTATAAAGTTCTCAATACAGGATTAACACTTCATAGAATGCAACAACCAAACATCTTTCATTAATTCATGAATAAATAAAAAATGATTTTCTTATTCCAAAAATTTGATAAAACAGCCAAGAAAAAACTAGAAATAGAATTTCTTTAGGTTGGCTGCGTTCCATGCTCGTGGTATTTCTATGCCCTCCAGCGTTTCTAAGTGACAGGCTCCTTGTAGATCATCTCTTCTTATCTTGAATGGTCCCTCCCAGTTCAGCCCTAGCTTTCCTTCTGATGGTTTTACTGTGCTGCCAAGGGCTTTCCTTAGGACGTAGTCCCTAACATGGAATGTCCTTGGATTGACCTTCTGGTTATAGTACTTCGCGAGCTGCTGCTGATAGCTCACCATCTTTACTAGGGCTAGCTCTCTATGTTCGTCATCTAGGCCAAGTTTAGCGAGTAATGTTGCATCATTATGGCCTTGGTCGATAAGGGTGGTTCTCGTTGTTGGTAGACCTGCTTCCAAGGGGATGATTGCTTCCATTCCATACGTTAGTGAGAATGGGGTTTCCCCAGTTGCTCGCCGTGGGGTAGTGTAATAAGCCCATAAAATATGTGGCAGCTCATTCACCCATGTACCTTTGGCTCGCTCTAGTCATTTTTTGAGCCCATCGATCACTATTTTGTTAGAGGCCTCGGCTTGACCGTTGCTCTGGGGGTAAGCCACCGAGTTAAAACAGTGATTAATCCCGTATTCTTTGCAGAAGTTTTGGAAAGGTCCACTCTTGAACTGTGTTTCGTTGTCAGTGATGATTGTTCTGGAGATTCCAAAGCGGGTGATTATATTCTTCTATATGGACCTCATCATATCTGAATCTCGAATATTTTCCAGCGATTCTGCCTCGATCCATTTGGTGAAGTAATCTGTTATGACCAACAGATACTTGCGATTACCGTAGGCGGTAGTAAGAGGGCCTATGATGTCCATCCCCCATTGAGCGAAGGGCCATGGGCTGGTTAGTGATCTTCGGTCGCTGGTAGGTTGGTGGACCATAGGAGCATGTAGTTGACGTTTCTCGTATTTGTGAGCATACACTGCCGAATCTCTTTGCATATATGGCCACCAATATATTTCCTTCATTGATCGGAAAGCTAGTGACCTCCCTCAAATATGGCTTCCATAAATTCCTTCGTGAAGCTCGTGTAGGACTTGTTCGACGTCCTTTGGGTGAACACATTAAAGGTAAGTGTCGGTGAATGATCTTTTGTATAGTTTGCCCTCAGGAGATAAGTGAAAGCGTGAAGCTTTGACTCTTATCGGATGAGCGAACTTTTTATCATTTGGAAGTTCACCATCTTTTAGGTAGTCCCTCAAAGGGTCCATCCAACTGGGTGCTAACTCGATCTGGAGCATATGTTCCACATTTGACAGCTCGTTGCTTTGGTTGATGCTTAGACCAGTGAGGAAGTCGATGGGGATCGTTGTTTTTAAGTTGGAATCAATTGCAGAACTTAGGGCTACCAGGGCATCGGCGTGGCTGTTTTATCCTCGGGGAAACTGTTGGACACTGACTTCCTCGAAGTTGGTCATTATCTTTTTGGCTAAGGCAAGGTAGGCTGCCATCCTTTCGTCTCTTGCATTAAAGTCCCCACTTATCTGGTTAGAGACCAATTGCGAGTTTTCGAACACCTACAATTGTTTTGCCCCCAGTGCCCATGCCTTCTGCACGCCGGCTATCAAAGCTTCATATTCTGCCTCGTTGTTGGAGGCTTCAAATCCAAGTATGATTACTTACTCGAGGATTGTGTTTTCAGGACTGACGAGCACAATGCCTACTCCTTCCCCCTTTGAGTTGGAGGCTCCATCGACAAATAGTTTCCAGACACTTAATGGTGGGTGATCTTCCATTTATTTTGTGGGTTGAGGCTGGTCGCCTGTGAATTATGTGATGAAATCGGCGATGACCTATCCTTTGATTGCGTTCCTGGGCTGAAATTGCATGTCAAATCGTTCGAGTTCGATTGATAATTTGGACAGTCTTCCAGATAGATCCTCTTTCTGAAGGACTTCTTTAAGAGGGTATGATGTAAGGACGACAATAGTGTGAGCTTCGAAGTAGTGCTTTAGCTTCCTCGAAGCTATTACCAGTGTAAAGGCAAGCTTTTCCAGTGGTAGGTACCGCTGCTCGCCATCCAACAAGGTTTTTTTCACGTAGTATACTGGATGCTGGATTCCAGCTTCCTCGCACACCACTGCATAACTGACGACGTGGCTTGAGACGGTAAGGTATAAGTAGAGGGAATCATCTTCCTGAGGTATGACGAGCAAATGTTGCTTGCTATGATAGGCCTTGATCGCCTCCAATTCTTTCGAGTAATCATGATTCCACTATACTATTTTATTTCCTTTCAAGAGCTGGAAGAATGGCTTGAACTTCTCAGAGGACTTTGAAATGAAACGGTTCAAAGCGACGAGCATGCCTGTGAGCTTATGCACGTCCTGTATCGTACGAGGTGGTTGTAACCTGTTGATTGCATCGATCTAGTCTGGGTTAGCCTCAATTCCCCTCTTGCTAACAAAATATTCAAGGAATTTTCCTGACTGGACACAGAAAGAACACTTGCTCGCGTTGAGGTTCATTCGGTATTTCCTGAGGATCTCGAAGGTATTTGATAGGTCTGAGAGATGTTCCTCTTTACGCTCTCTTTTGATGAGCATATCGTCGATGTAGACCTCCATGTTATTTCCCATTTGATCTTTGAACATCTTAGTGACTAGCCTATGGTAAGTTACTCCTGCATTTTTTAGCCCAAAGGGCATGACTCTATAGCAGTATAATTTGACAGTAGTGATGAATGATGTCTTGTCTTGATCTGGTACATACAAAGGGATCTGATGATATCCCGAATATGCGTACACGAAACTCATTCTTTCATGAGCTGCTGTGGCGTCCACTAGTTGGTCGATCTTTGGGAGAGGGAAACTGTCATTCGGGCATGCCCTGTTAAGGTCAGTGAAGTCAATGTAGACTCTCCATTTCCCATTGGTTTTTGGAACCACTACTGGGTTGGATAGACATTTAGGGAATTGGACTTCCCGTATGGATCCTGCATCCAGCAGCTTTTCAACTTCTTTCTCCATGGCCTTAGCCTTCTCAGGCATGATTCGTCGTGCTTTCTGCGCGATAGGCCTGAAAGTGGGGTTGACGTGTAACCTATGGAAAACCACACCGGGATCAATCCCAGGCAGCTCCTAAGGTTCCCACGCAAAAATATCTAGGTTGCTTATCATTAGCACTGTTAATTCTTTATTCTCTTAATCTGTAAGAGAAGTCCCGATCAAGAAACTTCTATCTTTCTTACTCCCACCAACTTTTATCTCCTCTAGGTTCTCGATAACCCTCTCAGAGGGGAGGAGCCTAGTCTCCTCCACTCCGAGATCTTAATTGCTATTTTGAAGGTATCAACCCTTCATGTTCCTCGACCTTCTCTTTAGCCTTGTCGACCTTCTTTTCTGGTTTCAGGCAGATGGCTTCTATGAAGCACCTTCTTACCATTGCTTGATCTCTGTGAATCTCCATCACTCCTTGCTCGGTTACGTACTTGAGTTTCTAATGGTAGGTTGAGGGGACTGCCTTCATTGCATGTTGCCACCCCCTACCGAGGATAGCTTGATATCGCGAGTCAATGTCGACCACCATAAACTCGATCATCTTGGAGACACTTCCTGCCCATAAAGGTAACACGATCTTTCCCAATAGAATAGTCACTTTTCCAGTGAAGCCAACTAGAGGGACAGTGGCTTCCTTCAAGTCACCAATGCTTAACTTCAATTTCCTAAACAGTTCGAGATACATTACCTCAGATGCGCTTCCCTGGTTGATGTCGTAGTTGGCTGTCCTGAGCGTAATGATCAAGGCGTCATGATGTGGGGTTCTCACTCCTACCAGATCTTTATCTGTTAACATGATATATTTGCTATAGTCGACGTCATCTGCTCGCTAACGTTTTCCTGATTGTGTCTTTACTGGATCGATCTGAAAATCTTGCATTACTGTTGTAAGCTTTTTTACCTCCATCTGAGCTGAATTCCCTTGAATCTTCTTTGTATAAGATGCCCCATGAATTACTGCGAATTCATGGCCAGCATCATCCTTGAGTACGTTGTCAGGTCTTATTTCTCCATTGACAGTAACTTTATCTTCCTTCTTCTCCATAAACTCGTTTAGGTGCCCGGACTGGTCTAGTTCTTAGAGGTGAGACTTAAGAGCTTTGAACTGCTCAGTCTTATGTCCTCCCTCTTTATGAAAAGTGCATCTCAGCGCATTATTTCTTTTTGAGGTATCTCCTCCCATCTTTCTGGGCCACTTAACAAATGGCTCGTCTTTGATCTTTGTCAGGATCTTGTAGATTGGTTCTTTGAAGACAGTGTTCACTGCCTGAAATGCTTTCAAAAAATCGATCTTGCCTCCGTTATTGGAGCCATTCTTGCCCCCATTCTTGCCTCCTTTCTTTTGGTTCTCATCTTTGTCGTTGCCCTTGGCAGCAAGCTTAGTCCGACCGTTCTCCCCCTGTATTGAAGCATGTCACATCCTCCACTTTGGCATACTTCTCGATGCGAGACATCAGTTCATCAATGGTTGTGTCCTCCCTCTTTGTCAGGGATTGGTGCCGAAGGCAAGAGTTTGGTAGGGCGATCTTGAAAGAGTCCAGTTTTACTTGCTTTGAGCAGTCCTCGACCTCGTTGAACAATTCCCAATACTGCTTTGCGTAGTCCCAGAGGCTCTCCTATGACGTCTTCTTCATTGTTAGCGAAACATCCATCCTCTTAGGTTGGGAGCTGATGATGATGAAACGAGACATGAAGAGCTCAATAAGGGACTCAAAGCTCCTGATAGACCTGTGAGGGAGCCTCTTAAACCACTTTTGGGACACATCGTGCAGGCTCGAGGGGAAAATCCGTCACATTAGTGCATCCCGGTGTTTCTAGAGAGTCATGGCTCGCCGGTACTGCCTAACATGATTGATAGGGTCAACTTTTTCATTGTATATCTTAAATCTCAGAATTGCGAACTTCTTGGGGGCTTCTTCTTCTGCTATCTCTCTTGAGAAAGGGGATTTCATCTGGGTCTTCAGAGCTCGGCGAGAAATCTCTTTGGTTGATCGGGTACCCCGATGTGCTAGGTACTAGCCTATTTCTCTTCGGATCAAATTTCATATATCCTCATCACCTCGAGTTGAGCTCCTATTATGATGAGTTGTCCGCTATTGCTCGAGCGAGTCATTGTTTGACTCTTGCTTCTCACTTTTCTGGGATCCACGTCTAGGGCTCCTTCCTCGGCAGCGAGACTTGCTCGCCTGAGGGCTAGGAGTACGGTATGGACGCCGCCTAGTGCTGCGATGGAGTTCTTTTTCCATTTTTTCTAATTTCCTTTTGAGGCGAGTGTTTTCAGCCTCTTGTTTGCGAGCGAGATCTTTTTTCTCTTGGAGCCTTGCCTAATAGGCATCAATTATTCTTGAGATTTGTGTGGACCTCGCTAGTCCCTAGCTCTCCTCTGAGGCTTGTCGTTCAGGGCGAGCACTTTGATCCGAACGTTGAATTTCAGATCTGATCCTGCGGGGGGCAGGATGCTCTTGGATATCCCCTGCTGAGGGGCATTACTGTTGTGGCCAGACATTTCAAATTCTTCGATGGTGAGGGCTCTCTCAAGGAAGACAAACGTTTCCGACAAACGGCGCCAATTGTGGTGACAATTATATTCAACACAAATAAATGAGAAAAGCGCAATCACTCAAATAAATAAAAAAGATGATGAATGCCAATCACAAAACACAATATGTACATGGTTTGGCAAGAATACCTACGTCCACGGTGGTGCAGTCAGTATTATTTCTATATACTCCGGGGAGTGTTTACAGAGAATACAAATCTTGCCTTTTGCCCCAGGCTTAGGGTTTATTATATACATGTTTGTTCTTGGGGAGTGGGGGTGTTGGACTCCCCCACGTCCATCTTCTACTCCTAGAATATCTCTCTACGATATTTTAGGAGTGGACTAAGTCCTAACTGAATTTAGTTGATAGGCGAGGGGCCCAGACTTTGGACCATTTCTATTAGGCTACTCGTCTGGGCCTGTGATGGCAAATCCAGGTACCCACAATCACCATATGGATCGACTGTCCAGCAAAATTCCCTTTAAGTGTTGTTAACTTTCCTTATGAGTCAATTTCCCACTTGAAATCCTCTTCTCCATTTGTATCTACTTCATCCATCACAAGATTCGCAAAATAATTAAATTCATTTTCACACATGGACCTCTGTTCGCCCTTCCTCTGATGAGTTCCAAATAACATTTACATCTTAATCTGAACATCTGATGAAGAAACTTGCGGTCATGCCATAAACCATACATAAGATCCTTCTATTAACATAACCTTCCACTTCTAAATGTGGTAGTTGTCTCCCACCATTATAACTTTGCTCCGACGAGTCAAGAAAATTTTACCCCAAATTTTCACTTTCGGTTAACCACACTCCACCATGTGACCAAGCCTTTGGATATATTACCTTCGCTAGTTAACACACAAAATTCCCGCATTTCTAAAACTTCCACTAATGGCTCTCCTCAATGTTTTGTTTGACTCTCTCCCGGTCCTACCACGTTGATGAGTCTAATTTTGCACCACTTTCGACTATAGAAGCACTTAAAAATCATATGTTGCGCCCTAGCCATCTTTATAGTCCTGGCTTCTCGTGCCATAATAGGGGTGACCTCAACTATGGTCATCATCCTAAAATATACTCTACAACCTCAACTAAACCCCTCCTCCTACTTTCCGCCCAACGACCCTCGCGTGTTATTCTTCATTGTTCGAACACGTCCGAATGCAAATAAGATTCACTAATATATATACGTTACAACAGGAGAACGAAATCTCACCATAGATTTCAACAATCCTAAACATAGGGCTCTGTATCAAATAAAGCAATACTGGAAGAAAAATATGATGTGCAGATCCAAAGGAAATTAGAACCTGATGCTCTGATACCACATGTGACACCCCGCCTAATTAAATACAAGGTGATCAGTGCTTTATTAAATTAAATCAAAGTGTCCGGTTGGTTCATTCTTAGCATCCCTGTCGAAAATAATTTTCTTTATTAATCACCTAATAAATAATTAGGCTAATTGTCAAAACAATTAATTTTAAAGATTAAGTTCCCCGATTCTAATTTAATATACGAAACCATTTTCATGGACACATATAATAATATTAAAACCAAACCATCCAAGTGAAAGAAACATGCTAGATAAATCAATCCAAATAAATTATCCCAAATCGCAGGACAATGTAATAATAAAAAACAATCCCAACTAAAACAGAATATTGAAATAAATCAAGAGTAAAAATCTTTATGAACTAGATAAAATGGAAATGGCTGACACATGCCCTATATAATGATGACTAAATAGAAGACTGAGAAGACAAGGATGAATTCGTTTACTGCAAGGACCTGCAACTCCCACACTGGCTGCAGGACGTCAACAGTCCAAAGGTCTAAGCCCGATGCCCCCGTGGCTGGGCACCTACATTACACACACACACACACACACACACACACACACACATACACACACACACACACACACATATATATATATATATATATATATATATACACACAAGAGAAGGAAGAGATGACAGGAAATGGGTCAGAGCACGAATGTAAAAAATCTTTAAAAATAGTTTAACAAGTATTTAAAGTGCTTACCAGTGGATATTACATTCATGTTAGTACTTCGACACTCACTTGAGAATTCTCACCTCTCAACTAGTGTACACGCCAAATGTACTATCGAATTAAGCGAGTTAAATCTAACCAAGTTAACTAGTCTGTTCCAATTTTCATTCACCAAGCCTAATCCAAGTTATCGCATAACTATAGTTTCTATCTGATAACCTTTTCTTATGAATTTGCCAAGCCAGTTATATTTCTCTCAATTCAGACTTAAGTTCTCAACCACTTAACTCATTTAATAATATTTACTCAGTTCTATCTACTTACAAGCACAGTAGGTTAATCACATGCACATATATTTATCACCTATAATATATATACACACTAATAGGGCACCCCACATAAATCTATTGTGCCGACATACTTTGCTATCAAGTCCCCGTATCTCTCGTACAAAGGGAAATACTAGTCTGAAATCACTCTCGAACTGTAATAGCACAAAAACACATATTGGAGGCGAAGCATAGTTCCCAGTCACTAAGAGGTCAGTACATACCCTCACATCTATTAGGACCATCTGACTATCGTTCTTAGATAGCATGTATCAAAGATCCTATGTTCTAGTGTACATGTCAATATCTCCCATAAAGGTCGAGATAAGACTGTCCCGATGCGGAAACCTCCGTGATAGCAAGTAGCGCAGGTATGATTACACACACACACACACACACACACACACACACACACACACACATATATATATATACATGCACCCATATATGTATTCGCATTATTCATCTAGGTACGCACATGACCCATAATACTTTAACCATAAGTGGCACATAAGGCCCGAGTTCTACGTACAAGTAAATCATTCGTTTTATTTTTTCAATTATCGCAAATCCTTAAGTACTTCTCGACTATCGAAGTGTATCTTCTCTATAAATATAAACTCAGTAGGTGTACAGTCACTACCCTACTGGTCTAAGTTCTTCTCAATTTTTACAAGACCTAATTTAATGTACGCATGATTTCCACTCCAATTTACATCCGCGAGATCCCACGATTAAATCTCACATAACTCGTCTTACCTGGACCCTACTTAAATCCTATTCGTCCTTCTTATGTCCCATTATGATATTTAGATTATGTCCAAAGGTACTTACACATTTGGAATTGGATTAACATAAAAAGGGAAGAAGTTTCTATTTCCTGGAGGAGTCGATCGATCGATCAAGCAGGTGTTAACCCAATTTCTACAATTCTAAACTATGGGTTTCATCCAATATAAATCCTCAAATGTCCATTAACGTGTCCCAAACTCCCAACCAAATACTATGAATGTTATATAAACCAATATAGAAGATTTCTAACGTAAAACATTCATAAATTTGTCAAGAATCATCATCAAAAGGGATTAATTCAAGAAATGATCATTTAACCCTAGTTCACCAAATTTTCTCAAGAATTCATTTAAATTTCCCGATTTCTATCTCTACTGGGCATCAGTTTCATAGTTATTATTCTACATGTGACAGATACCCATCCTAACATGGTTCTACTCCAAATTTGCAATATAATCTCCCAAACAACATTTTATTTACTTGAAGACATAAGAGAATTAATTCCTACACTAGCATGGATGTGTTATCAACTAGAGAACAACAAGTTAGATACTTTCCTTAGAGATGGAAGTCTGAATCGTTGATGATGATGGGTATGGTCTCGTTCCTCGTTCCCCGATCTACGCACTGGTGGTGGAATTGGTGAGGATGGTGTTGTCTAGGTGGTTCTCTCCCTTGGAGGCCTTCCCTCTTCTCTCTTCCTTAGCCTCTTTGCAACTCCAAAGTTTCTAAACCTTGAGGACTCTCTCTTCCCACAACTATAAACTCTCTATTTTCATCATTAATTAAGGCTAAAAATGGAAATCTACTAAAATGCCCTCCCGGGTTACCGGTTAAGCCTAAAAACATCCCGAGACCCAAACTAAACCCCCGGGTACACTTTTATGACTATCTCAATCCTTTCGGACACATTGGCGCACTCTAAATGACCATACATGCGACTTACAATCAAATTACTTTTTATTCCATTAATTCAGTCCCGACACGACACATGCGTGTGCCGACTTAATTTTTATGATTATCATATTATTCACTCGCGACAGTTTTAATAAATTCAATCTCATATATTACTTTAATCATGCAGTAATATTCAATATATAATTACTAACTCTCGTCACACAAGTAAATATTCAATTTAAAATCCAAATTAATATTAAATTATTTTATCCTAATTAAATTTAATTAATCCCATAATCAAAGGCCATAAAAATACGAGTATTAGAATAATTCCATTATCCCTCTCACTATTTGATAGGGTTTTGAAACGATATATCATTTCATCCACGTGTTTTGTAATGTTTGGAGTCATTAAGATGTGATTAGCGATTACTTTCTACATTTTTTACTCTTAGTCTCCTTTAATGCACACATGCACATATTTATTTGATTATTTAACATGTCTATCACATGCTGGTCAAACTATTTTCATCTCAATTTTGTCTTTAAACTGAACTAAATGCAATAAAACTTGATAATGAAAGTAGGGCATGTAAGAACCGTTACCCATGAGAATTTGTTTTAAAATGAAAAAATGATGAGTGAACATGGGAAAAGGGCTACGAGAGGCATGTGAACTCGTCGTGGATGCCACCATTTGAAATGATCCCAAGAAAAAATTAAGGAAGTAAAAAGAAATATATGATAAAAAGGGGCCAATAGGAAATCTTTTAAAAAGCTAATTTATCACCTCATTAGAAAAGTAAAAAAGAATTATTAATTGTGAGGGCGTTTGGTTGAAAATCAACGGGTTTGCACGTCCAGAAAGCATTACATAGTTTAAGATGTTATCGGTGTGAAAATAATTTTAGACTTTTATTTGTTGATTAGATTGAGTAGATATCATTTTAATTCAACATTTTTACAACTAAGTACAATTTTGAGTTCATTCGTTAGGAGCATCCATATTCATCGTGTACATATGTTATGAATGTTTGAGTTGATTTCCTATTAAATTTGTTCACATCCATTCATTTCGTTTCCACGATTTGGTTATTTTAGTGTTAGTTCATGGTGTGTGTTATTTTTGTAAATTATTTTAGCTTGAAAATTGAAAAATCAAAAATAGTTTCTGGATCCTTTTGAGTTTATCATTGAATGAGTTTAATTGATATATATTTTCTATGTTTTTCATGACACTCCATATTTATTATATTTTATTATTTTCCTTGTATATTTCGAACAAATAAAAAACGGGGAGAATGAATTATGATGGAGAGCTGAGTTGATTTGATAATTGATTTATGTTTATCTCATGTCAAACTCAATATGTCACGAAGGTATTTCCTTTGTTTATCGTGTGTAGGACTTTGATGAGCATTTAAAGAGAACACAAAATAAGAGCAAGGAAAACAAAGAGATTTGAAGATTTAAAAAGTTGAAGATTTTTTGAAGACTTGGATAATTAGTATCTTTCCACTTTTGGGTTCATACGAGGGTATTACCTTTGTATAGGATATTTGATTGATAATTCAGATATATTTATTTGTACCGGAATAGACATAGGGGGGATTTGTAAGGACATATTTTTCATAGTTCCTAGTTTAGATTGAGTATGACATATCCCATTACAACCATAAAGGAAGTTCACGTTGACACATTCAAGAAGACGCATCCGAATATCACGCATCTTCAACATCTACGTGACAAGAGGTATACTTTGGTATAAATTTTGTTTTGAGTAACTTAGATTATTTTCTAATTATTGGGATACTTTTTATGAAATGCTTTTTTATCAAATCGAAGAATTTTTTGAACTTAAATTGGTTTTTGAAATATCTCTGGGCGGACTTTTGAAAAAATAATATTGTTTGCTCCTGTCGTTCAAACGACTTGGACATGTCGTTCAAGCGACACGAACAAGTCATTTGGAGGTCACGAGATGCCTCATTTCTTCATGTATCAAACGACCACATATTGTTTTGATTTTTATTGGGTTGTTCAAATGACTTCTCACAGTCGTTTGAACGACATGCTGAAGTCGTTCAAACGAATTTTCCACCTTCAATATTTTGTTAACTTATAAATACCCATTTCGTGACGCTTTTTAATTAACACCTTTTATTTACGTAAATTGCAGAATAACTCTTGTGAATCATCTTTAAAACCCAAACACTTTTGTTATGAAGTTTGTTCTTGGGGAATGATACTGCGGTTCTTGTGATTCTCGAGGGAGTCATTGCTGATCTGAAGGGTATGGTCTTTATGGGTTTCTGCATAAATTCATTGTATTGTTTCACTTGTAAGTTTATAAGTTGCGATTTACATTTTATTAGTGAACTAAAAGGTTTTACCCTGTGGGGTTTTATCCTTATTTTTTCATGCTTGCTGATCAAATGCTTTCAATCACCTAGCTGCATGTTTATAATTTAATAAATTTGGAATTTGGTTTGTTTGGGGTTAACATCTAAATAAATTAGTTTAATCCATTAAAAATTTGCGAAATCTCAAATTGGAATCACATCTCGCTTTCTCAAAAAGATCTCTGATAAGATGGAGCAAAAAGATAAGAAAACCAATAAGTTTAATAAGTATAAGGAATATACACCTCTTACTATAGGTGTGCATCACATATTGGAAGATATTATGGGCAGTAAGGATTTAAAGTACTTTAGGAAATTAAAATCATCGCCCAACTGGAGAGATAAGTCTAAATACTGTGACTTTCATAAAGACCATGGATATAACACTGATAAATACATTTCCCTGAAGAATGAAATTGAATCTATTATTTGTCGAGGAAAACTAACCAAGTTTATTGACCAAATAGAAGGTCAAAACAGGATAAGAAGGTCAGAGCCCCCTTGCAGAATCAATGACGACATGAAAAAAGGTCGAGATAACGATTCTAAGGATAACCTTAACATGCCAAAGAAACCTAGGGAACATGATCTTGAGGTAGGCAAGATATCTTTTTGTTGTCATTTAATTGCAGGAGGAGTTGTTGGAGGTGGTGATGTAGTTATCGAGAGAAAGGCATACTTAAATGAGGCCAAAGCTTTTTCTTACATCATGGAAACCAATTTATCAGATAAGACAGATGCTCGACCTAGAAAGATGAATAAATACAAGATGTTCATCAGCTTCTCCAAGAATGACTTATGAGGAGTGATTTACCCTGTCGCTGACCCACTAGTTAATACTTTTCGAGTGCATCATGCAAAGGTTGCAAGAGTTCTCATGGATAATGGCAGTTAAGGAGATATTATGTTTTATAACTTGGTGTTATGAGATATCAAACTAGAAACTTATCATATCCGCTAATGAGTTTCTCTGAAGAAAAGGTTTATCCTTTAGGAACTGTCAAATTAAAAGGCTTGATCGATAGTTGGCCAACATGCAAAGCTAAGAAGATTATTTTCTTTATCCTAGACTATGATCCTCAATAGAGTCAGACTGAATATGATCCTCAATAGAGTCAGACTGAAGAAATTTGAAGCAATATCATCTATAGTTCATCAGTGTATGAGGTTCCCCACTCACTACAAGGTTGGCATAGTGAAAGGATACCAAGTAAAGTCCAGATAGTTCTATTATACTTCAACCGACCAGTAGGATGTTTAAGAGAGCACCACCACTTACCAAATTGACACTACAGACCCCCAGGATGAGGTTGAATTTGTCAAAGGGCAGGTCATGGAATCCACAGAAACCGCCATACTGGATGATGAAAAATTAGAGAGAACCACCTAGATTGGCTCAAATCTAGAACCTTTCCTCGAAATAAAAATTAGTTTCACTCCTTAAAGAGTGGAAAAACATGTTTGACTAGAGCCATGAGGATAATCCTGGAATTGTCCCTAACTTCATATGCCATGAACTTAACATCAATAAAGATGCTAAGCTAATAAAGCAAAAGTGTATAGTATTTAGACTTGAGAAATATGTGACTATCTAAGAGGAAGTACACAAATTACAGAAAGCTCATTTTATTAAACATGTTAAATACCCTAATTGGTTGGCCAACGTAGTGATGGTCAATACAAAAAATAATAAATGGCGAATGTGTGTAGATTTCACCGACCTTAACAAAGCATGCCTAAGAGATCATTTTTCTTTACCAAGGATTGATCAATTTGTATATGCAACATCAGGTCATGATTTGTTGAGCTTTATGGATGCCTGCTCTAGTTACAATCAGATCAAAATGAAATCCGAGGACAAAGAAAGAACATCTTTCATTACCATTCGAGGTACTTACTACTATAATGTCATGCATTTTGGGCTTAAAAATGCTGGAGTAACATACAAAAGCTAGTGAACAAAGTTTTTAAAGAACAAATTGGGAAGAACATGGAAGTGTATGTGGACGACATGCTTACCAAGAGCAAGGTGGCTACCAACCACATCAAAGACTTGAGTCAAACATTCGATCAGTTGGAGAAACATGAAATGAAGCTCAATGTGACCACGTCTATGTTCGGCATATGAAGGAATATTAATGGCCTTCATTGGGATAGCGAGGAATTGAAGCCAACTCAGATAAGATAAAGGCATTTATTAATATGCAATCTCTAGCATGAAAGAAGGTTGTACATAAATTAATAGGAGTAGTGGTTTCCCTCAACCGATTTATGTCCCGAGATACTGACAAATGCCTACCATTCATCAAAGTTCTTAGGAAAACCTTCAAATAGAATGGGTAATGCAAAAATATTTGATGAAGTATTTGTGATCTCCGCCACTACTCTCCCAACCAATACTGGGGGAGAAATTGTATCTATATTTGGCTGTCTCAGAATTCGATGTTAGCTCGACATTAGTTAGAATGGAATATGGAGTTCAAAAGCTGGTGTATTACACTAGCAAACCATTCAGAGGAGTGAAAATTAGATTTCAACCTCTGGAAAAGTTAGCCTTTATATTATTAAAGCCTCAAGGAGGATGAAGGCATGCAATCATGCGCATACAATTATGGTCTACATATATTTGACTCTGCGCCTGGCACTTCACAAACCATAATTTGGGGTAGTAGAGGTTAGAGAATATGAAATCATCTATGAGCCTAGAACTACATTGTAGGAATAAATTGTGGAGGATTTTATTGCTTAATTCACGTATCCAAAAATGGTCAATAACCCAAGTTTTCTTATCAAGCATAATTCCTTAGAAAGAAGATTAGCTCCAAAGAAATCTGCAGTTATCGTTAATAAACTTGAAACATCAGCTGCCTAAGAGATGGCAAAATGGTAAAAATAGGAGAGCAAGAAAATATTCAAGAATGAGTATTATCTAAAGAGATCTTTAATGACAACATTCCAGTTTGGAAGTTGTATGTACATGGATCCTGGTGTGCCACTAGCAGTGGAGTGAGCCTTATCATCAATACTCCTAACGACATTGATGTAGAATATGCACTTTGTTTTCAATTCCAGGACTCCAATAATAAAGCAGAGTACGAAGAAATAATCATAGGCCTAGAATTGTTTTTATCATTAGGAGCCGAGCATGTTATATTACATAGTGATTCTCATCTAATTGTTAACCAAGTTCTTCAATTATATGTGGCCAAGGGAGATCTCATGATCAAATAATTGTCTAAAACTATGGAAGTCATCTCTAAGTTTATTGCAGTTAAAATGGTCAAGATACCAAGTATAGAGAATCCCCGAGCAGATGCTCTTTCTCAGCTGGCTTTGGAGACTAGGATAAAACTCAAGAGAAGCATCTCAGAGGAGATTCTTGCACAAAAAAGTGTAGATGTGGAAGATATAATCAATTTTATTACAGTGAATTTAGTACCCTTATGGATCCTATTAGAAGCTACATTGAGAGAGGGATGATATCTTCTGACTGAAAAAATGCCAGGAAGTTAAGGTAAAAGGCGACCAGTTATGTGTTAGAGTGAGGAGTCATATACAAAAGGGGATACAATATATACCTACTTTGGTGTGTACACCCTGTCGAGGTACTAAATTTGATTAGAGAGGTACATGAAGGTTCCTATGGGGCTCATTTCACTGATCGATCATTAGTGCGAAGGATATCTATGCAAGGATATTAACGTCTGACTATGAGAAAAAATTGTATTTCCTTTGACAAGAAATGTCATAAGTGTTAGAAATTTACAGTAATTTATAGAAGATCCGGGGCTTCTTTAATGCTAGTTACTTCCCCGTGGCCTTTTTTTAATTGGGGAATTAATTTGGTTAGCCCATTTTCGAGGACCAAAGGAAGGTTCAAGTACTTAGTGGTGGCAGTGGATTACTTAACAAAGTGGGTGGATGATGAACCATTAGTTGATATTCCTTATGACAAAGTTTTCTAATTCATCTGGAAACATATCATATGCTAGTATGGAATTCCATATGATTTCATCACTTATCACGATACTCAATTTGACAATGTGGAATTTGAGGAGTATTGCATTGAGTCCAAAGATTTACAAACTTTACTATGCACCTGGAAACCCACAGTGTAATGGCCAAACAAAGGTCACCAAGAAGACTATACTTGATGGGTTGAGAAAGAGGTTAGATGATGCTAAGGGAAATTGAATAAATGAGTTTCATAGTGTTCTTTGGTCATATAGAACTACGTCGAGAATAATCACAAGTGAAACTCCTTACATGCTTGCATTTGGAATTAACATAATGGTACCAGTCGAGATAGGTTTGTCGACTCACAAGGTGTTAAACTTTGATTCCCCTAAAAGTGACCTCATGAGAAGATTGGAATTAGACTTGAATTGAGGAAGTTAGGGAGGATGCTTCACTCCGGATAATTGCTTATCAATAAAGAAAGGCTAGATTTTACAACAAAAGGGTCAAGTCGACCAACTTGAAAGAAGGAGATTATGTCCTTAAGATGGTCATCTAGATGGAAACAAGTTAGAAGAAAATTGGCATGGTCCTTATCGTATCCCAAAAATCGTCTGACTAGGAACTTCTCACCTAAAATCACTAAAAGGGGAAGAATTTAAAAATCCATGTATTGCCAATCATCTCAGAAAATATTATGAGTAATTCTGGTACGTGTTTGGCGTAATGGTTTTATCTAGATTAGTAAATGTGTGATTCCAAATAATTATAATTCTTCTTTTTTTCTAAGTATGGCGATGATATACACCCCTAACAAACTTTTCTAACTTCATGAAAGGAAAAAAAATTAAACTTCATGTATGACTTCGTCTTTGATAATAGGTCACAGACAAGAAGTCCCTAAAACTTAATGTGTGACTTAGACTTCATGCATGACATTGTATTTGACAAGTCACAAATAAGAAGTCCTTAAAACTTCGTGTATGACTTAAACTTCGTATATGACTTCATCTTTGACAAGTCACGAATAAGAAGTCTCCAAAAAGTCATATACGACCTAAAGTCAAAAACAAGAAGTTTTACCTGACCAAGTTAAATTCATGAACACCCTAGATTCCTAAGACATTTGGTCACCAATGGTAACTAATGCAAACAATTGGCTCTAAAAATGACCAAGATTTATTTTACCTAAGTACATTAGTAGAACGTAAGGCTCGATCATTTAAGTTCACACTTGACCCAACACAGATCATTCAAATAGGTTAATCGATTTCATAATCTTTCAACTAATCAAAATCTCAATTATTAAGAAAAGACTAAAATACATAGACAAATATGTATGCAAAAAGAAAGTATTTTTTTTTATTTTTACAAACTCCGATCAGAAACAAACATAGAGATGATATTGAAATAGACACATGTGATGACAAGAAAAACAAAATTGGTCCATTGGGCATTTCCCATCAGCTTTGTCCACCCCAACTGTAGTAACTTAAGAAGTAATAGGCTGAGTAGTAGTCCTAAAGTCCCTCAACCTATTATGGCCACTGGTGCTCAATCGATCCAGCAAATGAAGAGGAAAAATGTAAGAATCTTCACCATGAAGAACATAATCTCATAGCTAATTTCTCACTAAGAATGTCATGAGTCAGAATCCACTCAACATCAATTTTAAAAGGAGGCTCAGGATAATCCAACATTCCTAGATCATACCATTGACACATTTCACTCTTTTCATCCACCTTCAATAGTGTCAACACATTCAACTATCCCTACTTATAACCTTCTCGATGAGACTGATCCAATGGATCCTCCAAATGATTTATGGCCTCATCATATCCGTCCATCCAAACAGTTTTGGGTTATTTATGGAAGCTAAAAGTTAATCGATCCACTTGGTCTTGGAGTTTTTTTTGTAGTTTTATCTTTATCCTTTAACAAGGTTGCCTAGTTGGCTAAATTTTTTGGAGTTCTTTCTTTGTCTATTGTAGGCCAAGTATTGAGCACCTGCCTAGAAGATTGTCCAGATTTTCTCTTCTTCTTCTTCTTTAGGTTTTACAATTCTTAAATCAGTCTGGCATTTTTAATCTCTAAGAATGAAGAACCTTCATGAGGCACAACTTCAGTAGATTTCTTTAAATTATCTAACTCATGCCTTAAATTATTGTTATCTTTTTCAAGAATATTATCAATGTGCCGAGAACTTTCTACTGTGACACCCCGCCTAATTAATCCCCGGTGATCAGTCCTAAATCAAGTTAGAACAGGATTCTCATTTGGTCCATTCTTAGCATCACTGTCGTCTTATTAAATTACTAACCACCTAAGTGAGAAAAATAGACTGGTGCCAATTTTTATCTTTCATTATTTAAACAAAAACCCATGCGGAAATAAAACAATATAACAATCACAGATAACTGAAATAATCATCCACAAGTAAAAATAATTAACCGAATAAATCATCGGTCCAAATAATAAATCCCGTAAAGGCAAGAATGAACTCCCAACAAGTCTACTACAAATAAAAGGAATGTGAGCAACATGCTCGAATAAATAAGCATGAATTTCTACATTAAGAATGAATAATGAGGCGTCTATCAAAGCCCCGCAACATCCACATATGCTGCAGCAACGGATCCCTGGAATTGAGTCAAGGCTGGCGTCCCTGTGGCTGGACACCTAAAAGGGTTTTTAAAAGTTTTTATAGCAAGGGTTAGTACCCAAAACATTTGAAAAATATTTAACAAATGATTAACTTGCGGTAATAAATAAATATGCATGCTCTTCATATTTTAGTTAGTATCGCACTCTCTTGAGGACTTCCTTACCCCTCCTCTAATGTACGCTACTAACGCTTTAATTAAATTATCTAGTTATTCATCTCATGACTAGATAATTAACAAAGTTCCTTTATACCCACCCTACTCTAACTGAGTATGTAGTGATTATGATTTTTAAGTTATTAGTAACATCAACTTAACTAAATCATTTCCCTTTTTAAATTCATATAACTTCTACACTTGTTTTACATATGAATTAACTCATATTTTTCATTAATAACCCGTATATAATTAATTATCCAATTATATACTTATAATCATATTTCAGCATTCACAATCATACTGTAATATATTTAACAACTTGCATCCACCCGAGTAAAATACTCACAGAATGTAAATTCTATAAAGTGCTATCCCACTAGGTACAATCACATAGCCTAGTTATCCCAAGTCAGAATTTCACACCAACTTGATACAAATAAATAACTGGAGGCGGTCATATTCCTTCCCTGAAAGTGAGTTGTCCCTCACCCATATAATGGATGCTATGACCTCGGGAATATACTCACCCTACTCCTCAAGCTAGGGGATTCATCCACTATGCGCAACCTCCCCCTATAGCACTATAGCATAAAATATCTAATCACTGATATTAATGTACACACCATATATCTATACTATCACATCCGTATAAATATAAAAGTCCCGGCTATACCGTGCGGTAAATCCGTAACATAAGCCTATTAAAATTATTAAGAGTTTATGGTCCAACTCTAAATATTAATTAAATTTGCACCTTAATTAATTAAGTTACTTTTGGTGTCGCCCCCACCATAAATTTGGACTTACTCTCGTAGCCCAAAAATAAATTTTCCCGAGTCAAAATCCACGACTCTAATTTATTAGCCTCTGTCTAATTAAATTATTACATTTCGGTTTCGCTCAACCAAATTTTCTGCCTCAAACCTTAATTAATTTATCTACAATTAATTAGATTTAAACTCATGTATTTAATTTCTCAATAATTAATTACATAAGATTTTTATATGAATTTCCCCTTTTATATAATTAACTGGCGAAACTGCCAAGTTCTGCCGACCGTCGATCGATCGACCCCAGACCGTCGATCGATCGATCGAACAGGTCTTCGTCTTCTTCGCGAAGACAGGGCAGCCATGGACGGATTTTCTTAAACCCTAATTTCTTCTAACATGAATTACAAGCCTTCTTATCACAAGTACATATTAGAAACCTTATTAGGATCCCCCAGAAAGTTCACAACAATCATCAATTCGTCCATAAACTACTTATTCAAAATTTTGGGGAAAAATCTATCTTTATCCTTAAACACATTTACACCCCAAATTTCTTCATCAAACTCGTTCTAATTTATCCGGATATCATTCTAACAGATACACATCAATATTCCAATACCAGATTTTTACATAAATCCTCATAAACTATGGCAAATCAGATTAATACTTTCTTTTGTTTTTTCAAAACCCCATGTTTATGCCTTGAAACCCCAAAACGAATTTTAATTCATTACATCACACAGATATGAATTGAAAGACAGATTTAATACTATTGCAAGTTATTCACTTGCCTTAGGTTTCATAGTGTCTGAATTTGCGATGGATTCCAAGGTTGAAGATGACCTTTGTTGGCTCTTTTTGAGATCCCCAATTGGCTTTGGCTGCTGCTAGGGTTTTCTAACCCTTTAATTCTTCTCTCTAATTAAGCTTAGCCATGAACTTATTTCTTTTTATTAGGTTAATTTCCCTAATCCCGTTTTTTGACAAATGGGCCAAGCCCAAGTGACCTAAATGCCCCCGAGTGGGCCCGACTATGTCTAAAAACGTCCTGTGACCCGTTTACTACCCACGGGTACACTTTTCTGACTATCTCGGCCCATTCGGACTCAACTGTACACTCAGAATTTTCACCAGAATTAATTTATAAACATACTTATCCCCCCACCCAATATAGTCTATACCGACTTCCGGATGTGATAAGTACATACCTCGTCATTAATACTTGAAACGACGTAATTACATTATTACTATTCACTTAGTAAATAAGTTTCCCTAAATATTAACCATTCAATCCCATATTAATATTTATATATTATTTTACCATAATTAATTCATTAAATTACAACACACTAGTAATTTAGAATTTCTGAATTAATTAAATTTTAAATGTATCAAAAATACGGGGTGTTACACCTTATTCAATAGGAATTCCTTCTTCCTAAATGACAATACGATCTATCAAAATTTCTTGTCAAATCCCCAACCAACAGTTAAGGACTCAAACTTGGCCTCGTAGTTAGAATGCAGTAAAGCTCGAGAGAGATTGTGGTTGTCTTAAAGATGCTCGATCATTTCATAGTAGGTCGTATTATTATCCATAGCTTTATAAAAAAATAGTGCAAATGAACATAGGCTTCCTTAACCCGGTATGAAGAATCCATGCCTAGTAACCCTTCCAGCTCGGCCTCGATCAGACCTACAAGTCCTGCACCAAACAAGCTATTCCTACTTCTTAATAAATTAGTCTCAAGAGAGGAAATGGAATTGCTCTTGGCATTAAATTGCAAAACAACAGTAGAAGAACAACAAATTTAACCCAGAAGAATGAACAAGTATAGTTGAAGGCAAAAGCTAGCAAGTTGACTAAAGAAAACTTTTAATTCATTGTAAGGAAATGTGTTACACCGGGATGTTCCACTACAAACAAAAGGAAAAATAAGAAAAGTAGACATAAATGTAAAAGAGATACAAGATGAAGTGGTCCATGAAACTCAAAAGTATTTACACCTTCTCGGTGTCCGTTGTTGCCATCTTTAGAGGATGGATTCATTCCAAATCATAAGTACCAAGGAGGATTCACCTGTTTCCTCGTCATCGTCAATATCCTCTTCCAAGTTGGGTTGGGGGAGGGGGGTACTAGGATCATGTCTCTGACATAAATCAGAGTTGACAATGGTGCTGACCTATTTTAAGGCAAAAGTCCATTCATCCTTGAAGGACACCTTTTTTATGTACTCTATTTGAATAAAGACTACTGCAAAGGCTTTATCCCAGTCCCTGTTGAAGGCATTTTCCTTGACTATCTTGATCTAGGACTTTAATTCCAAGAATTTATTCTTCTCATCAATCGCTTCAATAGCCGAGTTAGTCGTCATCCACTCAGCAGTCTTTACCATCTCCTCAGTTGTTGTCATTCTATCCCCAGAGTGTTGGAGTTTCTCCTACCAACATTTTAGATCTCTCCCAATTGCTTCTTCAGATTTTTTCTAAGACTTCTTTAAGATTTTAAAGGCTTCCTCCACTTTAGTTGATGATGACCTTAACTAGTCATCCATGCACAATAATTGGTCATAATTAACGAAAAACTAAAAGATAATGCAATAACAAAATCATTATCATATATATGGAAGGAAAAAGAAAATTAGTGAAAGCAAGAAAAAGGTCAAAATTTTTACTAAGGCTAAATTCTAATTTGCCCTCTCCAACAGACGAGCTCTGGATAGGGGCAACTGCCGACCTGTCAGCAGGAAAAACCCCATGACGAATTAATCCCTTATCTAACCTAAGATTTACTGCCACTAATAACACTATGAAGTCATCAGTTAAATTTTACAAGCATCTCAAGATCAAGCACGACATGACAATGGAGATGTATATAACAAAATAACAATGTTAATAGGAGAAGGATATGAGGATAAGAGGAATAACACCAGAATTGTAGTTGTCCAGCTGTATGAGCCTACTCCACTATGCATGTGAGTGTAGTTTTCACTAGAAAAGAGTCTCTAATTGCCTGCAATATTTAACTCTCAAGCTTTCCCTCTCTACTACAAGTGAGATAAAGTTTTGCTAGTTTTATTTTTTATTTTTTGGATCCTTTCTTCTAGGGAAGAAGATGGGTTTATATTGTGTTGGGGGCATACATTGTACCCCCAAGTAGGTATAAAGCATGTGCATAATGAAGCCTCCACTACCTAACTCAAGTAAGTAATGACAATGAAATATTCCCACACGTGATGGGGAGATCTTGTTATAGCAATGTGTCCATGTGGGTCAATGAGCCATAATCGACATGCACACTGACACGCATGTCCAATACCACGTGCTTTGTTAGGTGTCAACTATCAGCCACGCTAGTCCAAGCTGAGGTCAAGTTATCAGGTCAATCCCCTGATGGGATAATTGTCGATGTGTTGAACTATATCTGGACAAGGCCTAAGGAACATGGAATATAGTTGAGGCCATTGATGATTTCATTGTATGTTGAGGCCAGGGGAATATGGAATATAGTTTAGCTGGAGGAAAAGGATCCTTGTGGTGAGACCCCTGGACTAGTCATAATATGTCCAGTATGATGGTTTCCAAAAGGTCAGCCTTGGTTGAGTTGGTCCCAACTTGGGATGAGGTTATACGTGGGTATATAAATCACCCCTAGCCCTTAGTCTTTAATGTTAATGGAAGGCTGAGGGGTAAAGTAGACTGACCCCTTATGTGTTTCATGGATCTTCTAAAGCTTCTCAAGACGTGAACCTATTTTTTCGAATGTATAACGGTCCTTTCAATGTCTCTGGATGGAATGCTCTGAACTTGCAACTTGTCATTAGGTATATGGGTTGGCGTGTTACTTAAGATGGGGAGGCGAATGGTTTAAAAAATTATGCCCTAGTAAGTTACGCCAAGTAATGATTTGGCTCTTCATATCTCGCGCGCGATGATTACTAGGTTTAAATACCCAAAAAATCAACATTATCTTTCTTCTTCACTAAATAACTCTCTCCCAAGTCCTCAAAAATGGACCTTCTTTCTTTCATTCAATATCCTCATTCCAGTCACATTTTACCCTACTTTTCTTCATCCTAATCTAGTTTCCTTGATCATGTAACCTTCCACTTTATTTCTCCTTGAGTTTTTAATCTTTTTGTTTCCTTTTAATACATATTGACTTTTAGGGAAACCCGCATTGGTGCCTTTAAGGTTATTTTGAGCGTTTTTAGGAGTTTTTTAGAGTTGAGGGTGGTGGTCATTGGCTTTTTAGTTAAATTTTTATCATCTTTTCTCCCCGTGATAGTCGTCAAAGCTACTCCGGTCACCTTCTCCGGTGACCTTCAACCCGCTGTTCTTGAGCAAATTAATCTATATTTTTTTCCTTTTGATCTTTAGGTCAAACTCAGTCAAAATTCCATTTATTTGAATGTCAAAAACATTATACGAATTAGTTGACCAATACCCAACACTTAGAGAAAGGTTCTTTAGGGAGATACGTAGGATTAGAACCGAGGTCGAGGCACGTAGAAAAGTCGACGCCGACCATACACGCCTAATTTGTCCAATCACATTAGCTATCATCCCCCCGCCTATAGTTGAAGTCCATTAGGATGAGATGTTTTTTCGTCTCGTCCTCATCCTCTGAGGGATATAGTATGTTGTCTGCTCGAGCTGCCTCGCCAACTAATTTTTTTGATGAGGCTCGTAGATTTCCTTCGTCTCATGTTGTTGATTCAGATGCAGCCATGAGTTCACATTGCCATCAAAATATCTCTTCTCATTCCTTTGAAGACCCTAGTGTGAATGTAGCCTCTCCTCCTATGGTTGTTTTATCAGCGTCCATGAACGAGGGAGATTTCCATGAGATGTTACCAAGTGGATGAGGTCCCTGCCTACGCCGATGATTCTAAGGATGGGAAACCACTTGATTGATCTTGTGCCTAAACTTTTCCATCCACTGTCACAGAAGATGACCTTCTAGTTTGGATGCATTCCTATATGATAAAGACCAATGTGATGATAAGAATTTCGAATGAGAACGAGAAAGCATACGACGATGGAGATGGAAAAATTTCCATTTATAACCAAATGTTTAGGGTCAAATTTCGTCTCCCCATCCAACCTTCAGTACGAGATATTCTTATCAATTTGGGACTTTCCCCTACCAAGTTGGCACAAAATTCATGGAGAATTATCCTTGGATTCATTACCCTTTGGAAGTCGACTTATAGGGATGAATCTTCACTTAATTATTTTAAAGACTTCTATAATGTGTCTAGCACCAAGGCTCAACCGGCTTACTATCAATTTGGGGCTAGGAAACAAGCCGAGAGTTCCTCATCGTTGGGACAATCCCTAAATATCTGCAAAGTTAGACCTCGACCTCATCATAGTGGGCCAATAGAAAGTTGATATGCCATGGAGCTAAGCGAAAGAGGGGAATTTACTAGAATTCGAAGATGTGATGACCCTTAAGAACCTTGAACAATCTGGTTTAAGGGTTTCCTCCTTAGACGAGTTGTGTGAGTTTTTTAATATTTCATATTTTTCAACTATTTTCTTATCTTTAACTATTTTACTAACCATTGCCCTTTATTTCTGTCTAGACCGTTCTCTTAGCACTACTAATACCGCTTGGAATATGATGTCTCCAAGCTTACAAGATGAAAGAAGGGGAACAAGCAACCCCTAAAAAGATGATTTCTAGCAGACCTCGTTACGTCGAGGTAGGTCTTAAAAGAAAAGAGATGGTCAATGGAGGGGATTCTCACCGTCATCGCAACATGAGGCCGAGGGTTAATCCTTAAGAGTCTGTTCGCTCTTCCTCGGCTTTAACATCTTTTGAAGCCGTTTGGGAGGCAAATCGCACCCAGCTGAAGGCAAATCCAAACTCTTTCATCTCTTCACTACAAAGGTCCAAGTCGTCCTCACTTGTTTTTCCATCTGAGGCTGACTACCCATTCCTAGGGAAGATGGACCACCCAAAGGTCTATGACTTTGGGCTTCATGTACCTACAACTTTCAGGCAATTTCACTTTTTATCTTCTTATTTCTAACTTTTGGTCTCATTTCATACTAATATCTTCTCTTTTGTGCTTTTTTAGTCCATATGTTCCTTCACCTTTGCCACCAAATAGATGAGTGATAAGTATCCCCAAATTCAAGAGGCCAAGAGAGCCCTCAAGGATAAAAAAGATTTGAAGGTAAAGTTAAAGACTCAGTAGGTCGACCACATAATGGTCGTTGATTCTTTGAAGCTGGAGCGTGAAAATTTTATAAAGGCTTTGATGACTGAAAAGGAAAACTCCACCTCGGTGCTAACCACCAAATACATGACTAATCTGTTCAGAGCTGTCCAAAAGGACAATGATGAGGAAATTAAATCTTATAATAAGTCGGATATGTTTAGTGAATTTCATTGCCACTACCTTGAAAGAGGTACTAAAATGACTTGATGATGGCTAATTCACAAGCATCCAGAAGTCGTCTCATCAATCCAACCTGATCTTAAGGCCCCATGATATAAAGGATCCTCTCTTCCAGGTGGCTCTAGCTGAGGTTGAAGAGTCGATTGAAGCCAAGGTTCCAATTGAAGACAATGACTCTAATGATGTCACTACTATTGTAAAGGGTTGGTCGGGACAGGCTATGAAGAGACAACCATCAATATTGAGCCAACTGCATAGGATGGTCGCATGTGACTAATACCCTTATCTCTTGTATTTTGTTTATTTAAACATTTCCTCGTCTATAATATTCTGTACTTGAATAAACATCATATCTTTTTAATGGAAGTTTTATTTAATGAAAGTATTGTGTCGTATTTGTACTTTTCATGTCTTCTTGCTTGGAATCTATAAGATTGATAATGATCTTGCCAAGTTCACTCTCATCTCATCTAACAAGGATAACTAGTAAATGCTTTTTATATAACCATTAAATGATGCAAATCTCATCCTTAAACGAGATGAATAATAAACTTAATGATTTTTAATTGGAGACCACCAAATTAATGATGTTAACCTCAAGTGAACTCTTGTCCTTAGTCGAGCGATAAGTAACCAACTTAATGATTTTTAAATTGGAGATAACTAAATTAATGATGTTAGTATCAAGTCTACTTTCGTCCTTATCCGAGTGATAAATAACAAACTTAAAGATTTTTAAATTGGAGACCACCAAATTAATGATGTTAATCTCAAGTCTACTCTCGTCCCTAGCCAAGAGAAAAATAACCAACTTAATTATTTTTTAATTGGAGACCACCAAATTAATGATGTTAATCTCAAGTCTACTCTCATACCTAGCCGAGAGATAAATAACCAACTGAATGATTTTCAAATTGGAGACCATCAAATTAATGATGTTAATCTCAAGTCTACGCTCGTCCTTAGCCGAGAGATAAATAACCAACTTAATGATTTTTAAATTGAGTTTGTGTTTTTCACCACCTTGGTGATGTTATCACACTATACCCCCGCTCTCGATGTTATTGAGAACCCGTGGAGGAGACGAGTATCACAAGTTTTCTTGTATCACTGAGAGTGATTGAATGTTAATTCACCAAATGAATGATGTTGTTTAGCCTAAGACAATTCAAACCATGTGTTTGGATAATTTGTACAAGAAAGACATGGGGAAACACTTGGAACTCTTTTCATTAAGTACTTTTAATCTTTCAAATACAAAGAGAAATTAACATAAATTGTATACAAAAGACTACATATAATACTTTTTCAAATGGTCGACATTCCAGGGATTGGAAAACGGTTTTTCCTCTAAATTCTCCAGCCAATACATTACAGGGACAACCTCTTAAGTTACCCTGTATGGGACATGCCAATTTGGGTGTAACTTGTTCATATTTTTCCAAACTTCTTTAGAACCTGGTCCCCGATAGCTATCGACATAGGTCTAACTTTTTTATTGTAGAACTTGGTCGTTCTCTGTTAGTACACTGCTTGTCTCACCTCAGCATCTTCCTTTCTCTCTTTCTATCAGATCTAAGTACAACCTTATCTCTTTGTTATTCATCTCTAGATTATAGGTATGGACTCTGTGGTTGAGCAGGCTGAGTTCAGCTGGGATCAAAGCTTTTGAACCATAAGATAGCATAAAGGGAGTCTCCCCTTTCGATATCATTTATGTCATCCTTTAGGCCCACAAGACGCCATGTCTTCTGTCCACAAGCCTTTGGCATCTTCTAGATTTTTCTTGATCCCATTTATAATTATTCTATTAGTGGACTCTATCTATCCATTTACTTGGGGTTGGCCTGGAGCTGAATAGAACTCTTTAATGCTGACCCTTCCAAAATAAGCCTCCAGGGACTTATTTTTGAACCCTTTTACATTGTCTAAAATCATTGTGAGAGGTATACCATATTCGCAGATGATATTTATCCAAAGGAATTTAAAGGTCTTCGTATCTATGATGGAAACCCTAGCCTCAACCTCTACCCATTTGGAAAAGTCACAAATCACCATTATTAAGTATCTGTAGTTTCACTCAGCTCTAGGTAGATGTCCCACTAGGTCAATTCCCCATAGTACGAATGTCTAAGGGGATGTAATGGATGATAGAGGTTGACGATACTAAGGGGGGATGCAGGTGTATCTGTGGCATTTGTCACACTATCTTACATGGTCGACCGCATCCTTAGCAAGGTCAGCTACCAATAGCCTTGCGTCACTATCTTCTTTTCCAAGGATCATCCCACAATATTATAGGAGCATGATCCCTCATCCATGTATTTCAATACATACTCCACCTATGAGTGGTGAACACGTCGTTATAGTGGCAGCAAAAAACCCTTCTTATATATGACATCTCATGTGATAGTGAATTTTGCTACCCTGTACCACAATTTTTTTCTGTCGACCTTTGATTCTGGGAGCTCCCCGTCTATGATATATCTGATAAGAGGGTCCATCCATGAAGATCAAATATTAAAATTCAAACAAAACTCAAGTTTACCATTACCTTCATTAATGCTCGGCTTGTTTGGGATCTCAACTAGGATGTTTCTTGATGATGCTGGAATTAGCACCACCAGATGACATATTTTCAAGCTCAATCTAACAACAATGGCAGCATAGTTATATAAAAGGTAAGAGAATGAGATGAGGAGATGAGGAGAAGAGGAGAGAGCACCAGGAGATAAGTGGTTCAGCCTAAATTGGCCTGCGTCCACTGTGTGTGTGAATAACCTCACTGTAATAAGGCACTAATGGCCATGGATACAATCTCTCAAGCTTTCTCTTTCTACTGTGTATCTAGACAAAGTTTCATCTAGGGTTGTTTATCTGGATCCCTTGTAAGATAGGGGATGACCTCTATATATAGTACCTGGGGGGTGTAATGTACCCCCCATGCATGTAATGTGTATGTGTGTGTTACCCTCACCAATATGGGAGAGCCACCTGTCGCTGTCACATGTAGAGAATGATGATGAAATATTCTCCCCACGTGTGGGGAATAATCTTGTTACAACTGATTTGTGTCCACGTGTCCTTATCCAAATGTCAACAGATGCTCGGCTATTGCGCCTGGTGTATGACCTCATCCTGGGAGAGGCCGAGGTTGGTAAGTCTATGTACTTGTTCAGTCCGAGTATTCCCTGGAGGTCTTGGCCTAATCCCAGCCGAGATAATGGACAAGGTCGGCCTGAGACGAGGTTGAGCTGGAGTGTTTGGAGTATCGACTAATGTCTTGATGAGGTTGCTGGTGGCTTCCTGCGACCTCGGCCTGTGCCTGGCCGAGGTTGCCATTCCAAGGTATACGTGAATGATGCTGATCCTTGTGATGTCCCTTGGAGAGACTCATGGTGGTGTCGGCCTGAGCTGACCTTGCTATGGTCGAGTGTTGATGCCGCATACCCAAGGCTTGTCCGACGTCGGCCATGATCTCAGTCGAGGTTGGTGTCTCCGGGCCGAGGTTAAACTTGGGGCATATCAATCACCCCCCAGCCCTTAGTCATATGTGGGAGCAGGTGACTAGGGGATTATCACACCTCCGAGGCCTGTCTATTACGAGCCAATATTTGTTTGAAACTTATCCAATGCTAAAGTATGCTTGCTTGGTGGGCGTGTGCTATTATCCGCCGTTTGGGGCTCCCAAGGCAATGATGGGCCTTGGGAATTGCGCCTGTATATTTAAACCCTATTTCCCTTATTTCTTCTTCACTTCTCTAGTGTCCAGCCAAACTCGTTCCTGCAGCCTTCTCTCTCTAGAAAGATCTTTGCTGAGGCTTTTGGAAGGTGGTTTCTCACGTCTTCTCGTCTCCTCCTTACTATTTTATCCTCAGGTAACCTTCGCCATACTTTTTCCTTCATTTTCCTGCAAGTCTCCTTATTTTCTCATTTTCCGGCGAGCTTCTGAGTTTTCCGGTGAGACCACCATTATTTCAGGCGAACAATTCTTGCCACATTTAGGTAGTTTGATCTTTTAATGCTTTACTTCACTAGCCAATCTTGTTTGTAGTTTTAGGAAGTCTCCTAAGTGTAGTGTCAGCCCCTGATGCTCAGACCCTTATATCATCTTCTTGAGGAGTTCCCCTCCCTTAGAGAGAAGACTTTAGAAAAGCTTAGACAAATAGAAAGAGCACAGGAGGAGGCTCGTAGGTCACAAGAATTTCCCATTAGACCCATCTTTCCACCACCTCTGAAGGTGATATATCCTGAACCCCCAGAGTTTTTCACTCATACAGAGGTTCCTACTAATCCCATACCGATGTCTGAGTCTGAATCTTCTACCTCAGACCCCATGTCTATGGATTCCTTTCAAGAGGCCATGGACTTCACACCTCGGCCAGATCAGGCCCCTGATCAGGCCGAGGTCTCCAGCCGAGCCTCATCCCATGATAGCTCAAGCACCTCAGCCTCTTCCTCAGAGGTTGAAATTGTTGAGCCAAGTGTGGCTATACCACCACCACTTGACACCGTTCCTCTGTCGGCCTTCACTGGTGTCGAGTTCGCTCAGAGGTTCCCGAGTAACCCACCAACATCTGCTCCGACCGACATTGAGTTGGATGATGATGATGATGATGAGGTTGAGAGCGATATCTACGTCTCTAAGGCGGCCGAGATCGAGAGTACTATTACTGACGTAGACCTTCTCTGCTTCAGATATTTGTATTCTATCAGTCCCTCAATAAAGCTTAGGAGACCTCTGAGGGAGGAGAGGGCTTATCATGGCCGAGACAGTGAGATATGCCTGTACGAGCAGATGTTCAAGTTGGGGTTTCGTCTGCCCATTCACCCTATTATCAAATCCATCCTTTCCTATATCAATTTGTCCCCCTCTCAACTATCCCCTAATGCCTGGAGAGTCATAATAGGGGCCATAGTCTTATGGAAGGCTGTCCACCACTCAGACCTTCCAGTTCAGGTCTTCGTAGGTTGCTATGTCCCTTCCTCAGACAAAAATCATCCGAGCTACTACCATTTTGTAGCTCGGAAGCCTGAGAAGAAAATGTTTCAAGTAACTCAGACTTCCAACCATAACTCGAAGCCTCGGTATTTCTTTGCTTCTAGACCATGGGAATTTAGCCCATGTGTTCCCTCATTTATTCTAGAGCCGAGGATGCCCCTGAGGTGGGGTAAAGTCACAATGTTTGTGAGGGCCAACCCTGGCCTGTGTCTACAAAACCTCCAGAAGGTGAACGCCCTTCAAGATCAGGGGGTACATGGTATGTTCGTCAGGTTTGAACACTTAATGACTCCCCACTACCTCTCTGGGACATGTCTAGGTGGAAGTCCCCTTGCCGAGCTTGGTAAGATTTTTTTTTTCAAGTTCCCCCTCTAAGTTTACTCATGTCTGATTATCTAACTCAGATCTACTAATTTTTTGTAGAGCGACCACAGGATATTTCGGACGAACTTTGGGAAATGGCTGCACCCAGCTTGACCAGACTTGCTAAGAAAGCAGGCCTTAACGCTCCTCCCCCAGCTCCCTCTGCCTCTAAGCCCCCACCCACAAAGAAGAGGGCTCCAGAAAGTCATGCCCCTGAGGATCAGAGGCCGAAGAAGAAGAATGCTGACACTGCCATCCCCATCTCTCCAGCTGACGCCCTGTCGGCTCGTCTAGATCAGTTAAAAATAACTGACAGCATAGTCGGCCACAGTCTTCAGGCCCTAGATGCCTTCGGCTCTGTAATGACCGAGTCTGACAAACGCTTCTTCAAGTCACTGGACACCCCGTTGCTGGTTGAGTTCGGCATTCACAAATCCATTCAGGTATGACTTGATCTTTCTGATTGTTCTTCACCCAAGTGCAACATCTCATTGTTCTTCAGCTCATTCATTATCACAAAATATGCAGGGCCTGGAAGCTATGCACCACTTATCCAACTGGACTCTGAGGAAATTTCCCCTCATCCAAAAGGGTCAAGAGGCCGAGAAGGTCCAGAGCACTCTGAACGCAGAGATTGACCGCCTCAAATTTGAGCTAAAGGATTCTGAGAAGAAGGTGAGGGGGCTAGAGAAGGACATCTCTCAGCTTGGTAAGGATCATATTGTAGCTCTGAAGGATAAGGATGATGTTCTGCAGAAGAAGGTCAACTCAGCTGTTAGGGCAGCCCTCGATGATGCCTCTGAGAAGATAATCTCTGACTACAAGTCCTCTGACGAGTTTATGAGCTTCGGCTTTGAATACCTTGAAACAGGTATCAAACCCACTATTAAGTGGGTTGATGTCAAGGAGAGGGAGGCCGGTACTTTGAAAGCCTAAGATTTTGTAGTCCTCGGCTTTGCCGATCCCTAGTTTGCCCAGGCTCTTCAGGAGGTGGAGGAGGAGGCTGATGTGCCTGCCGAGACTGCCACATTGGACGGCACTGAGGTTGAAGGGGCAGACCATCATGGTGACGTGACCGAGGTGACCAATGTTGTCAAGCCTAACCAAGCCGAGGATATCAACATTCCCCCCTCATACCCTTAGATAATTTTTTAACATTGTTTATAACCCATAACATTTTGAAACTTGTTCTGTAATCCTTGATCATCTATTATTTCTGAATGTATCAACCTCTGAGGAGGATCATCCTCACTTACTTTTATTGAATGTCATGTCATGTTTTCGCTCTTAATCTTATTGCAATGATATCTTGTTTAAACTTAATCAATGGTCTGACCTCAGATGTTATCCCCATAATTAATCTCACCAAATTAATGATGTTATGTGTCCGAGGTCATCCCACTACGGTGTCTGATCTCAGACCTCGTCACCAATGAATGGTATTATGAAGGTCTGAGGTCATCACCTAAGATGTTGTCCTCATAATTAATCTCACCTAATTAAGGATGTTATGTGTCTGAGGTCATCCCATTATGGTGTCTAATCTCAGACCTCGTCACCACTTAATGGTGTTATGAAGGTCTGAGGTCATCACCTAGGATGTTGTCCTCATAATTAATCTCACCAAATTAATGATGTTATGTGTCTGAGGTCATCCCATTATGGTGTCTGAGCTCAGACCTCGTCACCACTGAATGGTGTTATGAGGGTCTGAGGTCATCACCTAAGATGTTATCCCCATAATTAATCTCACCAAATTAATGATGTTAAGGGTCTGAGGTCATCCCATTATGGTGTCTGAGCTCAGACCTCGTCACCACTGTGGTGTTATGAAGGTCTGAGGTCATCACCTAAGATGTTGTCCTCATAATTAATCTCACCAAATTAATGATGTTATGTGTCTGAGGTCATCCCATTATGGTATCTGATCTCAGACCTCGTCACCACTGAATGGTGTTATGAAGGTCTGAGCTCATCACCTAAGATGTTGTCCTCATAATTAATCTCACCAAATTAATGATGTTAAGGGTCTGAGGTCATCCCATTATGGTGTCTTAGCTCAGACATCGTCACCACTGTAGTGTTATGAAGTTATGACGTCATCACCTAAGATGTTGTCCTCATAATTAATCTCACCAAATTAATGATGTTATGTGTCTGAGGTCATCCCATTATGGTGTCTGATCTCAGATCTCGTCACCACTGTGGTGTTATGAAGGTTTGAGGTCATCACCTAAGATGTTATCCTCATAATTAATCTCACCAAATTAATGATGTTATGTGTCTGAGGTCATCCCATTATGGTGTCTGAGCTCAGACCTCGTCACCACTGAATGGTGTTGTGAGGGTCTGAGGTCATCACCTAAGATGTTATCCCCATAATTAATCTCTGACCTAATAATGAAGCAAGAACTGTCATGGGAACTGATCTTTATTAATAACCTCTTCATAATAAGATGGTACATTTACATAAAAATCTATGCAACATCATATGTAATATCTCTTTAGGTGATCAGCATTCCATGGGTTAGTGAAAGGTTCTCCATCTAGGTTTTCTATCCTGTAAGTGCCAGGCACAACCTCTTCTGTCACTTTATAGGGGTCGTGCCAGTTTAGGTGGAGTTTGTTCACTTTTTGTAAGGTCTTCTTTAGCACTAGGTCTCCCACTGCAATGGGTCTTGAATTCACCCTCTGGTTATAGAATTTAATTGCCCTCTGTTGGTAGGCTGCTTGTCGGGCCTCTACGTCCTCTCTTCTTTCTTCAATAAGATCTAGGTCTAGCCTCCTTTCTTCCCCATTATTGTCAGGATCATAGGTCTGAATCCTATGAGTTGGGAGTCCTAATTCCGTTGGTATGACGGCCTCTGAGACATGTGCCAACATGAATGGGGTTTCTCCTGTTGGTGTCCTTACCGTGGTTCTGTAGGCCCATAACACAGCGTAGACCTCTTCAGTCCATCTTCCCTTCGCATCTTCTAACCTCTTCTTGACTCCATCCAGGATAGTTCTATTTGAGACCTCGGTCTGACCATTTGCCTGAGGTCGGCCAGGAGATGATAAGAATTGCTTTATCCCTACTTTTAGGCAATACTTTTCTAAAGAGGAGTTCTTGAACTGGGTCCCATTTTCCGAGATGAGAGTGTTTGGGAGGCCATATCTACATATGATATTCCTCCAAATAAATTGTAAGGTCTTCTTCTCTGTGATCGTTATCATTGGCTCTACCTCCACCCACTTTGAAAAATAGTCGATGGCAACTATCAAGAATATATAATTGTTGGCATCTCTTGGTTGGGGTTCTACTAAGTCAATCCCCCATACTGCGAATGGCCATAGAGAGGTGATTGACGTCATAGGCTGATGGGGCTAATGAGGAATAGTGGCGAATCTTTGACATTTATCACACCTCTTTACGTAAGCTGCGGCGTCCTTGGACAAAGTTGGCCACCATTACCCCTGTGTGATGATTCTCTTGGCCAAGGGTCTTCCCCCTATGTGGCTAGAGCAAGAACCCTCATGAACCTCATGTAAGACCCGGGGAACTTCCGTGGGACGCACACATCTGAGGAGAGGTAATAGAAATCCCTTTTTGTACAAGACGTCTCCTATCATTGACAACTTGGCAGCCCTATATCTCAATTTTCTCCTCTCTAGCTTGGACTTAGGTAGCTCTCCCCCTCTAATATACCTGACGAGGTGGTCAATCCATGAGTCTCCTAGGTTCAAATTGTGACACAGGTTACATACCTCTTCTTCCTCGATGGTTGCCTTTCTCAAGACCTCGATCGAAATGGTCCTTCTAACATCTGTCTTCGTTGTCAAGGCCAGCCTTGCCAACGCATCTGCGTGACTGTTACTTTGTTGAGGTACTCTCTTCAATTTTTCCACTTCAAAATATTTTAACAACCTTCTTACCCTATTCAAGTACTTGGCCATCCTTTCATCTTTGGCCTCATAGATCCCCAATACTTGATTGACAACCAACCTTGAGTCGCTGTGGAGTAGGAGTCGCTTTACGCGAAGAGTTGTTGCCAATAAGAGACCTGCTATCATGGCCTCATACTCAGACTCGTTGTTTGAGGCCTGGAAGTTAAACCTCAGAGCGTATTCAATGTTCGCACCATATGGAGCCGAGAGTATCAACACCGCACCGCTTCCACTCTCGCAGGAAGAGCCATCAACGAAGAGGCTCCAGATGTTTGTATCTGATGAAAAGGCTCCTTCTATCATGACTCCTTGTTTGAAGATATATCGATCCTCCTCGTCCTCCGTAATTCTGCTCATAACTTTTTTGTATGCGACCTCTTCCAGATCTCGGAAGACACTTGGTGTCATCTCTTCCTGATTTTGGAAGACATTTGGTGTCGTCTCTTCCTGATTTCGAAAGACACTGTAGTTTGTCTCTTCCATGCCCCCCAGGCCTTTCTCTGCCTCGGCCTCTTCCCATGTGAACTCAACAACGAAGTCTGTGAGGGCTTGCCCTTTAATGGATGTCCTGGGTTGGTAGGCAAGATCGTACTCCCCAACTCGATGCCCCAGGTCATCAACCTCCCGAATTTCTCAGGTTTATGCAGGACCTGTCTTAGCGGGGATTCAGTGAGGACTACCATGGAGTGAGCTTGGAAGTAAGGCTTCATTTTTCTTGAAGCATGTATCAGGGCATAGGCCAACTTTTCCATGTGAGGGTAATTTTGTTCAGCCCCTTGAAGTGCTTTACTGTTAAAATACACAGGCCTTTGGATCCCATCGTCTTCCCGTATTATGGATGCACTGATGGCTGATTCAGAGACTGCCAGATACACATACAACTTTTCTCCTGCGACGGGTCGAGATAGCAATAAGGGGGATCCCAAGTAAGATTTGAGTTAGCTGAAGGCTTTTTCACACTCTTCGTCCCATTGGAAGGCCTTTCTTAGAACTTTAAAGAATGGAAGACACTTGTCCGTTGCCCTAGAAACAAACCTGTTAAGGGAAACCACTCTCCCTGTGAGTCTTTGGACATCCTTAATACTCCTAGGAGTCTTCATGTCAAGTAATGCCTTGATTTTCCCACGGTTCACTTCAATTCCTCTCTAGTTAATGATGAATCCCAGGAACTTCCCAGCTCCTACTCCGAAGACACACTTCGCTGGGTTGAGCTTCATTCTGTATGAGTCCATAACATCAAAGGTCTTCTCAAGGTCTGCTACGTGAGTGCAAGCTTTCAAGCTCTTTGTTAGCATATCGTCTACATACACCTCCATAGTCTTACCTATTTGCTCTTCGAACATCTTATTGACAAGACGTTGGTATGTTGCCCCTTCATTTTTCAGACTGAAGGGCATCACTTTGTAGCAGTACGTCCCTTTGTCGGTAATGAAGGTTGTCTTCTCTGAGTCTTCAGTATCCATGAAGATTTGGTTATAGCCTGAATACGCGTCCATGAAGCTCATGATCTCGTATCCTGCCGTGGCATCCACCATCTGATCTATCCGAGGTATGGGATAACTGTCTTTTGGGCAAGATCTATTCAGGTCAGTGAAATCAACACACATTCTCCACTTCCCATTAGCCTTGGGCACGATGACTGCATTTGAAAGCCACTCCGGATAGGTAACTTCTCTTATAAACTCAGCCTCTTCTAACTTTTTGACCTCTTCTCGGATGACATCGTATTTCTCCCTGGAGTAGACTCTTCATCTCTATTTGATAGGCTTGGCATCTTCGGTCACGTTGAGCTTGTGACTCATCACCTCAGGGTCGATGCCAAGCATGTCTGCGTGACTCCATGCGAAGACACTCCGCCTCCTTCTGAGGAATTTTATCAACTCTTCCTTAATTTTTGAATTAAGGGCTTTGCCGACCTGGATGGTTTTTTTCGGCTCGTCCTCATTGAGGATGATGGATTCTACCTCTTTCGCGGCCTCTCCCTTCTTTAGTTTCATCTCATCCCTTGGATCAAGAGTATCAATGCTATAAGTGGTGGTTGCCCTCTTATGGGCTTCTCTCTCTTCGACCGAGTTGAAGTAACATTCTCGCGCTGTGGTCTGGTCACCTTGCACTTCCCCTACCCCATAAGGAGTCGGGAATTTTAGCATCCGATGGACCGTCGACGGCATAACTTCAAACTCTTTAAGGTCCACCCTTCCTATGATGAGTGTTGATGTAAAAAATAGATCACTCTAATTATTCAATCACATATAACTAAATGAGACAAATAATTTTAAAGTGGTTCAGCCTTATAAGAATGGCCTACGTCCACTGTTATGTTATTGCTGAGTGTTTTGGGAATTCTCGATTACAAGTTCTATCAAGAAATTCCGATGCCTTTGAATGAGGGTAATACAATGTATTTATAGACTTGAGGCTATAATCTGAAAGGGTGATACATTAAATGATATACATATGAAAGGGTAACTCATTTAATGCTCTTCAGGCGTATGCGTCAAGATGATAGGCATTCAATGAATAGTTGAACTGTTGATTATCTGGCAATCAATGCTGTGGTCGAGATGCAGCTCGAACCGCCTTAGTTGCTCGTCGTTCAAGAGTTCCTCGGAGCATTGGAGTTCCTCGGAGAGCTGGAGTTCCTAGAAGTACACCCGTTGCTCGGAGTGAGTATGACTAGGTCGGGGGAATAAACTTCCTCGTTGCTATTGTGCCATGTAGATTGACACGTGTCTTCTTATTATTCGTCCATATCAGCATACTAATTTTGGTATCAACAGAAGCCCCCAATGTTTCATATTTCGAACTTTGAGGAGTATGGAACATTCTTTCTCAGTATATGACAATATTAAATGACTTTCCTAGGTTTTAGGAGCATTTTCTTCTTATTTGAATTTCCTTCCAAAATCGCAGAATCAGCCTTTTTGCATTTTTATAAGCGCTTCGATCTTCGTGCACTTTTTGTCCTTTTAGCCACCGGTAGCGTAATAGTTTCCTTTTTGTAATCATTTCTTTCGCCGTTTCCCAAGGCAAATTATTTAAACTTCATAGACAATATCACCGTCTTCTACCTTTTCCAATTTCTGCTTTCGAGTTTTCCATAATCTTTCTTTCTCTTGTGCGTTCATCCTTGTTTTCGTTCGTTGTCAACAGATCTCCCTTTTTCCTGTAAGATCTTCTTACTTCTTCTTCATTTCTTTTATTCACCATGGTTTATATTATTGAATCTCTTGAGAAATTTCGTTCTGATTTCTCTATTCCATCTTGGGTAACTGTGGAGGATCTTTCTGAGCCTTCAAATTATTTTCGCTTGGCTGAGGGACATTGGTTCCCCAGCCTCTTTATTGTTGAATGTGGATTTTCTTTTCCACCAAACCCTTTGTGCTTAGAGTTCTGTCAGTATTTCGATGTTGTTCCTGCAAAAATAGCCCCCAATACATGGAGAATAGTTAATGGGGTGCATAGGTTAAATCAAACTCATGGAACTCGTATAGGAATTCCTGAGATTATGTACTGTTATAGATGGGCTGTTCTAGACAATGTTTATTATTTAAAAACTAGATTTTTGAATAGGGGTTTAGTAGTCAATCTCTCTGATGCTAATAGGGATTATTTTGAACATGGGGTAGTTATCAAAAATTGGCAATATGCCCCTTTAGTTGGAGACGAAGTATATGAAGGTCCCAAATGCCCTCCATATGGCAATGGGATAGGTTACTTTCATTTTATTTTATTTCTGAAATTACGATTTCATTATGTTTGAATAAATGTGTGATTGACATTTCAATATGTATTTGTTTGCAGTTGACAGCAAAAGAAAAACTCCAAAAGAATCAGAAGTAAATATTAAACATTTGAAACATATCTGGAGTTTGCCTCAGAAGGTTGCAGATGAGCATATCAGATCTGCTTCATACTTATTGCAGTACGGGAGCTATACATCATCATTTACTGCTCGCCTTGTGGTCAGCACTAGTGAACCATTGCCAGTTCTTAAGGACTCTTCTCCAGAATCTCACATTCCTCTAAGTCAGAAAATGGGCAAGAGGAGAGTTCCTGCTATCTTTGAGGAGACTACCTCTGCTGGAGAGGGTAAAAGAAACAAAACAGATGTCCAAAAGGGGACAAAGAAAGTAGATGCCACCCCTTCTGTTGCTACTCAGAAGGCTGTCGAGAAGCCCCCAGTGGCTCCTAGTAAGAAGGATGCACTTATGGAAGTGATCACCATCTCCCCAACCAAAAGCTCTTCTTTGGTTGAAACTGTTGAAGTGCCAACGAGGAGACTGAAGAAATCCTCCTAGGTCAGTTTTTCTGAAACCATTCCCTAGCTCCAAGCTAGTGGAGCTGGTGTTCCAACTATTATTCCCCCGAGTTCTTCAATGAGCTCGGTAAAGACTTGGACCATTCCTGAAGTCCAAGGAATTGAGGAAAACATGTCTAGGGATATGCTGACATCCCTAGCTACTCATCACATTGCTTCAGTAAGTTTCTCTTATCCTGAATTTTTCTTTCTTTCCATCAATACAAGTATCTCTGCAATGACTTATCATTATTTTCTTCTTTTTCCAGCTGGTGAGTTCCTTTAACACCATAGTGAAGAAAGATGAAGCGATCAAGGCTTCTAGATCCTCGTCTGGAGTAGAGGATGCTTTACAGGGCTTGGCCCAATATTTGAAGGATTCTCGTCAAAAGTATGATGAGGATAGGGGTGAATGGGAGAAGAAGTTGGCTGCATCTGAGGCAGAGAAGGTGCAGTTGAAAAATAAGGTGAAAGACATGGAGAGAGAGAATAAAAAATATGCCGAGAATCTCACAAGCTTTGGGGAGCTTGAAAATAAGTTGAAATCGGCTGAGGAAGAGCTAACCCTTCTGTGAGAAGTAAATCGCCAGAAAGAGGAGGTGGAAGCCAAGTTGAAAGCCTCCGAGGATCTTCTATCCGAGAAGCTCTCCTCGGAGAAAATGAAAAGAAAAGTGGCTGTGAAAAAATCTTTTCGTACCGGTTGGGATAAAGGATGGGGAAGGGGGGTAGCAGCAATGATGACTCAGGTGCAGTATGGGAGTTTGAAATACTTCTGAGATGGTTGGGTTGCTGCCCTGCAAGAATTGAAGGTCAACGAGGATTCTGAGCTGTTTCAACAACATCTTCCTGGCCCCCTCCTAGAATTGAAGATGAGGAAGAAGACGAAGCTGCATCCGAGGAATCTTCAATGACAGTGGGTGAGCTAGTCCTTGCTTCACAACCCAATCAGACAGCCACCGAGGAGATTTCGTCTTTGCCTACTCCTCCTGAACAAGTCCCAACTTCTGCCAACCAACTCATTGTTCCCACCGAGCAGCCAAGCTCCTCGTCCCAGCCTCCTGAGAAAGTCTCGGGAGACAAGGAAAAGGTGTGAAGTTGTTCGGTATTATCTTTCTATTTTTCTTTTACTTGTACTATGTATTCTGAACGTTGTACTCCTTTTGATGATGTAATAAAATCACCTTTTTTGTTCCTCTACGCTGTTGTTGTTCTGCCTGCTTCTTTTATTAACTCTTGCCTTCTCTTCTTTACTAGTTTATGGCTAGAATGGAATTACTATCTGCCAATGATACAAAGCTGATGCAGCAATGTAATGAATATTATAAGGCTGGACATGAAAAACTAAGTGCATCAGAAGTTGCCGACATCCTTGGCCATGGTGCTTCAGTGCAGGCAATGGAAGATTACCAGTACTTGAAATATTTACTTGACCAAGCTGTGGCCAATAATGTGGCGTACTACGAGATGATCTAAGAGCTTCAATGTACTCTAGAAGATCTTCAGAATCAGTACAAGGAATCATCTGCCCTATTGCATGAGGGTTATGAGAAAAAGTACCAGCAGATTTCTGCTGAGAAGGGCTATGAAAAGCTCTTTGCTGGATATGATATTAGGGAGAGAACCTTAAAGGATGAAGTTGAAGCATGTAGACAGCTTGATGAGCTGCTGGAGCAAGAGAATAACAATTTGCAGAAAGAGCTAACACAATATAAATCTGCAACTTCTTCTTCAACAGCTGTAATCCCAGTGACCGACGAGGGATTTTCATTCTTAGAGGTTGAGAATGCCAAATTAAGGCAAGAGTTGGATACCTTGAGAAGGTCGGGTACCTCTACTGCTATTCGGGGACGAGGAAAGGGTTATCATGGATGAGAAAGAGTTGCTCAGAATGTTGTCGAGGAACAAAGTACTCCACCTACTCGGGGTCGATCAAGAACTCTTCGTCGTACTGTTGAAGAAGCTTGTACTCAGTCAGCATTGGAAAACCAAGCATTCCAATTGATGGCAAAAAATCAAGCTTTATCTGAATTGTCCAAGAAAGTTAGAGAACTGGAACTAGAACTCTCTGCAAAGAAATTGGTGTTGGAGACTAATGAAATTTTCATCCAGAGTCTTCACAATAAGCTTGATAGGTTAACATTTCAATTCCATAAGCAACCCAGGGAGTTCTGGATGGCTGGATACAACGAGGCACTATTCCATTTAGATGATCGTGTCCAGAATGCCAATAATGAGGGCTACAAACAAGGCTCGATGAATGCCTTATGTGTGTTGAAACTCGAACAGGGACATTATTTATGGGACTGCTATGATCCCGGATTGCTCGACTTGCCTGTGCCACCGTTCAATTTGGACATGGAATGGAACCCAGCTTGTGCCATTCCTCAAAGCTTAATTGTGAAGTATCTTGGTGACTACAGTTTGCATTCCCAGTTTGAGGTATCTCGTCCTGAGCATCTCCTAGATCGACCTTCTGTGATGAACATTAGGATGCTGAAGGACTTGAACTTCATTAATTCTCCTCAGTCTTTAAATGATCCACCTGCTGGCGAGGAACCTGTATCGAAGGCTGAGGGGAAAAATCTAATAGAATAGGAATTTCTTATGTAACAGTTAGTATACAAATGTAACTTGTAATTTATTTTGAATTTTAATGAAAGACTTTCATTTTTATTTGCAAATCTGTATTGCTATTGTCTTGTATTTTTCAAACACTTTATATTTGTGCTTGCATAACAATATTGTGTGGTTCATCGACCAACTTAGTAAAAAAGTTACAAGTATCAAAAATGTTGCTCGATTACTTAATAAAGTAATGAGTATAAAAATGTTTAAAATTTTTCCAATCAATCCAAGGTTGTTAATGTGTGCTTGTCGACCAATTATAGTTAGTGAGAGTTTATCCCCAACTAGCCATACTTGGTAAATTTTTGTTTTTAAAATGTGTCCGACCAATCAAGGTCGATAAATTCTCCTCGTCAACCAACTACAGTTAGTGGGTTTTTATCCCCGACCAACCATACTTGGTTCATTTTGGAATATTTTGTTCTTCGAGGAACTTTTGTATTTTCTGTAATAATCTTACCTCCCGACCAACATAAGTTGGCATTTGAGAGCATATCTTGTTTCCTAACCAACCGAGATTGGCCTTTTTAGGAGTATCGTGTTCTTGCTCTTTTACCAACCGGAGTTGGTCTGAGTTCGAACTATCGTGTCCACTTTCCCTTTTACCAAAATTGGTATGAACCAGTGTCAGCCTCCTAACCAAAGGAGTATGGTTTGCTCTCTCTCTTTTACCAACCGGAGTTGGTCTGAGTTCGAACTATCATGTTCTCGCCCTTTTACCAACCGGAGTTGGTCTGGGTCCGAACTATCGTATTCTCGCTCTTTTACCAACCGGAGTTAGTTTGAGTTCGAACTATCATGTCCACTAACTCTTTTACCAACCGGAGTTGGTCTGAGCTAGTGTACGCCTCCTAACCAAAGGAGTATAGTTTGTTCTCGCCCTTTTACCAACCGGAGTTGATCTGGGTTTGAACTATCGATGTTTCTTTTATTGCTGAACAGTATAGTGTTGCACACTAGTATTCCCCGAAAAACTTTCAATAAAACAAAGAGGATGGCGAAACATCATCGTTTTATTCATATTGATGGAACTGCTTTACATTTTACATCACTGATAATACTTGCGTAGGTGTTCAGCATTCCATGCATTCTTAAATTCCTCTCCTTCTAGAGTTGCTATGCGGTAAGTTCCTGGTCGAACAACTCCTATAACTCGGTAAGGCCCATGCCAATTTACTTTCAATTTATTGTGCTTCTGAATGACCTTCTTTATCACGTAATCTCCTTCTTTTAAGTCACATTTCTTCACCCTCTTGTTGTAGAACAGAGCTGTTCGTTGTTGGTAAGCAGCATTCCTAATGGCTGCCTTTTCTCTAACCTCCTCGAGCATATCCAAATCCAATCTTCTCATTAAGTCGCTGACTGGGGAATTAAAATTCAGCACTCTGTGTGTTGAAAGACCAAACTCGGCAGGTATTACAGCCTCACTTCCAAACGCCAACATATATGGTGATTCTCCAGTTGCTGCTCGGGGAGTTGTTCGGTAAGCCCACAATACTGACTGTAGCTCATTAATCCAATTATCTTTAGCCTCACTTAGCCTCTTCTTCAAACCATTTAGTAATGTTTTGTTCATCACTTCAGTCTGTCCATTGCTTTGAGGATGGCCTGGTGCTGAATGGGTCTTCAAAATGTTTGATTGATGACAATAGGCGGCAAACTCCTCGTTATCAAATTGTGTTCCATGGTCGGTGATGAAAGCATGAGGGAGACCATATCGACAGATTATGTTCTTCCAAACGAATTAGTATACCTTCTCGTACGTTATATCAATAAGTGGCCCAACTTCTACCCACTTAGTAAAATAATCCACTGCAACGACGAGGTACTTGAATCTTCCTCGGGTCGTTGGAAGTGGTCCAACCAAATCAATTCCCCACATGGAAAATGGCCAAGGGGAAGTTATGGGTGTCAACAATGCTTGTGGAGTACGTCGGATGGAAGAAAAACGTTGGAATTTATCACATCTCTTGGCGTAGGCTATACAATCAGCCCTCATAGTTGGCCAGTAGTACCCCTGCGTCATCACTCTTTGTAAAAGTGTCCGACCTGCTACATGTGCTCCACAAGACCCTTCATGGATCTCTTCAATCAATTCTTTCACCTCGGAGGGATGTACACATCTCTGCAAACCTACCATATTTCCTCATCTATACAAAACACCATTAGTTAGTACATACCGAGCAACTTTAAACTTCAATTTCTTTGCAGTGAGCTTATCCTCCGGCAATTCTCCCTCCTCAATATATGCCCTGATGGGATCCATCTAAGATGGTCCTAAATCAAGGGTAATAACATTCATCGTCAAGTCTTCATCTATGCTTCTACTTTATAATACTTCAATTGGTATCGTTCTTCGCAGCTCGGTACGAGTAGCTGATGCTAGTCGGGCCAGTTCGTTTGCTTGTGCATTTTCCATCCTTGGTATTCTGATCAACTGAATGGCTTCAAATTCCTCCAACAACTCCATCACCTTTGCATGATACTTGACCATTAATTCTCCTTTAACTGCATATGTTCCCATCATCTGATTCACAATTAATTGAGAATCACTGAATACCATCACTTGTTGTGCTTCCATAATCTTTGCTAAATTAAGACCTGCTATCATGGCCTTATACTCAGCCTCATTATTGGAGGCTTTGAATTGGAATCGCAGGGCATATTCCATGTCAATCTCGTCTGGGGTTTTCAAAACAATCCCTGCTCCACAACCTGTTGTGCAAGATGATCCATCTATATACAATCTCCATGTAGGTAATTCGTCTTCAAATTTCTTTTCTGACAGAGTTCCTCGGTGAAATATCTGTTGTTTTCTTTCATCCACCCCTGCTAATTTTCGTTCCTCGTCGACCATCTCTTCTCGTCCTTTTACCAACCGGAGTTGGTCTGGGTTTGAATTTGATGATCTTTCTACATCCACAAGCCCTTTTACTAACCGGAGTTGGTCTGGACTTATGTCTGTTGATCTTGTAACATCCACAGGTTGGTCAGCGAGCAACTTTTGTTCCTCAGGGGTATCAGGATATGTAAACTCTGCTATAAAGTCTGCTACAGCCTGCCCTTTTAATGATGATATGGGTTCATACACAATATCATATTCTCCGAGCTCTATTGCCCAGTACATCATTCTCCCTGATTTTTTTGTCTTATGAAGGGCTTGTCTCAATGGCATGTCGGTATAAACGACAATGGTATGGGCCTGGAAATATGGCCTCATTCTTCTACTTTCCTCAATTAATGCCAATGCCAATTTTTCCAGCTTCGGGTACCTGATCTCTGCACCTCGAAAAGCCTTACTTGTGTAATAAATTGGCTTCTGGACTCCATTCTCCACTCTGATCAATGTCGAGCTGACTGCATTCTCTGATACTTCCAGGTACAAGTACAACTTTTTTCCCATTACTGGCCTAGACAACAGTGGAGGTGCTCCCAAATATTTCTTCAAGTCTTGAAAGGCTTTTTCACATTCATCATTCCACTTGAAAGTTTTTCGAAGTGTTTTGAAGAATGGGAGGCATCTATCAGTTGCTCGGGATACAAATCTGTTGAGCGCTGCAACTTGTCCTGTAAGACTCTGCACCTCTTTCTTCGTCGTTGGAGATCGCAACCCTAAAAGAGCTTTGATATTTTCTGGATTCGCCTCAATGCCTCGTTGGTTGACGATGTACCCGAGGAACATTCCTTGTCGTACTCCAAATGTGCACTTCGTCGGGTTGAGCTTCATTTGGTATTTATCCAGTTGATCAAAGGTCTGACCTAAGTCAACTAGATGATCAACATCTTTCTTGCTCTTTGTCAGCATATCATCGATATAGACTTCCATATTGCAACTGATTTGTTCGGTAAAAACCTTGTTCATCAGCCGCTGGTATGTCGCTCCTGCATTTTTCAAACCAAAAGGCATAACATTATAACAATAAGTTCCCCTAGGGGTAATAAAAGTGGTACTTTCCCTGTCTTCAGGTTTCATTTGGATCTGGTTGTAGCCAGAGTAAGCATCCATGAAGCTGAGCAGCTCGTGTCCCGAGGTGGCATCCACTAGTTGATCAATTCTGGGCAACGGAAAGTGATCCTTTGGGCAGGCCTTGTTGAGATCGGTGAAATCAACACACATTCTCCATTTATTATTTTTCTTCTTTACCATCACCACGTTTGCTAACCAGTCTGGATATTTCACATCTTCAATGAATTGGGCTTTATAGAGCTTCTCGACCTCCTCTTGTATAGCTTGATTCTTCTTGGGACTAAATACTCTTCTTCTCTGCTTTACAAGTTTGATCTCCTTATTTACATTGAGCTCATGACATAAAAAGTTTGGATCTATTCCTGGCATGTCCTCATGACTCCATGCAAAAGTTTTCTTCCTGTTTCTCAAGAAAGTAATCAACTCCTGTTTTATTGAAACATCCAATGACGAACCTATCTGGGTTACTCGTTCAGGGTGCTCGTCGTCCAGAATAACATTTTCTGTAGATTCCACCACCTGTCCTTTTACAAGTTGGGATTCATCTCTAGGATCCAGTGTTTCAATTTTTGTACCTTCCTCCACCTGGTAGGTAGTAGTCTTTTTCCTTGACTCTTCAAGCTCCTCTTGCTCGGCAGATGAATAATAGCAGTCCCGAGCTACTTTTTGATCACCTTTCACAACTCCTACTCCAAAATTTGTTGGGAATTTTAAGCACTGATGTACTGTAGATGGAACTGCTTCGAACTTCTTCAAACCAACTCTTCCCATGATGATGTTGTAAGTTGATTGCACATTTTTATCCATCACAAAGAAGCGTATTCTTTCTGTTCGACAAGCAGGCCAAGTTCCAATGAATATATCCAACTTGATCGTCCCAAGTGGAAAAACTTTCTCGCCAGAAAAACCCAGGAGGGGTCTGTGATAAGGCTCCAATTGAGATAATTTAAAATTTAAACTGTCAAAGCATAAGTAGAACATGATATCTGCCGAACTACCATTATCTACCAGAACCCTTGAAATCATTACTTCTTTCATCCTCATTTTGATCACCAAAGGGTCGTCGTGAGGGTAAAGAACACCTGCAAGGTTGTTTTTTGAAAAACCAATGACGAGCTTCTCTTTGTTTACCTTCCCCGGGTGATCTTCCTCAGCCAAATTTATTCGTTGAATGTACGAGCAAGCTTGAGCCTCTCCAAGGTATGCTTTTCTTTCTGCAGTAAGGTCTCTTCCTCCTGCATCTCCTCCTGTAATGACATTACAATCAAATGACCCAAAGCGTATTGAAAATACCTCTCGTTCTGGTTGCCTTAGTTTCTTGGGAAGATCGGGGTCATCATCTGGATCATCTTCATGGTCTCTCTTCTTTTTCTCCTCTGCTCGACGAGGAGATCTGGACCTCTCTCAAGTTCGGTCATTATTTCTTCTTTCACCTCCCCGATCAACATACTTTGCTAGTTTCCCTCTTCGGATGAGTGTTTCAATCTCGTTCTGAAGAGATATGCAATTTTTGGTCATATGACCATGATCCTTATGGAACTCGCAATATTTCTCCCTATTCCTCGTGTCAGGGTCTGACCTTAGATTCTTTGGCCACTTTACTTCCTCGCTATTCTTGATTTCTTCCAAGACATGATTAATACCCATTTTCAAAGGAGTATAATTATCGAATTTCTTCAGGACTTCCCATGACGACTTATTATTCTTGGAATGTTTGTCACCGCCATTGCCCTTATGCTCTTTCTTCTTAGATTTGTCGCCTTCCTCCTTGGTCTCTTTATCCATATTCTTCTTCGCAGCCATAGCCTCCTCGGCATTCATGATTTTAGCCTCTTTTGCCATCAACTCTGATATAGTTGTAGGTGGATCTTTGGACAAGGTGTAATACAACTTGTTAGGCAACGACCCACTCATCAAGGTGGTGATTGCTGTCTTCTCTTCATAATCTATGACTTCCAGCTTCTCGTTATTGAAACGAGTTATGTAATCTCTAGTACTCTCACCAGATTTTTGTCTAACACTTAACAAGTGTGCTACTCGTTTTACTGGTTTTGCTCCAAAATAGAAATTTCCAATGAATAACTCGGCGAACTGAAAGAAAGTTGAAATCTTACCCCAAGGAAGATTGTTGTACCATATCTGGGCAGATCCAGTAAGAGTTCCTGAGAATGCTCTGCATCTCACCTCGTCGGGGACAGCATAGATATCAGCAGCAGCTTGATATTGCTCTATGTGAAGAACAGGATCTGTCTTTCCATCATATTTAGGGGTCACCACAGGGGATTTAAACTCTGACGGTGTAGGAAAATCCACAATAGCCTTGAAAAAAGGTGTCCCTTGAACAAAAGTTCGTTGTAGGGGATTCTTCGCCTTAGCCATTTCTCCCCATCTATCCTCCAACCGTTGAATGGACCCTTTCCACGCATAATTTCCTTCTTCGGGCCTATTAGTTCGAGCAATTGATTGTTCTAAAGTGGCCTCTTGAGATCTATCTTGACGAGCAACTGGTCGTGATTGCGCTGATCCTTCTCTTAGATCTGATGGTTGTCGAAAACTCCTCGACATGGTCTTAGGCAGACTCCTATTCCTCCTAGGACCTAATCGGCTGAAAGGAGATACCTTGCTCAATCTCTCCAAGGCACTGGGTTTCTCTAGAGAGAGAGTGATACGTTGCTCAGTATCTGTAGCCCGCATTGACGAATTTCGCCCAGGTTGATAAGAGAAATCATCAGATTCCTCATTACGATACGCATATGTACGCCTGGATCGTGAAGAAAGTAAATAGGTTTGCCTCTGACCACTTCGTTGTCCCGAATGTGCAGGTGCACCGCCATGAAGGGTTTGTATGAGTTGCCGCATTGTTTCTTGCATGGCGGTTTGTCCTTGAGCCAGATTTATCATAATTCCAGCCAGATCTGGAGGTGCAGAAGGATTTGGAAGATTTCCAGCATTTCCAGCGTTTCGATTGCTAGATTCCAGATTATCTGCCATTGATGATGAATGATTTTTGGTGAAAAACGATAATAACAATCGTTCCCACAGACGGTTCCAATCTGTTGATGTAAAAAATTATATCACTTTAATTATTCAATCACAGATAACTAAATGAGACGAAGAATTTTAAAGTGGTTCAGCCTTATAAGAATGGCCTACGTCCACTCTTATGTTATTGCTGAGTGTTTTGGGAATTCTCAATTACAAGTTCTATCAAGAAATTCCGATCCCTTTGAACGAGGGTAATACAATGTATTTATAGCCTTGAGGATATAATCTGAAAGGGTGATACATTAAATGATATACATATGAAAGGGTAACTCATTTAATGCTCTTCAGGCGTATGCGTCAAGATGATAGGCATTCAATGAATAGTTGAACTGTTGATTATCTGGCAATCAATGCTGTGGTTGAGATGCAGCTCGAACCGCCTTAGTTGCTCGTCGTTCAAGAGTTCCTCGGAGCGTTGGAGTTCCTCGGAGAGCTGGAGTTCCTCGGAGTACACCTGTTGCTCGGAGTGAGTATGACTAGGTCGGGGGAATAAACTTCCTCATTACTATTGTGCCACGTAGATTGACACGTGTCTTCTTATTATTCGTCCATATCAGCATAATAATTTTGGTATCAACAATGAGGTTATAGGCCAAAAACACTTTCTCGTCCATGACGAAAAAATTTATCTTCTTGGTCAGCCTCTTAGGCCACTCATCACCCATCTGTACGTCCATCTCATACATGCCCAAGGGGTGGACCTTTTCTCCACTGAAGCCTATCAATGGGTGATGATAGGGAACTAGCCTTGCTCTGCTAAAACCTAGGCTCTTGAAGCAAGGCCAGAACATCACATCCGCCGAGCTCCCCCCGTCTATGAGGATTCTCTGCACCTCGCACCCATGCACCCTTGTTGTTATGACCAGAGGGTCATCATGGGGGGCTAAGATACCCTTGAAGTCGAGTCTGGAGAACCCAACTACGAGGGTGTCCATATCTACTTTCTTCCTATTCTGCACTGTATCGAAAGACGTTAGGTTCACAACCTCAAGTTTGGCCACCAACTTGGCCTCTGCCACATGAGTCTTCATATCAGCTACTTCAGAGCCACCTCCTGCGAATCCTCCACATATGGTGTCAACACCAAAGGAGATCGTACCGACCCTCTTCACCGGGGTGTTGTCATCTTTCGGCGGAAGATCCAGATCGTCTTCGTCATCACCTTCTGAATCATCGTCTCTTTTGGCCGGGACATTGTCACGGCATCTGTCATTTCTCCTTTTCTTAGGGTCATCTCTTCCTCCCTTAGGAGTTTTACCATCCACATACTTGCTCAACTTTCCAGATTTTAACATCTTTTCAATGTCATCCTTCAGGGTGATGCATCTGTCCGTGACATGGCCATGATCCTAGTGGAACTCACACCATAGGTTTTTGTTCCTCTTATGTGGTGGGGCCTTCAGTTTCTCTAGCCATCTCAGAGTCCTGTCATTCTTAATCTCGTTGAGGATGTGCTCGCAGCTTACAGTCAAAGGAGTATAGTGAGAGAACTTGTCATCACCCGACCTCTTCTTCCCATCTTTCTTTCTTTGGGACTTTCCACTGCCACCGCGATTCTCATCCTCATACTTTGCAGCCATTGCCTCTTCCGCATTCATTACTTTCCCTGCGGTTTCTAGGAGCTCCTCCATAGACCTAGGGGGTCTTCTGCAAGTTTCCACAAGCTTCCCCTTCTGAAGACCTCCTATAAGGGCGGTCATGGCTATGTTCTCTTCATAATCTTCGACCTCCAACTTCTCTTTGTTGAATCTTGCTATATAGTCTCTTAGGCTCTCATCCTTGGCCTGCTTGAAATACAGTAAGTGGGTAATCTTCTTTTGAGGCCTCACCCCAAAGCAGAAGTTGTGGATGAATCGTTCAGCCAAGCCTTTGAAGTTCTCAATTGAGTTCTTCATAAGGGAGGTGAACCAACTGTGCGCTGCCCCCGTTAAGGTCCCAGAGAAGGCCCTACACTTCATCTCATCGGGTATCGAGTAGATGTCTGCTGCCGACTGGTACATCTCGATATGATGTAAAGGGTTAGTGGTGCCATCATACTTGGGAGACACCGTAGGAGGCTTGAACTTAGCTGGGGTTGGTAAACCCACTATCCTAGCCACAAATGGGGAGCCCTCTGAGTAACCCCTTTGCAATGGGTCCCTGCTTTTGATGAGGTCTCCTATCTTCTCCTCAAGACGCTGAATAGAGTCATTCCAGGGTCTTCCGCCATCGACTTGGCCGAGTTTATCCCCTGCCACCTCCATGGGATGGACCGAGGGTTCCCCTGCCGTGACACGTCGGCTGTTGACCTCTTCCTGTTCCCTGCCTCTTCTTTCACAGTGTCGGCCTTGATCTGGCCGACCCTTCCTGTTCCCTCTCTGAGAGCCTATTGTGCTCCTTGATCTCGACAGTCTCTGTTTTAGGTCATTTATCAGGCCCAACCTCTCAAAGGTCAACCCTCTGCTCAGCCTATCAAAGGCTGACCCTCTTCGTTGGGCCTCTTCACCTCTTCGGCCGACACAACCTTGACTTTGCCTAAGAGGTCGTACAGTGTTATTTGACACCTTATACGGCTCCCAGCAATCTTTCGGGGCTTCTTCTGCCTCTAGATCATCATACCTGTCCTCTGGGCAAGGGTTTCCCTGCCTCCCCAGGCGCAAGCGCCTAGGGTCAGCAACGTCCCTTCTCCGCTGGGGTGCAGGCTGGTCCTTCATTGGTTCCTCGGGTGGTCCCCTGGCGTCAGGATGAGGCTGAACTGCCGCCAGAGTGATCATATCCGGTGAGACTTCAGGTGGCCTCATCATAGTTTGGGTGAGCTGTGCAAATTGCTCCTGTATAGCTTGTTGTGTTGCAGCTAAAGATCTCAAGAATGCAGCTACCTCCTCCATTTCGGACTGGGGGGGCGCCTGACTGGAACTAGGCCCTCCACCCCCAGGTGGCGGAAGAGGCGGTGGTAATTCTGGTGCCATATGTTAACACTATAGGGCTTGAGTAGCAGATGAGCTTAGTACCTCAAAGGACCTCTTTCAATGGTGATGCAGCTCCATGCAAGGGGTGGTGCCTGGTTCACCACCAGAGTCTCCGGTGAGGTTAAGCAGAAAAAGAGGAAGAGATAGCTTCTCGTTCCCACAGACGGCGCCAAAATGATGATGCTGGAATTAGCACCACCAGATGAGATATTTTCAAGCTCAATCTAAGAACAACAATAGCGGCATAGTTATGTAAAAGGTAAGAGAATGAGAAGAGGAGAAGAGGAGAGAGCACCAGGAGATAAGTGGTTCAGCCTATATTGGCCTACGTCCACTGTGTGTGTGAATAACCTCACTGTAATAAGGCATTAATGGCCATGGATACAATCTCTCAAGCTTTCTCTCTCTACTGTGTATCTAGACAATGTTTCAGCTAGGGTTGTTTATCTGGATCCCTTGTAAGATAGGGGATTACCTCTATATATAGTACCTGGGGGGTGTAATGTACCCCCCATGCATGTAATGTGCATGTGTGTGTTACCCTCACCAATATGGGAGAGCCACCTGTCGCTTTCACATGTAGATAATGATGATGAAATATTCTCCCCACGTGTGGGGAATAATCTTATTACAACTGATTTGTGTCCACGTGTCCTTATCCAAATGTCAACAGATGCTCGGCTATCGTGCCTGGTGTATGACCTATGCCTGGGAGAGGCCGAGGTTGGTAAGTCTGGGTACTCGTTCAGTCCGAGTATTCCTTGGAGGTCTCAGCCTAATCCCAGCCGAGACAATGGATAAGGTCGGCCTGAGACGAGGTTGAGCTAGAGTGTTTGGAGTATCGACTAATGTCTTGATGAGGTTGCTGGTGGCTTCCTGCGACCTCGGCCTGTGCCTGGCCGAGGTTGACATTCCAAGGTATACTTGAATGCTGCTGATCCTTGTGATGTCCCTTGGAGAGACTCATGGTGGTGTCGTCCTGGGCCGACCTTGCTATGGTCGAGTGTTGATGCCACATACCCAAGGCTTGTCCGAAGTCGGCCATGACCTCGGCCGAGGTTGGTGTCTCCGGGCTGAGGCTACACTTTGGGCATATCTGATAAGAGGGTCCATCCACGAAGATCAAATATTAAAATTCAAACAACACTCAAGTTTACCATTACCTTCATTAATGCTCGGCCTGTGTGGGATCTCAACTAGGATGTTTCTCATGATTTCTGTATTAGTGGCTGATGCTAATCTTGCCAGTGCGTCAACTAGACTATTTTCAAGTCAAGTAACTCTTTTCACTTTCACTTCTCTAAAGTATGTCAAAACCTTTTTCACCCTAGCCAAATATTTGGCCATCTTCTCGTCCTTAACTTCATAAATCCCCAAATCAGGTTCACCACCAATTGAGAGTCGCTGTGAATCATCAGGTGGCAGACATTGAATACCTTGGCTAGGGATAAGCCCGACAGTCAAGATTGGTACTCAAATTCATTTTTGGAGGCCTTAAAGAAAAACCTAAATGCATATTCAATATCAGTCCCGTCTAGAGCCGACAGTATGAGCCCTTCCCTAATGTCACTTTCATATAAGGAGCCATTAATAAATAAACTCCAGACTCGTTTGTCGACCGAGAAAGTCCCTTCATCTATTATGCTATTTCTGGAAAAAAAATATCCTTTTTAGTAAGGGCATCTCGTACACCATCGATTGTGGTCGGACCCACAGTTTCTTCCCAAGTGAACTCAACCATAAAATTGTCTAACACCTACCTTTAATTGCTATCCTCACCCGGTATATGATATTAAACTCCATAACTCGATTGACAAAGACATCAACTTACCTAATTTCTCGAGTTTATGGATGACTCGCCTCAAAGAAATATCAGTGAGAACCACTATTATGTGGGCTTGAAAGTAAGGCTTCATCTTTATTGAGGCATGTATTAAGGAATATGACAACTTTTCCATCTTTGGATATTTCAGCTTCGATCCTTGGAGAGCCTTACTATTGACGTATACCGAGTTCTATATCTCTTCATCATCTTGGACGATAGCTATGCTAATTGCCGACTCTGATGCTACTAAGTACAAAAATAGTTGTTCTCCTTCGATGGGTTGAGATAAGAGAACTAGGGAACCCATGTAAGCCTTAAGTTATTGAAAGGATCTCTCACACTCCTCATCCCACTCAAATACTTTTCTTAGAATTTAAGGGAAGCTATTTGTCTGTGGCCCTTGAGATGAACCTATTAAGTGCAATGACTCTTACCATTAACATCAACACATCTTTGATGGTCTTTAGAGTCTTCATTTCAATCAAAGTTTTGATTTTCTTTGGTTTTGCCTCAATACCCCTCTAGTTGACGATGAAGCCAAGGAACTTTCTTGCATCCATGCTGAATACACACTTGGTTGAATTTATCTTCATCTCGTATATATCCATCGTATCAAATTTCCTCCTAAGGTCAGCCACATGGTCCTTGTACTTAAGGATCTTCATCATCATTTCATCTATATATACCTCTATAGTCTTACCAATATGCTATTCAAACATCTTATTGACCAACCTTTAGTTGGTTTCCCCTTGATTTTTAAGTCCAAAAGTCATGACCTTATAGAAGTAGGATCCTTTATCAGTGATAGAAGGAGTGTTTTCTGAGTCTGCCTCATCCATGAATATTTGATTATATCCTGAGTACACGTCCATGAGACTCATTAACTCATGCTCCGCTATGGCATCAACTATTTTATCTATACGAGGTAGAGCAAAGCTGTCTTCAGGACAAGATTTTTTTAGATCAGTGAAGTCGATGCACATTCACCACTTTTTATTAGCCCGTGGGACTATTACAACGTTTGGCAACCACTCTGGATAGTGCACCTATCTGATGAACTCAATCAATTGGAGTTTCAAAACTTCTTCCTGTATGACCTCATACTTCTCTCTTGTATAGGTTATTCTTATTTGCTTCACTGGCTTTGCCTTTTTATCAATGTTCAACATGTGGAAGATGACCTTTGGGTCTATTCCTGGGATGTCTTTGTGGCTCGATGTAAATATGTTTTGCCTCTTCCTCAGTATTTCTATAAACTTCTTTTTCACCTCCTTTTTCAGTGAAAATCCGATTTGGACGGGTTTTTTCTGCTCGTCCCCATTGAGGACGACCGATATTACATCATATATGGCTTCACCCTTCTTTAATTCCCTCTCATCCCTTGGGTCAAGAGTATTAATGTTGTATGAGGAGTTGAGTTTTTTATGGGCCTTTCTCTGCTTGTCCGAGCTGAAGTAGCATTCCCTGGCCTTTACCTAATCACTCTGAACTTCTCCTACTGCATAAGGAGTTGGTAATTTTTCCATCTGGTGTACGGTAGAGGGAACAACTTTAAATTCCTCGAGGTCTACACGACCAAAGATGATGTTATAAGCTCAAAAAAAAAATCATCCATTTTAAAAAGTTGACCTTCTTTATTACACACCTCGGTTAGGTGGCCATGCAAAAATCGAGTTCAAACACTCCAAAAGGATGCACTTTTTCTCCGTTGAACCCTATTAAGGATTGGTGGTAACGAATTAGTCTCTTCTTCCTGTGCTTTAGTCCTTTGTAATATTCCCAAAACATGACGTCGGTCGATCTTCCATCGTCCACCAATATTCTGGGTACATCATACCCATGACCCCTGGTGCTAATGATCAGACGACAGTCATAAGGGGCCAAGATTCCCTTAAAATCGAACCTCGATAATCCTATAATCAGAGTGTCCATATCCACCTTCTTTATCTTTCTTGTCTTCAACCGTAAAACAGCCGAGTTGACTTCTATCCACTTTGGCACTGATTTGGCCTCTACAGCGTGCGCCTTGTAGTCGACCGGCTCTGTCCCTCCACTGGCCATTCCCCCACTAATCATTTTTATATCGAATGAGATCATACACATTCGTCCCATAAGCTAAAGGATCTTTGGTGGGAGGTTAGGGTCATCTTCACTATCATCATCAGACTCGTCATCCTTCTTTTTGGCCTTAGGTTTTTGCCTCGGTCTCCCATCTCTTGACCTATCATATATTTTCCAAGAATCATTCTTCGAACCACTTCGATCTACGTACTTCCAAATCTGGCCTTATTTCAGCATTTTCTCGATCTCATCTTTTAATGAAAAACACTTGTTGGTAGTGTGGTTGTGTTCTTGGTGAAAGTCAGCTCCTAAGACACCAACTCTCAAGATCACTATATCTATTTCTCCCACTTCTCACAGCGAATCATTTTAATTATAACCAAATCAGCTAACCAGGGATCCCATACACCCTGTACCCGAGCTCGACTCATATAAACATAACCCGGCTTCACTTAGCCTAAAATCGTAAAGAAACAAATTAATCCATTTTTACTTACTAAATATATAAAAATTTGAAATGTACAGAGATTTAACTCTTCTCAATTCCTGACATTCACTACATTCATGCAGGGGAGGTCTCGCAAGAAAAATCCAAACAAGGAACCCTCCCAATACACTACTATGTAGCTCTGTCGGGGATTGAGATCAGTTAGATCGGGACTAACGTTTTAAAAAATATTTTTGAATCATTTAGATATTTCCCAATGACCTATAAAACAATTTTATTTGAAAAACAGTTTATGTCTTTCGACATCAAAATCAAATACCTTGTGCACAATACACAAGGCGCCAACAAATACAATACTCTTACCAATCATTAGTTCTCAAAACAAGCATAAACATGAGCTTAAATCCCTAGCTCAACAATAAGCCGCTAAACCCTGAATCTCTTTAGTAACGAAATACTTTTACATCTTAACAAAACATTGTCATACACTAGGCTCTCCCATAACTGGAACATTACCAATACATAAATCTAGCACGACTATAAAATGATAACTTTACCACTACTACCCAACGCATTTTAACGATTCCTACATTTAAAACAAAGTCGTAACTCTCTACTAGCACATCACAAGACAATCTATTCACCTAAAAGATATCGTCTAAGAGACTCACTTGCTAACTCATCCCTTCCTGTCATTCCATACATAATAAGGTTATGACAACTAACCTCTCATTAAAATCTTACATGTGATACTCCCAATGCCCCTCAAAGCATAATCCCAATCACAAGGAAAAATATAATTTACATCATACATCTTTAATACGACTGAATCGCTTCATCGATGGGTTCCTGCTCTAAGTCCTCCGACCCAAACTGGCCTATGATCTATTGTAGGGGTTGAACATCCAAAACCTCCTCAAAAAGTGGCCCTCTATCTCTTCAGGGACAATCTCTCTTCCTATGGCATATTTCTTTGCCAAAGAAACATCTACCAGTAAATCCTCCCTGCCCATCCCGAGGAACAAAATGCTATAACGACCCTCGATAATCCTGTTTATACCATCTTATTTCATAGGCATTCTCTTCTTCGGACTTACTTGATGAACCTGAGTCTCTAAAGTTCTTACCTCCTTGCAAACGAAGACGATATTCCTGACACTGTAACAATGTCGCATTCACTACCTCGGTAAAAGTCAATAACGCTGGGTTCCCTAACAAATGTTGTCGAACTCGCCACTCTAAACCTCCCACGAACTTTGATATTCTCTTATCCTCTATATTTACCTCATCGGGCACTAATTTCACCCATCGAGTAAATTCTTCTCCATATTCGGCGACCGTTCGATCACCTTGAAACACATTCAACAATCTCCTCCTCATTTCTGTCTGGATTGCAGAAGGAAAATACTTTTGATCAAAGCGTTCCCAAAAATCTGCTATGGGCATGGAATCTCTTTGCTCCAATGTGGTGATTGATTGCCACCATTGGAGAACTTCTCCCGTTAATTTAAAGGTGGCGAGAAATTACTTCTGCACCTCACTGCATTCAACCATTCAAAAGTGCCTTTGCATACTCTTCTTCCAACAACATGCAACCATCGCATCAGCTCCCCCTGAAAATTAAGGAGGATGTCTGTCCCTAAAATCTTCCCGTACTCTTTACCACATAGATTTCCCTGGGTGGACTTCGGCTGCAGGTTGATGTGCCATCGTATAAATGGTAGTGGTTACTGCTTGTGCCACAATATTAGCAACTTCAGCTGTGGTCATAGTCCCATGAAGCAATTGGGGTTCCATATTCTCAGCCCCTCTATTTGCCCTACATGAACGACCTCTCTTCGGTGGCATCTGAAATAAGAACAATTGTATCAGAACGCCGTTCAAGTGTTTTCTTATCGCAGAAGAAAATATAGACGTAATGAGCACAATAGTCCTAATAATAGGGCTCTACATCAAGAACTCTTACGAAAGAACGCAGAAAACCCGCACAAATCCTAGAGACACTAGAACCTAATGCTCTGATCCACCTGTGACACCCCGCTTGAAATAATAACGAGTGGCCATCCCTATACTATAATTAATCAGGAATCTCAAGTGGATCATTCTCAGCATCTACTGACGATACTAAGATAAGCAAAGCTAACTACCCAATACGACAAAAAGAGGGTGAAAAAAAAAATTTAACATGGAATTCAAAAACCAACCAACAACATAAATAACTATTAAACATAATAATGAACACACACATGCAAAGATAAAAGATAACAGTTCTATAATATACCATAAATACACAAAAGGAAATACCCAAATATGCTTTCGGGTCACAAACAATTCAACAATCTGAGATAAGAAATATAAACGTACTACAAACTCAACCCTTGGGTGTAATCCGATATACAAACTGAATCCTAATCTAGATTTACAAAAGATAGGAAACGACTATAACAAAATCCCGCAAAAGTCCGCATTTTCTACGGCTCCCCGAATACCCTGGATAGAAAACATCATTGGAGTCCTGGCGGAGGAACACCTAAAATAATACAATATATATAGCAAGAGAAAAATATAAACGGGTCAGATCCCGAGGTGTGAAAATATTTTATCAAGTGCATTAAAATGTATAATAATTATAAATGCACTATAACATGATTAATATGGAGTCTCACTCTCTTGAAAATCCAACTCACCCCTCAACTAGAGCATGCACCTAAAAGTATGCACCCAATCCTCAAATAACTGCCTAACTCTTTCTAGGGACAATGCAATATAACCTACGCCAAATCCACACTCGTGTAACTCAACATCTAAAACATAACCATAAACTTTATATCCTAAGTTACCCCAAGTGCACATCTAAAATTATATTAACATATAAATATACATATAGAAATCTCTTACAAGAATTTAGCGAATTCTAGTTATTAACTTACACAAGTTATTAGCATTAAAATGCTAAGGACTAAACTTCACCCAACCTTCAACATTGCACTGCGTTTCATACGTGGGACGTCTCGCAAAGCGAAATCCAAATAAGGAACCCCACGATACACTACTCCTTGGCACTGTTGATTGTAGAGATTCAGTATGCCCTCAATGCACGACGCATATAACATCAACTACTCATTTAAACATTTCTACAGTTTATTATCATAAAGCATTGTCTTACTATAACATATAAATCTGAGTACTAAGGACTAAACTTTTCCCCACTCCCAACATTGTACTGCGTTTTGTGCGTGGAACGTCTCGCAAAGCGAAATCCAAACAAGGACCCCCTGATACACTACTCCATGACAATGTTGGTCATCGGTATCCATTATGCCCTCGGTACCCCACACATAACTACGAATACTTATAAAGAGAAATCATCTCTAATCACATAAATAATATAATGCTCTGAACCTTTAGGGTCTATAACATTAGCCTAGATACAAAGCACAAACATTCAACCCCAATAAGTAAGTACACATAACACACTTAGCGTACAAATAAATATCCAATATACCATCACTTATGGATATAAAATACATCACAATGCTATCGTCTTCCAGGAACCACTCGCTTTATCCCGGGTTACCATATATCGGATTATTATCACACCGCCATGGTAATAAAACAAATCACAACGTATAGGAAGCGATCATAGTTCCGAACCTGAAAGTGAGAACGAATCATACCCAAGACTTCTCACCTAGAATAAAATCACACAATAAATAAAGGACGACTATGACCTGGGGACTATACACACCCAGCTCCTCAAGCCAGGGGCCTCACCCACATCGCGCAACTTCTCATGATAGCACTGGAGGGTATGCTCACACAATAAGTATATATATTTATCATTCACACAGATATATATACAATCACATCATATAAATGTAAACCAACACACAAGGTATTTACATCACGCCATATAAATATACATACTCTTATAAGCCTTTATGTATGAAAGAAGTGAGTTTATTTATAAGTATATAACTCTCGTTATACTAACCATTACTAACTCGCATACCTTCCCATATTTTTTCATAATACGACCCCTCACTTGAAACTTACTCATCCATAACACCTATTAGTATGAATAGTCTCAAAATTCAATCTAAATTAAGGATACCATCTATATCCGAATGCACATCGATCAACAATAATTATCCCCAATTAGAAATCTTGATACTAAGAGAATTCCCCAGTAAATCGATATGATAATTCAAACCCATACTCTCTCGAAATAACTCAATACGACCCCAACATATCATCTAATAATCTACTAATTATGTTCTCATTTCCTTACTGATAAAGGCACTACACACTCAATTCCATTTTGAAATAGACCCCAAATATCTGCTCACCATCCTAAGGTCATCAATCCCTTGATATAATCACCTAACCCTCAATGATATAATAACTAAGAAGGTACAGAAATTTTAGACCCAAAAGAAAGAGGGTAAAATTTAAATCCTAACTTGGACCAAAAATAGAGGACCGGTCGACCGGCCCCTGACCCCCGATCGATCGCGATTTTAAATTTCCCCTTGGTAAGAAGGCAGTAAGCTTTTCCACCGAGGTGCGATCGACCCGTCCCCTGGTCGCGGTCGACCGACCATACCAAATACCTCGACCAACCATTCTTTTAGGATGAAATCCAACTTTCCAAATACCCAAAATAACAACTACTAACCACACATCTTCAACCCAATCATATTTCTAATATTAAAACTCACCAAATAAATTAACCTAACTAATTTACAACCTCAAATCCATATAAAAACATCAAATGTAAGATTTAACCCAAAAATCTAGGTTTTGCTTATTAAACCAAAATCCATAATTTTATCCACAAACTATGAGATAAATGATGCACAAGATTTATTTAGCAAGTTTAATCAGTTGCCTCATAGTTGTAGACGTTGAATCTTCCTCGAAATCGCGTGATAGCCGGAATCCCCAAGCTTTCTTCTCTTTCTCTTCTTCCTTTCCTCTTCTATCTCTCTCTCTCTAGGGATTTCTCTTCTCACAAGATGCGATTGGCTTCTCACATAGGCCTTTTAAGCCTTAAATCCAAGATACCCAACTTTAAATGATAATACACACTTTAAATGACTCAATTACTCCAATTCGAGTCAAACGAACTTAAGATATTTCGGAACCCAAATAAGACCCAAGTATAGTCATCTCGACTATCTCGACCCATCCGGGATCAACCCCACACTCAGAATAGTCATTCGAAATACTTTCTAACATCCTCAAATTTTGACCTCAATTGCCGAATATAAAATTCTCCAATATAAATAAATATTATTTCTCCTAAATTAATTAAATTATCAGTCCTGAAAACACGGGGTATTACAAGAAAATATTGCAAGGAAGTAAACCCTTAGCCTTAATTATAAATTTATTACAATTTAATGAAAACTAATATGAATGGTCACGCCTTAGTAAAAATACAAAAGATCAAACTCTATTAATGTAAAGTACTACAAACTATACTAATATTCAAGTTTTTAAATCAATAAATTCGAAAGGCCTTAATTTACCAAGTAACTAGTTATTAGAAATGAAAGTTAAACCCAAAAACTCAAAACCAATGTTGTTAATATTAATCATATCCATGAATACCTTGACAAAACTGTTAGAATAAGTCTTGTTCAACCACATTTTAGAAAACCTATTATTATGAGGGAAGATAGTAATTCTCAAACATCTATTCACGATTAAACTTAACACATAAATATAATGACTTGATACACAAACATAACCTTAAGTTAAAAGGAATATATACAAGCTCTCAAGTCAAAAAACTATGTTACATAACTTACCTGAGACTTGATGATTAAGATGAAAACTAAAACGATGACCATATAGAAAAAAAATACTCTCAAATAGAAAAAACATGAATAATAAGGAAGTAGAAGTCTTTAACGAATTAATTAAGAAAATATATATATATATATATATATATATTTCTTTATTCAATTAGACACCTATTATCAAAAGGTGAATGTTCTAACCAAACTGAAATGGACTAAACAAAACAAAAACTAATTCCATCTAGTCACCCTCCACTTGAAGCTATTTTAGTAGAATATTAGGGATCATAAGAAATTGCTACAACTTTTAAAATCTCTTCCATTAAGGATGAAATAAAAAAGGTTATTTAACAAAAATACACCTATTAATACCTCAATAATCTAGAAAAATAATTAGATTACATTGAAAACATTTTATAGGAACCAAGTTTATCTAACAGAAAAGAAGTATCTCTAATTAATTTACCTGAAGTAAAAAAGAGAATAAATTTACAAACGAAAATTGAGAAACTTGAGACAAGGTCGAAAAAATGCTGAAAGAAATGAAGCCTGAATCAAACAAAAACTATAATAGCTATTAAAAAAATTAATAAACATGTTAGCAACAAAACAGACTCCTCCCAAGAGTCCAATACAAATGAAGATATCAGAAATATTAAGAAAAAAATTAATAATCCTAAATTAATTTGAATAAGGAACCCCAAAGTAACTTCGATATCTCTAACAAAAAAATTGTACACAAGACTGACACCCCAGATATTCCATATGAAGAAAGAGATTTCCAACACGATCTCTCCATTTTTTGGATAAATTTTATGAATGTAACATAAATGGTTTATCTAAATACGAATTTTGTTTTTATCAAAATGCAATACATATCCATGGTTACCAACAATTATCTAAGTATTAAAAATATTCCACATCCATAGATAGTTGAACTCTTGACGACATGATTAACATGAATGTTGAAATCTTTGTGGAAAAAACTTCTTACTGAAGAATCAAGAGAGATGTAAATGCTATCCCAATTTTTGATGAAAAAGTGGGAAAGGGAGTCCCAGATTGAGTAAGAACTCTAATTTTAACAATAATAAGACATTTTTAGGAACACAAGCAATATAACTTCATGGATTCATGATCAAAAAGTAACCTAAGATTCCTGACTTTATATGATTTTAGGTGGCATAAGGTATAACACGATTACTACTTAGAGAAGATAGTAATCAGTTATTTTGGAAATAAAAATTCATTAATAGTTTACCCAATTTATTTTCTCACAAAAAAGAAGAAGTTTTAAACAATACAAATGGTCACATTGATTATAACAACCTCACTTATGGAGATATAATTAGTACTATCCAAAAGAACAGATTAAGAATATGTATAGACATTAAAATTACTAATCGAGCTAATAAATACAAGTTAAAATCTAAATATGAAATGGGTAATTTCTATGAATAATATGGTCTACCCTATGTTAGATAATAATGAAACAAAATTAAGCGTTACAAGTCATACCTCCAAGAAACAAAAGGCATAATTTTTTTTTCCAAAATAGTAAATTCTAAAATAAGAAAAAAAATCAAAACCATATCAGTAATATAAGAAAACAAACAAAAGTAATGTCAAGTTTTACAAATGTGAAAAAAATGGTTATTACAAATCAAAATGTAATGTAAAAGATAAAATTAACCAACTACAACTCTCCTCTGATATAACGCAAGATATATAAAAAAGTCTTGAACTTAAAAACACTTCAAGTTAAAATAAGCAAAGTATTGATTATGAATTATGAACTAACTACTAATCAAGTACAAACTCTAGTTCTATGACTATAGAATTAGGATGTAAAGATAATTGTTATAAACTATTTATTTTCTAACTAAACGAGAAGAATTATTAATTAATTTAAATCGAAATATTGAAATTTAATAATGAAAAATAAAAATCTTACAAAATTCAAAAAATATTAACTAAAGAAGAAAGTAATATAAATAGACAAGAGAAAAATAAGTCTTAAATTTTTGTTAAAAGGAGCTACAAAAACTCGCAAATAGGTTACACTTTAAGATCTCCAATAAGAGGTCAACCTGAGTAAATATGATTGAAAATTGCAAGATAAAAAATAAAGTGATAAAATAAGTTGCCATTTTTTTGAATATAGATCTAACCCTTCAAAATCAACAAATCATCTTCTTAAATGAAAATGAGATAGAACTCGAGTCATACGACCATTAACTAAACACCATAAAAATAAGCATATAAAAATGGAATTTGGAGGTGACCATAATAATCAACAAAGAAGTGAGATAAAAGTCATAACACTAATTGATTATACTATATATTTAAATTTCATAAAACAAGTATTAATTCTAACAAAATATTATCACAAAACATATGAACAATTAAACTCTCTTAGGGAAGTAAAATGCAAATTAGGTATGAATCACCTAAAGCACGAATTTTTCAAAATAATGTTTGTTACAAAATTTCTTTTGTCCTTATAAAAAATATGAGTGACAAGGTAATTTTAGGAATTCCTTTTCTTTTCCTTTTATATCCATTTACAACTAGCAATAACAAATATTTCAAAAACATTAAGAGACTATTCTATCTCCAAATTAATAAATCGCATCCGTTACAAGAGAAAACATTGAATTTTTGAAACAAAGAAATAAAGTACAAAAGGATTTTATAACAACTTACTAGTAGTATTCTTTGAATTAAGATGGAAGAATATTGAAAAAAAAATCACATTGAAATATGTTTTGATCTACGTAATTCCTTCTTAAATAGGAAGAAACAAATAGTGACTCTTCCATACGCCAAATATTTTTGGGAAAAAATTATCCCCTGAAAGGCAAGATCACTATAAATGAGCCAAGAAGATATGTAACTATCGAAAAAGGAAATCAACAATCTATTACAAAAAGAAATTATAAGAAAAACTAAATATCGTGGTCATGTCCTACATTTTATGTCAGTAACAATGCTAAAATAGAGCGTGAAACACCAAGAATAGTCATCAATTATAAATATCTTAATAAAGTTTTACAATGGATAAGATATCCAATCCCTAAGAAACGTGACCTAATCTATCGATTAAACCAAGCAACGGTTTTTCCAAATTTGATATGAAAATTGGTTTCTTGCAAATCCAAATCAATGAAAATGACTAACATAAAACTAGATTTACAACTCCTTTTGGTCATTAAGAATTATGTAGTAAGGAAAAATTTCCAATATAGCCAAATTGAATGTATTTTGTCATTATTCTGTGTTTGGACAAAAATCTTTGAGTAGTAAATTAGGACTTGAGTATGTTGACCTTTCAAGCCCATGATGTGATTTCTTGAATACATAAAGGCCAAGTTAGAAGATCAACATTATCATGTCGTGTTTAGTGATAAGTTTCATCTTCACGTTCATAGGATCTCTCAGGTATAGATGAGTACAAATTTGATCCTTGTATAATTTATATTTGGGTGTTAGGTTATTATAAAACTCTTTGTAAAATGTTTTAAAATATTTTCATGTTTTTAATATTTTTTAGTCAAAAAATCTTTTTTTGTGAGGTCGTTAGAATAACATTAGGTATGTTATTCAAATGAGTCAATGTACCTCGTTAGATTATGTTCACATTCTAATAAAACCTCTAATGAGAAAATTTATTCCCTTTGATGGAATCTCATTGGAAGTTTCTTTTGAAAGGTGTTTGAAAAAGATGTACCTCGTTTGAATGAGACTGGGAATTTTTATTAAAATCAATATTTTCCAAGTGGATTTTCATCCTTATCTCGTTTTTAGTAAACCATGTATAAGTAGGAGTTCATAGCATATTTTTTTCAGAAACTTCTTCAATACTTGTGAGTTCCTAAACTCTATCAAAAGGCTCTATGTGTTTACCCAAACCCTTAATTACACTCAAGCAGTTTAGATCCAAGAATCATTTTATTATTCTTTGTGATCTAGTTTGTGGTCATCAAGGTTTATTCTCCACCTATTTGTGAGAATTATTTCATGTGATGGATTTCATGCCTGATCTGTTTACATACGGTGCAATCTTTATTGTGTGATGGATGTTGAGTTGTTTCATGGATACTGTGGCATGTGTGGACTCACGTTTTGTGATAGTTGTATGGGTGTCATCCTATGGATGAGTGGTTAAAGAATGAAGATGCATAAACTCTTGCGAGGGAGTTGAATAAATATTTTAGTCCTCTGCCAGTATTTTCTAATTCATATCTTAGTGAATTTAATCGACTGTGTCGTCCGAGGTTTTTCCCATTATGGATTTTCATCTTACATCGGACGCCGTGGTTGATTTAATTATTTTATCATGCACTCACCTAGATGCATGTTTAGGTTAAGATAAAAATGGTAAATTGTAACACCTCACCTAATTAAATACTGAGTGATCAGTCCCATACCCAATTAAATCAGAATATATAGTATGTTCATTCTTAGCATCACCGTCGAAAACATTTTCCTATCACCTAACACTCAATTACGCTGGTGTTAAAAACTTTCCAATTTTAATTTAAATTTACTATTTCGAACAATTCATCACATTCCATTCCACAATAAAATAACTGAATAAATATCACAATAGAATTTAAATGCAACTGGAATAAAAAATTTCCAGTAAATATATCTCAATAAATAAATTCCAACAATAATAAATGTAACACAATGACACGAGTATATATTCCTGACTCAGATAGAAGAGAAATATCTAAAATCCTCTTAGGCGACATGCCCTAAATGAAATATCACGACAAAGTATGAATCAAACAAATCAAGGCGTCTAAACAATACTCCATAGCTCCATAGCTCGCCAACCATCATGATCCTCTACGACTGGTGTCCCTGTGGCTGGACACCTGATATAGAAAATACAAGAGAGAAAAGAGAATATGCAAGGAAACGGGTCAGAGCCCGATGTAAAAATAGTTTTTAAAACAACAAGGGAATAATTACAATATTTATCACTTATAATATATATGTTAGATTATCGAACTCTCTCTTGAGATTTCTACCTCTCATCTAGAGTGCACACCTAACGTACCTCTAAGCCATCCTAGTTATAGTTCCCAAGCTAACTAGACTAACCACTTGTATCCATTCTTTATAGCTCAAATTATTCCCACGTATTAACCCCATAATACATATAATGATGTTATAAACATGTATATCCAGTTAGATTCAACATGGATAAGTCCCTTATTAATTCAATTCAATTCAATTAAGTGTTTTCATACGTAACTATCTTACATTTCTACTTTACCCACATAGTAGATATCATCACATGTATATATATACATTCACTATATTATATATATACTATAGTTCACCCCCGAGACACGGCTGCGGTGCAACATTACTCTGCTATCTTGTCCCAATACATCTCATCAATGTATAGGGGACTATATGTTCGGTAAAGATTCCTCGAACCACAAATATCAAATTACAAATAATGGAGGCGAACATAGTCCTAAGTCTTTGGACTACGCACATACCTACGTTTCCAAATGACTGTTCTATACTATTGTTCTCGCTAATGGTAATCAAGCTAAGTCCTATGTTCTCGAGAAACAAGTCGAAGGTCCCATATATTCATCATGATAAGATTTCCCTCATGCGTATACCTCCCGTCGATAGCAAGTAAGCTAGGTATGTCATACACAAAAATTATCAATCAATCAAATAGGCGTTATCATCTACCTATATAAAATTAGGTACTTACACTACCTATATCATATTAGGAATTCATCCTATCACAAGTACCTGTCGTAATTATTGAATACTACCCACACTTGTAATCATAATTATCATCATATTTTTTTAATGTAGTTATCACTCACAAAATAGTTTATCCGACCCAAGTACCTGTAAATATATCATCAACATTATCCTTACTTGATATAATGATTGTTCTCCTCTAAATCGTAATATAATTATGTAGATATCTCTCACAAAAATTTAATCCTCAAATCCAAATAATTTTGTAACATTAACTAATGTTCCTCTCTCCTTGTTAATGTACCAAAATTAATAAAATCTCACCATGGGCCAAATTACCATTTTCAAATTTTTTTTCCCGATAAAGGTAAATTCTGCCAGAAATATAAAATTATAATTTAGAGGCTTTTCTGCTCCGATTTTAAAAAAACTTAAAACTGCAAAGTTGTGAAGAATGTGATTTTATATAAAAACAATTGTGCACACTCTTAATTTCCTTTTTAAATATTTCTAAAATTATCATACAATGTTCGACCTTTTCAATAAAAAAATTTCATGCGTTTTATCCATTTTCTTTCTCATCAAAACCAACACAAATCAATCTAAAAGTTCTCCCAATTAATCTCAATTGATATAGAAAGATATATGATCAGTTTCTAATAATAAAAAAAAACTAAAATCATCAAATAATTTGGATTAAATCCTATTATTCCCAGAATTCTCATAGGTTCTTATTTCTCCAAACATCATATTAACTGAGACTTCTTCTATAATTTGAAACCCAAAATTCGTGGATTAAATCATTTAAGCAGAAATAGATTTATTCTATCTAAATTTCATATCAAGAACAAATTCCAAAAACTCTATAGTTCATCCTTAAATCATGCCAGTTACATACTTTTTACTCAAACCTATCTAGCATGGATATTGTAACCAATAAAATAAAGCAAGAATTACACTTGCGGTAATTATGTAGGTTTGAACCTTTGGTAATAATGATGGTGTAGACTCCTTTCCTCATTTTTCGGTGATTTTTCGGTAGTGATGCTGGTGGTAGAAGGTGGTTAATCCCCTTTGGCTTGCCCCAAAAGTCTCTCCTCCTTCCTAAGCAACCTCTTCTCCTCCTAAGAAACTCTTCACTTTCTCTCACAATAATACCTCTCAAATGTTTTGTGATAAAATGAAATGAACCTACGTTCCTCTAATCCATCACCTTTATAATAAGACAAATCCTGAAATTACTATTCACCATCCAAATAAAATGACTAAAATGCACCTTTGGGGTGTCCTTTCATCTCCAAAGTGACCCGAGACACAAATTCGACACCCGAACAGACTTTTCTGACTATTTCGACCCTTTTGGATGCAACGGCGCACTCGAAGTGACCATAAGGTTGATATAAAATAATGTTTCCTTTTTATTTATTTAAATTAGTCCCGACACGTCCCATATCGCATCCCGACTTAAGTTTCATAATTACGGTATTAGTAACTCACGGCAATATAAATAACACCATATTCATATATTACTTAATTATCACTAAGTAATATTCAGAATCATATATTTCAATATGCACAAGTATTATAAAATCCGGATTAATCCCAATTAATTAATTTAAAATTAATTCTAATTAATCCCATTAACTTTTAATTTAACTCATTTTAAAAGTCATTAAAATTATGGGGTATTACGTACTTCCTCCCTTATAACAAAATTTTATCCTGAAATTCGAAAAATAAAGCATAACTGGTAAGGACAACTCCGGCTATTAATCTCACATCTCATGCAATCTCTGTCGTACTGCCCATATAGTACATTACCGAATACCCCCACTGATGTTATACACTAAGCCTTACCATTTTTTTCAACTATCTCTACTTAAACTTTACCCCATCCTTCCTATACCATCCCCGTGGAAAATTTTGGGGAGTAGTGGTCCTAAATCATCAAACAACTAAATTCTGAAGTCACAACTTCTACTTTCATTAACCTTAAGAATACTTACTGTGTCACAATTATGAAAAATATTACAATCCAACCATCCAGGGCACGCATACACCCTATGTGTGTATATTTCCTCAAAAGATCTAAATGATTGTGTTTCCTCTGTAAGGTTACCCTTAATTAATTGATTACTTATAATATAATCCGTATCACCATGATTTCCACATTCACATTTGGCGACTCCATTAGCCGCAAATCATGGCATAACTCATAACTCTCTAATTAATATATATATATATATATATATATATATATATATATATACATATAATAGTAAAGGTTATAAACGCATATCCTAAAGACCCAACTTACTTTTACTCCCAATGTTCGTTAGTTTCATGCGTGGGGTGTCTCGTAAAGCGAAATTCAAGCAAGGAACCCCCCGATACACTACTACCTAAAATAGTTAGTTATCGAAAGTCCTCAGGTCCTTAGTCTATAGTATATAACTTCCCAATAGGTTTTATATATTTACATAAAATTCTACTTATTCACTCTCTTGTCAAAGACAATACGCTAGCAATAATGGTAAATCTTGGCCTCCTATACAACAAGTGAATCCATGCCGATAATAACCTTATATAATAGGACATGCTATAGTCTCATAGAAATGAAACAATCCTAATGATAGGGATCTACATAAACGAACACTAAACTGAAATCATAGTAAGTCGTACAGACCCTAAAGGACACTAGAACCTAATGCTCTGATACCACCTGTAACACCACACCTAATTAAATATCGGGTGATCAGTCCCATATCAAATTAAATCCGAATATACAGTTGGTTCATTCTTAGCATCACTGTCAGAAACATTTTCCTATCACCTAATACTCAATTAAGTTGTTTTTAAAAACTTTCCAATTTTAATTTAATAAAATTTCATTTTACCATTTCAAACAATTCCACACATTCCATTCCACAACAACATAACTGAATAAATATCACAATATAATTTAAGTGCAACTAGAATAAAAAATTTCCAGTAAATATATCTCAATACATAAATTCTAATAATAGTAAATGTAACACAACGACACGAGTATAAAATCCTGACTTGGATAGAAGAGAAATATCTAAAATCCTCTTAAGCGACACGCCGTAAATGAAAGATCCCTACAGAGTATGAATCAAATAAATGAAGGCATCTGAACAATACTCCATAGCTCGTCAACCATCATAATCCTCTATGGATGGTGTCCTTGCGACTGGACACCTGATATAGAATATACAAGAGAGAAAAGTGAATAAGGAAGGAAACGGGTCAGAGCCCGATGTAAAAATAGTTTTTAGAACAATAAGTGAATAATTGAAATATTTATCAATTATAATATACATTTTAGATTATTAAACTCTCTCTTGAGATTCTCACCTCTCATCTAGAGTGCACACCTAACGTACCTCTAAGACATCCTAGTTATAGTTTCCACGCTAACTAGATTAACCACATGTATCCATTCTTTATAGCCCAAATTATTCCCACGTATTAACCCTATAATATATATGATAATGTTATAAACATATATATCCATTTATATTCAACATGGATAAGTCCCTTATTAATTGAATTCAATTAAGTGTTCTCATATGTAACTATCTTACATTTCTACATTAGCCACATAGTAGATATCATCACATGTATATATATACATTCACTATATTATATATATACTATAGTGCACCCCGAGAGATAGCTGCGGTCCTGCATTACTCTTCTATCTTGTCCCAATAGATCTCGTCACTGTATAGGGGACTTTAGGTTCGGTAAAGATCCCTCGAACCACATATATCAAATCAAAAATAATGGAGGTGAACATAGTCCTAAGCCTTTGGGTTACACACATACATACGCACCCAAATGATCGTTCAATACCATTGTTCTCGCTAATGGTAATCGACCTAAGTCCTATTTTCTCGAGCGAAAAGTCGAAGGTCCCATATATTCATCTCGACAAGATGGCCCTCATGCGTATACCTCCCGTCAATATCAAGTAAGCTATATATTTCATACACATAAATTATCAATCAATCAAATAGGAATTATCATCTACCTATATAAAATTAGGTACTTACACTACCTATATCATATTAGGAGTTCATCCTATCATAAGTACACATCGTATTTATTTAATACTACCCACCCTTGTAATCATAATTATCATCAAATTTTTTTATGTAGTTATTACTCACATAATAGTTTATCCGACCCAAGTACCCGTAAATATATCATCAATATTATCCTTACTTGATATAACGATTATTCTCCTCTAAATTGTAATATAATTATGTAGATATATCTCACAAAAATTTAATCCTAAAAATCCAAATAATTTTCCAACATTAACTCAAGTCCCTCTCTCCTTGTTAATGTACCAAAATTAATAAAATCTCACCATGGGCCAAATTACCATTTCCAATTTTTTTTTCGAGAAAGGTATATTCCGCCAGAAATATAAAATTATAATTTTGAGGCTTTTTGGCTTCGATTTTAAAAAAAAAAGCTTAAAACTGCAAAGTTGTGCAGAATGTGATTTTATACAAAAACTCTAGAGCACACTGTCAATTTCCTCCTAAAACAATCCTAAAATTATCATACAATGTTTGCCCTTTTCAACTTTTTTTTCATGTGTTTTATCCATTTTCTTTCTCATCAAAACCAACACAAATCAATCCAAAAGCTCTCCCAATTAATCTCAATTGATATGGCAAGATATATGATCAGTTTCTAAGGATCAAACAAACTAAAATCATCAAATAATTTGGATTAAATCCTATTATTCCCAGAATTCTCATAGGTTCTTATTTCTCCAAAAATCATATTAATTCAGACTTCTTCTATCATTTAAAACCCAAAATTCGTGGATTAAATCATTTCAATAGAAAGAGATTTATTCTATCTAATTTTAACATCATGAACAAATTCCAAACACTCTATAGTTCATCCTTGAATCATGCAAGTTCATACTTCTTACTTAACCTATCTAGCATGGATATTGTAAGCAATAAAATAAAGTAAGAATTACACTTGCCGTAATTATGTAGAGCTGAACCTTTGGTGATGATGGTATAGAATCCTTTTCTCATTTTTCGGTGGTGGTGCTGGTGGTATAAGGTGGTTAATCCCCTTTGGATTGCCCCAAAAGTCTCTCATCCTTCTTAAGCAACCTCTTCTCCTCCCAAGAAACTCTTCACTTTCTCTCACACTAATACCTCTCAAATGTTCTGTGATAAAATGAAATGAACCTACGTTCCTCTAATCCACCACCTTTATAATAAGACAAATCCTAAAATTACTATTCACCTTCCAAATAAAATGACTAAAATGCCCCTTCGAGGAGTCATTTCATCTCCAAAGTGGCCCGAGACCCAAATCCAACACCTGAATAGATTTTTGGAACTATTTCGACCCTTCCGGATGCAACGGCGCACTCGAAGCGACCATAAGGTTGATATAAAATAATGCTTCCTTTTTATTTATTTAAATTAGTCCCGACACATCCCATACTGCTTCCCGACTTAAGTTTCATAATTACCGTATTAGTAACTCATGACAATATAAATAACATCATATTCATATATTACTTAAATATCACTAAGTAATATTCAGAATCATATATTTCAATATCCACAAGTATTATAAAATCCGGATTAATTCCAATTAATTAATTTAAAATTAACTCCAATTAATCCCATTAACTTTTAATTTAACTCATTTTAAAAGTCATTAAAATTACGGGGTATTACATTAATATGTTTAATATTAACTTTTTTTTTAAATGGTGATAAATTTTATTTGGCTAAATTATTTAATTGAACTAAAAATTAATTATTTTATAAATAGTTGGTTTGTCTATTTTGCACACTCTTCCATATTACAACCCTTCAGGATGATAACACTTTCAAATTGGTATCAGAACAAGTACACTAAGTTATCATATTGATCTGTGTCTTGTGACTATTTAGGATTGGTTTTCTCTCTCTTTCTCTCGTTTTTTTATCGATGGGTCATCATTATGCTAAGTTTTCGATGTGTTTAGCGATGACAATGACTTTAATATTCGATCTGAGTTTAATGAATTTCAAAACCGTGCTGAAAAATTAACTCTTTTGAATTTAAAATTTGCAAAAAGAATCAAATTTCTTGAAAAAGAGATCTTTTGTTTTAAAGCTGAAATTGAATTATTGAGAACTGTTCAAACTCAAAGAGATATCCTTCGTGAGAAGCTCATGGACATAAAACTTGATTTTTAAAATTTATAACTATCCAAACTAAAGAGTGAGGCCAGATTCCATGTTTTAGAGAATTAATTAAAGGACTCTAAAAGTATTTAGAATAGGGTTAATGAATGTGCTATTGAGGATAATGATAAATTGATAAAAAATTTGAGGGCGTGTGAGAAGACTCTAAGGGAAAAGTTCTCTTACATTGAGGGGTAGTGAGATAGACTTCTAGCCGTTATTAAAAATTTGAAAAAGGAGTACCTATAGTTTGAAGAGTCTAAATTTTTTCTTGAGTCTAGAATTTTGAACTTAAAAGATGATTTAAGAGACTCAATGTGACACCCCTCTCATTCTAATATGGGTGATCAGTCCTCTACTAAAATAAAACATGAATCTTATCTGGATCATTCTTAGCATCACTATTGATTTTTTTTAATTAGTAACAACTTACTATTTAAACAAGATGACGCCAAATTTTATCTTTAATGAATTTACTGAAAAGTAAATCATTCACAACAAGCCATACGAAGTAACCAAACCAAAATAAATCATCACGATAATAAAGTTTGAAGATATAATAAATAAATCCAAATACCGAATACAAAACTAATTACAAAACAAACCAAATACAATCCTCACTAGTTGAATTAAACAAAACTGAATATAAACAATCGGATAAAGGGTCAACTTTCCCAATTAACAACTGAAATGGAACCTATTTAGCATATCAAATGTAGGGTTGGCTAATCTGAAACCTACAATCCTTCACATCTGCTGCAGCTCATAAATCCCAGAATAAGTAATCCTGCTTGGCATCTGTAATACCCTGTACTTTTATAGATATTTAAATTACATAAGTGGGTGTAATTAGATAATAAGAGCAAATTATTGTGAATAGTAATTTTGGAATTAACAAGTGTTAGATTATTATGGATGTGGGTTACATATTATTTTGGGACTAAGTAAATGAGTCAGAATATTTTTTATGTCATGTCGTTGTTAGGTAAAGTGACGAGAAATTTTGCATGTTGGAGAAAAATGTGTTGAGAAGTGTTGGGTCCGATTAGTGAATTTTAGTTAAGTGACTGGGATGGAGATTTTGAGTGCATGGTTGGTTTCAGAATGGCCAAGTTAGTCAGAATACAGTACCCGAGAGTAGCATTTGAGTTCCGGGGACTTTTGGACTAGTAGGGACCCGCAATTGAGTAAACGAGCCATTTTTGGGTTTAATAAGGAGATAAACTCCTTTTCTCTTTGATAAGGAACGAGAGAGAGAAATAGAAGAAATAAAAGAGATAAAATAAGAAGGAAATAAATGAACAAGGAAACGGGAGAAGAGAAAGGGGATTTCGGCCCAAACTCCGTGGGATTCAACTCGAGGTCGTCGGATTTTATCCACGAGGCAAGTATTTACTTGCTTTATTCAACTGATTGTGTGTATCTCATATTATAGTTGGTAAACTATACGATTTTTGGGTGGAATCCCTTTAAATAAATTTGGGAAATTTGATTTTGAGTTCATAATTTAAAAGGTTTTATCTCTTTATGAATTCTAGTGTTAAACCCATGTTAATGGTGCGTATATATGGTTAGAAATGGGATGAAATGAGAAATGAGAGTTTAATTGGTTTTAGGGTTTAAATCCAAGAGAAATTATTTTATCCCATCAAATAATTGATGTGTTAGTTATAAATCAGTGATTGGATGAGTATATTGTTATTGATTGGGATTAGAAACCACAAAAAAATAGGTCGGGGTGAATTATTTGGATTTTGGAGATAAAGAAATTGTCCGAACTATCAACCCCTGTTGGGGTGAATTGATTCGCATTTAGGGAGAATCTATTCACCTAGGAATACTTGTAGGACTATCTCAGGTCGAATCGATTCGCATTTGGGGATAATCAATTTGCCCCTGAAGACCTGAGTGTTGATCTTATTCGAACTGATTCGAATTTTGACCGAATCAATTCGCTTATCCGAATTGATTCGCAATTGGGAGTATTGATCCACATCATCAGGAATTGAAAATTCTTCTTCCTTAAGTTTAGGCGGAGTTAAATTATAAATTAGAAATTACTGTAGGTGATTCTAGATGTGATATGAAGAGTCCTAGATAATGGAATTAAGGTTGAGTAAACCTTGGGTTGAAAGAGAGAACCTTGTCTTAGTTGAGTGTACAATCCGGGGTATGGAGTTAATGAATGTTTAGGGCGAGTAATATTCAATAGAAGTCTTTGGGAAGTGTGATTATATATTTATGCGTAGAGAATAAATATGGGCCGATTACAAATGAATGAATCCTAGGATGCGAGTATGATGGAATTTAGGATACGGCCTAGAGAGGATTAAGATACTATCCAGTAGGTATTTATTGACGACTATTATTATAGGTGATGCGATACCTATGGAAGTAAAATAAGTTAAGGGTATACTTATTTAATTATTACGAATCGATATATTCGAGTTTATATGAAATCCTTAAAAGTGATTAAGGTGTGGGTTAAATCTTAAGTAAGAGAATACTTATAGGTTTAGTATTTTAAGTGTGTGAATACTTATATACTATTACGAATGGGAACATTCAGGATTTTGTCTATCGCTATGAGAGTTTGGAAATTTTAGCCAGGGTATATTGGCAAGTGATATATATCATATGTACGGGTGTTGCTATAGTATATATATATATATATATATATATATATATGATTTGGTTATAAATATATCGGTATGTGAATGATATATTTATGTATACATATATCTATAGTGATATCCATGGAGGTTGCGCGGTGTGGGTGAATCCCCTGGCTTGAGGAGCAGGGAGAGTATAATTCGCAGGTCATGTCGTCCCTCATATGGGTGCGATAATAAATCCACTTTCAGGAGGGAATATGACTACCTCCACCGTTTAGTATTTTTACCATAATCTTGAGTGAGTCAGACTTTGTACCTGGGTATACCCGGATGATGATAGCACTTTGAGACTGCATCCTCGAGTTATAGCTCGGTGAGATGGTTATTATACTTACGGTTATGGTATAGGTATAAATATACTTCTTGCGTTTAGTATATTGAACGTATAAGAAAATGTGAAATCATATAATTTAGACTTGTGTGAAGTGAACGATGAATACGATTTTATTCTCATTTCGGGAGATTTTTTTTATCCGGATTTAAACTGTGATTCGTATATTAAAGTGAGAATTATATATACTAAAATTTATATATTGAACTGAAATTAGTATTTTAAACTAGTAAAACTTTCGAAATATGTATAAGTGATGATTATATAAATTAAAGATTATGTGTTAACTTACAGTATAACTTATATTATATCACCCCGGGTACGTGATAATTAAGAGAATTTAGAGGATGGGTGAAAGAGATTAGTTAGGTAGGGTAGCATGGCGAGGTTGTTTAAATATATATGATAGGTGTGAACTATTAGAGGAGGGGTGAGGTGTATCTCATGGGAGTTCGATACCAGTTTAAATATGAGAGATTTCATATTTTAAAAATATAGCATTTGATGCACTTGTTAAATATTTTCAAAACCCGAGCTCTGACCCGTTTCTCTATTTTCCCTCTATCTTACTATATATGTGTATATATATATATATATATATATATATATATATATATATATATATATATTAGGTGTCCAGACACAGGGACGCCTGGATGATGATTTTTTCGAGTCAGACATTGCTGCAGCAGCTGCGGATGCATGCAGGATTATTTTAGATGCCTCTATTCTTGTGATCTAGATAGGATGTATTGTAGAAACATTCAGGTTGATGCGCCAACTTCATTCATATATTCATTTACCGCATTTTAGTTTGCGGGACTTGGATTTGGTTGTATTATATGCTGTACTGAGAGTTCAGTTCTCTTATTTCATTTCAGTTCTATGTATATAAACTTTTGTTATTGTTTTCCTTATGGTTAGCTTGGTTTAAAATATTAGTTAATAAAAATTTTGAAGACAGGCCTAATAGGTTGTTAGTAATTTATTGGTTTTTGACAATGATGCTAAGAATGAACCATATAAGATTCATGTTTTAATTTGGTATAGGATTGATCACCCGGTGTTTTATTAGGCGGGGTATCACATATGGTATTGGAGCAATAGGTTCTAGTGTCCTTAGGAATCTGTGCAGATGTACTACGCTTTCAGTGTTTCTTTCTATTTGAGATAGAGCCTTATTATTGGGATTGTTGATTCCTATTATGAGATTTCATTCTCCTATTATTATGTAAGTTTATAGTAAATCTTTTACACGCTAGTGTGAGATTCGTGTTGTGATCAATGAAGGGCGACCGGGAAAGGCCGTTATGAGGGCGACAGGAGGCAGGGCTTAGTTAGAGTGGTAAGTTGAAGTTGGGGACAAGGATAACAGTTGATTTCGTCCCCTTTGTGGCATGCGCATGTATTGCTGCAATGACTACTAGAGTGTAGTAGTTATAATTATCCATGTATCGCTATAGTAGAGATTGTTGCTAAACTTGACTTACACAGTGAAGTTAAATTGGAAACAAGGTTGAAGGGTCTTTGATAAGGACCATTCGTTGAAGTTTAAGTTATGCGAAGTCAGTTTAGCATTATCCAATGTAATTAGAATGCTCAGAAGCTTTGGCGTAGAGCAGGGTATAGAAATTCCCTGATGTGAAAATTTGAGGATTTTTTTTACACTTGTTGGAGTAATGTTGAAATGCTGGGATGGTGGTCACCATATTTGGGGAAGCATAATGTTTTGCTCATGGAGGAATCTTATAGATGGCTTTAACCATTTCCTTTAATTTATCAGAAATAAGAGAATGAAGTTTCTGAATTTCTCACATGAGGATCGGTCAGGGGTTAATAGTGAACAAAGAGTTATATGGTTAAGTGAACTTTGTACCTGATGAGGTAGGTACAATGAAGAAAGATTCCTTCAGTGGAATGATAGGCTCACTTGTAAGTGTTGTTAACACTTATGGAGAATTTATGTTCGTGAAACCCCACAGGTGGACATCCACCCGAGGATTCATTAAAACATGATAGTTGAGGCCAGTAGTGTGTTTCCTTTTGGCTGGAGGAGCTAAGGGAACTATGAGGGTGATTGTCATAACTGAGGCTATAAATGTTCAAAACATGGTCAGGGTGGACAGAGATGGGGAATATTGTGATGTGGAGCGTAGAACCACACTCTTTGATCTTTCCCGGTATGAGTTAAAACAAGAGTAGGGTGCCTAAATGGGGAATTGATTAAAGTAGTTTTTGGTCAGGTTAAGACAAGTGTACTATGTCTGGGAACCATTTAGAGAAGTCAGGGTGATTGGCAAAGTTGTTATCATGAGTTTCACCTCGGATGAAGGAGGTATATTTTATGTGGCATGATTGAGTCACAGTATTTTGTTAGCCCTAGATTTGTGTGTGTGATTTGAGTTTAGTGGTAGTATCGGTAATATTATAGAGTGTACATCTACATGTTTTTTCGTGGTAGCGGGGTTCTATTTTTCTCTTCTTTCGCTGTGGAAGAGGGTGTTGTTATTCTGATCTTATATTTGATTCCCACTACTCGTCTTGTGTGTGTTATATGAGTATAGTACTATTCTGAGTATAATATGTTCTTGGATTGTCGGAGCGATAATAGGCTACTGATTGCAAGGCTATCGTATCTGCGATTCTAGGGTGGAACAAGTTGTTTTTGCAATATCTCACCTTGATACGGGTTGAGCTCGCCCTTAGGATATGTTTAGATGGATCTTCGATGAGTAGATGTTTCATTATCATGATTTTAGTGCGTGGGGGTATTATAGATGTGATTTAAGGAATGCAGGATTTATTGTGAAGCTATGAGTTTAAGCTTGTTGTTGTTTGCGCAAAGGACTTAGAGTTAGTACAAGCGCTTTGTGGTATGTCTCCTTCAGAGAAGTAGGAGTTCTGACCATATTTTGTTGGTGGAAGGTATGGTAATATCACGGTTGCATATTTTAAGCTAACAGACCTCCACGACCAACAAGTTAAGTAGTAGTGTATCGGAGGAGTTTCTTGTTTGGATTTCTCTTTCGATACACTCCATGCATGAACCTTAACGACGTTGGGAGTGGAGAGATGTTACGGCATGCAAGGATGTTGGTTTTGATGATAAATTACCTAGTGTGGTTAAAACACTATAAACTGAGAGCCAGGTGATTATTAGGGGCTTATGGAGACGGAAGTGTCGTGGAAAACACTGAAATGTTTCTCTCATCGTAAGTAAATGGGTGAGGTAAGGTTATGGAAATTGATTTGAGGCCTATAGCCATATCGTGATTAGGAGGCTAATTTTGAGGTCATATGTTTTGTGTGTGATGTTCGTAACACTTGTGCAGAGTATAGGTGCCCCGATTAAATATACTTTCAATTTGGTCGGAATGGAAAGACATAAAGGTAGAAGAGCGTTAGTGTGTTTACGAGGTAGGATTTTGAATGTCCCAGTTGTGTGCCTTAGGCTGTTATATCTTGATGACCGATGATGCAAGTTAGTAGTGTAACGAGAGGGTTCCTTATTTTGATTTCACTTTACGAGACTTTCCACGCATGAAACCGAGTGAATGTCAAAAGTTGATAAAGGTCTTGGGTGCTAGGGATATAGCAAGTATAGTACACATTTTATGTGTGTAGGAAAACACACCAATCCTAGAGAATCATGATGAAAATCCTGTGGGGCCGGTAGCTCTAAAATAGGGAGATTGTAGTAGGTTAACCACGAGAAGATTGTTGGGTTAATCTTGAGAAGGATTATATTTCCAGGTATAGGAAGAATTGAATCTTGAGTAATTCGGGTTGAGAGTACCCAGGTGTTAGCACCAGGACGAGGAAGTGAGGCCCATATTTCAGAGAATGTGTTACATGTGTGACGTTTGAAATAGTTGTGCAGATATGCACAGGTTATAAGGTTTGTGGACACCTTGGTAAGTGGATTTTATATACCGTTCGAGATAGAAGGGGCGTAATATATAAAGCTGAATAATATGCTTTGGGCCAATTATAAATGGAATTGGAGTGTGTTGGATTGAACGTCGTATGAGGTATGCAATAATCCAATTATATAGGTGTAACAAGAGTTAGCACACGTGAGATGAGATGAAATATTGATGGGAGTAGTCAAGTGCTAGTGTAGTTTCCTTTTTGGGGTAATTATATGCCGTGATGTACACAATAGGGTGCTTAGTGTGATGCGACTTTCATATGAGATCGATACGTTAGAGATGTGATTATAGGATCATTATCTTTAAATACGATTATAGAAGCACTAGGTTCGATGTGTTGTTGTTAGAGTTAACCTTAAGACCGAGGTAGTGTTTTAGCATGTAGAGATTTAGTTAAGCTTGTGGTTAATCTAGTGCGTTAGAGTATAAGCTTTGATATAGGTGGGTACCGAGAATGGGTATATGGTAGAGTACCATTTTGTTTGTGTGATTAGTGATCCTTGGTTGGTGGTACAAGTCGTATCTGAATTTCGTGGATGAAATTCTTTGTAAGGGGGGATTATGTAATACCCCGTACTTTTATGGATATTTAAATTACATAAGTGGGTGTAATTGGATCATTAAAGGAATTACTCTGAATAATAATTTTGGAATTAATGAGTGTTAGATTATTACTGATGTGTGTTACATCTACTTTTAGGACTAAGTGAATGAGTAGGAATTTTTTTTATGTCATGTCGCAGTTGGGTAAAGTGACGGGAAATATTGCACGATGGAGAAAATGCGTGTTGAGAAGTGTTGGATCCGATTAGTGAATTCTAATTAAGTGACTCAGATGGAGATTTCGAGTGCACGGTTGGTTTCAAAATGGTCGAGTGAGTCAAATTAGAGTACCCGGGAGTAGCATTTTGGTTTTATGGACTTTTGGACTAGTAAGGACTCGCAATTGAGTAAACGAGTCATTTTTAGGTTTAATAAGGAGATAAACTTCTTTTCTCTCTTATAAGTCACGAGAGAGCGAAATAGAAGAAAGAAAAGAGATAAAAGAAGAAGGAAAGAAGGGAAGAAGGAAAATGGAGAAGAGAAAGGGGATTTCGGCCCAAACTCCATGGAATTCGACTCGAGGTTGTCAAATTTTATCCACGAGGCAAGTGTTTACTTGCTTTATGAAATTGAGTGTGTGTATCTCATATTATAGTTGGTAAACTATATGCTTTTTGGGTTGAAACCCTTGAAATAAATTTGGAAAATTTGATTTTGAGTTCATAATGATGTGTTGTTAACTATTTATGAATTCTAGTGTTAAACCCATGTTAATGGTGTGTATATATGGTTAAAAATGGGATGAAATTAGAAATGAGAGTTTAATTAGTTATAGGGTTTAAATCCAAGATAAATTGTTCTATCCCATAAAATAATTGATGTGTTAGTTATAAATCAGTGACTAGATGATTATATTGTTGTTGTTTGTGATTAGAAACCAAAAAAATGGAGGTTGGGATAAAGTATTAGGATTTTGGAGGTGAAGAAATCGCTCGAACTGTCAACTCCTGTTTGGGATATTCGATTCGCATTTGGGGCGAATCGATTTGCTTAGTAAGACTTGTAGGAATATCTCAGGTCAAATTTATTCACATTTGGGGTGAATCGATTCGCCCCTGAAGACCTGAGTACTGATCCTGTTCGAATCGTTTAGGATTTAGACCGAATCGATTCACTTGGCCGAATCGATTCGCAGTTGGAGCAAATCAATTTGCATCATCTATAATTGAAAATTCTTCTTCCTTAAGTTTAGGGAGAGTTAAACTATAAATTGGAGATTATTGTAGGGGATTCAAGATGTCATATTAGGACTCCTAGATAATGGAATTGAGGGGGAGTAAATCTTGGGTTAAAAGAGAGAACCTTAAACTAGTTAAGTTTACAATCTGGGGTATGGACTTAATGAATGTTTAGGATGAGTAACATTCGAGATAAGTATTCGACAAGTGTGATTATATATTTATGCGTTGAGAATAAGTATGGGTCGATTACAATTGAGTGAATCCTAGGATGCGAGTAAGATGAAATTTAGGATATGGGCTAGAGAGGATCAAGATACTATCCGGTAGGTCTTTATTGACGACTATTATTATAGGTGATGTGATACCTATGGAAGTAAAATAAGTTGCGGGTATACTTATTTCATTATTACGAATCGATAGATTCGGGTTTATATAAAATCCTTAAAATTGATTAAGGTGTGATTTAAATATTAAGTAAGAGAATACTTATAGTTTTCATATTTTAAGTGTGTGAATACTTATATACTATTACGAATGGGAACATTCGGGATTTTAGTGTTCACTATGAGAGTTTGGCAATTATAGCCAGGGTATATTGAGCAGTGATATATATCATATGCACGAGTCTTATTATAGTATATATATGATTTGGTTATAAATATATCAGTATGTGAATGATATATTTATGTATACATATATCTCTAGTGCTATCCAGGGAGGTTGCATGATGTGGGTGAATCCCCTGGCTTAAGGAGCAGGGAGAGTATAGTCCCCAGGTCATATCGTCCCACATATGGGTGAGATAATGATTCCACTTTTCGGAGGGAATATGACCGCCTCAACCGTTTAGTATTTTTACCATTATCTTGAGTGAGTCAGACTTGGTACCTGGGTTAAGTTATGTATACCCAGATGATGATAGCACTTTAAGACTGCATCCTCGAGTTATAACTCGGTGGGATGATTATTATACTTATGGTTGTGATATAGGTATTTATATACTTATTGCGTATAGTATATTAAACATATTTGAAGATGTGAAATCATATAATTTAGACTTGTGTAACTTGTACGATGAATAGGATTTTATTCTCCTTCTGGGAGATTTTTTTTATCCGAATTTAAACTGTGATTGGCATATTAAAGTGAGAATTATATATAGTGGACTTTATATACTAAAGTGAAATTGGTATTTTAAACTAGTGAATGTTTCGAAATATGAATGGTATATATATAAATAAGAACAATATATATATATATATATATATATATATATATATATATATATATATATATATATATATATATATATATATATAATAAAGCAGGAGGGTTTTTTTGTCTTGGCCAACTAACGGTTGGGATGAAATCTTTGGGGTTTATATTTTATGTTTGTCAAATCTAACTCACGGCTGAGATTACATTTGAGTGCTACCTACAGTGAGGTGTAAAACATACTAATATCTCACTGATACGCGTGCTGTCTATCTCTGTTAAAGATGGCAGATAAATAACCCCTCACATATGAGATTTCTTTTCCCAACGTTTTACTCCCATCCCTTCTGCCATACCCGTACACCCACTACAAAAATCTTTCACCTTTACTTTAAAAAAATGGATTTGCGCGGATGGATAAGCACGGTTACCAACCTCCTTCTCTTTCTCTTATCCTCTCATATTCTCTCTCTATGATAACACCCTCACAGAACATTAAATGATGTTATTGGGTCAGATCGGTAGTGGATTTATCCATGAGATGAGAGGAATTCTGGGTTTAGTTGTGGTGCTGACTCATTGCCGATAAGATTTCGGTTAGTTATAATTGTTTTTGTTTTCGTTTAAGTTTGATATTAATTGCAATTTACTTATTTGGGATTTTTTGTTGTATCACAAGCGGTCCGTGGATAGTATGAGAGTGACTTGATGTTAATAGTTAATTCTCTGATGCTTTCTATTAAGCAGACTTTCTGGCAGATCTCTGTATGATGTTTCTCTCTTCTCTTATCATTAAATGATGTCTTCTATACCTGTCTATTTTTTGGTTAACATCTAAAACCGTCTTTGTTTAACAGCTAAAACTCGAATGGAGTAACACTCTTTGGCACGGTCTTAGATGAGAGTTTTGCACCGTCTATTGTTCTTCTTCATCTATCTTCTATTTTTCCTGTTCACAGTCAACAATATTGGAGATATATAGACGTAATCCTGATTCTCTCTCTTCTCTCTCTTAGCTCTTGAACTTGGTTTGGAACTAATGAAATCGGTTTGGTGGGTGTGTTATCAGCAGATCTAAACTCGGTGGGTGCATATGGTGTTGGATCAACTGGGTTAAGAAAGGCAGTGATGTTTGGTTCAAAAATGATTTCGGTCTATCTTCTTCCAAAACGATTTCGATTTGGTTCAAACAGCTGTGAAGTTTTTTTTGATCGATTTGTTTTTCCTTTAGGAACCTATTGATTTTTTTTTTAAATCGATCCGTCTTCTTAAGAATTTTTAGGTTCTTAATTATTTTGGTTCTGAAAAATCGATATTTTTTCTCTTTGGTCATCGGATGAGTTTATCCAAATCTGCTATGATCCCTCTGTTTTTTCACCAAGTTTGATCTGCTATAATCCGGTTCTGCAATGATCCCTTGGTTTCCCCAAGTTTCATCAAATCGGTCTGTTTGATTTTGAAAAAAAAACACTGATATGGGTTTAAAAAACAATCACCGATATAGGTTTGATTTTGAGAAAATAACGACTGACCTGGGTTTCAAAAAACAACCACGAAAAGTGTAAACGATTGACCACCAATTTGGGCTTTTGGTTTTTGACATCTTTTCTTGAGATTTATGCTGAGAATTTATATGCTCTTTACTGTAGTTGACATTTTGGTCTCTTCATGTGTTTACATTACAGGAACATAGCATAGATATCTCCACAGGTGTTGGATTCGTTGTGAACTAATTTTGGATACAAAGTTAGTTTTGAATTTCTGGTTTGATACCATCTCCGGCGGTGAGCTCTCGCTAACATTTAATGTTGTTTTTTCTATTGTTTTGTTTTAGTATTAGGTTTTGTACGATTTTTTGTTGCAGATTTATCATTGTTTTGTTTTAGTTTTATAATTTCTATTTGCGGGCTTATATTTTTATGCATATGTATTTTGATTTTTCATTGAGTAGTTGGCGTTTGAATTTGCAGGTTCTTGGATGTGGCTATAGGATTGCGAAGGTGTCAACATTTTTTTATTTACCTTGCGGATTTTATCCATTTAGTTTATAACACCTTTTATGTCAAAATTTGTACGAGTAATTTTTTTTTTATTTCATTCATGAACTTAAAAGTTTATGATTCGGTTCATCAACTTGAGTAATTTGTTAATGTATATTTTTTTATTTAGTCTTGATAGATGTTTTAGAAATGTGTAAATTTTTATATTTATTTTTTAAACGTTATTTGTAACAAGATTTTACCCATTATTTTTCTTTTTAAATTATTAGAATGTAAATATTATAAAATTTAGTTATAGTCGCACTACTCTTTGGTTAAGTACAAAGCATATTATACACAAGGAAACTACAAACTACAAGGGTTACACGAAACCATGATGAGTAAGTGTGCTATAATCACATATTTTCAGGTAAAAATTTATCACGGGAGTAACTTTATTGCCGTGTTATCGGCATGGGTACAAAATATTATGGAAATAAATTTATTGTTGTGCCATCGGCGCGGGTACACTATAAAAGGTATTAAAAATTATTATAAGATTTTAAAATTGATTACAATTTAATTAATAAATGTTTAAAATATTAAACTATAAACGGTATTAAAAATTATAATAAGATCTAAAAATTATTTCCTGTTTAATTGAGCGACTCCATGAAAAATAGAGTAGTTTTCCCACTTTCACATGACAATATACATGCATGTCAATAATTGACTAATTTCTCGACACGTTTTAGGGATTTTGAAAGACAAAAAAGCTTCTATTGATGTGGAGAAATGTTGAACCATTTAATATGATTGTAAGCAAAAAATTATTTTGAAAAATACAATTGCATGGTTATTGATGAAAAAGTTGAGTACATTAATGTAGATTCATTTTTTAATAATATTTTCTTTTTTTTTCCTACTAATTTTTGCAATCATTAACGAAAAGTTGCAAGAATGGAAAACCGGGTTACTCTTATTGTGATGCACGAGTTTTTTATCGATGTATATTGTTGGGGTAATTAAGAGATGTCGAAGACATGTTGCACTGAATAAATTTAAAATACAAAATATTATGGAAATAAATTTATCATCGTGCCATTGACATGTGCACAAAAGATCACGGGAAGAAATTTATCGTCGTGCCATCGGCACGGGTACACCCTATTATATATATATATAAGCGATGATTATATCAAGTAAAGCTTATGTGTTAGCTTACGGTATAACTTATATTATATCACGTCGGGTAAGTGATAGTTATGAGAATTCAGAGGATGGGTGAAAGGGATTCGTTAGGCAGGGTAGCTTGACTATGTTGTTTAAATGTATACGATAGGCGTTCACTATTAGGGGAGGGGTGAGGTATATCTCATGGGAGTGCGATACCAGTTTAAATATGAGAGATTTTATATTTTAAAAATTTAGCATTTGATGCACTTTGTAAATATTTTCAAAACCCGGGTTCTGACCCGTTTCTCTATTTTCCCCCTCTCTTGCTATATATGTATATATATTAGGTGTCCAGTCACAGGGACGCCTAGATGATGATTCTTTCGAGTCAGACGTTGTTGCAGCAACTGTGGACGCATGCAAGATTATTTTAGACACCTTTATCCTTGTGATCTAGATAGGAGGTATTGAAAAAACATTCGGGCTGATGGCCCAATTGTATTCATTTATTTATTTATCACGTTTTAGTTTGCAGCACTTCAATTTGGTTGTATGATATGCTGTACCGAGAGTTTGGTTATCTTATTTCATTTCAGTTCTGTGTATATAAACTGTTTTTATTGTTTTCCTTATGGTTAGTTTGGTTAAAAAGATAAATTAATTAAAATTTTGACGCCATGGCTAATAGGTTGTTAGTAATATATTGGTTTTTGATAGTGATTCTTAGAATGAACCATATGAGATTCCTATTTTAATTGGTATAGGATTGATCACCCAGTATTTTATTAGGCGGGGTGTCACAGCGTCCCTGTACCTGGACACCTAAAAGTTTTGGAAATACAGGTCATAGCCAAAAACCTTTTGAAAATGTTTTGCAAGTATTTAAAAACATCAATAAATATGCAATAAAATCTTTCATATTAAAACTGGTGTCGCAGTCTTATGAGATACTCCCCATCCCTTATATATTGTGCACACCTATTGCATGTATTTTAAACACCCTACTTATGCTACCCAGTGTAACTAGTCCCAACACTATTCTTAGTCATATATACAACCGTGTATCACGTGTATACTGTATCATCAACTTTCACACTCGCTTAATAATTATAATTCTCAATCATAATTAAATCAATTCATCTCAAATAACTTTCACTAGTTATTCATTCATTATTCACATCTTAGCGTCTTATGCCCGAATATAATTATGTCACACTTATATACATATTTTCACATAGAATTCTCGGGTTGTCCACCCAAATGCATATAAATTTGACTATTTATCATATTCTTTAATTTGTCTGCACGCACACACACACACACACACACACACACACACACAATATATACTAATCACATCAAGTATATTTGTACTTACATATCGCTCGCTATATAAGTCTAATTGCCATCCCATGGAGTAATATCTCACTCGATAAGAAATCACTAGCATGTTATCAAGCTCCAGGAAGTCCACCTCGACCTCGGAAGTAGGGTCATAATCTCACCATTGAACTCAAAATAAAAATGAACAACAGAGGCAGTCATGGCCTTAAGTCCACGGGTCATAACCATACCACATTACTCCACCTGGACTCCAACCTTACATAGTGTGCGCATGCACATACCAATGACCCTAGGGAACGATACAACCTCTACCGAGATTTGCCAAAATGACATCCCACGACGCGCAACCTCCACCGATAGCATATTCTCTAGGATGGGTATTGTGGGGACCCTGAATTTAGCACCATAGGCCTAGACGAGTAGCCTCTCCCTAGCAGCCCAAAGTCCAGGCCCATCACCTTCATATCAATCCAATTACCCCACGATCCCATGAAGGGAAGTTGTGGGGAAACACGATTCCATGTAGGGGAGATGGCTAATAAGAAGGAACCCATCACCCCCACTACTCCAACATACACATGTATAAATTAAACCCTAAGTCCGGGGCAAAGGACAAGTTGTATTCTCTGTACTTATTCCTCAGAATATAGAGAAATAACACTGACTGAACCACCGTGGACATAGGCACTTCTTTGCTGAACCACGTACCCCCGTTGTTGTGTGATTGGCCTTTTATTTATCTTTTCTTGGTTGTTACCTCTTTCATATTTATTTGTGTTGCATAATAATTGTCACCACAATTGGCGCCGTTTGTGGGAAACGTTTATCTTTCCTTGAGAAGAGCCCACGCCAAGAAAAAATCTAAGATGTCTGGTCACAGCAGCAATGCTCCTCAAGCAGGAGATATTCAGGAGCCACCCGCTCCTCATAGGATTAGGTCTGAAGTCCGACGTTCAGATCACGGGGCTCTCTTAGAAAGGCCAGCCTCAGAAGAAAGTCAAGGACCAGCAAGGTCCACTCAGATATCCAGATTGATCGATGCATACGAAGCAAGGCTCCACGAGCAGAGGGAGTCTTCTCGCAGGTATGAGGCTGAGAATGCTCGCTTGAAAAGAAGACTGGAAAAACTGGAAAAAGAACTACGCCCTGATACCAGGAGACGCCCCTATCGCACTCCTAGCCCTCAGGGGAGAAAATCTCGCAGCCGAGGAAGGAGCCCTATGCGGCAATATCAAGGGTTCGAAGATGGCGACTCAGACGACGACCTCCGCGAGCAACTGAGAAAAGCTCGCCGCTATTAGAGCCCTGCTCGCAGCGATGACAACATACGGAACCTAGTCCGGAGAGAGATGGACCAACATCCAGCTCACCGCGGCACCAGCTCAACCAGAGAACTCTCCAGGAGAGCCCTCAAGACCTAGATGAAATCACCCTTCACGAGGGAAATTGAAGAAGAAGAAGCTCCCAAAAAGTTTGCTATTCCAAGGTTCAAGATTTACGACGGGAAGACTGATCCCATTGATCATGTCAGGTAGTACCGGTAGGCTATGACCCTCTGGAATCACCGAGATGCACTGATGTGCCATATTTTTCCCTTGAGCCTTCATGACGTGGCCCAAAAATGGTTCGAGAAACTCCCTCACCGATCCATCAGAAATTTCAAATCCCTGGCCGAGCTCTTTACGGCCCGATTCATCACCAGCAGCTCCCATCCCAAAAGGATGGATGCTCTATTGACGATGAAGAAAACTCCTCAGGAGACACTTCGAGACTACACGAAGAGGTACTTGGAGTTATTCAACGAAGTCGAGGACTGCGCGGAAGAGGTGGCAGTGGCTTCATTCAAAATTGGGCTACCTAGCTCTTCCCTCCTTTACCAGTCCTTGACAAAGAAGGAAGCAACCACCATTGATGACCTGATGGCCCGGATTGAGAAATACGCAAAGGTGGAAGATGTCACCCGCCTTAACGTAGGTGAGAATGGTCGAGCCAAGCTTGCCGCGAAGGGAAGTGAGAAAGTTGATAACCAGAAAAAAGGAGGAAAGAATGGGAGCAAGAATGGCCCCAAGAACGGAGGAAGCCCTGACGTTGCAAAGTCGTTCCAGGCGGTCAACACCGTCTTCAAAGAACCAATTTAGAAAATTCTCGCTAAGATCAAGGATGAGCCGTTCATCAAATGGCCCCGAAAAATGGGAGGAGATCCATCGAAAAGAAACAACGCGCTGAGATGCACCTTTCACAAAGAGGGAGGACATAAGACCGAACACTGTAAGGCTCTTAAGTCCCACCTCGAGGAGCTGGCCTAATCCGGACATTTAAACGACTTTGTGGAAAGGAAGGTAGAGAGAGTGATTGTCCACAAGGAGGCAAAACCCGATAACGTGTTAGAAGACGACACCGGAAACGAATTCGCAGTAATCCATGGAGTATCCGATGTTAAGCAAATCCAGGGCAACTCAGCTCGGATGGAGGTAAAGAAGCTGACAGCAGTAATTCAAGCTTTTCAAATAGATCCAGCGAAATCACAGGCAGGAAAACGCCGGCGAGCAGAGGACATCAACTACAACAAGCATATTATTTTCACGGATGAAGATCTTGTGGGAGTAAGGACCCCACATCACGATGCCTTAGTCATTACACTCAGGATAGCCAACTTTGATATCGATAGGCTGCTCGTCGATCAAGGAAGCTCATCCGAAGTAATGTACATCGACCTGTTCAGAAAATTGAAGTTGAACATCGCCGACCTGAAGGGAACCACTGTTCCTCTGGTCGACTTCACTGGAAAAATGACCATGCCTCTGGGCAAGATAGTACTACCAGTGCTCGCTGGGAATGTTTCGAAAATGATCGAATTCCTGGTGGTCGACATCGATTCACCGTATCAAGCCATCCTCGGCAGGGGATGGCTTCATGCAATGAAGGCAGTCTCCTCGACCTACCACCAGAAACTCAAATATATCACCGAGCGGGGAGTGATGGAGATACATGGCGACCAGGCGATGGCGAGAAAGTGCTTCATAGCGGACATCCGACCGAAGGCAGAGAAAAAAGACGTTCAAACCAGCGAGAAAGTGGAGGAAGGTGTAATCCCTTCCAAATAACAATTAAAATATGGAAGGCCCGGAGTGGAAGAGACCAGGCTCCTCCCCTCCGAGCGGGTTGTAGAGGACCTGGTAGAAGTAATTGCTAGAGAAGGCGACAACAGCAGAGTCTTCCTGATCGGAACCTCACTCACTGACGAAGAGCAAAAGGATTTGTTAACCTTACTCAGAAGCAACATAGATGTTTTCGCTTGGGAACCCTATGAGCTGCCAGGAATCGATCCCAATATGGTCTGCCATCGGTTGCACGTCAATCCCACATTCAAGCCGATAGCACAGAAGGCACGACGAACTGCTCCCGAGAAAGCCAAAGCAATAGAACAAGAAGTCAAAAAACTGCTGGATGCAGGATCCATACGGGAAGTGCAATTCCCCAAATGGTTATCCAACCCAGTGGTAGTTCCAAAAAGCAACGGTAAGTGGAGAGTTTGCATAGACTTCACTGACCTCAACAAAGCCTGCCCCAAGGATAGCTTCCCTCTTCCAAAAATAGACCAACTAGTAGACGCCACTGCAGCTCACGAGCAAATGAGTTTCCTAGACGCATACTCAGGCTATCACCAGATTCCCCTGTATGCACCAGATCAGGATAAAACGGCGTTTATCACGACGGTCGGTTTATACTGTTACAAGGTAATGCCTTATGGGCTAAGAAATGCAGGGGCAACTTATCAGCGGCTGGTTACTAAAATGTTCAAGAATCAGATGGGAGACACGATGGAGGTCTACATCGACGACATGCTCGTCAAGAGCAAGGAGAAAGAAAACCACCTTTCGGACCTGGCAATTACCTTTGAAATCCTCAGGAAATACCGAATGAAACTCAACGCGAGCAAGTGTTCCTTCGGTGTCCAGTCAGGAAAGTTCCTTGGGTATTTGGTCAGCAAGCGTGGCATAGAGGCAAATCCGAACCAGATTGATGCAATTAAACGGGTGCAACCTCCTCGCACAATCCGCGATGTAGAGAAGCTCACTGGAATGCTCGCTGCTCTAAATCGTTTCATTTCTAAATCCTCCGAGAGATGCAAGCCCTTCTTCCAGCTCTTAAAAGGCAGCAAAACGGTAGAATGGACCCCAATTTGCTCGCAAGCATTAGGCGAGCTCAAATCCTACCTAAGCTCCCCACCACTGCTTGTCATACCACAGCAAATGGACCCTTTGTACCTCTACCTCTCTGTATCCAGCCATACTATCAGCTCAGCGCTAATGTGTGAAGTCACAGGGATCCAACATCCAGTCTATTACGTGAGCAAAACCTTACTAGACGCCGAGCAGCGCTACCTGCCATTGGAAAAGCTCGCATTCGCCCTAATAATGTCCTCGAGGAAACTAAAGCATTACTTCGAAGCTCACACGATCATTGTCCTTACATCACACCCCCTCAAGGCTGTCCTAAGAAAGGCGGATTTGTCGGGCAGACTGTCTAAGTGGTCAGTCGAGCTCGACCGGTTTGACATCCAATTTCAACCAAGGACAGCTATCAAGGGTCAAATCCTTGCTGACTTCATAGCCGAATTCACAGGCGAAGAACCCTCCGACCAGCCTAAGCCAACAGAACAAAACAGCCAGGCTACAGGGGGAAGCTGGAAGCTATTCGTTGATGGAGCCTCCAACTCAAAGGGGGCAGGAGTAGGAATTGTTCTCATCACTCCAGAAAATGCAGTCCTCGAGCAAGGAATCAGGCTGGGATTTGCAGCCTCCAACAACGAAGCAGAATACGAAGCCTTAATTGCAGGTCTCCAAAGGGCGCAAACTCTAGGAGAAAAGCATTTACAGGTATTCGGAGACTCGCAACTAGTTTCCAATCAGATAAGTGGAGACTACAATGCGAAGGACGAGAGGATGGCAGCCTACCTCTCCTTGGTAAGAAACTTGATGACAAACTTTAAAGAAATCAACATCCAACAGTTTCCCAGGGGGCAGAACAGCCACGCTGACGCTTTGGCAGCCCTAAGCTCGACAGTTGATTCCAGCCTTAAAAGGATAATCCCTATCGATTTCCTTAGCTACCCGAGCATTCACCCCAACTGCGAGCTAACAAAAGCGAAACAAATGCTCCAATTGGAACCAGCCCCTAGCTGGATGGATCCCTTAAGAGACTATTTGAAGAACGGAATGCTCCCAGAGGATAGGAGGACCGCCCACCAGATAAGAGTCAAAGCTGCTCGCTTTCACTTATCCACGGGAGGCGACTTGTATAAAAGATCTTTCTCCGACCCCTACCTTAGATGCGTCCACCCATGCGAGGTCAAGACAGTGCTTCACGAGATTCATGAAGGAATCTGCGGAAGTCACGTCGGAGGAAGGTCTCTAGCCTTTCGAGCAGTAAAGGAAGGTTACTGGTGGCCATATATGCAAAGGGACTCCGCAGTATATGTCCGCAGATGCCTAAAATGCCAGCTTCACGCCCCCATGGTCCACCAACGAATTGAAATCCCTGACCAGCCCCTGGCCTTTCACCCAGTGGGGAATGGACATCATGGGACCACTACCCACCGCTGCCGGCAATCGCAAATACCTGTTGGTCACCACTGATTACTTTACCAAGTGGATTGAGGCAGAACCACTGGCGAACATCCGAGATGCTGACATGATGAAGTTCATATGGAGAAATATAATCATTCGATTCGGGATCCCCAGAACCATCATCACTGACAATGGGACACAGTTCGAGAGTGGCCCCTTTCAGGACTTCTGCGACCAACACGGGATCAGGCACCACTTCAGCTCGGTAGCTTATCCTCAGAGCAACGGACAAGCTGAGGCTTCCAACAAAACAGTGATCGCTGGATTAAAAAAGCGGTTAGAGCGAGCAAAAGGCGCGTGGACTACCGAGCTACCACATGTCCTATGGGCATACAGAACGACTCCCAGATGAGCCACAGGTCAGACTCCATTCTCACTAGCATATGGTATGGAAGCGGTCATCCCATTAGAAGCAGGATTGCCTACAATGAGATCCGACCTTGTCGAGCAGAATCAGAACGATCAGGCTTTGCTCGCTGAACTCGACTTGGCCGACGAGCGCAGGGAACTTGCCCTAATAAAACTAGTGAGCTATCAGCAACAGCTCGCGAAGCACTACAGCAAAAAGGTCAATCCGAGGAAGTTCGAAGATGGAGACTATGTCCTAAGGAAGGTCCTGGGCAACACAGTGAAGCCATCAGATGGTAAACTGGGCCCAAACTGGGAAGGACCTTATGAGATAATTAGAGACGATCTGCAAGGTGCCTATCATTTGAAAACGATGGAGGGCAGAGAGATACCACGAGCATGGAACGCAGCTAATCTCAAGAAATTCTACTTTTAGGAGTTCTATTGTTAGATCTTTTATTGTACTCATTTTGGGAAAAGACAGTTTATTTCTCTATTCACCAATAAAAATCTCTCAGTTGATTACTCTCCAAAAAAGTAACAATTATATCTTATTGCACATCCTTTTCAAATCACAGGTATAATGGTTGACATAGCAGGGGAACACCCCTCCTCAGGTCATCGTCACGAAGCACGACAGACCTCTTAGCATTGCCCATGGCAATATATGAAGCCCTACAGAGTATTCTTAGGCATCAAACCTACTTTGGTTAAACAAAATCCTGACCGGATGAAGACATCCAATAACAGGTGTGTCCTCGCCAATTACCCGTCTTAGACCTAAGGGAGTGTGACGACACAACCTAAAAGGTAAAGAGAGAGCACAATGGTATTCTTAATACTGGACTGGGCGGACACTCACATGACAAGATAAAGATTGTGAAGCTGCAAAAATATAACAAAGATTGGATAAACACGTTTAGTCGGCAAAAACGCCCAAAACTCAAACTTTCCATTAATCTTTTATATTTACAAACAATAATAGTACATGTTTAGTCGGCAAAGGCTCGCCCAAAGCATTTACAATTATTAAAAACCAAAATATCAAGAAGGGGGAAGCCTCCGAGAAAGGTAGTCAACAACCTTAGCTCTCCTCCCGTCATCAGGGGCAGGATCGAATTCCTCAACAACTTCATTTGTGTCCAACTCCAGTAGCCGCCGAGGAATAGCATCGATAGGAATTCATCGGTCATCTCGCCTGAATGGATTGGGCATCAGAGTAGAGGGAGGCATCTCATACCAATACCACAATATCGAATTTCTCGGGACCTGCAGCTCTTTGAGAGCACTCAACCACCCCCTGATGAAGGAAAGATCCTCGAACTCTGATAATCTTGTGGGAGCATCCAGCCAGCCCTGATCATAGCCATCAGTCCACACTTGGCGAGGGCCCTTCTTGAATAAATGCCGCAGTCGGGTGACGTCCCTCTGGAGCCCAGCAGCAGTTACGTAAGCTCGTTGGATATCGCCGTGAAGCTCCTCCATTTCCCTCTCATGCTGCACCTCAGCTTCCCTACTCCTACCCCGCGTACTCCTACCAGCTCGCGGGAGGGGAGGCCGAGCAGCTCGCGACTAGGAAGAACCTTCTAGGACTGCCGCAGCGGTGCTCGGCGAATGCTCCTTAAGCTTCGAGACCTCCCGCCTAAGGTCGTCATTCTCCCGCTGAAGAAACTCCACGACTTGATTGATCTCGGTGGCCTCCAGTAACTTTACTCTCAGCTCGCTGACTTCTTCTTGCACTGAAGCTCCGATCTCTCCCATTTCCTGGAGCCTGTCCTTCAATTTGGCCACCAGCTCGGACTGATCCTTATATTTCTAGTTCCTTGATTTAGCAAACCTACGGAGCCTAGCAAAAGCCTGGAGAACTACAGGGCTTGCATTAGGACCCAGAGTCCTACCTAATTGGGAGGTAACAGGAACATAGTCATCCACATCAACCAACTACAAGTAAAAGCAAAAGGAAAGAAAGGAATCATCATAAACAAAAATAAAGTCTTTTCATTGATAACGAGCGAGGTTACATCAGAACAAAAAAGGAAAAAATTACAAAGAATCCCTATCACTTATCAACCTCGGTGGATGGACCTTTGTCTTTATCAGCATCGGCAGGGGCATTACCCTCTGCAGGGGCATCCACTGCCTCCTCGACCAAGGGAGCATCAGAAGAGGTCGCCCGAGAAACAGGATTGCTGCCTTCAACAGTTGGGGCTGGGTCATCATCCACGACCGGCTTTGGCCCTGGATCATGCTCGTCAAAGAGTGGGGATGCAACATCCACCCCAGCGGCCACAAGGGCCTTGTTCCACCCCTTCTTGAAGTTCAGACAGCTAATATAGCCTATCTGAACCTCGGCGTCTTCATATGCAGCAACCCAGCCAGAATTGTATGAATGTTCTTAAGAGTAGCTGCCTGGGCTTTTTCCGCCTCCAGCTACTCGGAAAGAACCCTGTTCTTCTCCATAAAGTCCAGCTTGCTCGAGCAAACCTGATTATACGACTTCCTCAGCTCGCCGAGCTCCCTAACAGCATTATCTCTCTCGTGAGCAGAATTAGCAAGGGCCGAGGCAGAAGAAGCTCGAGCCGCATCAGCAGCCTTCAGATCGGCCTCTAGTTGAGAACCTCTGGCCACCAGAGTAGACTTCTGCTGCTCCAGCTCGGTGTTCCTTCTCAGAAGCTCGTCACGAGAGCGATAGAGCACGGCAAAGTCAGTCACAAACTGCAAAAAACAAGGAAAGGATCAGAAAGAAGAAACCATCAAAACGGATTAGAAAAAGTTGAGAAGTAGAAAAGGAACCTTACCAAGGCAAGCCTCTGGCTAGCTTGCAAAGCCAGTTGATCGGACCTTGACGCCCTCTCACGATCTGCAGGGAGGACTGCCCTCTCAAGCAGCGCAGGGGCGATCTGAGGAGAGGTGGCCACCGAAGCCCCCTCAGGCAGAGCAAATACTGGTACCAAGGCTTGACCGGACTTGGTCCTCAGTTCCATCTTCCTCCTCTCCTCCTCCTTTTCTTTCTCCCTCCTCTTTCTCTCTTCCACCTTCTTCCTCTCCTCCTCCTTTTTCCTCTCCCTCTCCCTCGCCTGCTCCTCCTCCCTCTTCTTCTTCTCTTGCTCTTGAGGGGAAGGCCGAGAACCAGTAGCTATGGCCCCGGAGACAGTCTTCGATTTTTTGGATCTCTGTGCAAGAAGCACATCATCATCATCATCATCATCTCGGATTAAATTCTTCCTGGGAGGCATTTCTTCACCCGAATTGCTGGTAGTACTCGAGGAACTGCTGCTATCAGCACTACCTCCACCCAAATTACTCACAACACCTGCAGGCTCACTCTCCGAGCTGCTCTCTTCTTCGTCCAATTGGATGGGCTCAGCAGAAATCTCTTTGGAAGAGTCAAAGTCCAGAACAGTATCCACAGGTCGGGCTATGAAGCTGGAGCCTGTGTTCTTGTATTCAAGCAGAAAAGCAGCAGACCTAGGATGCTCGCCGTCACCCAAGGGTTCCCTGATGTTCCAAGCTTTCACCAGTTCCGAGATACGAACCTCGCTGAGAGCAGGCTCCAAGTTATTTATCTTCGCTGTAAAAGAAAAAGCAAGGAGAAGTTAGAAAAACCACAAAGTCAACAAAGGTTGAAGCAATACTACAACATCTACCTATATATTCTTCCCCATAAAAGGGAACAGTGAACCTCTCAGACCTCGACCCTTCAAATTGGGGGGAGAATTGCCAATTCCTAACAAGAAAACCTTCTTGCCAGTAGTCCTTATGGGAATCAGGTAAATTTACTACCAATACCCTATCAGGGCTCCTAGCCTTAAGGTACAGGACACCTGAGCTCGTTCAAGAAAAAGAGTAACAAAAATAGACATCGGAAAGCCCTAACTTCGTGCCATACAATTGATTTATCCTATGCACGCCGTTCACTATTTTCCATACGTTAGGCGAACATTGTGCAGGCACAATACTGAAGTAGCTAAAGAAGTGCAGAAATAGATCATTGGGAGGGAAGGTAAGTCCCCCCTGGGAGAGCAACAGGACGTGAATCCAATGTGCATCCTCTATATCCCTAACGTTCCTAGGAGGCGAGGCACATCACTCAATCTCTACCCACTCAGGAATACTATAGAATTTTCTAAACTCAGCCACAGACCTATTTCCAATCTTCACCATTGGAAAAACACAAGAAAAACTACAAACCAAAGAGAAAATATAAAAAAGCACGAGAGACTTACAAGACAGAAGATCAGGTCAAATGGCGAAGAAGCAACGAAAGTTGAAATCGAAAATAGAGGATACTAAGCGCAAGAGCTCTCAGAAGACGAAAGATTGCTGGAAAAGCCTGAAGCGACAAAAAGAAATGCGCCTTATTCCAACGAGCCTTCAAGTCTAATCATAGCGCACGAATAGCGAAGCGGCTGCCGCCAAAGTAACTTCACAGTTTTCAAAGAAATCGACCATAATAGCTGATTATTTAAATTCATTGGACCTGAAAAGATGGCCCAACAAATTTAGGGGCAATTGTGGGGACCCTGAATTTAGCACCATAGGCCTGGACGAGTAGCCTCTCCCTAGCGGCCCAAAGTCCAGGCCCATCACCTTCATATCAATCCAATTACCCCACGATCCCATGAAGGGAAGTTGTGGGGAAACACGATTCCATGTAGGGGAGATGGCTAATAAGAAGGAACCCATCACCCCCACTACTCCAACATACACATGTATAAATTAAACCCTAAGTCCGGGGCAAAGGACAAGTTGTATTCTCTGTACTTATTCCTCAGAATATAGAGAAATAACACTGACTGAACCACCGTGGACGTAGACACTTCTTTGCTGAACCACGTACCCCCGTTGTTGTGTGATTGGCCTTTTATTTATCTTTTCTTGGTTGTTACCTCTTTCATATTTATTTGTGTTGCATAATAATTGTCACCACAGGTATGTTTCACATAAATATCGTACACATGGATATTTCTCTCTCTCTCTCTCTCTCTCTCTCTACGCACACACACACACACACACACACACACACACATACACACACACACATATATATTTATATATATATATAATAAAACTGACTAATCGTGCATGTCACCTGTAGCAATAGCCTATCATTCTTGAGTCTAAACCCGACTCTCAAATCAATAAGTAGGAACCTACTTATTTGTATAACACTATTATATTTTATTCTAGACACTAAGCCTATCTCACTCTAGCCCGTATCTCGATCTCATTTGAAATTCCCATTCAAATCAATTAATGCATATTCGAGTGTCGTTTGTCCCAAACACCCCTAATTTGTACCCCGATCCTATCCTGATTATCCTAAGTTATTTAACAATATTTCTAATTATTTTCTAGAAGTCCCAATCCCATCTATGGACCTCCTAAATAAATCCATATTCCAAATGGTCCAATTAACAACCCAAACAAGAAAACTGCTCAAACTAACAAGACCATATCGATTCGCTTTCCTGGCACGAATCGATTCTCCAACCGAATTGATTCAGCCCTCAGGGCAAATTGATTTCTTTCTAGCAAGTGTTCTTCTCAACCAATACATGATTCTTCATCATCCCTTTAACCCAATCAATATTCCATCGATAATATAATCCCAAATTTGTAATTTCTAACGATTCTCCACATGAATATACTCATTTTCATATTCCAATCCATCCAACAACAAATAAATCTCATGGGATTCTACATCTAGTTCACAAATCATGTACTTTCTTAATTCTCATTCAATATTATGCAATTCTTCATAATTACATATAAGAACCACATCTTTATAATTTGATTTAATCTCAAATTTCACCTGGGATAATAATCAATTCATTTTCTACAAATCATTCTCAAAATCCCATTGTTTCTTCATGAAAATCCTACCCAAATTCATGTTTTTGTTCACCAACTCTAATATGAACTAGAACACACATAAAGTATCAAAGAAAGTAAAAACTTTCCTTAGATTAATGTAGTAATATGAATTTTTCTTTGTGGATTTCTTGAGCGAGAATTCCAGTCCTTAATCATCCAAATTTCCTTCACGGGTCGTCTTTCTTGCAACCTTCTTGGTTTTTCCCTTCTCCTCTCTATTCTCTCTCAATTTTGGTGTCTTGGAATGGGTTTTAGGTGCCCCCTTCTATCCCCTTTATCTTATAATAACACAAATCCCGAAATTAGGCTTTGACCTAAGTGTAAAACGACTTATATACCCCTAAGCGGGTCTCGACTAGTCTAAAAAGCCCCCGGAACCCATTTACAACCCCTAGGTACTTAATTCTGACTATCTCGACCCATTCCGGATCATCCGTGCCCTCAAAATCACTATCCAAGTCACCTATGATGAAATTACCATCTTATTCCTAACATAACTCTCCACGCGCGTTCCGAATAAGATCTTGTCAACCCGTTCGTTTTACCCACTTACGACGTGATATAAATTAATAAAATTTCATTTACTTATCACACAAGTAAATATAATAACACATAAATATTGATTCAATGTTCGTTGATTAATATTTATTTAATTCACTTTAATTTTTTAATATAATTAAATTACTGTGACACGTGTAATTTAAATATTTCCAAAAATATTGAGTGTTACACTCAAATTGTGTTAGTAGTGGCCTCATTAATTCAAATGTTTTCGAATCTAAAGCCATGACCAATGGATATTTTAGAGTGTTAACCATTGTCTAGGACGTTAGAAAAGGTCAACTCATAGATAATATTCCTCATATTTACACATCTTCGTATTGTGGTAGGAAAATTAACCTTAGGATATTTTGTTTTAATCTTTGGAATGGTCATCTTAAGTCTAGATGTAGGGTCATCTTAGTTCCCAAAGCACAATGCATTAGGTATTCATTTATTTGGGTTAAGAAATCCATTTTTGAGGCATTAAATGTTGGAGTGGTTAATTCTAGAATGCTTGCACGTGATACTTATCGTGCTATTTCTTATGGATGATTGTGTTTGCATGTATGATGTCTATCCTTTTTTTATTTTCATTTTTTTTCATTTTACGACTTATTGAGAAAAATACAAAAGATTTTTTTAGTCTTTTGAGTTTTTTTTTCGTGAAATAAAACGTTTAAAAAACTCAAAAATATTTTATATTTGTTTAGTTTGGTTTTACACATTTTATGTGGCATATTAGTGTATTGGAATCCACTTCCTTCCATGTTTCCATATATCTAGAACATTTGATTATAATTTTCAATGCGTAGAGTATTCTTAATCATTTTTGCATGGAGTAGTTTTTAAATGACTTTCTTAATTAATTCACTTTGCATATTCCTCCTCACACACAAGAACGAGATATTTTGAATTTTAAGTCCATATGTTACATGATATATATGAGATGTTCTCCTAACAATCTTGTCATATACATATATATTTGATTGGGAGATTTGTGCGTGTAAGAACTATTGCCCATGAGTTAGTTAGTTATTTGAAAATATTATTGTGCACAAGAAAGGTCTACAAAGGGAGAAATCTTCCTTGTGTGAAAGGCCACCGTTGACAAGAGCTAATAAAAATTAAGAGGAAAAGAAAAGAAAACCTTCCCAAGGCCAAATTTGGTTTCGTTGATTCTTGAATTAAATTCGTATCTTCAAAATATGAGAGTGACAAATGATATATATATATATAATTTTGATGGTATTATAAGTTGTAGGTTATTTGATTTACATAATGAGTTTTAATTAGTTCTTGTTTGATGCTACGGATTTGAGAATCATCAGTATTTTTCTAGGCTAGTGTGCATTATGCTTGTTTATCCATTATGAGTTCACTTTATCTATACTATGAGGCTAAATATTTTTTTCACAAAGTCAACGAAGGCATATAAAACTCCTTGGATTTTTTGAATGATTGGGCCATAATTCATTTGTTTCTATTTCACGCCCCTTCATTCCATCCCACATTTTAGACACACAAATGCTATGATAGTGTGTAAAGTTTATTGTGTTTTGTGTCCTGTTTGTGGTGTCTATATATATATATATATATATATATATATATATATATATATATATATATATATATATATATATGTGTGTGTGTGTGTGTGTGTGTGGTTTATTTTTCATATTTATATATGTGGTATGATTTATTTTGAGTATTTGAATTTGCATTTAATATATGTTTCCCATGTGCTTTATCTTGGAATAATATTGGCATGTTATATGATCATACATGTATACCTTATTTCTAGTTTACACTGGTATCTCATGCTTCATTACATATTCAAGTTGGTATGATTTATTGCATCAATATTGGTATTGATTGATCATTGTTTGGATTATCTGTGCATCTCTTGCCATATTGTGTTTGTTGCCCTTTACCCCATTGCATGCCATTATTCTTTCCTCTAAATTTTCAATTGATATCACATGTTCTCACATTGTGGGGGTGATATTCTTTATGAGGGAGAAATGGTTTATTATTCATTCTTTATTTGTCTATTCCTGAACAAAAAGGAGGAGAAATGGTAACTTTCACTTTTGTTTTAGGAGGACATATATATCTTGGGGGGGACGTCTTACCTAGGCAGGGATTATTAGACATAGAGAGAGTTATTATTCTCATGCGTATTTATATTACTATACTTTGTTTGCATTTGAAGGTGTATTTAAGTGTTCAAGTTTGAAACATGCGACAATGTTTTCAAACGAGCAAGGCTACTCGAGGTTTATGAGTCAATCGAGTTGTAGTTTTTCCTTTGGTTCTGGGGATTGAGTCTTAGATGCGACAATGGAGGGACTTCTTAAAACATCAAAGGATCATTAACAAGGTCAAATTAGAGTTTCATTGCCAAATGTTAAAGATCCAACCTATTCTAAATAATAAAAAAAACTAGTACAAAGTCCTCTAAATACTCAACTTTATAGAAAAATCAAAGACGTCACGACTACAAGATTTGGCTAAACAACTCCTACATCAAACTGAATTAGAAGATGCGGATAATGACTCACCTACATCTTCTGTTGCATCATCAAGCAATAAACAACTCTTACCCATACTCAAACTCTATATTTATTGATTCTTAAGAACTGTATAATCTGTAGTAAAATCTAGTCACATTCTAATGGAAAATTTACTATTCGTATAAAGTGAAAATTTTCCCCAAAAAAGTTACTATTGTTAAATAATTTAGGCGCACGGATTTATATTCAATGGAATCTATCAGCAATTAATCAATTAACTATTCACCTAGAAGTAAAATAATTCATTATACTTTCCATGAAATAATCTCGGATGCAATAATTCCATCCATCTTTATTAGGATAACAACTAATTAGTTAACAGTTCACTCGAAAAGTAAAATAATTCACTCTACTTTCAGTGAAATAATCCAGGATGCAATAATTCCACCCAAGAGTTCAAGTCACATTGCATGAGAAGCCTATATTTAAATGAAGACCTCAACATTCACTTGAGGGAACACCAAACTCATAACAACACATCAGTTATTTTCCTTCGCCTATAACCATTTCAAGCTTCTCCACTTATAATGTGTTATTTATAATCATTTTGTAAATCTTTTATCATGTATTTTAGTTCAACTTGATGTACCCTTCAATAATTCTCCAGTTGCTATTATTTTAATTAAAATTTTTGTTTTATATTGTTATTTCTTTAGTTACTTTTATTATTATTGATTTTGATTTTATTATATGTCTCAATTCTCCTGACATGTGTGTGTGTGTGTGCACGTGCATGTCTGTAACAAATGTTTAGTGTAGTGATTATTAATTGAAAATTAAAATTATGGTTTACATTAATGCTTGGCATTTAATTCCTCATAATTGGTGCTTGAATTAAGGCGTATGTTGATTAGGGTTTGTATTCAGATTTTAAATGAGTTTGATTATTTATTAATGCTTGATTGAAATTTTGACTTAGGGGTTTTATGAATTCATGACATTGAATCCCTCTTAATTAAAAAAATGTGAATATAAATGGATAAGAGACAATATTGATTCATAAAAACTCATAAAATTTTAATAAAATGGCATCACTTAATTGTAGTTGATTCATTGGACATTATTTTAAAACTATAAATACAATATATGTCATGTATGTGCTTGTTGGCTTGTTGTTAGGTTATTATTAAGTTGTGCTTGTTGGGTTGTTATTATGTCTTATTTAACCAGGATATTTTCTTAAACATTGTAGGTTGCGATTCCTTAAGTTGAGACGGGGTATTATAATACCCCCTATTATTGGTAATTATTTAATGATTATTAATTATAATAAAAAATTAATAAATTGGAATTGTGGGAAACAGAATTACAATACGACACGCCCAGCATGTGTTCGGTGTGAGCGTACAATCTTCTTGCACACAAGTTAATAAGGATCCCATGTTAAGGAAGACTCCCACGTATCCATCACTTGGAACAGTTAAAACTATTAAGGGATAGGTCCGAACTTCTATGGATAACTATTAATAAATATTTGGACTCTCGTAAGATTTTGTCTATCTATAAACCCGCCTCTCACTAAGAGAGGCATGTGATATTATATTATCGAGTAGTACTACAACTCTATCGAATAGTTATCTGAGTTCATAAAAGAACAAACCATAAACCCCATGGACTTAGGCATATTATTAAACCACGTATATTTGGTGTTATGTATTTTTTCTCTTTCCTATTGAATACATCTCTTAATTTTGTCGGAACGCATTCAATACTAACACTTTGGAAAATTACTACCTACAATTAGTGTCGTCTGTGGGAAACAATCTGAGGTTTTTCCTACTAGATAAGTTCTTGAATGTCTCACTCACCCAACAAAGACCATATGAATGTCAATGATTAGAAGGGTCATCATCAACATAGTTATAGAGACTCGAAGGGCAATGCCCTTGACCATGGTGATCACAAAAACCATGAAGGCTGCCAACAAACCCCTCCCTCTCAGAGGGTTAGATCCAATAATGGTGAGTACTAATAATCTTTTGATGCTCATTATCGTCCTCAAGAGGATAAAATGGTGAACAATGATGAGCTTCAATGATCAAATCAGATCTCAAGGATCATTGACAACTATGAGAGGTGCCTTCGAGAGTAAATGGCTATTAACAAGCTCCAAAAGAAATAAAACTCCATAATCCAATGACACATAGAGAAGCAAGATATGGAAGCCCATAGGGAAGAGTGCAAGCATGGCTGCCGCTCAAGAACTCCTAGCCCGCAGGTGAGAAGAGATCGGAGGTGAGGAAGGATTACTTTACAACATAAAGAATTTTATCCTTACCATGGGTCCCTTGGAAGGAGAGCATACCCTTATGATCATCGAGGAGACAGAAAGTGTTGTGACTTTTTCAGAAAGAAAGTAGAGATATACCCATCCCATCAAAGGGCTAATATTACCAAGGAGCTTGTTACAAGAGCACTTGTCTATCACAAGAAATCACCTTTTAGATGATATGTAGAAGAATCTGAGCCACCTAAGATGTTTTCTCCACTAGCATTCAAGATCTATGATGTGAATACTAATCCCATCGATCATGTCAGAAAATATCTCCAGGTGATGATGTTATGGAACACTAGCTATGGATTAATGTGCCGAATATTCCCATTGAGTCCTTGATATACTTACCATAAGTGGTTTGACAAGGTGCCACACTGATCTATAGCTTCTTTTAAGCAACTGGTCAAATCCTTCATTACCAGTGTTTCCATCCCCTTCCGGATCCTCGCGACGGGAGAGGCGAAGAAGTGAGGGGGGTCTCCCCTTCGTTTCGGGAGGATCCTGGTCCCACGCATCCCTCTCGGGAGCGCTTCGGTCGGCGTCGATGATGAGGTGAAAATGTAGAGAGATAGAGTCGCCAGTCTATTTTACTCAAATCAGACAAAAGAAAAATGGGAGCCATCCCGAAGGACAACATCTAAATACATACTGATACATACGAAACTAAAATGATTCGAAAAGGGTCCAGAGGCTAAGTTACAAAATGGGAAGGTGTTAGGCACCCATTCCGCCCTTACGGTCTCTCATGGGTTATTGCTATTGTCCATTATTTCCCCGTGATATGTGTGCATGTGTATATGTAGTGGAGATAGGAATCATTTACTTGTATCATGGAAGAGATAAAGTGAGTCATCCATAGGAGTGTTCTTAAAAGTAATATCAGAAAAATACGATTTACGCTATTATCCTAGTGTCGAACATTTTAAGGGAATGATAACGCATGCGGGATAGTACGCTACTAAGCACAAATATACTTATATGTAAATATATAGAATCTAAGAGTGTTAAGTTCATAGAAAAAATAAGAAAAATTGGGAAAAGGACTCGAGTCTCGAGTTTTACCCCGAGACGCCTACGTAGCCTATAAACGCATCAAAGTCCATGTAGTTCGTATGCAAAACTAGGGTGGGATTTATCCAATAAATCCAATTAGGGACTTCTCTTATACGTGGTGTGTGTAAAAAAAGTTTTTTAGTTGTGAGAAAAGTGTGAGAATTCACATTTGGAATTCATGAGCAAATCCCCTTTTTCTAGTTTTTTGAGTTTTATTTATATGAAAATAAGAGATGTGCAATAATACTTGATAAAAAGTATATTAGGATATGTGAGATGAGAGAATAAAATTACTAAGTAATAAAACATACTAATGCAAATTTAGGAGAATTTAAGGAGAGAGGGGAGAAAGTTGGACCTTCTTGAAGATATTGAGCTTGATCTTCGATGTTGGAGAGAAGCCTTTGCACTCGGGTGATGATGGAGGGTACTTAATTCACCAAGTTTTATGAAAAAGGTGATGAAAGGTGAAGGTTAGAAAGGGATGTGGATGTGGAAATCACACTGATTTCGAGAGGTAATTTATGATCTTGCTGAGAGTGATGGATCTCTGATCTTCCTCCCCTTAAAATGAGGTTAGGCCCTCCTTTTAATAGGACCATGGCATTTCCAATCGTCATAGCACTGGTCCTGCCAATCGGCAAATGTGTTTAGGCACACTGTCGATAAGTAGGGTTTGGAACATGCCGTTTGGCAGTCTCTTTCAGGTTCCTTCGAAAAATTAGTCGTAGAGCGCAAACTGTTGATTCGAATTGCGCACGGGGCAAACCGTTGGAAAGTTACTTCAGAGACCTTCGAAAGTATTTTGGATTGCTCTGGGTCCAGGAGTTGACTTTGGGTCAAATGTGGCTCGAAAGCGTTCATCGGTCCTTTAGACGAGGGATCATCGAACGCAAATGGATCGTTAATCGGCATAGTAAGTTAGAATCATGCATGGGGTAAAATGTTGGAAATATGAGGAGATGTAATTCGACATTCCAAAGAGCTTTAATCGGTTTGGGGAGTTTACTTTGGTCAACTGAGGCCTGAAAACGCTCGGTGACCTTTCGGAGTAAAACAGATCGTTTGTCCGTACCGTAAGTCAGAATTATGCACGGGATGGACCGTTGGAAAGGGGTTTCAGTGAACTTCAAATATTCATTCATTATCAATCAAGCTGAAGAGTTGACTTTGGTCAAATAGAGCGTGGGAGCGTCCGGTGAACTCCTGGTCGAGTTTTGGGGGAAAACAGGTCGTTCGTCCGTATGGTAAATCAGAATTGTGTATGGGATGGACCGTTGGAAAGGGCTTTCATTGCCCTTAGAATATTCATTCAGTCTTGTTCGAGCTGAAGTGTTTGACTTTTGGTCAACTGGAGCTTAGGAGCGCCCGATGGCCATTAGGTCAGTACTCGGGGTGTGACTTAGTTTTAAAATGATGAAGGGAGGTGCTAGGGACCTTAGGAGAAGTTATGGTTTATTAGAATGGGGTGTCTACAGAGGCCCTCGATGGCTGAGTTTGGAACAAACGATAGCCATCGAATAGACACCACATGATGCCTTTGAAAAAGGATGACCAGAGGGTCGAGGTCGAATCTGAGGACCTAAGGATGAGGATGACCGATTCTGTGGGTCGAAGCCAATTCTCTGGGCTTAGGGATGATGTGATCGATTCTGTGGGTCAAAGCCAATTATGAGGGCTTAAGGATGAGAGTGACCGATTCAGAGGGTCGAAGAAAATTTTGAGGGCTTAGGGATGAGGGTGATCGATTCTGAGGGTCGAAGCCAATTCTCAGAACTTAGGGATGAGGGTGAATGATTCTAAGTGTCGAAGCCAATTCTGAGGGCTTAGGGATGAGGGTGATCGATTCTGAGGATCGAATCAAATTCTGAGGGCTTAAGGATGAGGGTGACCGATTTTGCGGGTCGAAGCCAATTCTTAGGGCTTAGGGATGAGAATGACCGATTTTACGGGTCGAAGCCTATTTTGAGGGCTTAAGTTTAAGATGACCAATTTCGCGGGCTTAAGTTTGAAATGACCAATTCTGCGGGTCGAACCCAATTCTACGGGCTTAAGTTTGAAATGACCAATTCTGCGGGTCAAAGCCAATTCTGTGGGCTTAAGTTTGAAATGACCAATTCTGCGGGTCGAAGCCAATTCTGCAGGCTTAAGTTTGAAATGACCAATTCTTAGGGTGGAAGCCAATTCTGCGGGCTTAAGTTTGAAATGACAAATTTTGCAGGCTCAGGGATGAGATGTTCTTGGGGACTTTTCTCGGGAAAATTACCTCATGATTTTGATTTGAGATGGGGAGCTGATTGCTGGGGAAATCCTTATGTCTTTTGGAGACTCTATCGTGGGAATGACCATTTTGATGCTGGGGAAGTGATTAGGTGGTCCAGGGTTTGGACGTATTTCTTGGGGAAATTTTGAGACCTTCGGGGAATTTGGGGATACCTTAGAGGTCCTCCGGGGACGTTGACAGGAGGAGATTCACTTGGCTTTTAAGAGTTCCATTGGGTAAACAGGGATTTCACTTGGGGGAGTGCAAAACTTTCTTGGTGAAAATATTCTAAATCCTTTCTAGGATTTTTAGGAATTTTCTAAGGATTTTTCAGGGTTTTATTGTATTTTTTAGGAGTTTTTGTACGAAAATTTAAGGGGGGTGTCGGCCGGCATGGTGTAGAGGGTGCCATTCGGCATTGGCATGGACTTTTGGACTGCCTCGAGAAGGTAAAGGGTCAGTGCCGATCTGAAAAGCATAAAACCCTACTTTTTAAAATCTTTTAAAAAGTAATTTCAATTTCAATTTCCTTGTAAAGATATGTGGAAGCGTGAGATGGTTCAAATTAAACAAATAACAAATTTTAATTTCTTTGCAAATTAAAATTAAACAACGTGAAATTAAATTTTAAAAAACACACAATTTAAATTTCACTTAAACCAAATTAATTCACTTCAAGTCCTAGAAATTTGCCTGAGTCATATTTTCAATATTACCAAATTAGGCCAAACCAATTTAATCAAATTAAGTGATGACTTGAATTAAATTAATATAAACATTACCAAAATTCAAATCAGCACCAAATTAATTAAGTAGTGATTAAACCAAACTTTATCTTTTTACCTAAGCATGCGTTCTAGGTGAGATTTACGAAAGATAAAATAAATAATGAATCACTACGCCACGATGTACGAGGAAAAACCCACAACGGGAAAAAACCTCGGACAGCCCTAGCCTTAAGTCCACTAAGTATGGTTTTACAAATTACAAGATAGATGACTTACTTCCTCGACTCGACCCCTTTCAAGACTTGATGCGTCTTCTTGTAAACACCTCCGCCTAGTAGACAACCCCGGAGCTCCATCGGAATCTTGGAATCCACCAATGAGACAATAGGTACACCGTCAACCACACATGGTGCCTTTAACCATGTGAGAATGTTGCAGCAAAACAATGACTTCTTCTTTGAGGGAAGTAGAAGCAAACCCAAACTTCTCTTCTTCAAAATGTAGAGATAAACTGGTGCAAAACACTGTAAGCAAGGTATATATATATAGAACGTGGATAAACTAAACTTTGGGTGTAAAACAAGTGTTTAAAAGATTTTTCTTGAAATACAACAACACTTAAACAATGAACTTTTTTTCTTTTGGAATTATGGTCTCAAACTCTCTATTAGAGATGGAATAGTATGAAAAAGTTAAACTAAAAAACTTGGTTCCCGCACTTACATTTTCAGGTAAAAAGTTAGTGGGAAAAGAAATGGAAAAGTGAGAAAAATTGCTCAAAAACTGCCAATTAACTGTTCCCTCCAAATCTCGTTCGAACGAGATTTTCGTTCGAATGAAGTCTCGTTCAAACGAGCCTTCTAACGAATTTCCAGTGTATTAAAAATTGAACTCGTTAGAAATCTCGTTGGAATTCTCGTTCGAACAACCTTTTTCATTCGAACGACATTCCAATGGCCAATAGGGGAACTCGTTGGCATACCTCGTTCGAACGACATTCTCATTCGAACGAAAAACTCGTTCTAACGACAATATCGAACGAACTTCCAGAAGGCTGCAATTTTGATTTTTAGCCCAGAAAACTTTATATACTTTATTTTAAAGTTTAATAAAATCTTTCTGAAAATAAACCATAGTTTAAAATAAATGTTCACCTAATGAAAAATGTTCCAAGCTCCTATATATATATATATATATATATATATATATATATATATATATATATATATATATATATATATACAATGCATTCATACCTTAGGAGTAAACGGAACATTAGTGATGACGTAGAAATGAGGCACAATAAACTCGACATTTTGATGAAGCTTTAAACTTGGCCGCTACGTCTTCAACTTTAGTATGTCATAGTCTTCAAGGATGGTCAATAACTCTATCCTATGACTCAAACGTTTTTGTCCGGAATTGAGCCAAAACTACAAAGGACTCAATTGGAAATTTTTGTCCTCACAAATCTCCCCCTTTGTCTATTCCGGGACAAAAACTAAACAAAAATCCTAAAGGGACGTCAAGCTCTACTAGACTGACAAAAATGTACCACCCAAAATAAAAATACATAGCTTGACTCAAACAACCCAAGGATCAATATCTTTGCCGAAGATGAAAGTTACCACTTAGAAGAATTCCTACACACTTAAGCAAACTATCAAACGCATAGGGAATATGAAGAATATTAAATGCAAAAAATTAAAACTCCCCCTAAATTAATTCTCCCCTTTATCAACTATGATCAACTTAGAAAGATATCTCCCCCTAAGATAAATCTCCCACGGACTAAGGTACGATTATAATAGGAATAGATACAATTTTTCCCCCTATCATTCTCCCCCTTTTTGTTCAAGAATAGGCAAAGGCTAAAGAATCAAACATTAACTTATCTCCCCCAATTAAAGCATATACACACTCTAAACTAAACAAGGGATAAATAGAATGGGATAACAAGCTAAACATGCAATAGTGCGTAAAGTGATGAGAACATTAAAGCACATGGACAACTAAAATTCACTAATCCACGTAAAGATATGAATATCAACTATGATGCGATAAGAAAAGATATCAATTAATTGTAGTAATCTAAGAATGTGATATCGAAACAAAATTCGCAACAAGATAGATACCAAAAATGAATTAAAAGAATAAATGAACTAGTTAATCATGGCAAGGACTTAAACAAAATATCATATATGTATACACAACAGATACAAACTAAGCATAAGTACACACATATAGATATAAACGCCAAAATAACACAACACAAAATAACATAAGTTTTTCCACACTCTTATAGCATAAATGTGTCATATGAAAACGAAAGTGAAGGGGTGTGAACAATATACCAATGAATTAAAACCTAGTCACTTAAACGTGTTCACGTAGTCCGCATTTGATTTCAAAACTTTATCAACAAGAATTTAGCCTTTATGTGACAGGATAAAGTGAACTAATGAATAAACAAACACAATGACTACAAGCCTAGCATGTTGATGATTCTACAAACCAATAGAGTCATGGCATTGTAAGCGCAACTAGGATAAACGGACATTGTGCAAACCGTCGATTTATCATCCAAACTCCCTCAATAAGCATATATATTATTCTTTTGAATGAATAAATCAACCAAACATAGGCCTTGGTAATTATTTTTCTTTTTAATGCCATATTTTCTTTTAGGCCTTCGGACCACGTATTTCTTTTAGGTCCAAACAAACGGTGGCTTACTATTCGCAAAGGATTAAAAATCCTTTCGGAGCCCTTCCCCGTGCACAATAATACATATTATTTTTTATATCTCACAAATCTCACATGCAACGGATTTTGACATGCACTAGTCCTCCTAGGTCAAAAATATGTAGATGACAAGATTGGTAGGAGAACACCTCACAAAGTTCAAATATAACATGTGATGTTAAGGATCAAAAAGCTCGTGCATGTGTGTAAAGGCATATAAAAGTGAATCCATTAAGCAAGTCAAACTTAAGCTACTCCATGTAATCATGATAAAGAACATTTTAAGGATTAAAATTCTAACCAAGAGTTCTAGACACATGGAAGCGAAATGAGGATTCAAAACACAAACATATGCCACAAAATGTGTATAAAACCAAAATACACACAAAATAGAATCTTTTTAAGTTTTTCAAAATTTTAACCAAAACTAAAATTATTTACTCAAAATACACACAAAAATCATTTGAATTTTTCATTAAGAATAAATTACCAAGAGATAAAACCCAATGATAAACAAAAATCTTTTTGTATTTTTTCATTTAATGCAAACAAAAATAAATGAAATATAATACAAAAGATAAACAAGTCATGATTTCTAGCATGAGATATGAAACAAAGCAATGACTAGAAAATGACTAAACATGCATACACTTAACAATGATATATAATATGAATCACAAAAATCTAGATTATGCAAGAAAACACTAACACATTCAACCTTTAAATTTAGCAAGGGAGGTTTCATGTCAAAGCAAATGTGAATCAACAAATCTAATATCTAGCGCGTCAAAAAATGATTTTCGAACCCATATAGATGTATATTTAAAATGATGGAATTTGGAAACTAATGAAATGCTAGACATGGACTTCCTAGGACTTTTTGTAAGATCAAAACAAAATGACCTAAGGTGACCTTTCCTACCACAATGCGAGCATGTGAAAATATGAGGAATGATACCTAAGGTGTGACCTTTTCTAAAGTCCATGAATAAAGTTGACCCTCTAAAACAAACAATGGTTTTAGCTTTAGCAACGGAAGTATTTGAACTAGATGAGCTAGAACTATTACAACTACTAGTCGAGTCTTGTAAATCATTTTCCATTTTTAAAATTTTGGACTCAAGTAAAAAATTAGACTCCTCAATTTTACGGGAAACCTTCTTTAAACCTTCTTTAAAAATTAGACTCCTCAATTTTCTAATAGAGGGTTATCACCCTCCCCCTCAATGTGAGCAAACTTGTCCCTAAGAGTCTTTTCTCGACTATCACTCTCTTTCTTGGACATTTCTAAAATATTAAAATTGTGATTTATGTCCATGAGCTTTTCATAAAAAATATCTTTTTAAGATAGGGAGATTTGCAAAAACTCAACTTTAGCTTTAAAACAAGAATTTTCATCTTCAAGAAATTTAATTCTTTTTGCCAATCTCAAATTTAATTATCTTAACTTTTCATTACACTTATTAAGCCATTAAATCCCTCTCGAATAGCAAAAATTTTATTATCATTAGAAATGGACAGATTATCATTAAGACGTACCATCGAGAGATACAAAAAAAATGAGAGTGAGTATAAAAATGAACCACCTAAAAGTACAAGGAGCACACAAATTATAAAAACCGAAAAAAAAAATCTTTGAAGCGATAAATTAGCGCTCCGGCTCTGATACAAATTTGACCATTATAAGGCCCCAATTTTTAAAATCTTTTAAAAAGTAATTTCAATTTCAATTTCCTTGTAAAGATATGTGGAAGCGTGAGATGGTTCAAATTAAACAAATAACAAATTTTAATTTCTTTGCAAATTAAAATTAAACAACGTGAAATTAAATTAAAACACATACACAATTTAAATTTCACTTAAACCAAATTAATTCACTTCAAGTCCTAGAAATTTGCCTAAGTCATATTTTCAATATTACCAAATTAGGCCTAACCAATTTAATCAAATTAAGTGATGACTTGAATTAAATTAATATAAACATTACCCAAATTCAAATTAGCACCAAATTAATAAAGTAGTGATTAAACCAAATTTTATCTTTTTACCTAAGCATGCGTTCTAGGTGAGATTTGCGAAAGATAAAATAAACAATGAATCACTACGCCGCGATGTACGAGGAAAAATCCACAACGGGAAAAAACCTCGGACGGCCCTAGCCTTAAGTCCACTAAGTATGGTTTTACAAATTACAAGACATATGACTTACTTCCTCGACTCGACCCCTTTCAAGCCTTGATGCGTCTTCTTATAAACGCTTCCGCCTAGTAGAAAACCCCATAGCTCCACCGAAATCTTGGAATCCACCAATGAGACAATAGGTACTCCGTCAACCACACATGGTGCCTTTCACCATGTGAGAATGCCGCAGCAAAACAAAGACGTCTTCTTTGAGGGATGTAGAAGCAAACCCAACCTTCTCTTCTTCAAAATGTAGAGATAAACCGGTGCCAAACACTGCAAGGAAGGTATATATATATATATATGGAACTTGGATAAACTAAACTTTGGGTGTAAAACAAGTGTTTAAAAGATTTTTCTTGAAAAAAAACAACACTTAAACAATGAACTTTTTCCTTTTGTAATTATTCTCTCAAACTCTACCTTAGAGATGGAATAGTATGAAAAAGTTAAACTAAAAAATGTGGTTCCCACACTTACATATTCAAGTAAAAATTTAGTGGAAAAAGAAGTGGAAAAGTGGGAAAAACTGCTCAAAAACTGTTAATTAGCTGTTCCCGCCAAATCTCGTTCGAACGAGATTTCCGTTCGAATGAGATTTTCATTCGAACGAAGTCTCGTTCGAACGAGCCTTCTAACGAAGTTCCAGTGTCTTAAAAATTGAACTCATTGGAATTCTCGTTCGAACAGCCTTTTTCATTCGAACGACAATTCAAATGACATTCCAGTGGACAATAGGGGAACTCGTTGGCAAACCTCGTTCAAATAACATTCTCGTTCGAACGAAAAACTCGTTTGAACGGAAATATCGAATGAACTTCCAGAAAGATACAATTTCAGTTTTTAGCCCAGAAACTTTATATACTTTATTTTAAAGTTTAATAAAATCTTTCTGAAAATAAACAAGAGTTTAAAATAATAGTTGACCCAATGAAAAATGTTCCAAGCTCTTATATATATATTTACAATGCATTCATACCTTAGGAGTAAACGAAACATTGTTGATGACATAGAAATAAGGCACAATAAACTCGGCATTTTGATGAAGCTTTAAACTTGGCCGCTTTGTCTTCAACTTTAGTATGTCATATGCTTGAAGGATGGTCAATAACTCTATCATATGACTCAATCATTTTTGTCCGGAATTGAGCAAAAACTACGAAGGACTCAATTGGAAATTTGTTTCCTCACACGATCGGTAGCTTTGGGGTCGGTGCCGATTATTTATCTTGCTGGTGTTAGGGGGATTTTTTCGGGCGTCGAGCAGTGACATTGTCCACTTATGGTTTTTAACATATCTGAGGATGTTTTCGAACATCCCTCTCTATGAATGGGGGACCTGACTTTGGCGACCCTTAATTTTTCCTTGGATGCATTCAGTCGGTGTTGCCGGCAGACTTTCACTAGAGCCATATATCTTCTTGAGGTATTCTTTTAATTTGCATATTTTCCTTTCATGCATTCGCATTTTCCTTATGTATCTCTTTTTAATTGCGAAATTTTTGTCTATGGAAAACATGGTTCTATGAGGTGATCAGGTGTAATACCCAAGTGATCACTTTGAAGGACGAGACTATTGGGGAATTTTGTCGGTTGTACTGATGGCGCAAGGCCAATCGGCAGTCGAAGAGGTACTGTTCTCTAGAGACGGTGCGTCAGGTCTTGAACGGCCTGACCAGTGATAGGGTAAGACTTCTTTATTCTTAAGTCTAATACCCTTGGGTTCTTTGATTCCACATTTCCTTATATTTTACTGGGAATTTTTTAGGTGACCTTTTACCATTGGGGGATGACCATTCAGGACACGAGGTTGACTGGGGTGAATGCACCGATGAGGCATTTATTGTCCCATGAGTTTTGTCACTCTTGGTATCTCGGAGAGAGGGTGGTCTGACAGATTGTTGAGGAGGAGGTGGTGGTGCCCTCTTTGAGGCCCCCTATGTCTATGAGGCGGGAGCGGCTGTTGCCGGTGTATGTGAAGATTGCGGCGATGATTGGTGAATCCTACCTGTTGTACACCGATACGACTGTACCGTATGATTATATGGACTATATGACGAGCTGGATGATGGCGCCCATCATATATGATGAACTACCCTTCCATCCTGCGGGTTCGAGTTGGCCAGTGGGGTCCTCCCAAAATGGTGGCAGTCCATCAAAATCTACAGTGGCGACGACTTTGGAGGTCCCCTTTGTGCGGCTGCATACCCCTTCATAAAATATCCAGCGGGCTGATGGAGGGATGGTGCCGATGCTGCATCGTCCTTATGCGATGGACTCAGAGGAGTTGGGCTTGACATATGAGGTTCTTTGTCCTAAGGTATATCTTTTTTGTTCTTCTCCTTTGGTTTCCTTTTATATTTTCTGCCTGATACTGATTTTTCCTTTTCTTGCATCACGTTCGGGTGTCCACCACTTGGCTAAGGGATATTAGGGACTAGATATCTTCGACGACTACCCACATTTGAGATGCTTTTCCTGTTCCTTCTTTCTTGGTGCAATCTGCCTCATCCGGGGAGGAATCTGGTTCAGGTAGCGGTGGTGCGTCATCTCGCCGTCAGGGAAAGAGAGCGTGTCACAGGGGTGGAAGCTCATAGGAGAGATAGGGGAAATGGCAAGTGTGAGAGGGGGAGAATGTGGGTTTGAGCTGAGTCCTGTTTATTTTTTTCTTTTCTTTATTTTCCTGCAAAAATGATGTAACACAAAAACATATCTATGCAATGCAATGAAGTTTTTTTTATTATCTTATGTTAATGATGAATGAATGAATTCATGCACATGCGCTTTTTATTTTGCTGCTGAGATCGTAAAAATAAATATTTTTGGATTTTGAATGAGAATTTATATAAAGATGAAAAGGGTATTTTTGAAATTCTATTGAGAATATCAATTCATTTTGAGTTTTCTGGTTTTTGAAAAAAGAGGAAAAAGGAAAATTTCCAGAAGTACGGGGTTTCCGATCGATAAGCACCTTATCCTACCTATCGACAGGTCAGTCTAGTCCCATCAATTCAAAGCTTTTATTGGTACCCTCTTCATCCATTGGTACCTTATGGGGAAGGATTTCCTCCGATTTCTCTAGGGGTTATGTCTTTTGTGGGGGTTTTCAAGTATAAAAGAGGGGTAAAAGTGGAGTGTTTTCCTCACACCTTCACATTCCAACTTTCTTGTTCTGTGAGATGGCTCTCCTTGGTAGTGTTGAGTTTTCCAACCACCTCAAAACTTTGGAAATGATGTGCTCCTATAATGTCGACTATGATGCTTACAACATGCGTCGAGTTTCTTTATAGCGTAATCGATCCATAGAATGAAACATGCTGATGGCGGCGGTACGATTCTGGTACCCCGAAGACCATGTATTCCTTTTTAGCTTGGAAGAAGTCTATCCAACTAATGAGGAATTGTCTTCCATACTGGGGATAAATCCCGGTGTTGTTGTGCCTCTACCTGAGTTTTCCCCTTCTCTCGAGGAGTTATTGGACGGGCTTCTTTATATTTCATCCTCGGCGGACAGGTCATTGGTTGCTGGTGGTATGATTTCTCTTCCGACGGTGTTTCGGTCCATGCATTTGCAGGAGGTTGGTGATGATGGATATGTCGAAGTTGTCGTTCTGGGCTTGGTTTCAAAATTACTGTTGGCGATCGAGGAGCTACTGGTGGACTCACAATTTGCAACTATTACTTCATGGATGTCCTATCGTCGCAATCTTGCGGCGATGATACTGGCAGAGACTTTGAATGGCTTAGATGCCTAACAAGAAAGTCATTATGACTTTATGAGGGGTATCCCTGCGATGCCGTTAATGTGGTTGTCTGAAATATTTTGCCTAGTGACTCCTCCGGAATACCCTTTGTCGGCTGTACCCAACTTTTTTTCGTGCCATTTCATCAGTGTTAGCTTGGATATTGAGATATGTGAGAACTGGTTCATGGAGCATGGGGCTTTAAATCTGTACTGGTCAGTACCGTGGTGGGAGAATACCCGTATGTCCGGCTGGTTGATCTGAGACAGACCTCTTTTTATTTCCCTTGGAGGTTTTTATGCCAACTTAGCTGGGAACAAATCGTGCCACCTTGGAAACTAGACTTCTTTCTGGTAGAAGATCTGACAGAGCATCTGTGCATGCAACTTAGCTCTTTGTGGGAGAGTCGGCGTCCATCGACCCATCCTTCTCAGTCTGTTGGGAGAGTTTGGCACATCCCTAGGGATTATATAAAGTGGTTGTGGAGAAGAGTAGTTAGCAAGATGTTGGTAGTGGAGACTGAAAAAAGGTGGCTTGTTTTATCTAATACCATGGAGAGAGGTGTGGTAGTTTTTCTGAGGCTGGTTCGAGCTTATCGGTCCATGGAGCGTCTGCGGCACTCCATTCAGGCAGGAGAAGCTTGGGGACCCCAGGATGTAGATGATGATGATGGAGAGGGCTCCTCTGGTAGTTGTGCGTAGGAATCTTGGGGGGAGTTTATTTTGTACCGGGGAATAAGTTTGGGAATTTATTTGATTGTTTTAGGAAGGTAGGGGGAAGGGAGTTATTTGTTCCTTTATGTAATTTCACTGTATTTTCTTATTAGTGAAATAAACGAGTTTTTGATCATCCAGCTGTGCCTTTTGATGAATTTTGTATTTTGAATTATCTATACCAATCGCTAAGGAATGCATAATCCTTTTGTTAAAATATATGTTAGAATGGACTATCGTTCTCAGAGATAAGAAAAGAATAATTTTTTTGTGAAAAAGAAAGGGTCGTTCTCATGTAAGATGTATGAGCTACCTACGTACCTCTGCGGGTTTTGGAAAATTTTCAATTTTTCTGGGAATGATTTTTGCAGAGGATCAGACCCACGTAGTTGTGGGTAGAGGGAAATGACGGGATTTTTTTTTCTAAAATAGAAGGGAGATGAGAAGAGACATAGCGCGTCGAGATTTCGGACTAGGGGTAGAATTTCTTGAGACGGTCCAGGTTGACTGGACAAGCCATCTTTTCTTCATCTAAGTCGGTGAGCATGGTGGCACAAGATCTTCTTGACAATGTATGGGTCACTCTAATTGGGCTTGAATTTCCCTCTGGGATCCCAGATGGGCTCTGCTATTTCTTTGAGGGCTAAATATCCTTCTTGGACACCGCGGTCCTTGACTCTCTTATTAAATGAAAGCGTTATGTGGTGATGGTACCCTTATATGTGATACAACGCCTTCAGTTTCCTTTCATCCAAGAGTGATAGCTCGTCGAGGTGGCTTTGATGCCAGTCCTCCTTACTGACCTTACTCTCAAGTATAACGCGTAACGAGGGTATTTCTAGCTCCACGGGTAGGACTGCTTCCACGCCATAGACTAGAGAGTAAGGGATAGCCCCAGTAGAGGTTTAGATTGAGGTTCGATAGCCCTAGAGGGTGTATAGGATCCGATCAGCCCAATATTGATAGCTTTCGATCGTCTTAATGATGATGGCTTTTAGGTTCTTATTGGTGGCTTCGACTGGACCGTTGGTTTGAGGTTGGTAGGAGAAGATTAGTGTCTCTGAATCCCATACTCGTTGACCACTTCTTTGACTTCTGCCTCGAAATGCAACCCGTTATCTGACACTAGCTCGTACGGGATCCCATATCGACAGATGATGTTTTTCTTGATGAATTTGGCCACTTTCTTGGCTTTTAGGACTACATATGACTGGGCTTCGACCCATTTGGTGAAGTAATCAATGGCAACCATGATGAACTCATGACCATTGGAAGCCTTGGGTGTGACCTTCCCTATAATGTCGATGCCCCGGGTAGATAACGGCCAGGGAGAAGTTATGTTGTATAATTCACACGGAGGCAGCTGTTGAAGGTTGGAGAACTGTTGGCATTTGAGGCATCTTCGGACATAGGCAGTGCAATCCTGGATCATGGTGGTCTAGTAGTAGCCTTGTCTTATGATCTTATTGGCAAGCATGTGATCGTTCATGTGGGGTTCACATTCCCTACTCTGGATTCTCTGCATTACCTCTTCAATGTCAGCCCATGCGATGCAGTGTAGATGGGTTCCATCGAAGTTTCTCTTAAACAATGCTTTATGACAAATGATGTACTGGGCAGCCAGTCTTCGGAGGGTTGACCAATATTTCTTGTTGGAACACTCAGGATACCTACTATGCTTGAGGAGGTGCCAGATATCATAGTACCAGCAATTGGATAGCTCGGGATAATTTTTGGTGTTGAACTCAATGTGGTAAAAGTCGGTTGGTTTATCTTACTTTTGGACCAGTAAGGGGGCCATTATTATTCCTTCGGGCATGTCGACCACGGAGGCTAGGTTAGCAAGGGCATCGACTAGGTTATTTTTTGCTCGAGGTAGGTAGTGGAATGTGATGTCTTGGAATTGAGAGGCTAGTTCTTCTAAGTGGGCATGGAAGGGTTGGATTTTCTCATTCTTGACTCCCTATTTTCTGAGCACTTGACCAATGATAAGGGTAGAATTCCCGTAGACATCTAAGCATTGAATTCCTTTCTTGAGGGAAACTTTGAGGCTTACTGTACACGCCTCGTATTTAGTCATGTTGTTGGTGTAGGGGAAATTTAATTTGATGGCGATGCGAGTGTGGTAGTCGTCTGGGGTGATCAAAAGTATCCTAATTCCATATCCATTTTTGTTGTCCGCACCATCAAAGAAAATTTGCCATCAAAGGTCATCTTGGGCAGCGTAAAGGATTTTTTCATCTGGGAATTCGGAGATCCAGTCATCAACTTTTTCCATGGGGTAGTCAGTGAGGTAGTCAGAGATGGATCTTCCCTTCATGGCTTTCTGCGTGACATACATGATATCAAACTCACCTAGGATCACCAACCATCGGGCCATTCAGCTGGATAAGGTGGGTTTCTTAAGAAGGTACTTGATGGGGTCCATTTGGGATACAAGTTTAATGGGGAAGGCGAGCATGTAATGTCGTAACTTTTGGGTAACCCAAACAAGTGCGACGCATGCTTTTTAAAAAGTAGTGTAGTTGACTTTGTACCCAGCCAGTTTGCGACTAGCGTAATAAATGGATCTTTCTTTGTGGGAATCTTCAAGGTATTGAGATAGCAAAGCCCCAACTACAGTGTCGATTATTATTAGGTATAGGAGCAAGTGGAGACAAGGTTGTGGTTGCATTAGTACCGAAGTTTGAGTCAGGTATTATTTGATTCGGTCAAAAGATTCTTTGTAGGCCTTGTTCCAAACTTTGGTTGAATCTTTTTGGAGGAGTTTGAAAATTGGTTCACAAATGGAGGTGAGATGGCTGATGAACCAACTAATGTATTGTAATTTCCCAAGGAAACCACAGACTTCTTTCTCCATTCGGGGAGGTGGCATCTCAAGTATGGATTTTATCTTGGCAGGATCTACTTTTATCCCTTTCTCACTAACCATGAATCCCAAGAGTGTTCCCTTTGTAATGCCGAAGACACATTTATATGGAATGAGTCTCATCTGATATCGTTGCAGTCATTTAAAGAACTTTCGGAGAGAGGGAACATGACCTTCTCTAGTTTTGGATTTGATAATCATATAATCTACATAAACCTCGACTTCTTTGTCAATCAGATCATGCCGAATGGTTATGGCAGCCTTTTAGTAGGAAGCCCCAGTATTCTTAAGACCAAATGGCATAACAGTGTAGTAAAAGGTTCCCCATGGGGTAATGAATGAGGTTTTTTTCTTTGTGATATGGGTGAATTTTGATTTGTTTGTATCCGGCCAACCCATCGACGAATGACTGGAGATCATGATTGGCTGTGTTGTCCACGATCATGTCGATATTGGGTAGCGGGTAATCATCCTTTGGAGAGGCTTTGTTCAAATCCCGGTAGTCTACGCACATCCAAACCCTCCCTCCTGATTTTGGTACAGGCACTATGTTGGCTAGCCATATAGGATATTCGATCACATGAATGAAGCCCACATTTAGTTGTTTGACCACCTCTTCTTTGACTTTGAGCGACCATTCGGTGCGGAGCTTTCTCAGCTTTTGTTTAACCCACTTGTAAGCTAGAAGATTAGGGATCTCATGCTGAGAAATTTCAAGATCAATGTCGGGCATATCGTCATAGGACCATGCGAAGACATCTACGAATTCCTTCAATAATTCTTCGAGTTGTGCACGCTCATGCTCGTCAAGGGTAGCCCCTGTCCTAATCTCGCGCAGTTGGCTACTAGAATCGAGGTTAATAATAACCGTATCTTTTTCATTATCTTAAACTCGGTTATGTTGTTTTTTATTAACCTTATTTAGATCAGTTAAGAATTGTTCATTTGTAATATCATCATCAAAAGTTTGATTAGAATCTAAATAATTAATGTAAGGCACAAGAATATACTCAAAATCTTCATTTATTTCATTGATAAGAAAAATAGCATTGAGAACCTCATCAAAGGAGGTCTCGATTACATTTGAGCAAGGATAGACAACAGAAGAAGAAATGGGGTAAACATTGGGGTTAGGTGGGATTCTAATAGGTAGAACTGGTGTAGCATGCCAGTTGAGGAGAGATGTATAAGTATCTTTAATCAAGTGGGATGGATCTAGTGTTGTAGTGCCTAAATGAACCATGTAGAGTGTCAGCCCCAGTGTCTGCAAGTTGAATAAGTCCTCGGAGTCACTTTCCTCATAATCTTTGGTATCTCCTATGAGCAGTTGTATATGGTTTTGGGAACTTTTGGCCCATGGGTAGCTGGCCTAGAAAAAGATCTCCATTCTAGGCTTCATCTTCTTATCTGTATGGTCATACCATGGTTCCGAAAAGCAACAAAAGGGGAAGTCCTCGCCCTCTTTGATGAATCGTCCATTAAAGGAGTCACCTGGGATAGTCTGGATGTGGTCTAGTCTTCTCTTTGGTCGAGACTGGCGGATTATTCTGAGCTCTTGTTCTGATGGTTGATACCCCAAACCACAAGGAGGGAAAGATTTCTTCAGTTCAATGGGCTCAAGTATCCCTTGTTGTCTTTGCCCTAGCCCCAGTCCGAGCATGAAGTTCATGCTTCTGAACATCTTAATCACATTAACATTGCCATGAGGGTCGTATTCTGGACAAACTCTTTCTTTGAAATCGTCCCCTGCCGAGACTAGAAGTGGCTCAACTTGAAATCCTGATAGGAGCATATCATTTGACCCATGTTGTATCTCAAGGATTGGATTGCTGGTACTTGCACCCTCGGCATTATCGTCATCGCCTAAAATGGTGATGACTCGTCCGTCGGCGAAGAACTTCAATTTCTGATGGAGTGATAAAGACACACCCTTGATACTTTGGAGCCAAGGTCCTCAGAGCAACAGGTTGAAAGAAGATGGGATGTCAATAACTTGTAATTTAATGACGGGGTTTATAGGGCCAGTCCCTATTATAAGTTTTATGGATCCCATCACCTCCCGACGGGTATTATTATAGGCACGTACAACAGCGAAAGTTGGAGCGAGGTCACTTTCCTTCAGTCCTAAGAATTTGAAGGTTCTTAATGGGTAAACGTTCAAGGCAAATCCATTATCGACATGAGAGAGTGGTACAATTTTCCCCATGACTTTAACGGATATGTTGAGTGCATGATTGTGGTTTGGCCCAATTCTAGGGATTTCTTGTTCAGAAAAGGATATCATTCAGGTAGTGGTCAAGGATCCGCTTAAATTTATCGCTTCTTCGAGTATAGTAGAAGGAGGAACTGTGGGTCCAATGAGCAATTTGATCAAAGCAATTCTGTGCAGGTGGGAAGACATGAAAATCCCCGATAGAGTGATATTAGCTTGAGTTTTCTTCAGTTAATCGAGGATCTTGCTCTCCTCGAGGGTCATTTATGCCATAAGAAGGTTTTCAACGCCCTTCCCTTTGTCATTAGTTGGTAGTGAGCTTGGGATCTAGTAATGCCTCCCTGATCTGGTCATGTGATTTATTAAAGAATGGAAGAACATGAACCCTATTTCCTCGTCATTCTCGGGTTGTTCTTCCACTTTGTTTATTTCTCTGAGGGGATCCTCATATGAATCATCCCACATATGTCGGCTACCGTGCCAATTTTATCGAAAGCTTGTTCTTCATTCGAATCATCGAATTATTCCTCCCATCCGATGGAAACAACTCTGTATTTCCATGTAATGTCAATGCATTCCACAACTTCAATGTCTTCTTCATACAGTTCTTCCCATTTTGTGGGGATATGTAGGGGTGAATGGACCAGGCGCCCTTGTAATTTTAGAGTATCAAGTAACTCGATCATACTACAAATGTCATTGGTTTGCCTGAATAATTCTGCCATGATCTGGACAATGTCATCCAGGATGACTTCATCGGTTGGTACCACCCAACTGTCTGACTCTCGGGCCCATTTCCATGCTTCCAAGAACAGCGTGCTGAACATGTGGTAATCAATGATCATCTATGAGGGAAATTTCTGCCCGAACTCTAGGAGTTGGTTTAACACTTCTGATAATTCCATACCTCTATTTTCAGAACGGGTACGGACAGCGATGCATTCTCTAGTAAGGAGTAACAGTGCTTGATCAGCGAGGCTAACAGGGTGTAGGAGGAAATATGGGCAAGTTTGGAGAGGTTTGGGAGAGTGTATGGGTGTGGTTTTAGTTGAGGGATTAAATTATGGGTTCATTTCTAGGAAGATAGCATTGGTATGGTTTGGGAGTGGATTTTGAATAGTGTTTGGCTTAGGATTGGCTAGTGGGGCAATAGTACCTCGGTCAATTAGACCTTGGATTACGTTTCGAAGGAGAAAGCATTGTTCGGTGGTATGACCAACGGTTTGGTGAAAGGCGCAATGGGCATCTGCCTTGAAGTTTCTTGGAAGTGGATTGGGAAATATACGGGTATCCAAGGGCTTGATGAGGTTTCGGCTTAACAGGGCTTGATAAACTTTAGAGAGGGGAGCATGGAGCTCGATGTATTCCTTTCGAACTCACACAGGGCGGATTTTTGGTGTCCATGAAGTGGTTAGTTGAGAGATGTTGTTGATGGTTGAGACTTCAGCACTCGCAGGTTTGTCATATTTTCTGGGGGTGAACTGTCCAGACACTTTCTTTGGCTCAACCTCTGTTTTAGCAAGACCTTCCTCGATTTCTACTCCTACTTCTCTGAGAGCTCAGAAGCGGGGATAGTATTATCCTCCCATGGTTGCTCGGGCATGGGGCAAGAAGTTCTTCCTCACTATGTTGACTTATTCTTTCTCAGATGGACAATTAGTATTCATTATATTTATACTGCGACATGAATTCACGGGCTAAATCCTCCTAGCTATGGATTCTGGACTCCTCGAGAGACAAAAACCATCGGAGACCGCTATCCTTAAAAGTTTGCTAAAATAATTGGGCCATCACTTCTTCAGAATCCCCTAGGAGAGTCATGGAACAGTGATAACTGCGAAGATGAACAATCAGTGGTCCACTTCCTCCGAATTCTCGATATTCATCATCTTGACCTTCTCGGGTAACCTCGCCTTTGGATAAGGAGACATGTGGGTGTAGTCCATGTAATTTTCGGAGATTCTGACTTGGTCAAACTTATTAGTTAGCATCTTGAGATCTTCTTTGAACTTTTTCAATTATTACTCTTTCGGATCAACGATCACAAGCAAGTTAGGCCCACGCTGGGCAAGGTTTGGCATAGAAAGCTGGGCAGGCGGCGACCCATTAATAGGAGGGGCATGTGGAACGTGCTGATACTCTTCGGGAACCCAGATAGGTTCGGGTGGACCCATATCGCGAGGGAATAAGGCCTCGGGCTCTTGAGGAACAGGAACCTAGTTTCATTGCATCTCTCGGACTTCAGTCTAAAGGTTGTCAATCTTGGACACGAGCTGAGCCAAAACTTCCATTAGATCTGGGTGCGCAACTGGCACTTGATCTGTGTTCTCCATGGAAAGCAGATGGATATCGAAATCAGAAGAAGTAGTAGGGGAACGGACGGAGCTCCGGGGTAATTTGACTCAAGACGAAGCCAATAAGGAGCCACGCCAAGGACGTGCGATCGACCTGAGAAGGCATAAAACGTGATTTATTTTTTAAATGAAATAAGGAAAATAACATTTTTCCCTTTTTGATATTAAGAGACAAAATATTTTTGGATTTTTTATAAAGAAAAGAGAAATATTAAAAGGAAGTTCAATTTCTCAAGTGGCTATAAAACCTAGCAGTTATGAACAAAAGCAATGAAAAGTCGAGAATGTGTGCAAATTTCACTGACATGAACTATGAATCCTCAAAGGATAGTTTTCCTTTGAACAAGTTAGATCAATTGGTTGATTCCCCTACTAACCATGAACTTATGAACTTCCTCAATGCCTACTCAGGGTACCATCAAATCCTATTATTCTCACATGACCAGGAAAAACCTTCCTTCATCATAACAAACGGCTCGTATTGCTACAGGGTGATGCCATTCGGATTAAAGAACACTAAGTAAACCTACTAGAGCCTTTTTATGAAGATGTTCAAGAAATAATTGAGAGACGTGGTGGAGTGATATATCGATAACATGCCTATGAAAAGAAAAGGGAAGATGGTAACCTTATAGACTTGTCAAAAAATTTACATTTCCTTCGTTATTATAATAAGAAAGTAAACACGATGAAGTGATCCTTTGGGGTATAACCGAGAAAGATCTTTTGATACCTATTCAGTTAAAGTGGTATCGAGTCAAACCCTGACCAAATTGAAGCCATTAGGAAGGTGAAACCTCCAAAATTGCGCTCGAGGTAAAAAAGTTGACTAACATGATAGTCTCTCTCAACTGCTTCATATCCAAATCCTCGGAGAAGTACTGAACTTTCTTTCAAGCACTTAGGAAAGAAGGGAATGAAGTATAGAATGGTGAATCCACCCGGCCACCTGTAGAAATAAATAACTATTTGAGAAAACCACCATTGTTAACCATTCTAGATGATGAGGGTCCTTTGTACTTATATCTGACATTGTCCAATGGCGTTGTTAGTTCAACCTTGGTTTATAATAAGAATAGGAGTCATACTCCCATTTATTATGCAAGTAAAACATTGCTCGATGTGAAAAAAGATACCCAATGTCATAAAACCTTGCGTACGCACTAGCGATTGCCTCTAGGAAGTTAAAACATTACTTCAAGGTGCATACTATCATTGTTATAACCTCATGCCCTCTAAAATAAATTCTTAGGAAGGTTGGCCTATTTGGACAGACGTCCAAATGGGCATTAGAACTCTAAATGTTTAATTTCCAATTTAATCTTAGAACCTCACTCAAAGGGAAAGTCATAACAGACTTCATTGTCGAATTTTCCAATAACTAAGAACCAAAAGAGACTGGCAATGGAAATAAAGAACTTGTCTTGTATTAATTAAAAAAGGTAATAGATGGGTACAATATGTTGATGGTACCTTAAATTCCAGGAACAGGACCTGGGATAGTGCTGACATCCCCAGAGAAAATTGTTCTCTAACATGCAATTCACTTGGGATTCAAAGCCTCAAATAATGAAGCTGAGTATGAAGCCTTTCTCGGTGGGTTATGGAAAGAAATTTCCCTAGGATCCCATCAGCTTGATGTCTTCCATGACTTAAGGTTGGTATCTAATTAGATATCAAGAGACTGCAATGCTAGGGATGAGCACATGGTCGCATACCTTGAAGTATCTCAATAGTCTGTCTCCCAGTTCGAGCATGTACAAATGCAATAATTTACAAGAGAGAACAATAGTCAACCAAACACACTGGCCACCCTCACTTCAGTTGTTAAGGGGGATATGAAATGGACAATTGAAGTAAAATACCTTAAACAACCTAGTAATAGTAAAAGAAATTTTCTCAAGAAGGTTGTGGTCATCATTATGACTTTGAGTATGATGGACCTAATCATTAACTATCTAATGGAAGATGCCATGTCAATTAATAAAAAGCAAGAACATAAAATATGGGTGAAATATGCTCATTTCCACTTAGTGACAGATTAAAGGCTCTATCGATGCTCTTTTTTAGTAACTTACCACTAATGCGTGCACCTAGAAAACATCGATCAGACTATCTATGAGCTCCATGACTGGATATGTGGGAGCCGCACAAGGGTTAGGTCACTAACATGTAGGGAAATAATAGAAGGATATTAGTTGCCATATATATGAAAGGATGAAGTTGCCTACGTTTAATAATTTAAGAACTTCCATCTCTTCTCACCATTGGTACATCAACCAAAAAATGACCTCATGTCGCTCACAAGTCCTTGACCGTAGTGGAGGCATGACGTCATTCGCCCATTGTCCGTTATATCTAGTTATAGGAAGTATTTGTTGGTTGACACATACTACTTCTTTAAATGGGTTGAAGGGGAACTTTTAGGAAACATCAGAGATGTTGGTATGACCAAGTTCATATGAAAGAACATCATAACATGGTTTGGCATCCCCTTAGATTATCATCAAAGATAACAGAATCAGTTCTATAACATCCTCTTTCAATTCTTTTGGAACAAGCACAATATTAGGCACTACTACAGTTTAGTGGCCCACCCTCAAAGAAACGGGCAAGGAGAATCCTCTAAAAATACATTCCTCGATGAAATAATATAATGGTTTGAAAAATTAAAAGGGCGCATGGGTTGACAGACTCCCCCATATTCTCTGGGCATTCTGAACAACACCCAGGTTATCAACGAGGGAAATACCCTTTTCCTTGTCTTACAAGATGGAGGCGGTCATCCTACTTGAGAGATGTCTATTGACTTAGAAATAAAACTTGGTCGATCAAGATCTCAATAATGAAAAAATTAGAGCCCATCTTGACTTAGCGGATGTTGTTAAAATTTCCTCTTACCAACAGAAGTTGGCCAACAAATACAATGGGGTGAGGGGGTGGGGGAGTCAAAGCAAGAACCTTCAAGGTTGGGGACTACATACTTAGAAAGATCGTGGGTATTACTAAAAAAACCTCAGGTGGGAAATTTGGACCCAACTGGGAAGGACCATTTAAAATCATTCGAGATGACTAAATAGGAGCCTAGCACGTAGAAAACAATTAGGGGAAAAAAGGCTCCCTGATCTTGGAATCCATCTAATTTAATGAAGTTTTAGTTTTAAATTTATTTCAAATTTGAATTATTTCTATGTTATTCTAGACTTCTCACATTTATCACTATACATTGTTCTAAGTGGTAGGCAAGCGGGTATATAATAAATAAGTTCAATTAGTTTAATGAGTTTTCTTTAACATATTACTCATCATTACGATGATTATCTTCTCCCGAGTATGTTCTTCTAAGATTGACTAATCGAATGACCATAATTCAAACTAACTCTGAATAGAGATTTGCATATAAGACTAAACGGTCGATCGATCGATATGAAGAGTTTTGGCGAGTAAAAACATGAACACTTTCTTATAGCTGATGAAAGGCTTACTGGGAAATCCTAGGTTCCTATGAGACACTGGGTCACAAAAATTCTTATTGGGGAATGACCCTATAAACATGTTCATTTTTTCTTCTTTGTTCTAGGCCTAAGTTTGGGTGTGATGACAACACCTAAATGGCAAGGCTATAAGACCACACTTATATAGGGAAGAAAAATGCATAAATTTTCATTAACACTTTAATTTATTACAAGGAAATTGAAAAAATCTAACCATTTACAACATAATGATATATATAGCTAGATCAATCTTGTGATCGAGATGGATCATTTATCAAACTCCCAACACAAGAAGTTGGAACATCCAGTGTATAAGTAACGGTCACAAACATATCTAGGATCCTTGATGGTCCCGGGGACTCACCCTGTTGACCAAGTGTTGAGGATGATAGAGTTCATCATCTCTATTAAGGCTATAATTATTGAGGTACTTCCTTATCAGGTTAACTGGAATGGTATCTGTTGGGATCCATGAAACATCAGTCTTATAAATAGTGTTTTGGTAATGAAAAACTTGGGCCATACCAATACAATAACTCAGAATTTTGTGGGACCTTCTTCACTTTGAGGGCATAAAACCAACCATTTTTGTAGCTAACATTTCAAGCATCATTCAGGACATAATCAACATTAAAAATAATCTTGTCATAACCATCCATCCATACCTGGAGAGGTTATTTATGGAACTGTAATATGATACGATCAATCTTCTCAGTGAGACTTTTAATGAATGATACCTAGTTAGGGAAAGAATTCTTTAGCTCTTATGCTAGATGACCATCCTTCTACCTTTTAGAGGAGGATATAACCTTTGAAATTTTGGAATTATCATTCAAAGACTTCTAACTCTTATCCATTTCCTTTCTTATCTTTGAATTCTCTTTTTCTTAAAAGGGAACACCCACTTCAGCCCATTATCTTCATCTAGACTCGTTAAATATTTCAAGATCAACCCTCAAATCGTTGTTCATCTTCTCGAGAATACTAGCCACCTCCTTGACACCCAATAAATCAACGTGCAAAATGAAACTCCTTCCTTTATGAGTAGTTTCAATGGTGTTCAATCTCTCATCAAGTCCAGTCTATTTGCTCAAGTCGGCAAGCTCTTGTTCGTAATTAACTTCCAGACTGACTAATGAATCCTTGTGACTGCTTTAGGCGATAAAAATCATGTCATGAAGAGAGGAATTATATGCAATAGCCCGATGGAAGAGGAAACAAATATCCAAGTATGCCTCTTTTTCCTGAGTAGACATGTCAAGACCTAAGTTCTGGTCAAGATCATCATCCTCATCATCTTCATCATGACCAGCAACGAACAATCTTCCACGTTTTGTATGAAAGTCATTTTGAGTAACGATCAACACTAAAAGTCTTACATTAAACTACATAAACAAGTGATCGGATATATAAGCTTGTTGAAGAAAAAGGATTACAAAAATCAGAAAACATGGAAATAATTGAATCAAACCATGAATTTAATTTTAAAAAGGAATACAAATGGGGCATGACCATACATAATTCGTGAATCAAAAAGAAATAAAATATTCCCTCATTAAAGATCTAAAGGACTATCTTACCGACCTTCTGCTTCATGGCAACAGACTTAGCATCCATGTCCTCACTTTAATCAGTAACCTCCTCATTCTCTCCAATCATCACTTCATCTTCATCCTCAACCTCTTAGTCAAATTGAAGAGTAAAACCTGGGTGGTGATCGTAAAAGAGTTCTTAGCCCTCACTTGTGTCGACCTTTATAAGAGTCTCAGTCCATTCATTCTTGGCATGCAATTTTCATCTCGGCATTAGCGAAGGAACTGTCCCATCCACAATTGAAGGCATCATCCTTAGTCTTTTCCACACCATCCAAGGCATCCTTGTATTTGACCTTTGCCTGAATGTCTTGTGTCTTGGCAAGGTTGGACTCAATATTAGCATCCTTGGAATGCTTTTTTATTGTTTGGCAAGAGCCACTAGCGTAACAAAATTATCGATCTTCTTTTGAAGATTGACCTTTTTAGCCCCCGGGCTTTAAATCTTCTCACCAAGATTCTGCTTCTCAAACACTTAGGTAGCTTTAAACAATTGAGAAACCACCAAGGATTTTCCTAAATCTTCAAAAGAGAAATCCTAGACAGTCGTTTCTCTCTAATAATTGATCATAATCAATCAAGAACTACAAGACAATAAGCTAAGAAATGAGGGAAAAATTTATTGAAAAACAAACACTGATGAACGATATAAGGAAAATCAACTTATAAGGGATAGACTGTGATTCACATGTTCCAATAAACTATAATGGGGAAAGGTAGAGTTAGCGTCATTATCTGCAGATAAAACCTTGGATCGAATCAAGTCTCGATCCAATTCAAGGCGAGCGACAAAATACTGGGAAACACCCATAACCTTATCAACGATATTTTCCCCATAATGTCCAATTTGGGGGGGGGGGGGGGGGAGTAATTTTATTCTTCTTTTTCCTCTTTAAAATAAGCTCAGGGTCATTGGGAGGAGAATCTTCTATCTCCATGGCATTAGTAGAACGCCCAACTTCACTTTTCTTGATCGTCGATCAAGCAGGATCTTTCTCTTTACTCAATGAACGAGTATGGGAAGGGGACTTGCTACAAACATTTTTAGCGACCAAGTTCATAAACTTCCTTTTTTCCATGGATATAGAATAAATAATAAAAGTAACTAAATAAAAATCAAGCGGTTCAAAGGAAGACTATGTTCCTTCCTCGGCTGATTCATGTGAATGCACCCATTTTGAGTCCTGGGTAGTGGAAGCTTATGGGTCTTCCAAGGTGATAGGGATGATCAGTATTCATTCTATTGGACTTACAAAAAAAATTGGTAGAAATCTTATATCTGAGTAAAAAAGTCGTCCACCTGAGATGCTTCATAGTTCTAACTCTCTATTGGATAGGACAAACTATCCAAAGATCAATAAAGTTAACGTCACCTTCATGAGGAATCATCTTCTTGGTATTTGCTACAAAAAATAGAGTGAAGAATAAAACATTGGCCTCAATTAAGAGAAGATTACAAATCTATGAAAATTGCTTTTTAACCTAGTTATTTCCCTCCCTGAGACCATCTCGACTCTTTATATGCCACACCCTTAGGAAAGGGAGAATGTTCCCAATTCTTCATAATCGACCCATGATACCAATAATATTTATTAGAATCAGGGAGGTTCATTACCACGACTCGGTTAGACACCCTCATTTGCATGTAATTAATGATCTTAGTATTTATCACCTAATGGTAAAAGTAGATAATTTTAGTAACGCCGAGAGTGTCCCAAAATAAGAGATTTTGGGGAAAAGCGATCCCAAAACTCACCAATAATTATCAAAGGCAATCAATGGCCATCATAAGGGCACAAAGGTTACAAATACTCTCAACTAATACTAGAGGTACCTATAGGGGGATTTGAAGGTCAAGTTTGAATTTCTCCATGGTGTTTTCATAAAAAATGTACTACATGGTTAAAGATGAACACTGAATGAAAGAATTAAAAAAAAACTGAAGAAAAGTTTCGTAAATTGTTATAGGCAAAATGACGATTATGAAATTCTTTCCTTTGAAAGATTGAAGCTTTTTTTATATGAATAAGAAAGTGAGCAAAAGAATCGGAACCGTTGTCTTGTGGTGACAAGTTTCCTCATGGTTCCCCAAAAATATGATGATACGACTATCGAAGCGACAATTCACTGCTAAGGAAAATGTTATATTATACCTACATGCCCTTAGGGAACTTAATGGGAAAAAATAATCACTCTTTAAGGATATTTATAAAACTGTCCTTCGACCAACCAACAAAAACTTTTGAGGAAAAATACTGTTACTCCTTTAAGTATTAAAACTTGTCAAAACCAATAATCGGCCAAGATACAACAAAACCCAGCGGCCTCACAGCGACCCTAAGCTTTGGGGTAAATTTTGGAGACCATAATAATGATGGAACACGCCCTGCATATGCTCGACATAAGCGATCAAGCTTTAGGACCACTAAGTTAATGAGGAGACAAATTTATGGAAGAATTACATGTATCCATCACTCGGATTGGTTTAAACTGATAAGGGATAGGTCCAAACTTCTTGGGTTAGCTATTAATGGAGCTTAGAACCCTCTTAAGCTTCACTCTATATATAAATCCACATCTAAATTAGAGATTCATGTGATATTGTATTATCGAGTCGTACTATAACTCTACTGACCATTTCTTTGAGTTAGTAAAAGAATAAAATCTAAACCCCATGGATGCAGGTGACCACATATATCTTGTGTCATGTGTCTTTTTTATCGTTCTCTTTAAATATCTCTCTTAATTTGTCTTGTGCACATTGAATACTAACATTATAGGAAATTACAACCTGTAAAAATTAATTAGTACTTCAGTGAATTGGTAATAATAAAATGCATATATTGATGATGATTAAAGTTTCATGATATGTGATTTATTTATGCCCTATATTATATTTAAATAATGGGTGTAATTAATTAAGTTGGACTATATATGGTTACGCATAAAATAAATAAGTGTGTATTTTATTTTATGTTGCAGTGTATTACCATGAGTTGTGAGGTACTACCACTTTGAGCGGACTCTATAGTGATATGAAATCTCAGTTATGTGTTTTTATTGTTCAAAGTTGGGCCCGAGGGGTAGGCGCACTCTTAGGCTAAGCTTTGAACCAATCTGGGTAGTGTTTTGGGCTTATTTGGATGCCAAAAAAAGTCCAAGTATAGATCCACAAATTTAATGATTAATTAGGAGAGCTAGACCTCATTAACACAATTCACATCAGATAGTTCAACCCAAGAAACTTTAGACCTTTTGGAGAGCCTAAGGATATTTTGGGAGAAGAAGAACAAGGATCATTGCTTAGAGATTCACCGTTCATACTTTCAGGCAAGAAATTTATTGCTTTATCACATATATAATCTATCTTTTTTTATAATCCACGTTATACGTTTTATTCTGGGATGTGGAACGCATGTTTAGGATTTGAATCTTATATCTTAGTCATATTTATTAATGAGTTAATTGGGTTAAGTTTTAATTAATACAGATCTAAAAGACTTAAGATTTTTAAACTAAACCTTAAATTTAATAATTTTGATATATGATTTTGTGATTAGAACTCATATTTAGGATTTAATTTTGTATATAAGTTGAGTCCGCATGTTAATTTAATGATTGGATTTGAATTTGCACATGTATTAGACTCTAAATATAAAGCAGAACAAGGTTTAATCTGTGGAGATTGTGGAATAAAACATTATTTGATGTTTATTGACCTTAAATCGTTGTGGGAATCATTTAGGATCATAAACCCGTAATTAGTTTTGGAAATGATGAAGTTTGGGTTATTGGGTAAAATATTAGTGTTCAACAATGAAGTTTGTTTGCGTATTTTTTATTTTTGGGACGGAAAAGATGACCTGCATACATCTCATTCAAGAGAGATTGTTCTATCGTTCGAATCAGATGGGTCAGACGAGATTGTTGTCTCATTCGAATGAGATAAGTTGTTTTGTTCAAACAACTTCAAATTTCGTTCAAATGACATTACACTATCAGTGACGTGTGGGGAAGGAATTGATGATTTTTGGGTTTAATCTCATCATTAATCCTTGGGTAATTCTTATGAATTTAATTTATAGTTTAATATGACGTTTTAACTAGATTATAACGAGTAGGTAATTTAATATAGATTTTGGGTAGAATAAACCTTAATTTAGCTAGTACAATCCGACATTGAAGATTGGGACAATAAAATGTATACGTGAGAGTGTCACGATTCCCCATAGTTATATATACATATGTTGTACCATGAATGTGGTTTGTTTTGTGAACCAATAAGAAGAGGATACCTAGACTCACTACTCACATAAATGAGGTTAGCTCAGTTAAAACCCCAGGCAATCAGGTTGGCTCTAGTGTCATAATTAGTTAGTTAAACTCACCAACTCAAAGTAGGTTAACACCTTCAAGTAACTCCCTTCAAGCAAGCATGCACTGCTTGATTGGAGGACATCAGGAGCGCACACATGTGGGAAATATATTCAAATCTTCCCCCTATGTTCCCATAACAAACTTTATGATTATTTTCCCACTTGCATGTAAAGTGTGTACTTGCCTAAGCTATAAAGGTATGACGCATGTCACTCTCTATTCTCTCTCTTTTAACAAAATATAAATAGAACACAGACCCTCGCATTGAAAGGATCGAGATATTTTTACACTATTGTTATGTTGTCAAAGTCAAGATTGAACTTGAGAGCATGTATTGAACCTTCACCCATGACTTTTTCCCATTGAATCAATACAATAAACCCTTGTAAATGTGGACATAGGAACATTCTTAGGCTGAACCATATAGATTTGATTTCATTGTCTTTCTCTCATCCATCTCTATCATTTTATCTAGATTAGCATTCACTAGAAGAAAAATTCCCCTTTATGTCAGTTGTAAAAATGACTTTAAGATAGCTAAAAAAATCAGTCATTAGAAGTATGACATTATTACTTACATTACATATTATTTATAAATTGTCATTATAAATTTATTAGTGTTAATGTACATAATAGTTTAAATATAAGTCATATTTAATAGTACATAATATGAGTATTTTTTATAAAAAAAAATAAATAAATACACTTTTTATAAGATAATATATATGATAATTTTTTTTCCTCCAAAATATATATGGACGTTATGAAAAGGAGAGGATTCCCTTTTAGTGAATGAAATAGCATATGAATTTTTTTTGATAAATTGGGTCTCTTTGAATATTGTTGTTAGATTTGTTTTCCTTAAATAAGGCAGATAGTCCTATAAATAGAGGAAACTCTGCCCAGATGTGTAAATTGTTTACAATTATTGGTGTTATATAAAATATATTTTCGACTTAAAATATACACGACTTAACACTTTAGAAATTTTAAAATTCATATGGTGTGATTTACATTGCACTAGATATTTAAATATGTTGTTTTGAACTTATGCAGGAGCATTTACTTAGAGGCATGTGAAAGGTGTATCGTCGTCAGACTACGCGATCGGGCATGTAAGTGGGAAGAGGATTTCGATGAATTGTTACCTAAAACTATGAAACGATTATTACTGCGGATGTTGATGTCTAAATTTGGGTTACGTATTAAAGGAGTAATCTTAGCTTCAATTGACCAGACATATAATCACATATAAACAGGTAATGATAAAGAAAAAAAGAAAATGTAAAGAGACACAATGATTTTTTAGGTGGTTTAGCCCAAGAATGGTGCCTACATCCATGGGGTAATGTCGCTTAAGGTTTAGGGTTATAGTAAAAACCTCTTAATAACAGTTTCTAGGGTTTAAAACGAAGTGGTTCCCCCCCAGATAAGAGAAGTAGTAGTGTATTTATAGTAATTGAAGTTAAAGAGAATGAATGCCTCTATACATGAGGCATTTACATCTTTACACGATAATATGCAGCTGGATATTTATTCACGTGCACCTGCATGGTGACTATTGAATATCCCACCATCCTCCCGAGTGTGATTGGCTGGGAGGCCGATCAAGTGATACCTGAGCCAATCGGGTTTACTCACTGCTTAAGGGTTCCATGGTAATATTGATAGGTGTCATTATTTTATTGGTCCACTTTGCCGAATAATATTAGGCTACAACAAAAGCCACCAATACTTTGTACTTGATGGGGTAGAAAAAAGGATGGAGTATTCATCTTCAAAGATTCTCGGTGTCATGGGAATCTATTGGTCAGCAACCAACCTCAAGGACTTGTCATTTTTAAGCAGACTTACTTAGGCGGTGGAAATTTTTTAAATAATTAAAAAAATTGCAAACCGTCTAGGGGTATTCCAGTCTTTTGGATGCTTGAGCATAAGAGACACCTTAGATATCTGAAACGTTTGGTACGTTTAATAATTTCAATCCTTGGAAATTAAGGTATGTCATCCTACCTATAAAAGGTTTCTTCCCCCTTAATCTTATTTCAACTTTAATTTCAAAACTCCTTCTTTTATTATAGAGCTCTTATGAAACTATTAAGGAAAGAATTTTAATGGGTGTTTATAATCACTATAAGAAATTTTACTATCTCATATTTTCCTTTCTAAGTTCTTAAAATGGTTTATATTGTGGATGGATGTTCTTTGGAATATAGGGTAAAACATAGAATCCCTGATTAGGTAACAACAGAGCTAGTTATGAGCCTGTGTGATTTGTGTGCTTTGGATGAGGGTTATTAGATTCCAACATTTTTATAGCTGTGTGTGGAGTCACTTTCTCTCTTAATCATTTATTTCTTGAGTTTTATCAATATTTTGATATGGTCCCTACTCAAGTGGCCCTAAATATGTGGAGAGTATTGAATGGATTCAATTGTATTATTGAATTCTTTGGAACCCAAATAGGAATAATGGAGTTGATATATTGCTATAGTTAGGGGACCACTGATGACAACATTTATTAAATGAAGATGAAATATTTTAACATAGCGTTGGTGGTGAATTTCCATGTTTCCAATAAAGATTATTGGGATTATGGCAAAATAGTTAAGAATTGGCAGTATGATCCTCTTCCGAAGGGTGTAGAATAAAATGGGCCACATTGCACTCAAGAAGACTATCGAATAAGTCGACATCCTCTTCATTTCATAGTCTCTGCTTTACTCATTTTTACTTCCTCTTTTTACTGACCAATATTTTTGTGTTTGTATTTGACAGAGAGAAGAAAGAAAGATTGTCCACCTGATTCAGAGGTGAATTTATTAATTTGAAGTTCTTGTGGTGTATACAATAGAGGCTAGGAGAATCTCATACCCACTCAGCATCTTTGTTATTGGATTATTATAGCCCAATCAATCCTTTGTTTCTTGGCCTATAGAGAACATACTTCTAGCCCCCATAGATTTAGAAGAGCTGACCTCATCCGTGTAAGTCGCTTCTTTAGAATCCCTCTCGCAAGAAGAAAGGAACGTTTCTATTAGAGGATCATTATCCTCTTGTACCAACCATACTTTCATCCCCAAGAAGATGGTGTGAAACCCCACTTATTTAAATATCGTGTGATTAGCCCTCCATTAAAATAAAGTAGGAATCTCATTTGGTTCACTCTAAGCATCACTCATGAAAACTTTTTAAATTACTAACCTCCTATTAGTTAAATAAGGTGGTGCCACATTTTATCTTTCTTGAATAGTCGAAAAGTAAATCTTTAACTAAACCAACACAACAATAAAGCTAAATAACCAATCGCATCAATAAGGGAGTCTAAACATCATATAATAAAACCAAACACTGAATAAACCATCGATTACTAAATTCCACAACATTTGAATGAAATAATCACTAAAAGTAACCGAGTCTAAAAATAAAGGGTCAATACGCCCAATTGATAACAGAAATAAAAAACTTATTCTACAATAAAATGAATGAAGCGGCTACTCAATAACTTGGAAGACTCCACATCAGCTGCAGCTTCGTATCCCTAGAAAGAATAGCCATCCTTAGAATCCCTATGGATGGACACCTAAAAAATTTTGGAAAATAATTTGATATGGGTTAGTGCCCAATACTTTTTAGAAATATTTACAAGTAATTAAGATGCATTAATAAATATGCAACCCAACTTTCCATATTTAAGTTGGTGTTGCACTCATATGAGATACCCCTCACCTATCAACCATAGTGTGCACCTAACATAGTTCTTAACTCTCCTAGTTATTCTACCCCACCTAACTAGCCTCCGTATAACCATTAGTCCACGAGCTACCTTGTGTGACACAGATTTTATACAATCAAATTTCATATCCGCTTAACAATTTTAATTAAAACAGTTCATTTCAAATAACTTTCACTAGTTATCAAATCATGATTCACACTTAATGTCTTAAGTTTGTATATAATTTGCTTCACACACACACACGTATATATATATATATATATATATATATATATATATATGTATATATGTATATAATAATAATAATAATAATAATAATAATAATAATAAAACTGGAAAATCGTGCATGGCACTCGTAGCGTTAGCCTATCATTCTCGAGTCTAAACTCAACTCCCAAACCTATAAGTAGTCACTTACTTGTGTGTACAAAACTATTATGTTTATTTCAGACACTAAGCCTATTTCACTGTAGCTATTATCCTAATTCCATTTCAAATTTCCTTTCAAACCCTTTAATGCATATTCGAGTGTCATTCGTCCTAAACACCCCTAATTCATACCCCGGTCCTATCTCGACTATCCCAAGGTCATTAATAATATCTCTAATTATTTTCAAGAAGTACTAATCTCATTTACGGGCCTCCTAAATAAATTTGGACTCCAAATGGTCCAGTTACTAATCCAATCAATAAAGCTAGTTCAACGAGCAGGACCAAATCGATTCAGCTTCCTGGCCTGAATCAATTTGCCTACCGAATCGATTTGTCCCTCAGGGGAGAATCGATTCATTTATGGTCAGTGTTCTTCTCAACCAATACGAGATTCTTCATCCTCCCTTTAACCAAATCAACATACATTAACAATCTAACCAATAATTTGTACTTTCTAACAATCTCAAACCTCATTATACTTGTTTTCATATTTTAATTCATCCAATATCAATTTATCTCATGTAGTTGTACATCTAGGTCACAAAGCGACACTTTCTTAATTCTCATTAAAGCTTATTCAATTATTCATAATTACCATTAAAGATCACATCTTTTAATTTTAATTCAGTCTCAGATTTCATGTAGGATAATAATCAATTTATTTTCTATAAATCATTCCCAAAATTCGATTGTTTTATCATGCAAATTCCACCCAAAATTCATATTTTGATAACACCTACTGTGATATGAATTGAAACTACTACATATATAATTTAAAAAAAAATAGTTACTTGACTTAAAAAATTTCATAGGGTATGAATCTTACTCATGTGTGATGAATTAAAGCTAGGAGTTCCCGAAATTTCTCCGAGTTTGGCCTTTTATAGAGCTCCCACTTAGTTTCTCTTATATTTCCTCTCTTCCTTCTCTCTTAGGGTTTAGATATAATGAAGTGGCTACCTCCCCGGACTAGCCCTCGTATTTTATATGCCTAATCGAGAAATTAGGTTATTATGCTAATTTAAAATGACCCAAGTACCCCCATGTGAGTCCGGACTGAAGCACCCTATATCATTGACTCACTTAAGTCTACATTATATACGCACTCAGTTACCACCTGCAACGCCAGCTCTACCAGCCCCACGGTAGTATGAACAACTACAGTATGGGTGTGTCTATAATGTTCGGGATGCAGTCATATCACAGACGCAACAGGCTCCACTAGCAGTTGAGGGTATATTTCCTATTTATGGGCATATGGCTAAGGTATTATTTGATATGGGAGCCTCATATTCATTCATAACTACCAGATTTACATGCACACTGGGTTTACTAAAGACATCCGACAACACTATTATGTGCATAGAATCACCATTGGTTAGTGGGGCCTTATACATTCGATTTATAGGGGAGTAGATATAGACATCGAAAGGTTATCTTTAGTAACCGACTTGCTTGTTTTGTACATTATGGGGTACGTTGTTATCGTGGACATGGATTGATTGGCAGGGTATAGGGCTATGGTGGATTTCTTTGGGAGAACCATAGTGTTTCCATCCTGGGATAGGAAATGTTTCTTTTAGTGATGCTTATTCTAGAAGAAGGAACGAGAACATACATGTACTATATTAAGGAGGAGACCTCACAGGATGTGATTATCTCTTTAGATTCAATTTTGGTTGTTAGATAGTTCGCAGATGTTTTCCAGTAGATACCTGATTTTCCGCCCACTTAAGAGATTGAGTTAGTAATATATTTAGCTCTTAGGATGAGGCTAATAGCATGAGCACCGTATCGTATGGACCTGTTATAGATGCAATAATTGAGAGATCAGATTCAGTAGCTCCTTGGGTAGGTTTAATCCGATAAAGCACATCATCGTGGGGTACACCTGTGTTGTTTTTAAAAAAGAATGATGGGTCGCTTAGACTATGCATTGACTACAGGGATATGAACAAAGCTATGATTTGGAATAAGTATTCGTTGTCTCTAATCGACGAATTTTTTTATGAGTTAAGAGGAGCGTCGTACTTCTCTAAGATACACCTGAGCTCGGTGTACCATTAGTTGTGTATTAGGGAAGAGGACATTCCCAAGATTGCATTCCTGATGTGGTACGATTTGTATGAGTTAAGGATTATGATGTTTGGGTTAACCAATGCTATTCAACTATTTTTATTAATCATATGAAAAGGGTTTTATGAGACTTTTTATACTAGTTCATGATAGTGAGACGACATTATGTTATAGAATGCAGAACACCTATGTGTGGTTTTACAAACATTATGGGATCATCAGTTATACATCAAGTACGAGAAGTGTGGATTATGGTTACAAAAGGTGCAATTTTTAGGTCATATTTTGTCTGAAAGAGGAAATTATGTAGTCCCAAGTAAGTTATCAACGGTGAAGGATTGAGGATAGCCTGTCATATCGAAAATGGTTCGTAGCTTCTTGGGGTTGGCTAGGTATTGACTCCACTTCATAAAAGGGATTTTCGAATATTACGGGTCCGTTGACAAATCTGACTTGCAAATGGGTGTCATTTTTTGGGACAACTACTATTAGTTAGCTTTTGACAAGCTAAAGGAAAAATTTACTTCATCACCCTTTATTACACTTCCTATAGAAGGAGTGGAATACCTTGTATTTATCGATGCATCATTACAGGGACTTGGGGGTGTTCTATGGTCGAAAGATCGGGCTATAACTTATGCTTCTCTCAAGATTAATCCCCATGAAATGGATTACCCCACACATGACCTAGAGCTAGCAGCGATCATGTTTGCCTTCAGGATTTAGAGTCACTGCCTTTTTGGTGAGTGGTTAAATTTATTCAAGGACCATAAATTGTTATAGTATTTTTTTTCATGTAGAAGGATCTTATTATGCGAGAGCAGAGATGGTTAGAGTTCATGAAGGACTACACGCTTGATATTCAGTATCATCATGGGAAGGCGAATGCAGTGGCAGACTCGTTGAGCCGATGACCTATAAAAGAGATAACGGGGGTTTGGAAGGAAAAGTAGAAAGATCTTTTCCATGATAATGAGGTCTCCAAAGCATATATAGCGATAATGGATATCACTGTTGAGATCATTATGAGGGTTGTGAAATCATAGGCAGGGGATTAGTTTTATCAGGAGAGGTGTACCAATTATTGGCAGATGGGGCGGAGTCCTACTCGATCAGTTCTGAGGGAGGCTTACAATTCAAATGGAGGATAAGGACTTAAGACATGCAATGATGATCGAGTCTCACGGGTCAAGGTTCGCAGTACATACCAAAGGGGATAAGATGTATCAAGATATGTGTAGTCAGTACTAGTGGTTGGTGATAAAGTGATACATGGAAGAGTTTGTCTAGAAGTGCATTACTTGCCAAATGGTGAAGGTAGAAAAGCAGAGGATGATTGAAATGTTGTAGATATGCTATCAGTGGAGGTTGCGTGCCGTGGGAGGTCACTCTAGTGAATCTCAACAAAGGTAGTAATGCTCCCCTGGGTCATAGGTCTATGCAAGACCGCTCTATGCAGGTTTGGAGTCCCATGAAATAATGTGGTACAATTATAACCCATGGATGTAAGACCATAACCACCTCCGATTTTCACTTTCGTATAAAGATATAGATAATTATATACGGATATATAAGTGTTAATGTTTATTAGTAGATGGAGTAAAGTTATGAGAACAAGTATTTGATAATATAATTTAGAATTAATTAAGTAGAGGGGTAAGCTCATTAACAAATCAGAAAGAAGAAATATACTTAAGACATGGTAGTGTGTTATATTTAGATTAGTGATGACTCTAGTTAAGCGGGTAGCATAACTAGGAGGGATAATAAGTATACATTAGGTGCAGACATTATATGAGGGGTGAGGGTCATCTCATGTGAGTGCGCTACGAGTTTAAAAATGGAAAATTTCTTTACGTTTTAAATACTTCATTTTATTCACTTGCTAAATATTTTCAAAGGTTTTGGGATCTGACCCGCATCAAATATTTCAAAAACTATTAGGTGTCTAGCCATAGGGATGCTGTGGATGATTCTTCTCTCCAATGTAATGTAGTTGCAATTGATGTGGAGGCTTACAGGTTTTGGAGTATTCAATCTTATCATTGTTGTCTTAGAGTACGTTCCATTTCAGACATTGGATGGGCATGTCGCCCCTTCCCTTAGATTTATTTACTTTCAGTTTATTTAGTTCAGTTCAGATAAATGTATTAGATTACTAGTAACTGATGGTTTATTTGGTATTTGGTTGTATTTTTTTCCGCATTATCATTTGTATTACGTTTTGTGAATGTGATTATGGTGAATGTTTTATTTTTGGTATTGTAATTAAAGATTAAAACATGACATAGCATGTTAAACTAAAAAGTGGTTAGTGATAAATTGAATTTTGACAGTGATGATAAGAATGAGCCATACGAGACTCGTTTTATTCTTGTAGAGGGCTGGCCACCCATTATTTTTATAGGCGGAGTGTCACACCACTTTCAATTGTTTTCTCTTAATAACTATCGATTACCACCCACAACTATCTTACATGCCTTGGACGCATTGGTGTTGGTGCACCACATAGGCAAGCTACTTGTTGCACTCGTTGTACCATATTTATTCTTCTATCTCACACTCTCTTTCCCATAAATTATCTCTCTATATAACTGTGGCGACCCGAATATGATTATAACAAACCATGTTTAAATCATGCTTACCATATGGGATGAGGATAATGTGTTATTAGAATATATAATGTTAAGTTATTGTGTTTAGTCTAATCCTACCTTCATAACTTATGAAATATTGAATTAGTCACAAACATAAATTTGTGAAGTCTTCGGTAGGAATGTTCGAGTTCGGGACTAGTTTTGGCCACTATAATATAATAATTGACTTGAGTTGAAAACTAGATAGTTGTATATATATGAGTTAAGTTTGTAACACAACAAACGGTGTGTAAAACAGAGGTCTGAGAAAGAAGTTATGCTGGAATTACGAAGCAGGGGCAAATCTGTCCATTCGTTAAGTGGTATTTTGTCTTATATGTATAACAAATGGATTAATTTCATTGGTTGGAAGGGGGGGCAAGATTGTCCGACTTAAGAACCTTTAAAGGACGTTCTTCTTCAGCCAAAACTCATACATTATATAGTTTGGCCTCAAGAGAGAGAAACGGGAAGTTTAAGAAAAGAAAGGCGAGGAAAAATTGGAGAAAAATCCATAGGAAATTACGCAAACATACCTAAGGTAATTCTACTTGTAAATCTTGTATATTGTTGGAATTATTGATTTAAAATGATATAAATAATCATTTGTTTACTAAACATCCGTGTTTTGAGGTATACATATGGATAGATGCGAGTTTAAGCAAAGTTGAATGTGTAAATCATGTATACTAATTCGATTGGAAACCCTGTGTATTCAAACTCCTATAACTTTTTGTATATTTATTGAAATTGAATAATTCAAGTTGGATATGAAAATAGACTCATATATGTATAACATATTTGAATATTATGTGAAAATACCAAGAAATGAATCTTTGGTGATAGTTTGAAGTTTATGTATCAAATCTGCCCCAAAGGTGTAAGTATGCACACCAGGTTTTCGATGTTTTGCTTGACATAGAAAATGAACCTTAAAGATTATGAAACTTTAATTTTGTATTGTTCAATAGGTTTATGGATGCTGGGTGAAATATCAAAGGAATTTATTATGTAGAAAAATTATGAAAATTATTTGAAGTTGACTGGACGATAAAAGAGTCTATAGGGAAGATTTGATTTGTAATAAATAAATGGACACATCTTGCTCTAGGAAACTTGAAATGATGTGTTGTCTTTCATATTGGGAACCTTATATGATAAGAATTGTATTACCAAGAAAAAATTAAAGAATGTTTGGGCTATGGATTGGATATGTTAAATATTTTAACATGAAATTGAATGAGACTTCATTTATGATAAATGATTAGAATGGGATGCTATAATGCTTATGAATTCGGTTAAGATTAAGTTTTCTTTGGATTATTAACATTATTATGATGATACTAATATTATAAGAATGAATATGTGTAAGGGAAGAAGAACTGGTTGAACCAGTGCCAGACAAAGGCAAGGGAAAAACACATGAAGTGGCCAAGGTGAGTGTACTCACTAGTAAGATGTATTTATACATGATTATGGATATTATATGTTGTACCTGCCGGGTTGAGTATAAATATGAGATGTTTTACTTATTGAGATGATTATGGATGTCATACATTGCACTCGCTGAGTTGATTATAAATATGATATGTGGTACTTATTGAGATGATTATGGATATTATATGTTGTACTTGTAGAGTAGAGTATAAATATGAGAGGTTGTAATTATTGAGATGATTATGGATGTCATACGTTGCACTTTCTGAGTTGATTATAAATATGAGATATGGTACTTATCGAGATGATTATGGATATTATATGTTGTACTTGCCGAGTTGGATATTATATGTTGTACTTGCCGAGTTGAGTATAAATGTGAGAGATTGTAATTATTGAGATGATTATGGATGTCACACGTTGCACTTGCCGAGTTGATTATATATATGAGATGTTGTACTTATTGAGATGATTATGGATATTATATATTGTACATGCCGAGTTGATTATAAATATGAGATGTGGTACTTATTGAGATGATTATGGATATTATATGTTGTACATGCCGAGTTGATTATAAATATGAGATGTGGTACTTATTGAGATGACTATGGATATTATATGTTGTACATGCCGAGTTGATTATAAATATGAGATGTGGTACTTATTGAGATGACTATGGATATTATATGTTGTACTTTCCGAGTTGAGTATAAATATGAGATGTTGTACTTATTGAGATGATTATGGATATTATATATTGTACATGCCGAGTTGATTATAAATATGAGATGTGGTACCTATTGAGATGATTATGGATGTTACATGTTGTACTTACTGAGTTGATTATAAATATGAGATGTCATACATACCATGTTGAATATGGATATGATATGTTGTACTTATAGAGTTGATTATGGTTAGGATATGTCGTACTTACTGAGTTGATTATGGATATGATGTGAATGTATTATAAGAGATGTTATGGCTTATCAACAGCCAAGATATGTTATGGCTTATTAATAGCCAAGAGATGTTATGACTTATTATAGCCAAGAGATGTTATGGATTATGAATAGCCAGGGGATGTTATGGCTTATCAACAACCAAGAGATGTTATGGCTTATTAATAGCCAAGAGATGTTATGGCTTATCAACAGCCAAGAGATGTTATGGTTTATTATAGCCAAGAGATGTTATGGCTTATCAATAGCCAGGAGATGTTATGTCTTATCAACAGCCAAGAGATATTATGGCTTATCAACAGCCAAGAGATGTTATGGCTTATTAATAGTCACGAGATGTTATGGCTTATCAATAGCCAAGAGATGTTATGGCTTATTAAGAGCCAAAAGATGTTATGGTTTATTAACACCCAAGAGATGTTGTAATGTTTTATATTGTTACATAGATACGACTTATTGCATTTAATTGTATGCACTAGTGTAGTAGTAATGCATTCACTGAGCTATTTTGCTCACGATTCCTATGTTATGTTTTTTTTCAGGTAATGAAATGTCACTGCCAAATCTAGGAGGTCGGGTGGGGTTAGCAAGGGATGCGTAAAACCATAATTTTGGTCAAATTAAAAAGGGATAATTTAATCCAACTTATCCTTTGAGCAAGTTTGAATAAGTACGATTACTTTTAAATTTTGAAAAGTTTTTAGTGTTGTGGTTTCATGCTGATATTGAAAAATGATACTTGTGTTTATTGTTTGGTTAAGGAAATTATGGTTTGACTCACTTTGACTTTCAAACTAAATTATAAGTAACTGGGTTGGGGTGTGTCAATAACACCCCCATTATAATTTTATTGGGGCAATTATACAATGGCAAAGGCCGTAGAGAAACCGTCGGTGGGGGGGCATTTGATCTCTCTCATAGACGACGATGAAGGAATGTCTCTCTCTCTTTCTTTTTTACCCATTTTCTTTTAAATTGGATTTAACGTACTTATTTTGCGTCCAATGCATACATTTGATTTTATATCGCTTTAAACAAATTTTATATTCATTCTATACGGTTGTTTGATCTGTACATTCTGAAGGTCAAAATGCAGAGATCAAACAAGCATGTAAAATGAAGGAATGTCTCTTTTTCTTTCTTTTTTATCTTTTTTCTTTTCAGTTGGGTTTGGCATACTTATTTTGTTCTCAATGCATACATTTGATTTTTTATCTCTATACGCATATTTGTTATTCATTCTACGTGTTTATGTGATATGCACGTTTGATATACACTGATAAAAACTTTAATATGTGTTCTCATATAGGTACAATGGTTTTAGGAATTTAGCTTTTCCATAACTTTACTATGAAGTTTATATACTTATTATACGTTTCTATTCATATATAATATAAATTTATGGGTCTTAGTTCTTGTACAGTTGAAATTTTCATGGGATTTATTTTCTCATACGATTATAATTGCTTTTATATATTTTTGGTTCAGTATTTGGTTTATGTTTTAAGTAACTTAACAACGTCTCTATCTCCTAGACAATGTTTGACATAGATTTTCTATGAAGTTGATGTCTTTATAATATGATTTTTATTCATGTACGGTAGAGCTGTAAGGGTTAATCCATATACAAAGAAATAAACCAGTATTTATCTTTTCATATTATTTTAATTCTAGTTCTATATAATGGTTCAGTATTTGTTTTGGATTTTAAACAAAGTCTCTGACTTTGTAGTCGGGATGTGACCATGCTCAACATATTTTATTATTGTCATTTAGTTTTGATATGCATCTTTTATAAACCTTATGTACTTATTATGTGATTTTTGTTTAGGACGAAGAGTAATATATGGGTTTAACAACGTTTAAGAAATATTATTGGGATTCTTTTTCTATGTTTGGACTTGAAGAATGTTGTGCCAAATCCAAATTCCATATACATAGTCGTGTGTTTCCATTATTTTTTATATGCTTTTAATTATAAGTGTTTAGCTCGGCTTATTGATTGAGACTCTATTTGTTGTCATTTTTGTGTTGTATGATTTATGGCTATGTTATTATGCCATTGCATCACCGCTTTTTTATCCACAGTAGCTAAAATTCTCAACGGATGAGCAGCCATTTGACGTTACCGTGTTTTTCCCCAATAATCAAAGGCTCATAGCATTTTCCCATCACCCGTTCTTTGTAGTCACTTGCACGCACCTACTGACACTTCTATTTTACTTTAATCTTTTTTCAAATTCATTCTCCAACAGCTCACTCTCTTTTGCCCAACTTCTCATCTCCGTATACCTATTAGATGCCTCATATATAATATACCCATTGCCCATACCTACCTATACCCTAACACTCCAACTCTCAGAAACTAGCACCGCCTACACAGAGCACCGCCTATATCATTTTCTTCCATAATAAGCAAATAAATTACATATTACTCAACTATGAGTGAAATCTTATTATTACATCCTTTTACATTTGTTGTCAGTAAAAATTGATGTTACCCATTAGTCATAATATTCTTAATTAAGTGAAATCATCACATTGACCATTCACGAGAAAAGAGTTGAAGCCATCATCTCGAAAAATGGAATGTGGTAAATAAGTATTGAGTAACGATAAGGTAAATAATTATTCAAGAAATACTTTGTCAATTATATTAATTTTTACTACTATTTTGTGCTAGGAGAAAAAAAAAGGTTTCCATATTGATAATTTGTGATAAATTTTACGAGATATTTGAATTTCTGATAGTTTGTTCTTTACGAATTAAGATACATATATATAATTTTTTTATTTTTTTATTATATGTTAATTCTTATGTCTTTTTTTATAGTATCATATATTTTTTCCAGTTCCAACTAGTGTTGTGTTAGGATGTTGTTTGTTTCCTCTTTAAGTAATTTGTTGTGATGGTTTTTTATTGTATGCCCTGTTACACGTAGATTGTGTTTTTTTCTTATAAATGGAGGATGTACGTGGGGCAAAGGGGAGCGACCACTACATACTTTTTTATACATTCATTCTCTCCCTCTCACATACACACATTTCCATCTCTGATACTCTGCCCTTTGATTATCTTATTTCCTTATATAGTAGCATATTCAAAGTTCAAAGGCCACGACTATTCAAACGGCAAATGGTATTTTGCAAGGCCACTGTGCCTTCAAATGAGGACCATTTGATTTCACTAACCAAAGGAATTTTCCTGTCTTGTCCATCTATGCTAGGGCTCAATAGGTATGCATCTTTGACCGACTAATATTTTTATTCCCATTTAGTGACAACCTTTTAAACTCCTTTTTTTTTTAATTTTTTTTTTATAGTGGCTAATCTACCGCCAAATAATAAAAATGTTAATCTCTACTACTTAAAAAGAGAAAAATCGTCTTCAAATCTCAAAGTATTAAATTACACTTATTAAATTAATATTTTCTATCATACCCTTAATATTAGTCTCACACATTCATTAAATTAAAATAATTTCATGAATCTTAACTTGATACGTTCTCTCTCCTAATGCATTTATCTAACAAAACTTTCAAATACATTTATCTTCTCATTAAATTAACATTTTCTATCACACCCTTAATATTAGTCTCACACATTCATTAAACGAAAATCATTTCATGAATCTTAGCTTGATACGTTCTCTCTCCTAATACATTTATCTAACAAAACTTTCTAATACATTCATATTGAAACCTTAGAAATCAAAAGTCAGCTGTCCAAGTTCCTTCATCTTCCCATCAGATTCATATTGCATAGTTTCTTCGTTCTTGTTATTTCCTGTCCAAAAAGCAAGGTCAATACTCCTAATTTCCTCTCTAATTTTTTACTCATTTTTCATTTGCCATCAAAAGTATGCATTTGTTAATTTGAAAGCAAATACATAATTTTTGTAATTATATATATCTCATTCATGAATGTTGTCTCTCTTTTGTGCTCAGATTTTGTATTTCTAATTTTATTGTTGTTCTATTCATGTTTTATAATAATTCTAAATTCAATGTTAATTTCAGAAAAATTATATATAATTTTTAAGTTAAGGAATTACCAAGTTCACACCGTATTAGATTATTACTTTTTATGCATTCATATGTATTTCTCAGTTGGATATATTTGTATTCATGTTTATTTCTTAAAGATTCTAAAAATTCTTAAAACACTCCAATTACTTTTTAAAAAACAAACTTGCCATTTGCTCTAGCGATAAAACAAATATTTTTTTATTTGTTAATTTTTTTTCAATAAAAAACAGTATTTTAAACTGCTTTTTAAAACATTTTTTTATTTTTTAAAATTAAAAAATAACTATTTTTTATTTTAAAAAACTGTTATGATACTTTTATATAAGTTTTTTTTTTAAGATAGATTTAAAAGCTGTTTTTTTCCAAAAAAAAATATTTTTTACATAAAATTGAGAAACAAATTAACAAATAAAAAACTGTTTTTTAAATTGAAAATAATGTTATAACTGAACACGACTCAAATAAAAGCAACTCGACACAACACGACACGACAATTTTTTTTAACCAAACATGAATACGATCCTAATAAAAGTGACACGACACAACATGAAATATTATTTTTTTACAAAACACGAACACGACCCTAGTAAAAGTGTCACGCCATAATATATGTTATTTTTTTAACCAAACACGAACCCAACCAAAATAAAAATGACACGACACGGCTCAAAATCTTATTTTCACCTATAAAAGTAATATGACACAATACGAAATCTCATTTTTTACCAAATACTAACACTGTGTCGTGTCATGTCACTTTCATAAGTTTCATATTCATTTTACGTAAAATTAAGATTTTGAGGTGTGTTGTGTCATGTCGTGTTAATTTTATTTTGGTTGCGTATTATAAAACATTTTAAATAAAATGTACAAAAAAATAGTTTTAAATAAACAGTTTTAAATAATTTTTTAAGTGCCTAAAAATTTTATTTAAAAAAATTAAGATTCTAATAGTTACTGTTTTGGAACTACAGACTTTTTATTTTTATAAAATAATTTTTGTAACTATTAGAATTTTTGTAACAATTTTTGTAACTATTAAAATTTTTGTAACTATTTTCTTAAAACACTCCCATGCTTGGATTTTACTTAAAACAATTTTTTTTTAAATAAAATCTTTAGGAACTTTAAAATTTATTTAAAACTGTTTTTTTTGTACATTTTATTTAAAATGTTTTATAATACCGCCTATACATATCGCTGGCGCGTACCAAGATACTAAAAAAATTGTCTCCGCCTATACGTACCGCTGGCGTAGACCTTTTTTTAAATAGTAAGAAGATTATTTTTGAAATTCCGCTGTGTTGAAATTTTTTCAAACTGTATGGTTCAATGTATTCATTTTGTCTCTCTACATACATATATTCTTCTTATTAAGTCTTACGTCGGTTTCGGTTGTAACTCTACACCAAAGAAAAACATAACTTCCAAGACAACTAAATAAGTGAGCAAAATGAGTCCAAATTTTCTTACTGAAGCTGCAATTACATGTCTTGGTTGAATTATCTTTGTCAACTCAAACACACACTCTAAATTGTATCTTTAGCATCTTTAGATACATAGTGTTCAAAAAATTTCAGTTTGTTCTTCCCTGCTTTTAATATTTAGTACTGAGTGTCACTTATTTAGTTCATGGTTTATGGATACTTATGGAATAGATTGCACTTATTCAAGTGCCATAAATTTTTTTAATTTTTTAAAATTAATTTAGAATTGTTGTTTTCAATTCATCTTATTGTTGAGTAAATTGTTTTAATTTCTTGGAAACTTAGGTTTGGCAATACTTATTAACTGGATGGTTTCTCTTTCTTATTTTGTAATTCCTATTCAATGAACATGAATGCAGTTTCTCTGTCTCATGTAATTTATCTTTCAAAGTTGTTGTATTGATATATTAAGACTGATAATTCATCCATCATATTATGTAAATGTAATGATTAAAAAGAACTAATGTCCTGTTTAACTTCATAGTGATGATTAAGTAATTAAACATTTGAGTATCAATTCCTCACTTAGTGATTTTCTTCTAAGGATTGGCAGTGAGACGGAAGCATCAACACATGATGAGGGCCCCGAACAATCTTTCATTGACGTTATCTTCCCATCATTAAATATAAATGCCAACTCGCCAAACTTCTTGACGAATCGAGTAATTCTTGCAACAATAAACGAGCATGTAGACTCATTCAATGATATGATGATTGATATGTTCCCCGGAGAATTGACGACATTAAATAGCTTTGATGAAGCTGTGGATGACACGCACAACTATTACTGTTGATACCAAATTTAGTCTGCTGACATGGCCCAATTGAATGAAGACACGTGGCAATCTACATGGCAACAACAAAACACTTCCGAGGAACTAACACGCTCCGAGGAACAAGACTACAACGAGGAAGATTATTTCCCCGAGGAACACTGCTTCCCCGAGGAACTCACACGCTCCGAGGAACAAGACCTCACCGAGGAACTCTTAAGTACCGAAAAGCTTAGGCGGTCTGAGCAACTTAGGCGGTCCGAGCTGCACCTCGAACAAAGCATTAATAGCTGGATAACCAACAGTTCAACTGATTCATTAAATGCTTATCATTCAGACACACAGGCTGAAGGGGCATTAAATGTATTACCCTTTAATATATACCTCATTTAATGTATTACCCTTTCACATTACAGCCTCATGGCTATAAATACATTGTACAATCCTCATTGTAAGGGGACCCCCGAATCCAGACCGGGAATTTCTTGATAGAACTTGTAATCGAGAATTCCCAAAACACTCAGAAATAACATAACGGTGGACGTAGGCCATTCTTATAAGGCTGGACCACTTTAAAATTCTTTGTCTCATTTATTTATCTGTGATTGAATAATTATAGTAATCTAATTTTTTACATTAACAGATTGGCGCCGTCTGTGGGAAAGACTGGTAATATCGTTTTTCACCAAAAAATAATCCATTACGAATGGCTGATATTCCGGAATCCAACAATCGAAATGCTGGAACCCCTCCTAATCCATCTGCTCCGCCAAATATTCCAGATCTGACTGGAATAATGACAAATCTGGCTCAGGGCCAGACTGTCATGCAGGAAACAATGCGACAACTCATCCAAACTCTCTATGGCAGTGCGTCAGCCCATTCAGGACCACAAAGTATTCAAAGAAACATCTGTGCACCATCCTCGCGTACTAGGCGTACCAGTTCATATCGCAATGAGGAGTCTGAAGATTTTTCTTATCAACCTGGACGAACTTCGTCAGTGCGAGCCACAGATACTGAACAACATATCACTCTCTCCCCAGAAAGGACTAGTGCATTAGAGAGGTTAAGCAGGGTATCTCCTTTCGATCGATTAGGTCCTAGGAGGAGCGAAAGTCCTCCTAGAGCCCCATCGAGGAGTTTTCGAAGACTATCAGATTGAAGGGAAGGATCTGCCCAGTCGCGACTAGGTGCTCGACAAGAGATATCCTAGGAAGCCACATCAACGCGATCAATTGCTCGAATCAACAGGCCCGAGGAAGGGAATGATGCATGGAAAGGCTCTATTCAAAGGTTGGAGGATAGATTAGGGGAAATGGCTAAGGCCAAGAACCCTCTACAACGAACCTTTGTTCGAGGAACACCTTTTGTCCAGTCAATTGTAGATTTTCCAACACCATCAAAGTTCAAAGCACCTGTTGTGACCCCTAAATATGATGGAAAGACTGATCATGTCCTTCATATAGAACAATATCAAGCTGCAGCCGACATCTATGTTATTCCAGATGAGATGAGATGCAGAGAATTCTCGGGAAATCTTACCGGATCTGCTCAAATATGGTATAATAATCTTCCTCGGGGTAAGATCTCAACTTTCTTTCAACTGGCCGAGTTATTCATTGGGAATTTCTGTTTTGGGCGAAGCCAGTTAAACGAGCAGCACATTTGCTGAGTGTTAGACAAAAGGCTGGTGAGAGTACGAGAGATTACATAACTCGTTTTAATAACGAGAAACCGGAAGTCATTGATTATGAGGAGAAGACAGCTATTACTGCCTTGATGAGTGGACTATAGCCCAATAAGTTGTACTACACTTTGGCCAAAGATCCACCGAGAACCATGTCAGACTTGATGGGAAAAGAGTCTAAGATTATGAATGCCGAGGAGGCTATGGCTGCGAAGAAGAACATGGATTCCAAAGAAACCAAGGTGGAAGGCGATAAAGCTAAGAAGAAAGAGCATAAGAACAATGGTAATGACAAACATTCAAAAAATAGGTCGGTATGGGACGTGATGAAGAAATATGATAATTATACTCCTTTGAAGAAGGATATCAACCATGTTCTAGAAGAAATCAAGAACAACGAGGAACTAAACTGGCCAGAGAAAATGAAGGCAGACCCTGACAAGAGGAATAAGGCGAAGTATTGCGAGTTTCATAAAGATCATGGCCATATGACCAAAAATTACATATCTCTTCAGAATGAAATTGAAACACTCATCAGACGAGGAAAACTGTCAAAGTATGTTGATCGTGAAAGCGAAAGAAGGAACAATGACCGAACAAGAGAGAGGTATAGATCTCCTCGTCGAGAAGAGGAGAACAAGAAAAGAAACCATGAAGTTGATCCAGAAGATGACCCCGATCTCCCCAAGAGACCAAGGTAGCCAGAACGAGAGGTATTTTCAATACGCTTTGGGTCATTTGATTGTAATGTTATTACAGGTGGAGATGCAGGAGGAGGAGACCTTACTACAGATAGAAAAGCTTACCTCGGAGAGGCTCAAGCTTGCTCGTACATTCAACGAATAAATCTAGCTGAGGAGGATCGCCCGAGAAAAGTAAATAAAGAGAAATTGGTCATTGGTTTCTCAAAGAATGACCTTGCAGGTGTTCTATATCCTCATGATGACCCATTGGTAATCAAAATGAGGATGAAGGAGGTAATGATTTCAAGAGTATTGGTGGATAATGGTAGCTCGGCAGACATCATGTTCTATTCGTGCTTCGATAGTTTAAATATAAAGTTATCTCAATTGGAGCCTTATTATAGACCCCTCATCGGTTTTTTCGGCGAGAAAGTATTTCCACTTGGGACGATCAAGTTGGATATATTCATTGGTACATGGCCTGCTTGTCGGATAGAAAGAATACGCTTTTTTGTGATGGATAAGAATGTTCAATCATCATACAATATCATCATGGGAAGAGTAGGATTGAAGAAGTTCGAGGTTGTACCATCTACGGTGCATCAATGCCTGAAATTTCCAATAAATTTTGGAGTAGGAGTTGTTAAAGGTGATCAGAAAGTAGCTCGGGAATGCTATTATTCATCCGCTGAACAAGAAGAATTGGAAGAGTCAAGGAAAAAGACTACTACCTATCAAGTGGATGAAGGTGCTGAAATTGAAACATTGGATCCTAGAGATGAGTCGCAACTCGTGAAGGGTCAGGTGGTGGAAGCTACTGAAAACATCATTCTGGACGACGAGCACCCTGAACGAACTACTCAAATAGGTTCGTCGTTGGAAGCCTCACTGAAACAGGAATTGATAACTTTCCTTAGAAGCAGAAAGAAAACTTTTGCGTGGAGTCATGAGGATATGCCTGGGATAGACCCAAATTTCTTATGTTACGAGCTCAATGTGAATAAGGAGATCAAGCCTATGAAGCAGAGAAGAAGAGTATTCAGTCCCGAGAAGAATCAAGCTATACAGGAGGAAGTCGAGAAGCTCCAGAAAGCTTGCTTCATTGAAGATGTTAAATATCCAGACTGGTTAGCCAATGTGGTGATGGTAAAGAAGAAAAACAACAAATGGAGGATGTGTGTAGACTTCATCGACCTCAACAAAGCATGCCCAAAGGATCACTTTCCATTGCCCCGAATTGATCAGCTGGTGGATGCTACCTCGGGACACGAGTTACTGAGCTTCATGGATGCTTATTCTGGCTACAATCAGATCAAAATGAAACCTGAAGACAGGGAGAGTACTTCTTTCATTACCCTAGGGAAATTATTGTTATAATATTATGCCTTTTGGTTTGAAAAATGCAGGTGCGACATATCAGCGGCTGATGAACAAGGTCTTCGCTGAACAAATCAGTTGCAATATGGAAGTTTATGTTGACGACATGCTGACAAAGAGCAAGAAAGTTGCCACTCATCTAGTTGACTTAAGTCAGACTTTTGACCAACTGGATAAATATCAAATGAAGCTGAACCTGACGAAGTGCATATTTGGAGTACGAGAAGGCATGTTTCTCGGGTACATTGTCAATCAAAGAGGAATTGAGGCAAATCCTGAAAAGATCAAAACTCTTTTAGGGCTACGATCTCCAACGACGAAGAAAGAGGTGCAAAGTCTTACAGGACGAGTAGCAGCACTCAACATATTTGTATCACGAGCAACTGATCGATGTCTCCCATTCTTCAAGACACTCAGAAAGACTTTTGAGTGGAATGATGAATGTGAGAAGGCTTTTTAAGACTTGAAGAAATACTTGGGAGAACCTCCATTGTTGTCCAGGCCAGTGATGGGAGAAAAATTATACTTATACCTTGCAATGTCCGAGAATGCAGTTAGCTCGGCGTTGATCAGAGTGGAGAATGGAGTACAAAAACTAATCTACTACACAAGTAAGGCCTTCCGAGGAGTAGAGATCAGATATCCAATGCTGGAAAAGTTAGCACTGGAGTTGATTGAGGCGAGTAGGAGAATGAGGCCATATTTCCAGGCTCATACCATAGTAGTATATACCGATATGCCATTGAGGCAACCCATTCATAAATCAGAAAAATCAGGGAGATTGATGTACTGGGCAATAGAGCTCGGTGAATATGATATAATTTATGAACCTAGATCATCGCTAAAAGGGCAGGCTGTAGCAGATTTTATAGCGGAGTTCACCTATCCTGATACCCCCGAGGAGCAAAAGTTGTTCGCTGATCAACCTGTGGATGTTACAGGATCAACAAACACTAGCTCAGACCAATTCCGATTGGTAAAAGGGCAAGTGTATATTACAGGATCATCAAATTCAAGCTCAGACCAATTTCGATTGGTAAAAGAGCAAGAAGAGATGATCGACGAAGAGCAAGAAATATCCGGGAAGGATGAAAGGAAGCAATAAATATTTCACCGAGGAACTCTGACTGATCAGAAATTTGAAGACGAGTTACCTATATGGAGGCTATATGTAGATGGTTCATCTTTCACTACAGGATGTGGAGCGGGGATAGTTTTGAGTACTCCGAACGAGGTCGACATGGAATACGCCCTGCGTTTTTAATTCAAAGCTTCCAACAATGAGGCTGAGTATGAGGCCATGATTGCAGGACTTGGTTTGGCAAAAATTATGGAGGCGCAACAGGTTATGGTCTTCAGTGATTCTCAATTGATCGCAAACCAAATGATGGGAGTATATGCAGTCAAAGGAGAATTAATGATCAGATATCAAGCAAAGGAAAAGAAGTTAGTATCAGAATTTTCTGCTATTCAGCTGGTCAGGATACCAAGAATGGAGAATGCAAGAGCAGATGCCTTAGCTCGATTAGCATCATCTACTCGCACCGAGCTACGAAGAACAATCCCAATTGAAGTTTTGGCTGGTCGGAGTATAGATGAAGATTTGGCGATGAACTTTATCACCCTTGATTTAGGACCATCTTGGATGGATCCCATCAGGGCATATATTGAGGAGGGAGAATTACCAATTGACAAGCTCGCAGCCAAGAAATTAAAGTTTAAAGCTACTCGGTATGTATTAACTAACGGTATTCTTTATAGACGAGGAATTATGGCAGGTTTGCAGAGATGTGTACATCCCTCCGAGGTGAAAGAATTGATTAAAGAGATCCATGAAGGGTCCTGTGGAGTCGAACACTTTTGCAAAGGATGATGACGCAGGGATATTACTGGCCGACGATAAGGGCTGATTGTGTAGCCTATGCCAAGAAATGTGATAAGTGCCAGTGCTTTTCCTCCATTCGAAGAACTCCACAAGCATTGTTGACACCCATAACTTCCCCTTGGCCATTTACCATGTGGGGAATTGATTTGGTTGGACCACTGCCAACGACCCGAGGAAGGTTCAAGTACCTCGTCGTCACAGTGGATTATTTTACTAAATGGGTAGAAGCTGAGACGCTCATTGATATGACGTACGAGAAGGTGTACCAATTTATTTAGAATAACATCATTTGTCGATATGGTCTTCCTCATGCTTTCATCACAGACCATGGAACACAATTTGATAACAAGGAGTTCGCTGCCTATTGTCATCAATCAAATATTTTGAAGGTCCACTCATCACCAGGCCATCCTCAAAGCAATGGACAAACTGAAGTGACAAATAGAACGCTGCTGAATGGTTTGAAGAAAAGATTGGATGATGCGAAAGAAAACTGGATCAACGAGCTACAATCAGTACTTTGGGCTTACCGAACTACTCCCCGAGTAGCAACAGGAGAATCACCATATATGCTGGCGTTTGGAAGTGAAGCTGTTATACCTGCCGAGTTGGGCCTCCCAACACACATGGTTTTGAATTTCAATTCCCCTGTCAGCGACTTAATGAGAAGACTGGATTTAAACATGCTTGAGGAAGTTAGAGAAGAAGCAGCCATTAGAAATGCTGCTTACCAGCAGCGAACAACTTTGTTCTACAACAAAAGGGTGAAGAAGTGCGACCTGAAAGAAGGAGATTATGTGCTGAAGAAAGTCATTCAAAAGCACAATAAGATGGAGGCAAACTGGCATGGACCATACCGAGTTACAGAAGTTGTTCGACCAGGAACTTGACGAATAGCAACTCTAGAAGGGGAGGAATTTAAAAATGCATGGAATGCAGAGCACCTACGCAAGTATTATCAGTGATGAATAAAATGAAGAGATTCTGCCGAATTCTTTCTTTTTATTGAAAGTTTTTCGGGGAATATTAGTGTTACACACTACTCGGGGCAAAACTCAGGCTACTCAAATTTTTCTTGAAAATGCCAACTAAGGTTGGTCGAGAAACCTATATTCCTTCGGGAAGTAAAGCTACCAATATTCCTTCGGGAAGTAAAGCTACCAATATTCCTCCGGGAAATAAAGCTACTTGTAATCCTCCGGGAAGTAAAGCTACCAATATTCCTCCGGGAAGTAAAGCTACCTATATTCCTCCGGGAAGTAAAGCAACCAATATTCCTCCGGGAAGTAAAGCTACCAATATTCCTCCGGGAAGTAAAGCTACTTGTATTCCTCCGGGAATAAAAAATTTTGTATTCCTCCTAGAAGAAAAACTTTATATTCCTACGGGAAGTAAAACTATATGTTTCGGGAAATAAAAGTATTCCTAAAAATGCAAACTTATGTCGGTTAGGAAGAAAATGCCAACTTGAGTTGGTCGAGAAGTGAAATTATTTCAAAAAGACTAACTATGGTTGGTCGGGGATAAAAACCCACCAACTGTAGTTGGTCGACAAGGAAAATTTATCGACCTTGGTTGGTCGGAATCATTTAAGAGAAAAATTTACTAACTATGGCTGGTCGGGGATAAAAGCCCACTAACTGTAATTGGTCGACAAGTATAATTTAACGACCTTGGTTGGTCGAAAACATTTTAAACATTTTGATACTTAGTGATCGAGCAACATTTTTTATACTCGTAACTTTATTATTAAGTGATCCAATAACATTTTTTATACTCGTAATTATTACTAAGTTGGTCGAGAAACAAAATATTGTTTTTGCCAAATGACTACCATAAACTCAAGCTATTCGACAATAAGTTGATCGACAAACTACACAATATTGTTATCTTTTTAACAGATACACATGCACAAATATAAAGTGTTTGATAATTACAAGATAATAGCCATTAAGATTGCAAATGAAAATGAAAGTCCTTCATTGAATTCAAAATAAATTACATTGATAATGAAATGAAAGTTAAATTGACATTAAAATGTATACTAACTACTAAAAAATTCCTATTCTACTGGTTTTTTCCCCTCTGCTTTTGACACAGGTTCCTCGCCAGCAGGCGGATCATTTAAATCCAGAGGAGAATTTATGAAGTTGAGATGCTTCAACATCCGGACATTCATCACGGATGGTCGATCTAGGAGATGATCGGGATGAGATATCTCGGCTTTTGAATGGAGATTGTAGTCACCGAGATACTTTGAAATCAAGCTCCGAGGAATGTCCCGTGTAGGGATCTAACTCATATCTAATTTTTATGGTGGCATAGGTAAGTCGAGCAACCCGGGATCGTGATAGTCCCACAGGTAATGACCCTGTTCGAGTTGCAGCACACCTAAGGCATTCAACCATCCTTGCTTGTAGCCCTCATTGTTGGCATTCTGGATACGATCATCCAAGTGGTATAGTGCTTCGTTGTATCTAGCCATCCAGAACTCCCTGGGCTGTTTGTGGAATTGATATGTTAGTTTGTCCAGCTGCTCGTGGAGATTTTTGACGAAGAGCTCTTTATTCTCCAAGGTAGATTTCTGCTAAGAGAGCTGCTCTTCCAGGTCTCTGATCTTCTTTGACATTTCATCCAATGCCTGGTTCTTCGCCATTAACTGGAAAGCCTGGTTCTCTAGGGCATACTGAGTCATTTGTTCCTTGACAGGAATCCGAGCTACTCTTGCTCGTCCCCGAGGAGCTCTTGCTCGTCCGCGAGTTGATGTAGAGGGGCCAGCTCTCTTTAAGGTTTCCAATTCATCCCTCAAGTTGGCGTTCTCGACCTCTAAGAATGAGAATCCCTCATCGGTCGCTGGGATTAAGGCTTTTGAAGAAGAGGCTGCAGACTGTGATAGCTCTTTCTGCAAGTTGTTGTTCTCTTACTCCAGCAACTCGGCAATCTGTCTGCATTCCTCGACCTCACCCCTCAAGGTTCTCTCCCTCACATCGTACCCAGCAAAAAGCTTCTCGTAGCCCTTTTCGGTAATGATCTGCTGGTACTTCTTCTCGTAACCCTCATGCAACAGGGCAGTTGATTCTTTGTATTGTAACTGAAGGTCTTAGATGGTGCATTGGAGATCCTCCATCATATCATAATAGGCCACATTATTGGCCACCGCTCGATCAAGAAGACACTTCAGATATTGGTATGCTTCAACTGCCTATTCTGAAACATCTTGGCCGAGGATGTCGACAACTTGTGCTGCACTCAGGTCTGTGTGACCAGCCTTAAAGTATTCATTGCATTGTCGCAGCAGCTTTGTATCATGGGCATATAACAATTCCATCCTGGCCAGAAACTAGCAGAAAAAGAAAAAGCGATCATCAATAAGAAGTACAAGCAGAGTATGAGTAGAAGATATACAACAGTATGTAAAAAGTCTAAGTTTTATTATATCATAGTTTAGAGTTACAAGTTCTGGGTTACATTTGATAAAAGAAAAATAAAATTTAAAGATAAACCCGAACAACTCTACACCTTTTCTTGTCTCCCAAAACATTATCGGGAGGCTGGGACGAGGAAGTAGGTTCCTCGGAGGGAATGGATAGTTGCTCGTGGAGCACTGGCAATTGCTCGGAAGAAGTAATGATTTGTTGAGGCTCCTCGTCAGCAGGCTGGATGGATGGGGGATGATCTCCCATCACAATAGAAGAATCTTCGAAGGCAGCTTCGCCCTCCTCTAAGTCTTCAGGAGTTGGAAGGGGACCAGGGATGTGTTGCTGAAATAGTTCAAAATTTTCATCCACCTTCATCTCCTGAAGGGCAGCAACCCATCCATCCCTAAAGTATTTGAGGCTTCCATAGTCCACTTGCGACACCATGGCAGCCAATCCCTTATTCCACCCCTTGTCCCATCCAGCACTGAAGGACTTCTTCACAGCCATCTTTCTCTTCAACTTCTTTGAGGAAAGCTTCTCGGACAACAGGTTATCAGCACCTTTCAATTTATTTTCAATCTCCTCCTTCTGCCGACCTACTTACCGAAGTTGAGCCAGCTCCTCCTCGGCGGCCTTGAGTTTATCTTCAAACTCTCTAGCATTCTTGAGCTTCTTGTCGAGCTTTTTATTTTTCCCTTCTAGGACCTTTATTCTCTTCTCCAACTCCTTGGAGACTTTAATCACCTGAGCTTTTTCCTGCTCGATGGAGGTAAGTTTTTTCTCCCAAACTGCTTTTTCATCAGCATATTTCTGGCGAGAATCTGCCGGAGACTTGGTAGCTTCTTCCAGAGCTCCTTCCACACTGGACGAGGAGCATGAAGCTTTAATCGCCTCGTCCTTCTTCAGAATTATATTAAAGCAGCTCGTCAACTGTGAAAAGAAAAAGAAAGCGACTCAGAAACAGAAATGACAAAGGAAATATTAAAAGTTCAAAGTAAGAAGACTTACAGAAGCAAGGTGGCGAGCAGCTAACGAAGTGACCATGTCCCGAGTAAGGTTTTCTTCAGTACCTTTGACCTCGGGAATGATCCAGGACTTTACCGAGCTCATGGCAGAGCTCGGGGGAATAAAAGTTGGAACCCCAGTTCCAGTAGCTATGTGCTGAGTGATGGTGTCAGCCAAATTAACCGAGGAGCTCTTCTTCAGCCTCCTCGGGGGAGCAGGAACAGATTCAACCAAGGAAGAACCCTTGGTCGGTGATATTACAATCACCTCTCCAGGAGCAGCAGACCTGCTCGGATCCACTACGGGCTTCTCGGCAACCTTCACAATAGCAGTCGAGGAAGGTGCATCATTCTTCTTTGTCCCCTCCTCTGGGACATCAACTTTACTTCTTTTTGCCTCTCCAGAACCAGAGGCAGGCTTCTCGAAGAGAGTGGGAGGTCTTCTCTTCTTCATTCTTTCACTCAAAGGGATGTGAGATTCAGGCGAGGAACTAGTGGAAGCTGATACTGGCTCTAATTAACTTATTACTGGACAAGCAGTAAAAGAGGTTGTGTAGCTCTTATACTGCAGCAGATATGAGGCTGATCTAATGTGCTCATCAGCAACACTCTGATGCAGACTCCAGATAAGTTTCAAGTGCCTTATATTAACATCTGCTTCATTTGGGCACTTTCTTTTGCTATCAACTGCAAATAAATAAATAAACATTGCTATCAGTGACACATTTTATCAAACATAAAGGAGGCATAATTTCAAAATAAATAAAATGAAATAAGAATGACCTATCCCATTGCCATAGGGAGGGCATCTGGGACCCTGATAAATTTCATCTCCTGATAAAGGAGCATGTTGCTAATTTTTTATGACAACCCCGTGCTCAAAATAATCCCTATTGGCATCCGGGAGATTTACTACTAAGGCCCTATTTAAAAATCTAGTTTTTAAATAAAAGGTGTTATCACCAACTGCCCATCTATAACAAAACATTATTTCTGGAATTCTTATGCGAGTTCCATGGATTTGATTTAATCTATGCACCCCATTAACTATTCTCCATGTGTTGGGAGCTATTCTTGCAGGAACAACGTCAAAGTACTGACAGAATTCCAGACACAAGGGATTTGGTGGAAAAGAAAATCCACACTCAGCAATAAAGAGACTGGGGAACCAATGTCCCTCAGCCAAACGAAAATAATCAGAAGGCTCAGAAAGCTCTTCCAAAACAACCCAGGAGGGAATGGAAAAATCAGAGCGAAACTTATCAAGAGATTCAACAGGGTAAACCATGATGAATAAAAGAAATGAAAAAGAAGGAAGAAAATCTTACAGAAAAAGAGTGGATCTGATGACAACGAACGATGGAAGAGATCAATACACAGGAGAGAAAGAGACGACGGAAAACTCGAAGATAAAAATTTGAAAAGGTAGAAGACGATGGGAGTGTCTGTGAAGTTTAAATACCTTGCCTTGGAAAATGGTAAAGTAATGATTACAAAAAGGGACGATTACGTTACCGGCGGCTAAAAAGACGAAAAGGGGCGCAGGAATCAAAGCGGGCAACGACGGCTAAAAAGACGAAAAGTGGCGCGGGAATCGAAGCAAGCATAAAAATTTAAAAAATCATGATTCTACGAATTTGGGAACAAAAATAAATACAAGGGAAACACTCTTAAAAATCAGGAAGACTATTTAAAGCTATCATATTCTGAGAAAGAATGTTCCACACTCCTCAAATTTCGAACTATGAAATATTGGGGACTTCTGTTGATACCAAATTTAGTCTGCTGACATGGCCCAATTGAATGAAGACACGTGGCAATCTACATGAAAAAAACAAAACACTTCCGAGGAACTCACACGCTCCGAGTAATAAGACTACAACAAGGAAGATTATTTCCCCGAGGAACACTGCTTCCCCGAGGAACTCACACGCTCCGAGGAACAAGACCTCACCGAGGAACTCTTAAGTACCGAGAAGCTTAGGCGGTCTGAGCAACTCAGGCGGTCCGAGCTGCACCTCGAACAAAGCATTAATAGTTGGATAACCAACAGTTCAACTGATTCATTGAATGCTTATCATTCAGACACACACGCTGAAGGGGCATTAAATTTATTACCCTTTCATATATACCTCACTTAATGTATTACCCTTTCACATTACAGCCTCATGGCTATAAATACATTGTACAATCCTCATTGTAAGGGGACCCCCGAATCCAGACCGGGAATTTCTTGATAGAACTTGTAATCGAGAATTCCCAAAACACTCAGCAATAACATAACAGTGGACGTAGGCCATTCTTATAAGGCTGAACCACTTTAAAATTCTTTGTCTCATTTATTTATTTGTGATTGAATAATTAGAGTAATCTAATTTTTTACATCAATAATTACCAAGAAGAATTTTTAAATTATTTGGGCCGAATGGATTGCCACCATACGCATTGAAACTTAAACATAATTGTCCAATCATTCTTCTACGCAATATAAATCCATTAATTGAATTATGTAACGGAACAAGAATGTTGTACAAAGGTTCTTTGGATAATGTCATCCATGTCCGTCGCTCATAAAGTTAAAGAGGAAGAAGAACCTTTGAATCCTAACAAACGTCAAAAGCAACATATTTAAGCATTAAATTTTCAGTTTTTAAGATTACACACTATTTTTACCAAATGTCATCTTTCAATAACTGTGATTTGGAATTTGCTTGTTGAAACTTTTTTTAACTTCTTTTTTTAATGATATTTCCCTATAAATCATTTCAATCCAATTTCATTGTGATATATTTATTCAAATTATATATACATACATGTTTGTGTGTACTTCTTCCTGCTTTTGAGTAGGGAGTTCTGAGTTCGTTTGTGATAGATTTAGAGTATTCACAGGAATATCTTGTAGAGTTTACAGTTGAATGGAGGTTTGGTTTTTGGGGTAATGATTGATGCTTCGTACTAGGTACTTTATGTTATATTATAACAAAACATATTTTACATAATATGTTTCAAGAATTTTTATTACTTTGTCCTTCACAGATTTGCAGTGAAAGATTAATATCTGGAAACGGCCACACGTGCAACGCACGTGGGCACAACTAGTGACTACTAAATGATTGGCGTAACAAGGTGTTTCTAGAGTGATATTGTTGGCACCGATGTGGTTTTTGAGGAATTGATATAAAAAATTTAAATTAATTATATTGACTATGATAACATCCACTACGAAGCTCGAATAACATTTCCCATGTATTATTTAAAGATGAAATCTATTATTATATTACTTTAATTTTGTCGAGATGAATTGATCATGTACATCTTTGTTTATGAACTAAGGCCTTGGTTATTTTGTCATGTATCGCAATGTTTGCTCAATATTTAGATTGTTGTATTGTTGAAGAAACAATTATTTGCATATTGAAATTTGTAAATGGAAGTGTAATTATATTTTTAATATTTTTTATATCTTTTCATGTTAGGATTATTCTTCGACTATCTGGAGTTAGACCTTCTATATTATTTCTTTAAATTAAACATTTGCATTTTTTTGTTATATGAGTTTTGTTGCTCGACCAATCTACAACAGTAAACTATTGCAATATTAAAAATACTCCTTAATTCAACACTTCTTTTTGTGCTAGTGAGACTAATAAACTTGGAATCGTAGTATGTATGTGGTCATTAAACACTAAACTACTAAAGATATACATATAGTTATTTTTAACAAAGTATGTACAATTCAACAATGTATGTACAATATAATAGTTATAATTGCACTTGAGTTTTGCAATTGAAGATACGATCCTCAAAAAGATATATCTATTCCACATGATCAATTTAAGGTTTTTTCCTAGTACTTTTTGTTTGGACAAATGTTGAAATGATATATGCTCATTATTGATCTAACATCAATTTAGAATATACTAAAATGAATTTATATTCAATTAAGTCTTTATTTACATATTTATTTTGGAGAACTCGAGTGTAATTATAATCATGGGGAATACTAACTTAGTTTAAGAATACAAATTTGAAAAATATAGAGTACAAAGTTATGTTAAAATGCGTTAACAATCCGTAATATTGTTCTTATGGATATAACTTGTTTTCACACTTTGAATCTGCTAATTGAAGAACCAAGATGAAGTATTTATTTTGACAAGTTTTTTTATGGGTTTCACAACAATAACACCACACATGTTTCATACTTATAATGTTTGTAGTGGATGCTAATGTTTATGTAAATTTATATATAACTTATTTTGCAAACTAATGTGGTTGACTAAGATTTTTTGTATGTTTTTTAGATTGATTGGCTCAATGATACCATTTAAAGTTTTAGGACAAGGTACAATTCATATGGAATCTATTTTTTCTTCCTCGTTTTTATTATTGCACACTATGTATGTTGTTCTAACATGATTTTTATCAATTTATTTATATTTTACAAGGTAACAACGAAAAATCTAAATCTTATCACCTATAAGAAAATAAATTTGCAATTGATTTATACATTCATAATATATTTGTGGTTGTTGTTATTTGCACGTGCTAGGATTTGTAACTCTTTATTTGCCAAACACCAAAGGCCAAAAGTCAAATTTTTGCATTTGTTCACCATTTATGGAAATCGCTTTTGAGTTTTCGTAGTTAATGGCGGTAGGGTTTGGTGTTGGTAGTTGAAGAAGGAGTGGTATTTGTAATACTACATTGGTATTTTAGTCTACTTTAATTACTTGGTTTTGGGTTTATATTTAGCTGAACTTTATATTATGAGTCCATTATGCTATGTGAACTTTATAGCACGCAGTATCCATTGAAAGCTCTTAAACATAAACATTTTATGTTATGGGCCAAAAAGGCAATTCAAGGTACTTGTCCTCCTTTTAAAATTAAATGGTATGTGAACATTAAAAGTATCTATCAATTTTATAAGGACATTAATATGAATCTTGGTTTAACACAAAATTCATGGGTTATTAGTCAAATAACTACTATAACCTATAAAAATAAAGGAATTTTATTTATAGAATTGCATTGATCTTATATTAAAACACTGAATAGTCCACTAGCTTGGTTCTAATATGAAGAAGTGAAGAACATAGAAACCTTGTGTCTCATTATTGAATGAATAAAGCTAGGGAGACCCAATTCGCGGGCACAGTTCGTAGACACACTACATTAAAAGCTTATACCTTATTGTTTTGGGTCTCGCTAGGGCATCTACCAATGCATTAAAAACTTGTACCTATTTTTGTCTTATTCACGGGTCCAAGAAATGAGTCTACAAAATGGGTCTCCCTATCCTTACTCTGAATATATCTGATGTTCTTCTTTTTATGTTTGGCACTATTATTTTCTTATGTTTTTATCAGAGTACTTTCTTCACTCGTGTTATCTATTAACATTAGTCTTTCAGGTAAATGGCTATCTGACAAAATTGGCCTTTTTTACCAATAGATTTTTGTTAATGCTTTGGACACATAATCCAGTTCATTGATAAACAGTAAAATTAGATCAGTGCAAATTATCATCCTTAATAATATTTCATCCATAGTAAATGTTCATACATAAATCTAAAAGTGAGTATTAATTTACGTCTTATCATAAAATATTGCTTGCTATTGTGTTAGGCTATTGAGAAATGATTCATCCATATAACCCCAACTACTCGGTGGTATTGTTGTATCAAGAGTTCCGACCCTTCTATTTTTACGTTTTGTATGTTGGCAATTTACTATTAAAGAAGGATCATTTTTGTTGTATCAGGGACAACCATAATTTGTATGCTTCCAGAACGGATAGTCATTTTGTTTTTATGTAATTTTCATAATTCATACATGGCAAGATGAGTGAATCAATCAAATAATACCATCTTATGCCTCCTGAATTTTTAATTTATGTTAAACTCAATAATATTATGCATTGTAGCCTAAATATTTTTATAAGGTTTACCAATTTTTATTGCTCTACTCCTCTACTTAGACTAAGCTGATAGTTAAATGTCGGAATAAAAATCACATACAGGGATGCAAAAGAAGAATAGAGTGAAACATATCATACTTATGTTGATAACCTTAATTTACTTCCCATTCCTAATTTTTGTTTTCTTATTTATATTGTGTTTGTTTATAGGTTGGGTAAAAAATGCAATGGAGGATGAAGTGTCCACACATGTCATTTTATGGTCTAGCAGCCCCCATATGAGTATTTCCAAAACTATTTAATCATGATTTTCTATGAATAATAGTTTTACGTGTTAAAGTGTGATTTTGGTTGAGGATGGATAGAGGTTGAAATGGTTTGTGTTTATGTTAGTTTATTTGGAATTGTTTGGAGTTACATTAAAAAATATTTCTAGTGCCCAAGTAGAAAATATTATTTTTGGATAAACCTATCTCAATTATATGGTTTCATCTAGTCAATTTATAGTATCAAAATATCCATAGATATACCTTTTTTATTATTCTGTATTGGAACTAATCAAAGGGTATATTTATGGTGGATGACTTTGTCAGTTAGTTGAACAATTGGGAACTTTGTACGTGTTTATATATGTTTTGTTGGCCTCTTCAAGTGTATGTTTGTAATTATAGACTCATTATTGCTCTTATTTTTATCATCATTGTCAAACATGTGACTTAAAGCCTTGAACATATGCAAATGTAGATGCATGTAAAAGGTGTATCATTGTCGAACTACATGATCATGAACGTAAGTGGGAATAGGACTACGTCGTATTGTTGCCTAAAATTATGAAGCAATTGTTATTGTGGCGGAAGAGTTAATTTTCATAGAAGAATTAAATTTTGTTAATGTGTTAGCTCCATCTGCTTTAGTGTAGTTTTGTTTTATACGAGACGAAAAATAAAATGGTAGGAGTGTTTTTTATCTCTTGGTTAAATGATATACTTTATAATGTATCTACTGTAACATTGAATGTGGAATAATTGATTCTACGTCTTTTTATTTGTGTTTTCATTTATTTGTCAACCATGATTTAAATATTAGCTATTTAATTTTTTTTTACATTATACGTTTTATTCATGAGAATTTATGTTAAACGTTAATGATATGAAACATGTTACATGACAGTTTTCAATGTATAAAAATAACAGTTACTAGATCATATATGACAGTTTTTCCAACAAATTGTAATATTTTATAGGATTATTTAGTGGTTTAATGATAGTTTTGAAAAAAAAGTCATATATAATACCCATATAATATGATAGTTTTTACTTGTATCAATTATGACTCCCAAATTTATGAATTATTTTACTTACAAAAAACAGTCATAAGAGGGTTTTTATGATTACTTTTAACTATCATAAAAAAGCCATTTTCTTACAGTAGTTTCACACAATAGTTATATATTGTATGAATATAGTATAAAATGTGCCACAATCCAATATATAAGTATGTCTCTCGCATGATTAAATATATATAATAATAACACCATTATGAACCACACAAAGGCATATACTGTCGGAGATATTATCGTGCCTTTATCCGTAAATCAATGGAGGTCCCAAACCTAATGGATTCAAAACATGCACATAGAAACAAATGTGGGGCTTGGTATGCAATCACACAAATGGGTAGTGACATACCAAACCACACGATATGTCCACTAATCTATGTCTCCACAACATGAGATGGGGACCAACTAAACATAGGATCTAAACAATCATTCCATATAACCAGTAACATCAACCAGGGCTCAATACCCGCTGACTTAATCCAATACCATCACGTACCCTCGCCAATAGATTTCCTACCATTGACCCTCATTGGTATGGTTCTATACAACAAAACGAGCACATGTATATTTATATCATACCACTAGACTACTGCAATACAGTAATGCAATTAGTATCATTTTTATAACCGAATCAGCATCCCAATACATATATAGAGGTTTACTAACAAAATCCCCAAAAGACTTAAAAGTCTCCCTGAGTCCATAATTAAACTAGAATCCAAAAACTAAATAACCTTAACCCAAATATTTAATTAACACCCAAACCAACACTCTAATGTGTGAACCACCTGGACAGACATGTTGGTGTGACCCTAGCAGATGCGGGCGCGGCTCCCCCTCTGTGCACTTCCAAAATGACATAGTTTCATTTGTTCAAATCATCACTAACCTCAAAATTTGAAAATCCAATTCTAAAGTCCTTCATTGATGGTTTCTAATCATCTGAATTTACCCATAATAAGTCCCAAATTCATTTTAGAAAATTGTAAATCAAAGTCTAATGATATATGGTCATTACTTAATATGATTTCATCAATAAAATTTCCTAATAATAAATTCAAAAGATTTAGTTTAAGGGTCATTAACATATTCGGGGTTCATAATTATTCAGTTTTTTTCACTAATATAACTTCTATTAAATAATAGGACTCGTCACTACAAAAATACCATAAACATTTTTCATTGATTTAATATCATATTATTTGGGCTCACAACATTAATCCAGTTTATTCTAAGTTACGATAGATTCATCAAAACCGAGTCTTTTAATCATGAAAAACTCAAAAATGTTAATTAGTTAACAACATATCATGTCTTAATCATGATTTTAAACCAAATAGAATCAATATCAACAATAAAATCATAAAAAGGCGTATCAAAAGGGAGATAAAGCAAGATGTTTCTTGGCATTTACTAAAGGCTGATGGTCTAGACTTGGATCCCCTTAGTTCTTTGTTCTTCCCAAATTATTTTATTTTGATTCTCCCAAATTTACTTATTGTTGAGTGCTTTGTGAATTTATGTTTAGGTAATGATTAAAGATGATAACAACCACTTTCAAATTCCTAATCATGCATGTCCTTAAAAGAGCCCAACTTTGAACTCCCAAACTGGCCCAAAATACTGCTCGAGATTACCCAAAACTTAGCCCAAATGTGCACCTACATCGGGTCCCAATTTAATGTACTAAAAATATATATTCTGGTCTTCATACCATCCCTAGAACTCGGTCCAAAAAAATTATACCCCATAACAGAAATTAACTTATGCATTTAATTATTTTACGTGAAGTATCAAGTATAACCACTTACACCGATTTAATAATCCATAAATGCATGGAACAATGAGATGCGACGCAATTTATATGCCATGTAAATGAAGGATTTACTATTACAATTTGTACTTGATGATGTATTTATGTTTGAGGATATTATTTTTTGTTGTGCTTGATTATATACTGTTTTCTCAATCATAATATTATTTGGTTATTGTTCATTATATTATTTGGTTGTGGTTTATTAGTTACGGTTCATTATACTATTTGGTTATCGTTGATTTGTTGTGGTTGCAAGTGTTAGGAATATTAAATTGGTTGGTATTATTTGGGTTCTTATCAAAGAAAGTTTTACTATTGGGGATTAGCTACTAGCAAATAATTGTTTTTCACCAAGTTGTCTGTCATAAATCGTGACATAGCCCTGACAAGTGTTGTCACTGTTAAGGACAGTGAAAATCTTAGACTTAGGCTTTGTCACGGTCAATGATCGTGACAAGGCCATGACATTAGTCAAAAGTTTTCACGGCCCCTGACTCTGATAAGGCCATGGCAATAATCCAAAATTGTCATAATCCACGATTGTGACAAGGACCTTGGAACCCCTTTTTATAATTACACATGAGAAAAAAAATAACGGTGATAAGAGAGATTTGTCATTCACTACAAGAAAAATGAGTATTAGGGACGGGAGAATTTGGGACGACCGTGTCATTTTGTCCCTTTTGATATACCAAAAGGGACGGTAATTAAAAACTGTCCCTTTTGCTAAATTACATTAGGGATAATTTTTAAAATCCGTCCCATTTGCTATACTGAAAGGGACGGTTATTAAAAACCGTCCCTTAAAGTATGTGGGGTTTTTAGCACTTTTTTTCCCGGGCTAATTTATACCAAAAGGGACGATTTAAAAAAAAACGTCATTGTTGCTATACCAAAAGGGACAGTTTAAAAATCCGTCCCTTTTGGTATACCTTTAATTTTTAGTTTTATCCCAAACAAATATAAGTGATGGATTTTTAAACCTTTCCTTTTGCTATACCAGAAGGGATGGTTTTTAAAATTCGCACTTTTTTCCATGCTAAAAGGGACGGATTTTGAAACCGTCCTTTTTGGTATAGAAAAAAGGACGGATGTTTATGACCCTTTTGATTTTTTTTCCCTCACATATTTTCACTTCTCTAAATTTAACCCACGACCTAACTTATCTCACTCCCGCTCTGTTTGCTCTCTCTCTCGCAGCTCTCAAAACCCTCTCTCTCTCGATCTCTCTTTCCCTCTCTCTCCCCTGTGCCACCCCACCCTTCTCTCCCCTGCGCCGCCCCACCCCCTGCACCCCTGCGATACCCCATCCCCCTCTCCCTACCCCGCCTCCTCTCTTATTAAGCTCTGCCCTAGTCGCGATTGCTCCTGTCCACAGTCTAATTTTGTAGGCAAGGTTGACCTCGCATATGACCCTCACCTCTCTCTCCGAGTCTCTGACAACCTTACTCACCTCCTTCGATGGCTTGCTGTTGCGGATCCACTCTCAGCCGATAAGTTCTTGTTCAATTTATTATTTACTGTTGAGAACTTGAGTTCATTTTTTTTATGCTGAGAACTTGTTTTCATTTCATTCATTTTTTTTAATAAATTTTTTAATTTTATTCATTCATTAATGTACTCATTATTATTTGTTAATTTGTTTTAATTTTTATTTGTTAATCTATGTTCCGTGTTAATAAATTGAAAATATATTAGTGCTAAGGTAAATGTATCAAACGCATTTTAGGGGTCATGGAAAAAACTATAATTTTGTATAGTTTAAAATTATTTATTATATGTTCATACATGTTCTTTTTATGTTGATATTAAGGCTTACAAAATTTATAGGCTTTCTTCACATATCCCAAACTTTTTAATACGTATATACTTGAGATTTGAATTTAGTTTGACAGTTAAATGTCTTAGTTATCACTTAAACCAACATCTCTCTAGGCTAAAAAAATATTTTAATCTAATGCCAATATGTTTGGGTCTGCAGGGCTAGGTGGGTTCTCTACAGTTGATGCCATCTGTGGGGTGGCCTGATCCCACGAAGCTAGTGTGTTATTGCTCACGGCTCAACATCTATCGGGATCCTCCGCCAAGTATGATTTTCATCTTTTAATCATTGATTTCTTGATTTCATTATTTTGTGTTGAAAATCTTTAGGGAATTTTTTCGCGGGAACACCTTTTGGGACGGAAAAATACGTCCCTAATGCCAACTATAGAGCGTCCATGAATTATAATTTTCGACGGTAAAATCCGTCCCTAAAATATTTGCGACGCCTAATATAAGGGACGGATTTTTGTCGTTTCAAAATATGTCCTAAATACTCTTTTGGGATGGTTTTTTGTACTTTTAGGGACACATATTTACCGTCCCTAATACTCATTTTTCTTGTAGTGCATTGTTTATGATTGTGATAAGTTTTTTTATCACAACAAAACTTGTCATAGTTATGGGTCATGATAATTCTTTTTCATCACAGTCTATGAATGTGACAACATGATAATTTTGGTTTAGTGGTGGTAGAGTTTTACAAATAGAAAATAACAACTTACAATCACACAATGTGCTAACTGAGTATTATCCATTCTTTCGCAACATATCTTCCATATAAGGTGTTAACAACTGGAGAGCACTAGAAAATCGCGATTAGTATTGGCCTCCACCAATATCTTCAAATCTTTGTAAGAAAATAAATATCTCCTTTTAGAAGTAAAATTTGAACTTTGTTGAGAAGCCACCAAATTCTTGGATACCACTTTCCAGGATGTGGGTTTTGCTAAGTATTCTGAGAGTGCTGAAAAATACTTTGGTTTGATCAAACCTAGAGATGTATTTTTAATATATTTTACACACGTATCCGAAGAAAAATATATCTCAAAATAAATGTAAAAGTGTTTTAAGATTCAATAGGATCTATAAACAAAGCTTAAAAATGAACATAAAACAAAAACACAAAGAGTAAAATAAGAACAAGACTATAACTTAAATCTCTAAAGTATTCAAACTCAAAAAGTTCTTTTTTAAAATACACTATTGACCAAATGTTTTTTTAACTATATGAAAGTCTTTTAATATTTTTGCTCTCTATATTTTTGTACAAAGATGATCAAAATGAGGTAACCCTCTCCACATATATGAAATTTCTCCACATGTGTGGTGAACCACAAATAGTGACCTCATAACCATCAAACTCAAGTGTTTAAAGAAGGAAACATATGGGTATAAGAAAGTCTTTCATAGATTTCCAAAGAAAAGTGAAAGATCATTTAAAAGATATACTTTTTTGCAAAACATCGCAGACACGACATAACATAGAACGATGCAAACTTTCCCAAAGGAGGGAGGTTGCGTGAGACACATGTCGATGTTAGAAAAATCTATAGGAGTGTATACGAACATAGAACAGACTTCATGGACATTAAGATCGTTGTCACTCACGTGACCCTGTCTCAAATATCCCCATTTTTTTTGGTACGAAAAAAATAACTATGTAATTTTTTAACCTTAATAAAAATATACAAACGGTATATTTATGAAATGTTCCTTCTGAAAAGATTTTTATATCAACATATCCAAGCATACTTACTATTGATACCAATATTTACTACCCTGGGTGGAACAATTACAAGCCATCACATGTCATCCAATGTGGCACAAGTCCAACTCAGCCTTGTACAAAAGCCTAACCAATAAGGAAGCCCGACCAATAGGGAAGACCGACAAATGACCCATGTTGCCAACAAAGCGACAGCGGTATTACAACATGTATTGTCAATGAAGCGACGAGATTCATATATTTAATTCCCATTATGTATTGATGTAAATGGCTAACAAATGAAGGCATTCCATCCTTTCACATGACAACTATCAATACCCCTATTGGGCTATAAATATATTATATTACCCTCATTGCAAGGGACCGAAAAAAATAACTCAATGCAATCAATACATAACAGTGGACGTAGCCTATTCCGTTGAGCCGAACCACTTTAAAATTTCTTGTGTCTTATTTGTTTTACTTATTATATCTGTGATCAATTAATTAGTCCTAGTCTAGTTTTTTGCATGAAAAAGTTGGCACCATTTGTGGGAACGTATTGCTAAACGTTTTCACTAAATCATCATCCATAGCTGAAATTCCAGAATCAACACTAGAAATGAGGGAATTCTATTTACACCCTCTATCCCTCCAAATAACAATGACTTAACAGGAATTTTGGCTAGATTGGCCAAAGGTCAAGAGGATATGCAAGATACTACATGACGGTTAGCTCAAACTCTACAAACTGGAGTTCCTACACAAGTTATTCAAAGGAATATGCCATCGCCGCCAACAAGGAGTGTTAGGCATAGCCGTTCCAAAACTTCTAGGGATACTTCATACCTTTCTGGAGCAACTTCTTCTATTAGGATCACTAATTCCACTGATGGACAATCCTTCATCCCAGAATGATTGAGTGCCTTAGAAAGGTTAAGTATGGCCTCTCCTTTTGATCATTTGGAACCTCGGGGAAATGCCCTACAGGTTGCATCGAGAAATACTCAACGACCAAGCGATCTGAAGGAAGGTTCATCCGAATCCAAATTAAATACCCGACGAAATGATAGGTCCAGTCAGAGAGGAGGTTCACAAGAAGAAAGCTCAGGACGATCAGTTGGTCGGCATAGAATAGTCGCCACCCATAGATCTGGTGCTGACAGTGATGCTTGGAAAGGTTCCATTTTGCGTTTGGAAGAAAGATTGGGAGAAATGGCGAAGGCCAAGAATTCACTCGAGAGAAGTTTTATTATGGGATCCCTATTTGCACAAACCATCGTAGATTTCCCTATACCGATAAAGTTTAAATCTCCAGTGGTCACTCCCAAGTATGATGGGAAGACCGATCTAGTTCTTCATAGAGAATAATACCAAGCAGCGACTGATATCTATAATGTTCCTGATGAAATGAGGTGTAGGGAATTTTCAGGAAAATCACTGGATCTGCTCAAATTTGATAAAATAGTCTTCCTCGAGGATATATTTCTTGATTCTAATAACTCGTTGAGCAATTCATTGGTAATTTTTTTTTGGAGCAAAACAAGTGAAGCGAGTAGCTCATTTTCTTAGTGTAAGACAGAAAGAGGGAGAAAGTATGAGGGATTACATCACTCATTTCAACAATGAGAAATCGGAAGGCATTGACTACGAAAAGAAAAATACAATCACTGCCCTCATGAGTGGTTTGCTCCACGACAAACTGTACAATATTTTGGCCAAAGATCCCCCGAAGACAATGACAGAATTGATGGCCAAAGCAACGAAGATTATGAACGTTGAGGAAGCTATGGCTGCCAAAACGAATTCAGATGCCAAGGCGGAAGCAAAGATAGAAGGGAAGTCAAATAAGAAGGAGCACAAGAATCACAATGAACGTAGGTATTCAAAAGTAAAAGAAAGCCTAGATCGACTCAAGAAATTTACCAATTATACTCCCTTAATGGTGGATATACATTACGTTTTGGAAGAAATAAAGAACAACAATGATTTAAAAAGTTAAGGTCACCTATTGATAAGAGGGATAAGTCCAAGTATTATAAACTTCACAAAGGTCATGGTCATACGGCCAACCGATGTATTGCTTTCCAAAATGAGATAGAAGCACTCATCTAAACAGGAAAATTATATAGATATGTTGATCGTAAGGTTGATGGAAGAAATGGAGGAAGAGGTCGACAAAGATATAAATCACCAGTTAAGCCCAGAGAAGATAAGAAGAGTAACCATAATGAGGATCCCGAAGATGATCCTGATCTTCCCAAAAAGCCTAGACAACGGAACATGAGGTATTCACACTCAGTTTTGGATATTTTTATTACCACATGATTACAGGTGGGGATCCAGGAGGAGGAGATCACACAGCTGAAAGGAAATCTTACCACAATCAGGCTCAAGCTTGTTCCTATATCCAGAGAATCAACCTTGCCAAGGAAGATCGATCAAGAAAAGTTGACAAGGATAATCTCATGATTATTTTCTCCAAAAATGATCTATCTGGAGTGTTGTATAATCATGGTGATCCTTTAGTGATAAGAGTGGGGATGAAAGAGGTACTGGTGGCAAGAACATTAGTGGATAATGAAAGTTCGACAAACATCATGTTCTATCCCTATTTTGATAGTTTGGGATTAAAACTCAACCAACTGGAACCTTACCACAAACCAATCATTGGATTATCTAGTGAGAAAGTATTTCCATTGGGGAAAATCAAACTAAATGTATTGATCGAGATATGGCCGGCGAGCAGAACAGAGAAAGTGAGATTCTTTGTAATGGACAAAAATGTTCATTCTGCCAATAACATGATCACGGGAAGAGTTGGTCTGAAGAAATTCGAAGTTATACCCTCTATTTTTCATCAATGCCTGAAGTTCCCGACTAACTTTGGAGTTGGACTAGTGAAAGGAGATCAGAAGGTAGCTCGAGAATGCTACTATTTTGCTACCCAGGAAGAATATATATTGGAAATAAAGAGGAAAATAACTACTTATCAAGTTAATATATCTGAGCCAAACAGCGAATCTGAGGTTGAAACCTTAGACCCACGAGATGAATATGAGATTATAAAAGGCCAAGTGATAAAGGCAACAGAAAGCATTGTTTTGGATGATGATAAACCAGAACGAACGACTCAAATAGGAGGGTTATTGGAATCGGTTCTTAAGCAGAAGTTAGTGGCTTTCTTAAGATAAAGAAAACACGTATTCGTGTGGAGCCATGAAGATATGCCAGGCATAGACCCAAATTTCCTACGCCATGAGCTTAATGTTATTAAGGAGGTTAAACATGTGAAGCAGTGAAGAAGCATTTTTAGCACCGAGAAGAACCAGGCTATATAGGAAGAAGTGGAGAATTATAAAAAAGCTTCATTTATTGAAGGTGTGAAGTACCCGGACTGGTTGGCTAACGTAGTTATGGTCAATAAGAAGAACAATAAATGGATGATGCGTGTGGATTTTACTTACCAGAATAGAACATGCCCAAATGATCACTTTCATTTGCCACAAATTGATCAACTGGTGGATGCTACTTCAAGGCACGAGTTGCTAAGCTTCATGGATGCATATTCTAGTTATAACCAGATCAAAATAAAGCTAGAAGATAGAGAAAGTACTTCTTTTATTACTCCCTAAGAATGCAAGTGCTACTTATCAGAGACTAGTGAACAAAGTATTTGAGGAGGAGATATGCAAGAATATGGAGGTTTATGTTGATGATATGATCACTAAGAGAAAAAAAAGTTGATGATCATATTGTCGACCTCAACCAGACGTTTGATTAATTGGAAAAGCACCAGAGGAAGTTAAACTTCACTAAATGCGTCTTCAGAGTTCACGAGGGGATGTTACTTGGGTATATAGTGAATCAAATGGGAATTGAAGCTAATCCAGATAATATTAAATCTCTGATCGAAATGCCTTCTCGAACCTATAAAAGGGATGTTGAAAGACTAACTGGGCACGTAGCAGAACTCAACAGATTTGTGTCACGAGCAACGGATTAGTGTTTTCCATTCTTTAAGGTGCTAAAAAAAACTTTGAATGAAACGATGAATGTGAAAAAGCCTTCCTTGAATTAAAAAAGTACCTGGGAACACCACCACTACTCTCCCGACCAGTGTTGGAAGAACAATTGTATCTATATTTGGTATTTTTTTAGTCAACTGTTAGCGCTGCCTTGATCAGGGAGGAGAATGGAGTCCAAAAGCCAGTTTATTACACTAACAAAGCTTTTCAAGGAGCAGAAGTGAGATATCCTAGACTGGAGAAATTAGTACTGGCCTTAATTGAGGCTAGTAGATGAATGAAACCATATTTTCAAGCCCACGCCATAGTGGTATACACTTACATGCCACTAAGGCAAGATTTGCATAAGCCAGAGAAATCTGGGAGATTGATGTATTGGGTTATGGAGTTGGGGGAATATGACCTTGTATACAAACCAAGGACTGCTTTGAAAGGTCAAGATGTAGATGATTTTATTATAGAATTCACTTACCCAGAGGTCCCCAAACAATAAGGGACTCTAGCCGAGCAACATGTAGGATTCAACAGACCTACTGAAGATATGCTCGACCAACTCCAAGTAAGGGAAACTACATAAAAAGTTACCACCAATCAACCAGAACCGTCCAGTGGAGTACAGGAGATGAAGAAAAAATATGAGGAGGTGAAGGATAAAATATTCCATCAAGGGATTCTGACAAACCAAGTATTTGACAGCGATATCCCCATATGGAGTCTATATGTTAATGGGCCATCCAGTGCAACCGGATGTGGAGCTGGAATCATTCTCAATACTCCAGACGAGCTAGACATAGAGTACGGTCGACGATTCCAATTTCAAACCTCCAATAATGTGGCAGAGTATGAAGGTGTGATTATTGGTTTAAATCTAGCTAAATCACTGAATGCTAAGCAAATTGTGGTGTACAGTGATTCATAGTTAGTTGTAAATTGAACTTATATGCAACTAAAAGAGAACTGATGACCAGATACTTAGCCAAAGTGTTGGAGATAATTTCCACTTTGCTAGATGTCCAAATGATCAGAATTCTAAGATTGAAAAATGCCCGAGCAGATGCACTTGCTCGGCTAACTTCAGTAACCAGAATTGAGCTGTTAAGAACTAGTCCTATGGAGTTACTTGCTAATAGGAGCGTAGATGAAGATCTGATGGTCAAATTTATTACAGTAAATATGGGGCCATCTTGGATGGATCCCATAAGAGCATATATTGAAGAAGGGATTCTTCCAACTGACCTACTTGAAGCTAAGAAGTTGAAATATAAAGATGCAAGATATGTGCTAGGTGGTGGTGTGTTATATAGAAGAGGACTAACTACTGGTCTACAACGGTGTGAGCATCTAGCTAAAGTGAAGGAATTGATTGAAGAAGTCCATAAAGGGTGCCGTGGATCCCATGTAGCAAGAAGAATGTAATTGCAGAGAATCCATACACAAGGGTACTACTGACCGACTATACGAGAAGATTATGCAGATTTTGCCAAGAAGTGTGATAAGTGCCAGTGGTTTTCCTGCATACGCAAGGCTCCACAACCTCTCCTAACACCAATCACTTCACCTTGACCCTTTTCTATGTGGGTAATTGAATTGGTTGGGCCCTTACCATCCACCCGAGGAAGATTCAAGTACCTGGTTGTAGCTGTTGATTACTTTACTAAATGGGTGGAAGATGAACCGTTGATCGATGTGTCCTATGAAAAGGTTTATCAGTTTATTTGGAAGAATATCATATGCAGGTATGGCTTACCCCATGCCTTTATCACTTATCATGGCATATAGTTTGATAACGGTGAATTTACTGCTTACTGTGCCCAGTCCAACGTCCAAAAAATCCACGATGCTCCTGTCCATCCTTAAGAAACGGCTAAACAGAGGAAACTAATAGAACTTTTCTTAATGGGTTGAAGAAAAGGGTAGAAAATGCCAAAGGGAATTGGATCAATGAACTGCATTCTATCGTGTGGGCTAACCAAACAACTCTCAGGATAGCTACTGGAAAAACTGCCTACCTATTAGCATTTGGTACTGAAGCCGTAATTCTTGTCGAACGAGGTTTACCTACTCATAGAGTTATTAACTTCAATACCCAACTCAGTGATTTGATGAGAAGGCTGGATTTAGACATACTAGAAGAAGTCCGTGAAGATGAAGCTTTAAGGAATGCAGCCTATCAACAAAGGACTGCACGTTTCTACAATAAGAGGGTTATGCCGAGCAACTTAAAAGAGGGTGATTATGTTTTAAATAAAGTGATTCAGAAGAGCTATAAGATGGAGCCCAATTGGCATGAGCCTTATTATATTACAGTAGTCATCTGACCAGGCACGCATCAAATTGAGACTTTAAAGGGGGAAGACTTCAAGAACTCATGGAATGTAGAACACTTGAGGAAATACTATCAATAATGTAATCTTGTTGTATTAAGTTCGTTTCAATATTAATGAGAATGCGATTTCCCCAAAATTATTATTTTTTTCGCAGTACTAGTGTTATGCATTACACGATGCATCAATAAAAACCACCAAAAAAGTTGGTCGATAATAACAAAAACCAACAACAAGGTTGGTCGGTATCAATAAAGTCACCAACAAAGTAGGTCGGCATTAATAAAGGCACTAACAAAGTTGGTCGGCATCAATAAAGTCACCAAAAAGTTGGTCGGTATCAATAAAAACCACCAACAAAGTTGGTCGACATCAACAAAAACCACCAACAAAGTTTGTCGGCATCAATAAAGGCACCAACAAAGTTGGTCGGCATCAATAAGGCCACCAACAAAGTTGGTCGGTATGAATAAAGGGCCACTATCGGTATCAATAAAGACACCAAAAAAGTTGGTCGGCATCAATAAAGGCACCAACAATGTTCACTTGTAATGGAAAGTATATTCAGATAGGATTTCATATTGATAAGATTGGATACCTTTAGTTGTGCAATTTATGAATATAGGATGGTTTAGTAGGTATGACAGTAACTTGAGGCCATACTAGATACCCCATGAAAGAATATTGTTATCTCCTCTTTCCAAAGAGTATTTTGAGTACATGTTTCATGTGTATATACATTGAGAAGTATACTTTCATGTTTACTTATCTTTGGTTATAAATTCCTTATGAGGTATTTCCTATAGTTGAATGTTCATAACTTTATCAACATGTGTACCATTGTTTTGTCTTTAGTCATGTTTCATGGAATGTGACTGAAGTGGAATTATATTGTTGTTGAATAGTCATGGAAAGTTACATAATTATGTTAGGATAATACTTATGATTGAGATTCAGTACTGATTTAGTTGGATTGACAGGTGTAAGGTCTAATCAACCCAATTCAGCTCCACCCGAAGGAAACATAAATACTTAGTTGACAACCCAAGGTGAGTGTATTGGTAAGAGATATTTGTATCGTGTTGTTGATATGATCAGAATATAATGAATACGAAATTGTTCATTTCGGTTTACTGGTATCAATAAAGGCCACCAACAAAGTTGGTCGGTATCAATAAAGGCCACCCAAAAAATTGGTCGGTATCAATAAAGGCCACTAACAAAGTTGGTCGGCAACAATAAAAGCACCAACAAAGTTAGTTGTCAAACAAATAAAAAATCATGCAAGGCAAAATTATAAGTCCCAAATGCTTAGTTAATGAAGACCCGAATGAATAATTTTCATCTAAATTGGGCTAAAAGATGGACAAACATTCCACTCACGCTTGGGAACCGAGGTAATTAATGAAATTGCCTAAAAACTTTAGGTACATTAGTTTAACCATGGTGATGCATTGGTAATTGATATAATACCTAGGATAAGCCTAAGGATATTAATAGAGCTAGTGAAAAATAAAAGATTAACTAAAAGTTGATCCATTCAGAGTCAAAGACTAAAGAAACATTCATATATAAAAAGATTGACTAAAAGTTTATCCATTTGTAAAATAAGCATTTCATTAAATTAAATGATTACATATTTTGTTTTAAACATGTAAAAACAAAATAAAAAGCTTTATTCTACAGGACATTTTCCTTCATCCTTAGAAATATGATCCAGGCCAGATGGAGGATCATCCAAAGTAAAAGGGGAGTTGATGAAGTTAAAGTTTTGAAGCATCATAGTGTTGTTTTTACTAGGGAGATGAAGTAGATGAGGAGGTCGGATGATCTCTAGTTCATAATGTATCTCGTAATATCCTAAGTATTTTGAAATCAAGCATTGAGGAATACGATGAACAGGAATCCAGTTAACATCTAACTTGAATAGAGGATTATCAAGCTCCATCAAGCCTGGGTCATACCATTCCCATAAAGAGTCGTTCTGATATACTTTTATCACGGTTAAAGCATTCATCCAACCCCATTTATAGGACTCATTCTTGGCCTGCTGAAGTCTATCATCAAAATGTCCCAAAGCTTTATTATATCCATCCATCCAAACTTTTATTGGCAGCTTGTGGAATTGAAAGGTTAATTTATCAACATGTGACTTCATCTTTTTCAGTACTCCATCCTTAACCTCTAATTGGTAATATTGAGTGAATAAATGTTCACTTAAGGTCTGCATATTTTGGGACATCTCAGAAATAGCTCTATCCTTTTCTTTTAACTATGCAACTTGATTGGCAAGGGCTTTCGGGGTCCTAATTTCTTCTGTGGTTCCTCGACCAGGATTACTTCTTGCTCGGGAAGAAGATGCAGTCTTAATATTTTTTAAAGCCTCCAACTTATCCCTTAATGTTTCTTTTTAGCCTCTAAAAAGGAGTAACCTTCATCAGTAGTAGCAACAACAGCTCCAGAAGTAGACTTCAAAAGATTCACTTCATCCCTCAAATTATTACTCTCCTCTTCTAGGAGTTCGGCAGCCAGTCCTAGTTTCTTCAACTTCAAGCTTAAGTAAAGCTTCCTTTTTATTATAAATAGAGACAAATTTATCAAAGCCCCGACCTACACTCAAACTTCGATACTTCTGCTCGTAGCTCTGATACAACAGTGCAAAAGATTCTTTATGTTGTTCTTAAATTTCTTCTATTATCTCATAGTAGGCAACATTATTTTCTACCGCCAGATCAAGTAAGTACTTTAAATACTTGTAGGCTTCTTTAGCCTTCTCTAATACATAATCACCAAGGAACTTAACAATCTCTTCTTCGGACAAGTCTGTATGGCATAAATTGAAAAAATCATTGCACTTCCTCAGTAGCTCGATATCATTGGAAGATAATTATTCCATCTTCTCTATAAACTAACAAGAAGAATATACCACCAATCAACAATAAGAATGGAGAACATGTATAATCAACAAGAGACAAAAGGAATAAAATATTCTTTTATTGATAACAAAGAGTTCAAGTACAATCAAAATAAAGAAAAAAGAAAAAAAGGGAAAATGTCGAACAACATTACACCTTCTCCCTATCATTCTTAACCTTCTTGCCCTGCTCAGAAAAAGAGGCTACAGGCTGGAGTTGCTCAGTTCTCTCGGCCGAAGCAAGATAAGACTCAAAAACTTTAGGTTGACCGGCAACAGATTTAACAACTAGAGAAGACTCTCCAGAACCAGATTCATCTTCAACCTCATCCTCAATGGCTGGAGGAGGACCATGAATATATCTCAAATTTTTTTTAGAACCTTTAGTTGTGTTCAGATCCTGAAGGGAAGTAACCCAACCATATTTGAAGAATTTTTGTTTTGCATACTCAATTTGAGCAGAGGCAGCAGAAATGTCTTTGTTCCAGCCTTTGTCCCAACCAGAACTAAATGAGGCTTTCACAATAGACTTTATCTTAGCTTTGGTAGCGGATACAAGATCTTCGACAACCTCTAACCTACTTTCAACTTCCTCTGTCTTACGCTCAGCCTCACTCCCTTTGCGCTCAGCTTCCTTAGCCCTGCGCTCAACTTCAAGGGTATTATCATCAGACGTCTGCCAAGAAGTCTTAGCTATCTTCAGTTTATCTGCCCAAGTACTCTTCTCAGTCTCCAAGGCCTAATGATATTCAAGCAGATATTTCTTCAAGCCTGCCAAGGCTTCCTTTACCTGATTAAAAGAAGAAGAAGCCTAATTGCACCATCCTTCTCCAGCATATTATTGAAGTGTAACAAGAACTGTAAAAGATGAAAATCAAAATAAGCATATGAGAAATATAAAAGACAACCAAACTAAGAAAAATGAGACTACTTACAGATGCAAGGCTCTGAGTAGCCAGTTCATAAACCCTCAATTGAGGGAGCGTGGTATCTACCCCCTTGTGGTCTGGAAGATTACCAGACTTGATCAACTTTCTGGACAAGACAGGAGTAATAACTGCTAGGGGAACAACATCAGAAGAGGGTAATTCAACCAAGGATAGTTGATATGTCACCTGGTCGACCTTCTTCTCTACAAGCCTTCTCCTAAGTCTCCTCAAAGTAACTTTGACTTCTTTGGGAGCCTCATCTTTAAGGGTTAGAACTTTGGGGGCTGGGTCTTTACGGACTTGGTCCTTGGGAACAGGGGGCTTCATCACATCCCTTCTTTTCTTCTTGGCTCCTTCAGCAGGTGATTGGGAGCTAAAAGTCCTACCACTGAGAAGGTCAGGAAAATTCATCTTCTTCATGATATCAGATAGAGGAGTGTCAGAATCAACAGCAACCTCTTAATCAAGATCAATTACCAGAAAAAGAGATGCAGAAGGTCTGGCAATAAAGGAAGAAATAGTATTTTTTTTTATTGAAGCAGATAGGAGGCAGACCTAACATGCTCCTTAGCAACTACCTTGTGAAGCCCCCAGATAAACTTCAACTCTTTCAAATTTACTTCACTCTCTTTGGGGGGATTTCTTTTCTGATCAACTGAAATTCAATTTATAAAGCAACAGCCAATATGACATTTTATCAAATATAAACAAGGCAAAAATATTAAAATATATAACAACCTATCCTGTTGTCGAGGAGAGGACATCTAGGTCTTTGGTATTTAACACCTCCAATTAAGGGAGCATGTTACCAATTTTTTAAAACTACACCATGATCAAAATAATCCCTATTAGAATCAGGGAGATTAACTACTAAAGCTTTGTTAACTGCCTTAGTTTTCAAATAAAAAGTGGTATCGCTAGTTACTTATTTATAAAAAAACATTATTTTTGGAATCCCTAGATGGGTTCCATAGGTTTAATTTAACATATATACTCCATTCACTACTCTCCATGTGTTAGGAGCCAATCTTGCAGGAACAATGTCAAAATATTGACAAAGCTCCAGACATATGGGATTGGGAGGAAATGTGAAACCACATTCAGCAATAAATATGGAAGGGAACCAGTGGCCCTCAGTAAGAGAGAAAAAATCAAAAGGAAAAATGGGGCATTCCAGTACAACCTAAGATGGAATATAAAAGTCGATTCTGAACTTATCAAGTGACTTGATAGAATAAACCATATTCAACAAGAACTGAAGACATAAAAGAAAATGATCGCACGAAAGTTCAAAGAACACAGCAACAGAATCAGAAGTGAGAGGTTGCAAATGATCGAAGTTTTACCACTCTTTTTATAAGACTCTTCAAAAACTGGGAAAAGTAACGATTAAAGCAAACGACGGTTGAATTTATGGTGGCTAACAAGGGAAAAGATGAAGATACCCCAGAAATATTCGCTAGAATTTAAAATATTTACAAAATTGCCCTTTCGCTCAAGAACTGTCAATTAAGTGAATAAATTTCACAAGTCTGGAAGGTCTGCAGCCAACCAAATGGTCTGAGCTACTCTCAAAGCATAATATTTCACACTTTTGCACCAGCTACAAGTATAAAACATTGGGGTATTTTGTTTATACCAAAATTTACCACCCTACGTGGACCAATTACAAGCCAGCACGTGTCATCCAATGTGTCACAAGTCCAAGTCAGCTTGATACAAAAGCCTAATCAACAAGGAAGGCTGACCAATAGGGAAGCCCGACTAAATAGGAAGCCCGACCAACTGGGACGCCTGACCAACGACCTGTGTTGCCAATAATGCGATAACGGCATTACAACTTGTATTGTCAATGAAGCGACAACATTCATATATTTAATTCTCATTATGTATTGATGTAAATGCCTAATGAATGAAGGCATTCCATCCTTTCACATGAAAACTATCAAGAACCCTCTTGGGCAATAAATGCATTGTATCACCCTCATTTCAAGGGATCGAAAAAAAACTCAAGGCAATCAATACATATCAGTGGATGTAGGCTATTCCGTTGAGTCGAACTACTTTAAAATTTCTTGTTCCTTGCCTGTTTTACTTATTTTATCTGTGACCAATTAATTAGGCCAAGTCTAGTTTTTTGCATCAACACTTACATCACAAATACAAAATCTATATCAAAACACACATAAAAAATCCCAATTATGAAAAATTTAATTTTCATTATGACAAAATTTCAAGTTTACTATTTCTTATTACCAGAAACTAAGTGGCATTAAATTGAGTGCTATTATGTATGATATCGGGTTGAGTTTTGATGAATATTTCTTGTGAATATCACTTTAGGTGATGCTTTTAACACACTGACCAAAGGAAAAAAGACTCAAAGTATATTTTGTAAAATTTAATACAACAATCCAATTGTCGGGGATATATGAATATGCAAAAACTCATAAATTTATATTAAAAAAAGAAGTTCGAGAGTGTAGAAAACAAAATTACAGCTATAAATAGTTCATATTTGACAACTTAATAGTCTAACTGTCAAAAAAGTTTATATTAAAAAGATGAAGATTAAGAGTGTAGCAAAACAATTACAGCAATTGAATGTAATAAATAGTTTATTTTAAAGATGAAGTGCGGTAATGTAAAAAAATATTGCAATCATGGGTCTGATGAGAGAGAGAGAGAGAGAGAGAGAGAGAGAGAGAGTACAAATATGGTTTATAGATGGGTAATAAATAATTTTGCTAAAACTTTTTGGTAAATCTTTTAATGTATCAATTTTAATTGAAACTGTCATTTACTAATGGATTTTAAGTGAGAAAAAACACCGTCGAGCTAAAAAAACCATCCAGATTGAAATTCAGGACTAATTTGTCCTTAAATAATCTCTACCTTGCCCGAATCTCCCTCTCTTTCGATTTTTACTACCTATTTCACCCTCGGTGAGGTGTTGACCCTCATTCAAGTGCCTAGGCCTATTTTTAGAACAAGTGAATTTAGAACAACTGAAATTAAGGACTCAATGCAATAAACTAAATTCCAATAGAGGTACAATGTAGGGTAGAGTGATCTTCAATGTTCCGTTTAATTTTTCAAAAAGTTAAGCAAAAAAATGATTCCGAAGTGAAATAAATTGAAGTCAAGTGAAGGAAAGGAAAAGAAAATTTACCATTTTTTTATGTTTTTAGTTAACACGAAGGCTATAGGAAAATTATAAATAGAAAAACATAAAAAAATTATGTACATCCACACATTCATAGTTAAAATTTTACAATGAAAGATAGTATAATATAGTTCTCATTTCAATTTCTAAAAACAATGACTTATATAATAAACATCCATTTAGATCAAAAGCTACTAAGTATGATATAAAAATTATAAACATTTAATCCCTAAAAATATTAATAAATAGTGTGTTATTTTGAATAGGCATGGGTAAATATTTTAGTAGTAGTAGTAATAAGAATTATAATAATAAAATTAAAAGTAATGGTAATATTTAATGGTAATTTACATGGTAATATCCAATTTTCCTTGAACTTTCTTGAATAATCTTATATCTTTTGTAGGATGTGTTTTGTGGGAAAGTTTTCCCACAGAAAAATTTGAGGATGAGTTTCTCAAAACTTTCATGCTAACCAAACAAGAAAAAGAGTGCAAAAAGTTATTTTTCGAATTTTTTCTGTTAATATAGGTATAATATGGATAGTTGGATAGGGACACAATCTTTTAATATTAGATGATAATTCTATTAAAGGGGTGAAGATTTTAATGCTAACACCTCCTAATCGACACAAGCAAATGAAGATATAGTTTTAAACCTAATTGATCAAAAAAATAGAAAATGGAGATCAAGGAGGCTTGAAGAGGGTTTGAATCATAGAGGTATTACTCTACCTCGTACTTATTGAAATGTGCACATGACATAAGACTAAGAGCATCCACAATGATGGATGCTCATAATAGGTAAATTTAAATAATAGAAAGATGATATTGCATATCCTTAAAGGTAACCTCGACACTACTAGAGTATGGAAAATTTATAGCAATGTTTCCTATGAACTAATGTTGTTCGTAGGAAATAAAAAAAAATCTTACAAACAACATTTGTTTGTATAAGTTGGTATGAATGACCTTAGTTCGTAGGGACGGAAAAATGCAATAAAAATTTATTATTTATATTTGATACGAACTTTATTTTTTATAGGAATTTCTGCGAAGAAATGAAGTTCGTAGGAAGGGTTTAAAGACTTTATATCCATTCTCCAAATTTAGAAAATGGATACGAATTGAGTTGGATAATTCACCCATAATTTTTCACCACTGTAGACATCTAAATTTACAAACTTACAGAATTTCTTAACATCTTATATCACCGCTATGATGCTATACTGCTCGGGAGATATGGTCTTATATTCCTGACATTGTATTGATTATCTAGGACATGGTGGGATAGTAAGTCTGCCAACAAAAGGGCCTACTAGATTCCATCCTATGTTGCTAAAAAGAGTGCCCTTCTGGAGTGGTTGGAGCTGATAACAAAAAAAAATTATACTAGTGCTCTATAATTCAGTATAACTAATATAACAAATATAATGATACCAGTGCTCTAATTCAAAGACAAATGATAAGGGAACTTATTCTAATTTAATGTAACAAATGCATAAAATATATCTCAAATATTAACAATTTTACTTACCTTAGATCAAATTTCTTTGGGAGCAAATAACTTCTCAATGTCAAGGGAAATAAGCTTAACATTCCTCACATATCTATGAATCAAAGGGGAATAAGTAAAAGATTTTTTTTTAGAATGGGGTCATCACAACTATGAGGAATTTGAGAAACTTAATAAATAAAATTGCATATACTTGTGTAGTGTCATTGATGGGAAAATCTAACCTCTACTTTCCACTGATTGTCTGTTCTAGGTGAAAGAGAAATTTTGCATTTTAAGGGAGTACGCAATAGCAAGTTTACTTAAGGAAAAAAATGTGAAATTACACACCTCTAGAGGTATGTGGTTGGCAAGAATTCAAAACACCAAATTATTTCTTGGGTAGTCCAAGGTTTTATCAATTTCCTCTGAAATGATTGTTAGAAAATTAGAGGTAACTACTTCGACTAATAATGCACTAAGAGGGATTCAAAACAAAAAAGTACTACTTTGGCATGACTGTAAATATTATGCGGAAGAAATATTTTAGAAAAATAAAAGTGAAGAGAGAAACACGTACATTCACACAAGACAAGGATGTATATGGTTAGCTGATTTTTCTCGTCCATGGTTCACACCAACTTCCACTTTAGAAATGTAGGAATAATTTACACACTCTCTTGTATGCACTTTTGCACTCACTATATTTGTGGAGGACAACACTGCCTTTTACACACTCTTTCTCACTCTCACAATTTTTTTCTAATTCTCTTGGACTGCTCTCTCTCTATGTCTTAACTTTGATACTTGGATTGATATATTTCTGTAAAGTCTTACGGCTATTTGTAGACAATGTAATGAATAAACAAGTGGACAAAATGCACGAATAAATAGGAAAGGCTGGAGCTAAATGTGGATAAAAACTGGGGTAGAAAACAAGCCATAAAACATGGATGATTTCTTAATTAGTGGCGGGCCACTACTAGAAAAATAACAATTAAGGACAGCTAATTTGTTGTCCCAAAAGCTCATTTGTTGTCCCTAATATCATTTGGGACAGTCATAAGTACAACAAGAGCTGCCCTAATAGATGGGCATCATAAAAGGCTAAAAGGACAACAATTGCTGTCCTTTTTTAGTATTTAGGACAGCAATTGCCGTCCTTTTTGTTCCGTCCTTTTAAATCCATATATTATTACATATTTATAAGGACAGATGTTGTTGTCCTTTAAAACGAAGTATTAGGGACATAAGTAGCTGTCCTAAATATATTTTGGTACCAAATCTATATTTTAAAAGACAGTTATAGCTGTCCTAAAAGATATATATATATATATATATATATATATATATATATATTATAAACTTATATTATAATCAGCCTAAATTCAATCTCTAATATAATAACATTAAATTAAAAAACAAAAACACAAAGACATTGCCAAAATTTAACCTTAAATATAAGGGGGTTTTGGGAAAAGGTCCTTATGATGCTTAAAGTGTATAAAATTAGGACACTCCATATAATTTTATAAATTTAGTCCATGTACTGAAAATTCCATGAAAAATGGTGAAAAATAGTGTCGTTGGCGTGGACCAAACAAATAAAAGCTATTGTACCACAGAGACTAAATTTATAAATGTTATTGTACTACAGGGACTAAATTTATAAACTTGAAAAGCATTGTCCTAAAAATTCAAATATAAGAAAGAACACGACGTTTACCTTAATTCTCTCTAAATATAATAACAAAACCAAATAGTGTCTTATCACACTTCAAAAAATAAATACCACCACATATTTTCAAATTATCATTTCCACTTCTAAGTTAGTTACATTAATACATAGTCAAGCGTGGTTATCGATAATATCAAATGCGGCTGCTGCTGGTGGTGGTAGTGGGATGCCCGCCTCTTGTATCATACGAGCGATTTCAAGCCTATATTCTGTTAGAATTTCTCTCTTGGCCCTCGCGACTATTTCTTGTATTTCATTTTCTAAATCGGCACGCACCATATCAATTTCTTCTTGATGACGATTCTCTCGTGCCTCCACCTCTTCCGGATAACGAGTATCTTGCTCATTGGCCTCCTTCTCTAGTCGAGCAATCTCACTATGATAATAATTAGATGATGCACACGTGAAGAAGTTGGTTCAATGCATACTCCCATACACAATGCTCGTCCATGTTCGTCAGGTCCTATCACGTCCTCAAATATAACATCCCTCACTTCAATCCGATTTTGTTGATCAAATGGCAGCACATCCAATTGTCTTTTAATCATTTCCTACAAATTGAGAAAAAACATATAGCACAATTAACCTCTTTTTGTAAATGAAACTTGAAAATATCCACCAAAATAAAATTCGTAATGTAACTAAGTCATTTGGATTGCAATTATCAACATATTTATACCTCTCTACCAGCGGCTCTATCATCGACATCGTATGTGAGATCATTTTTTTACGTGTCCATCTCCAAACACCAAAATTTGTCGATGGGCTCTTGTTTTGACTTCATCTAATTTATATATAAATAGAAAACATGTTAACAAAATCCTAAAATAACATAAATATAATCATAGTTAAGTAGAACATATATATAATTATACTAAAGTAAGAACATATATTAACTTATTGCTTTATTACGGCAATTGAAGTTCTCCCAATTCTAGGGTGGGAACAAAGATAAGCACGGTTAATGATATTCCTATTTGCCACTCGCTGCAAGTGAAAATAAATAATGTTAATGACATTTCAAGTTACTTGGTATTGTATACTCTCCTCACCAATTCAATGTATTATTTTTAGAAAATTTCGATAAAGTCTTCTTTGTTTTTACATGTAATCCAACCTATTTAATCAACAACATAACATCAATAATTAAAAAAATAACATCCAAAATTCCGTCTACCAATTCAATGTAATACCTTTGATGTTTCTTGACTCCACTGTTTCACTAAGACTTTCCATTGATTCGGGCTGACTTGGGGGGGTGTCGTTGTTAAACACTCTGCATCCGTGTTCAATTCCGTATAATACTTCTTCTTGGTCTCATACTTATAGGATCTCCATTGAATTCCAAGCTCACGACAACATATATTTCGGTAATTGTCTGGCGCATTTGTGTTAATCTAAGAAAAAAAATACATTAGTTAGAAATACTAATAATTTTAAATATTTGATTTTACTAATACGAGATTAATTTAATATTACCTTCACTTGTTCCCAAACAAAGTCGAGCTTTAGTTTTATTCTCTTTTGTCCAAGAAGGCAAAGTCAAAGGAAACAAATCCCCTTGACGTGCATAATATCCAAGTTGACTCGCCAACTTCGTCGCATATGGTCCAATTGGTTGGCAATCTTCGTCCCAACCTAGTATCCTTTTCTCCCCATTACCCCATTCATTCCATTGTTTGGCACTCCCTCTAACTTTCCTCTTATGAGAGGACGTGCTATTAGTATCACCTGTTCAAAAGTAATGAGAAAGCATATATAAAAATTTACAAAATTCTGATGTATAGATATCTTTTAATATATACCATCATGTGAGACGCTCTGCAAGTCATTTGTCCTCCCACATGAGGGTGTACCATCGATACTTCTTGTTCCAAAAAACGTATGCTTCTCATTTAATTCAGCAAATGCAATATCATTATTCAAATCAGATCAGTATGAATTTCAGTAGCATTATTCAAATCAGATCAGTAGCATTTCAGTATTCATTTTAGTATTGAAAAGTGGGAAAGAAGACGGGTTACTAGCAGCTCCATTGAAAAGTACAAGGTATCAAAGGTGAATTATCCCAAATTCAATTATGAAGACCCTCTGGGGTGGATTCAAAAACTGTAATGGTATTATTATTAAAAAACTGTGTATATTTATTTTCTTTTTATTGTTTGAAAGTGGTAAATTATTTACTATATTTTGAGGGTGTACATTGAATTTTGTAAAGCGTATTTTTTGTTCAAGTTTCACATAGCATTATGTACGGAATAAGTTGTGGAGAATGGCCCTTAGCACTTTGTGGGCAATGCCATTATCTGCCAGAAATTGCAACCTGATTGAAGATTTTCCAAGGATTATGTTCCATAACATACCTCTTCAATACTGGACTGCTGAAGTCCTTAGTTACATAGAAAGTGAGATAGGCGTTCACATTTATGTTGACATAGTAACTAAAGAAATGAGAAGGAATATCTATGCTAGGATATGCATTAAATAAATCCCCAAACTAGTAACCCAATGTCTTTTAAAATCATAATAAAGGATGGGAAGTCAACCTCTGTCAAGGTAGAATACCAAGCCATGCCACACTCCTATAGTCATTTCATTATCTTTGGACATACTAGTTCCAAATTCCCGAAAGTTATTAGTGAAAGGGATGGTAATACTAGATCTATCATTCCAAGCATTGCAACTAACCTAAAGAAGAACAAAAAAGAGTGGACGCAAGTCAGTGGTAGAAGCAACACGAAAAGAAAAAATGAGGAACTGTGTAAGGAGAAGGTTCACATTAATACTCCCATGGCTACTATTTCCCAACCAGTCTCAGAAGGAGAACAATGCAAAGAATCCAAACCAACTACTGAGATCATGACTTAATCTCCCACATTAGACACCTATAAATCATTTGTTGTATTTAACCTATTGGAAGATAATGAATCCACACCAGCCCCATCAGGAATCAGCCTCAAAGTTAATGCAGTGGATGAATTAATAGACAAACATTTTCACCATGGAAAGTCCAAAAACAGTATTAGCGAGGGGAAGAGAAACTCGGGGGGGGGGGGGGGGGGGACATAGTGATTCCAAATTATCAAAGCAACATATTGCAACATTATGGGTCTAAATTCCCTGCATAAACAATAAGAGGTGAGAAAATTGCTAAAAGTTAATAAACCTTTGTTAATCTGTCGCCTTGAATCCAAAGTTAGAAGAATACACATACCCTCTATGGCTAGTGTTTATTTTTGGAATTGGAGTTAGAACCATAATTTCCCTACTAATGGTGGAGAGTCTAGAGTTCTAATTGGGTGGGACCAAATCATAAAATGGAGTGCCAGATAGGAGCCAATGCCAGTCCTTATCACTCCTAACCACTGCGTGTAAAACTCCATCTCTTATATAGATCAGTTAAGGGCAGGCCCTTATGGCTAAAGGACACTACACACTATTAGTTGCTTGTTATTACTCAGGATAACGCCAATCTCCGTCTTGCAAACATTGCAATAAAACTCAAAACGTTATGTAAAGCCAAAAGGGAGCCTAATCATTCGAGTCTTGGTGGAATGCTTCCTCAGCTTCACCAGTCTACCTGAAATTAGAAGGAGAGGAACCTAACTCGTAATCAGTACTATCCCCTCGATAAAATGCCTATAAAACCTGGCCAACACACGAAAACTCCGAATCAGTGACTGGCGTAGGCATAGTCCACCTCATGATAGCCTTCACCTTCTCCTCATCTTCACGAACCTTGTTGACGGACATCATATACCCCAGAATAGATATATTGTCCGACCATTAATGGGTACTTCTTCAAAACTTTGAGGACCTGTGTTACATTCTCTCTATTTTCTGCATCGCATTAATTGTAAATCAGTATGTTATTGAAATAAACCACAACAAACTTCTCAAAAAGGTCTTAGAATTAGAGTCATCACTGGGGGCATTGGACGGACCCAAAGGCATAATCCATTTGAAGAGACCATTCGTCATTTTGGGGTCAATCTTTCACTCATCGCTTGACCTTATCGTGATCCAGTGGCCACTCGTACAAGTCTCCTCTTTAAAAAGATCCCCAAGATAAAAAAAGTGAAATTTAACCGCGATATGGTTAATAGCTTTATTATCAATGCACATACGCTAGCTATCGTCATTCTTTAAGATCAACGAATGCATGGAGGACACAAAGGTTCCGTTCTCCTGCACCAAGGCATTATCACTGAACTCCCAGTTCCGGTGTTGTAACTTCGCATTCTTGGAACATATGGTTGTGAGGTAATTTAGGCATCTATGCCCTGGTACAGAATCTATGGCATGGTGGATGTCCAGAAAGGGGATTAACTCATTTGGGGGCGTACAAACATTTTTATAGGAATCTAACATGACATGAAAAACAAGGGATATAGTAATAGGCTTAATCTTCAATGGGCTATCAGGTGCGTAACACATGGTCTTGTCATTCGCCTCAGCCAACACGATAGTAGCAATCAAGGACATAGACGGGAAATTCTCATGTAATTTTGAGAGGATGTAGAATTATACAATAAGACATTGGCAATCTTGACAAATATGATTCGAGTAATTGGCATTTTGGTTGGAGAAGATCACTTTTCTTTTTCTAAAAAAATTTCGGGTGTTAAGTACCATCAATATTGTAATAAACCTTGATTTTGTATATGTTAGCATGTTTAGAACAGCAAAAAAGTCGCTTGTAATATTTTTCCTTGTGACTTGAAGGAAGCTGAGGGAATTTTAGAGTTTTTTTTGCTGGTTAATTATTTAATTGGTAAGAAATTCCATTTAATGTCTCCACCTTGAGAAAGTATTTTTGAGCCTAACACAATGGGAGAGTGTAGAAGACATGGAAATTCACGTTAAATTAGATTAAGGGAGTTTTTAATTGGAGTGGGTGGAAAGAATTTTGAGGAAATTTTTTCCTTGGATAACTTCTACCTTCCTCCCAACGAACAAATTTCAATTGAAATTGTCCAAAATGTGCATCATTAGGTTGTACTTTAGCAAGAGATTTCATCTTGAGCATATAGTCATGAATGGAGAGATGGCCCCTTTTGAGTGATTGAAGTTGGAGAGTTCGGGCTTTAGAATGTGTGGTAAAGAGAAGCTCAAGAGTGTGCCAAATCTCATATGAAGTGGTGCAGCGAACAATATGACCAAACATGGTCTCAGAAATGGAATTCATTGACCAGCTCATAATGGCTTGGTCTCACCAACTGAACCCCGGATTTACTTGTCTAGACTCACCAGGAATAGAACCACTGGTAGTGATGAGTACAAAGTTTCCTTCCTAGAATGAAGCCTTCTAAGGCATGAGCTCGGAGAGTAGGAGGAATTTGGGATAGCTAAAAAGAGTAATTGGCACGATCCAGTTTGAGTGTGAGGGTTGCAAGACTTTGAAAGATAGACATATTAGACATTATTGGAGGAGGAACCGGAGTTAACGAAGGAGTTTGTACTGGAGCAGGAATATGAGGCGGTGTGGTCATTAAGGACTGCTCTTGAGATGCATTGGGTGGAGAAGACGCCATGGACGCTACTCAGTTAGCTCTGATACTAAGATAAAAAGGGACGAAAACCTTGAAAATGTTTTATTATGAGCTCAAGAGATGATTTAATTACAATGGTGCAATGCACCTATTTATACAGAGAGGAGATGCCAAAAAAGGTAGCAGCTCATAGATAGGGCTAAAATAGAAAAATATTCCAAAAGTTAGGACTCTTCAATTCAAGGTGAGCCATTAATTACTAACAGAAAAGACACCAGAATTGATTAGCTGGTTGACAGGTAGTCTTCCTTTATTTATTTTATTTATGACATGTCCAGGCTACTCATTCTAACACTGAACAACACCTTTATTATCCCTTGATTATCAACAGGAATTAAATGCCTAGCCAAAGTCCAAGAATGCTGCCAATTTCTCTAACTTTAAACCATTCAACTTATCTAATTTTTGCTTCAAAATCATCACTAAAATCTTAGCATCAAGGCTTTCCACTATTTTTTCCCACATAATTGATAAGTCTCAATCTAGCTTCATAAAAGGTAGAATGATCATTGACAACATCCTGTTATGTCAAGATATGATGGGGCTACTTTGGAGGAAATCTCGTGGTTCAAATGTTGTAATCAAATTGGATACGTCTAAGTCTTATGATAGAGTGGCATGGATATTTCTAATTAAAACTAAGGAAATCTCATGGTTTAAAGTAGGTTTTGTTCATTTATTGGTCCTTGGTTAAGTGGGTGAGAGTAGTCAAGTGCAATATTTGAACTTCTCGAGAAGTAAAAATTTATATACCTGAATCTGAGATGGGGGTGATGCATGTGCCCCTCCGCTAGTAGACGAGGATCTAATCATACTGAATCTGTTACAACAAAACAATATATATGATTAGTTATCGTATTAATAAAAAATATGATAAAACATAACAAATCGTATGATAAAAATAAGAAAAACATATGTCATAATGCTTACATATAAATTTACAACTTATCAACTCTCATTATTCTTCCATATCATCCTCACAATCATCAACATCGGGTATAGATGTATCAATTACGGATCCATCTACATCTTGTCTCACACAAGATACGTTTTGATCATGTTCCAACTCTTGCACACTAAACGGCTCGAATGGATGTACTTCTGATTCTTCTTCTGTGGTTGAATAACTATCAAACCTATCTCTAGGTGTCATTTAAACAACTATATGCCAATCTGGTTCCAAAGGGTTTTGCACGTACCACACTTGTTCTGCTTCGGATGCAAAGATAAAAGGCTCATCGCTCGATCGATTATATTTGTACAACAAGTGGTTAAAATTTACTAATGTAAAGTTGAACTCATCTACTCGTTTCCCCAAACGATTTTCTATCCAATTGCATTTAAATAGTACAAACTTTTGGCCATTAAAATATTGAATTTCAATAATTTCAGTCAGTTGTCCATAGAAAGTAACATCCCCAGACAAAGGATTAGAGTCTTTTCGACTAGCATAGCTCTTTTGTTCTGCTTTTAAAATAACTCCACTATTCTGAGTTTTTCGGCGACTATCAAATTCCTTTGTTCGAAATCTAAACCCACGAATAATATATGACTTGAAGCTTAACGCATCCTCTAGAGGACCCAATGCCAAAATAAATATTTTGCTAGATAATTCGATATCTTTTGTCAATCCATCCACCTAATATTCAATAAATAAGAAAACTACGATATGGAAATATAATTAGAAATACTAAAAATGAATAAACATACTTACATAATCCTTAAACCACGTGTGGAAATGTTCATTGTGAAGGCGTTGCACAAAATGTTTTTTGTGAAATGTGAGGATATTGTTTTGTAAGTTCAACAATATGTTTTCTGAAAATATCATACGTGTGTTAAGTTAGAAAGGGAATTCAATAATGCATTTTATATAAAAATTACTTATGGTTAATATATAACTTACTCAATAAATGGCGCAACTGCATCAGTGTTAACAAGCACATATCGATGCGCTTGTATATGAGGTACTGAATCAAGCCGGAATTTCCGACCTTGCCTCACACTACGCCCAAGGTTATTACCTCCATAATCATTTCTGGAAGGCCGATTAGACTTAGTGTCCACATCTTCAGCCATATATCTTAAGCAAAAAGTGGTGCATTCTTCCATCATAATAGATTTAGCAATTGAGGCCTCAGGATGAGCACGATTACGCACAAAGAGTTTTAGAGTATGCAAATACCTTTCCATTGGATACATCCAACGGTAGATTACTGCACCGACAATTACTAACTCATCAACCAAATTTATTGGCAAGTGCTCCATCACATCAAAGAATCTCGGGGGGAATATTTTCTCAAGAGTGCAAAGTGTAAGAGCCATACGATCTTCCAATTTTTCTACATCAACCAAAGTATTTGTACTTGAGCACAACACTGAAAAACAGTTGCTTAGTTCAATTAATGCTTTGACAACATGTTTCGGTAGTACCCTCCGTAGTGCTATTGGAAGTAATTGTTGCATTAAAATGTGATTGTCATGGCTCTTTAGTCCCCATATACTTCGCTCTTGATGGTGAACACATCTCGAAATATTCAATGAATAGCCATCTGGTACTTTAACATCCTGCAATACTTTTAGAAAAATATCCTTCTCTTTGTTGCTCATTGTAAACTCTGCTGGAGCTATGTACTCCAAATTTTTCTCGCGTATTAGGGGATGTAGTGGTCGTCTGATGCGCATCTCTTGCAGATCTTTTCTCGCCTTCAAATTGTCTTTGTTTTTATCTTTAATGCCCAACAATGTAAATAAGATATTGTCACACACATTTTTTTCAATATGCATAACATCAAGATTGTGGCGGATCAAATTATGCTCCCAATATGGCAATTCAAAAAAGATACTTTTCTTTTTCCAATTTAATCTCGTCTTCAGCACCACATCTTTTGTTGTTTTCGCAAGCTCTTTTTCTAATTGTTCTATTTTCCTCTTTCTAAAAACATCTTCCTTCTTGTATTCAATTTCAATGTCGAGCTCATTTAACTGCTGCAAAACTTGTGATCCTGATAATTTCAACGGAGGTGGTCTGAAATCAACTTTGCCATTAAAAGTTGTTTTCTCTTTTCGAAACCTATGGCGCAGAGGTAAGAATCGACGATGACCCCAATAACAATACTTTTTACCATGAGTTAATCGAGTCGCTTGATGATCTTTGTTACAACAAGGACAAGAAAATTCACCTTTCGTGCTCCATCCCGATAGCATGGCATATGCCAAAAAATCATTAATTGTCCACAACAACGTTGCACGCAACTGGAAAAATTATTTACTCGATACATCATAAGTACTCACTCCATCACTCCATAACTCTTTTAGCTCATCAATCAATGGTTGTAAAAATACATCAATTTTATCACCAGGCCCATCAATAAGAATCGATAAAATTAGGTTTTGTTGCTTCATACACAACCATGGGCTCACATTCAAGGGCGTGAGTACAACTGGCCAAGTACTGTGAGCAACGCTCATATTACCAAAAGGATTGAATCCGTCACTTGCTAGCCCAAGTCTAACATTACGACTATCACTCACAAAAGATGGATTACACTCATCAAATTATTTCCAAGCACGAGAATCAGCCGGATGCCTTTGCACACCATCATTAATACGATCCTCGGTGTGCCATTTCATTAACGAAGCAGTATGTGATGACAAAAAAAATCTTTGCAATCTTGATTTTAAAGGAAAATACCTTACCTTTTTAGCAGCTACTTTTGTACTTTGATTACTCTGTTGCACTTTATCAACATCACTGGCAACATTTGATTTATATCTGGAAGCCCCACAAATGACACACTTCTCTAAAGTCGCATTTTCATCTCGAAATAACATATAATTGTTAGGGCACGCATCTCACGTTTCATACTTGAATCCCAAATCAGAAGTGACCTTGTTAGCCTGATAAAACGATTTTGGAATTCTGGCATTAGGGAATGTCTTCTCCAATAGTTTTAGCAACATTGTGAAAGAACTATTAGTCCATCCATTAAGTTACTTTAAGTGCAAGAGTTCAACTACAAATGAGAGTTCAGTAATACCCTCCGTACAATTTTCATACAACTTTCTTTCCGCGTCTTTTAGGAGTTTAAAATATTTTGGCATGTCACCATCAGGCACCACATCTTCTACTCCATGTCCATCACTACATGAATTTGCATGCGTTTGTGGAACTCCCCTTCCCTCTTGAACAATTGCAATCATATTTCCCCCCAAGCTTGATTCATATGATATATCATCAAGTGACACATCATTACCAAAATTACATGTATTGTCCTCCAATGCATCGACCAACTCCCCATGATAAATCCAATCCTTATAACTCCTGTCAAAACCATGCATCTCTATGTGACCCTTCATAGTGTGTAGGTTGTGGTAGACTCGATTTACACATTTACAACATGGGCATTTGATACATGACGATTGCATATTTTTATTCTTATATGCAAAGATAATAAACCTTTTCTACCCCATCTATGTATTCTTTTGAATTCCAATCACGTGATTCGATCCAACTTTTATCCATATCAACTCCTAAGACGTAATTTGAAAAACAAAAAAAATATATTAGCATACATATACAAGATATACAATTTAAACATAACATGATATAGAGAGTTAGTGTGACATAGTATTAAAGGAAACATCGTTTGAGAAATTCCACACACACACACACACACACACAAACATACATGCGATTACTTCTAAATCTAAATCATTCCACAAGCCTATATTTTCTCATTCTGAAAAATCTTATCTTCATCATCACATTTTCAGACATACATAAATATAAATCTAAAACTACATCGTAAAAAAGAAACCTGCAAACTCCCAAGGCTCAGACTTATAAATATCGATTTTGGAAACAGCTTGAAAGCGAAAGGGCTTGGCACACAAAATTTGCAATGTATGATTCATAACTGATTTGTAATGTAGTTCATAAGTTATAATTTTTTCCCCAAAAAATTAACGGAAATCCCATTGTGAGTTCACTCCAACATTCGCACCTTAAACCCATAAATTTAAAGTATCCCATTGTGGATGGCCTGGCATTCAAAATTTATTAATGCATCTTGAATTTCTATGTGCCGGATAATATTAGAAATTCATGTTATTTTATATATTATTTTTTAAAACAACTGTTAATTTCAAGACAATCCAGAAAGTAAACATAACTGTTAATTTCGACCGAGAGCTTCAACCAGAGACAACGTTTAGTACCCAAAAACTAATCCTTTTATTTGACTTACTTAGTTGTCAATATTGCAGTGATTAATATCTTTTGGACCCATATGTTTTGGACACCACACATCAATTGATGCATTTTTAATACCTTAGCTATGTCAAATAACAACCTAAAGTACTAATTTTGGCTTCACTTTCACTATCAAATTTGGACTTCAAAAATGTAAGGAACTTGCCAAATTCTTGTCTTGGACAAGAAACTCTCAAAAATCAAACATGGCATAGTTGGTATATTATACATTTCAAATAAATTTTTATCAGTAACCCCTTAAATATAAACCCTTAAATAGAATATACTCTACATTTCAGAACAAGTTGTTGCATTCTCTTGCATCAAGAACACCCTGATTTTAAAAGCACTACTTAGCCAAAATTAGCAGTATAGAACCCACCAGCAATGAAAATGTTTCCCTTTTCAACAAAATTCACAAAAGGCCTTAGTCTGGTGTTCGGAATCTGATCTTTACACACAAAATCAGTCTATAATCAAACACAAAATCTTTGCACATAAAATCAGTCTATAATCAAACACAAAATTAGCTCTATAATAAAAAACAAAATCAGTTCTATAATTAAACACAAAATCAAATAAAAAATCACCTCTATATGAGTAAACCCGCATACCTTTATTCTTCAAGAGTTATTCTTCAAGAGTTTATTCTTCAGAAGATAACCCGACGAGTTTTATGAGCGAGCGAGTGAGAGAGAGAGAGAGAGAGAGAGAGAGAGAGAGAGAGAGAGAGAGAGAGAGAATAGAGAAGGCTTTCACAAAACCTTCGAAGGTTTCACAAAACCTTAGTTGTCATGGAATCGCGCGATATCATCCTTCGAAGGTTTCACGAGAGAGAGAGAGAGAGAGAGAGAGAGAGAGAGAGAGATTGAGAGAGCGATAGATAAAATTAACACGATATCTGTTTCACGTTGGCTTTTATCGGGTGAGGAGATGAGAGAGAGAAGCGGGTGAGTCCGTTATCACATAGTAGAGGGAATGAAAAAATAAATAAAAAAATAATTTGGGGAATGGAAGGAAAAAAAGAGGGAAACGAAAATTTTAAAGAACATATATTTGCTGTCCTATTAGAGGACTTATAAAGGACAGTAAATATTTGATGTCCTTAAAACTATTATAAAGGACACTAAAAAAATTAACTGTCCTTTATAATATATCTAAAAGGACAGCTATAATTTGTTGTCCCTTATATATTTTTTTAAAGGACAGTTTTAACGCTGTCCCTAATATCGGTGTCCTTAATTGTCATTTTTCTTATAGTGGGCCTTGGTCTGCTAATAGGAGAAGAGAAAAAAATCCATCAAGTTTGACTAAAAATTTCCCACTTGGAGAACTTTTCATCTATTAGTGAATTGGGTGTGAGACTTCTATCTTCTAACTTTTAAGACCCACTAAAGTTGAGCACAACTTCTGTTTATCTATAGTAAATGCTTTGATTAACATGTTAGCTGGGTTTTTATTGTCCTAGGTCTTCTCAAGTGTTAAGACCCCATATTCTAATAGATATTATACAAAGCGATAATGAAGTTCGATGTTCTTGGTCCTCAAATTAAATGCTAAGTACTTTACCAGATGTATAGCACTTTGACGATCATTGTGTAAACCTTTCTTCATCTGTCTAAGTCTAAATTCTACAAACAAACCCTTTAACAAAATCATCTTTTTATTGGCATCTCTCAATACAATGTATTCATCCACTGTGGTGGATAACATCAATATTATCTATATTTGTGAAATCCAACTAACTGAGTCCCCACTATGAATACATAATTAGTAGTATTCATCATGTTGTCTACCTCACCAACAGAATTCGAGTCTACAAAGCCTTGTAGTCTTAACTCGACTGTTTTGAAACATAATCATATATTAGTGGTACCTCGCAAATAATTTAGTATCCACTTGACTGCTTCCCAGTGCTGCCTTTTAGGATTAGTCATAAACCTTCTCACAACTCCATTGCATGACCAATATCTAGTCTTATGCAAACCATGAAATACATAAGACTTCCGATGGTTAGCGCATATAGAACCTTAACAATGAAGTTCTTCTTATACATTATCATGGGGACCATTCCTTGGATAGTCAAAAGTTCCTAGCCAATAGTATGTTAGCTGCCTTAACGTCACTCATGCTGAACCTTTTTAGAACATGCTAAATGTACTCAGCCTGAGATAACTCCAAACTAAGTTTAGATTTGTCTCTATTGATTATCATCCCAAGAATCTAAGTTTAGATTTGTCTCTATTGATTATCATCCCAAGAATCTACTTGGATGTGAATAAATCCTTTATATCAAACTCGTTTGACAACTATCTCTTCAATTTTTTGATTTCGCCCATGTTTGAATCGGCCACTAACATGTCATTGACTTAAAGTTGAAAAGTGAGAATCAAATCTCTTGAAGTAGCAACAATAGTGAGCGTTGTATCTGTAGTAACCATTTATTTGCGTGAATTTGTCAAATTTCTTGTACCACTGCCTTAAAGCTTATTTCAAACTATAAACGCTCTTCTTTAATTTACACACAAGTTTTTGTTTGCAATGATTGGAGAAACCCTCTCGTTGTTTCATGTGTATCTCCTCCTGTAGGTAACCATGAAGGAAGGAATTTTTTATATCTTACTGCTCAAGATGCAAGTCTTTTGTTGTAACAATGCTCAAAACTGACCAAATTGTAGTTAGTTTCATAATTGATGAAAATATATCGATGTAGTCGATTCCTTCCTTCTGCTGGAGGACTTTGGCTACAAGTCTTGTCATGTACCTATTGGAAGCATTATGTTCCTCCTTGACTCGATAGACCCATTTATTATGTAAATCCTTCTTTCCCGTGGGTAACTCAGCTAGCTCCCATGTCTTGTTAGGGATAAGGGATTTTATCTCATCTTTTATTGCGGGGTCCCACTTGCTACCATCCTCTAACTGGCATGATTTATCATAGCATTCATTTTTTATTTCCATGAGTGAGAAATAAATAGTTCATATACTTCCTATTTGGTACATGAGGCCGAAAGGATCTTCTCAATTCAGGAACAGGATATGGACACTATTGTATATTAGTCTGTTATAGGCTACTATGCGGTATTGGTTTATCTGAATGAAAGGTTTCATTCGTTTATTTATGCCACACTATTATTTGGATTATCCTCTAAATCAATGCACACTTGATCATCCTGTCTTACGCCACCAGATCATGGTGCATGTTTATCTTTATGCATATCATTTTCATTGAATATTACATCCCTTATTCTGATTATTTTCTTTGTTCGGTCATTCCCGAGTAGATAACCAACCTCATCTTCTCCATATCCAACGAAAGTGTGAGTGACTTAAGATGAAGATTACCCCTAGCATGATCACGCACATATGACACATAACAGAAAACCTCCAAGTGTGAAAGCTTTATCTCCTTTCCCCTTCATACCTTCACTGGTATCCTATGGTCATACGACACTGATGGTCTTTAATTAATTACACAGGCTACTATGTTGAGTCCTCTCTAATCTTATGCCATGATCATAATAGAACTTCTTAAACTTTATGTCTTCTTGCTCACCACCGTTGTCGGATCTTAACTTATTTTCTTCAGCCTTGTCTCATTCTCCACCATGGCCTTCCATTTCTTAAACACCTCATAAACCTCAAACCTTTGTCTCAAAAAATATACCCACACTTTTTTGGAGTGGTCATCAGTGAAAGTCATAAAGTAAGACTTCCTTTTGATGGATGAGACTGGGGCTGTCACCCAGATGACTATGTGGACTAACTTAAGGTTTTCCTTCTTTGGAGTTCTGCCCCTCTTTATGAATATCACTCTCTTTTACTTCCAAAATATGAAACTCTTACACAATCCAATATCAATTGACTGTTGTGATGGAAGTTTTCCTTAAGAGTACATAATTTTGATCCCTTTATCACATATGTGACCAAGTCTTTGGTGCCACAATTCCAAGTCTTCTTTGCTATCAACAACTGCAATTGACCCTCATGTGTTTGTCATTATGTAGAATGATCCACTCTTTTTTCCAAGTGCCATAGTCATTGCACCTCTAGAAATTTTGAAGTCATCACCAATAAAGATTGTGACATAACCTTCATTTCCTTAAGTCGGGCATATGTCTCACATCCATTAGCTTCCATATCGAATCGTTCAACTGTATATAAACATCACCTTTTCCAATAATGTCACAAGTATTGTTGTTATATAATACACCCCACTAAGGTTACATAGTACATAACTCATTAAGAATTATCTGCTTGAGGTAGCATGAAAAGACGAACATGAGTTCAACACCCAAGAATCTACCTTTCTCTCCAAGGAGCATATTAATGTGTCATCTGATGATTTTGAAACGACTCTGCCTTACTCTCCAAGGAGCATATCAGTGCACAATCTGATGATTTTGAAATGACGTTGGCTTTAGTCTTCTCCTCTTTTTCATTCTTTAGGGATCAACATTGATTTTTGTAGTGACCCATCTTGTCGCACTTCTAACAATATATTGTCTTGTTTTATTTTTTATTAATGGAATGTATAGGATTTCAAAATTGTGAACTGCCATTTGAATCTACTACGCTCATTTTCTCTTTTTAATATATGCCTCTGTTGTCTACGTTCAAAGATGATGCTGAGGTGGAACCACTATTTGACTGACTTCAAACTTCTTCAGTCGTAATTGTGTTGACTTTATAATCAATCTTTAGTTTTTTCTTTCCTATAGATCTGGTGATTGTAGTAACCATGACATTCTAACTATCGAGAAACTGCCCAAGAATTAAGTAAGCACGTATTTCATTAGTGAAAGATATGTCCACTGCCTTCAACTGAACCGTCACTTTTTTGAACTCGTTGAGATGATCTTTAAATTGCGCTCCTTCTGACATCATTTTTTTATCAAATGAATTTTATTTGCTGCAAAAATATGCTTGTACATACTCTAGAGGGACACGAAGAGAGACGCGGTTGTCATTTTATTTTTTATGATGTATGCTACTGAATTTGACAGCGATAGCCTTATGGTTCTTAGATATTTTTGGTCCGGCAGCTCCAAATCTGAATATATCATTTCCCCTGGTTCCTATCTCAAAGGTAAATAAATATATTCACGGTATAAGCTGTCTTCTATTTGCATTTTCCCGAATCCAATTTTTTTGCCGTCAAATTGGAAAATTTTGGACTCCTTCTCTAACGTCATTACTATTACTCGAACAAATAGAATGGATACAAAAAATTACTTCGCAGAGTAATTTTAGAGAATCTTGTGTCTTCGGTTCGCCAACCATAAGCTTTGATACCAACTATTAGGAAATTACTGGCAATTAATTCCACTAATAAGGAACCAAGACTTTGGGATTGAATGGGTTGATAAAATACTAAAGTTCCACTTTGGAATGACTACAAATATTATATCGGATAAATATTTTAAAATAATAAAAGTGCAAGGATAAGTACGCACAATCACACAAGATAAGGATATACGTGGTTCACTAATTTGTCTAGTTTAGGGCTCACACCCACTTTCACTATAGAAATATAGGAGCACTTTTACACACTCTTGTATGCACTCTTCCACTCACTATTTTTGTGGAAGCTAACAATCCTATCTACACACTCTTTCTTACTCTCACAATTTCATTATAACACTCTCGGATTGCTATCTTTCTCTGTCTTCCTTAGCTTTACTGTTAGGCTTGATATATTTCTTTACAATATTATAGCTATGTATAGCCAGTGTAATGAATAAACAAATGGACAAAGTGGAGAAATAAGGAGAAAAATTTGGAGCAAAATGTGGAGGAAAACTGGGGCTAAAAACAAGCCATAAAATATGGTTGCTTTCTTTATTAGTGGTAGGGCTTGGCCTTGCTATAGGAGAAGATAAATAAGTCACCAAGTTTTCCTAATAATCTTATCATTAGAAACCCAAACCACAAATGAGGAGTAAAAAATATTTTTAAAAAAAAATGCAACACTCAAATAATAACTTCATACTAATCACCCAAATGAAGAAATTGGAAAGGAAATTTCATTTAGGCCTAAAAATTACTAATGACTAATGTTTTTTACAAAATGTTTCTCTATTGAGATAACTTGAGATTTTATTAATACAGAAACAAAAAGGTAAGAACTTGGAACATAAGAACTAAAGTTACCCAAATATTTAGGAGGAAAATAATCAAAAGTTATCTTAAATTTTGTCACCAATGACCCTTTTTCCTTCATGAGAAATACAAGTCCAAAATCAAAAACATTAATGTATGTGAATCAATCAAAATCTAACATAATTAACTACTTCAATTCTAATTAACATAAGATGAGTTATGTTTTAATACGAAAAAACTTGTTAACTGTCTAAAGCATGGGTTGTATAGAAATATCCATGCATTTGATTTGAATAATAAAACCCAAGATAAACGACAAACTAAATTGGTCAGAACAAAGACATATGCATTGAACCACTGATAATATTACATATTATCATCAATTAATTCTCTCACCATATGTTCATGAATATGTAGTTAGTGACTCGTAAAATTCACCAATGTATTCAACGTTTGATAATATATTTAGGGTTATTGGCACTTTAGTACCCTGAAAATTGCTCATTTTTGCACTTCAGACCCCAATTTATTAAAACTGGCAAAAAAAACCCAAACTATCCACCCCGTTGCAATTCGAACCAAACGTTAACCTGCCATTAAAATCTCTAATAGAATCAAGGATGTGCATGCCATATGACTCTAAAATGAGGGTAAATATGTAAACCTATGGCGAAAGAGAAAAAACGCATTCAGCTATCTCAACATTAGGGTTTCTGGCACAACATTTGTCGATTTTCTTATTTCAAGAATTTTATTGTTTCGACCATGAGTTGGTTTGTTCCATTCGATGGATATCTTCGTTCTCCAATATATAGTAAGAGCAAGTTTTATTTTTATTTTGTTTTTATTTTTGTTATTTCTTCTATTCTTGAAATTAAATGTTTGTTATTTGGTTTGATTTGTAGATAATATGTGTGAGTAATTCACAATTAAAATGCATCACGGTTCTAAGGATTTTTTTATCTCCAAGATGAGATTATGCTGGAATGAATCGACAGTTACCAGGCATTGATTTTGTTGAGTTTGATAAATTATCTTTGGTTGAGTTTAAGGTAATGTATAATGATGATACGACAAATCGTCCACTTGTCGTTCTCCTACCAACAAGTCATATGTAAAATATATAATAAACAAATAGAGCTTGTAAAGAGAGAGAAAACACAAGATACTGAGTGGTTCGGCTATTAAAATGAGCCTACGTCCCCTTTGTTGCTCAATTCATTATATGTGTTGTACTATAGGTTTTCAATGCCATAATGGGCGTACAATGTAGATGAGAGAAGAGAATATATGTCTATGATGGTTTTGGGAGTGCCCCTGCTGGAAAGATGAGCGTGATGCCGATGAATAGCCCCGAAGCTGTACCTAGGGGTGTAGACTGTTTGGCAAGGCCTCCACCTGTGTAGTGTCTAGGGACTCTGAATCAGTATAAGAAATGAGCTCGGACCCAGTCTTTGTAAACGAATAAATGCGTGTGAAGGCGTTGTGTGATATCGATTTAAAATCAATCGCAAGTTTCCAATTAAACCTTTTTTAATTAGAGTTTATTTAAACCAACACAATTCAACCCCTAAACATGCAACTATGTTTGTGCGTGTGTCAAACCATAAATAGATAAATCATGAGACACAAAATTAAGGAAAAATCCCCGAAGGGCAAAACCTTTTATTTATGGAACTTTGAAGAATTCATAAGACCATTGGCTTACATACAACCTGATAATCGCCCACAAGTGTAACGCACGGTTCGTCAAACCTCCAAAGCAACGGCTAGAAATAACGTTGGCTGGAATCTCCCGCAAGAACTCCATGTGGTAAAAAATGAAGAAGAAAACGGCTTCTCCACAAGTGTAAACTTTATAAGGACTCCCTTCATAATAGCACGCGGTTGTCGGTTATAGAATTTTCCCCACAAAGAATGAACCAAAGAAAAATATGTTGTTGGGTTCCACAAAATAACTCACACAAAAGTAATTGGGATTTTTGTGAATTGTAAACAAAACAAATATTTGAACCCTTAAATTATTGGAGAAGAAAACATTCTGCCAAAATATATCTTTCTAATTGATTCTGGGTAGATAAACAAAACAAAAGCTTCAAAGGTTAAAACTCTTTGAAATTGGAAGTTGTTCTTGACGCGACTTAAAATTTGTCTCAAAAGTGCGTTCACTCTAGGATCAAGTGCAAGCCTGTCGCTCAAGTAATAACCTGGTAAATCGAGATCGTATCCACAGGGATCGAGATTGCCAAATAATAATCAGAAAAATTATTAAATCTTGAAATGATTTCTCAAAAGAAACAAAAAGGTGATTAAAGATTGGGAAAATTTCTATTGAACTAAAAACTTTACTTAAGAGAAACAGACTGAAATTTGCAAATAGATTTAGATCTAACAAATGGAAGAAAATAGGGTAGGGTACAATCCCTCAATCCTTAACAAATTACCTTATAGAATACTAGAATTGTAAATTAAAATTATTGACTAGATCCGGTCTTTATAAATTCTAAGCATTACATATATGAGGGATCTAGCCCGCATCATATGAAATCAAAGATAGATATAAAGCGGTGAATGATAAATCATACTCGCAAAGAGTTCTTAAACATCTCAAGTACCTAGGGCAAGAGAGATTAAAAGATTGACAATGTTTGTATGATTTTCTTTCACGATTCAATCAATATTTTAATTTAACCTCTATTTTCTACATAAGTAATTTGCCTTGGATTGAGTTCATGTACCCCAACCCTTGGGAATTTAGCTACTCATGATTTTTTTTGGGAAAACAATTTCATAACAATGCATATAATTGTAGATCTAAGAAATATGGTAAAAACAAAAATTACAAAACAAGAAAAGACGATTAAATAAAAATTGAGATTAAATAAGAGAAGGGAATTTGATACTTGAATTGAATTGAAGAATTGATACTTGATATCTTCACTAGATGAACTTGAATCTTCAAACATACAAACTAGGGCTTTTCTAAGAGTATGAAAAACTAAAAAGGATTTCTAAAAAATGAATTTGTCTCTCTAAAATTCTATTCTACTCTCTAGAATTTGACTCCCCTTTGAAAATGAGGTAGAGATTGGTCTTTTATAGCACCAAGTTGCATGAATTTGGCATCAAATTTCGCTTGTGGCACAAGTTTTCCAAGAGTTGCACTGCATTAAATGCATAATTAATTACAGAAATCCGCACATCCAGACTCTTCATTATCGCGCAACTTCAAAACATCGTAAATTCTTCACCGTAGCTCGGATTGAGGTGCCGTTTTTTCCAGTATTCTTATAATTTAGAGATCTTCAACTTTCTAGTTGGCCCCACCTTCGGACTAAGGCTGAAAAATTACGAAAATGCCCTTCAACTCTCCATTTCTTGGTTTCTTTCACTGTTTTGAGTTCTCCTTCGCACTAACTTGCATGAAATACCTGTAAAACACATGAGAAATACACAAAACACGAAATACTTGCCAAAAAAGGTTAGTAGCATAAATAAGAGACAAATCCAAGCTAGATACACTGCACTGGATCATAAAAATACCGAAATTAAGGGGATAAATGTGAAGAATATGTGCCTAATCACACCCCCTAACTTAGAACTTTGCGCGTCCCGAGCAATGTAAATGAAATTAGCCAAAATTCTACTCTTGAAAATTCTTTTATTAAATAAAATTCCACTTTCGCAGGCAAGCGATTGCATTTAGCGTATGCAACAAGCCTTTAAACCCCTAGGTTACCCTAGTAGGACGAGTTTTGTCTCGTGAGGGTTTGCAGTGAATACACCCACAAAATTCTTTATTGACTCAAATAAAGATCAAAATACTTAAAAATTGTACAATTTAAAATTTTCCAAAAATACTCACCATAAATTCATATTCAACTGTCTCAAACCGTAGTGTGTGTGTGTGTGCAAAGTCAAAAATTAAACCTCAAATTTCCACCGATTGAGCATTACGTTACTCTCCGAAAATTCGTTTTGATTCAAATTCTTACGGATGCACTCACAAATGAATCACTTGGATTGTGGCTATTTTCTCTTGGTATGCATGATATAAAGAGTAAATATAATGGACACAAATTCATGCATACAAAATTGAAAAGAAAGAAATATATGGTGAAAAGATCTCATCATCGGAGTACGGTTATTATGAAATGGGAACATCACCTCTAGTTCACACCATTTAATCTCTCATATTATCTTTTCATGTCTTAGCTCTCCATGCGGTAATTAATTTCGCCATTCGGACTCAGTTAGGACTTTTTGGGTTAAAAGGTGTAAAGGGTAAAAATGGGAATAAACGGAATGTTCGAAATTGGAAAATGTCCTTATGATGTCCATTTGTGCTTTTTCGGGCATTTGCTCATTTTTCTCTTTCTTTTTCAATTTTCATTTTTTTTTTCACTATTTTTTTTTAACATTGTTTTTTTCTTGCCCCTTTTTATTGCACAATTTGGACTTACTTGATGAATTTTCTCAATTTTCACAATTCCGGGCTAATTGGGGTTTTCGGGTTATCAAACGAAAGGAAAATATTTTATTAGGCTCAACTTGGGTTGCAAAGGGATAATTTTTCACAACTTTTTATGGCTAATATTTTTGGGTTAAACAAAAGAAGGCCTATTTCATTGTCCAAATTGCTAATCACAATACCATATGCATCTCAAGATTAGTTAAGTTTAGAGATATATTTAGCACGAATTTCGAGACATTAATTTCACACATTTCCCATAACCGATCAAAACAAATGATTGAGATCATCAACGACTTATTAAAACGCTGAAAAGAACTTTGAGTTAATCATAAACTCGGATTGATTTACAAACTCATAAAAAAGTGAAAGGCTCGAAATCTCACCGGTTTGGACTAATCTCCACACTTATTCGTAAAGTCGTCAATTTTCTTTCAATTTCCATCTTCGGTAAATTTTGGCTTAGTGCATTATGATTGTTAACAATTTGAGACTTTAAATAGAATAAAGGTGACATTTTTGAAAATTTTAAATTCCAATTTTTATTTATTTTGAAGAAAAATATTTTTGACTTTTTCTAAATTTATCGATTTTTTTTTTTCAAAATTTTCTAAAAAAACACACTTGGAAAGAACATGTGATCGAATCAATGAATCTAAACAATAAATGGGAAGAATATCCCACACCCTCTAACTTAAATGTTGAATTGTCCTCAATGCAAATCAAGAACACAACATAAAGAGAGGAAAAGAAAGATATTACCCAAATGGAGCGATCCCCGATGAGTGCGAGTCCATTGAATCTACAAAACATGTTAGAACCCAGCATAGCAAAAAGAATAACAAAAACTTTAAGTAATTACTCTAAACTATAAAAAAAAAAAGAAAAAAAAAGAAAAAGCTAATTATATACAACCTACGATTTTAACTTCTAATAACTCATATAGTAGAAGTCGAAAAATTTGAGGGTCCACCCAAAATACAATTTGAATTTGAGGGATTAATAGTGTACCCTCACTATAAAGCATGCCTCCCGAAAAATAAGAATTCTGTTTGAAAAACGGAAGGCATGTGCAAGGTTTAAAAAATGAACCATCACCAATTACAAAATTTAGGGGGATAATGAAGGATTTTGGTGCATAAGAGGACAAGTCCCATTGGGATCTAAGAAAAATAGAATCAACTCTAAAAGATTGTTCAAGTAGAATGGGAAGAGGGGCACACAAAAAGGAACATTCCATATTAGAAAACAATTTAAGCATAGAGTGCTTGTCCTCATAAACCGGAAAATGATCCTCTTGTTGCGTAGCACGTGTGTTGGTCTCTAAGTCGGACGATATTTGAGTCGTATCTTCAAGTACCTCCGAAGACTCAAATGGTATGGGTGGAGGTTTGGGAAGGAGGAATGCATCTATTCTATTGTCCCACTCGCTTTCGTCTAAATGACGAAATGAGGCCTAGAAAAATTGGACTTCATCATTTAGGCTTGCATCCACCTGTCCAAACTCGCGCTCAAACTCTGCTAGGCTCAACTCCTCTAGCTCTCTCTCTTGCTTGGTGTCCTCAAAAAATTTTCCCTCAAAATTTTCAATTGGATCTGGTGGAGTGACACGTCTAAGTGTGTGGCCCGTAAGATGAAGCATCTCAAAATAACATTCCCATACAAGAAGCGGATCAACATCCTTAACACATTCATCCAATTCTTGTGATGGATTTAATGGTTCGATAATAGTGGGGACACAAGGAGACAAATGATCTTCCACCTCAAGAGGTTTTGATATATTTATAATAGGTTGAGATTCAAAAGAACTTGGATCAATTTCAATGATTTCATTCTCAAAAGTATTAGGTGAAGCGCAAGTCTCGACCTTTTCTAAGTTGTCCAAATAATCATTCAACTCCTTGCAAGTTGCTATAATTTTCAACTCGAGAACAACACGGTCATCAGATTGCTTTTTTAGATCAAGTAAGAGTTCTTCCAAAGTAGGCTTTCTTGGTTCTAGCACCTCGAATTCCTCATTTGGTTGAAAACTTACTTCATCTTCAAAACTATCGGAAAAAAAAATCCTCATTGGGTTCAAATAATGCATCTAACTCTTGCTCCCAATAACGATTTTTTTCGCGATATTCTTTTTCAAGTCTTTCTTCTTCAAGCAATTGATTTTGATAAATTTGGAGTTTCTCAGCACTAGGCTTGTATTTAATATAATCATCTTTAGTGATATTGATCCAATGGTCATAAGTCTTGAGTGCCTCCTCTTCCTCACTATTAGCATAACAATTAAAGCCACCAAAAGAGTTAAAATAAGACATTTCAAATTAGGCAATTCAAGAACGTGACACCCATTTTTTTTTCAATTTTTGTTATATTTTTTTCTTCGAAATCACTTGTAGATAAAAATAACTTTCTTAAAAATTTAACAATTTCAATCCCCGGCAACGGCGCCAAAAACTTGACGCGACTTAAAATTTGTCTCAAAAGTGCGTTCACTCTAGGCTCAAGTGCAAGCCTGTCGCTCAAGTAATAACCCGGTAAATCGAGATCGTATCCACAGGGATCGAGATTGCCAAATAATAATCAGAAAAATTATTAAATCTTGAAATGATTTCTCAAAAGAAACAAAAAGGTGATTAAAGATTGGGAAAATTTCTAATGAACTAAAAACTTTACTTAAGAGAAACAGACTGAAATTTGCAAATAGATTTAGATCTGACAAATGGAAGAAAATAGGGTAGGGTACAATCCCTCAATCCTTAACAAATTACCTTATAGAATACTAGAATTGTAAATTAAAATTATTGACTAGATCCGGTCTTTATAAATTCTAAGCATTACATATATGAGGGATCTAGCCCGCATCATATGAAATCAAAGATAGATATAAAGCGGTGAATGATAAATCATACTCGCAAAGCGTTCTTAAACATCTCAAGTACCTAGGGCAAGAGAGATTAAAAGATTGACAATGTTTGTATGATTTTCTTTCACGATTCAATCAATATTTTAATTTAACCTCTATTTTCTACATAAATAATTTGCCTTGGATTGAGTTCATGTACCCCAACCCTTGGGAATTTAGCTACTCATGATTTTTTTTGGGAAAACAATTTCATAACAATGCATATAATTGTAGATCTAAGAAATATGGTAAAAACAAAAATTACAAAACAAGAAAAGATGATTAAATAAAAATTGAGATTAAATAAGAGAAGGGAATTTGATACTTGAATTGCATTGAAGAATTGATACTTGAAATCTTCACTAGATGAACTTGAATCTTCAAACATACAAACTAGGGCTTTTCTAAGAGTATGAAAAACTAAAAAGGATTTCTAAAAAATGAATTTCTCTCTCTAAAATTCTATTCTACTCTCTAGAATTTGACTCCCCTTTGAAAATGAGGTAGAGCTTGGTCTTTTATAGCACCAAGTTGCATGAATTTGGCATCAAATTTCGCTTGTGGCACAAGTTTTCCAAGAGTTGCACTGCATTAAATGCATAATTAATTACAGAAATCCGCACATCCAGACTCTTCATTATCGCGCAACTTCAAAACATCGTAACTTCTTCACCGTAGCTCGGATTGAGGTGCAGTTTTTTCCAGTATTCTTGTAATTTAGAGCTCTTCAACTTTCTAGTTGGCCCCACCTTCGGACTAAGGCTGAAAAATTACGAAAATGCCCTTCAACTCTCCATTTCTTGGTTTCTTTCACTGTTTTGAGATCTCCTTCGCACTAACTTGCATGAAATACCTGTAAAACACATGAGAAATACACAAAACACGAAATACTTGCCAAAAAAGGTTAGTAGCATAAATAAGAGATAAATCCAAGCTAGATACACTGCACTGGATTATAAAAATACCGAAATTAAGGGGATAAATGTGAAGAATATGTGCCTAATCAGTTCTCCTCATGTAAAACAAAGGCTACGAGACCCTTTTTTTTAAAAGAGTTAAGTCGGTCAAAGCATAAGCATGAGGTCATCGTGTCAGCCAAAAAGTAACGTCGCTCGAACGAAAACACCAGCTCGCTCGAATGAAATACACATGTCGTTCAAACTACAACACGCGACATCTTAATGTCGTTCGAACGAGATGGTGATTTCACTTGAACGACCTTGGCGTCGAAACCCGTGTACGCTTGCTGCCTTAGAAAATTTCTCAAACCTTTTCAAATCATATTTTTCTAAAACAGTAATGAAACATTTTTATAAAAAAATTTATAAAAGCATTTTTATATAAAATCTTTTAAAAAACTCCTTTTTAAAAATATCCCAACACTCTTAATATGAAATGTAAATGAAACTTTAAAACATTATCTTACCAAAGATCATATTGTTGGGCTTGAATATTGAAGACAACTTGTAATTCAGATTCGTCTTTTGTAGATGAAAACTTCTTCAATTCATCGGCGATTGTAATGGTATACGAAATAATTAATTATGTCAGACATTTATAAAAATATGTCCTTACCAATCTCCCCCTATATCTATGCCGGTACATACATAAAAACATCTGAATTATCAAATACCAAATAATTTATATAAATCTACCCTCCTATGAATCCCAAAACTGAAAAAGCTAAAATTTGCATGTTCTAAAATTTTTCTTCAACATCAAAACTCTCAAAGTTTTTCTCATTAGGGTGTGCAACATCATGGTCTTCAATATTTGTACCTACAGACATGAGATAAAGCAAAAACCTTCGTGACGCATCGAGTTTGAAATGATATAAGAATAATTCAGTAATAAATCAAATCTCCCACATAATGCAAAAACTCCCCCATAACATGATAATTCTTTCTCCCCCTTTTTATGATGTCCCCAAATAGACAGATAAGAAGAAATAATCAAAACATGGAATGTCAAGATAAAAATGTATAGTAAACATGAATCAAACTACGCGCATGCAAAGGTATATCCCCAAAACATCCAGAAACTATTTTTGTTTTTTCAAATTTTTTTATACAAAAATAAGATACCAAAAATCACACCATGGATTTAAACTAAAACAACCAAGTCACGAATATGGAATATATGGGTGTGAACACATTCAATAGGTAAATAAACTCAATCAATCATATGTGCACGATGCATACGTGTACTCCTAACGAATGAACATCAAAAGTATCCTTAGGTATAAAAATTTGTTGAATTTAGATGACATCGTCTTATGCAAATCAACAAATCAAGGTCAAAGTGATTTCCACACAAATAACATCCAAAACTATGTAGCGCTTTTTCACGACTTTTAAGGACGTGCAAACCCGTTCTAATTCTCCATCCAAATACCCTCATATATATTTTCTTTTAGAGGTGTTAAACTAAATTCTCGAACATTGGAGAATTGGTGCAAAAACCTAAATGGCCCATAATTGACATGAATTTCTTTTTATTGCCTTTAAATTTTTCGGGCTCTTTTAAACCTCTTTGGACCCCGAATAATAAAATTATTCATTTTTTTAGGTCCAATTTAAACTGCGGCTTAATCGCAAAGGATGGATGATAATCTTTCATAGCCCTTCACCGTTTTCAAATAAAGCACACAAACTCACAAACGGCTCTTACATGCACAACTTTCTTATCAAGTTTTATCGCAATTGGTTCGTTTTACGGAAAGGATTGAAGTGAAAACACCCAACAAACATGTGATAAGACAAGCACATTAATCAAACAAATTCGTGCATGTGTGCAATAAAGGAAATCATGAGTCAAACATGTTAGAAGTAATACTTAATTACATCTCAATGACTCCAAACATTATAAAGAACATGGATGAATTGACCTATTGTCTCAAAATAGTCACATAAAAAATATGGAATGATGTTGTGACTTGGTCATCCAAAGTGTTCATCCATAAATGGTGCAAATAATATACAAAAATCTTTTTGTAGTTTTTCAAAAGTTTTATTAAAATAAAATCTTTTTCTATTTTTCAAAAATTTTCAAAAGAAAAAATTTATACAAAAAGTACATGTCACTACACTAGAAAATATATATCATGAAACCACAACTAGTGTATGAAAAATATGCAAACACAATCATATATATGATATGGCAAGAGAAGAATCATATGCAAGAAAATGAGAATCAACTTGTCTAAAATATAGCGCCTTTAAAAGTGATTTCCTAACCCAAATAGATGTGAAACGTCTTGTGGGGGATTTAGGAACCAAGGGAACACTAGACTTAAACTTCCTAGGACTTTTTTTAAGATCAAAATAAAAACTCCTAAGGTGACCTTTCCTACCACAATATGAACATGTGTAAATGAGTGGAATGACACCTATGGATTGAACTTTTCTAACATCCTTGAAATTGGTGGACCCTCTAAAGAAAATAATGGTTTTGGCTTTAGCACTAGAAAAATGAGAACAATATGAGACATCACTATCAAACCTACTCGAGTCTGTCAAATCATTTTTTAACTTCAAAATTTTTTACTCAAGCAAAGAATTAGACTCTTCCAAAGACAGGGATTTATTTTTTAAATTTTCAATTAAACTTAACAGTTTATCATGCTCCCCCTCAATTAAAGCAAACTTTTTCTTAAGAGTCTCTTCACGTGCCACAAACTCATTGACTAAAATATTTTTGTCCTCTTTGGCACAAACACAAACCATTGAATTTTTAAGGTCCTCTAATTCTTTTTCTAAAAATAGGACCCTATCATCACTTTTCTTCTTGGACAATTTTAAAGCAACAAAGCCTTGGTCAAAGGAAACAAATTTTTCACGATAAAAATCTCTTTGATTTTGAACCGTTTGCAAAAGATCCAATGCGAATTTAAAACGAGAATTTTCTTTTTCCAAAATTTTAATTCTTATAGCAAACGTAAAATTTAAACGATTTATATCATCAAAACTCTGAATCGTGTCATCAAAGGGGGCATCCGATTAGATAAGTGCTCCATCGAAAAAATTACAATTTTTCACAAAACTGATTTTTCAAAAAAATCAATATCACACAAATTTTTCGAAAAATAGGAATAAGCGATAAATTATGGCAACTCACCCTGATACCAATTTGATGACGTGAGAAGTCAAATTGTATAAAAAAAATAAATCCTTGAAAAATCAGGATCACGCGATAAATTAGTGTACCCCGCTCTGATACCAATTTCTAAAAGAATAAATGCGAGTGAAGGCGGTGTGTGATATCTATTTAAAATAATTAGAAAGTTTCCAATTAAACCTTATTTAATTTGAGTGTATTTAAACCAACACAATTCAGCCCCTAAACATGCAAATATGTGTGTGCGTGTGTCAAACCATTAATAGATAAATCATGCGACACAAAATTAAGGAAAAATTCTCGAAGGGCAAAACCTTTTATTTCTAGAACTTTTAGTATTTACAAGACCATTGACTTACATACAACCTGATAGTCACCCGCAAGTGTAACACACGGTGTCTTGGTTAAACCTCCAAAGCAATGACTAGAAATAACTTGGGCTGGAATCTCCCGCAACAACTCCGGGTGGTCAGTAATGAAGAAGAAAACAACTTCTCCAATAGTGTGAACTTTATAAGGACTTCCTCCACAATAGCACGCGGCTGTCGGTTGTAGAGTTTTCCCCACAAAGAATGAACCAGAGAAAAATATGTTCTCGGGTTCCACAAAAAAACTCACACAAAAGTAATTGGGATTTTTGTGAATTGTAAACAAAACAAATATTTGAACCCTTAAATTATTAGAGAAGAAAATATTATGCCAAAAGATATTTTTCTAATTGATTCTGGGCAGATAAACAAAATAAATGTTTCAAAGGTTAAAACTCTTTAAAGTTGGAAACTGTTCTCCTCCTGTAAAACAAAGGTTGCCAGACCCCTTTTTTAAAAATATTTAAGTCGGTTCAAAGGATAAGCATGAGGTCATCGTGTGAGCCGAAAAGTAACGTCGCTCGAACGAGATACACGTGTCGTTCGAACGACTACGCGCGACATCTCAATATCGTTCGAATGAGATGGTGATCTCACTTGAATGACCTTAGCGTCGAAACCCAGGTATGCTTGCTACCTTAGAAAATTTCTCAAAACTTTTCAAATCATATTTTTCTAAAATAGTAATGGAACCTTTTTATAAAAAACATTTTTATATAAAATCTTTTTAAAAACTCCGTTTTAAAAATATCCCAACACTGTTAATATGAAATATAAATTAAAATTTAAATCATTATCTTACCAATGATCATATTTTTGGGCTTGAATGTTGAAGATAACTTGTAATTCGGATTCGTCTTTTGGAGATAAAAACTTCTTCAATTCTTCGATGATTGTAACGGTATACGACATAATTAATTGTGTCGAACATTTATAAAAATATGTCCTTGCAGTCTCCTATTCTCGATGTTCTATTTATAGGAGGTGCAGCTGTTTTATTTTTCCTATGAATGGAGAGGAATGCGTCCATCTAAAAGGACAGACTGGGGCCCCAACCTATAGTACGTGAGGCCTCACCCTATAGGCTCAAAGGTAGGGTCCACGGCAGTAAAACTTTTGTGCATATATCTCAAGGTTCCGCGGTAGGGGCCTATATTTTCCATATCAATAATCCCTCAAGTCGTAGTGCCAAGAAATAGTGATTGGGGCTGAGGCTGAGTAGTCAGGTCTTCTCTTCTCAAGTTGTCGCGACAATTCAAAGGTGACACTTCATATTCTCGTGGCCTCTTATATAAATGGAAACTAGTCGTGGCCTTCATTACGTTTCCAAATCCTTGAGAGAAAATTGAGAGAAATGTTCTGCCATTTCTCCCTTTGAGACTTTCGGTGATCTTTAGGTAGTTATTATAGTTTCCTCGGCGGTCTTGTGGTTGAGGAATTTGTGGTTCAAGGCTGAGTAACTGGTTTTCCTTTCTCATTAGTTTCTAGGTAACCATCAAAACTTCCTCAATAGTTTTATGATTCTAGATCTTTGACTATTCTTGATTTTTGTTTGTAAACGAATAATACGAATGCACTTTTTGTTGAATCATATTAAACAATTAATTTGAAATTGAATTTATTCTGCTAATATTCATGCTGAAATGAACTCATTTGAGACCATTGATTTGAGTGGATCATAGTAGATAATTGGTTTCGACTTGAATCAATGAGACTTGCTGACTTAGGCTTAGTTTTTTAGGGCATTTGAGTTCATTGTACTTGCGTAGGATAAAATTTGTTGGTCTTAGAGTCTCATAAGTTGAAAACCATTCTGTTCTTGATTTTGTTGAGCAAAACCTTTCAAATTTTATGGCTTCAATCTTTAGATTAAGCGACCTTCGCTATTAAAAATTTTAGGAGTTTAGTTGTGGCAGGTAGCATTCTTGTGCTATTTGGCTGCGGCCTCATGTCTATACTTGTATGATAAATACCCTTTTTCACTTAGGATTTAGCCTTATGCTAGAAGCCACGGCCTTTTTGCCAATGAACTAAAGGACTGCGGCATAGGAGGACATACCTAATGTTTCCTTTCCCAAAACAATCTGTCGCGACAGTAGTTATTGTAATCTCTAGGATTCCAAAGCCCAACACTTTGTGTAGTTAGCTGACATTAATGAAACTTTTATTCTTCTTCCAAACTTGTTATTACGTTGTTCCTATCGAGGCCTCTAAGAGTCTTATCTGATCACACTAGCTGCGACACCTAACAGTGGACTTTCTTCTTTTTAGGTCTTGTTGTAGCCATATAAGTTGGGATCCTGGCGAATTTTTGAAGGATTTATGGAATAAATATTTTGGAGTTTCTCCTCACGAACTCCCTTTTATTCATCCTTTAAATACATTTGGGCCTTTCATGCTCAAAGATTGCCTAAATTGTGTCACTTTAGATTCTAACTCTGCGAATTCCACTTGTAGGAAAGAGACTGGGGTAATGGAAGAGGAAACTCACTCAAGTAGCAACCCTATGGATCTTGACGTCGAGACTGTTGGGCCTTCTGAGGTCAGGGATGCGCCTGCTGGTCCATCCAACAGAGCAGCGAGACCACCTGTAGCCTTAAACGTCCACAGCATTCTGACTCAGGAATGGGTTGACCAAGTTGATGAGGTGTTTGAGTTTCCTGAAAATGTTATCTACTCAGCACCCTCCATGGCACAAAGTCCATGCAACACTCTTGCTGATGATGGGGTCTTCTTCCCCCTACATGCTTTCATTTATGGGTTGTGACTACCTGTGCCAGTCCCACTTAGGAGAATCTTCCAGACCATGAAGCTAGCCCCAACCCAACTAGATCCCAATGACTGGAGGGTAATTCTCACATCTATAGTGCTGTGAAAGAATAAATTTAGGAGGGACATAACCCCCGCAGAGTTCTTCCACTTTTACAAACCTAAGGAGGACTCTGTAAAATTCGTGTGGTATTATTACTTCGCCCTCCGCGACAATGATGAAACCCTTTATACTGTCCGACCCACCAGTGTAAAAAATTGGAAGGAGGATGGGAGATCCACCTAGATGATTCTGAGAGAGAGAAATCATTCAGGATGTTGTGGCAGTGGGGACGCCCATCCAAAACTAGTTAAGTAAAGGCTGCAGACCTGCATCCTGTTTCCACAGTTTGTGTTCCTTCTATTGTTTTGCACTAACATTGAAATTTTATGCAGCTCTTGATAATTTTCCACTAAGTGAGAGGCGGGAGAGCAGAATAAGAAGAGTTGCATCCGTAAGTGCTAACGATAAAAAGTTTAGCGCCTTAGTGACTTCAGCTTTAATTTTTTAGGGAGGTTACTTCACTAATAAATCTCTGCCAAAAGTGATGGCCGCGGAAGGTATTAATACTTTTCTATATTAACGATGCAAAAGGTATTTTAAACCTTTAAATTATGACTTTGTTTCATTTCTTCTTCAAGTGAAGAGATAGATAGGGAGCTCTTAGCAGCTCAATTGGCTTAAATGGATAAGGACATGGTTGCACTCAATAACGCAGTCAGACAGAATAAGAGAAAAGGGGCAAAGTCCAAGCGTCCTTCCGCACCCACTGTAGGTGACCGAATCGCTCATGTCACACACACAATTGAGGTTAAGGAGTTTGATCCACAAGAAAGTCCTGAAGGCCAATTTGATGATGACATCATCAGTCATCTGGCCACGGCACAGTTAATGTCTTCTAGGTATTAGCCGCAGAATGGCCTCAGAACCTCCCAAACTAACACTTTAGATTCACCACCTCCTCCAATAATAATGGTTGTTAATGCCAACTTGGAGCCTCTTCAAAGTCACGTCAGTATTGGCCCAAATACCCATCCATGACTCCAGTTACGGAGACCAGATCCTTAGTCCTCTTAGGACACAACTGTTAGGGCAGTCCACAGGATGCAGAGGGTTCCTGACAATATGAACTTATACCTCCTGGTGGATGAAGACCATGAGCATCTTGAAGAATATGCTTTCCACAGCCTGTCGAGGGTAAGTGAAAATTTGAATTTCAGTACTTTCTTTTTATACTTCTTATTTTGATTCTAACATTAATTGTCTTTTTAGGCTGCAGACGTTGTGGTGTCTCAGAAGCTTAAATATGAAGGCCTCTACAAGCAGAAGGAGGATGTAGAAAGGGTGCATGCCACTGACCTGGAGAATGCTAGGAATTATTCATTTAAGGCTGGAAAAACATGTGCTATCGTGGCACTTTAAGCAGTACATATGGACCTCGATGTTGCTTTCAAGGCAAAAAATGATGCTAAGGCAAAGCTCACAATGGCCGCGGAGTCTCTCCACGCTGAATAGAATAAGGCTACAGAATCTTCCCTACATGACCCTAGTCTTGAGTCTCAACTGAAATAGCTTCAAAATAAATACAACCAGAGGGAGACAAAGCATGCCACAACCCTCAAGAAAGTGGAGGATTTTCATTATGCGACTCTCAAGCAGGCCACAGAAGTTGTTGTAGTAGACTACAAGAAGTCCAAAGATTTCTTCCTCACCAATAAGGAATACATCCGCAGATATCAAGAACTAAGATACAGGGTGGATAAGAACTTCCTAGATGCCAAGGATCAGGTTATGCCTGGAGTGTTGGTGATGCAGAATAAGGTGCCTACGTAGCTGAGATGAGGGCTACGGCAAGGGAGAGAGCAAGAAAGCTGCTAGAGGAGGCTGAGACCACCGCGAAAGGTGAAGATGGAGACGTTGAGGACGATGTTGGGTCCTAGGATTAGGAATTTGTGTCCTTTTTGTAATGTACATTGGGCTTCAGCCTTTAAACACTTTATTTAGGCTGCGGCCATTTCCTTGTACTTGTTAACATTTTACAACCTTTAGGCAAGGCTGCGGCCTTTACTCTAACTGCATCATTTCTCCTTTGCTTACTTCTCTATTGTCTTCTTTGATTTTGAAATGAATGTCGCCTCCATATATTTGATTGCTTTAATGAACAACTTTAAAATATGCTTCTTTAATAACTAAACTGAAATATAAAAATAATGCCGCGACAAGACCTTTGTAAATGGTTCCTCTAAGTAGGCTGCGGCCTGTTGTATTTTGCCTTTGGATTTTTCAAATTTTCTACCCATAATTTATGGGTTATCCCCCAAGCCTAGGTGTAAAATAAAAATGGTCTTGGGGTTGGGGCTTAACTTCCTTTGCCTTAGTTAACTTCTGTCAATTTTCTAAGTCTTGGTTGCAATTCAGGGATTGCAGTTGGTTTGAAGTCCTACCGCAACATTTGAGCGACTCGGTTAGTCACCATTTTTTTCTTCTACATCTTCCAAATGGATGAATGGACTACATAATGAATACAACCATATTGATAAGGCTGTGGCACCTTCCAGGCCCTTGTCAAGAAATTGATGACAGCATGCTGGACTGAGGCCAACTTCTTTTTATAGCTTTATGATGCTTTATGATGTTAATGTCACAACATCCTCTAGTCACTTTTATTGGGTTATTATCAAGCCTCCCCAGGATAGGTATTGTAAAGCTTCCCCAAGCTATGTCTGGATATATATAAATCCTTCCTAGGCTATAATAGGATTATCTATATACAATAAAGTCTTTGGCCCCTTCAAATATAGGATTATTCATAGACAATTAAGTCTTTGGCCCTTTTAATTATAGGCTTATCTCTAGACGGTTAAGTCTTCGGTCCTTGTGGGTTATTACCATGCCTCCCTGGGCTAGGTAATATAAAGCTTCCCCAAGCTAATATATGGGACATTTTCAAGCTTCCCCAAGCTAATTGACCCATCCCAAAAGCTGAGTGGGGGTAATTTGAACCCTTGAAGCTGATAGTAGCATATACCAAAGGATGGTTGGCCTAATGAATATAAGAATATATCCTTTCACCACAAGTGGCGTTGTAAGCCAAATAAGGTTGCCATTTTTTAACCACAAGATCATTTCCGAAATAAATAATCCTTCGAGATAACTAATCATCTTTCCCTTAAAATCTATCCAAGACGAAGGTCATTCATAAGATTTCTATAAATGGGAAGTCCAGAAATAAAACATGACTAAATATGTTCTTCATATATATATATATATATATATATATATATATATATATATATATATATATATATATATATATATATATATATATATATATATATATATATATATGTGTGTGTGTGTGTGTGTGTGTGTGTGTGTGTTAAGATTGTAAGGAAATACAACACTTGTGTTGCAAATACAACAATTTAATTAATAAGAAATATAGACTAAGGTGGGGTTGAGAATGTGGCCTATTTGGTAAAGGTTGCATCCTATAATCATTTTTCAGGAATTGCTGAAACATCCCATGCCTCATGAGCCTTTTAATCTCTTTCCTCAGGGAGTGACATGCATCGGTGTCGTGGCCATGGTCTATATGGAATTTGCACCACTTGGCCCGATCCCTTTTGTGTGGAGGAGTCTTTAGCTTCTTCGGCCACTTCAACAGTTTTTCTCCCTTGATGAGCTCCAAGATGTCTTCAATTCTGTAAATAAAAGGGGTTTAGACCTCAAAGTCTTCTTCTTCCTTCTTCTCCTTCTTCCTCTTTTGGTCCAAGGCTATGGCCCCTAGGACATTAGCTTCTGTGGCTGCGACCGCTATGGCCTGGACAACAACTTTGGATGTCGCAACCTCCAGCATAAGAACTCTTTGGGTCAAAAAGTTTACCTCAGTTTTGGGTGAAGCGTAACTGTCATAAAAATTATTGAAGTGGTTATACAACTAAGCAATCTCATTCTTCATTTATGTGCTTTGGATGGACTCTCCCTCTATTTTTTGCATTATTAGTCTTCAAAAAATATATAATTTAAGACAAAACTAGTAGAAGTGAGTGATCACAGAATATAGAATGAACCAAAAATAAAGTTTGGATGCAGCGTTTGCATCACTGCATGATTTTACTACTTAGGCCACGACCAGTGAGGCATATATGTGCACTGCCACTGCCTTTGAGTGGAATTTACCGAGGTTGAACTTCAGGCCACCTGAGTCCATTCCCTGATGATTTGAAGTTACTCTAAACCGACTGCATTAGTAGGGGTTGCGATAAAAAAGGCAATTAAACTACCAGGCCGCATCCCATCTTGGACAGAAGGATCACTCCCAGAATTGGAACCCAGAAACTGAGTTTTTCACACGAAACACGTGGAGACATACCTACTAGGGTATATCTCGTACAGAACAACTTCTTTGTGCATAATAAGGCACAATCATGGTGGGAAACCCTAGATCATAGGCTGAGAAAGTACCAAACGAGCAAATAGATCTCATCGTTAGCTACACACCTTTACGAGGCTTTTGCCTTTTGCACTTTTCAGCTTTATCTTGGTCAGGTAACATCATTAGACTATGTAAAAGTAGATCTAAGGTCACAAAAGGGAGACCCATAGACAAATATGAGTATATACGATACCCTTTTGAGGGTGTGTGTACAAAATATGAGTTCAATAACAAAACATTCACCCATGAGATAATGATTCAAAGGGTCCCCATGAATAAAATAAGGTGTTTAAGAACCCAAAATATAGAGAAACAAGATTGAAATACCTCTTTTCCCATAGATGGTGCCTGATTTATGGTACGAGAAATCGTCCACTTTCCATTCTCGTACTAGCAAGTCAAATTTAAAATATATAATAAGAAGATAGACATAGTAAAGCGAGAGAAAATACAATCTATAGAGTGGTTCGGCTATAAAAATGAGCCTACATCCACTTTTTTTTCCCCATTCTCATTATATATGTTGTACTATAGGTTTATAATGCCGTAATGGGAGTACAATGTAGATGAGAGAAGAGAATACATGTTTATTATGGTTCTGAGAGTGTCAAAAAGATGACCGAGATGCCGATGAATAGCCCGCAAGCTGTATTAGGGGGTATAGAGTGTTTGGCAAGGCATCCACCAGTGTGGTGTCTCAGGACTATGAATCAGTATAAGAAATGAGCTCGAACCCGATCTCCTATTCTCGATGTGTCGACCTCTATTTGTAGGAGGCGTAGTTGCTATATTTTTTCTATTAATGGAGGAGGATGCATCCATCTAAGAGGACAGACTGGGGCCACACCCTATAGGCTCAAAGGTAGGGGTCACGGCAACAAAACTTCTGTGGATATATCTTAAGTTTACGCGACTTGTGCCTATATTTTCCATATCATCTAAAGAGTTACGCTATTATGGGGATATGAAGGTTTATTAAATATTCTGTATTAATGTTAGTCAAGATAAAAGTGAACTGATGAAAATAGATTCTAATGGCGTTGTGTTGAAAATATCGGAGTTATTTCTAATGTAAAAAAATAACTCGAGGGAAATTGAGGTATACATTTATTGGACACCATTATCAAAGTTGTTCTTATAGAAATTTAAATGTTCAGATGTTGGTTCATCTTCCTAAGCCAGTCAAACACTTGAGAGTGATTTGTTTAATTTTAAGAATTTGCATGATAGTGAATGTGAGAGGGATGAACAGTATAATGTATTAAATGTAAAAACATTTGAGGCTTCTATGTTGAAATTGAAGTCAAATGATGAGGATGCTTATAAATGGTTTGATGATAGACCACCCTTACATTAGTTAAGAATCCATTTCAGTCCCAAACCAAAATATGATATTTTACTTAATAATTTATGTGAAAATTTTAACAAATGTGTGCTTCATGCAAGGGGAAAATCAATCTTTGGTTTGTTAGAGAGGATTAGGAATTACATAATGTATATAATGCATCATAAGAGACTAAAATATAGAAAATATCACATGTTATAATCTAAAAATGGATTCAAGGTTAGGTTTTAGCTAAATTAAATCTAATAAGAGATAACAGACAATAAATTAACAGTGTACATAAATGAGAAGAAATGGAAATGACGGTAAGAAAATTAACACTAACAGATACTTAGTTCAATCCTTAAGAATGAGACTACATCCATAAGTTCTCTGGTTGCACTAGTATTAGGTTAGTATAATTGTGTCGTGTCTTAGTCTAAACTGTGACAATGTTCAAATATCTCAGGTTTTTCAATAGGTTAGATGGATTATTACTTGTCATCATCCCAATGGGGGATCCTACCTTTTATAGTGAATCCCTGTGAGGGAATATCTGTTAGCCAGTGTGGTCCAGGTTGGAGCATCTTTCTAATGGAGCACTCAAGAATACTTTAATATTGTACCCATTAAGGGAAGGTTCAACAAATGTTGCTGCCTAACATGCCACGCACATGTTGTTGTCCAGTCATTAATGTTACAAGTTATCGATTTACTTTGCTCACATCAACCCAGTCTTCCTAGGTGCAAAGGAGTCCGAGATCTTTATTGAATCGAGTTACCTCTCTGGAATCTATTTGATCGGGGCCGAGGTCGTTCATACTGCTGAGTGATTTTATACAAATTCTCTTCGGATCATGGGTTGTTCTACAAATATGGCATAGCAAAAGCCCTCAAGACCTTTCTCGCGATTACCAAGAAGTGGGTAAAGTTTTTTACAAATGGTCTCACGTTAACATCACTTGGACTATAGATGGACAGTTGATCAGCTTGGGAAGCGTAGATAATTGACTTGTATATTTTTCTTGTTCAAATTTCTAGTTAACTTAAGTTTTCCACATGTCAGTAATCTGACCGGTTTTATTTTAAGGTGTATTTGATGCTGCATTTTTGTCCTTATAAAAGTAGGGCAAAAAATCATTTTTAGCTTTTTAAGTCCATTATTCCAATGTCTTAGAGAGAGAGAGAGAAGAAAAATCAATTGTGTGTATTCCGATGATTTCTTTTTTCGTCTATTCAAAACCATCATTCATCTAAAATCTCCAGGTATTCTTTATAAAGTTCTTCGTTACTCTTTTACTATTCCTTAACCTCTGGTTTTCGTGTTAAGTTGAGGGATTTTTGTCGAGTTTTTTTTCATTTAGTGATTTTTCATTTCTAGGGTTTACTTAGGGTTGTATTGAGTGCCCTATATGAGAGAGTCATCAAAATTTTGGAAACACGTTTTTAACTTGCACAAATTTACACCGATGCTTTTGCTAAAACATTTCCTACTCCACTCCAAGTTCTTAACCCTGAGGAAGATCTAGAAAACCCTAATTTTATCCCTAAATTAGCTTATTCCAATGTGTCATCCCCTAAGTATTTAGTATAGTACATTAGAGATATTTGGTAGTGTAAACATAATAGCTAGGGAGAATTATGTTGATACCAATAATACCACTTTCTTTCAACCACTTGAATTCAGAGGAGAAAGCTCTGATGGCTAAATAGTTACCTATCACTAAACTAATATAGGTCCCTTTAATAGTCAAGAAGGTGGACTTAGGAGAGGTTCCCACCACCTCTTATGACCCTACCACATCTGATCCTGGATGGTATAAGAGTGATGTCAGAGTACCAAATATGGCTTACCTGAGAATCATATATTCCATAGCAGATAATATAACCATTAGAATTCCTGATCTAAAAGAGAGGGATTACGATAAGAGAGATGCCAATGAGGTTTGTTCCCTATTTGAAATGTTTAAATTGGAGTCCATCTTCCCCTCTATCCCTCAATAAGTTCCATCTTAAAGGGGTATGGACTAACCCTCACTCAGCTTCCTCCAAATGCCTATAGGTCTACTATTAGAGCCATGATATAAATGGAGGCATATTTAAGTTTGTGTATGGTTTAAAGGATAACCATAAAACCCCAGGGTACAAAAACTTCTCTCCCAGGAATAACAATAGAAAAATAGTCCAGGTTTCCCAAACAAGCAATCATAATTGAAGACTAATTTCTTCAACATTTTTTATGCATGGGAGTTCTTTCCTAATGCCCAAAATATGGATTGAAATTCCTAGGGACGGATGCTCCTTCGATCACATTGCCAAAAATGCCTTATTGGATAAGTTTTTGTTCATGCTGATTAGATGAGTCTGCACCTCAGATCCCATATACTATGACGATGTATTTACACTCAAGAGGTTTAGGAAAATAGCGAATTATCTTAGCATCGGTACTATCGACCTTGACACATATAGGCCACGAAAGTCTGCTGATGATGATGAAGAGAATTCTGAGGAAGAGGAGAATAATGAGGTGGAGGTCTACCAGGTATATGGTGACTATAATGAGGCCAACAAGGAGATCAAAGAAGATGAAATATTTTTATAAGTCTTAGTCCATCCTTCTTTTTTTCAATTTTCTGTACTTCACATCTAGTTATTACTAACTAAGTCTATCCATGTTTTGGTGAAGCTTTAACTCCAAAATATAATTCATTTATCATGGCCCTAGTAATATTTCTATGGAAAAGTTGAAAGAGATCCGAGCTAAATATCTTGAAGAATTGGCTAAGTGAGTAGCTACCAAGAACATTAATGAAGAGGCCCGTACTAAACAACATAATGATGATACATCTCACGTAAAAAATGCTAAAGCAGTAAAGTTGGTTATTAAAGAGGATGGGAAGAAGAAAATTACTGATAAAGACAAGGGTAAGATATCTGAGGAGATGTAGGGTGGCAAAAAAAAGGCCTTTCTGTGACCCAACAGCCAAGAATAAAAAATTACCCAAGCCCAATGATATTATTACGTGAATCATTTCGACATTAACGCCATAGTGAAAAAGGTGGAACTCTTAGAAGATATAAACTCCATACTTATGAATTCTTCCACTAATCTTAATCTTCTGGGCCATATGGGCTATAGCCCTAATTTTAGGTTCATGCCGACTTTGGATGTTAATAACTTATAGAACTTTACTTCCCACAAGGCTTTTCCAATAAGTTAAGTCAGCTCCTCTTTATTATTCTTTTTCCCAGTCGATCTATTTTCCTTAAGTTTTTTTTTTCATTTCTCATTTCACAGGGAAACATGGCCATAACAATTCTGAGAGAGAAAGATAAGTTTGCCTTGAACACTTGTGATGAGCTTAGGACTGGTAAAGAAGATCTTGAGGGAACGATCATATCTCTTGAGGCCGATCTACCAAAGGGGAATAATAAGCTACAGGATAATGATTATCAGATAGTGAGTAAGGTGGAAGATCTCAGCAAGGATAAAGGGGAGATTAGTTTTCTATAAGAAGATCTCAATTGTTTTAAGGATCGAATTCATGCTTTAACAATCAAACATTTTGGGGCTTCGATTGTTGCTTCGATGTATGGAGATCAAGTTGTGAAAGACTTCAAGGACTTCAAGGAATATATAATCGTCATAATCATAGCCTTCCTCAAGGGCTATAATGAGAAAAAAGGGGAAACTAAACACCACCCTGACACTACTGAAATTGTCATGGCCTGGGAGGTAGACGATAATGAAGCAAAGGCTTTGGATAAGGAGGAGGAGGATGCTTGTCGAGCTAAGGTAGGTTCATCTTCTGATGATGAGCTCCAGGTCCTTGGAGAGAACGAAGTTGCTGAAGAAGAACCTTCTACTGTTGGGAACTCAGAGTTATCTTTGAAGGATGCTTCTACTTAGCCTTTTTTCTTCTATTTTGTGTAGCTCATGTTTTTGTAAATATTCACCTGTAAAACCTGTTTAACTGGAGAAAAAATTATTTGAAAAAATTTTGAATTAGTACAAATAACCGTTATTTATATCATTCTCTATATACTATGTTTCCTTAAATATTTCTTTGTTGATGGGTTTTCATGATTGGATCTTGTCAATTTTGTATTTTAATCCAGGTTATATTTTGTGTATTTCCAATATTTCTTAGCCTTAGCTTAGTAGTTCCCTTAGGGATGAACTGTTTTAGTTGTGCGTTCAAATATGTGTATGGATCAATTGGGTTAGTATAGGTCGACCTGGTCTATAATTTTGGGTGCACTCAAAGACGTGGATTATCCAATTTAGGAAACATATGTGATCAAAATTTTATCGATACACTATCATCTAAACATTTTGTGCCGTCAAAGATGTGAATTGGTCAATTGGGTCAGCCTAAGTGAACTTGATCTATAATGTTTGGTGCTGTCAAAGACGTGCATTATCCAATTTAAGAAAGTTATGTGATCAAATCTTACCGATACTCCCTCTCCAAAACATTTAGTGCAATCAAATATGTGCATTGATCAATTGGGATACTTAGCCTAACTTGATCTAACATTTGAATAAATGTTAATATGAATCTGATAATCTAAAAATGAAATAAGGGGGAAAAATTATCTTCATATATTTACTTCTTCTCATACAAATTTTGTAACCTCCAATTGTATTCTTCTTCCCCAATAACTAAAAGACTTCTCAATAATAGCAACTCTTGAGGTTTTCACAATTCCAAGGATTTTTGAACAGTTCCACTTCTAGAGTTTCAATTCGATAGGTGCTAGGTCATACAACTTTAGCCACGTGGTATGTACCATGCCAATTTGCTCCTTACTTATTGGACTTATATGGAACTTTCTTCAAGACCTAGTCCCCTTACTTGAGAGATCTTGGTGTGAGCTTTTTGTTATAAAACTTTATTCTGCGTTATTGGTAGGCTGATGCCTAAGTGTTACTTCCTCCCTAACTTCACCTATTAGGTCTAGATCCCATCTTCTTACAAAATCACTTTTGGGAGAATGAAAATTTATGATCATATGGCTTGGGAGACTGATCTCAACTTGGACTATGGATTCAATGTCAATGGCCAACACGTAGGGATTTTCTCCTGTTGCTATTCACGGTGTTGCCTATAAGCCCACGGCACATTTTTTAGTTCGTTTATCAAATTTCCCATGGATGATTCTAGCCTTTTCTTCTTCCCATCTTGTAAAATTTGATTAGTGACCTTCGTCTTCCTATTGCATTATGGACGAGCTGTTGATGTGTAATTTTATGATTTTGGCCCATTCGTAATATTCCTGAAGCTTATTATTGTTAAACTGGGTGTCATGATTAAACATGATGGAGTGACGAATCCCATATCTTCTTATTGGATTATTCTATATAAATTGGGTGACTTTTGCATAACTCATCTCTATGAGTGATTCAACCTCTACCCATTTTGTAAAGTAATCCACTGCTATGACTAGGTATTTGAACATTCCATTGGTCAGAGGGACGACCATATCCATGACTCATATGGAAAAAGTCCATAGTGATGTGATCGGCATAATATCAGCTCATCGTCTTTTGTCTATCACTATAAACATCTGGCATTTGTCACACTTCTCCATGTATTCTTCACAGTCTTTCCTCATTTTTTGCTAATAATATCCTTAGATGGTTATTCTCATCACCAATGTCCGGCTTGTTGTGTGGGAACCACATGACCTATTATGTATTTCTTTTACTAAGTTTGGTGCTTTCATGTGCTGAACACATCTCATTATTGAGACTAGAAAACCGCATTTGTACAGTTTTCCCTTATCCATGATGTATTTGGCAACTTTATAAAGAAGTCTCCTTGCCTCCTTCATATTGACTGGCAGAATGCCTTCTTGTAAGTATGTGATAATTGGTTATATCTTGGATGGGTCCATGGCTAGTTCTAGAAAATTTACTTATTACACGTCAATGCTCCTATGCAATAGAATTTTTATTGGTACAGTTCTTCCCAAGTCGGACCTAGTAGCTGATGCCAGATGAGCTAATGCGTTTTCTCTAATATTTTCAACTCTATGAGTTATGATCATTTGGAGTGATTTTAACTTTGGATATATCAATTTCACCCTTGCAAGATATTTTAATATTTTTTCCCTCGTACCTCATATTCTCCCAACACCTGGTTTGCCACTATCTGTGAATCACTATAAACCATTATTTGCTTGGCTCCAAGTGATACAATAAACTTCAATCCATCAATCAAATCCTTGCACTCCACTTCATTATTGGATGCTTCAAATTTGAACCGTATAGCATATTTTATATTAGCTCTATCAGGTGTTTTGATTATTAAACTAGCTTTGCTAGTGCTTGCACACGGTGATCCATCTACATATACCATTTATATTGACAAGTTGTGCTCAAAGCCTCCTTGTACTAGATAACCATCTTTAAACAATTGTGTATTAAACTTTTTGTTCCAGCTAGGCTGGTTTTTTCTTATGAGGATTCCTCTAAGCTCTAGATTTTCTCAGCTAGAACTGCAATAGAGTGCTCAACTGGCTATTAGATCTGCTCTACTAGGACAAAAGTTCTTATTTCAGCCGATCTTTCCTCCCCATAAGTGAATTATGAAATAAAATTCACTAGTCCTTAGTCTTTGATTGTATTCCTTAGCTCGTGTGAAATTTCGTATTCACCCAACTCTATCGCTCATACCATCAACTTTTTAGATTTTTTTCTTTTGTGGATGGTTTATCGAAGTGGGAGATTAGTGTTAACTACTATAGAGTGGTATTGGAAGTGCTAATTCATCTTTTTGGATTCCACTATCAAAGTTAGAGACAATTTCTCCATTCTCGAACATCTGATTTCTACACCAGCAAAAGCTTTGCTTATGTAGTATATCGGCTTCTTAATTCCTTCATCTCTTCGGACTAAAGCCAAGATAACTGCTGACTCTGACACCGTAAAATATATGTATAGTTTTTCCCCTAGGAATGACCTTGATAATAATGAAGCCCTTCCTAAGTAGATTTTTAGCTTCAGAAAAGCATATTGGCATTCTTTCATCCATTCAAAGGAGTTTTTGATAACTTTAAAGAATAAGAGGCATATACATGTGTCTCTGCCTATAAATCTATTCAGAGTTTCTACTCAGCTTATTAGGCTTTGGATTTCCTTCTTTCTTTTACGAGGCTACATATTGATCACCGTCTAGATCTTATCACAGTTGGCCTCTATCCCCCCTCTGATTCAGGATAAAGCGAATAAAGTTTCCATCATTGACTCTGGAGATTCACTTGGTTTGATTTAAATTCATCTAATATTTCTCCATCTCGTCGAATGTTTGGCCGAGGTCCTTTATGTGGTCATATGCTTTTATGCTATTGGGCAGCACATGATCCACATAAACATCCATGTTTTTCCCTATTTTCTTCTCAAATACTTAGTTCACCAGCCTTTGATAAGTAGCACCTGCATTTTTAGTCTGAAGGTCATAACATTATAACAAAATATACCTCGATTAGTGATGAAGGAAGTCTTCACTTTGTTTTCTGGTTCCATTTTTATCTTGTTATAACTAAAATATGCATCGACGAAGCTCAGTAGCTCATGCCCAATTATTGCATACATAAATTGATCTATTCGAGTCAAAGGATAATAATCCTTGGGACATACCTTATTTAGGTTTGTGAAGTCCACGTACATCCACTATTTGTCATTTTTCTACGATAATATCCCCACGTTGGCTAACTAGTTGAGGTACATCACGTCTTTAATGCATTAGGCTTTCTTTAACTTCTACACTTCCTCTTGAATTGCCATATTTTTCTCTTTCGAGAATACTCGTCATTTCTGTTTTAGTAGTTTAGCTCCCTTGACTATGATGAGCTCATAACTGATAGTGGATGGATCAGTTCTAAGCATGTCTTTATAGATCTAAGAAATACATTTTTTATTGCTCGTATGATATCAAACAACTGCTTCTTAAGGATAGGATCGACGGACGAGTTTATCTAGGTTGTCCTCTAAGGATTCTCATCATCTAGGACTACTAGCTCTGTTTCTTCAATGGCTTGTCTAGTTATTAACCTATCTTCATCTCGAGGATCTAATGTATCAATCTGATAGGTTTAAACTATATTCTTCCTTTTTTCCTATTCGGTCGAGGTGTAGTGGCATTCGCGTACTTCTACCTGGTTTCCTTCCACCACTCCTACACCAAAGTTGGTGGGGAACTTGATACACTAGTGATAAGTTGAGGATACGGACTCAATTTTATTTAAACCAACTCTTTTAAAAATAATATTATAGGATAATGAGACATTCTTGTCAAGGATAAAGAATCTCATCACCTCTTTTTTAAGGTTGGCCAAGTGCCAATAATCATTTTCAGCTTAACTGTACCTAGTGGTTACATTTTTTCACATGAGAATCCAATTAGGGAATGATGGTATGCCACTAATTTCCTCTCAAATAACTTCAATATCTGGAAATAATCATAAAATAGTACATTCATTGAGCTCCCATTGCCCGTTAGAATTCTCTATACGTTTCTTTCGCAAATCGTCACGGTCATCGCTAGTGGATTGTTATGAGGATATAACAATCCTAATAGGTCGTCTTTGTAAAAGCCTTTAATGATCATGTCTTTTCCAATTTTAAGAAGTCGGATGCCATCCACTACGAATATGTTTATATCTTTGATGTTGGAATAAGCCCTCGCCTTGTTGAGATATACCTTTCTTTCAGTTGGTTCATCACCTCCATTAAAATCTCCTTTTTTTATGCAATGTCACTTAAAAAAGATCATATTAAAATCTTCTATGGGCTCATTGGGCCTTACAGGGAGGTCGGGATCCTCCTCGCATCTGTTCTCCTTAGCTATTTTCTAGTCTTTATTCCTTGTTCGAGGTGATCTTGATCTCCTCCTAGGCTTCCAATCCTTGCGTGTTTATGTTGGTTTACCATTCTTCTCCACGTACTTATTAATATTCCATATTTTTATGAGGACTTTAATTTCATCCTTTAAGTCTAGGTAGTCCTTATTTTCGTTCCCGTGATCGTTATAGAATTTGCAAAACTTGCTCTCATCTCTTCTTCCACTAGGAGTTCTTAACTTATCCAACCACTTTAATCCACCATCTCCTCAGATTCATTGGGAGTGTGGTATACTCTTACTTTTAATGGAGTATATTAATCAAAAATATGTTATGGACTCCTTTAACTCTTTATCTTAGGGCCATATTTGCGTTTATCTCTTTGTCCCAAGATGCTACTCTCTTCAAACTTTCTATGGTTGAAATATTTTGAAGTTATGGCTTCCTTTGCATTCTTTATTATTCCTTCTTTAGCTAAGATCTTAGCTATATGGTTTGGAGGTTCCTTGTCCAATTCCAAGTATAACTTCTCGGGAATCAACTCGTTCATGATTGTTGCAATAGCTACATTCTCATTGTAATCTAACATTTCAAGTTTCTTGATATTAAACTTATCAATGTACTCTATTCTCATTTCATCCTTGTGTTGATGGACGCTTAACAAATGAGCTACCCTCTTACCAGGTTTTTCTCTCAAGCATAAATTATTAATAAGGAAATTGCCTAGTTGTTTAACTCTGAGATTTCCCATCTTGGTAACCCATTATACCAAATTTGAGTCGGTCCTATGATATTTATTGAAAAATCTCTAAAAAGCATCTATCCATCTATTGATAATATATCACATGCTCAATAAGCAAAATTGGATCTGATTTTTCTTTATATTTAGGAGTGATCACAGTGAAAGAAATTTTACAGGCGTGGGATATCTAATCACGGTGTTTGTGAATGGAGATCACAGAACAAAATCCAATGGTAATATATTTTTTTGTTTTGATGAGATATCCTAAACAATTCTCTGTTCTCTGTATGAATCTCCTCCTTGGTTGAGCTTCCGCCACTACTTTATTAGCTTGTTTGTGACTTTCGATAGAACTTTCTTCTCTCTGACCAACCTGCTCATACTTGTTAATGCCACGGTATTGCATCTTGAATCGTTATTTCTTCTTGGATCATACCTCATATATACTATTTGTCTTGTGCCTTCTTCGGGTGGTGGATGTACTCGTACCCCTCTCCTTCCCATCGTATTAAAAGTTGGTACTTAGCAGAACCTTTTAATGCCACTTTTACATTCGTCTGGATATTTTTTATCATCATCATCTCCAGTTGACCTTATAGTGGAAGTTCTACCTGGTTAGTAGGATGATTCCTTAAGCTCTGAACCATGTATCTGAGTAGATCAACTCATATCAGATCCTAGATTTAGTCTCCTGGGATTTTCAAAAGTTTTTTCCCAATTCTCTTGCCTTCTATTTCTATAGGGGAAATACTAGATGATTCCATGTATTTGCTTAAACTCTTCTCTAAAGATGGGGTTATTGGAGATAATCCTGGGTGGATTGGTCAGCTTTGTGAGGTAAGAACACTTTGAGTAAGCTGTCACATATTTTCTTGTGAAATTCCTTGCTTTTAACTTTGTTATGCACGATTCCTTCTAGTTTTCCTATTCTAATAGGGGTGGAGGGTGGTGCAAATTTATTTTCCTTACCACTTTCAAGGTGTTCTTCCATTGTTACGAAAATTTGTTAAAAAATAGAGTATATATGCCGAAAAATAAAGTATGACTGATTATTGAGGATTTGACATGGGAGGAACTATTTTAGGCTAGAAATTAAAGTGTTTGGGTATATTTTCCACATATATGGTTAATGGAATATTAAACTAGAGATTTCAGGTGAGAAATTAAATGAATTTTTTGATCAAATTAATAAGATTACTAGTAGTCAAAATTTGAGATTTTTATAGAAAAATTTAGTGTTTTTCACAAAATTAAAAATTGGGAATTCCATGAAAACCAACTAGGCTTTAGTTCCTTCCACAGATGATGCCATTTTGTTATCGTCTAAAAATGTATTCAAGGTTGGTTCTTACTTAGATGAAATCCAATCAAAGGTGGTGTATAATAAATAAATAGTGTATGTAAAGGAGTAAAGCTGGAGATGAGTATAAAAAGATTACAACCAAGAGATACGTGGTTCAGCCCTTAAGAATAAGCCTAGGTCCATAGGTTGTCTGGTTGCACTAGTATTAGGTTAGTAATATGGTCTGATATCTTATTTTAGACTGTAAAAATGTCCGAATATCTTAGATTTTTCAATAGGTTAAATGGATGATTACTTGCCCTGATCCATATAGGGGATCCGACCTTTTATAATGAATCCCTGTGAGGGAATGTATATTGTCAAGTATGGTCTAGGTTAGAGCATCTCACTAATGGATAACTCACGAATACTTTAATATTTCACCCATTAAGAGAATATTTTTCAAATATTGGTTGTCTGAGATGCAACGCTCCCAGTCCGCTCAGGTGGAAAGGAGGAAAAGTTCTTTGAAGAACCGAGGTTCTTCCTTGGCATTTGTTCATTCGAGTTCGGGGCCGAGGTCGTTCACATTATTGAGTGGTTTTATACAATTTATCTTCGAATCATGTGTTGTTATACAAATGTGGTATAACAAGATGGAACTTTTTGCCCAAAACTTCAGGAAAATATTGAAAGGTTGAAGATTAGTACAACTATTGGGTGACTAATATGTTGATTTGGATAATATAAGTTGTGGTTGTGGAAATAGGATGTGAGTGGCATACCTTGTGCTCATTCCATCTCATGTATCTACTTTAAAGGTGAAAAATGAGAGTCATATGTGTATAAGTGTTAATCAATAGACACTTAAATGAAGATATATGAGCCAATGAACAAGCTTATAAATGGTCCAAAAATGTGGGAGAAGCTTATAAATGGAGGCGACACGTTTACATTACAGCCACCTCTCCGGCACACCAAAATTATCAAGACTTCCATGTCCTCTCCTTTATTATCGTACTTGTACGCCTCTTTAGGCATGACTATATTGCACAATGTAATGCATATAATGAGAACGGAGCAACATAGTGGATGGAGGCCTATTTTAGGGGATGAACCACTCTATATCTTGTCTTCTCTCTATTTACTCGCTTTATTTACTTATTACACACTTTACTATTGACTTGCTGGTATGAGAACGTCTTATGGACGATTTCTCGTATCATCACCACCCACAGCCTAATAGGCCAAATCTGAAAAGAATGAAGGCAATATATGAGATTGAGGAGGGTAAGAGACAAAGAACAAAATTAGGAAAAAATGTCAAGTGTCTTCAAAGTGTGGTGGTTGTGGTATAATTGGACAAAACATATGGAAATGCCCCATGCTCAAAGAGGAGGTAAGAAAAAATGGGGATGAGGAGGTACTAAAATTGTGTATATTATTTTTTATTATGTATTTCTCATTATCTTCATATAGTTGCTTAGTTATTGCCATTATTAATCTTAACAAATTAATGAAACTTAGGATCAAAGTAATTCATGCAAAGAACCAGTGAGCATGAGGGAGTTCACATCATTGAACCACAAATTTTTCGATGCCAAAATGAGGTGAGCAATGGATTTACAATAGAGCTAATAGAAATCTCCCAAAATGAATCCAAATGTGTGAAATTACCTGCACTGGACAAGGCCAAATATAAGAAGACAATACAAATTTATTTTTGTAACAATTTTTTTGGTATATGGTTGCATATTTTTGTTTTTGTTGAATATAATGGGTCTATTGTTTTGTCTATGGTTGCACTTTTTGTCTACGGGTGCAAGTCATGAAAAGTATGGAACATAGGTCTTAAATTCAATGGCTATAACTTTTGTAATGTATGGATTATATATCTTAATTGTTATGGTTGTTTTGAAATGTATGGATTGCATTATGTTGATATATTGATGTTATGTCTTATAAGAATGGGAATATAACATAAACTTATGCATTGACTTACACCACATCCATACATAGATAAACATACACCATAACAAAAAAAATAACACACACCATTAATAAAATCATCCTACCATTTTTAATTTTTGATGTAGGAACCACAAACAACTAGTGCAATCACCATTATCCCTTCCTTTCCATGTTTATACTTCATTCTCTACTTTTTTATATTATTCTAAAAACCAAGTATTCAAGCCTTTGATCTTGAACACATCGGGGTATCTAACCACTGAAGAAATCCAAATCCATCATCCTATCATAAAAAAATGAAGAAATATAAGAACTTGGGCAATGAGCAAATGCATAAGACAATCAAACTAGTACTAATCCCAAATTTTTTACATATTCTGAACCTTCTATAGGGTTAATTGATGTTCATAAAGTCCTAATTATAGTGCTCTTAGAACAATGCGATATGTGAGGGTGATTCATTGCATACAAAACACTTAGGGATCATATTTTAAATGTTTTTACAGTTGTTTATTATGTTTATAGGGACACTAACATTAAAATTGGCAGGAAAATGAATTTTGACATATTTACCCTCATTTTAGAGTATGTGCCATACACATGCCTAATTCTATAAGAGATTTTAATAGCATATTAACTTTTGGTTTGAAATGCAACAAGATGGATAGTTTGGGATTTTATGTGTCAATTTTGATACATTAGGATCAGAAATGGAAAAATGACCAAAGTTTGGGGTAGTAAAGTTCCAATAACCCATATATTTATATAAAAATGATCTCCATTACATCCAACATTGTAGTCATCAATATTATCATCGCAGTTGTAGAATCTTTGAGGGGTTACCAAAACGATTAACCATTAGGATCGATTTGGTCAGCAACATAAAAACTTCTCCGGCTTGAGAGGATAAAATAAAAGAGTCATTCTTATGGCCAACTTCACCAAGTTCAACTAATTTGTAGTGAAGCTTATCCACTTCTATGCTAGAATTGTTATCATCCCAATCACACTTAAAAATTAAAAGAAAAACTTAAAGGTTATATAATCCACCATCCAAATTTCAGTAATCACACCCTAAAATTTATATTCAAAACAATGGAAAGTTTATATTTTAACCTACAAACTTTCATTGTTCTAGCCATTACACTAAATCGGTTATTCTTGCTGACTTCTTCAACATCACAGTCTTTATATGGTAATGGTATATATTAATAATGCAACCATGATATTGTTTTACATTACAAGAAGGTTCTCGAGATAACTATTTCGAAACATATGAGACATTATTGTTGGGGATATGTTGTTATATTTCAACCTGATTGTTTATAAGCTTAGTCACATTTATCAAGGATAATTAAAGAATAAACTTTGATTTAGTAAGTGCCATGGAATCCACACAGACAGATTAGGAACGTTCAGAAATGGCTCATGTTCCCTACGCTAATACAATGGGAAGTTTGATGTATGTAATGGTGTGTACGAGGGACGATATTTTACAAGATGTTAGTATGGTGAGTAGATACATGAAATGCATTGGCACACTGTGAAATGGATCTTACGGTACATCCATGTTAGTGTTGATTTTGGTTAGAAATTTGAGAAGAATTTACGTGCTCGTCAGCATGAGTTTAGATATGTGGATTCAAATTACACGGTGATTTGGATAAACGACAGTCCACTACTGGTTATGTGTTTACACTAGCTGGAGGCCCTGTCTGTTGGAGATCTATGCTACAGTCTACGGTGTCTTTGTCAACAATAGAGGCAGAGTATATAGCAGTAACATAGGCCATTAAGGAGGCCATTTGGCTTCATGGTTTGATTTCAGACTTGGGATTTGTTCAGGATCACGTGGATGTCCTCTGTGATAGCCAAAGTGCCATCCACTTAGATAAGAACCAGGTTCATCTTTCACAAACAAAGCACATCGACATTCATTTCCACTTTGTTCGAGAAAGTTTGGGTGAGGGTACTATTCTCCTCAAGAATATTGGAACCGCGGATAATCCCACGGATATGCTGATGAAGATTATGACTAGGATTAAGTTTGAACATTATTTAAGGTTGATCAATATTCTTCATATTTGAACACCTTCGTGTGTATGGAACTTATGAGCTCATTTGGAGGCTACTCGGATAATTTTGGATAATAGATGGTCACATTTTTTGGTGGAGCTTTGCATATCTATGTCAAGATGGGATTGTCGATTGTTTAGTTAGCAAAAGTTTAACAGAGCGACCTATAAAAATTTTGTCAAGGTGGAGATAGTTGGAGTGGTGGATGGATGCATTAAATGTGCAACCACTTAAGCTACTATAGGTGTGGATGAATGCATTAAATGGATTTATAATCTCTACCATCCATCTCATTGTTGATCCAATGGATGTGGTGAAGGCCAAGAAGCTATAAATAGGACCCTCTTGAGAAGGATTAAACACACCAAAACATCAACATAACAAAGAAAGTAAGAAGAGTTAGAGAGTGAGAAAGAGTTCAATTGGAGTTTTGAGTATAAACATTTGTGTAGAAAAATAGACATTGTATTTTTCATTTGGAGTGCATTTATGAGAGTCTCTTTTGAAACTCATTTGCAATAGTGAATTAATGTAAGTGTCAGCGGACGTAGTCAAATTGGTGAACCATTTAAATATTTTGTCTTCTCTTGTGTGTGTGTCTTTCTACTCATTATTTTATTGTCAGTGTGCCATATTTTTATTTGGGGTTACAGTCACTATCATTTGTTGACATGCTTCCGCACAAAAAATTGATATCAGAGTCAAGGTCCTCCGATCAAGGCATTTTGGATTTTTTTTGTGGAGAAATAACCATACGTGTAGTACTATTCATATAAAACTATTCATATGGTTACTATTCACAGCCGGAAAATATTTCTAAACTTGTAATTTTTTTGTTTGCATTTTTGTGTGACTATGATCGTTTGAAAAATGGCGACCGCAAAATTTGAAGTAGAAAAATTTGATGGTAAAATAAATTTCAGCATATGACAATGTGAAGTTATGGATGTCTTAGTCGAACAAGAGCTAAACATTTCTCTTGGAGATATGCCAGAAGACATGAACGAAGATGACAGGAAAAAAATCAACCGCAAGGCTTGTGGTCATATTCGTCTTTATCTCGGTAAGGATAAAAAATATCCTTATATGCGCGAGACCTCGGCCTAAAAATTATGGAAGCAATCGGAGGATAAGTACATGATAAAGAGCATTGAAAATAGGCTCTATTTGAAAAAAAAACTCTTCCGGTTCCAATACGCATAAGGTATTTCTATGTCTGAGCATCTGGACAATTTTAACAAAATTATTACTGATTTGCAAAATTTGGATGTTGAAATTGACAATGAGGATAAAGCACTGTTAGTGCTAAATTCTCTACCTGACTCGTATGAACATCTTATTACCACTCTATTGTAGAGAAAGGAGAAAATAAAATATGTTTAGGCCTCCAATACCTTAATGAATAATAAGGTTCGTAAGAAGGATAAGGAGGCATATAGAAACTCAACATCTGAAGCGTTGATGGTTCGTGGAAGAATAAATGAAAGGAAAAACGAAAATCGTGGAAGATCTCGATCTAAATCGATAGGTGGAGCATCAACTTAAGATGAATGCCCCTTTTCTCACCAGAAAGGGCATTGGAAGAAATATTGTCCTAAGTTAAAGAAGGACATGAAGAACCCTACTGCAAACGTTGCGGAGAGTGACGATAAAGATTCTGAATTTTCTTTGTCTATTTCACCATTTGGATCCAGTTCCCAGGAATGGATTTTGGATTCGGGCGGTTCCTGTCACATGTGTCCCAATAGGGAGTGGTTTTCTAGCTTTAATGAGCTAGATGGTGGAGCTTTTTTGATGGGCAATGATCATGCTTGTCAAACAAAAGGGATAGGAAAAATTTGACTGAAGTTGCATAGTGGAATAATTAAAGTGTTGGAAGACGTTTGGTATATACCGGACCTGAAGAAAAATCTTATCTCACTTGGCACTTTGACAGCTAAAGGTTATGATATCACATTGAAAGGCGATGGTCTGAAGGTGTCACATGAGACCAAAATATTTTGACTCTGGCATCGAAATGAGGTTACCAAAATTTTCTGAGTGTCGACCTGGGATTTTGAGCTGAAGAAAATGTTCACAAACCCGATTATTCTCTTCTCTTAATAATGTATAACATGGTGGTAGTAAATAAGTATGTTTTTTCCTTATATTGTGGTGTCAATTTCTTCTGTAAGACCATGTATATGAGATCAAGATGACTCTTTAACTCCATCCTTTGTTTTTCCATGATTGTTAAGCAAGGTACCTACGATGTTATCGCAAACATTATTCTCAATATGCATGACATTTGTGCCGAACAAGAAAATATTATCAATATACTCCAATGAAATTTTGATGTCATCCACGTTTTCATTTTTGTGTTTCCACACCCACCTTTTGTTGCATTGAAAATAATGCTGCATGATTATTAATTCTTTTAACTTACATTTTAGCGGGGTTAATACGAGCATCTCCAGTGAAAATGTGAATTGGTTCATATTTGTCTATGTGAATTAGAGAATGTGTATCTTATGTGGCATATGAAATTCTATGCAGATATTGTAAAAAAAATCATCAAATGTCTAAAAGTAAATTTGAGTGACACATATGCATAATTGATTTGTTTTATAAAATGTGGAGAGAGGGAGAAATGACAAGATGGAGAGAGAAGAATTTTAATTGGTTACTTTTCTTCTTCACAATGTGGTATGGACCTTATATATTTAGAGGGTCTCCTTCACATTGTGAATATTAATTAGTGTCACATCACCTTCACATTTATTTTAGAGGCGTTAGAGAACTCTTTTTTAACTCATAATTTATTAATTCTACGTGGCACCTCATATTATCCGACTCTACATTAGCATTGTTGATACTCTTACAAAATGATACATAAGATCAGACATGTCCATGAATTGTAAAATGGTATTGTTGACAAAAAAAAACATTTAAATTAGGTTTGATCTTAATGAACAAAAAATAAGTAGAATAAAAGTAAAAATCCAAGGTTGCAGGTAGATCAATACACTACCTTATTCCTCAAAAATGAAAATATGTATAAAGTGTTGGATCCCAAAACTTAGTCGTCCTCGGTCATCACCCAGACCAAACTAGTATACAAGCTAGGATTCTCTTATAATCGAATCACTAGAAGATTTCTTTAATATATATATATCAACTCAATCCAACAAGAATTTCGTCACTCAGACGTCTTCAAACCCGATTTGGATCTCTCTTTGTCTCTCTCTGTGTGTCTCTCTCTCTCTCTCTCTCACTCTCACACACACACGCACAAAGAGGGAGAGAGGGAGGATTTCACAAGGCCCTATGTTTGCATACTAATGGCACGAACCAATTATGATGAAATAGTAAAAAAAATATTTTGGGACTAATTTTTTTTATAGTTTTTAAATATTTCTGTAAAACCATAAAAAATCAACTCAAAATGTAACTATTTTAAAAAATTGGTCAAACTTTGTCAGTTTTTAACCACATAAAAATTGATAAAGTTTAACCCATTTTCTTAAAATAGCAATGAATTCATTTTGAGTTGATTAATTTTTTATAGTCCTATTGAAATATTTAAAAATCATAAAAAACAATTAGCGCAAAAATATTATTTTTACTATTTTAAAAAATGGTCCTTATTCAGGGTCCTCAAACTCGGACCTCACTTGATCCTTGCCCTATATATATATATATATATATATATACACACACACACACACACATTAGGGTAGGCCCGTGCCTGAAGGCAGGTCGATAGTTTTCGAAATACGTCATTGACAGAACCATACACCATACTTAGTTTGCAACAAACAAAGATTAATGAAAAGGATAACTTATTGAGAAATCTTGAATCAATGCTCACATTAAGACAAATCTTGGACTCACGTGATAATACACACTCAAAATATATGTCTATAATTTTTTCCCACTTTCTCATATCATTAAAGCACTTACCCATTTGCTAGATTAACCACTACACCAAAAAAATAAAAAAATAAAAGAACAATGAAATAATTAGAAAACAATACAAACACGAGCATACAATGTTATCCTTTAACAATATATAGGATAAATATGTACAGATTGAAGGTTAGTAATATGTGTATTAGATGTATTGTATCAACTCGTAGTACAATCAACTTAATGCACACTTTCTACATATTCAGTACTAACATCCAGTGAAATTCCATATACATGGATAGAGAGAGCACAGTCCAGTGGTAGCTTGAGCCCAAATCCAATGACAACAAAAAATGTGAAAAAAATAATAATCAAGGGCGAAAAAGTTATATTAACTTTAGTGAAGATTATGTAACAATTTCAAACTTCTTATTTTAACTTGAGTTTATGTTAACTTTGTAAGGGAACAGACACTGTTATGATAAAAAAAAATCTTTTTTCTTTTAGCAGAAATAATGATTTATTGATAATTAGAGAGAAAATCCCTCTCTAGGAGGCAATACATTGAAGAGAAAAAACTATATTAATTATTCCTAGTGATAGGAATTTTAGAGGAATCTATCAAAATAGCCACTTTAATAAATCTAGGGAGATCTTATATTCTTGTAAAAGATGAAGAATATTTGGAATTAGCTACATAGAAGATAAAAGAACATCAACCTTATTCCTTTATGTTGAGAAGCAACTGAGGAGAATATGATTTTTCTTGATATTACCTTGGATATCTTTGATCCTTGAATTAAACCTCCATGGAATGTTAAAAGAGCAAGAAATAATATCCACCATTACATTTGAATCCAACTCCAAATCAATGTTTTTAAAATTCTTGATAGTGCAGTAATCAAATCCTTGTTCAATTAATTTTACTCGAGTTTCCACTAATGATCTAGTAGCTTGGTAATTTAACGAAGCCCATGTAAAGATCCCTTGAGCATCCCTTAAAACAACCCCTGATCCCATATGAAACTTATTATTTTGATAAGATAAGATGCTAAGCCTCATTCTCCCTCGTGATGGCATCTCCCATTGAACATGCCTCCTGATCGAAGATGACATTTGAAACCATGTGATATTGAACTGCTGCAAAACTTCTTGACTTAACTCTTTATCACCCTCTTTGAATTTGATTAGATTAGTAAGGTCTGAAATTCGAGATATTAGTTTTTGCACAATGATATTTGAATTCATAGTCTTACTGTCAAATTTTGATTTATTCCTACTGAGCCAAAGTTCCCACATTATACTGATTGGGATAACCTGATGAAGCCACTTAGACATCTTTGATCTACCTCCCTGCAACCACCACTGTATAATAACTCCATGAACCGAGCTAGGCAAATACATGATTCCCATTATTCTTGTAAACACCTCCCAGGTTTTTTATGCTATTGGTCCTGAAATAAGAAAATGATTTATGGTCTCTATAGTAGATTTATGACACTGACATCTGGAGGCCCTTCTAACTCCAACAGTGTGATTTATGATCAGTAATCTTTGCTAGAATAAAAAACAGATATTAATCAGTCAGAGGACAAAGTGTTAGACAAATCTTGGAGTCCCCCGAGTGATGTTAATTTTAAAGAATAGGCTGCACCACTAAAGAACAGGACAAACCTCGCTAAATGAGTTCCCACTATGACGGGCTTCTAAAATAGTTATTACAAGTTCCTCAAACTATCAAACACAAACAAAACAAAATAATTAATTGTAAAAATCTATAGCTCAAAGTTTAGAACAATTAATTTCAAGAAACACACAAAAATTTCAGTGGGTATTGTAGCATACCATGTTTATTGAAATATAATTGGTGTAGATGTTAATACAATATGCAAAAAATTATTGAGCAATATATCTTCAAAAATAGATTAACAACGGGTGAAATATACTTGTGGTACTTGTGGTGATTAATGTATATCAGCTCTGGATAAAAAACAATCATACCACAATGGGTGTCATTGCCATATATAAAGCAGCCTGAGAGGATGGAGAGGTAATGTATTGAACATTGGAATAGATTTGTTCGATTTCAAATGAAAAATACTCACTCTAGGATTTCTACAGTGGCTATTATCGATCGTCGCAACTTTGTTTCTCCAGTTTTTGAAAACTTGAGCATGAGCTGGCTCGTGAGAATACGCGGCTCCACCTCATTTTTCCCTTCGTCGTGGTTGTGAGAACACAGTTGGCAGTTTTATGGATGGCTTTTCCGTATGGTGATGGGGTTGGAGATGAGCTGAGTCGAACATTCCGTAGAGCTTGGAGGAGTTTTGAATCCATTGGACTATTACCTACAACATTAAAATAGTTTAGATATAAAAACTATCGCGGCACATAAATAGTTTAGATATAAAAAATATAACAAACCCAACACAATATAATCAAATATCAAATAGAACATAATTAGAGAATACATACTACACCGATAATATGTAGACGAATCTAGAATTATTTTACGGTTCAAATATAAAAAAACTCAATATTAGGCTCAAGGATGAGAACTTGAGGTATGCTGGAAAATAATTGAAAACTGTGAAACCATGTAAAGAACTGCCCTTCATAGACCAAATTTACGGAAGTAAACGACCTTTTACCCAACATAATTTTCAATCTCATGTAATTTTGATATTGAAACAATTTGTTCTGCAGAGATCAGGGCATCCATGCCACACATATTTTCACTCATTGAAGGGTAATCTTGTAGTCAACAATGATGAGACGCCGGTAGAATTTAGCGATAACAGTGTCCCTTGTAGTCAACAATGATGAGACACTTACAACATCTATCAAAGCAATCCTAATGACCTTCAAAACCATGTCAAAGATAACCAACAGTGTAAATGGATCCGGTAGAAATTCATATTGTTATAATCCCAAACACAATAAACAAATATAATGAGGGTTACTAAATTTTATCGAAGACTTTCACATCAAAAGTGGAGCTTTAAAATAGAAAACATAATTACCTCAAAGTGAACCATTTAACAAATGTTACAACATAACTCGTGAAAATGATTTACCTAAAATCTTACAACATAACAAATCTTACAAAATAAGTCATAGAAAACATAATTACCCTAAAATGAACCATTTACCTCAACGTGAAACATTTAGCAGTCACCTATTAGTATGCATTTGACCCCCCCTCCCCCCCCAAGTTATGGTGTTCACTTGAAGAACTTAACTTCAAACAAAAAAAAAAAAGCATAAAATGTATTACAAATATTACCACAAAACTCGTAAAAATGACAATGAAATCACTCCACCTACAAAACTCCAATTTTACAGTTTTGATATCAAATCATCCACCAAAACCACTGATGTGCGGTGAATTTGTATAAATATCCATCACTAAAACTTCACAACATATAAATTAATGGCAATACCCCTATAACATATACATTAACGTACACATCGACTTGAAACTAAACTAATACCCATACTTGAATGTCATCATGCCCAAATAATACCCACAAAATTGAATATAGAATATAAAACGCAATCACACTTACTTAAAACAAATAAGGAAAAAATCCATATATGAATCAAAATGGCAGTAACCACACATTTTGTAAAGTTGAAAAAGACCACAAAATAAACAAACTTCATAATAAAAGAGGGAGGTAAAAAAATATAGCAAAGTCAGTGGGAAATAGAAACCTTTAACATTTTCTTCAATCCGCTTGCAAAATATAAAAAAACAACATCAGATCTTAAACTAAACCAAATACAATTTGAACAAAAAAATTAAATGAAAAATTTGAAATCCCAAACAGGAGATTTCAAATGTTTGAATCTCAAATATGTCAACTCAACACCTTTAGATTTCAAAGGGACTAATTGTAATTATATCACATATTCTCAAACACCTGAGTGGCATACAAATGGAAAAAACAAATTAACTAAATTATGTATGTAAAAAAACAATTGAATAAAGTCCCCAGATCAAAATTTTAAACCCTAAAACATCATAAATGTTTTACCTCCAAGATAAACTAAACATCAACATATTTTGCCTCCGAGCTTTGTTTGTACACATGCTAAGAGAAACACAAACCTGAGACATTGGGTATTCAACAACAAAAACAGCATAAATATATCAAGGCCACCTATAGATCAGTTTCTCATCATAAAAACTATTGTTGAAAACTTTAAACCTAAAAGATGAAACACAAATTGTAGAGATTATTCGTGAGATATATTAACACCAAAAATTGTAGAGGTATCAAATTAGTACCTAAAAACAAAACAATCAAACAAATGAGGCCCAAAATTTTAATCAGAAATAACTAAAACCGATATAAACACCAAATATATCCCCAAAAAGAAAATGATGGATATATTTACCTGTGGTCAATCCAAAAAACTTAAACACATATTGTTGATGCTCTGTAAATTTGGAACGAAGAACCCTGTAAAAAAATTATTAATGAACCCCCCCACCCCGAAAATTTAAGATCTGAAAAATAACCTTCGTGGTTGCTAGCACTGGTTAGAGAGTTAAAGATCTTGATTAAAACCCTCTTAATCTATGGTTAACCCTAGAAAAAAAAAGAAACCGTGACCTGAAAACTAATTCAAAGACCTAGGACAAAAAAATTGCAAAGCGCGGAAGGATACCAGCGTGTGTGGGTGTGGGTGTGGGTGTGGGTAAGAGAGCGATATATTACCTTTAGGAGCCCATCGTGGGAAGCTTTGTATAGTGGCAACATTGGAGCTCAACCTGTGAAGGATGAAGGCATAGTAGGGCGGTTGTGTTAACGTTGAAGAGAGAGTAGAGAATGTCGGGGGAAAGAGTGAGAGGAGAGAGTAATAAAAATAAGATCCAAATTGTGTAATACTATTGTACCCTTATTTTTTGAATTTAAAGAGAATGAAAAAAAAAATTTGGAGTGTGTGAAAAAAGGGGAAAACCTAAGAATTGAGGACAAAATAGGTAGTGTTGGAAAAAATCATATTGATGACATCATCTTTTAATCTTATGACATACATAAGTTTTCTACTTTAATATATATATATATATATAGTACTGCTCTTGTGCAGATTGTCCTGCATTTTAACAGTGAGGACTGGACATGTGTCATCTGAAAGTGCCCCTAGAAATTATCGGTTGCATGTGTCATCTAACAGTGCGGACTGGACATGTGTCCTGCATGTTAACCAATAATTGGTAAATAAAAGTGAAGTAAACCGAATTGTAACTTCTTTTGTTAAAGAACCACTGGACATAATCTTTTTGAATCCCAATACTTGTGCATACCGACTCGTGTAGCTACTTCCTTCTGTCAACCACCTTCATGCTCACATTTTCATGTTCATTATCCTTAGGAACTTCTCTTTGGCAATTTTAATAATGACATTGTATTGTGATTTAATTTTCATGCATCATTGATTCATTGGTTGGTTAAACATGGGTCTAGTGTGGGATGACTACCATAGTATTTGTCGGACCTAGGCTAGTTGGTTCTAGTGACTGTATTTATTGGATAAATACATCACGTTATGTACAAGGTGACATTAAGGGTTATCTGGCTATAGTGATGTAGTGGATAATGTTGATATGATGACACAGTGGCACACCATGATATGTGCACGATCAAATAAGCAATTGACTGGCTATAATATTGCAATGGGATAGTGATAATTAAAATATAATTAATGTTGATAACATACGAAAGTGAAATGCTTGAAATTTTATTGATATATTCTCTATTAAATTACTCATTGTTAATTAAAATAATTTATATCTAACATTTATGTTTGGGTTCATGTAACCCTACTTGGTAAATGTAACTGATATTTTTATAGTGGGCTCTGACTCATTATTGTGAACTAACATTTTAAGTTAAGTTGTTATAAGTTACATGGATTGAGAGTAGTGAAAGTTCAATTAGAATTTATTTTATGCTTTAGTTTAGATTTCCTTCCCCGTTTCATTTATGAGATAGTTACAATTGAATTTGATGGGTCTTTAGATTTCATAGTTGTTTACATATTTATTTGGAGACTATCGTTAATGCATTTATATTATTAAAGATTTTTTATAGTACATATACCAAATAGTCCCTCGAATATTTTTTAATACACGTTTAGTCCAAGTTTTTTTTTGTTTAAAAAAGTCACTGATCACATAAAAACTCAAAACAGGGAGTTTTGGTGAGGGTCGCCAGAGCTCCGACAGGGGGGCTCGGACCTTAAAAAATAAGAAAATTTTGGTTAAATGGGTTTTTGAGAGAGTTTTTGGAACAAAATAAAAAGACTTCGAGTAAATTTGTATTAAAAAAATATTGGAGAGACTTTTTGATAATTGATCCTTATTTTATTATGGAGTTTTATCATAATGTTTGAACATACCATGGTGGATGAATATTTATAATTGACATTCATCTCAATTTAAACATGTAACCCGCGTGATGCGCGGTCATTATGTTATCCTCTAACATGGGAGTTGTACACAATAAAAAAAAATAATGATGTTATTTTTTATTTTAAATAGAAAATAATCTATTGAATTATGTTCCACTGTGGGAGTTGTGTTATCTTCCATACTGATCTTCCTTTATATGTATTCCAAGAAAAAATATTCTGAACACTTCTTTAACGTTAAGTACAAAACAATCTAATGTATTATGTTGCACAAATAAAATCAAATGAAAGCACTACAATTCTAGTGCGTGAATAGTGTGCTAAAATGAGATACTTGGTGAAAGTAGATGAAGAAACTGTAGTGAGGTAATACCTCCTTAATGGATTGAAAATTCCTACCTCATGTTAGCTCAACTATCATTGAACACACATCATATCTTTGTCCACATTACAAACTCATTGGAACATAAAGAAGCTACACCTGTACGAGAATATATGAATATAATCTCAATAATAGTAGATCTTTTACTCATAATCATTTTTATTATTTTATTTCTTTAAACATCCAATATCAAAACATTAAATTTCCAAAAATACTAATGCTACGAACCTCCCAAGGTTTTCTTCTGAACATTTAATGTATTATGTTGCACAAATAAAATCAAATGAAAACACTACAAATCTAGTGCATAAATAGTATACTAAAATGAGCAATACATGGTAAAAGTAGATGAAGTAACTGTAGTGAGGTACGACCTCCTCAATGGATTAAAAATTTCAACCTCATGTTTGCTTAACTATCATTGAAAATACAATAAATCTTTGTTCACATTAGAAACTCTTTGGAACATAAAGAAAAACTAAGCCAAAAAGGCATTATTAAAGTAAAACTCCATGTTAGACAAACTACAAAACACATCTCAAGGGACCATAGAAACAAAAAGTTTATAATGAACTTACTTAGGGCCTGTTTGGTTTGCAACTATAATTCTGTTTTCTGTGTTTAAATACAATTCTGATAAAAATCTTCGTTTGACAACCTGTTTTTAAACACAGAATTATAATATTCCTGTATTATAATCAAGTTTTTCAGAAAACAGATTTTGGGTATTTTATAACATCTGTTTTTTTTATTTTTCAACTCAGAATTATTCATTCTTAATATTTTAAAGCAATTATACCTTAATATATAATATACATACATAATACATTAATGTGTGTAGTTCTTATAAATAAAAAATATATATGTACATATACACAAAATTACGTATGGAATAATATAAAGTTAAATAATATTATCAATAGATACATGATACTTATATATAGTTTTATACATATATTATTAATGTATGGAATAATATAAAATATACATATAGTACATATGTATTAAAAAATATTATCAATTCATGTATGTATATAATTTTATAGTGAATTATATATGCGAAGTCATTATATATATATATATATATATATATATATATATATATATATATAGAGAGAGAGAGAGAGAGAGAGAGAGAGAGAGAGAGAGAGAGAGAAAGAGAGTTAAACTCCCTAACATACCTCATTAAATATACCTAAAAATACATGATATTAAATATACGTGTATATAATTTATGATGTATGTATGTATGTATGTATATGTATACATTCATGTATCATGTATGTATGAAAGTTATATATGTATATATATATATATATATATATATATATAAACTCCACAACATACCTCATTAAATATACCTAAAAATACATGTTATTAAATGTACATGTATATAATTTATGATGTATGTATGTATGTATGTATGTATGTATGTATGTATACATTTATGTATCATGTATGTATGAAAGTTTTATGTATGTTTATATGTACATACATATACACACACACACACACACACACACACACACACACACACACACACACGCATATGTATGATATAAATATACATATTTGTCAATTTTGTCAAATTTTCAAAAAACTGTATTTAAAAACAAGTTTACCAAACGCACACCAATAATTATAAACACAAAAAACTGAATTTTAAAACTGTATTTAAAAACAGTGTTTAAATCGAATTTTCTGAATAGAGAACCAAACAGGCCCTTAACCTTTAAAACAACTGTTGGAAATTACTCCCTTATAGCAATCTAAAAGCTATGACCCATAATGACATTGGGTTCATTATGAAAAGCTACACCGGTAAGAGAATATAATTTCAATAAAAGTAGATCTTTTACTCATAATCATTTTATTATTTTATTTCCTTAAATTTATAATATATCAGAACCCCTAAGTTCTAAAAATAGTAATGCTACAAACCTCCCAAGGTAGCAAATATCAAATAAGACTACCTATGAAGAACGAAAGGAATGAATCAAAGATTTTAAAATACTATGTATATCTACTATGAAATAAATAAATCAAAATTAACATAAAAACATATCTTCTCATATCTAATGGTAAATCCATCAACATTGGAAAACATATTTTCTTATAGAGAAAAGATAAATTTAGGGCCCGTTTGGCAATCCAATTCCAAGGCTTGGAATTGGAATTGGAAGGCCAATTTCAATTCCGTGAAATTCAAATTGGTCTTCCAATTCCAAACCTTGGAATTGACTTGCCAAACGGGCCCTTAGAGGAAAGAGCATACCTTGGCCATGACCATCAATCAACAAATAATAACTTGTACTTAGATATTCACTTTTGTTTAAATTGTCTCCACCCCTTCAATAAACAATAAAAATTGTAGACCAAGTAATAAATGATCAATAAAATACAGAAATAGGGGAAAGAGAGATAGAAGGGGGGAGGATATAGAGGAGGGAAGAGATAACTTCATCCAAGATTATGTGTTAGAGGTAAATTGAATGAGGGAGATGGGTACCACTTAGATAGAGAAGAATAAAAAGGAGAGCATTGATTTAGAATTGGAGAAAATGGAATGGGTTTAAATTAATAGTAAGGTAAAAGAAGAGAAATAGTACTTAGACATTGAAAAAACAAAAGACACGCTCTTTTAGAGGTATTTTGAGAGCCAATTTGTATATTTATACATACTCTTTGAAAAGGAGCAAACCGGTTTAAGGCATAATGAGAGGAGAGACAATGATAGTATTAATTGCAAGCTGTTAGCATTAACACCTTTAATACTACCGTATTAGAGGTATAGTATTGATTAAGCTTCCCTTTGATCGATAGTTCTCTAACAGTTAGAAAATCTCATCTAATTGACAAATCACCATGTCACATATCAACCTAACACTCCAATATTATAAACTAGGAGTGAAAGTCTTATTATGTTAGACTTCATTTGTCCATACTTAACATTAATAAAAACACGACGTGAATGTGATATGAATATAATATATATCCAATTATAAATGCAGTTTTTTTATATGAGCATGTAAACATGGCATTATGATGTCCCACTTAACTAAGAGTGTAGATAAAATTTGAAGTAATAAACATCCTCTTAACCACAACCAACACTTTATTTTCACAATTACAATCAAGTAAACAAATGATGAAATACTAACATGATTTTTTTTTGGTAAATTGTTTTACCTACCAAATTGTTCATGTAACTAATATTATGTTTTTCATAATATAGGGTCCATTTGACAAGCAAGTGAGAAAATATATCGGGTACCAAATTATTCAACGACAAATTTTCTCATGGCAAATCCTATAACTTTTCAGGCGTCTATGTTTGATAGTATTATTGTTTTAGGTTGGAAAATCCCTTTTAGGATTAGAATAACTTTATTGTTTTTAAAGAACATAAAAATATTTTTTTATTAAAAAAATGTATAACTATTATATAAAAAAAATTAAATATTTAAATATTTAAAAATGTACATTTTTTCTTATACAAAATAGCTTTTTTTTAATAATACATGATTTTTATCAAGTTTTTTTATTGTAAACAGTTTTTTTTAAATAAAACTATTTTTTTAGAAAAACAATTTTGTTATATAAAATTGTTTTTTTATAAAACAACTTTCTATAAAACAATTTTATCAAACAATTTTTTAAAATGTAATGTTAACGGTATATAAAATATGTTTCTTATAAAATAGTTCTTTGAAACAAAAAACAGAAAGTTTTTTATAAAATAATTTTTTTAAACAAAATATTTATTTAAAACAATCTAAACCGTTTTTTAATAAACATTTTCGAAAAGAAAACATTGTTTTTCTTTTAAATAAAAAGTGATTTTTAAAAACCATTTGATACACAAACAAACCATTGGTTTTAACAATATTAAAAAAATATTAACAAAAAAAAGGTTGGAAAATTTAGGGTGCAAATTTTTTATTTAGGCATAAGGTGAGAACTTTTTTTCACAAAAAGATGGAAAATCATCGCAAAGTACGGGCCCATTTACCATGACAAATTGTACCTATCAAATGCACACGAGAATAGAAAAAATCCAAACTTATGACCTTTTTTTGCATTTAGCATAGCAAATCGTGTTAATAAAATGTATCCTTAGTTAACTAATAGGTAAAGTTTCTCCACAACCAACTTATTTTTGTATTGAGAATCAAACAAAACGTCATTTAACTGGAATGGATGTTCTAGAAAGCAAATCTAGTAAGATCTTGTATCAAACGGACAACTCATATAGGTTCTATATAATTAAAATTCATTTTTTTAAATGAGGTTGTCTAGTCATTTTACAAGTTCATCTCCGGTAGGAGAATGAAAAAAATATGTAAAACTAGATATTTTCGTTTACGTTGAGAGGATCAAATACACACTAGTACAATACAAGACCATGGAAAATAGCTACCTGGGCGTGGATGAAAGATTCGCCCAAAGCATGGGCATGTGTCTTTTGTCGGAAAATTGGACTTGAATGGGTTTAAGAAAGTTGTCCAGAATTTTGAGCAATTTTGGGCTCAAATTTAGGTGGGATCCACACTACGAAAATCGTGGGACCATATACGAACGCGTTCATTTCCGCAAGGAGATTAACGTAGTATATTCATAGGTCCAATTTTAATAAGTTATGAATGATAAATATGTCCCCAAAGTGAGTCACAAAGCAATGAAAGTTAATGAATTGGGTGTGTTTTAACTCTTGTCCCACATTGGAAGAGTAGTGAAAATTTGATGAGTTAATAACACCCCAAGTATGGACTAAGGCTTGGATGCCTTGGGGTATCCCAACTCTTTGAAGGGGAGAAGACCTAACTTTCGGTCAAAAGCCCACACGCGTGCGTTTGGCCGGCTCGGCTCGGCCCGACCCGAATTTATTTAACATTCTGGGGTTTAATTATTAATTAATTTATTAACAGTTAATTCGTTTAACTGTTTTGACAGTTATTTGCCAACCGTCACCTGTTTTGCTATAAATACAGATGCCTCCCTCCGTTTTTAAAAGAATGAAAATTTTTCCTCGTCCAGAATTGTTGTCATTTTAGTCATGTCATATCTGTTCAAGAGAAATTATTTTTCCTGCATAACATATCTTGCATTGTTGAAATTAATTATTGTTGTGCTACATAATTAATTGGAAAAATCCGTTCTATCTTGGGAGACAATATTCATTAACCTCGGAGCACATTGGAGGGAATAAATTATCTTAAGGAGACTATTCTTAGCAGGGCTCAGATTATTTCTTTTATTCTTATTTTATTTCTGCAAATTCAAGTAAGTGTTTCATTTCTGTAATTCTGTTTTAATTCCGAATTATATAATAATTAATAATTTTGTACAATTGTTATTTTTAAATAGTAGACATAACAATCTTAAGACAATTTAAGAAGTTCTACTGTTTTTTAGTGTACATAATTTTTTTTTACAGAAATTTTTTGTTGGAAATAAATCTGTTTTGACATAATAAAATGAATTAATTTACTGCTTTATTGTAGAAATTAGTAAAACAGCTTTTGATATAGAAATTAATTTCTATACTGTTTTTATATTCTGTTTTAGAAAATAAAATTTTATTTGTGTATTCTTGTTAAAATCTGTTTATGTAAAAAAAATTTAATCTTTAAATTATAATTCTGTTTTGTACAGAATTCTTTTTATTATTAAAAAATTAGTGTGACACAGATTTTATATTTAATTCTGTTTTGTACGGAATTCTGTTTATATTATAGTTTAATTCTGAATTTTATTTGGAATTCTTTTGGAATTCATTTATTGTGAATTATATTTGGAGGAAATTGGTGCACAGAATTTTGTATTCTGTTTTGATTAATTCATTATATATGAATTTTATCATTGATAAAAATTCTGTTTTTGTAACAGAAATGGAATCACAAAGTACGAACACTACTCCTACGAAACTGATTGTCACCAACACAAATGTGACTGCACCCGTATCTATGCCACACGGGGAGAAACCGAAAAAGTTCATTGGGGCGGACTTCAAACGTTGGCAAGGACAAATGTACTTCTGTCTCACTACCTGCCAACTGGGCAGGTTTGTATATGAAGATTGCCCATCTATTCAAGAGGGAGATGACGTTGAAAAGGTTCCTGCTGTCGATGCTTGGAAGCATTCGGACTACCTATGCCGGAATTACATTCTGGCTTACTTGGACAAGACATTATACCATGTCTACTGCACGATCAAAACATCCAAGGAATTATGGAGTTCTTTGGAAAAGAAGTATAAAACTGAAGATGCTGGGATGAAGAAATTTATTGTTGGGCGTTTTCTGGACTTCAAAATGGTTGATTCTAAATCTGTGATCTCGCAAGTGCAAGAATTTCAAGTGATCCTCCACGACATTCATGCTGAAGGAATGTCAATTAGTCAAACTTTTCAAGTTGCTGCAATTGTTGAAAAGTTGTCATCATCTTAGACTTTGTTCAAAAACTATCTCAAGCACAAGCGTAAGGAGATGAATGTGGAGGAGTTGGTGGTCAGGCTAAGAATCGAAGAAGACAACCGTGAGTCTCAAAAGAAAAGTGGGAAGAATCCGATGAAAATAAAGGTCCATGTCGTTGAAGGTCCTAAAAAGAACAAACGAAAGTATGATGGGGAAGGCACTTCCAAACATAATAAGAAAAAGTTCAAAGGCAAATGCTACAATTGTGGTAAACCGGGACACCACTCAAGTGAGTGTCGTAAGCCTAAGAAGCAAAATAAAAATAACTATCAAGAAAATGTAACTGAGGGTGAGAATATCACCAATGATTTGGCGAATATGAATCTTTCTGTCGTGGTCTCTGAATGTAACTTGGTTGGAAATACCAAGGAATGGTGGGTGGATACTGGAGCCATACGACACATTTTTGAAAACAAATGGATGTTCACCACCTATAAGCCTTTGAAAAATGAGGAGAATCTCTTTATGGGAAATTCTTCCACTTCGAAGGTGGTGGGACGGGGAAAGATAGCTCTGAAAATGACTTCTGAAAAGGAACTTACTCTCAACAATGTTCTTCACGTGCCTGATATCCGAAAGAATCTGATTTCTGGATCTCTCCTTACTAAAAATGGTTTCAAGCTTGTGTTTGTGTGTGATCGTTTTGTGTTGTCTAAAAATGACATGTATGTAAGAAAGGGCTACCTAAATGAGGGGCTCTTTAAACTCAATGTTCTTACTGTAATCCCAAAAACATCTGTTTCAATGAATGAAAATGGTAGTTCTTCTTACTTGATTGAGTCATCTAATATTTGGCATGCTAGATTGAGACTTGTTAATTTTGATACATTGCATAGATTAATTAACTTGGAATTTTTGCCAAAATTTAATATTGATAAAAATCATAAATGTGAAATTTGTGTGGAATCTAAATTAGGTAGATTACATTTCCATTCTATTGAAAGGATAACTGATCCTTTAGATTTAATTCACACCGATATTTGTGATTTGAAATTTGTTCAAACTAGAGGTGGGAAAAAGTATTTTATTACTTTTATTGACGATTGCACAAAATATTGCTATGTATATTTGTTACATAGTAAAGATGAGGCTATTAATGTATTTAAACAATATAAGAATGAAGTTGAGAATCAATTAAGCAAAACAATAAAGGCTATTAGGAGTGATAGAGGAGGTGAATATGAATATCCATTTGAGGAATTTTGTTCTGAAAATGGGATTATTCATCAAACAACCTCTCCTTATTATCCTCAATCGAATGGTGTTGTTGAACGCAAAAACCGTACTTTGAAAGAAATGATGAACTCAATGTTATTAAGTTCAGGAGCTCCACAAAATTTGTGGGGGGAAGCCTTACTTTCTGCTAATTACATTCTCAATAAAGTACCTCACAAAAAGACTCACAAGACACCTTATGAATTATGGAAAGGTCGAAGACCTTCCCATAAATATTTACGAGTGTGGGGGTGCTTAGCCGAAGTGATGGTTCCTAAACCTAAAAAGGTAAGAATAGGGCCAAAAACCGTGGATTGTGTATTCATCGGTTATGCTACTAATAGCAATGCATATCGATTTCTAGTTTGTAAATCTGAGATTTCGGACATTCATGTAAATACGGTTATTGAATCGAGGGATGCTTCATTTTTTGAAAATGAATTCCCGTATAACATGACCCGAGAATCTGGTCCTTCTAAAAGGACAAATCAAGCTACTACAAGTGGTACTCATCAACCTATTGAATCAATAGAGGATGAGCCAAGACGTAGTAAAAGAGCAAAAATCTCAACTTCTTTCGGTCCGGATTTTCTAACATATTTATTAGAAAATGAACCTCAATCGTATAAAGAAGCTATATCCTTACCCGATGCTTCCAATTGGAAAGAAGAAATTAATAGTGAAATTGAATCCATATTACAAAATCATACATGGGAACTAGTGGATCTTCCACCAGGTTCAAAACCATTAGGTTATAAATGGATCTTCAAAAAGAAATTGAAGGCCGATGGATCAATTGATAAATATAAAGCTAGACTTGTATCTAAAGGCTATAGGTAAAAGGAAGGGTTGGATTACTTCTACACATATTCACCGGTAACAAGAATAACGTCCATTCGGATGTTAATAGCAATAACTGCTATTAATGGACTTGAAATGCATCAAATGGATGTAAAAACTGCATTCTTAAACGGTGAACTAGACGAGGAAATTTATATGGAGCAACCTGAAGGGTTCAAAGCTCCCGGACAAGAAGAAAAAGTATGTAAGCTTGTTAAATCACTATATGGATTAAAACAAGCACCTAAACAATGGTATGAAAAATTTGATAATGCAATGTTATCAAATGGTTTCAAAATTAATGAATGCGATAAATGTGTTTACTTTAAATACATTCAAAATGGATATGTCATTGTATGCCTCTATGTTGATGATATGCTTATCATGGGTAGTAACTTGGAAATTGTCAAAACTACAAAACAAATGTTGAGTAGTAGATTTGACATGAAAGATTTGGGAATCGCCGATGTTATATTAGGAATTAAAATTTCTAGAACATCGAATGGACTTATATTATCTCAATCTCATTACATAGAGAAAGTACTTGAAAAATTCAAGAAGTATGATATTAGTCCTACCAAGACACCTGTAGATGTAAATTTACATCTAGCAAGAAATAATGGTGAAAGCATATCTCAACTAGAATATTCTCATATTATCGGCAGTTTAATGTATATCATGAACTGTACGCGACCGGACATAGCATACTCAATAAATAAGCTAAGTCGATTTACGAGTAATCCAGAAAGAGATCACTGGAAAGCTATATTGAGAGTTTTGGGTTATTTAAAATATACTCAAAACTATGGGCTGCACTACTCAAAATATCCAGCTGTTCTTGAAGGACAATGCGATGCAAATTGGATATCCGATACAAAAGACTCTAAGTCTACGAGTGGGTATGTGTTTACCCTCGGAGGTGCAGCCGTATCTTGGAAATCCTCAAAACAAACGTGCATTTCTAGATCGACAATGGAATCTGAATTCATTGCACTAGACAAAGCTGGAGAAGAAGCTGAATGGCTTCGAAATTTCTTAGAGGATGTTCCAAATTGGTCTAAACCTATGCCCGTAATATGTATACATTGCGATAGCCAATCAGCGATTGGAAGGGCACAAAATCACATGTATAACGGAAAGTCACGACATATTCGTCGTCGACACAATACCGTTAGACAACTTCTCTCAAACGGAATTATCTCAATTTACTATGTAAAGTCAAAAGATAATATATCAGATCCACTAACGAAAGGTTTAAACCGAGAGCAAGTTGAAAGACCATCGAGAGGAATGGGTCTAAAACCTATAAATAAATAAGAATCAATATAGTGGCAAACCAACCTAGCTGACTGGAGATCCCAAGATCTAGGTTCAATGGGTAAACCGAACTATGTTGTATTCAGTAAGCACTGGAGGATATTTAATCCTATCCATTCCAATGATGATACAGTGCATATCTGCCGCGAAATTAGGATAAGTTATGCTTTTAATGACATCTATATCTTAGTACGTCTAAGTGGGGTATTGCAGAATACTCTTTATGGAAGTCACCTACGTGAGTAAGAAGGGGGACACTTCTATGAGAATAATGAAAGGCATATTCTCTAAAATACTTACGGAACCAAGTGGTGTTCACGGCCAAAATGAACACAAACGTGAGAACCAACTTTGTTGAAGAATTATTGTGTGAATACTGTTGTCTAGGTTTACGAAAACGGTTGACGGTTCAAGGACGTGAAGTCTACTGATTAACCAAGTAAATTCGATAGTATATCACTAAGGAAAGTTCAAGGCCACTAGGCTACTTCTCCCAATGCAATAAATCTTCAGTTTTACTCAACTTGTGTCTGCATCTGCATTACCATCTATTTTGTTTTATTTATAGCGATATATCATTCATATGGGGGATTGTTGGAAAATTGGACTTGAATGGGTTTAAGAAAGCTGTCCAGAATTTTCTGGACAGAATTTTGAGCAACTTTGAGCTCAAATTTAGGTGGGACCCACACTACGAAAATCGTGGGACCATATACGAACGCGTTCACCTCCGCAAGGAGATTAACGTAGTATATTCATAGGTCCAATTTTAATAAGTTATGAATGATAAATATGTCCCCAAAGTGAGTCACAAAGCAATGAAAGTTAATGAATTGGGTGTGTTTTAACTCTTGTCCCACATTGGAAGAGTAGTGAAAATTTGATGAGTTAATAACACCCCAAGTATGGACTAAGGCTTGGATGCCTTGGGGTATCCCAACTCTTTGAAGGGGAGATGACCTAAGCTATGCACGGGTTGACTTTCGATCAAAAGTCCACACGCACGCGCGTGTCCGTCCGGCCGGCTCGGCTCGGCTCGGTTTGGGCTTATAAAAATATCCTACATTTTTGGGCCGAATTTATTTAACTTTCTGGGCTTTAATTATTAATTAATTACTAAATTAATTAATTAATTAATAAACTATTGGTAGTTATTAACCGTCAATTCGTTTAACTGTTTTGACAGTTATATTGCCAACCGTCACCTACTTTGCTATAAATACAGATGCCTCCCTCCATTTTTAAAAGAATGAAAATTTTCCCTCCTCCAGAATTGCTGTCATTTTATTCCTGTCATATCTGTCCCAGAAATTCTTTTTTCTGCATAACATATCTTGCATTGTTGAAATTAATTATTGTTGTGCTACATAATTAATTGGAAAAATCCGTTCTATCTTGGGAGACAATATTCATCAACCTCGGAGCACATTGGAGGGAATAAATTGTCTTAAGGAAACTGTTCTTAACAGGGCTCGGATTATTTCTTTTATTCTTATTTTATTTCTGCAAATTCAGTAAGTGTTTCATTTCTGTAATTCTGTTTTAATTCCGAATTATATAATAATTGATAATTCTGTACAATTGTTATTTATAAATAGTAGACATAACATCTTTTTCCCGTCCACAAGTGATGGGACTCATTTGTCTTGGAAAAAATACACATTTGTTAAATATCAGTTGGGCACATGTCCTTTTTTTCCCTTAATAATGAGTTGGGCGAGGGACTAATTCACGCACACACCTGGGCAGGTCACTCTTTACCGCCTAACTGTGGGACCCCTTTTACCAATCTTTATGCATACATTTTTACACAGTGAAAAATACATTGTCTCCTGCCCATTACGAGTGGAAACAACGTAAAAATGCACGTTTATATCTCCCACTCGAGATAGCCTAACCTTAAAATTGCTTGAATGATTTTGGTGAATGGGGATAGCTTTTGCCTTATCCTTTCATCAAAAATTTCCCATTCATCCACCCCCTCTCTCTCTTTCTCTCTCTCCGAGGGAAAGAGAGAGTAATAGAGGGTAAAGAAGAAAGGAGTCGCCCTATGCTATTGTGAGAGGAAATTATTAGGAGAAAACTTAAGGAAGTAAACTTGAATGATAATGTAACAACCCCATTTTCTCACATAAAGGATAGCCAAACACAGTATGCCAAAGATGGGGCTTGTTATACAATCTATATCATTCTCAACATCCACACTATAATAAAATATTTGTTTGCAAACCACATTTAGATTAAAACTAAAATTGAATTAAAGATGAAGGCAAAAATAAATCCAACATCCATACAATCCGAATAAAAACCAACATAAACATAAGTGTCTGAAACCAACTGAAATAAAATAGACTTTGGTCTTATGCCCCTACAATAATCCAAAAAATAATATAACTAAAATAGAGGAGCAACCTAATCTAGAACCAATGATATGAAGTCCGATACGCAAAATGGGACTGCAGGGTTGATCTCTCGATAGTCTAGTAATCCCTATCTAGGATCACTTGGGAGAGTGGAGACATTTATAATTTTGGATCAACACCCTAGAATGTGAAAGAATTAACTTACTAAATTTATTTTTGCAAAAGTACAGTTCGTTCAAACTGAATCTTTTTCGTCGTCACTCACATACACAAAATGTCTCACCCCTTATCTAAAATTAGTACTACATGTATAACCACTCACGTCCTAATACAAATAATGAATAACTACAAGTGTCATTATAAGAATGCATCTATCAAAATATATATGTTGAAACAACGTTAACAACAAAAAATTTACTTTTTTACAAATTACCCCGACGTACCACCCATAAAGTGACGACACCCGACATCGTTCATACTACGTAGAATTGGGTCGGTATTTTATAGTCTACAACATTAAACTTAGAAATTTCTTTTTATTGATTTTCATTAATTATTTATACCCTTATATATATGACACAAAGGCATCAACTTATAGTGTCTCGTTCGTGCTCTATCGTAAGTCCGTAGGAGTCTCTAACCCAAAATAGACATCACATAACACAAGAAAGTGGGACAATACCGACGCAATACACCATTGAATGACCCATACTTAGTGGTGATACATGGATCCTAGCATCAACGCTTAACTCTCATAATTGACATTGCTACGTAATACCTAATATATGACTTACGCTACGCCTAATCCACCTACGCGAACATGTGATCCAGTCCCCAACACGCGTACCCTAACCGATAGAAAAATCCATGAACATAGTTATGTCCACCCAAAATATAGCTACATATTGTCATATGTAAAGGTAGTCATCCTAATAATTTCCTCCTAGTTTCCCGTATGGATTTTTCATAATTATTCTCATTTAATAATTACCCCACATATGAATTATTAAATATTCTTGCTCTATAAAACACAATCAACTACATAGTTAATTAACTAAGGGTAATTTCATCATAAATTATCCCTTATTTTCCCCGTATCAAATTTTTTCGTAAATGTCTACGTCAACGATTTACCATCCCGTAATTTATTCACTTTCCTTTCTTTTATAAAGTATAATTAACCGCTTTGTTAATTTAATTCTCATGCCTATTAGTAATCCCGTAAATCCTTTTTTTAATAAATTTCACAATTATTTTTTCATGGTCCCACCAACTCATATGAACTCCTAAAACTCCTTCATATACACCGCGAACCCCATGCCATGACCTCCCCGTGGATCGTACTGGTTCAACCTAGGGGGAACCGATTCATCCCTATCGACTAGTTATGAACCTTGCAAATTTTATAAGTATGGGAATTACATTCTTTAACCCAAACCCAATTCCAAAGGCTTAAACTTAATAATAATCATTAACTAGGTGTAAACCCATGCGATGCGCGGGTTAGGAGTTTTTGATAGTTGATTAACACCTTACGTGTATACTTTTTGTTTTGATATTCTTGCATGTTATAATGTTGTCAGCGTTTGAAAAAAATACTTAATTTCATCTACCAATTTTTGTTAAAGTTTCAATTGTTAAGGAACTTTTATAAATAAAATGTCCAATCAATATGAGATTAAACCAATAAAAATTTAGGCAAATCTGAACATAAATTAGGTACAAAAACAAAATCATAAATAAAGTACAAACTAAATTAGATCAAAACACTCGTAGAATTAAAAAAATAACCTTGCAGTCAATATCCACAATCATTTAAACAATATCCATGGGAATGTTTTGCACTTTCATTGAGTCATCTAGACCCTCTTCAAACATTAGAAAAAATTCATATATTACAATTTGTAAATTTCTCACTTTCATTGGGCCATCTAGACCAACTTCAAACATTAGTAAAAAATCCATATATTACGATTTATAAATGTCAACTCATAACAATTCATTCTAGATCTATTTGATGTTCCAACAAACAAAAATGCAATGTCAACCGGATTAACACCAAGAGCCTCCAAAAATAATTAAAAAAAAATCACCGAGCCAAAAAGAAAGGATTTTTAATTTCTATCACCACAAAATCTAATAGTATAATGAAAAAAATAACGGGCAACTTCATTAAGCAGTGATATTTGTACAAAACTATTGGCATAAATTTAGTAGGTAATTTAAAGAATATCAAATAGATTTACCGTTGCAAGAATCTGAAAAAAGATCCAAGCTTCCTCATAGAGTATCTTGAAGTTGAACAAAATCAACCCAACATCAATAATACTAAAATTCATAAAAATTTAGTAGTATTAAAGAAACAAAATTAAAATAAGGAGTCAACATAAGCAGTTTCTGCAAAGAGAAAATATTCAACAACAATCCTAATGAATTTTTATTGCTCCAAAGGTATAAGATGTGCTCTTAAGTCTCTTAAAAAAAACTAATCAAGAAGTAATTGTACAAAAAATCAACAAATGAAACAAACACGTTCAAAACACAAATCCAGTATTCAAGTCCAAATCTGAAATCAAACTTCAACTCTGAAATCAAAATCGTAATTTAAAACAAACCTAAAATCAAACCCTAATGTTAAATCAAAATCTGAAAATCACTAATATCATTCAAAACCCTCAAGAGAGAGAGAGAGAGAGATAGTAGATAAACAGTACATTTTTTAGGGCAAAACCATCCAAACCTCTCTCAAATTCTATCGTCAAAACAGAGAACCACAAAGACCAAAACCCAACCCCAAATCCAACCACCGTGAAAAAAAATACATATACTACGACGTCGGAATCACCTGAAATTAACCTCGTCCTTATCGGATAAGTGTCTTTCATCGTCGGAGTTTACTTCAAATAATTAGAATTTGCCGAAATCAAATCCTAATTTATCTTCTACTACTTCACCATCATCATCATCATCATCATCATCATCATCATATATAGTATCGATATTGGTGTTTGGGAATGGGATTTTTGGGGTGAGTGTTAAGTCGGAGATTTTGAAGTCGGGGGTGTTTAGGAAAGGGAGGCGAGTGTAGGTGGTGGCCTCTCTACGAGAGGTTTTGGTGATAGATTTCATTTTCGATCAATTCTGGGTCGCGTGGAAGAGAGTGGAATAGATGATAAAGAAAGAAGGAGCATTTGATTTTAAAGGCTTGTAATCACACTGAGGAGCTTGTCTTTAATTTCACATTTATTGTGAGCAAGTGAAGAGATGATGAAAAATGGAGAGGCATTTTTTGTTTGAGCAGATCCATAGCGCCCGAATTTTTGGCTTAATTTTTGTCGATAAACTGACGTGTCGACCTGCTATTGGTTGTTTTTGAGGTCCCGTTAGCACGGACCCCACAAATCAACGAATAGCAGGCCGACACGTCAATTTGTCGATAAAAATTCGGCCAAAAATTTCGGCAAAATTGAATTTTTGCTTTTGTTTATTGTCGGCAAGTCAAGAGATGGAGTTACTGATGAAAAATGGAGAGGCATTTTTTTCTTGACGGACTGCTATGTGTGAAGATGGGTTTAGTAATAGGATGATGTCCACGTGGATAGGCTAAACAAAGAGATGCCTTAACTCTTTGTATATAATTTTAGAGTATATAAAAGATATCAGTCTCCATGACTTAGTTTAGGGGTCTTTACACATAGGTCCCATTTGTCGGGTCAACAAGCTTATAAATCCAATTGACTTTTCAATAAGGAAAATGATATTGGGACTGAATTTTTTTATCGAAAGTGGAATTACCAAATGAGGTGGAGGGTTTCTATTGGTTCTTTTGTGGGGTCCACGCCAGTGGCATCAGAGAATAAACCAATAACACGCCGCCACGTGTATTTTCGATAAAAAATTATGTCAAAAATTCAGTTACAATAGAAGGACTCTTTCAATAATCTCATAGGTTATATTTCAACTTTTTAGGAAATTTTTTCACAATTTTACCCTTTTAAAACCAACCATCCATAACTTCCTTGAGAAAGTTACATAAGTGGTTGGACTTTTTTTTGTAATTTTTAAATGATCATAACTTTTGATTCACAAATCCGTTTTTCGCAAAATTACTATTTTTGAAATCTGCTCGACGAGATCTATCAAACAAGATCATGAAGGCTATAAAATTCCAAAGAAAAAAAATTATACAAACAGTAAACTTTCCTGTATACACTAGAATATGAAATAATTTTATATATGTGACATTTTCACAAACAGGCGGTAACATTTACTGTGGTTATAATACACAGTATATATATATATATATATATATATATACTAGGGTATGCCCGTGCCTGAAGGCACGTTGATATTTTCCAAAGTACGTTATTGCAAAACGAAAATTTTTTTATTCCAAACAAAACAAAGCATAATTTAGAAAAAAATTGTCATAATTTCCCAAATAGTGTGCGTGCCTGAAGGCACGACAACAATTCTTACGAATATGGGGATTCGATCCGTAATTTTAAAGAATATTATATCACTAACATTGTCGAGATGGGGGAGCAACATGTTCAGCCCGTAAGATTGAAATAAGCTATTGATATTCATAATTTGATTAATTAGAGCCATGCATGACAACAGATTATTTTCACCTCAATATAAAGAACAAATCAACAATTGAAAAAGAGTTTACAAAACCAAATCTAACAATTAAAATTAATGCCCAAACTTAGCACAAAAATAAGATTTAAATGTTCATTCCTTTCAATAAATAATTGAAATCTTACAACAATTAGGAAAATAACCTCATCTATACTAATCTCAATCAAAGAAGCTTGGTAAGCATTATAACCTCATCTATACTAATGTCAACCCAACACTGTTTTAAAAAATCAATATAACCTCATCTATTCATCAATATACTAATGTCAACCCAACACTGTTTTAAAAAATCAATATAACCTCATTTATTCATCAACTTTAGAGTCCTTCTTTGGGAGCAGATTGGCATGAATGCTAGGCATGACACCACCGTTGGCATAGGTAACAGACCCAAGCAGACTGGTAAGCTCCTCATCATTCCTGAACGCCAACTGAATGTGTCGAGGTACAACACGGATCTTCTAATCGTCTCTTGCTGCATTACCAGCAAATTCAAAAACCTATAACAAAAAAAATAAATCAGACCCAACAACACTATAACATATTCTTAAATACAAAGAAATAAATTTAACAAACCTCAACATCCAGGTATTCGAGTACAGTAGAAAAGTAAACGGAAGCACCAGCGCCAATGCGGTCGGCGTACTTCCCGACCTCAAGGAAACGGGCAATACGGCCAACGGGTAAATGGAGGTCAGTTTTGCTGCTACGGGAGGTGGAGCTGGATTTCTTTGCTCCTGACTGCAATAACTCTTGAATTTGATCTCTTGATCTTACATACTATAAAAAAACCAAGCAAGTTAGTTACAGTGCAGGATATAAAAAAAAAAAGCAAGCAAGTTAGTTAAAGTGCAGGAAAATTGTAAACTTGGATAATCACATTACATTGGCCTATGTTGGGCTCAAAGCAGATGCTCGAGTCCTTTTAAATAGGGCAGGAATTGAGTGTCAGAGCGATAGACTTACTGTTGAGGATCCAGTAACCGTGGAATATATTACACGTTACATTGATGGTCTTCAGCAGAAGTACACTCAAAGTGGCGGTATCAGGCCATTTTTTTTTCCGACCTTGATTGCTGGCTTTGATCTGTACACTGATGTTCCATCATTATATCAGACATATCCTTCAGGGACATTTTCTGCTTGGAAAGCGAATGCAACTGGGAGAAATTCTAATTCAATGAGTGAATTTCTAGAGAAGAATTATAAAGAAACATCCAGCCAGGAAACTGTAAAGCTTTCCATTCACGCGCTACTTGAAGTGTTGAGAATGGAGGAAAGGACATAGAAGTTGTTGTGCTGACGAATGAGCACGGTCTTAAGCAACTTGATGATCCTGAAATTGATGCCGTTGTTGCTAAGATTGAGTCAAAAAAAGATACTGCAGAGGCTGCTAAGAAAGTCCCTTTTAGGGAAACATAATAATTAACTATCTCTCAATACTTAATCTAAGATGATATTTGTGGCACATTTATCTGGTTTGATGGATTCTGCTCAAGTTTATTTTCGCAGATGTTATGAACGCTTCAGGATATTTGTTTTGAATGTAGGGAATATATTTTGTTTTTGAAACTTTGATAAGTATGGATTATTATTTGATAACTAAAAAAAATATGAAATGAACGCTAATAATAACAGTGGAGCTGAATCTGAATCCATGTTATATATACCAAAACCTTTTATTTCTAATTTTATGTAGAAAAGAGCAAGTAGAATTCACAATATAATTCAAGACCCAACAAAAGTTAGGAGACATAAACTAAAATTAAAAACTAATTAAATACAAAAATTAAGCACCACCTTAATAATACCAGTGAACTGATCTTTATATATATACCCTGAACTTTGCTTCTTTTGCAGCTGAAAAATTGCATAACGACACAATTCCAGTTAGGTAGCAAATAGTAAGAGAATAATATTTTGTATGAAATACAACTAATGACCACATAATAAGTATACCATCCTCAACAATTGTCCAAGTGTTTGTTGCTGGAATCTAGGAGCCATCAATGGGAAGATGGGGCACTTTAGACTCTGTTTTGGAGCTTGAAAGTATCAGTAATGACAATTGAGCATAGGGCACCTGCACGAAAAGTCTTCGTACACAAAAATGCTGATAATTACAATATATTTAGTAAGTCCCCAAATATGCATAATGTCCCAAAAATGCTGATAATGACAACATAATGTCCCAAAATATTCATAAAAATATATACTCAAATCCATTTTTTGTCGTCAACACTACTGAAGCTTCAACAGAAGATTTTAATAGGATATACAATAAAAAAAAAATCTCAATTGAAGTTTTATTGTTCATTAAGAAAGACTAAAAAAATATTTACTTCTAAAGAACTAAAATTTCAAATCTTTTAGCATAAAATTTAGTTTAAACCCACTTCTTAACAACAAACCCCAACTTGCAATCAAATTGATAAACCAACCTTTTATTTTGCAGGCTTGCATTTTGTGCATATAATTAAAAGCGATCATTGGCCAATTACTGGATTTCTTTCGCTTGCTAATATTGGCCAATTATTGGACGTGTAAGTCTTGCTATATTGGTTCTCCACTTAGTCATGGGTCCTGTTTACAGGACCAATAGCAGCAGCAGCACGACCAATAGCTTACAGGACCAACTTTGCGAGATGCAAGCCTCACTAAAGTCCCCGTGTTTGGTCTCGAACTGTCCTAACTCTAATATACAACTCAACTTAGCATAAGTTTTAAGGCAACATCTTTGTATTCTAATAACATATACATTCTTAAAAATTAGTAGTAAAAATAGTGGTCATAAAAATTAATAGGAGGTTACATAGATAACACATAAATATAAATAAATATACATAAATATACCTTCTTGTCTTGTCATCCTCTTCCATGCATGAATATGAAGATCCATACTTTTTCAAGTGTAGATGAACGAACATCGAAATCAAATATAAAAAAAACTTGAATTAGTATCTATATATAAGTTCCATTAACTTGCATAATAAACATACTATTCTTTTTACCATCTGGTTGCTATTGTTATTTAAAAAAAAGGTAACGATGAATAAATAATGATAATGATGTGTAAATGCAATATATTTTTATGAGAATTATAATGTTCCAGCAGCATCTTTAGTTGCTATTTTATCTATAAATATATAATAAAATGAATTAAGGAGTGTAAATGCATACGTGATTGGAGTCTATAATGAGGTCTACATAATAAATTGAACACGGAGGTTGTGTTCGTGTCAATACCTTCAATATAATAGACCACATGTTTTCAATACGTTCAAACCCCTGGAAAAAAACTTGGGTTGATTATATTCAAATTCCCGCCTGAGCAAATTAAAAACAATAGAAAAAAGATGTGTGCAGGTTGTGTTCATCAAATAAAATGAAACACCAAACATCAAACATCAAACATTAAACATCAAAATCAAACAGCAGAGTAAAGAGTTTAAATGTATTTACCTCAAAATTGTTTCGAGTCCCACCGTAACTGAAGGATCAACATGTTGAAGGGAGACCTCAAAATCAAGTATGGGAAAGTTAAAAAATAAAACATCAAACTTATAACCATATATTATTTAGCACCTACTCAAATACATATGTCTATAAAGCAATGACTGAGCCAAAGCAATGAAAATAAATACATTTAAGGTTTGTTATGGTAGCAGGGCACTGTAGATCTCAAACAACCCAAAGCTCTCATGTACAGAGACAGATGGAGATAACATCATAACTTTATTTAATTACAAAATCTCACCCACGATTTGAACCCTATACAAAGAAAAAATGGACAAATCTACAAAAAATCACGATTAAACCGTAGATTCAAAACCCTTTAGACCCAAAATTACAATTAATCTTGAGTTCTGTAACTCTTAAAACCCAAAACAACAACAATATATTGAAATGATTTACACTCCTAAGCTCAAATCTCACCATTTGAAAACCAAAATTACACAAATCGTACCATCTGAAAACCCATATTACACAAATCTCACCATCTGAAAACCCAAAACAACAACAGTATATTCAAATGATTTACACTCCTAAGCTCGCGTACATAAAAAAATGGAAACCCAAAAAAATAACAAAATAACTGTGTTTATGCGTGCGAGTGTGTGAGTGTCTGCATGTGTAAAGGGGTGAGAGAGTGAGAGAGAGAGACTACGTGAGGGCAACATCGTTGGAGGCGGAGGGCGGCGGAGATTCGGGCTTTTGTTGAAATGGTTTGTGTTAAAAGGGTAGCTCTTGTGCCGTGTGAGATTTTTGGAGATTGTCATGTGAGGTGTTTTCAAGCTATGAAAAGGAGAGCTATTATGTTTACCAAATTACCCTTCTATTTGAATTAAAGTAAAAAAAGGAACTAATTAATGGGAAAGAAAAGACGGGGAAACCAAAAATTTGAGGGGTAAAATAGGAAGTGCAAAAAAAAAATCATATTGATGACATCATGGTGTTATCTTACGACATGCATAAGTTTTATACTTTATTATATATATATATATATATATATATATATATATATATACACACGGTAGATCTAAACCCTTTTTTTCAAAATTACCTTATATTTGAAGGTTCGCGCTAGCAGTATCCAATCCTTACCACCATTATTGGAGCTTCAACGACCTTCGTCAGAGCTCCGATTTGGGGTGGGTAAGGGTGGCATGTGGTGCCGCTGGCGTGGACCTTTGAAAATAAAATTGGATAAATGGGATCGGGATCATCTGTAGCGCCAATTTGGGGTGAATAGGGGTGACACAAAACTTTAAAAATAGGAGCATATTGGATATATATATATATATATATATATATATATATATATATATAGTTTGTAAAAATGGCATAGATATTAAACTTTATTCTATATACCAGATAATGAAATAGTTTTATATTTGTGGCATTTTCACAAACAATAACATTTACTGTGATAATATATTTATGAAATAGTTTTATATATATATAACATTTTCACAAACAGTAACATTTTCTGAGTTAATATCACAATATATATATAACATTTTCACAAACAGTAACATTTACTGAGTTAATATTACATAATATATATATATATATATATATATATATATATAGTTTGTCAAAATGACATAGATATTAAACTTTATTGTATACACCAGAAAATGAAATAGTTTTATATTTGTGACATTTTCACAAACAATAATATTTACTGTGATAATATATTTATAAAATAGTTTTATATATATAATATTTTCACAAACAGTAACATTTACTAAGTTAATATTACACAATATATATATATAACATTTTCACAAATAGTAACATTTACTGAGTTAATGTTACATAATATATATATATATATATATATATATATATATATATATATATATATATATATATATATATATATATATATATATATACACGGTAGATCCAAATCTCTTTTTTTTAATTACCATATTTTTAAAGGTTTATGCTTGCGACATTCAATCCCCACCACTACCCACCACTACCCACCCCCATTGTCGAAGTTTCAACGACTTTCATCAGAGCTATGATTTGGGTGGGTAGTTGTGGCATAGGGTGCCGCTGGCGCGAACCTCTGAAATTAACAGAATATTAGATAAATGGAGTTTGGATCCACTGGCGCTCCGATTTGGGGTGAGTAGGGGTGACATTGGGTTAGGTTTATATCTATAACATTTTTACAAACGTTAATATTTATTGTGTTATAACACAGTATATATATATATATATATATATATATATACGGTGGATCCAAACCTCTTTTTTCTGATATTGTCTTATTTTTAACGGCCCGCGCTAGCGGTATCTAATCCCGACCACCCCCAACCCCAATTGTCGGAGCTCCAAGAACCTTCATCAGAGTTCTGATTTGGGGTGACATGGAGTGCCGCTGGCGCGGACATTAGGAAATAAGAGGATATTGGATACACCGGCGCTCCAGTTTGAGGTGAGTAGGGGTAGCATTGGATTATGTTTATATCTGTAATATTTTCACAAATAATAAATGTTACTGTTTGTAAAAATGTTACATCGGCATCCCATGCCACCTCAAATCAGAGCTCTGATGAAGATTGTTGGAGCTCCGATAAAGGGGGTGGGTGGTGGTGGGGATCGGATGCCGCTGGCGCGGACCGTTAAAAATAAGATAATATCAGAAAAAAGAGGTTTGGATATATATATATATACCGTGTTATATAAACACAGTAAATATTAATGCTTGTGAAAATGTTATAGATATAAACCTAACTCAATGCCACTCCTACTCACCCCAAATCAGAGCTCCGGTGGATCCAAACCCCATTTATCTAATATTCTCTTAATTTCAGAGGTCCGTGCCAGCGACACCCTATGCCACTACTACCAACCCAAATCATAGCTCTGATGAAAGTCGTTGAAGCTCCGACAATGGGTGTGGGTAGTGGTGGGGATTGAATGTCGCTAGCGTAAACATTTAAAAATATGGTAATTTTGAAAAAAAAATAGAACTCAGTAAATGTTACTATTTGTGAAAATGTTATATATATATTGTGTAATATTAACTCAGTAAATATTACTGTTTGTGAAAATGTTATATATATAAAACTATTTCATAAATATATTATCACAGTAAATGTTATTGTTTGTGAAAATGTCACAAATATACAGCTATTTCATTTTCTCGTGTATACAATAAAGTTTAATATCTATGACATTTTAACAAACTATAACTATAACTATAACTATAACTATAACTATATATATATATATATCCAATATGCTCCTATTTTTAAAGTTCCGTGCCACCCCTATTCACCCAAAATTGTCTCTCCAGATGATCCCGATCCCATTTATCCAATCTTATTTTCAAAGGTTCGTGTCAGCGGCACCCCATGATACTCCGGTGGATCCAAAGCCCATTTATTCAAAAGTCTCTTATTTTCAAAGGTCCGCGCCAGCGGCACCACATGCCACCCTTACCCACCCCAAATCAGAGCTCTGACGAAGGTCGTTGAAACTCCAACAATGGTGGTAAGAATTGGATGTCATTAGCGCGAACCTTTAAATATAAGTTATTTTTGAAAAAAGAGGGTTTGGATCCACCGGATGTATATATATATATATACTGTGTAGTATTACCACAGTAAATGTTACTATCTGTTTGTGAAAATGTCACATATATAAAACTATTTCATATTCTAGTGCATACAGAAAAGTTTACTGTTTGTGTAAATTTTTTTCTTTGAAATTTTATAGCCTTTATGGATCTTGTTTGATAGATCTCGTCGAGTAGATTTCAAAAATAGTAATTTTGCGAAAAACGGATTTGTGAATCAAAAGTTATGATCAATTAAAGATTAAAAAAAAGTCCAACCACTTATGTAACTTCCTAAAGGAAGTTACGGATAATTAGTTATAAAAGGGTAAAATTGTGAAAAAATTCCCTAAAAAGTTGGAATAGGACCTATGGGATTATTGAAAAGTCAATAGGACTTATTAGCATATTGACTCGATAAATGGGACCTAAATATAATTATCCCCTTAGTTTATCATCTTAGAATTGTTTATTACGTATTTTACAAGTCGGATTAAGTCCTAAATCACATAAATTGGGATCATGGAAGTGTTCATGTATATTCAATTTTTTTTCCATCAATTTTCTAACATCTACCACATGTAAGTGTCCAAATTAAATCAAAACCTCAAACTTTAAATAAGGATTATCTCCTCTACGTATGAATCATTAAAATTACTATACCAAGGGTCCTAATAATTAGTTCTATCAACATAAATCATTAAAATTCTACCATCCTAAATTTTGGTATTCCCACTTTAACATCAAACTCAATTCTTTCATGAATATAATTTAATATCATTATCAAATCATCCAAGTTTCCTAAATACATAATTTCTTCATGGATTTCAACACATAATGAATTAAGAAGAAATTTGAACGAAATAAAATAAGTAGGAAAATTCTTGCCATATGTCTTGAACGATGTCTTGATTGGTTTCTTAGATTTCTCCTTAAATCTTCGTCTCCCAATCTCCGGCTAATGTTTTTGCCTTTCTATTCACAAATGTGTGACCTAGGGTTCTTGGATACAAATCAGAAGGATTTATTAAACTCCTAATTAATATAACTAAGGATCTGATCCCAAGTTGGGGGTCCGAACTCACTAGCCAAATGACTCGAAAGTTACCCAAATAGTATACCCATACCCGAAACCATTTTTAAAGGTCAAGAATGTCCCAATGAGTCTGCAAAACTCCCCAAAATGCATCCCAATTATTTTTTCTTAACATACCCATTTTTATTACGTTTAATTGATGCCCAACCGTAATTTAATTATTATATGATTTATTTCTCATGAGTGAAGCCCATCATTCCTAGTTGAGTTGTATAATTATGAACTTATAAATAAGTATTTACTTTGAATTTAATTTTACTCATTTAAATTTAAATCCTTGCAATTTAATTCATCCTCAAATTTAATCCAAATTTTAATTTTATTTTCGTCATTATATTTTATTTTAGCAATACGGGATATTACATTCTCCCCCCTAAATAACGAAATTCCGTTCTTGGAATTCACTGCTGCATGAAGTCACGTTTCAATCCGTACCATTATCTTAAGTTTATACCCAATTAGTCCTTACTCTTATCCCATGAGATGACATAAAAGGATCACTTATGCCTATCATAATATCACTGGGGCACCCATATATTCCACATTATATGCACTCACATAAACATAACATTACCAAATGTGAATTATGCATATACATTCAATATGTATCATTTATAGGAAGTATATCTATAAATCAAGGTATACCTCCACATATGTAATCATAAAAAGTAACAATTTTAGTATCTAAGTTCCCTCAACTCCCAACATTTGCCAATTTCGTGTGTGAGATGTTTCACATGCAAAATCTAAATAAAGAATCCTCTCGATACACTACTAAATGCCTTAGTCTGTTATTAATATTCGTCGGTCTAAGAATTAAAAAAATATGAAAATAAACGTTCATGCTAATCATATAAATTCATATTTGTTCCCATTTCCAACAAAAGTCACATCACTCCTAAGGGATACACTAAATTTCGATAAATTTACCAGTTTAATAATACCAAAAACAATAATAAAATATCCTAGGATCCATCATCTCCTAACTCCCGACTTTTGATAACTTTATGTGAGGGACGTCTCGCAATAAAAATCCAAACAAGGAACCATCTTGATACACTACTACATATATAGCGTCATCAGTCATTGAGATACGTCGATCCCAGACTTAAGTCCAGTAGGGTGCTTAATCATTTATAAGGCTCAGCAGGCCTAATCATTCCACTAGAGGCTACTAGTGCCTATATCCATTAACATCGTCCTTATAATAACATTATTTATGCTCGTATACATCATAATGTAACCGAGACTACCATTAGTCCCAGCGTTCCCAAAGGAACCAAACACTTCTAAAATATGAAGGCTTTTCATTTTGCATACTCTTAACATAAATAAGAAAATTTCATTGCTGGATAATTATCGTATTTATTTATCCCTAAAACATATGATTATTATCATATGGTCTACGTTCGTATCCCGAATCGAACATTCATGTCATACCTAATTTCACGAAAACTTTAGTAACACATCCAGAGATTTTATAAAGTTGTGCCCACTCTCGATAAGGTAATACTTTCGGGTTCATGCGAATCTCGCAGCTAAAGTCTCAGTTCCCTTATGATGCCTCGCTATATAGAGTTTATGATTTCTTCGAACCTTCGTTGGTTCTAAGATACTACTAATTATGCATAAATTCTTCTGAATTTATCCCCTTAATTTAGGGATTTTTATCATCATAATGTAAAATGTGTTGATTGATCTCACTTCCATGCTAATGACTCCTTCTAACAATTACATCTAGTTTTGTGTATTTCTCATGAAATTTAATGGAATTTAAAGTATCGAGAAAGAAAGAAATTGGAAAACATTGAAAGAAATCAAAGAAGGAAAGTCAAAAAGGGCATTTTTGTAACTTTTTAGCCTTAGTCCGGAGGTGGGGCCAACTGGAAAATTAAAGATCTTTCAATTACAAGAACACTAGAAAAAACGTCATCTTAATTAGTCTAACGTGAAGAAGTTATGATCAGTTGAAGATGAGAGAAGTCAAGAAAAAAGTTATAAAGGAATTTCAAGGGTGATCTGAACCTATTAAAAATAAAAGATCTGGATCGGTTGGCAAGAAAATCTCTAATTGAAAAATAAGAACGATCTAGACCTATTAAAATTAAAGGATCTGGACCGCCCCTGTACAAATGCCAGATTCAAATGAAGGAGAGATCCAGATAGCTCAGTCCCGCCGATATAAACCGTTTTGGATTTTCTTAGAATTTCATTTTCTTTCTTAAGAGTTTTATTTTGGCTCAATCTCTTATAAATTCCGGGGCCTATTTATTCAACGTTGTTAGACAATATTAGGGGTTCAAAAAAATTATATTTCTAGTAGTAGTAGAAGGGTTTTGTAACCCAAAACCCTTGTTTTTGTCAAAAAGTGAATTTTGAGTGAAGATTGAAGTTTTATTTATGGGATTTCTTCAATACAAGTAATATTTTTTCTTTAATCCTTCAATGTTTACTTAGATTAGTTATTTGTTTTGATTCAACACATTCTTATTCCCCATTATCATAGAGTATGATGTTTTGTTTTGTTTTCAAAAATTGTGTTTTTATTTAGTTTAGTTATGTCCGGATAAGTTTCCAAGGGTTGGAATGCATTAATCCAACCCGATGTTCTTTACATATGCACGGAATTAAGTTTTCGAATTAAATAATTGGTCAAATCATGTTGTGTTGTAATCACAACCATTGTAGGACGTTTGATCTCGTTTGCCCTAGGTAATCGAGATGCTTAAGATTGCAATGCACATGTAGCTATCTCGACACCGCTTTATTCTTACTTTTGATTATATATGATGCGGTCTTGAACCTCATATATATAATGCTTGAGATTAATAAAGACTGTATTTAATCATTTATTTCAATTTGAGAGTTGATTTTAACATCGGTAAATGCACTAGGGCTGGAGGATTGTGTCCTAACCTGTTGTTCTCATTCATAGTTAAGTCTTTCATACATTTGTTATCTACTCTTAGATTAATTACCATAGTTGAATTTCATTAGTATTTAGTTCAGTTAGTTTTTAATATTGCATTTAATTCATAATTAATCTCCCAGTCAAAGCATCTTTTCACTTCTTTTAGAGTCGAGTTAGGGTTCTTCGTCTCTCTAAATGTCGTCACGATTTTCTCGTCCTATTTACTTGAGGATCGATACCCGACTTAACGGGATTATTAATTGAGAGACAGGCTTGCACTTGAGCCTAGATAAGCACGCACTTTAGAACACCTTTTAAGTCGCATCAAGTTTTTGGCGCCATTGTCGGGGAACTAGGTAGACTGTAGGTTAGAACGAGTTAATCCAAAACCTTGATTAAGAAAAAAAAATTACTACTTCTCTCAAAAGCTTGTTAATGAAAAATCCATAATGAAATTAGCAATCCACTCCTACTTGCATTCATGAAAATCCGATAGTTGAGTACGATCCAGATATCCCACACACTCCTATTATTCCTCAAATTTGGGTTCCACCTCCTACACCTCCAAACTCAACAGGTAGGTACCCATGAGGTTACACTCCTAGCACACCGAGTGAGGATACTGAGTCAGTTAGCGAGAGATCCATGTCACAGCACGGTAGCGTAGGCGTGGGCGAGGAAGAGGTGCCATATCGACCTTTGAGATAATTACTATACCCTGAGCGACCAGTCACTCCGGGATGCATTTTGCTCCCAGATATTGCAGGGCAATTCCAGTTTAGGAAAGGAATGATCCAAATAATTCCCACCTACTATGGAAGGGAATCGAAGAAGCCATATCTCCATATTCGGGAGTTTGAAGAGGCATGTGAGACCTTCAGTGATCAAACATGCACAAAAGATGTGATCCGCCTCAAGCTCTTCCCATTTTCTCTGAACGATAAAGCTAAGACCTGGATTATGGTCTTTACCTCCTCATTTCGATTACGTCGTGGAACGAGTTACAATCTAAGTTTATCAAGAAGTTCTTCCCTCCACATCGAACGAACTCCATTAAGGCTTAAATTCAAACCTTTCGATAATTAGAAAATGGGATAATGTCAAGCCATCAAGATAATGTCAAACTAGTGTTATCTCTACTTCTACAGAACATCAAGATAATGTCAAGCCATAACCACTCTATGTAGTGGGAGGGTTGTTGAATTATCACCTCTCCCACACAATGCATCGAAAGACAGAGATTTCACCCGGTACAAAAGAGGCTGAAGATGTCTCCTTGAAAGAGAGTGATAGAGAAGAGACTAGTGAGCCCGAGATAGTAGTGAATCCACCTATCGCAGTGCCATTTCCTTAATGGTTGGTTCCTTCCCCAAAAGGAAACCCCCGTGATGATGTGCTAGAAGTCCTAAAGCAAGTGAAGTTAAATTTACCTTTCCTTGATGCCGTCAAGAAAATTTTCGCTTATGCAAAAGTTATTAAAGACTTATTGACAGTGAAGAGGAGGCTTCAGGTAAAGAAGAACGTATTCCTAAACACAAAATATGTGCTCCATTCTACTCAATGATATCCCTCCAAAGTTCAAGGATCCGGGTACATCTACCATTTCCTGCATCATAGGATATAATCGAATAAAAAAAGCCTTACTCTATTTAGGGGCGAGTGCCAATATTCTCCCCTAATCAATCTATAGGAAACTTTATTTGGGTGATGTCATGCCCACAAATTTCATTCTCCAATTAGCGGATCAAACTGTGAAGATACCAAGAGGTATTATGAAGGATGTGATCGTCCAAGTTAACACTTTCTACTTCCCGCTAGATTTTATCATTTGGGACACAGAGCCCTCCTTCATCTCGAGTAATCATGTTCCCATTATCCTTCGTCGCTCATTCTTATCTATGACAAATGCATTGATTAACACTCAAAATGGGCAGATGCAACTCACTTTCGAGAACATGACTTCAGAGACCAACATTTTCAACATAGCCCAACATGTGGGGGAAGAAGATGATCTTCACGCAGTAAGACTTATTGAGGAGATTGTAGAGGAGCACATAGAGGAAAACTATAGTGTATATGCATTAGGAGCTTTCCTTGTATCGACCAATGAGAGTACGAGAGAAAACACCGACTTTGAAAAGAAAATAGAGGAGTTGAGAGAGATACTTGAAGACAAAGCGTCAGATGAGGACGTGGGAGATGTAAGTTGGGTTTCTATATTTGAGGAACTACCACCGAGGGAGGCACGCATGGTTCCCTCCAGTGAAAAATTTCCTACCCTCGAATTAAAAAAGCTACCCTCTAATGTCAAATATTCTTATTTAAGAGAGAACGAGACATATCCTGTTGTTGTCTTATCTATCATAGATGAAGAGCAAGAGGGTAAATTGTTAAAAATTTTGAGGAAGCACCAAAGTTCTTTTGGTTGGTGTATAGCTTATTTGAAAGGTATAAGTCCTTTGATTTGTACCCATAAAATCCACCTCGAGGAGGATGTGAAGCCCTCGAGGGAAATGCAAAGAAGATTGAACCCTACCATGAAAGAGGTAGTGAGGGCAGAAATTATTAAGCTATTGGATGCCGGGATTATCTACCCAATCTCGGATAACAAGTGGGTGAGTCCCATACAAGTTGTCCCGAAGAAGTCGGGCATAACCGTGATTAAAATGCTAAGGGTGAGGTAATCCCCCAACATACCACCACCGGGTAGCGCATTTGCATTGATTATCAAAAACTCAATGCGGGAACTAGGAAAGACCATTTCCCCTTGCCATTAATTGATCAGATGCTAGAGAGAGTAGCAGGACACCCTTATTATTGCTTCTTATATGGTTATTCCAGATATAAATAAATAGAGGTAGATGTTCTTGACCAATAGAAGATGACTTTCACATGTCCTTTTGGTACGTTTGCCTACAAGCGTATACCATTCGGATTGTGCAATGCACTCACGACCTTTCAAAGGTGCATGTTAATTCTCTTTAGCCACATGATTGATAGAGGACTTCAAGTTTTCATGGATGAGTTTAGTTTTTTTGGAACCTCTTTCAATCTTTGCTTAACGAATCTTGAGAAGGTACTTGCCCATTGTGTGGAAAAGAACTTGGTGCTGAATTGGAAAAAATGCCATTTTATGGTCACCGAGGGAATAGTTCTTGTCCACATTGTCTCATCCAAAAGAATTGAAGTTGATAGAGCTAAAATAGATTTCATAGTCGAGCTACCCCCACCAAAATCAGTAAAACACATGCGTTCTTTCTTAGACCACACGAGGTTTTATAGAAGGTTTATTAAGGACTTTAGCTCCATCGTTTGGCCCTTAAGTAACCTTCTTATGAAGGACACCCCATTTGAGTGGAATGAAGCATGCCAATGTACTTTTGAAAAATAAAAAAGCATGCTTGTTTTCGCTCCCATCATGCAAGCTCCGGATTGGTCCTTTCCATTCGAGCTTATGTGTGATGCGATTGATTTCGCAATAGGGATGTTTTGGGCCAAAGGAAAGACAAGAAGGCTCATGTCATCTACTACGCTAGCCGGACTTTAACCGAACCACAACTCAATTACTCCACCACGGAGAAAGAATTTCTAGCGGTAGTATTTTCTCAAGACAAGTTTTGTTCCTACCTCTTCGGTTTATCCATCACTTGCTTCACCGACTAGGTGGCGTTGAAATACCTCCTTGTAAAAAGAAAGTTGCAAAGCCGTGTCTCATAAGGTGGATCCTATTCTTGTAAGAGTTTAATCTCTCCATTAAAGACAAAAAAGGAGTAGAAAGCTTCTTTGTCGATCACTTATCATGGCTTTTATCCAACGTACCAAGCGATCCTATACCCATAGACGAATATTTCTCATATGAATAACTCTTTTCCACCTCGTCTCTCCCCTAGTTTACAGATATAGTCAAGTATCTTGTCATGGGAGTCATCCCTCCCGATTGGACATCGCAAGAGAAGAAGAAGTTTATTACTTGATCACGCATGTTTTTCTATGATGATCCATTCCTCTTTAAGTATTGTGTGGACCAAATCATCCGACGATGTGTACCAAATGATGAAATACCTAAGGTCATCCAATTCTATCATTCAGAAGCATGTGGAGGTCATTTATCAATGAAAAAGATGGCCGCTAAAATCCTCCAAAGAGGACTCTACTGGACCACAATGTCCAGGATGTGAGAAATGGTTGCAAATCATGCAATAGGTGTCAACGGATGGGGGCTATTACCCGATGATACATGATGCCATTAACGCCCATACTCATTATTAAGATTTTTGACAGCTGGGGTATTGACTTCATGGATCCTTTTCTCCCATATTTTGGACACCTATACATCCTTGTTGCAGTAGATTACATTTTTAAATGGGTGGAAGCTATAGCTACCAAAACAAATGACAATAAAGTGGTGATACGTTTCTTGCAGAAACATATATTTCACTCTTTGGTGCTCCGAAAGTGATAATTAGTGATAATGGCATGCATTTTTGCAACATGCCATTTGATAAGCTTATGAGAAAGTATGGTGTCGTTCACAAGGTTGGAATGACCTATCTCCCACAAACAAATGGGTTAGCCGAGTTGGCGAATTGATAAATCAAGAATATCCTCAAGAAGACCGTCGATCCTAATAGGAAAGATTGGTCCCTTTGATTGAATGATTAACTATGGCCCTATCGTACCGCATATAAGAATCCACTCGTAATTTATGCATTCCTCTTTGTGTATGTCAACCCTTATCATCTTCCCTTCGAGTTAGAACACAAAGTGTATTGGGCCATTAAGAGGTTGAACTATGAAATGGACCAAGCCGATGAAGATCGTAAGGTTCAGTTAAATGAGTTAGAGGAGATACGCAATGATGCATATAAAAATGCTAAAATATCCAAAAAAAGGATGAAACTCGCACACAATAAGATTATCCGACACAGAGTTTCTTATCGGGAAAAAGGTGCTTCTCTACAACTCTCGGCTTCATCTATTTTTGAGTAAGTTACAGTCTCGGTGGACTGTCCCATTCATTGTAAAGAATGTATTCACCCACAAAGCTTAGGAATTGGAAGATCAAAAGGGAGGACTATGTTCAAAGTTAATGGACAATGCTTAAATCCATATTTAGAGGCGTGTTAAGAGGCTCTCGATACCATTTGGTTGTCGGATCTCGTTTACGGGGTTAAGTGAGCTGCCATTGAGAGGTCGTCACACCCCCGACGTGTATGGCGTGGTGGTTGTGTATAGTAGAAGTGCGTTAGTTTGGATAGCTAGAGTAAGTTAAGTCAATATATGTAGATCACACTAGGCATGTTTGGAAGCACAGTGCATTATGAGAATGCCTAGGGATTTGAAACTAGGATTGAGCGAAATCGAGTTCATGTTGAGTTGATATCACAGCGGGAGAGCCTTAAGAGTATGAGAGAGGAGTAAAAAATACAACACAAGTAAATGTTCTACAAATTATGAACCGGTCTAGACCGCCCTTGGGCAATCGGTCCGAATTTCCTTCAAGGAAAAAATAAAATATTCAAGCATCGGTCCGGATCGACCTCTGGTTTTCTTCGACAGTTCCCCAGGTGCATACCTCTTCTCCCCAATCCTCCCATTTCCCTCCATTTCATTTTTTTCCCATCAATCAACTCCCAAATTCATCCCCCCTTTCCCTCCATTCCCTTTCCAATTCCAAAAATATCCAGCCATCTCCTTTTACCCCTTATACCTTATAACCCGAAAAAGTCCTAACCGAGCCAGAATTGCGAATTTGGTTACAGCATGGAGAGTTAAGGCACAAAAGATAATAAAATAGATTAAATGTGTGAGTATGAGGTGATGTTTCCATTTTCCAATAATCGTATTCCGATGATGAGATCTTTTCACCATAAATATTCCGTCTTTTAAATTTGTGTGTGCGCACTTGTGTTCCATTATATTTTCCCTTTATATCACGCATACCGAGAGAATAGCCACATTCCGAGTGATTCGTTTGTGAGAGTATTCCGTGAGCATTTGAATCAAAATGAATTCACGGAAAAGTAATGTAATGATCAATTGGTGGATATTAGCGGTTCAATTTGTCGCTTTGCACACACACACACACACATTATGATTTGAGACTCTTAAATATGAATATGTGGTAACTATTTTCTAGAAACTTTAAATTGTACAATTTTTAAGTAGTTTGACTTTACTTTTAGTCAAATTTTATGGGTATATTCACTTCAAACCCTTACGATCACAACTCGTCCTACTAGGGTAATCTGGGGCTTTAAAGGCTTGTTGCATATGCTAAATGCAATCGCTTTTTCGCGAAAGTGGTATTTTACCTCCATAAGTGAAATTCGATGATTGAGATGAGTTTAAGATTTTTTTTTACATTGCTCAAGAGATGCAAAGTTCTAAGGTAGGGGGATTTGATTAGCCATAAATTCTTTCGAATTTATCCCCTTAATTTGGAGATTTTTATCATCTCGAATAACGTAAAATGTGTTGATTTATCTCATTTCATTGTTAATGACTCCTTCTAACAAGTACATCTAGTTTTGTGTATTTCTCATGAATTTTGCAGGCCTTTAAAGTATCGAGAAAGAATGAAATTGGAAAAACATTAAAAGAAATCAACGAAGTAAAGTCAAAAAGGGCATTTTCGTAACTTTGCAGCCTTAGTCCAGAGGTGGGGCCAGCTAGAAAATTGAAGATCTTTCAATTATAAGAACACTGGAAAAAAGATCACCTCAATCCGAGCTACGGTGAAGAAGTTATGATCAGTTGAAGCTGAGAGAAGTCAAGAAAAAAGTTCTTGAGGAATTTCAAGGGCGATCCGGACCTATTAAAAATAAAAGATCCGGACCGGTTGGAAACAAAATCTCTTAATGAAAAATAAGATCAATCCGGACCTATTAAAATTAAAGCATCCGGAACACCTCTGTGCAGATGCCTGACTCACATAAGGGGGAGATCCGGACCGCCCAGTTCCGCTAATCCGGACCGTTTTGGATATTCTCAGAATTTCATTTTCTTTTTTAAGAGTTTTATATTGGATCAATATCTTGTAAATTTTAGAGGCTATTTATTCAAGGTTGTTACAAAATATTAGGGGTTCAAAAAAATTAGATTTCCAGTAGTAGTAGAAGGGTTTTGTAACCAAAAAACCTAGTTTTTGTCAAAGAGTGAAGTTTGAAGTTTTATTTACGGGATTTCTTCAATACAAGTAATATTTTTCCTTTAATCTTTGAGTGTTTACTTAGATTAGTTATTTTTTTTTATTCAGTGCGTTCTTCTTCCCCATTCTCCATATAGTATGTTGTTGTTTTTTAAAAATTGTGTTTTTATTTAGTTTAGTTATGTCCGGATAAGTTTCTAAGGGTTGGGATGCATGAATCCAACCCGATGTTCTTTACATATGTATGAAATTAAGTTTTCGAATTAAATAATTGGTCAAATCGTGTTGTGTGGTTATCACAGCCGTTGTAGGACTTTTGATCTCGTTTGCCCTAGGTAATTGGGATTCTTAAGACTGCAACGCGAATGTAGCTATCTCGACACGACTTTTTTCTTACTTTTGATTATATATGATGTGGGCTTGAACCTCATATATATAATGCCTGAGAATAATAAAGAATGGATGTAATAATTTATTTCAATTCGAGAGTTGATTTTAACATCGGTAAATGCACTAGGGTTAGAGGATTGTGTTCTAACCTATTGTTCTCATTTTTGTAGTTAAGTCTTTCATACATTTGTTATCTACTCTTAGATTAATCAGCGTAGCTGCATTTCATTAGTATTTTGTTCAGTTAGTTGTAAATATTGCCTTTAGTTCCTAATTAATCTCCTATTCAAAGCATCTTTTCATTTCTTTAAGAGTCAAGATAGGGTCCTCCGTCTCTCCTAACGTCATCACAATTTTTTCATCTTATTTCCCTGAGGATCGATACCCGACTTACCACATTTATTACTTGAGCGACAGGCTTGCACTTGAGACCAGATACGCACACACTTTAGAACACCTTTTAAGTTGCGTCAACTACCTTTATAATTTCACTATTAGACACCTCCTTGTCCATAAACTTCATTTATCAATGGTGCATCGCCAAAATCCATGACACACAAGTCACATCGTCCACACACAAATTTTCTACTTAAGTCGTCGGTCTGCACATTCCAAATTCATATGGTGACCTTACTCTTCGATCTAACTACTCGTATCTTAATCTTACCGAACTATAAACGGGTTTAATCAACACAATAATCCTCAGCCCATCTGAATGTTACACAATTTTGACTTAAATTTTCTCCCATCTAACTTTTATAAAAATGTTACATAATTACCTATATTCTATTGCCTCCTAGTTTACTATATAGATCCAAGGTATCTTAATTCCAGTAATTAGTTCCCAAAGTTGTGGTTAATGACATTGTTCAACCTTTCACACCATACTTGACTATTAACTATAAATGTTCCCATAAAATCAACACAAGCATTATGATTTTCTTTCCTATCCACCCCTAGGATACTATCGTACTCTGACACTACTTATTTAAAAAACTCTTCTACAAGCTTAAGTCTTCCTAAGGCCAATAATTATACCTCTATAGACAAAGCACTATAGATACCTTCCTCTCAACTATGGGTAAAACAATGTAAGGCATTTGACAAAATGAAGTCTACCATACTAAATGTAATAACCCGATAGTAATAATATTTTGGTATTGTGCATGATTTTAAACCTGGTATACCTTACACGATCAAATATTGGAACATAACATTCTATGTCTAGGTTAGAGTTGGGACCTCTCCTGGAGCGACATGATACAAAAGTCCATACTCAAACTATAGATGTTGTCGCTAAGGTGCAGTTGATAATGGTGGTAAAGTTAGCATTACTAGCACTGACTGGGATTGTAATGGTTGACGATTCCCTAAAGATGTTTGATTATCCTGATGACACCACCTTAAAGTATGACTCGTCTCACCACATGTATAATAGTTCTCATTAAATGATCATCTCAGTATTTGTCAGCCCTACTAGCCTCTGCTCTGCTGACCCTAGACCTGATATCCCTTTTACTGTTGGCCATACTGAACCTAGACCTGCCCTTAATTCCCATGAACCTAACGTCCCTGCTTCCCATGGACCAACTAGTCTTTCATGTTCCGATTATCAAAACCCCATAATTTTTTATGCTGATCTATAGATGGAGGATCAGTCAACTATTATGCCCCCTAACTGCTACCTTTCGCTCATATTACCCGTGGGTTTGAAGTCTTCGCTCTCTGTATCTTCGTACCCTTGTTTATCTTAAAGGTCCTGTGATCCTGATAATCTAAAAGGGAGGCGTTCACAATCAGATTGTACGGAGTGAATGTCGGTTTACTTAAGAGTGCCTTCCTAATATGCCAGGCTGACCCTTCTATAAATCTATCCATCTTTCTCTACTCTGTGTTCACCTTCTATTTTACAAAGTAAGAAAGAGAAGTGAACTCTTCCTCATATTTTGCTTCTGATGTTAAGGCTGATGTGATTGATGTTGAGTCCCCTCATCTGTAGATGGATCAACAACATGTCTTGGTCAACCACTTTTTCCGTTTCCCATATGAAAGAAAATGAGTTTCGTAATAGTAACGGATCGTAAATAATTCAATAATTATGAAACATAGGGCTTTATACATCAAAGAACGCAGTGTAGAGTGCAATGAGTGCAACATAGATCCTAAAGATGTTAGAAATTGGATTCTCTGATACTGACTCTAACAACCCCCATTTTCTCACGTAGAGGTTGACCAGACACAGTACGCCAAAGACGAAGCATGTTATACAATCTATATCATTATAAGCATCAAGACCATGAAAAATTACTTATTTGCAAACCACATTCGAATTAAAATAAAATTTGAATTCAAAGTCCAAGCAACAATAAATGCAACATCCATATAGTCCGAATAAAAGCCAACATAAACATAAGTGTCCAAAGTCAACTGGAATAAAATAGAATTTGGTCTTATTCCCATTTAATAATAAAGAAATAAATAAAAATCAAATAGATGAGCTACTTAGTCTAGAATCAATGATATAAAGTCCGATACGTAAGGTGGGACTACAAAGCTGATCTCTTTGATAGTCCTGTTATCTCTGTCTAGGAGCACCTCGGGGGAAGACATTTATAATTTTGGGTCAGTGCCCTAGAATGTGGAAGAATTATCTTACTAAATTTATTTGTGCAAAAGCACAGTTTATTCAAAGTGACTGTTTCATATCATCACTCATATATGTAAAATGTCTCACCCTTATCTTAAAGTAGTTCTACAAGTATAACAACCCAAGTCCTAATACAAATAACAATTACCTACTAATGATAGTGTAATAATACACCAATCAAGATAGATATATTGAAATAGCATTAACTACATTCAAGGTACTATTTTTTAAATTACCCTGACATACCACCCATAAAGTGATGACATCTGACATCATTCATACTACACAGTATTTGTCTTATCACTACACCAAATCTTTCGAATTTTCAAGATCATTGACCTTGACAAGTTCAACTTGTCAAGGTCAATGACCGTGATAATTCCTGGGGTGAAAACTTTTTTTGTCGCGGACTTGTCATAGTCATTGATCGTGACAAGTTCGTTAGAATTGTCACTGTCCTTGACCTTGACAAGTTTGTCATGGTAAGGACCGTGACAAGCCCATGACAATGGTTAAAAAATTGTCACAGTCATTGACTGTGACAATTCTGGGCAGAATTGAAAAAAAATCTGTTGGGCAGTTTGGCCACTGCCACTGTTCAACAGTATATTTGTACCTATTATAGCAATGTTGTACCTGTTCAAGCATCATATATACAAATAAAATATAGCTAATGCAAATATACATTCAAAATAGAGACAATATAATCCAAATATAATTCAAATGTACCAACTTAAAAACAATTCAATTCAAATAATGTCACTACATGTCTTGGGTAAGGTTAACTCTGAGGAGGTGAGTAGGCCACACGATATTCGAATTGACACACCCACTAATATACATCGTACCATATTGTTCGCGCAACCACAATGGGGAGTTCTCCTTCCCGGGTATCACATGCGTGATGAGCACCTTGGACTCGATGTCTTGAAGCTCACGTACATGAACTAGTGCACCCTGGACGATATTCGGGTCCCTCAACCCCCGCCCTATCCGCTGGACATCAAATATGTCCAGTATAAACACACTCGGCTGACTAAGTGTCGACATCGGTCGGTCGAAGGGAGCCAAATTGGGAAGTGGATCATCAAAGTCCGCACGTGTCGGCGATGAATCAGTGAGGTCCACATCCTCGTCATCTTGCACCTCCTCCTTCACCACCTTATCCTTCTCCTTCCCTTTACCCTTACGGTTTACGTCCAACGAACGCTTCATGAATGAGAACATATCATAGACCACCACCTCCAAACGGGACAGCTTCGCGTCATGCGAGTCCACCATTCGAGCCAACCCGGTGTCGCTCGTCTCCAATCTAATGATCCTAGATTTGGCCACCCGCGAGCTCACCCCCTTTTTCTCTCCTTGTGATCAACGCCAAACACTTGGATGAGTGCGTCAGTGGACAAATATGCCTTGTCGACATCAGACTGCGACTCATGCACTTCCTTAAGCTTTGCCTGAAATGACAAAAAACACATGATTAGTAAAATAAGTAAATTAAAAAATTATAACGTAATTAATAAAAAGTAAACTGTCGGATCACTTACAATTGTGTCCGTGACGCTCCGGGACACCTCCTTATCCTTACCCTTCTTCGTCCGAAGATCCACATAAGTATCGATCCTATGTGGCCTACCCCCAGGGCCACTCCCTACCCCCTGAAATAAAATAAAGTAAAATTAGTATCATCCTATGCTCCACCTCGGCGTTATAGAATAATATATTTCTGTAGTTATAGAAAAATTAAATCTTACCATCATCCTATGCTCCATCTCGGCGTAAGACGTACAACTGGAGTAGTGCACGTCCGTATTTTTTGTTCGATTTTCCCTCCCCAATTGGCGAGATGCCAATTATCGCTCCCCGATCTCATTGTCAATGAGCTTTTTCTATTGTGCCAATGAGATCGGCTCCTTCGGCGGGACGGATTAACGCATTCGAATAACGGAGTCTTGTGTCTTCCCAAAGTATTGGGTCCTCATATTTTTCTTCCACATCTTGTGTTGCTCCCTCAATTTCTCCAAGATAGAATCGCGTAACTTTGTATCCAGGTTGAATTATTCCTGTCCAAAAAATACAATGTTAGTTGCTAATAAATATAAAATGAAATTGAAATTGAAATCGAAATTAAAATTGAAATTGAAATATTCATATTCATATAAATATAAATACATTACCTGTAGTGCCACCCAAACATCTAACTTGAGCTCATATGGCACCTCCTTCCAACTAATGTACCCTGGGTCGATGATCGTCTTTACCAGCTCGAGGGATCTCGCTAATATCTCCAACTTGTTCTCAATGGCCATTTCCAATTTTCCATATTTGGGGAGCCTAGGGTCCGAGGAGCCCTCGTCGCCTCCGCTACCACCGATCCCAGACGACATCAAAATGAAGGAGACATTTGCTATAAAAAAAATGTTATTAGTACAAATAAAAGTGAATTAGAAGAAGACATACAAATATGTACAATTACTACAAATAAAAATGAATTGTTACTGTTAAACATCCCCACCCCCACCCCTACTGCCCACACACATGCACACTACACAAGAGTGAAAATGATAAAGTGCAAATCAATTAAAATCATTAAAAATGGATGTTTCGGTACAAACTGGAATATTTATTACAAATTAAAAAATTGTTTAAGATTCGGGTTATCATAAAAAATGGATTGATATTCGGTAGGAGTAGCCAAGTCATCCACATTACTATTTAGACTCTTTGGCGCGTGTTGGACAATTGACCATGACTCGTTGTTGATATACTCTGAGTAAAACACTTGGTTAACCTTTTGAAATGCACAAACAAACGACTCATCGCTCACGTGGTCGTTGATCTTCAACTTGGACAAGTCAACCATGATCAAATTGGTGACAGGATCAACTTTACAAGCATTTTTATCCTCAACTCTTGCCCAGTCACAGTAAAATACAACCTCTTTGAAGCTTATATAATCCAATTCAAATATATTTCGGATTACACCATAGTAAGTCATTTCAGCTTCAACGAGGTTTTTATCTTTTGCGCTCGCTCAAAAGAAAGTAAGAGCCTTGTATGAAATGCCTGAGTTCTATACATTTGTAATTTCCTTGTACACTTTAGCGCCGAAAACGTAACTTTTCAATCAATACCTTTTGTACTCTTGTGCAACGAACAAGGGTTGAGTGGCTAGACGAGCAAGTTTGGATGTCGCATCACCCGTCTTTAAGAGATGATAATATAGATAAATTAATTATATTAGTTGTAAAATTTGAGTGTAATGTAACGTTATATAACTACCATTTTAATTATAATTACCTCTTGTGTTAACCATAGCCTAAATTCGCTGTCTGATTGTACCATTGTTTTTCGTCTTTTATTGTTCTCACAGGCTAAATATTTTCTGCATATTACAAAATTAATCATGTATAAAATAATCTAAAATAATGTTAAATATTATAATAATCGAAACTTACTTTTTCCATTCTTCGACATCTTCATGTGTGTCAAATAGATAACGAGCTACTTGTTCATGTTGCAAACTTATTAATTTCACTCATTTTCCCATCACATGACCACCATCATCGACGAACTTATCAGTGTCATCAACGCTGGTCGAGTTAGGCATATATTCCCGAGTATATAATGATGACTCCACGGTGATGTATTCCTCTGCAATCTATCCTGCAGTGTATCGCGTATTCTTGACGTAGTCTTTAAAAACTTTCATCAATCTTTCAAACAGATACATCCATTGATATCTAACTGGACCATAAAGAAGTGCCTCGTCACATAGGTGTACCAAAAAGTGAACACTTATGTCAAAGAATGCTGAGGGAAAGTACTTCTCCAACACACAAATCGCTTCGGTCACCGCCAATTTTGCTAACACTATGTGTTCTCTATTGACTACCTTCTCACACGAGAGTGAGAAGGTAATACTAATTTGCATAATATCCCTCTGCAAATCCTTGTGCTTGGAGAAATAGTGCTTAAACAATAGAGGAAGCAATTGCATGATCACATGCCAATCGTGGGACTTACACTTATGTAAATCTTGAGTAGCATAATTCACAATCCTTTGCAAGTTGGACAAAAAATTAAATGGTCCCTTCAAATTTTATATTGTGTCCAAAAGCACCTTCCTTTACCCACTCGTAAAAGTAAATGCACTAGGGGGAATTATTGTCCTTCCCCTACTATCTTCTTTCAACCATAGTTGTGGTATAAGTTTCAACGATTTAACGTCTTTTCGTGCATTTTCTCCATCATTCGAATGACTCCCCCCAAGGCAAGTGCCCACAATATGTTCAACGAAGTTCTTCTGTTCATGGATCACATCCAATACATGGCGCACCAAGTTATTCTTCCAATAAGGCAAGTCAAATAAAGTTGACCTCCTAGACCATGCCTTTCTTGTCTCAGTTTCATTCCCAGTTGGGGTATTCTAATGCTTTACATTCCTAAATTTGGGATTCTTACTTGGCATATTAGGGACACATTCAGAAGATTTACTTTCTATTTCTGAACCTAAAAGTTGTCTTGGCAGTAACCTATGTTCAACCCCACCCAATAAAAAATTAAAACCTTTCTCAAATCCGAAACTATGAGCCGGGGGTAAAAACCTCCTATGGAAATTTTATACATTTTTTGAGCTAAAGTATAGGCGAAGATATTCAGTCTCCTTTCCAAACATAGGACACCCCAAATAACCATGTACTACACTACCGGATAATGTCCCACAAGATAGAAAATCATGAATTTCCCACATCAACATAGATTTCAGCTTAAAATCTTCTTTTCTAAAAGAGTCAAATGATTGCACACCCTCTTCCCATAACTCATTTAATTATTCTACCAAAGGAGCCAGGTAGACGTCGATGTCATCACTTGGTGACTTTAGCCTAGGTATCAACAAAGCCATCATCAAAAATTCAGGTCTCATATACTGTGAAGGAGGGAGTTTGAGTGGGGCTAGGATCACTAGCCATACACTCTGATTCATGCTTAGATTTCCAAATGGATTGAAACCATCTGTTGATATAGCCAAACGAATATTGCGATGTTCTCGAGAAAAATCGGGATACTCATAATTCATCCTCCTCCAGGCAGTAGAAATAATAGGATGACACATGATATCACCCCCTACTTCTGCCCTAGCATGCCAAGTCATTGCCTCCGCTATCTATGGTACTGTGAAAAATCGCTTTAATCTAGGCCCAACGAGAAAATATTTCAACACTTTTTGAGGCACTTTTGAGCTTGTGCCTTCCTTACTAGTAAATTGGACATATCTAGGTTCATCGCATACCGGACAATGGTCGAGATTTTCATACTCCTTTCAGTATAGCATGCAGTCATACACACAAGCATGAATCGATTTATACTTCATTTCCGAACCTTTCAAACCGTTCTTCATAACAGAATAGCTATTTGGAAGCGTATTCTCCATGGGTAGTAAGTCCTTCACCCATTTCAGAATTCCGATCACGTTATTGCCAAACAAACCGTACTGCGTCTTCAAACTGTGCAAACCAACCATGACATGTTAAGTTGTTTGATATTTCTCACGGCCGGAGTATAACGGTTGGGTCACCTTAAATTTTAAACTTTGGTAGTCATCGTCAAGTTTTATCGTGATATCTTCACGAGACTTGAACCTTGTGCATCATCAGTAACCTCATTCTCCTATGCTTCATAAACTCCATATGCATCATCAATAACCTTGTACATCATCAGTAACCTCATTAACCTCTCTCGTACGTACACACAAACATGCACACTACACACACATACACACACACACACACACACACACACACACACACTACACCAAATCTGCCCATTTGTCAAGGTCATTGACCGTGACATTTCCAGGCGAGATAATTTTTTTTGTCACGGTCATTGACCTTGACACAAAACTCACATTTTGTGTCACGGTCGTGTCGCGGTCAATGACCGTGACACGTTTGTCACGGTTATAAACCGTGACAAAGCCGTGACCCTTTTTAAAAAAATTGTCACGGCCATTGACCGTGACACGTTCGTGATAACTTTTTGTCACGGACGTGTCACGGTCAATGACCGTGATAATTCTGGGCAGAATTTAAAAAAAATCTGCTGGGCAGTATGGCCACTGCCACTGCCCAGCAGTATATTTGTACCTGTTATAGCCACGTCGTACCTGTTCCAAACATCATATATCCAAACAAACTAAAGATAATGCAAATATATATTCATGACGATATAATCCAAATATTCAAAATAGAAATAATATACATGACGATATAATCCAAATATAATTAAAATGGACAAACTTAAAAATAATGTTACTACATGTCTTGGGTACATGTGAGGAGGTGAGTAGGCCACAAGATATACGAATTAACGCACCCACTAATATACGTCGTGTCGCATTGTTCGTGCAACCACAATAGGGAGTTCTCCTTCCCGGGTATGACATGCGTGACGAGCACCCTGGACTCCATCTGTTGAAGCGCACGTCCATGAACTATTCCACCCTCGACGATATTTGGGTCCCTCAACCCCCGCCCTATCCGTTGGCCATCAAATACGTCCAATATGAACACGCTCGGCCAACCAAGTGTCAACAATGGTCTGTTGAAGGGCGCCAAATAGGGAAGTGGATCATCGAAGTACGAACGTGTCGGTGATGAAGCAGTGAGGTCCACATACTCATCATCCTACGCCTCATCCTCCCGCACCTCCTCCTCCACCGCCTTCTCATTCCCTTTTTCTTTCCCTTTACGGTCTCCGCCCAACGTACGCTTCATGAATGCGTACATATCTTGGACCGTCGCCTCCAAATGGGACAGCTTCGCGTCGTGTGAATCCACCGTTCGAGTCAACCCGGTGTCGCTCGTCTCCAATCCGATGATCCTAGATTTGGCCACCCGCGAGCTCACTCCCCTTGTCCTCCCCTTGCGATCAGAGCCAAGCACTTGGCTGAGTGCGTCTGTGGACAAAGATGCCTTGTCGGCATTAGACTACGACTCATGCACTTCCTTAAGCTTTGCCTGAAATGACAAAAAACACATGATTAGTAAAATAAGTAAACTAAAAAATTATAACGTAATTAACAAAAATTAAACTGTCGGATTACTTACAATCGTGGCCGCGACGCTCGGGGACACCTCCTTGTCCTTCCCCTTCTTCGTCCGAAGAGCCACATAAGTATCGAGCCTATGTGGCTTACCCCCTGGCCCATTCCCTACCCCCTGAAATAAAATAAAGTAAAGTAAAATTAGTATCGGCCCCGCAAAGTAAATTAATGAAGAATAATATATTTCTATAGTTATAGAAAAATTAAATCTTACCTGCATCCTATGCTCCACCTCGGCGTAAGAGGTCCGGTCGGAGTAGTGCACGTCCGTTTTTTTTGCCCGATTTTCCCTCCCCGATTGGCGAGATGCCAATTGTCGATCCTCGATCTCATTGTCAATGAACTTCTGCCATTGTGCCAATGAGATCGGCTCCTTGGGGGGGGGGGGGGGGACGGATTCACACCATTGGATAATCGACTCTCTTGTTTTCCCAAAGTACCGTGCCCGCATATTTTTTTCCACGACTTGAGTTGCTCCCTAATCTGCTCCAAGACGGGATCGCGTAGCTTTGGATCCAAGTTGAATTGTTCCTGTCCAACAAATACAATGTTAGTTGCGAATAAATACAAATATAAATATAAATATGAATATGAATATAAATATAAATATAAATATAAATATAAATATAAATATAAATATAAATATAAATATAAATATAAATATAAATATGAAATCGAAATTGAAATTGAAATTGAAATTGAAATTGAAATTGAAATTGAAATTGAAATTGAAATTGAAATTGAAATTGAAATTGAAATTGAAATTGAAATTGAAATTGAAATTGAAATTGAAATTGAAATTGAAATTGAAATTGAAATTGAAATTGAAATATATTACATGTAGTGCCGCCCAAACAGCTAACTTGAGCTCATGTGGCACCTCCTTCCAACTCACAAACCCCGGGCTGATGACCATCTTTAGCAGCTCGAGGGATCTCGCTAATAGCCCGACTTGTTCTCGACGGTAATCCCAAATTTTCCATATTTGGGGAGCCTAGGGGCAGAGGAGCCCTCGTCGCCTCCGCTACCACCACACCCCACCCCCACTACCCCCCTCCCCCACCACACCACACCCCCACTACCCCCCTCCCCCACCACACACCACCATACACACACCTACGCACACACCCCCACCACCCCACCACCACCCCCTCCCCCCCCCCCCCCCCACAACCGTGACAACTACATTTATTGTTTATCAATAACATTATGACATGAGATAATTATAATTGGAGCATAAATTTCATTATCATAAAAGGGATAAATCCAACCAAGTACATAGATTCTACAAATTAAAGTGAGAATTAAATTTAAGACTTTCTAACAACATGCATGTGTATGGATTCTACATAGTTGGGCACGAAAGTAACTAATGATATTCCTAAAAACATACAATTGGCAACATTTTGTGAATTTACTAAACTTTATATAATATTATCAAATTCTGTTAAAAAATTATCTAGGGTTTTACCTAATTGAATTAATTTCACGAATAAAATTATTATCAATTTAAATATTTATATAATTAAATTTAACATATGAATTCTAGAACTTTTCTAACATTTACACAATTTTAACTATCACTAACATTTACACCATTCTAACTATCACTAACATTTACACATATATATACACACATACACATATACATATACACACATATATATACACACATACACATACAAATACATATAGAAATGAAAGAGAAAGAGAGGAAAAAAAAATATACCTTAGAGAGAGAGAGAGAAGAAATCGCGGATGAGAGAGAGAGAGAGAGAGGGGGAAAACCAAAAGAGGTGGAAAAAAAGAATCCTAGGGCTTTTTTGTTGCAAAAGTTGTCACGGTCGTGTCAAGGTCATTGACCGTGACACAAATCTCGCATTTTGTGTCATAGTCATTGACCTTGACACGACCGTGACACAGAATTGTCACGGTCGTTGATCGGGACAAGGCCGTGACAAGTAAATTTATCACGGCCTTGTCACGGTCAACGACCGTGATAATTCTGTATCACGGTCGTGTCAAGGTCAATGACCGTGACACAAAACGCGAGATTTGTGTCACGGTCAATGACCTTGACAAGGGTGGCCGGCTGAAAGGTGACAATTTGGCCATTTTGGTGTAGTGACATGCGCACACAGCCCCACCACCCACCCCCCATCCCTACCCCTCCCCCCACCCTGCCCCACCCCCTTCCCCCACCACACACACACACACAAACAACCCCACCCCCCACCACACACACGGACACACACCCTGCCCCACCCCCTTCCCCCACTACACACACACACACAGCCCCACCCTCTTCCCCCACTGGCGCACACACACATAGACCCACCCCCTCTCCACCCCCACCCCCACCCCCTTCCCCCACCACACACACACACACACACATACACACACATGCATACACACACACACACACACACACACACACACATATATATATATATATATATATATATAAATGGAAGAGAGAGAGAAAGAGAGAGAGAAAAACCAACCTGAAAGTAGAGAGAGAGTGAGAGAAGCACGTAGAGAGAGAGAGAGAAATTCGAGGGAAACAATGCGGTGAGGAAAAAAGGAGCGGAAAGGGTTTTTTGCTGACAGAATTATCACGGTCATGTCACTGTCATTGACCGTGATAACTTTATAGAATTGTCACGGTCAGTGACCGTGACAAGCCTTTGTCACGGACTTGTATGGTCATTGACCGTGACAAGGCTAGCCACTGAAAGGGTGCCAATTTTCTCATTTTGGTGTAGTGTGTGTTTTATAGTTTACAATATTAGACTTAGAAATTTCTTTCAAGCATTTTCATTAATTATATATGTCCTTATATATATGAAACTAAGGTATCCACCTATAGTGTTTCGTTTGTGCTCTATCGGTAAGTCCGTAGGAGTCTCCTGTCCAAAACAAATGTCACATAACACAAGAAAGTGGGGCGGTACCTATGCAGTACACTATTACACGACCCATACCTAGCAGTCACACATGGATCCCATCATCAACTCCTAACTCTCGTAACTGGTGCTGCTATGTAGTAACTAAAATATGACCTACACTATGCGTAGCCCACATGTGCCAACGTGTGATCCGATCCCGAACGCGCGTACCCCGACCAATAGGAAGGTCCACGAACATAGGTATGTCCACATAAAATATAGAGACATATCATCATATGTTAAGGTAATTACCCCATGCATGAATTATTAAAAATCCTTTCTCTATAAAACACATTTAACCATCTAGTTAAATGTTTTCGGTAATTACCCTGTAGTTTCCCTGTATTGAATTTTTTTTGTAAACGGCCTAAGTCAATGATTTACTACCTCATGAATTATACACTTCCCTTTTTTTTATAAAAAAATAACTAACAGCACCGTTCGGCCAAGGGTCGAACCCATTTTCCCCCATTGACTGCTTATGCACCCAGCAAACTTTACATCTACATGAATTACATTCTTCAACCCAATCCCATTTCCAAAGGCTTAAACTTAATAATAATCATTAATATCAATCCATATGACTTAATTTATCATCTTAGGATTGTTTATTAGGTATTTTATAAATTGGATTAAGTCTCAAATCATATATATTGGGATCATTGAGGTGTTAATGTATATTCATTTTTTGCCCATCAATCTTCTAACATCTACCGCATGTAAGTGTCCAAATTAAATCAAAATCTCACTGTTAATGTATATTCATTTTTTTCCCATCAATATTCTAACATCTACCGCATGTCAGCGTCCAAATTAAATCAAAATCTCATACTTTAAATAGGGATTAACTCCTCTATATATGAATCATCAAAATCATTCTACCAAGGGTCCTAATCACGAGTTCTATGAACATAAATCCTTAAAATTCTACCATCCTAAATTCTTGTATTCTTATGTTAACATCAAAATCCATTCCTTCAAGAGTATAATTTAATATCATCGTCAAATCAATCAAGTCTCCTAAATCCAGAATTTTTACATGGGATTTCAAAACACGATGAATTATAAAGAAATTTGGACTAAATAAAATAAGTAAGAAAATTCTTGCCTTGAGTCTTGAATGATTTCTTGGATTTCTCCTTGAATATCCCTTTCCCAATCTCTTACTAATGTTTTTGCCTCTCTCTTCTCAAATGTGTCACCAAGGGTTCTTGGATACAAATGATAGGGAGTTATTAAACTCATAATTAATAAAAATAAGTCTCTAATTCTTTCCTTAAGTCTTGATTGATTTCTTGGATTTCTCCTTGAATCTCACTTTCCCAATCTCCTGCTAATGTTCTTGCGTCTCTCTTATCAAATGTGTAACCTAGGGTTCTTGGATACAAATGACAAGGAGTTGTTAAACTCATAATTAATATAACTAAGGCTCTAATCCCGAGTTGAGCCTTAGGCCTCAACTTTGGACCCTGAGATGGGTCCTAACACACTACCTAAATAATCCGAAAGTTACCCAAATTGTATACCCATACCTAAGGACCATTTTTAAACGTCTAGAATGTCCCAAGGAGTCCGTAAAACTCCCCAAAATGTGTTCCATGTTTTTTATTTAATATAACCATTTGTATTATATTTAATTGATGCCCAAGCATAATTTAATTAATATATGATTTATTTCTTATGAGCGAACCCCATCGTTCCCAGTTGAGTCATATAATTATGAACTTATGAATAAGTATTTACACTCAATTTAAGTTTTACTCATTTAAATTTAAATCCTTCTAATTTAATTCATCGTCAAATTTAATCAAAAATTTTAATTTAATTTTCGTCATAATATTTTATTCTAAAAGTGCGGGGTGCTGCATATAATATTGCATATAATAGATTAAAATGGAAACGAATAATTCATGTGCACGACCCCATGTGATGGGATTGTGGCAAGGATGATGATTATATATATAAATATATATAAGTTGAGTTATATTCCTCAAATGAACATGAAAATTCCACATAATTTTTGAGGAGTTATAATATTATTTGAAGACTTTATCAATTAAAAGGGAGGCTCTTTTATGATCCTATTTCCTATCTTCATAAGCCCTCTACTGCTCACCCTATATTGTGTCCATTATATCACATTCTTTTTCAATTCCTTTATCATCCACAAAATAATAAAGAGTCCACTTTTATAATATCTCTCCTTCTATCTCTCTCCTTCTTGCACCTTCTGATTTTCTTCCAGTTCACGTATCCTTCTCATTTGTCCTTTATATATTCTTAACATAAAATGTTAGTGTTTAGATGACCTATATTATAATGATTTTTTTCTTCCGAAGATAACTCCACGACTTATGAACTTCTACAATTATGGCCATATCACTCACTTTATTGGTCATGTAGTTGTTTTTTGTATTGATTTATGCGATTGGGGAAGTTAATTGAAATATTTTTTCCATGATGCTTATGCTTGCAATGTTAGATCTTAGCTTATGCATCTTTGCAATTAATAAATCCATATGGTGTTTGGGCATATCTAAAGTAGGGATAAGAAAGGAGATGGATTAATGACTCAATTTGGATATTTTTATCTTTTCATAAAATCTCAAATAGGATTTTTAATGGATATAAATTTGAGTGTGTTATATGTGGTTATTGTAGTGCCCGCGTATACACTTGATTTTAGTTATTTTTTTTTTTACTTTTCTTCCATTTCCATTTCTAGCATCTTTTCTTTGAGTGGATAATAAATCTTTACCCTTCAAGTTTTTCCTCGTAGACCATTGGAATTATGGGTATGAACGCACAAATTCCAGAAGACACCTCAAATAAATAATAAAAATATTAACACTTAATATACATGAGTAAAAATTCTAACACCTCAAATAAATAAATCAATGTAAATGGGGTACTTTTGCTTCCTCAAATCCTCACATTCCCAATTGGACTCCTCATCATTGTGGCTGTTCCACTGCACACGCACTAATGATTTCACCCTGTAATGAAAGTTTTGGATTCTCTTATCCAAAATACTCAGTGACTTTTCACTATATGACACTTTCGAGTCTAACTCAATCTAACTTAAATCAATATGCTAATATGCATCCCTAAGGTGTAAAATCGTTGAAGTAGGTGCTATGAAACACGTTATGTACCCGATTTAGGTGGTCCGAAAGTCCTAGACAATATGTAACCTTCCCAACTTTTTCTGTAATCATGAAATTTCCAATGTAACGAGGGTGAATTTCCCTCACTTTTAGAACCTCCTCACCCCATTAACAGGGGACTTAGAATTCCATATGTTTCTTATTTTTTGTTTGCATAATTGTTGTGTCTATCCAGAGTCACTTTAATCCTCTTTTAAATTAACTTGACCTTCTTGATTGTCTCTTGGACGAACTCTGATCCCAAATGTCTACCCCTGCTTTGGTCTAACCAATAAACTGGTGATCAGCACGGTCTCCCATAACTCATACGGTACCATGGAAATGAACTTTTGATAATTGTTGTTATATTCAAACTCCATTAAAGGCAAAATGTGTCTCACAACTACCTTTGAAATCCATTACATGCACGTAACATGTATTCTAATGCCATATTTACCATCTACGTCTATCCATCAATCTGTTGATGGTAACCCGTAATAAAGTGCTACTGTGTTCCCATAACCTGCTGGAAACTTTTCCAAAAATGTGCCATAAATCTAAGACGCTAATATGAAATTATCGATAATAGAACCCCATGCAACTAGACAATCTCAAAAATATACAAACATATAGGATGCTCAATTGAATAATCAATACATATAAATAAAAAATGTCCCACCTTTATGAGGCGTTCAAAAATCATTCAAATGGAATAATGTTTGTGAGGTATCAATGGTATCCCCATAATGAAATTCATCAAGATTATATCCCACTTTCACTCAGGAATGGGTAGCGGACGAAGCATACTATCAGGCTTCTATTTGTCTACCTTTACCATATGATAAGTAATGCATCTCGATACAAACTCAAACATATCTTCTTCATACCCTTCCACCAATAATGTTACTTCATACCTTGGTACATTTTATCCCCACCTAGGTGTATCACAAAACGTGAGCCATGCACCTCCTCAATAACAGTTCGTCTCCAATCGTCATCTGAGAGTACCATTAACCTAACCTCATAGCACAACCCACCATCCGACCCAACTAAAAATAGGGATGTCTGTAGTGAGAAAATAAATCACTTCCCCCTTACATATTGTATCCTGCGACTGCCCTCTTCTCACTCGACCAATTGTGACCATACCTATAAAGTACCTGGTCAACTCAAGAATCATCTTAACTAACCCACACTTGACCAATTTAAAGGTTGATAGGATTCCACTGGATCGTCTGCTCGATATGTCTGCCACCATGTTACTCTTTGTTGGGTGGTAGTGGATCGTGAACGGGTAATCCTTAATGAATTCAAACAACCTACGCATCCTCATATTCATGCCTTTTTATGTAAATAGATATAGTATACTCTAGTGATATCTAAAGAGCCTAAATTTCTCATCCCAAAGATAATACCTCCATGCATGCAACACAATTACAATGGCCGTTAACGCCATTAACTCCAAGTCATGACTCAGATAAATAAACATCATGCAACTACAAGTTCTGACAAGCATAGGAAATCGACCTATCCTCCTACATAAAACCTCCACCTAATCCCTACAAAGAATCATCAGTGTAAACCAAGTACTCCACTCCACTCTTAGGTAAGGAAAGAAATGGTGTGGAATTCAATCTATTCTTAAGAGTGTCGAACCACTACTAACACTTCTCAGTCTAAAATAATGTCACACTCTTCTTCATGAATTTAGTCATCGACCCAGATTTCATGACAACCTCAAAAAGCTATAGACCTCAATAGGTCTCATGGGTTGTCCTTAATCTACATTATATACACCTTTCTTGGATCCACTAAAATTCCTTCTCTAACATAGCATGCCCCAAAAACATTACTTCCCACTTCCAAAAATCCCACTTGGAGAACATTGCATGAAGCTTATGCTCTCTCAGCATTTGTAATGAAATTTTCAAATATTAGCCATGATCCTCCTACATTCGTGAATAGATCAGAATGTCATTAATAAATACTATGTTCAACTAGTTCAAGTACGATCGGAACCCCTAATTTATTAAGTGCATGAATACTACTAGGGCTTTTGTCAACCCGAATGGCATCACTCTGCATTCATAAGATCCATATTGAATCAAGAAATCTATCTTGGGAAATCTATCTCTAACACTGTCATCTGATGGTAACCTGATCCCAAATATATATTTTAAAAGAAATAATACCCCTCTAAGTGATTGAAAATATCATCAATCCTTAGAAGTGGGTACTTATTCTTCAGTATCATCTTATTCAACTCACGATAGTTGACACACAACTATAAGGAACCATCTTTCTTATTCACATACAAAATTGGTGCATCCCAAGGTGAAGTGATATGGAGAATGAAACCCTATTCAAGGAATTTCTTAATCTTATACCTGGGTTCCTTAATTTCTATAAGGGACATACGATATGATTCTCTAGCTATCAACTTCGTGCCCGGCGTATGTCTATCACAAAATTAGTATCTCGACTAGGGGGTAAACCCTGAATCTCGTCGAACACATTAGTGAACTACTAAACCATGGGAATCATATCATGACCCCAGATAACTAACATAGTGGTTCTACCTACATAGCTTATTTGAGCCCCATACATACATAGCCATTCTATCCACGATATAACATCATACGTGAGGGTATCTAAAACCCATAAAATATCTATAAATCTTAGCATACTAATATAAATATCTAAACCATATCAAGTGTCGTTAATAAGAATGGTTACTCCTAAAGGGTCATCTATCGACAAAACCCTAGAATAAGGAGTCAGAATCATCCTGATATACCCACAAAGTGTCTTAAAACAAACAAATATGCACCACCGTATCAAATAAAACCTTAATTAAATTTACATGAACATAAAACATATCATAAATTACATGTGCCATTAGGTCATCCATGGGTTTCACCTTATACATTTGATCATACAGTAGCTATGGTTGAAGCACTATAGAAGTTGGTGGTGGAAGTCTCGCATGTTATCTCGGGGATTGAAGAATGGGCATCTATTACTACCTCAATTGTTGATGTTGATAATTGGGCCTAAGGCCCTGCTCCTACAGACCATAGTGGCACTATCCATGGACTATGGGCCCTTCCTGTACTGGCCCTATTAAATTATCTTATCATTAGGACATATCATTGCCTTATGTCTTATAAAATAAACCCAAAGTAGACATTTGACCATTCCATATGAATTATGACTGTTATTTCTACTACTATCACCCCAATCATCGGAGGAGGTCACTGAAGTTGCAGAGGTCTTTGATAATTGGTCCAAAATATTTTTCATGACCCTTAGCCTGACTGTCCTTGTCCTTCATTGTTATCACGTTCTTATTTTCCATCAGTCTTGGTCCCACCTTCTTATTCCTCTTTATAACTTCTTCTTATACTCAGTGTGCTCTTTGACATCAACTATTTACGTGTAAATAATGTATGTCGAGTTTGCCATTAGAATCCATCGTATGCGGTATACATCACCACCATATACTATATAGATAGAAACCATAATCCACCAATATATAAAATCTCAACCCTCAGACATCATAAGTAAAATCTCCATAAGCTAACTAACTAAAAATCCAACTCAATAAGAACAAAAGTACATGCTAGAGCTGAAATCTAACTCTCATATCTTGATACATAAACTGAAATAAATAACATGACACCTAAATCCCAATAGTGGTGATGAAACTGTAACATAATTGGATGCAACAAGAATTGGGAAGCTAAGTTGGATAATTGCGAGCACCTAAAAGGGGATTTAACAGTAATGTTTGGTCCATCGCCACATCACAAGCTAACATAGCTACACCACCCAATGACAGCTACGAAAATAAACAGTAATTCTGTAGTTTGTAAGTTTTATCTTACAACATATAATGCTCATAAAAAAACATAATCAAGTAAGTTTCCATCTTTAAATTAAGCTTTAATAAGGACCATGAACGTAACTAGCACCCCACGCCCCTAGAGGTAAATATTGTCCCATCACGCATATGAAATAAAGAGTAAATTACAATAAAAATAAATCCCCATCATCTACAACAACCCAACCTTTATCATAGACACCCCAAAACATTGCAAATAATAATACAAACTTTAGTATAGACCCTCCAAAACATCGCCAATAAGACATCATAATTGTGTCTAGCCCTTAATCCCCTTTGGGGTCACCAATGCCCACGGTAAGGAATCCAACATATCCATAATAAAGTATAACAAAAGTGGCCCTATGCGTAGGGTCATGAACATAAGAGTAATATTTCACCACCCTCGATAAAAGTCCGTAATTTAAATCCACACGTCACTAATTTATTCCAACGACTTTCAAAATTTATCTATAAATTCTCAAATTTCCTTAAATCAATTCTCAGTTTTACAGTAGTTTTAATGGGGAAGTGGTGCATAAATTCTACAATAAAGTCTAAAAGGGAGAGATGTCTTATCTAGCATTTTAATCTCTCCTCTCATAATTTCATCTACTTTTAATCTTCGATAATTATATCATGAGGACATTACACACTTTATTCATAAAGTTCACATTGTACGAATAATGGAACAATTCTAAATTATAATTTCAATATGACATGATTATCTTATTAAATCGACTCAATCAAATGTACATATAGGAAATCCGTCTTACTTGGGCAATAAGTAAAGAAATCATAGACTTTATATAAATCATATAAATGGTCATTTCTCATATATGTACAATTTCCCAAAATTCTATAAGTCTCAATTCATAATTTATCTAGAATAATACTATTTTTACCAAATTCAACAATTCACAAATATTCTTATTTAGGACAATTTCATTGTTAAAGTGCACATGGGAGTGTATAATTGGAATTCACATATGATACTATCAAAGTCCGAATTATCTTTATTTACTAATAGGCATGCTTAAATTATCAATTTATTGATTCATTAATTTCTTAATTTTTAAATTTCCCAATGGCCTAATGATCACAATTTATAAATTTAGAATAAAAAATGAAATTTAATAATTCACCAATTAACGAATTATAACCCTAATTATCTCTAATTGATTTTATTTAGAAAAAAATTGGTCGAGGTAGAATTAGTATTAAATAGATAAAAGGGGAGGGGTAAAATGTTAACTTGCCTTAAAGAAGAATTCCACAAAATTGAAATACGAATTATAGAGAGAAAATTTGTAGAAGAGTAGCTTTTGAATTTTGTGTCAAAAGGGAGACCTAATTTTACCAACCACTTGTGTAATGTTACTTCGAAAATTACCCTAGAGAAATATGAGTTTGTTGTTTAATTGAGTGGTAAAATTTTATGACTGTAATGATATTGTAAGGACAAATTTCCAATTGAGTCAATTTTTTTTTGTAATTGGCTTAATTCTGGATAAAATGTTTGAGTCATTCGTATGCTAGTTTTGTCATGACTATAATAATTTACAGAATCATCAATATTCTAGGCTTGTATGCATTATGCTTGTTTGTTTTAGATTTCACTTTATCTTGTCACTTGAGATTAAATATAGTTTGATAATGTTTTGCGATCAAATATTACTCCTTGAACATATTTAAATATTTGGGTCATAGTTCATTTGTATCTAGTTCACACGCGTTCATCCCATCTCGCATATTTAGTGATATACCAAGTATACTAGGACTGGACCTCCTCGGCCAAGGCCGACTAGTGTCAGACTGTCATTCAGAGGATGTTATGGCTTAACAATGGCCCAAGTGCCTCTTCCTCGCCCATAAGTCTCATGACTTAAGTATCCTTGGCCTCGTCCATCTTATGGAGGATGATGGCCGATTGAAGACACCTCTATAAGACAGTTCTTCTAGTATCATAGGATCCAAGTTGACCACTCAACCTCAGCCTAGCCTAGATAGTCGAGAGTTGAGACCTGGGAGAGCGCGTGGATTGGGGAATGTGTCGAAGGGAGTGCATGGGTTACAGATCATATATGCACAAAATCATTATAACCAGATTTCCCTCATATGTGAGGGAATATTTCATCATTATGATCTGCATGTGACAGTGATAGGTGGCTTCTCATTACTAGCTCTTACATACTACACATGCTAATTACATGTTTGGGTGGTACACAACACCCCCGAGGCACTATATGTACTTTTCTTCTCCAAGAATGTAAAGGATCGCATATTGTAAACCCTAGCCAATACTCTGTTAGAATCATAGTAGAGAGATAAAGTTAAGTGAATCATATCACAAGACCATTAAAGTTATTTTCATAGAGAAATTCACTCACATCTGCACAGTGGAGTAAACCAGATGGTCGAACCACTTACTTTATAGTATCTATCTCTCAACTGCCTCACCTCCTTATTTACTCATATGTCTATTTTTTTGCCATTGTTGAACCTTTAATGTCCTTTTGGATTGAGCTCTTACAGTATTCATAGCTAGTATCATCAGATGTCACTATTTGTGGGAAGAAAGATAATCACCTTCCTCCTCTTATTTATAGCTCACTCCTCAATGGATTCTCTGGTGGTGGTCCAACCCTATATTAGACTGGGCTTAAACCATCATTGAAAGATCTCTGGTTTCGATTGTTAGGTTGATTCATTACTTCTAGTGAACCCCTTATTATTTTCATTCATCGGATTCAACGGATTCAAAATTTCCCCCGAGTGTTATCCCTTGTTCTAGCCAAACATCGCCTCATCCAAATATGGTTGAGGTTGCGATGACACTATGATCATTGGCTTCCAGTTGAATAAATATGAAGGAGAAATTAACTGATTTTAGCCAAAATATACAAACCAACCCACTGGCACAGAAGAGGAGATGATAACTCTGATCGCCAGGGAGGGTTGTAATTTTGCAATAGGGGATCACCCTCATCCCCACATAAAGAGGTAGTGCAATAATAGAGACAAAAGGATGTAGCTGACCCGAAGCGATTACGCCTTGAGAGGCAAGGACGAGGGTCTCATGACAACTCATGTGATGATGATGATGTTGAATGTTGGGAACCCTATGAAATATCTATAAATATTATGCGCCCAATTCAGTTCAGCAGGGGAAATAGGGCTAGGCCAAGCTGAGAAGGTCGACCTCATGCCTCAGCGCTTGATAGACTTAGTACAGGGTCTGTCTTTGATAGACACGACCCAGTGGGGGATTTGAGATATTGGCTCTCTATGTCTCGGAGTATAGTTGGTTTAAGAATAAATTCCAGATGTGTTGGTCGTGAACTTCCCTATGGCCGAGGCAAGGATCAGAGAGAAGTCAATAGTCGTTAAAGGATGGTTGGCACAAAACCCACACAATGACTAATTGACAGAGAAGAGGTCGATGATAATGTTATTATCACTGAGGTAGAAACCATATCTACAACTGACATGCCTTGGAATAGTTCTATTCAGTGGATTGAGGACAAGATTGGCAACATCTTGAAGAGACGAGACTCTTTGTAGAGGGGTTCAATGAAAGGCTCACTATTCGTAGCTAGAATATTAATCTACCCAATTCTGGATAAGTTCAATCCTCTGATTGTCACCCCAAAATATAATAGAAGCACGAATATAGTCTGCCATATGGAAATGTACCAATCAACTACAGACATCTTTTCAATCTCATATGGGATGAGATGTTGGGCCTTCTCAAGCACTTTAATTGGTTTTGTGCATGTGTAGTATACCTCTCTCTTAGAGAACTCTATCGAGAATTTTAATAAATTGGCTAAGAGATTCATCCATAACTTTGTTTTGGAGTAAAACACTAGAAGAAAACCACCCACTTGTAGTATGTAAAACATGGAAAAAATGAGTCCCTACGAGATTAGAAAACACGCTTCAACAAAGAAAAACTAGATGTGTAAGACTTTGATGAAAGTATTGCGATGACAGCCCTAATGGGAGGATTACAAAAGGGAGAGCTCATGTGGATGATGGCTGAGGATCCTTCAAAGTTTTTGGCCAAACTCCTGGCTACAACTAGGAGAGTTATGAATGCAGAGGTGGCCATGGCGGCCAAGGGAGATGATGAGAAAGAAGAAAGTGTATGTAAATCCCAAAACTTCAAGGGAAAGGGAGACAATAATAGGCCGACTGACGATAAGTTCGCTGACTATACCCCATTGACATCCACATCAAAGATGATCCTAAATGAAAGAATAAAAATGAATGAGCCTTGAGATGGCCGAAAAACCTAAAGTGTTCTCCTCTTGAGAGGGATAAAAGTAAATGGTGCAAGTTCTATCAGGATCATGGGCACACCATTGACAAATGATTTGCACTTAAAGAAAAGATCTAAAAGACGCTGAAATAAGGGAAACACAAGAAATATGTGGGTATGAGTAGTGCAAGATATGGTCGAGACGACACCAATAGGAGACATGATGATAGGTGTAAATAAAATACTCCTACGAATAAGGATGATGATGCCTCAAATGATGATGAGGAAGACCCTGACCTCCCACTGAAGAAAAATAATCCTAATGTTTGGCTGCATTCGATTTCTCACGGAGTGAAAATGATATGCGATGGATTAGCAGGAAATGGTAAAGACATAGCCGACCATAAAGCTCGGGCTACAGAGGTAAAGGCTATCTCAAAGAGCGAAGTTATAAACTCAACTGCAGTTGATTGAAATCTGGGAAGAGGAAGAAAATTGATATGAATACTATGGTAATAGGGTTCTCGAGGTTGGACTTCAAAGGTATCTTAGCCCCCCATGACGGCCCTCTAGTGATCTCAATGAGAGTGCATCGGTACTAGGTTCCTAGAATATTAGTCGATAGTGAAAGTTCGATTGATGTCATGTTCTGGGAGTTAATTCTCGGGTTGGGACTAAGCATGAAGAAACCCATCCCATATCATCTGCCTTTAATTTCCTTTAGTGGATAAAAAATCCACCCTCTTGGGATTTATGAAATGGATGTCTGTATGGAGGGAGACTTGGCATAGATGTCTCACAAAGAAGATAAATTTCTTTATGATGGACGAGAATGCTTATTTAACCTAAAACATCATAATGGGATGAGTAGCCCTTAAATAATTTGAGGCAGTGCCTTCAACCGTTCACCAAATGATATAATTCCTAACTCCCTAAGGAGTAGGCAAAATTCAAGGTGATCAGGTAGAGGCGTGTGAATGCTATTTCAATTCAACTGTGGAAAGAAAAGATCATAAGAGAGCCACTACAACTTACAACATCGACAATGAGGAGGTATAATCAAACGTCCTCAATGAGGACGAGATGGAAAAAACTGGCCAAATCGGTAGAGCCTTGAGAAAAGAAATCGAAGAAGAGTTAATCAAACTTCTAAGGGAGAGATAAAATATTATTGGGGATTGAATAAGAGATCCTCCATTATAAATTGAATGTAGACAAAGGAGTGAGGCCAGTGAGATAAATGTGGTGGATCTACTCCAGGAAGAAATATAAAGTCATAACATATGAAGTGAAGAAGTTAAAGAATGCATAATTCACCAGGGAGGTTGTCTTTCTAGAATGGTTGATTAATGCACTAATTGTGCCTAAGCCTAATGGCAAATGGAGGATGTGTGTTGACTTCACTAACTTAAATAAGGCTTGCCCAAAAGACAGTTTTCCCCTGCCGAGAATAGATCAAATGGTCGATGCACAGATGGGCATGAACTGATGAGTTTTATGGATGTCTACTCAGGATACAATTAGATATTTATGGACCCAGACGATGCTGAAAAAACCTCATTCATGAGTGACAAGGGTACATATTGTTATAAGGTCATGCCCTTCGACCTCAATAACGTTGGGGAAATGTATCAGAGGCTAGTATACAAGATGTTTTAGGACCAAATAGGCAAGACCATGGAGGTATATGTTGATGACATATTAACCAAGGGCCTTATGGACGAGATGCGTGTGGCCAACCTCGAGCGCACTTTCAACACAATAGAACAGTATCGAATGAAGCTCAATCCTGCCAAGTGTGTATTCAGGGTTGGGGCAGGAAAGTTCCTAGGGTTCTTAGTCAATTAATGATGGATACATTTTAACTCAAAAAAAAAAAAATTAAAGCATTAGTAGAGATAAAGACTTCAAAAATGCTAAAAGACATTCAAAGGTTGATAGGATGAGTTACCGAATTGAATAGGTTTGTGTCCAAGGCAGCGAACAAGTGTCAACCATTTTCCAAGGTGTAGATAAAAGTCTTCAAGTGGAATGAGGAGTGTGAGAGAGTCTTCAGGAGTTGAAGGATTACCTAGGCTCGCCACTATTATTATCCAGGTCTGTTCACGGATAAAAATTATATCTCCACCTAGTTGTATTTGAGTCGACCATCGATAATTCCATTATATGAGATGACAATAGGGGTAAAAAAGCTAGTATATTTTAATAGCAAGTCTATTCAACGAGATGAGCAGAGATATCCGAAGATGGAAAAGATGTCTTATGCTTTGATAGATGCATCTAAGAAAATAAAATCCTATATCCAGGCTCAAACGATGGTCGTCCTTACTGACTCTCCTCTTAGACAGGTCATCAGTAAACCTGAGAAATCGAGAAGGTATCAGGTCTAGTCAATAGAGTTGGGGGAATTTGACATTGTCTATTAGCTGAGAATAACCATCAAGGGGTAGGATTTAGCCGATTGTGTGGTCGAGTTTACATGAGATGAGACTGATACTGAAGAGTTTGTGTAACTAATAAATTATCTAGAAAAAGTAAGTGCTAGATCGAATAAAGCTAAGATGAGTGTGTCCAGAATGATGGCGGTTGAGAATGAAGAAGATAAATTCTTGCTTAGGAATAGAATGCTACAAGAGGGAATTTTCTCCAAAGAAGACAAAGTTCGGACCCTATTTGTTAATGGATTTCTTGTGAGACTGGCAGTAGTGTCGGCTTGATAGTGTCTTCCCTAAATCGGATTGACATCGAATATACTCTGAGATTTAGTTTCAAGGACTCTAAAAATGAGTTGGCATATGGGGCTCTTTTAGCGGGACTCTCCCTCGCCAGGGCATTAAATTTTGGGCATATGATAGATCATAGTGACTCGATTGTTGGTGAACTGGATCTTGGGAGTGTATGAGACAAAAGATGAGAGAATGTCCCAATACCTAGATAGGATAGAAGTAATACTGAAGAACTTTAATGAGGTAAAGATAAAAAGGATACCTCGTCTAGATAATAGTCGAGCTGATGCCTTAGCAAGATTAACGCCTACGACCAGAATAAAGATTAAAAGGTCAGATCCTATGAAGACTCTACATCAGTCGACCATTGAAGAGAAACACACTGACTTCGAGTTCTGGTTGAACCTGAATCTAGGTGCATCCTGGATGGACCCTCTTATCCAAGATGGCGAGCTATCAAAGTCAAAGCTGGAATTAAAGAAACTGAGATACAAGGCTACTAAGTTCTCAATCATTAGGGATATTTTATTCAAGAAAGGTTTCCTCCTCCTTCTACTGTGGTGACTCCATCTTATAGAGGTTAAATACATATTAAAAGATATACATGGGGGCCCCTGTTCCAATTATATAGGAGGGAGACACTTGGAAAAAGGGATAGTCACTGAAGGGAATTGGTTGCTGACCTTGGTCAAAGATGCAACTAACTATGTTAATAGATATGACAAATGTCAAAGATACTCCATCATCCCTCATAAACCTCTAACAACTATTATTCCCCCCTCGATATTTGCATTCTGGGTAATTGACTTGGTAGGACCCTTGCCCAGGGTAACATCTAATTAAAGCTATCTTATTGTGGCGATTGACTATTTATCTAAATGGGTTGAGGCAGAGACAATAATAACCATCACCAAGATCAAGACCTTCAAATTCATCTGGAGGAACATTATTTGTAGGTATGGTTTTCCCCACACCTTGATCTCAAATAATGGTAAGCAACTTAAGAATTCGTCTCTAAAGACTTACTGTAAAAGGGTTAACATTAAAAAAAAAATTCTCAGCCATAAGTCGACCTCAAGAAAGTCTCCAAACTGAGGTGACTAATATGTACATCTTATAAAGGATCAAGAAAAAATTAGAAGACACTAAAGGCCTTTGGAAGAAAGAGGTACACGATGTCCTGTAGGCATACAGGACGATGGAGAGAACGCCAATGGGGATTTTTTGATGCTTACTTATGGCTCAAAAGTAGTGATAGCCTACCAAGTAATAGAGTTTAGGCATACAACCTACAAGAAAATAGTGAGGAGCAAAGGTTATATATAGAACTCATTAAAGAAAGGGGATAGGACGCAGAAGTTAGGCATGTTTCTTATCAATAAAGAACTACAAAATTCTACAACAAAGGGTTAAAGCTAGGCTAATAGCCATTGAAGATTTAATTTTGAAGAAATCTTGGAAGAAGTTGAAAAAGCTCCATCCAAACTGGCACGACCCCTACAGAGTTACTAAAGAGGTTGGTCCTGGCACTTATCGAATTGAAAATTTGGTAGCAGAGATGTTCGCAAACCCTGAGAATGCTAATCATTTAAGAGATAATACCAATGATTTTGTATTTCGTTTATATTAGCATTACCATTATATGAGAGATGTAATAAAAATTACGATGAATGAAAATGTCTTATGTGTTCCATCATATTTATTGTATGAATTGATTAGTTTATATGCTTTTAGTCGTCCTAAGCAACAAAATATCATTTATATGGTACAAGGGCATTAACTCACTCTAGGTGACACGAGAATCCATACGCGGCTCACCTCGTCCATGCATTGTCAATAACACAAGGGGGAACAGTGTGATAAAATTATCTTTGATGGTGAAAAACAAAAAGAAAATTAAAAAATAATTTAATTATGGTTCATTTAAACATCATTAATTTGCTGGTATGAGAGTCAAACTCTCTCGGCCGAGATGACAATGTTGGATGAGATGATTCTCATCTATATACTCTCAAAGCGATGAGAGGGAGCTTGTGATTAAACACCATTAATTTGGTGCATTGATATTCAAAAAGAATTTAATTATGGTTCATTTAAACATCATTAATATGGTTGTATAAGATTCAAACTCTCTCGCTGAGAAGACAATGTAGGACGAGATGATGCTCATCCATATACTCTTAAAACAACGAGTGGGCACTTGTGATTAAACACCATTAATTTGGTGGAATTAAAATAAAAATTCATTTAATTATGGTTCAAGTAAACATAATTAATTTGGTGGTATGAGAGTCAAACTCTCTCGGTCGAGACGACGGTGTAGGACGAGACGATGCTCATCCATATACTCTCAGAACAATAAGAGGGGACTTGTGATTAGACACCACTAATTTGGTGCATTCAAATTTAAAAATAATTTAATTATGATTCATTTAAACATCATTAGTTTGGTGGTATGAGAGTCAAAGTCTCGACAAAGACTATAGTGTAGGACGAGACGATGCTCATCCATATACTCTAAAAACGATGAGAGGGGACTTATGATTAAACACCATTAATTTGGTGCAATCAAATTGAAAAATTATTTAATTAGGGTCCATTTCAACATAATTAATTTGGTGGAGGTAGAGTCAAACTCTCTCGGTCCAGAAGAAAGTGTATGACGAGATTATGCTCTTCCATACACTCTCAAAATGACGCGAGGAGCTTATGATTACACACCATTAACTTGATGCATTCAAATTTGAAAATAATTTAATTATGGTTTATATAAACATCATTAATTTGGTGGAGTTAGAGTTAAACATGCAAGCCGAAATGAGAAATAAACTTCGCAAACTCATTTCATAATCAGTAAAAAGAAAAGAAAAGCTCATGTGCTATACAACACTTCATTCATTCAAGATGGCATATCATTCAATCACAATATAAAGAGTTAAAAAACATTGATTGAGTGTTCAAAACAAAAATTAATTACAAAATAAAGGGTATTGGTCACAGGCGACCATCCTATAGAGTTGCCTTAATGTTGAAGATCGACGCCCCGATAGCATCCTCAGCTTGAATATCTCCAGTGGAAGCAGTTTTGTTAATGTCAGCTTCAACTTGGAACTCAGCCATAGCCTCGTCTACTTCGACTGTAACCATGGACTCAACAAAGTCCAGGGTTGAGGCCGTGAGGGGATCTTCTAAGTTAGGGGCATCAAGCTCAAGACGGATAGACGATATGACCTCGGAGAATTTGGTGACAACCCATCATCAAACTGTTTTAATACCCCTTTCGAGGTACTCCACGTCAAAGCTACCAAACTCATAAGATGCTTTTATAAGCCTCAATGGCCTCGTCCTGGATTTTATTTATGGCCTCAGAAGAAATGGCCTCATATTTGATCTTCTGTATAACCTCGCCTGTAAGGGCCTCGCCTTTCCATTTCTGGATAACTGCAGCAATGTCTGCAACATGATTTGCTGCTGGAGCATTCTTCTCTCCATCCCTAGCCTTCACGTCATTGGAATGATCTAACTTCAGCTTATCAATGGCCTTCTTATGATCTTCTCTCCTCTATTTTAACTACTTTTTAAGATCAACCACATCCTGGAGGGCATTTTCACCCTCCTAAATTTTGGAAAAGTTATTAGTGACCCATGTTGTGGGTAAATTTAAGGTAGACACAGAATATAGAAGAACAAAATGTCCAAGTGTCAGAATAGAGCAAAGTGAAAATTAAACGAGATGAGATTGAAGTTAAAGATGAAGTCGATACTTGCTCCAGATGATGCATACCAAATTCATAAACCTTCAAGGGGTTCTTCTTTCCCATAAACTTGTGATATCCCTTGGAAGGGACATCAAACATAGTAGCCCTTGATCTCGACATTGATGGAATTACCGAGTTAGGACATGCCTTCAGTTAGTCAATGTTGGCTGTCCAAAAAGCCTCAAAATCTAGTGATGAAGAACCATTTAAGGGGCTCGACACAGATGTGATCAGTGGGGGATTTACCTTCTTCCCCATCCCCCTTTACCGATGAGTGTCTAAGGGAGGCATGAGTTCCTTTTTTTAATGGTCGACCTCAGGACCAGTTGGACAACACGTAGTTATCTTCTTTGAGGCTTTCTTTCCTCCCTTTTTTTGTAAAGAAATTTTGAGACATGGGGCCATCAAGTTCTAAAGTTCATCCAAAACGTGAGCAGGATGATGTAAGGACACAAATTTCCAATTGAGTTCTTTGTAGTTTTGGCACAATTCCGTATAAAAATGTTTGAGTCATAGGATAGAGTTATTGACCATCCTTCAAGCCTATGACATACTAAAGTTGAAGATATAGCGACCAATAGTTTAAAGCTTCATCAAATGTCATGTGTATTGTGCCTCGTTTCTACGTCATCAACATGGTTCCATTGCTCCAAAGGAATGAATGCATTTTAATATATATATAGGATCTTGAAACAATATTTAAATGGGAGTATCTTGTTTAAACTGTTGTTTATTTTTAGAAAGTATCTTTAAAACTTTAAAATAATGTTTCAGGGATAAAAATAGAATTTTTATACTTTCTGGTTTTTTGTTCGATATTGTCGTTCGAACGAGTTTGCCAATGAGTTCCCACATTGGCCACTGGAATGTCGTCCGAAGTGTACTTCGAATGAGAATGATGTTCGAACAAGATTTCTAACGAGTTCACACTGGAACTTCGTTATAAGGTTCGTTCGAATGAGACTTCGTTCGAATGAAAATCTCGTTCGAACGAGTTTTGGCGGGAACAGTTAATTGACAGTTTTTTGAGAAGTTTTCTCACCTTCCCACTTCTTTTCCCACTAACTTTTTACCTGATTAATTAAGTGCGAAAACCAACTTTTTCTTTTTAACTTTTTCATATCCTATAACCTCCAAGAGAGAGTTTGAGAGAAAAAATTCAAAGTAGAAAAAGTTCATGTTTAAAGTGTTAATTGTTTCAAGAAAATCTTTAAAAACACTTTTGTTTACACCCAAAGTTTGTTTATCCAAGTTCATATATATATATATATGTACACACACACACACTTTGCTTGGAGTTTGGCACCGATTTTTATCTCTACCGTTCGAAGAGAAGTTTAGGTTTGCTTCTAAATTCCACAAAGAAGAAGATTGTTTGCATTGCCATACCCACTTGGATAAAGGCTCTTAGTTTGGGTGACGGTGACCGACAAAGTCCGATCGGTGGATTTTGAAACTGCGGTGGAGCTTCGTGGTTATTCGCTAGGCGGAGGTGTATACAAGAAGGAGTGTCGGGGCTTGGACGGAGTCAAGTCGAGTGTTGTAAGTCTTAATGTCTTGTATTTTTAAAACCATACTTAGTGGATTTGTTTCTAGGGACGTCTGAGATTTTTTTCCGATATGGGTTTTTCCTCGTACATCGCGGCATAGTGATTCATTGTTTATTTTATCTTTCGCAAAACTCATCTAGCACGCATGCTTAGGTAAAAAGATAAAAATCAGTTTAAATCACTACTTGTTTAATTTGGTGCTAAATCAAATTTGGGTAATGTGTAGTTAATTCAATTCATTCATTTAATTTGTTAAAATTTGGTTTGGCCTAATTTGATTAAATGGAAAATATGGCTTAGGCAAATTTCTAGGACTTGACTTATTTTATTGTGTTTAAGTGAAATTAATATTGTGTGTGTTTTAATTTAATTTCACGTTGTTTAATTTTAATTTAGAAGAAATTAAAATTTGTTGTTTAATTGAACCATCTCCGCTTCTTCATCCAAAAGGAAATTATTTTTTGTAGTTAAGATTTAAAATTGGGGGCCTCGTGTTCCATCAAGTGGTATCAGAGCGGGATCGCTAAATTATTGCATTTAAGATCCTTTAAATATTTTTGGCTAAAATGGAATTTTCCCCATTTTCAAAATTTCCTATTTTTGATGGTTCTAACTACGCGTATTGGAAAGCGCGGATGAAATCGTCACTAAAATCTATGGACAAAAGATTTTGGTTATCTGTCATTAACGAGTGGTCCCCACCTACACATTTAGTAGATAATGAGCGTGTTCCCAAACCCACCGATAGATGGAGTGAAAATGAATTTAAACTTTCAAATTTTGATTCCCGTGGTTTAAATGCCTTGTTTAGCGCGATCACACCAGATGAATTCCGTCGCATTATGACCTGTGAAACCGCTAAAGAATCTTGGGATTTTTTACAACTCACTCATGAAGGTACAAGTGTCGTAAAAGCTTCGAAACTCCAAAACCTCACCGCTCAATTTGAAATCATCAAAATGAATGTAAAATAAACTTTTGATGAATTTTATGATAGACTTTCCGATATTGTTAATTCATCTTTTAATTTGGGAGAGAAAATACCCTACAACCGAGTAGTAAAGAAAATTTTAAGGTCCCTACCCGATAGATTTATTCCAAAAGTGACCGCTTTAAATTCTTTACCAACTTTAGCCTCTACGAAATTAGAAGAGCTTGTAGGGGATTTACAAAACTATGAACGAACATGTTTCCCTCTAAAACTGAAAAAAAATTTAGAAAAGGGCGTTGCTTTAAAAGCCCGAAAAGAGGAAAAATAAGTAATAGAGAGTGAAAGTGATAGTGATCAGAAAATATGGCTATGTTTTCTAGAAAGTTTAGAAAATTTCTTAAATTTAATAAAAATAAATTTAAAAATGATTTTAAGAAATTTGAAAATCTACACATGACATAGCTAAGAAGATCCATAAAACTATTAATGAAAGGTTAAATAGGGACGAGTCAAATAGGTGTTTTGGTTGTGAATGGTATGGCCATAGGGAAAAAGAGTGTCCTACTAAACTAAGGAGAGAGGGTAAGCAACCAATTTCTTTTAATGCAACCCTTAGTGATAGTGATAATGAAGAGGGACCCGATTCCCCCACTAATCCCAACTTTGTGGCTTTTATGGCTAGTCATGTAAGCACCGATAATGAATCTTCTCATGAAGATATACAAACACATGACACTTCCAAGGTCAAAGTTTATGATTCCCTTATTTTTTATGGTAGTGAGAGTGAAGAAGAGAGAGAGAATGAAAATGATGAGGTTGATGTGAGTGAACTTTAAAATATTTTTCAAGAACTTTATGAAGAATCCATTAAATTAAAAAGAGAAAATTTGAAGTTAGAAGCTTGTTTAAGAGAGCGTGTCAATGTCATTGATGATAGTGCGTTAGTGGAAGACCTTAGGGCACGAGAGATAACTCTTCGAGAGAAGCTTGAATATGTAGAAGGCGAGAGAGATAGCCTTAGAGGTTTAATGGAATCCTTGAAAAATGAGCTTCTCGAGTTTGAAGAGAGAAATGCTTTATTAGAGTCTAATATTTTAGAATTAAAAAAAAATTAAAAGACTCTAGAAAAGTCAAATTTGATTTGGAGTGCAGGTCCAAAAAACTAGATAAAATCTTAGGCACTGTCCAAATAAAAAATGACACTTGTGGTTTAGGCTTCGATACTTGTAATGAATCTACTCATAAATCCAAATCCAATGTTTCAGGAGAATCACCTAGGAAAGCTTTTATAGATCATTCTTTTGGTAAGTGTTTTCACCGAGGCTTTAAGTGCTCACATTGTGGTCGAAAAGGTCATCGTAGGAAAAAAAAATTTATCTTAAAGGAGTTCCTAGAAAATCCAAATGTAAGGCAACCGAGGTAGCCAAGATTCCTACACCCCTAGATCGTCATTCATCATTAGTTTGGGTTAGGATATTGTCACACCCCGCCTAATTCTGGCGTCGGCCGCCACTAAAACTAAGTCGGGCGTGAGTAAATAAAATACCATTCTTAGCATGAGACAGATATGAGACATCAAATTTTAATCCACAATATAATTTATTTTAATCAAACCAAAATATGAAATAAAAGATCCATCACATGCTAACTCCAAATGAAATCTATACTCCAATAATGATATAAATCAGTCCAACTGAAACTTAAAATAACTTTGGAACCAAAAAGGCCCAATAACTCCAAAATAGTCTCATAAATAAAATGACTGAATGGAAAGAGAAAATCCAACTACTAAAGCAGTAACATAAATCCAGCTGCACCTCCAAAAGATCTCCAATGAATCCTATGCAGCAACTCCCAAAAATCCTGAAAAAGATTAGTCAACGCATGTGTCAGAGCCAAAGTCTCGAGCATGTAAACCGGATAATATCCTCAAATAGGGTCGTTGAACCCAGACAATAGTGTTATATATATCGACTATAACAATAGAATCTTTTAATTACGAGATTAATAATCACCATAAATAAATTCACAATTACCCGCAAGGTTTTCATAAAAGCCACACCAATGTGATTTTTAATTAACCCACCTTCCCACAATGTTAACTTTTATTTAATTTAACCGTGAAGAATATTACCAATACCAGTCCCCTTGTCAAGTCCGTCGTCTGATCCGTTTTTATCCTGCGATCCTCGCGATATGACAAGGTTCCACACACGCACCCGCCCCCTTATCAAGTCCACCGTCTGGTCAATTTTTATCCTGCAACCCTCGTGATATGACAAGGTTATACACACGACACGACATAACTCATCCTCTGACCCATTCAAACTGTCGCCCCTAGACACATTATGTCGCCAATAAATTTTTAATATCCGTTTTAGTCCTGCGATATTAAATTCTACATTCCTTGTTTTCATAAATCACATTAATTTCCCCCACCCCTCTTAAAATCGATGTGAAAATCCTCAAAAAAACCTTTAGTCCCAACTAAGGGTTCCCAATACACAATATCGTCCTATCCTAAGCAAAGAATGATTACAAAATTTCACTCCACCTAGATATCAATCCTAGGCTATCACAACAAATGTATAATATAGAAAATCAGCCCCCACCCCAAATTATATAACTCGCATAGACTTACACTAACTAGTCCCATACCTTATTAGCATAAATCGTAATTAAGGCTCACTTACTAGTCCCATACCTAACAAGTGTACTATAACAAGGGTGAAAATCAATTATCTACCATACCCAATCTTCCCAAAAAAATTTCATATTTCCATAGAGTAACACAATTCCAAATTATAACAACATTCATAATAATACTAAATTCCCATTTAAACAATTCAAGTAAAAATTGGAAATCAAAGACACCTAAATATTATGATTTTCAGAATAATCGCTACATGAAAGTCCTATCATGATCCTTATTTTCCAACACACGAAATTAAATTAAACTAGGGTTTTCACATGAAATATCAAAATTTACTTTTAAAAGGGCTCCTCTACATGCACATGCCCATAGCAAAATCGACTACACCGACACAACCCAAAGAATACACAGTTATAAGTATTCGGTATTATTAATTTTTTTCATGTAAAACAACCCCGAAATTTATCTCTTCAATCTTTATATTCATATCTTATTTTAGAAAACATGAGTTTAATGGAGGCTACAATCAAGACACATAACACTAAAGGAAAAGAATAGGGTCAACATGCCTGGGATTAGTTCGACAGAAAAATCTGATTACGTGAATGTGTTCCTCTTGAAAAATGGGTCAAAACACCTTCTTGAACCGACTCGGGACCGATTAGCCTAGGCCTTAAAAACTGAGCTTGAAAAGTTATTTTAATGGTGGCTAGGGTTTTGAGGTAGAAGAAGATGGAGAAAATAGAGTTTTCTGCTCTCAGGGTTTTCACAAATGCGTGTTTAAAAATCTAGCCCCGTCCCTTTAATTATATATAAGAGAAAGAGTTTTAAAGTAAGTCAAATTCGTCCAAAAATGGATTGCAGCGCACGTTTTCTGAAGGCATCGATCGATCGATGCCCAGGCGTCGATGGATCAATCACCCCGAAAAACTGACAGTTTTGCTTAAAAATGCCATAAGGCAAAATATTATAAAATCAATATAAAATCCGTTTTAACTCCGATTTCGAAACCGTTTGAAAGTATATTCTTCTAAAATCATAACCAACATATTTAGCCAATAAAAATTATTAAATTCAAAATTTTATTTTTCCCAAAAATTCCAATTAATTAATTAAATAATAAATAAAAACACGGGGTGTTACATATATCCGACTTGGTAGCTTTACAAGATAGGGTTTTTGATTCTCATTTACTATCACATGCTTCCTCACTTGCTAAATCTAAAGGTTGAATGTGTTAGTTTTCTTTCCATACTCTATCTTTTTATTCTTCATATTATATATCCTTGCTAGGTGTATGCATGTTTAATAATTTTCTAGTCTATGCTCCATGCTTAATCACATGCTAGAGTAATGATTTTTGTTTATCTTTCTATTTCTTTCATTTTAGTTTCATTAAATGAAAAATACAAAAAGATTTTTGTTTATCATTTGGGTTTTTATCTCTTGGAAATTTAAGCTTAATGAAAAATTCAAATGATTTTTGTTTCTCTTTTGAGTATATATTTTTATTTTTGGTTAAAAATTTTCAAAAACTCAAAAAGATTTTTTTTGGTGTATTTTAGTTTGACACACTTTATGTGGCATACACTTGTGTTAGAATCCCATCTTTTTCGCTCCCATGTGGCTAGAACTTTTGGTTTAGATTGTCTATCCTTATTTTGTTCTTTACCATGCTTACATGGAGTAGTTGGATTTTGTGTTGATTAAATGGATTCTATTTTTATATGCCTCTATTCACACATGCACGAGCTCTTTTTAAAATTTAATCGTCACATGTTATATTTGAGCATTGTGAGGTGTTTTGCTACCAATGTTGTCATCTACATACTTGTGACCTAGGAGGACTAGTGCATGTCAAAATCCGTTGCACGTGAGATTTGTGTGAGATATAAAAAAAGATAAATATAAATGTGTACGGGGAAGGGCTCCGAAAGGAATTATTATCCTTTGCGTATAGTAAGCCACTGTTTGTTTGGACCTAAAAGAAATACTTGGTCCAAAGGCCTAAAAATAGAATTATGACATTAAAAAGAAAAATAATTGCCAAGGTCTATTTTTGTTTGATATATTCATTCAAATAATATATGCTTATTGAGGGATATTGGATGGTATATCAGCGGTTTGCAAAATGCCCGTTTATCCTAGTTGTACTTTCAATGTCATGAATCTATTGGTTCGTAGAATCATCAAAAGTCTAGGCTTGTATGCATTGTGTATGTTTGTTCATTGAGTTCAATCTATATTGTCACATGAGGTTATATTCAAATGTGATGAAGTCTGCAATCAATTGCGAACTCTGTGAACATGTTTTAAGTGACTGGGTCTAAATTTAATTGTTGCTAGTTCATACCCCAACACTTCCATTTCCATATGACACATATTTTCCATACGAGTGTGAAAAGCTTATCTTATTTTGTGTATTTGTGTTTATATATATATATATATATATATGTACATGGACGTGTGCATCTTTGGTATCTCTAGAGTATGTATATATATGATATTGTTTTTGGTCTTTGCCTTGCTTTCTAGTCCATCTATCTTGTTGCATTCTTTGTTGATATCACATGATTAATAGTTATGTATCATATTGGTATCATTTTCTTGCATCTTAGTTAGTATCTGCTATTATTTTCATGGATTAGTTGTGCTTTTGTTGCCCATATGCTTTCATGTTCTTATCACTCTAAGATTCATGTATAAATTAGTTTGTTAACCTTTGTATATTCCTGAACAAAAAGGGGGAGAATGATAGGGAGAGAAATTGTATCTATTCCTATTATAATCGTATCTTAGTTTGGGGGAGATTTAACTTAGGGGGGTCACTATCTTCTTAGGTTGATCATAGTTGATAAATAGGAGAATTAATTTAGGGGGAGTATTTATTTTAATTGCATTTAATATTCTTCATATTCCTTATGCACTTGATAGTTTGCTTAAGTGTGCAGTAATTCTTCTAAATGGCAACATTCATCATCGGGCAAAGACATTGATCCTTGCGATGTTTGAGTCAAGCTATTGTAATTTTATTTTGGGTGGGACATTTTTGTCAGTCTAGTAGAGCTTGATGACCCTTTAGGATTTTTGTTGTTTTTTGTCCCGGAATAGCCAAAGGGGGAGATCTGTAAGGACACAAATTTCCAATTGAGCCCTTCGTAGTTTTGGCTCAATTCCCCACAAAAATGTTTGAGTCATAGGATAAAGTTATTGACCATCCTTCAAGCCTATGACATACTAAAGTTCAAGACGTAGAGGCCAAGAGTTTAAAGCTTCATCAAATGTCATGCGTATTGTGCCTCGTTTCTACGTCATCAACATGGTTCCATTGATCCTAAGGTATGAATGTATTTTAATATATATATATATATATATATATAGGAGCTTGAAACAATATTTATATGGGTGTATCTTGTTTAAACTGTTGTTTATTTTCATAAAGTATCTTTAAAACTTTAAAATAAAGTTTCTGGGCTAAAAATAGAATTTTATACTTTCTGGTTTTTCGTTCGATATTGTCATTCAAACGATTTTTTCGTTAGAACAAGAATGTCGTTCGAACGAATTTGTCAACGAGTTCCCACATTGGCCACTGGAATGTCGTTCGAACGAGATTTCTAACGAGTTCACACTGGAATTTCGTTAGAAGGCTCGTTCGAATGAGACTTCGTTCGAACGAAAATCACGTTCGAATGACTTTTGGCGGGAACAGTTAATTGTCAGTTTTTTGGGTAGTTTTCCCACTTTCCCACTTCTTTTGCCATTAACTTTTTACCTAATTAATTAAGTGTAGAAACCAACTTTTTCTTTTCAACCTTTTCATATCCTACAACCTCTAAGAGAGAGTTTGAGAGAAAAATTCAAAGTAGAAAAAGTTAATGTTTAAAGTGTTAATTCTTTCAAGAAAATATTTAAAAACACTTTTGCTTACACCCAAAGTTTGTTTATCCAAGTTCATATATATATATATATATATATATATATATATATATATATATATATATATATATATATATATATATATATATATATATATATATATATACTTTGCTTGGATTTTGGCATCGGTTTTTATCTCTACCGTTTGAAGAGAAGTTTGGGTTTGATTCTAAATCCCACAAAGAAGAAGATTGCTGTGTTATCGTACCCACTTGGAGAAAGGCTCCTAGTTTGGGTGATGGTGACCGACAAAGTCCGATCGGTGGATTTTGAGACCGCAGTGGAGCTTCGTGGTTATTTGCTCGGCGGAGGTGTATACAAGAAGGAGCATCGGGGCTTGGACGGAGTCAAGTCGGGTGTTGTAAGTCTTGATGTCTTGTATTTGTAAAACCATACTAAGTGGATTTGTGGGTAGGGTCGTCCGATGTTTTTTCCCGTTGTGGGTTTTTCCTCCTAATGAAATTTGCGAAGTGATTCATTGTTTATTTTATCTTTCGCAAAACTCATCTAGCACGCATGCTTAGGTAAAAAGATAAAAATCAATTTAAATCACTACTTGTTTAATTTGGTGCTAAATTAAATTTGGGTAATGTGTAGTTAATTTAAGTCATTAATTTAATTTGTTAAAATTTGATTTGGCCTAATTTAATTAAATGGAAAATATGACTTATGAAAATTTCTAGGACTTGACTTATTTTATTGTGTTTAAGTGAAATTAATATTGTGTGTGTTTTAATTTAATTTCACGTTGTTTAATTTTAATTTAGAAGAAATTAAAATTTGTTGTTTAATTGAACCATCTTCGCTTCTTCATCTAAAAGTAAATTACTTTTTGTAGTTAAGATTTAAAATTGGGATCCTCGTGTTCCATCAGAAGATTTGTAAAAATGATCAGTGATAAAGACAAGGAAAGACTTGTAATAAAAAAAAGGATCAAAATCATGCACAACTCTGCTAGCGAGTCAAGCCCCAGACCAAACTCCTCAAGAAAGTCAGGGGTCATGAGATCTTAAAACTCAGGAAGGGAGCTTTATTCCCTTGATCCCTCAGATAGTCGACCCTCTCCCAGTCGACAATGCTGAGGCTAAGGTCCAACTTTGTAGACATGGAGGGATTGTCCCAGGTGCATAAAACCCTCAACTTATCCTCAGATGGGTCGACATCGGTTAAAAAATCCCAGTCCATAGAAACTAAGAAAAGCCTTATTTTCTAGTGGTAAATAGATCTTTGGGAGATGTGAATGATCTTCTTATCAAGTTTTCAAGCTCCTAGGTTATAATAGTCGGGCTGAATCCTTGAGGATGAGACATTGTAAAAAGATTTGAATATTTTAACTGAAGGCTCGTCTGTGTACTTATTCATTCATAAGGAGATAAATTCAAGTATAATTCTCGAGGAATTGGGCGCTACCTGAGATGGAACGACTCCCAAGCTAGGCATAATATCTAGGATGGTGGGATGGAAAGAGAGTCGAAAGCTAACCATAATCATCTCATCTGAAATATACTCACTTATCCTTGTCTGGGACGTGCATAACAATTTTAGACTTAATGCCTGATATGCCCAAAGTGCACCCTCTTACTCAGGGCAACTAACCTTGGCCAGTCTCACAGCCGAGGTGACCAGAAGCAAATGGAAACCATCAGTAATATCGTCTCTCATAAGGTCGGCCTTAGCCGATGATGAAGTAACCTATACACCAACCTCGATGGCTCAATAGTCGGGGTCAGCAAGGTCTCATGGGCTCAATCATCTACCAACATTACCATCGGCCCCAACCGACATTGCGGTCACCAGCCGAAATCAACATGTCTCATGAGCTCAATCATTTACTAACATCATCATGGGTCCCAGACGATGTTACATCTCATGACTAACCTCTAACAGGCCTCCTGGCACAGGTCTTCATGGACATAAGGTAACTATACCTGACTCCACCAACCTCGTACTTGTCCAGGCCGAGGTGTCACTAGTCAGGGACGTGGGGCCGAGCATTTACAAGCGCATAGAAGGTTGGGAATGCATGGACAAAATCAGTTGTAACCGAATCAATCCCCTCACGTGAGGGAATATTTCATCGTCATCCTTTACATGTGACAGTGACAGGTGGCTTCAATAGATTGGCTAGATCATCACACACATGCTCATTGCATGCTTGGGGGGTACATTACACCCCCCAAACACTATATATACATGTCCTCTCCTACCTTGTAGGGGATCCTCAATTACAAACCCTAGCCAAACTCTGTTTCATTTTAGTAGAGAGAGAAAGTGGAGTGATTGTATTGCTAAGGACATTAGAGATATCTTCTGATAGTGATTCTTACACTCACTTGCACAGTGGACGTAGGCCAAATTGGCTAAACCACTTATATTCTAGTGTTCATCCTCTTCTCCTCACCTCCTTCTATATATATACACTCTCTTGTGTTGCAATTGTTATCACTTGCTTGAGCTTGTTAACACATTACTTGGTGGTGTTAATCACAACATCATCATCTGGGCACCGTCTATGGGAACGAGAAGATTTATCTCTTCCCTTTTTGCATCTTAACCTCACCGGAGACTCTAGTGGTGAACCAGGCCTCACCCTTCGTGTGAAACTGTGCCACAATTGAAAGAGGTTCATTCAAGTATCAAGCTCTCTAATATTTTCATTGCAAGCTCTTTAGTCCTAATATATGGCACCAGAGTTACCACAACCTCCTCCACTATCTGGTGTTTGAGGACCCAATTCTAGCAAAGAAACACCCTAGTCCTAGATGGCTGAGGTGGCAGTAGCCTTGAGGTCCTTGGCGGAAATGCAGCAAGCAATGAAGGAGAAATTTTCCCAGCTAAGCCAGAACATAATAAGACCACCTGGGGTATCACTGGAAATGATTACTATGGCGACCGTTCAACAACATCCCAAGGCCAGGGGACCACCCCAGGCATTGCGAAAGTACCAACCTATACCTCAGCGGAGGATGGATGTTGCTGACCCTAGGCATTTATGTATGGGGAGGAAAGGAACCCTTGCCCTAAGGATAGGTACGATGACATTGAAGCATAGGATGATACAACAGACTTCTAGGACCCATATGAGGTTTAAAATAACACAGTACGTCCTATACAGTAGAGCCTAGGTTGTGGAGCTAGACGAGCCAAGGTTGGTGATACCCAGTAAAGAGGATTCGCTTTTGATCGCTTGAGTAAAGGGTGGGCCTTTGAAAGGCTAGGCCTAGTTAATGATCTGAGGCAGAGGTTATCCAGGTCGATAAGTGTAGATGGCTCACAGAGGGAAAATGGTGAACATCAGCCTCGCCATGGCTGATCCCTACATGGTCGAGACTGTGGCTAAGGGGTCCATAATCGATGTTGTGCAGCAACTGGGGAACCCTTAGTTCACCCATTGGAGGTGGATGGGGACAACCTCAGCCAAACCGACGTTGTTAAACCATGGAATGATTCCATTTAATAATTGGAAGAGAAGATAAGGAACTTCATAAATGGTCGAGACCCACTACAAAGGGGATTCTTAGAGGGTTCCCCATTTGTGGCAAGAATTTAAACTTTCCAACCCCTACCAAATTCAAACCACCAATGGTGTCTCCCAAGTATGATGTAAGTACTAACTCGGTACATCATATTGAGATGTATCAGTCTGCAACAGACATTTATTCAATCCCTGATGAGAGGAGGTGTCGATATTTTTCAAGCACTTTGATGGGAGCTACGCATTTTTGGTTCACTTCCCTTCCTAAAAATTATGTGGAGAACTTTAAGGGATTGGCTGAGCGGTTTATACACAGCTTCTATTTTAGGGTAAGACCTCAAAATAAGATTATCCATATACTCTACATAAAGTAAGGCAAGAATGAGAGCCTCAGAAACTACATTTCATGATTCAACAAAGAAAAATTAGAGGTTGAAGATTACGAAGAGAATATAGCTATGACAGCCTTTATAGGAGGAATTCATAAGGGGACGTTACTTTGGAAGCTTACTGAAGACCCTCCTAAGTCTATGGCCGAGATGTTTGAAACAACTGGTAGGGTCATGAATGCTAAAGAAGCAATGGCTACAAAGAATGAAGATGAGAATGGAAGTAGCAGTGGGAAATTCCAAAGAAAGAAGGATGGAAAGAAGACGGATGCAGACGACAAGTTTGCGCACTACACTCTAGCTATGAGATACGAACACATCCTCGATGAAATAAAGAATTAAAGGTCCCTGAAATGGATATAGAAGCTAAAGGCTCCTCCACATATGAGGAATAAGAACCTATGGTGTGAGTTCCACCAAGATCATGGTTATCTAACCGATAAGTGTTTCGCCTTGAAGGATGAGATTGAGAAGATGTTGAAATCTGTAAAGATCAGGAAGTATGTGGATGGAAGAGCTTCTAAGGGAGGAAGAGACGACCCTAAAAAGAAGACAAATGACAGGTGTCGGGAATATGCCCATTCCAGAAGAGCTGAGGACTCAGATGATGATGATGACGACCCTGACCTCCCACCAAAAGACGACAATGTCCCAGTGAAGAGGGTCAGAGTGATCTATTTTGGTGTGAACACCATCTGTGGAGAACTAGTAGGGGGTGGCTCAGAGGTAGCCGACTGCAAAGCTCATGTGGAAAAGGTTAAGTTAGTGACCAAAGTATAGGTTGTTAATTTGGCATATTCAGAGGTAAAACACGGGAAGAGAAAGAAGGTAGATATGGATACTCTCATAGTTTGCTTCTGACGACTTGATTTGAAATGTATCTTAGATACACACGATGACCCTCTGGTAATCACCACAAGGGTGCATGGATGTAAGGTGCAGAGAATCCTCATTGATGGGGGAAGTTCAGTAGACGTAATGTTCTGGCCCTACTTTAAGAGCCCGGGCTTCAGCAGAGTTAGGCTTTTTCCTTACCATCACCATTTGATCTGCTTGAGCAGAGAAAAACTTCATCCATTGGGCATGTATGAGATGGAGGTAAGAATGGGAGATGAGTGGCCTAAGAGGTTGACCAGAAAAATCATTTTCTTTGTGATGGATGAGAACGTCTTCTCAGCTTACAACCTCATCATAGGAAGAGTAGCCCTCAATGAATTTGAGGTCGTGCCTTCAACGGTCCACCAAATGCGAAAATTCCTGACTCCCTGTGGATTAGGGGAAGTGCAAGGTGACCAAACATCGGCATGTGAATGCTACTTCAACTCTGCAAAAGAGAGAGAGGCCCATAAGAAGGCAACAATAACTTATGACATCGACACACTTGATCCTAAAGATGAGAGAAAGTTCAAGAAGGGAGAGACTGCAAAAGAGGTAGAATCCATCATCCTCCATAAGGACGAGCCAGAAAAAATCGTCCAAATCGGTAAATCCCTAAGACCTGAGATCAAGGAAGAGTTGGTGAAGTTTTTTAGGACGAGAAAAAGTGTTTTTTTTCCTGGAGCCATGCAGACATGCCAGGTATTGACCCTGAGGTCATGTGCCATAAACTCAATGTTATGGAAGACGCTAAGCCCATCAAGGAAATATGAAGAGTATACTCAAGAGAGAAGTATGACATCAACAGAGAAGAGGTCAAAAAGCTTGAAGAAGCCAAGTTCATTAAGGAGGTCATATACCCCGAGTGGTCGTCCAACGCAGTCATAGTGCCAAAGGAAAATGGGAAATAGAGGATGTGCATAGACTTCACTAATTTGAACAAGTCTTATCCGAAAGACAATTTCCCCCACCTCATATTGATTAGATGGTGGATGCCACAGTTGGACATGAGATCATGAGCTTCATGGATGCCTATTTTGGGTATAATTAGATCTTCATGAACTCGAAAGACTCCGAGAAGACGGCATTCATCACAGATAAAGGGAGCTATTGTTATAAGGTCATTCCCTTCGGGCTGAAGAATGCAGGGGCTACTTACCAACGTCTTATAAATAAGATATTTGACGATCAAATAGGCAAGTCCATGGAAGTGTATGTGGATGACATGGTGATGAAGAGCCTGAAGGACGACACTCACGTGGACAACCTTGAAAATACTTTTGACACCATAGACAAATACAGGATGAAGCTCAACCCAGCCAAGTGTGTCTTCGGGGTAGGAGCAGGAAAGTTTCTGGGATTCATCATTAATCAGAGAGGAATAGAGGCCAACCCTAAAAATATTAAGGCCTTGCTAGAAATAAAGACAACTTGATCTATCAAAGACGTTCAGAGATTAACCGGAAGAGTTGCATCCCTTAATAGGTTGGTCTCAAGAGCTATAGACAAGTGTCTTCCTTTTTTCAAAGTACTTAGAAAGCCCTTCGAATGGGATTAGGAGTGCGATAAAGATTTTCAGGAGCTCAAGTCCTACCTTGGCTCTCCCTTAATCCTGTCTCGGCCCATTCTGGGTGAGAGGTTATATGTGTATCTAGCTATTTCAGAATCAGCCATTAGTGAAACCATAGTAAGAGAAGATGATGGAGTATAGAGGCCAGTATACTTCAATAGTAAAGATCTTTAAGGGTCTGAACAGAAGTAACCTCGAATGGTGAAATTAGCTTATGCTCTGATACATGCTTCTAGGAAGATGAATCCATACTTCCAAGCCCACTCTATGGTTGTCCTCACTGATTCCCCACTCACACAGGTCCTTCATAAGCCTGATAAGTCTAGCAGGTTGATGACCTGGGCCATCGAGTTGGTGGAGTATGATATTGTTTATCAACCCAGGCTTGCCATCAAGGGGCACGCACTTGCAGACTTTGTAGCAGAGTTTACCTAGGAAGAGGCTGAGATTGAAGTTAGTCAAGAGGCTATAGATGAAACGAACAGAAATGTCTTATAAGATTCGAATGAGGTTTGTTCAACCGGGCCCGGAAAAAGAGTAGGTGAGAATGAGGAAGACAGGTACCTCTTCAAGCAAGGGACCCTGTCAGAGGGGAAATTCTCTTCAAGTGAAGATGTTTGGAACTTCTTCATTGATGGGTCATCTTATGAAAGTGGAAGCGGAGCCGGGCTGATAGTGTCAACACCAGATGGTACCGACATTGAATATGCACTAAGGTTCAACTTCAAAGCTTTGAACAACAAGTCAGAGAATGAGGCATTGATAGTAGGTCTCTCCTTAGCAAAATCCCTTAGTGTTAGCCGACTCCTAGTCCACAGTGACTAAAGGTTAGTTGTCAACCAAATCCTGGGAGTTTATGAGGCCAAATACCTAATGATGGTGAGAATGATGCTAGAAAGCTTCAGGGAAGTGAAGATGAAGAGGATACCTCGGCAAGACAATAGTCGAGCCGATGCACTCGCGAGGTTGGCCTCAACAATAAGGATAGACATAAGAATAACAGTACCAGTTGATATTCTACTCAAACCAACCATTAAAGAAGAAGTTTCTAGAACTTGCCTCAATTTGAATATTGGAGCCTCATGGATGGACCCTATTATCTGATACACCAGACAAGGAGAGCTTCCAGAATCAAAGTTAGAAAGGAGAAAGCTAAGGTTCAGGGCTGCCAAGTTCTCAATTATAGGAGATGTCTTGTGTAAGAAGGGGTTCCTACTCCCTCTCCTCAGATGTGTCCACACTTCATAGGTTCCTCACGTATTTCAAGATGTACATACGGTCTCTTATAATAGTCACATAGGAGGGAGGCCACTGGCTAAGAAGATAATTACTCAAGGGTATTAGTGGCCGACCTGGGCCAAAGATGTAGCTTCTTATGTGAAGAAATGAGATAAGTATCAGAGATTCTGCACCATCCCTCATCAACCTCATCAACTTATGACGAAAATCAGCTCACCATGTCCATTTATAGTATGGGGTATTGACTTGGTATGACCATTGCCAAGAGCTGTGAACAACTATTGATTCTTAGTAGTGGCAATTGATTACTTCTCCAAATGGGTGGAGGCTGAGCCAATGATCACAATTACATAACAGAAGACCTTTTAGTTCATCTGGAAGAACATCATATGTAGGTATGGTCTTCCAAACACCCTCATCTCAGATAATGGAACCCAGTTCAAGAATGCTTCCTTAGAAAAATATTATGAAAGAGTGGGGATCAAGCAGTTCTTATCTTCTCCTAGCCTACCCCGGGAAAATGGTCAGACCGAGGTCAAGAACTGAACAATCCTTGATGGGATAAAGAAGAGGTTAGAAGAGGCCAAAGGGAGATGTACAGAGGAGGTATATGTCGTATTATGGTTCTACAGGATAACAACAAGGACACCGACGGGAAATACCCCATTTATGTCAGCCCATGGTTCAGAAGATGTCATCCCTACGGAGGTAGGACTTACCACTCATAGAGTTCAGACCTATGACCCTAAGAGGAATGGAGAAGAGAGAAGACTTGATCTGGATTTGATTAAATAAAGAAGAGAAGATGCGGAGATTAGACAGGCAACCTACTAGCAAAGGACTGCGAGGTTCTACAACCAAAGGGTAAAATCAAGGCCTATAGCTATGGGAGACCTAGTTCTAAATAAGACATTGTAGAAGAAAAATAATCTCCACCCACACTGGCATGGTCCTTATAGAGTAGTTGATGAGGTTGGTCCTGGTACCTACCTGCTACAAAATCTCGACGGGGAACCTTTCTCCAATCCTTGGAATGCGGACCACTTGAAGAAATATTACATATGATGTTACATTTGTTTCTTTGTAATGCATGTATCATTTCATGATGATTTTAACGAGAAGAGTAATGTTGTGCTGATACTTTTGTTATATGCTTAAAACATCATTAGTTTTGAGAAAATTATAAGGGTGAAACATCATAATATGGTGACCTTAGACCTTAAACATCAGTAGTTTGGTGAAATTTATGAGGGTAAACATCATAATTTGGTGACCTCAGACCTTAAACATCATTAGTTTGGTAAAAATTATAAGGGTGAACATCATTATATGGTGACCTCAGACTCTAAACATCATTAGTTTGGTAAAAATTGTGAGGTAAACATCAAATTTTGTTGACCTCACACCTTAAACATCATTAGCTTGGTGAAATTTTTGAGGGTGAAACATCACAATATGGTGACCTCAGACCTTAAACATCATTAGTTTGGTGAAAATTATGGGGGTAAACATTTTATTTTGGTGACCCTTAAACATCATTAGTTTGGTGAAAATTATGAGGGTAAACATCATATTTTGGTGACCTCATACCTTAAACATCATTAGTTTGGTGAAATTTATGAGGGTAAGCATCATAATTTGGTGACCTCAGACCTTAAACATCATTAGTTTGGTGAAAATTATGAGGGTGAACATCATTATATGGTGACCTCGGACCTTAAACATCATTGGTTTGGTAAAAATTATGAGGTAAACATCATATTTTGGTGACCTCAGACCTTAAACATCATTAGTTTGGTGAAATTTATGAGGGTAAACATCTTAATTTGGTGGCCTCGGACCTTAAACATCATTAGTTTGGTGAAAATTATGAGGGTGAACATCATTATATGGTGATCTCAGACCTTAAACATTATTAGTTTGGTGAAAATTATGAGGTAAACATCATATTTCGGTGACCTCAGACCTTAAAAATCATTAGTTTGCTGAAATTTATGAGGGTAAACATCATTATATGGTGACCTCAGACCTTAAACAATATTTAAGTGGTAAGACTCGAGCATAGCATTCAAAGAAGCAATATAATCTAAAGAAGATGGGATTAATGATTATCATTGAGCAATCAAGAGTTACAAATCAGGTGTAATAAGATGCCATCAGAGATCACAAAAGCTAAGATGTACACACAAGAAAGGAAATAAAAATTACAACTTAAAAGCTTCACAAGAAAAGGCTAAGTCTCTGCAGCTACAGTCGTGTCTTCGTGATCGACGTTAGCCACCTCAAACCAATCATAATGAGGATTATCATCTTCAGTCTCAGTGACTTCCAGGGGAGCTATCTCAGTAGGTGCAGCATCGACCTCCTCAACCTCTTACAAGGCCAGAGAAAACTGGGGGTCACTAAAGCCTGGACCATGAAAGTCTAAGGTAGTCAGAATCCGTGACTCTTTCTCCTTAGAGGCTTCTCATTTGCTAGTTGCTTTGATACTTCTTTCAAGGTATTCAAAGCCAAAACTAACAAATCATCATAAACCTTATAGTCTTCGATGATCTTCTCTATAGCATCTTCTAAAGCAGCTTTGACTGTAGCACCCACCTTAGCCTGAAGGGCATCATCTTTAGCCTTCAGGGCTACATCATGATCCTTATGAATCTTGGATATGTCGTTGTCTCTTTGCCTGACGACTTCCTTCAACTTGTCAACCTCCTTCACCTCTTCCTTCAAACATTTAACCTATGAATTCAAAGAGGCTTGAACCTTCTGAGCTTATTTACCCTTCTCTATGAGGGGCAACTTCTTCAGGGTCTAATCAATAAAATAATGCAATGATAAGATACCCTGTAGTAAAAGATCAGGCGTAGGAGCATATGAGCTATAATTTATAAAATAGCCGAGGTTACACTTATGGAAAGAAAATGAATAGAAACTAATACCTGAATTGATCTATGGAGAGTAAAATTAGTCAACAATGGGACGTTCAAGGATCTTAAGAAATGCTTATTCTCTTCATTCATCACTACCTCGATAGCATCGGTAGCCATCAGACTGTGGCCAATGAGACTATCAATGATCTTCAGCTGAGTAAGATGAGCCGCTAGGGCATCATTCGTAGAGATGGGGATGGAATGATCCCCTTTCAGAGTCTTGCCCGACCTCGGATGGTCCGGGTCAATGGTGGTTTTCCTCTTTTTAGTAACATCATCTTGGGATGGGTCGACATTTTTCTTGGTTGTGGAGGGGGCATATTTTTGGGCACCTCTCCTCTGCATCAGCTTTGCTAGACTTAGAGCAAACATTTTCCAAAGGTCATTCGATATACCTTCAGGGCGCTCTGTAAGAGACAAGTATCTAAGTTAGTTAGTCAAAAATCTAAAAAATACTTGTAAAAAATGAGACTTACGAAGCTCTATCAAAGAACCACCCCTATTCCTGTCTGATAGAGGTAGTAGGGGGTCATCAGATGTTCATATTTTACTGAACGACCCTGCTCCCCCTGATCGCAAAGATCCTCAACTTTTTGGCAGTTATCCTGGCTAAGTCTAGGGTCGATTTTAGCATCAAGTGAGACCTTCCCCCATCTCAGAGGGGTCATTGGAACCGACATTCTAGCATCCTCATTTGGGCTTAATTCCCATGCCCCGAAGGCAAAGAAATACCGAGGTTTCCAGTTATAGTTTGAAGTCTGGGTAAGCAATAACATTTTCTTCTCTGACTTCTTAGCTAATAAGTAGTAATATCTAGGGTGGTTTTTGGCAGAGGATGGGACATAAAAACCCGTGAAAACCCTAATTGGAAGGTCTGAGTGGTGGACAGCCCTCCAAAGGACGATGGCCCCAATCATAACCGTCCGAGCGTTAGGGGATAATTATGAAGGGGCTAGATTTATGTGGGATAATATGGCTTTAATGGAAGGGAGGATAGGAAGATGGAAGCCCAACTTGAACATCTACTCATAGAGGCAGATCTCTCTATCTCGGACATCGAATGCACTCTCTCCCTTCAGAGGTTTCCTAAGGTTGATGGAAGAGTTTATTAAATATAGGTGCCTAAAAGCTAGAAGGTCATAATCGCTGACGGAGCTCTCAATCTTAGTAGCCTTAGATATATCTATATCACTCTCCTGACCATCATCATCATCCCCAGCAGCATCGGCTTGAGCAGGTGCAGGGACATCGCCAGGAAACCTCTAAGAAAATTTAGCCCAGTGGAGGTCGACAGAGGAATGACATCAATGATGGGGGGGGGGGAATGGGCACACTTGTCCCTATAATTTCAACATCATAAGAATGTTGCGAGTTACTACCACCATGGTGAGACGAGGCACATCTCAAAACCTCGTCTTCCTCAGGGACCTCACCCTACCTAGGAGAGTAATCCATAGCCTCTTGAAAAGAGTCTTCATACATGGGGTCCGAGGAGGACGACTCAGACTCAGACATTGGTGTTGGGTCCATAGCAACCTCTGCAGGCATAGCAGGCTCAGCTGGCTCAGGGTAAATAACCTTCAGAGGTGGAGGAAAGATGGGTCTAAGAGGAAATGGCTCATCCCTATGAGATTCCTCTTGGGCTATTTCTATCTGCCTTATTTTCTCAAACGTCTTCTCATGAAGAGATGGGAACTCTTCTTTGAGTTGGTACAAGGGTCTCAGCATAAAGGAGATGATACAACACTTGGACTCAAAATCGTAAACAGTAAAACAACTTAATTCAATCTAAACCAAGGATCAAATTAGGAATGTGAAAGGTTTTCAAAAGAAGAACAACAAGAACACTCAAGAACCAGGTCACCGTAGAACGTGACCGGGGGTTCATCGGAGACCTCAAAAATGGATTTTTTGGTCGAAGTAACCTCTGAGCTACCTACAAATTCCCTTAAATAACTCAATCTCTAATGTCCTGTCCCTACAACCACCAACAATGGTGGAAACCACTTTTCGAAAAACACAAGACGCCGCCGAAAATTCAGAAATGAATAATAAGGGCTAAAAATGAAAAGTAGGGTCGAAAAATATACCTAGAAAGTTGGGAAGGAGATAAGAAGAGACTTTGAAGAAATAGAAATCTTTAAATTCAGCCAATAACGGAAAATCGAAGGAAATGGAAGTTGCTACTGCAGAGAGAGAACTCAGGCGGGAAAAAAGAAATAAAGAAAAAAGAGAAGATGAAAAGAGAGAGTTTTAAACATGTTTAATGATGGAGGCGCGGATTGTGAGGGCCCATCAATGCCCTAGGAAACCTAAAGGATAAAGCAGAATTGTCATGCCTTGATAAGCACGCTACCCACTTCAAAAAGTGACGTGTTAAGGAAGTATTGGCACACAGAGAAATTCGACCTCAGCGTAAGCTACATACCCCTCAGTTATCTAATTACAAAGAGGACTAAGGGCTAAAGGGTGATTGATATGCCCAAAGTTCACTCTCTTACTCAGAGCAACTAACCTAGGCCAGTCTCACATCCAAGGTGACCAAAAGATAATGGCAGCCATCAATAATATCGTCTCTCATAAGGTCGGCCTTAGCCAACGTTGCAGCAACCTGTACACCAACCTCAACTGGTCAACAACCGGGGTCAGTGAGGTCTCATGGGCTCAATCATCTACCAGCATTACCATCGACCACAATTGACGTTTCGATCACCAGCCGAAATTAACATATCTCATGAGCTCAATCGTCTACTAACATCACCATCGGCCCTAGCTGACGTTACATCTCATACCCAACCTTTGACAGCCCTCCTGGAAGAGGTCTTGATGGACACAAGGCAACTACACATGAATCCACCAACCTCGTACTTGTCCAGGCCGAGGTTGCACCATTTAGGGATGCAGGGCCGAGCATTTACAAGCACATGCAAGGTTAGGAATGCGTGGAAAAAATTAGTTGTAACCGAATCAATCCCATCACGCGAGGGAACATTTAATCATCATCCTCTACATGTGATAGTGACAGATGGCATCACTAGATTGACTAGATCATCACACACATGCTCATTACATGCTTGGGGTGTACATTACACCCCCCAAACACTATATATACTTATCTTTTCCTACCTTGTAGGGGATCCTCAATTAGAAACCCTAACCAAACTCTGTTGCATTTACAGTAGAGAGGGAAAGTGCAGTGATTGTATTGCTAAGGCCATTAGGCCCTCTTCTGATAGTGATTCTTACACTCACTTTCACAATGGACGTAGGCCAGATTACCTAAACCTCTTACATTCTAGTGTTTATCCTCTTCTCCTCACCTCCTTCTATATACATACAATCTCTTATGCTTTCATTATTGTCATTTGCTTGAGCTTGTCAACACCTTACCTGGTGTTGCTATTCACAACATCATCAATGCCATACAAATGTCTCCAAAGGAGAAGGTCGGACTCTCTGACAGTGGATTGAAACGTCTTAGTGTATGAATAATTAAATAGTTTTGTGCCTTAAGAGTCCTCATAATTAACATAAGCTCCAGGATCTAGGGCCCCATCTGGAAACCTCGCTTGAAAATTTCTCCCAATCATGGTCCAGAGAGGAACGATAGTTAGAGGATTAACAATGTTAATAGTATGCTCAGTAGTATTTGAGATGACTTGAACTGAAGAGTCATCCTAGCTGGATGACCCAAAATGATCATCTATAATTTGGACTTAAGAGTCATCATGACCAGATGACTCATCTTGGTTAGAAGAGGAAGCCCAAGATGAGCTCTCGACAGTATCAGACTCCACATAATTTATCGGTGATAACCACATTACCTCTTGGAATGAATCCATACTCTCGATAGGGGCAGAGGACAAGTTAGGCACCATGTACCTACCGATCTTAGATGAATATTGTAGAATGATCTTGAAAGGAATAGGAAATATAACACGAGTATGGTCAACTCCATCTTGGCAATAAGCCTCGTCCTCACTCTTAATCCTGCGTATCTCCTGGAAATACCTCTCCCTAAGTGTGGGGTACTATTATACTAGCTTGTAGAGAGTTTTTAACATTCAAAAGACCGAGCCTTAACTTGGATATAATACAGATTAAAAATGAAAAATGGACAAATAATTTTCTATTTGACCAACGTTCACCCAACGATCAAAATGGGCAATTTAATCGTTTTGATTCAAGAACAGACGCAGAATGCTTTTAGTCATAACAATGTCAGCACAAGAGTATATTAAATATAAGATATTGAGATGAGGAGAAGAGGATGAACACCAATATATAAGTGGTTCAGCCAATTAGGCCTACGTCCACTGTGCAAGTAAGTAAGTAAGGTTACCAGAATAAGGCACTAATGGCCATGGATACAATCTCTCAAGATTTCTCTCTTTACTAAGTAATTGGATAGAGTTTCGATTAGGGTTATTAATTTTTTATTCCCCTCCATGTAGGAGAAGGCAAGTATGTATAGTGTGTGGGGGTGTAATACACCCCCCATGCATGCCATGAGCATGTGTGTATTGATCTGGCTAATCTGATGAAGACATCTGATATTGTCATATGTAGAGAATGATGATGAAATATTCCCCCACGTGAGGGGATTGATTTGTTACAACTAATTTCAGTACATGAGTTCCTATTCACGCATATGCGAGTAAAGGCTCGGCTGCCTTTGATTGGTAAAACCTCGGCCTAAAAGGGTACGAGGTTGGTGAAGTTAGGCTGCTGCCCAATCCAAGATTATTCATGATGGTCTCAGCTCAGTAAGGAAGTCAAGGTGAGACATATGGAGTTATAACGTCGGCCTGGGTCGGGGTTACGTAGGAGTAGTTAGAGCGTCGACTGATTCCCAGCCGAGGTTGATTACGATGATTGTGTTGTCCCTATTTCCTCGATTTACACCCAGTCGAGGTTGCTGTATGATGTAGGCATGATGTCGGCTCCATCCGACCTTATGGATAATTATCCCTATGGATCACGAAGCTGTTGTCTTACTATGAGGCAACTAGTAACGTCGGCCATGGCTGACCTTGCTTAGGATGAGACCGTTGGTTGCCAATGTAGGCCTTTCTAACCTCGGCCATCTCCTTGGTCGAGGTTGGTGTCTCTGAGCTGTTGGGTACATATAGGGCATATCAATCACCCCTATCCCTTAGTTACCTATGTGAACAGGTGACTAAGGGGTATGTATGCCCGAGGTTGGATCTCTTTAAGTGCTAATATTTTATTGACAAGTGTCAGCTTCTGAAATAGATTGTGTGCGTGGCAAGTGAAATGATTGTGGTCTTTTGGGCTCCCAAGGTAATGACGGGTATTGGGATGCGTGAAAGTGGATTTCGAGGGTTTTAACCCTTTTCTATCTCTTTCTTCTTTATTTCCTTTCATTCTCCCGCCTGAACCTTTTTTGCTTTCTCTCTCCTCCAGAGCTTGATCAAGAGTGGGTTTGGTGGACTTTTCTTGCCAATCTTCCCCTTCTTCTTCTCGTATTTCATCAGGTATTGTTTATTACCTCTTCTTTGCCATTTTTTAGCCTTGTTTTTCTATTTGCTGCATTTTTCAGTATCAACTTGAGTTTTTCGGTGGTAGTTTAGGTTTTTTGATGAGCCTATGAGTTTCTCAGTGGACTGTTCTTGTTAGAAATCTTACAAATAACCACGTTTGATCTTTCATTGTTATGTTCATCCTATTTGTTTTTAGCTTGAGTCCATAAGTGTAAGGTCGTCCCCATATGCTCAGACCCCTTTATCAACTCTTAGAGGAATTCCCTTCTCTTAGGGAGAAAACCTTAGATAAGATTAGACAAATAGAATGAGCGTAAGACGAAGCTCGTAGGGCAGAGGCATTCCCTCTCAGGCCTATATTCCCACCCCCTCAGAAAGTGGAATACCCTGAGACATTTGTGCCTGCAGAGGTCCCAGTAGAACCTCTTCCAATGTCTGAGTCTGAGTCGTCAACCTCAGACCCTATGTCTGCGGATTCTTTCCAAGAGGACATAGATTATTCCATTCGGATGGACCAAGACCCTGACCAAGACGAGGTTTCCAGCTGTGCCTCGTCTCATAATAGTTCTAGCACCTCACATTCTTCCTCCGATGTCGAAATTATAAGACCTAGTGGGTTGTTCCCCCAATCCTTGACGCTATTCCCCTGTCGACTGCCACAGGAGCTGAGTTTTCTCAGAGGTTCCCTGATGGTGCCCCCTCGTCTGCTTGAGCTGACGTGGGCCGGGGTGAGGATGACGGTAGAGAAAGTGATGTTGACACCTCGAAGGCAGCCGAGATAGAGAGCACTATCAGCGAACTCGACCTCCTAGATTTCAGACATCTATATTCTATAAGTCCATCCATAAAACTTAGGAGACCTCTAAGGGACGAGAGGGCCTTTGGCGGCCAAGATGGCGAGATCTGCTTATACGAGCAGATGTTTAAGTTAGGATTTTGTCTTCCCATTCATCCAATAATTAGGGCTATAATGTCCTATATTGACTTGCCTCCTTCCCAATTATGCCCCAATGCCTGGAGGGTGATAATTGGAGCTATATTCTTTTGGAGGGAAGTCCATCATTCAGAACTTCCTGTCCAGGTCTTCACATGGTGTTACGTCCCCTCCTCTTCTAGGAATCATCCGATTTATTACCACTTTGTAGCTTAAAAGTCCAACAAGAAGATGTTACTAGTTACCCAAACTTTGAACCACAACTAGAAACCACGATATTTCTTCACCTCAGGGTCATGGGAGTTTGGCACATGTGCCCCTTCTTCTTCCCTAGAGCCGAGAATACCTCTGAAATGGGGAAAGGTGTCAATGTCTGCTAGGGCCGACCCTGGGCTAAGCCAGAATAATCTTCAGAAGGTCAAAGACCTTCAAGATCAGGGGGAATATGGTATGTTGGTTAAGTACGAGCATTTGATGACCCCCTACTACCTCTCTAAAACTGGCCTTGGGGGGAGACCTCTGATCGAGCTCCGTAAGTTATTTTATCATTTCAACAAGTTATACCTCTGATTTTGTTATGCCTCTTATTTTTTAACTCACATCTTTCTGTTTGTAGAGCGCCCAAAAGGAATTTCTGACGACCTTTGGGAGATGGCAGCCCCCAGTCTTACCAAACTTGTGAAGAAAGTAGGTCTTGCTGTGAATCCTCCTCCTCCTACTACTTCAAGGGTTGAGGCCTCCAAGAAGAGGATATCTACTGAACCTTCCCTTAAGGATCAGAGGCAGAAGAAGAAAACTTCAAAGGCGAATTGTGCTATCCCCATCTCTTCTGAGGACGTGCTAGTTGCCTGTCTGGAGCAACTAAAGATTGGCGATAGTCTTATCGGCCAGAGTCTGAAGTCCTTGGATGCTATCGGTAACGTCATGACCGACTCTAACAAACGCTTCTTCCGTTCTCTAGATACCCCTCTGTTGTCCGAGTTCGCCCTCCATCGATCTATCTAAGTAAGACATTTTGCTTTTGCTGAATAAGTGTAACCTCATCTTTGAATTATGCCAAATCTTGAACTGACATCTCTATACATGTTCTACAAGGTCTCCTCACCATGCACCAGTTTGTTGACTGGACTCTGAGGAAACTTCCTCTAATTGAGAAGGGCAAAGAGGCCCAAAAGACCGAGGCTACTCTGAATACAGAAGTGGAGCGTCTGAAGGCCTCCTTAGAGAAGTCTGAGGCTAGTGTTAAGCGGATGGAGAAGGATATGGACAATCTTAAGAAGGATCATAGCTCTGCCTTGAAGACTCGGGCTGACTCTCTTTAACACAAGGTCGATGTCGTTGTGAAGGCTACTTTGGATGATATCTCAGAGAAGATTTTGGAGGACTATAAGGTCTCTGATGAGTTCGTCAGCTTCGGCTTCGAGTACCTCAAAAGGGGTGTTAAGGTCACTGGAAAATGGGCTATAATGAAGGAGAAAGAGTTAGGTAGACTAGCAGCCTCTGACTTCATTAGTCTGTGTTATGCCGATCCTCGATTCGCTCAGGCCTTACAAGAGGTCGAGGAGGAAGGAGGTGCCGTACCTACCGAGACTGCTCCTTAAGAGGATACCAGGACTGAAGACGTTGGTCCTCAAGATGATGGGATAGAAGTGACCAACCTCGGCCAGGGAGATCGGGGCATGGATACTAACCCTGATATTGTAGATGCTTAAATCCGTTTTGTGAACCCCTTGTAATTCTTAACATTGATCTGTAACTTCTGATGACAAATTCTGTTACCTTTTGGCTTGTAACACTTAACTTCATACTATATCAACCTCTGAAGAGGGATTTATTTCTTAGTTGCTGAATGTTTTTTGAATGGTTTTCTATGTCATGCAATGTGTTTGAGTCAAGGCTTGAAGTCTCAATATAATGGGGTCTTCGTGAGCCTTATAACATTGTCTAAGGTATGAGGTCATCCGAGTATGATGTCTTACCTCAGATCTTGTCACCAAATTATGATGTTATAAGGTCTGAGGTCATCAACTAAGATGTTATCCCCATAAATAATTTTTTCACCAAATTAAAAATGTCTAAGGTCTGAGGTCATCCGAGTATGATGTCTCACCTCAGACCTTGTCACCAAATTATGATGTTATAAGGTCCGAGGTCATCAACTAAGATTTTATCCTCATAAATAGTTTTTTCACCAAATTAATGATGTCTAAGGTCTGAGGTCATCCGAGTACAATGTCTCACCTCACACCTTGTCACCAAATTATGATGTTATAAGGTCTGAGGTCATCAACTAAGATGTTATCCTCATAAATAATTTATGCACTAAATTAATGATGTCTAAGGTCTGAGGTCATTCAAGTATGATGTCTAACCTCAGACCTTGTCACCAAATTATGATGTTATAAGGTCCGAGGTCATCAACAAAGATGTTATCCCCATAAATAATTTTTTCACCAAATTAATGATGACTATGGTCTGAGGTTCAAGTATGATCTCTCACCTCAGACCTTGTCACCAAATTATGATGTTATAAGGTCCGAGGTCATCAACTAAGATGTTATCCTCATAAATAATTTTTTCACCAAATTCATGATGTCTAAGGTCTGAGGTCATTCAAGTATGATGTCTTACCTCAGACCTTGTCACCAAATTATGATGTTATAAGGTCCGAGGTCATCAACTAAGATGTTATCCCCATAAATAATTTTTTCACAAAGTTAATGATGTCTAAGGTCTGAGGTCATTCCAGTATGATGTCTCACCTCAGACCTTGTCACCAAATTATGATGTTATGAGGTCCTAGGTCATCAACTAAGATGTTATCCTCATAAATAATTTTTTCACCAAATTAATGATGTCTAAGGTCTGAGGTCATTCAAGTATGATGTCTTATCTCAGACCTTGTCACCAAATTATGATGTTATAAGGTCCGAAGTCATAAATTAAGATGTTATCCCCATAAATAATATTTTTCACCAAATTTATGATGTCTAAGGTCTGAGGTCATCCGAGTGTGATGTTCACCTCAGACCTTGTCACTAAACTATGATGTTTAAGGTCTGAGGTCGTCAACTAAGATTTTACCCCCATAAAATATTCACCAAATTAATGATGTTCAAGGTCTGAGATCATCCAAGTGTGATGTTCACCTCAGACCTTGTCACCAAACTATGATGTTTAAGGTCTGAGGTCATTAACTAAGATGTTACCCCCATAAAATATTTTTTCACCAAATTAAAGAACCAAGAGTTGACATAGGAACTGATCTTCTCATTAATAATCTCCTTATAAGTTGACACATTTACATAGGAATCATTGTAACATCATATGTAATAATTTTTCAAATGATCAGCATTCCATGGATTGGAAAAAGGTTCCCCTCAAGGTTTTCCAACCTGTAGGTCCCAGGTACAACTTCTTCTATCACCTTTTAAGGGCCATGCCAATTTGGGTGGAGTTTGTTTTCTTTCTGCAACGTCTTCTTCAGCACCAGGTCTCCCACAGCTATGGGTCTTGATTTCACCCTTTGATTGTAGAACTTCGATGTTCTTTGTTGGTAGGTTGCCTGTCTGATCTCTGCATCTTCCCTTCTCTCTTCAATCAGATCTAGGTCAAGTCTTCTCTCCTCCCCATTCTTCTCAGGGTCATAGGTCTGAACCTTGTGAGTGGGGAGCCCTACCTCGGTTGGTATGACATCTTCTGATACATGTGCTAACATAAATGGTTTCCCCCGTTGGTGTCCTAGCCATTGTTCTGTAGGACCATAATACAGCATAAACCTCTTCAGTTCATCTCCCCTTAGCTTCTTCTAATCTATTCTTGATCCCGTCGAGGACTGTTCTGTTTATGACTTTGGTCTGACCGTTTGCCTGAGGTCGGCCCGGAGAAGGGAAAAATTGCTTGATCCTAAATTTCTCGCAATACTTTTCTAAGGAAGAATTCTTGAACTGGCTTCCGTTGTCCGAGATGAGGGTGTTTGGAAGGCCATGTCTGCATATGATGCTTTTCCAAATGAATTGAAAGTTCTTCTGCTCCGTAATCGTGATCATCGACTCAACCTCTACCCATTTGGAGAAGTAGTCGATGGCAACTATCAAAAACCTATAGTTGTTCGCAGCCCTTGGTAAGGGACCCACCAATTCAATTCCCCATACTGTGAATGGCCAAGCAGAGCTTGTTGACGTCATAGGTTGATAAGGTTGATGGGGGATAGTGGAGAATCTTTGGCATTTGTCACACCTCTTCACATAGGCTGCAGCATCCTTGGACAAGGTCGGCCACCAGTATCCCTGCGTGATAATCCTCTTGGCTAAAGGTCTTCCTCCTATGTGACTGGAGCAAGAACCCTCGTGTACCTCTTACAGGATGTGGGGGACCTCTGTGGGATGAACGCACCTGAGTAGGGGTAACAAGAATCCCTTCTTATATAGGACATCTCCTATTATTGAGAACTTTGCAGCTCTGTACCTCAGTTTCCTCCTCTCTAGCTTTGATCCGCGCAGCTCTCCCTCTCTGATGTATCTGATAAGGGGGTCCATCCATGAGTCCCCTAGGTTCAAAATGAGGCAAGGGTTACTAACCTCTTCTTCTTCAATGGTCGCTTTGGGCAGGATCTCGACTAGAACTATCCTTATGATGTATGTGCTTATTGCTGAAGCCAACCTTGCTAGTGCATTTGCGTTGCTGTTGTTTTACCGAGGTATTCTCTTCATTTTTACCTCTTCGAAACCTTCTAATATCACTCTTACCCTCTTCAGGTATTTGGCCATCCTTTCATCCTTGGCTTTATAAACCCCCAACACTTGGTTAACAACCAACCTTGAGTCACTATGAAGTACGAGTCGTCTTACCCTAAGGGTCTTTGCCAAGGAGAGTCCTTCTATCATGGACTCATATTCTGACTCGTTGTTTGATGCCTTGAAGTTAAACCTTAGGGCATATTCAAAGTTGGTACCATCCAGGGCTGAGAGTACACTACACCAAAATGTCCAAATTGTCACCTTTCAGCCGACCACCCTTGTATAGGTCATTGACCGTGACAAAAAACACGCATTTTGTGTCACGGTCATTGACCTTGACACGACCGTGACAAGTCCGTGACAAATTTACTTGTCACGGTCAATGACCGCGACAATTCTTTAAATAATTGTCCCGGTCAATGACCTTGACACGACCGTGACAATGTTTACAGCAAAAACCCTTTCCCCCTTCTTTTTTTCCTCCTGCGCCGTTCCCTCCCTCTCTCTCTCTCTCTCTCTCTCTCTCTCTCTCTCTCGACACTGCTCTCTCTCTCTCTCTCTCTCTCTCTCTCTCTCTCTCTCTCTCTCTCTCTCTCTCTCTCTCTACTTTCTGGTTTAATTCTCTCTCTCTCTCTCTCTTCCATTTATATATATGTTTGTGTGTATATATATGTGTGTATATATGTGCGTGTGTGTGTGTGCATGTGTGGGGGGTGGGGCAGGGTGGGGGCAGGGTGGGGGGTAGGGGGTTAAAAATGTAAATAAATAAGTAATTTTCTATAAATTTCCAAAAATAATATCCAAAAATGTAAATGTAAAAAATATCCAAAAATAATATCCAAAAATGTAAATTTGTAGTAATTGTCATCCGAAGTTGCTAAAAGCATCCGAAGTTAAAAAAGCATGAAAAATAAAATATTTTTTAAGATTTGTGGTGAATAACTAAAGTTAAAAAAAAGTATTACTTTAGTCATTAAATTACTTTTTGAATTCGGGCGATGCACGTAAATTTGTAGTAATTTTCTTATAATAAAGATCAATTAGTCTATGTTATTGAAAATTTTGATCAAATTGGTGAGCCCTTCATATTTTAAAAATGTTGGTTTTATTCCTATAGAACAGCTTAGATATCTTAACAAAACACATATCTAACAAAACACATATCTAACATTGAATATGATTTTAGAACTTAAACTTCAAGATACAAAAAATAATTCTATAGAACAGCTTAGATATCTTAACAAAACACATATCTAACATTGAATATGATTTATAAAAAGCACAAAATAATAGTAGAAATTCAATACATGAAATTAACATTGAGATTATTTTAAATAGACAGTCACTACTGTGTGTGTGTGTGTGTGTGTGTGTGGTGGGTGGGGGCTATTATGTGTGTGTGTGTGTGTATGTGGTGAGTGGGGGTGGTGGTGTGTGTGTATGTGGTGAATGGGGGGTGTGGAGGGAGGTGGGTGTGTGTGTGTATGTGGTGAGTGGGGGGTGTGGAGGGAGGTGTGTGTGTGTATATATTTGAATTAACCCATGAATTTGTATTTTTGTATTTGAATTAACCATTGAATTTATTTTTGTATTTGAATTAACCCATGAATTTATTTTTATATTTGAATTAACCCATGAATTTATTTTTGTATTTTAATTAACCCATTATATGAAACATACTTGAAATTAAATATAGTGCGCATAGATACTAGCATTCTAGTTCTTATGCGTACGCATTCAATAGCCCTTAGACCCATTCGAGAGTCATTACCCATGTAATGAGATCTCTCGAATTGTCCCGTTTGGACAGTTTGAGACTGTATAATTTCTGTATAATATTTTTATTGGCTTAAAGTTGTTACTTTTGGAGGAAGTTCTGCAGTCGTATCTTAATGTTCTCTGGGTACATACTAGATTGACAAGTGTGACTATTATTTCAATTGACCAATTGAAATAACACTTAAGCTTCAAAGAGGTTGTATTTTACTGTGAATGCGTAAGAGTTGAGGATAAAAATGAGTGTAAAGATGATCCTCTCACCAATTTGATCATGGTTGACTTGTCCAAGTTGAAGAGAAATGACCACGTGAGCGATGAGCCGTTTGTTTGTGCATTTCAAAAGGTTAAGCAAGTGTTTTACTCGGAGTATATCAATAATGAGCTGTGGTCAATTGTCCAACAAGCGCCAAGGCATCTAAATAGTAGTGTGGATGACTTGGCTGCTCCTACCGAATATCAATCCATTTTTGATGATAACCCGAATTTGAAACAATTTTTCAATTTGTAATAAATATTTCAATTTGTACCGAAACATCCATTTTTAATGCTTTTACTTGATCTGCAGTTTATCATTTCACTCTTGTGTAGTGTGTGTGTGTGGACAGGAGATTAATACATAAATATTCCAACTACATCTAAGTTTTTTTTATACTAATCCATGAATATACGCTTCTTACCTTTAATAGGTGATTAGTACATAGTTATTTGGGGTATCCTATTTATGGAGAGGAGACTGAATCTCTTCGTCTATCCGAACACTAAGAAATGCCATAATCCTATGGAGCGATGCTCTACAAATTCCTCCCAACCGTTATGTAGCCAAAGATCACCAGTTGAAGTTGTCAATTCCACTTTCCATACCCCACCACTTGGAACTTCTAGCAAAACATGGGAGACCATTGAAAGGTGGAATTGACAACATCAACTGCTGATTTTTGGCTACACAATGGTTGGAAGGAATTTGCAACGCATAACTCCATAGGATTATGGTATTTCTTAGTGTTTAGATATGAAGAGAATTATATTTGACACGATTTCCCGGGGTACATTAGTTGGAAGGAGGTGCCATGTGAGCTCAAGTTAGTTGTTTGAGTGACACTATAGGTAATGTATTTATATTTATATGTCAATTTCAATTTCGATTTCAATTACGATTTATATTTATCTATATTTGAGGGGCGGATACTAATTTTACTTTATTTCAATTCAGGGGACAGGGAGTGGACCTAAGGGTAGGCCACATACGCTCTATACTTATGTGGCTATTCGAACGAGAAGGGAAAGATAAGGAGGTGTTCCCGAGCGTCGCGGTATAAAATCTCTTTTCCATGCAAATAGTTTGTAGATTTGAGATAAAATGATGGTGATGTTGTTTCTTCTTAAATAGTTTATTATTTGAATATATATTTGCATTATCTTTAGTTTGTTCGGATATATGATGTTTGGAACAGTTACAACGTTGCTATAACAGGTATAAATATACTGCTGGGCAGTGGCAGTGGCCATACTACCCAGTAGATTTTTTTTTAATTCTGCCCAGAATTGTCACGGTCATTGACCGTGACACGTTCGTGACAACTGTTATCACGGACTTGTCACGGTCAATGGTCGTGACAATTTTTTTAAAAAGGGTCACGGCTTTGTCACAGTTATAAACCGTGACAAACGTGTCACGGTCATTGATCGCGACACGACCGTGACACTAAACACGAGTTTTGTATCAAGGTCAATGACCGTGACACGACCGTGATAAAAAAAGTTGTCTCGCCTCGAAATGTCACGGTCATTGACCTTGACAAGTTGGATTTGTCAAGGTCAATGACCTTGACAAATGGGCAGATTTGGTGTAGTGGTATCATCCCTGCACCACTTCCACTTTCGCAAGAAGACCCATTAACAAAAAGATTCCAGATGTCTTTATCTGATGAGAAGCTCCCTTCTAACATGATTCCTTGCTTGAAGAGATACCAGTCTTCCTAATTCTCGGCTATTCCATTTTTCGCTCTATTATATACAACCTCTTTCGGGTCTCGAAAGACGTTGTTGTTAGATCCCTCTGCAGTCTCTAGGTTATTCTCAACCTCAACCTCTTCCCATGTGAACTCAACAATAAAATCTGCAAGTGCCTTCCCTTTAATGGCCACCCTGGGTTGGTAATTAAGGCCGTACTCTCCCAACTCAATGGCCCACGTCATCAATATCCCCAACTTCTCAGGTTTGTAGTGGACCTGTCTTAGTGGGGAGTCAATGAGGATGACCATAGAATAGGCTTGAAAGTAGGGCTTCATCTTCCTAGAAGCATGTATCAAGGCGTAGGTTAACTTTTCCATCTGAGAATAATTTTGTTCAGACCCTTGAAGGGCCTTACTGTTGAAGTATACAAGCCTTTGAACCCCAATGTCCTCCCGTACTATGGCTGCACTTATAGCTGATTCAGAGACTGCTAGATAAACATACAACTTCTCTCCCACTATGGGACGAGATAAGAGCAAGGGAGATTCGAGGTAGGACTTGAGTTGGTTAAAATCCTCATCACACTCTTTGTCCCATTCGAAGGCCTTTTTAAGCACCTTAAAGAATGGTAAACACTTGTCCATCGCTCTAGAAACAAATCTGTTGAGTACAACTACTCTTCCAGTGAGTCTTTGAACGTCCTTAATACTTCTTGATGTCTTTATGCCAAGCAAATCCTTGATTTTCTCAGGGTTCGCCTCTATTGCCCTCTGATTGACAATGAATCTAAGAAATTTCCCAGCTCCTACCCCGAAGACACAATTCATGGGATTGAGTTTCATTCTGTACAAGCCCATGGTATCGAAGGTCTTTTCTAGGTCTGTCATGTGAGTGCAGGCCTTTAAGCTCTTTGTCAACATATCATCCACATACACATCCATAGTCTTACCTATTTGATCTTCAAACATATTATTCATAAGACGTTGATATGTTGCCCCAGCATTTTTCAATCCGAAGGGCATAACCTTGTAGCAATATGTCCCCTTGTCAGTTATGAAGGCTGTCTTTTTGAGTCTTCAGCGTCCATGAAGATCTGATTATAGCCTGAATACGCATCCATGAAGCTCATGAGCTCATTCCCTGTAGTGGCATCTACCATCTGATCGATCCGAGGTAAGGGATAGCTGTCTTTTGTGAAAGACTTGTTCAGGTCGATAAAATCTACACACATCCTCTATTTTCCTTTGGCTTTGGGCACAATAACTGCGTTTGATAACCACTCCGGTATATGACTTCCCTGATAAACTCAGCCACTTCTAACTTTCTGACTTCTTCCCGGATGATGTCATACTTCTCCCTAGAGTAAACTCTTTGTCTTTGCTTGATTGGCCTAGCATCCTTAGTCACGTTGATCTTGTGGCACATTACCTCGGGGTTAATGCCTGGCATGTCCACGTGGCTCCAAGCGAAGACACTCTGCCTCTTCCTCAAGAAGTTTATCAGCTCTTCCTTGATCTCCGCTTTTAAGCTTTTGCCAACCTGGACTGTTTTTTTTGGTTCGTCCTCATTGAGGACGATGGATTCTACCTCTTTTGCGGCCTCTACTTTCTTCAATTTTGTTTCATCTCTAGGGTCAAGTGTATCAATGTTATACTTGGTAGTTGCTCTCTTATGGGCCTCTCTCTCTCTTCGACTAAGTTGAAGTATCATTCTCGTGCTATGGTCTCGTCGCCCTGCACTTCCCCTACCCTATAGGGGATCGGGAATTTTAGCATCTGGTGGATCATCGACGATACGGCTTCAAACTCGTTAAAGGCTACTCTTCCCATGATGAGGTTATAGGCCGAGAAGACGCTTTTATCCATAACGAAAAAATTGATCTTTCGGGTCAACCTCTTAGGCCACTCATCTCCCATTCGCACGTCCATCTCATACATGCCCAATTGATGGACTTTTTCACTGCTGAAGTCCATTAGTGGATGATGATAGGGTATCAACCTGGCCCTGTTAAGGCCTAGGCTTTTGAAACAAGGCCAGAACATCATATCTGCTGAACTTCCTCCATCTACAAGAATTCTCTCTACCTCGTATCCATGCACTCTTGTTGTAATTACCAAAGGATTATCATGCGGGGCTAATATGCCTTTGAAGTCGAGTGGAGAGAACTCGACTATAAAAGTGTCCATATCCACTTTTTTTTTCTTTTACTTAGTTTCTGAAGACGCCAGATTTATCACTTCTACTTTGGACACTTACTTGGCCTCTGCCACATGAGCTTTTCGGTCAGCCACTTCAGATCCACCCCCTGCTAGTCCTCTGCATATGGTGTTAACACCAAAGGAGATCATACCAACCCTCTTCACTGGGGCATTGTCATCTTTTAGTGGGAGGTCTGGATCTTTTTCATTATCACCTTCCAAGTCATCGTCTCTTTTTGCTAGAGTATCGTCACGACATCTGTCATTTCTCTTCTTTTTAGGGTCATCTATTCCCCTCTTAGGAGCCTTGCCATCAACATACTCCTTAACTTTCTGGATTTCAACATCTTTTTTATCTCATCCTTTAAGGTAAAGCACTTATCTGTAACATGTCCATGGTCTTGGTGGAACTCTCACCATAAGTTCTTGTTCCTCTTATGTGGAGGAGACTTCAGCTTCTCTGGCCATCTCAGAGAAAGGTCATTCTTGATCTCATTGAGGATGTGTTCGCAGCTCACAGCTAGAGGGGTATAACGTACAAACTTTTCATCAGCTGACCTCTTCTTTCCATCCTTCCTTCTTTGGAACTTCCCGCTACCATTGTCGTTCTCATCCTCATACTTTGCGTCCATGGCCTCTTCAGCATTCATGACCTTACCTGCAGTTGCCAATAACTCTGCCATTGACTTGGGAGGGTCTTTTGTGAGCTTCCACAATAACTTCCCTTTTTGGAGACCTCCTATGAGAGCAGTCATAGCTATATTCTCTTCGTAATCTTCCACCTCCAGTTTTCTTTGTTGAATCTAGCAATGTAGTCTCTTAGACTTTCGTTCTTGCCTTGCTTGACATACAACAGATGGGTGGTATTCTTTTGGGGTCTTACCCCAAAACAGAAATTGTGAATGAACCATTCAGCCAAGCCCTTAAAGTTCTCTATTGAGTTCTTCAGAAGAGAGGTAAACCAGATGTGTGCATCTCCCGTCAAAGTCCCGGAGAAGGCCCGACACTTCATCTCATCTGGTATTGAGTAAATGTCCACCACAGACTGATAAATCTCAATATGATGTACTGGGTAAGTCCTACCATCATACTTGGGAGACACCGTAGGTGGCTTGAACTTGGAAGGGGTTGGTAAGCTCACTATCTTAGCCACGAACGGAGAGCCCTCTAAGAAACCTCTTTGATGTGGGTCTCGGCTTTTGATGAGGTCTCCTATCTTTTCCTCAAGACGTTGGATGGAGTCATTCCATGGTCTTGTAACGTTGGCCTGGCCGAGTTTGTCCCTATCCACCTCTTAGGGGTGGACTGAGGGTTCCCCAGCCGTAGAACAACACCGGTTGTTAACCTCTTCCTAGTCCCTACCTCGTCCTTGATGAGGCCGATGTACCCCATCTTCCCTTTGTGAATCGGCTGCACTTCTCATCGTGGACAACCTCTGTCTTAGGTCATTTACTGGGCCGAGACTTTCAAAGGCCGACCCTCTACTCAATCGATCAAAATATAATCCTCTTTGTTGGGATCCTTCACCTCTTCTGCCTCCACAACCTCGACTCTACTGGATAGGCTGCATTGTGTTATTCAAAACCTCACACGGCTCCCAACAATCTTCTGGAGTGTCTTCTGCCTCAAAATCATCATACATATCCTCAGGGCAAGGGTGTCCTTGCCTCCCCAGACGCAAACGCCTAGGGTCAGCAACGTCCCTCCTCCGCTGAGGTATAGGTTGGTCTTTCCGCGGTCCCTGGGGTGGTCCCTGACATCAGGATGGGGCTGGGCGGCCGACGGAGTAATCATCTCTAGTGAGACCCCAGGTGGTCTCATCATCTTTTGATTGAGTTGTGCAAATTTCTCCTTCATTGCTTATTGCGTTGCAGCCAAAGACCTCAAGGCTGCTGCCACCTCTGACATTTTGAATTGAGACGGTTCCTGGATGGAACTAGGTCCACCAGCACTAGGCGGTGTAAGAGGTGGTAGTAATTCCGGTGCCATACGTTAACACTAAAGAGCTTGTGAAGTAGTTGAGCTTAGTAACTTAATGGACCTCTTTCAATGGTGATACAACTCCACGCAAGGGGTGAGACCTGGTTCACCACCAAAGTCTCCGGGGAGGTTAAGCAGAAAATAAGGAAGAGATAGCTTCTCGTTCCCACTGACGGCGCTAAAATGATGATTCTGGAAACAGCATGCTCCTTCAAGGTGTTCGTAAGCTCAAATTCGTGATAACAATGTCAGCACAAGAGTATATTAAATATAAGATATTGAGATGAGGAGAAGAGGATGAACACCAATATATAAGTGGTTCAGCCAATTAGGCCTACGTCCACTGTGCAAGTGAGTAACTAAGGTCACCAGAATAAGGCACTAATGGCTATGGATACAATCTCTCAAGCTTTCTCTATCTCTACTAAGTAACTGTACAGAGTTTCGGTTAGGGTTGTTAATTTTGTATCCCCCTCCATGTAGGAGAAGGAAAGTATATATAGCGTGTGGGGGGTGTAATGCACCCCCATGCATGCCATGAGCCTGTGTGTATTGATTTGGCCAATCTGATGAAGACATCTGTCATTGTCACATGTAGAGAATGATGATGAAATATTCCCCCACGTGAGGGGATTGATTTGTTACAACTGATTTTAGTACACGAGTTCCCAACCACGCATATGCGAGTAAAGGCTCAGCTGTATTTGATTGGTACCAACCTCGGCCTGAAAGGGTACGAGGTTGGTGAAGTTAGGCTGCTGCCCAATTCGAGATTATTCATGATGGTCTCAGCTCAGTAAGGAAGCCGAGGTGAGATATGTGGAGTTATAACGTCGGTCTGGGCCGGGGTTATGTAGGCGTAGTTGGAGCGTCGACTGATTACCAGCCGAGGATGATTACGATGATTATGTTGTCCCTGTTTCCTCGATTTACACCCAGCCGAGGTTGTTGTATGACATAGGCGTGATGTCATCTCCGTCCAACCTGATGGATAACTGTCCCTATGGATCACGAAGACCTCAGCTATTGTCTGACTGTGAGGCAACTAGTAACGTCGTCCATGGCCGACCTTGCTTAGGACGAGACCGTTGGTTACCAATCAGGGGCCCTTCTAACCTCGGCCATCTCCTTGGCTGAGGTTGGTGTCTCTGAGCTATTGGGTACATATAGGGAATATCACTAGAGCTATGCTGAAATACTACTAGTGGCTAATTAAAACTACGATAACGAGAAAAAAGGTAAAAAAAACTTAAAGGTTCCTAGAAAACCCCCAAGAATCATTAAAAATCCCACCTAATAACAACCCTATAACCACCAATGGAGGCTTCAGAAAGAAACAAAGCTTGGCAAAAAATAGGAAAATGAAAAAAGCTAATAGAATAAAGGGGAAAGATCTAAAATATTAGATGATAGAGATTACCTAGAAGGAGTGAATGAATGAAGAAGTAAATTGACCCCAAAATCTCTCCTAAAAACTCCTGAACAGGATGAGAGAGTGATTGGTTTTAGAGAGAGAAAGAACTTGCTTGTGAAAAAGAAGGAATAAGAAAGAGAAAACTATTTTCAAAACCATTTAAGTACCAATAATCATTGTGCACAACTTCCAAGGCATACATCATTAGGGCACAATACCCTAGGACACACTTACATTCGTATTTCTTGGGACACACGCCAATCCACAAAGTAGTTGCCAAATGCAAATCCAAGTTCCTCAATTAATGTTTCAGACCTGACCTATGAAAGGACACATTAGATGTCAGTCAAGGGTGTCATATCTATACTTGCCCAGAGAGACCTTATCCCTCACTCTTCCATTAACATTGAAGACTAAGGGTTAGGGGTTTATTAATATACCAAGCATTACCCCATCCTAGGACTGGACCTCCTCATCCAAGGTTGGATAGTGTCATATCATCCATCAGAGGAAGTTATGGCTCAACTATAGGCCCAAGTGACTCATCCTTGGCCACAAGTCTCGTGACTTAAGTATCCTCATCCTCATACTTCTTTTAGAGGATGAGGGGCGACTGAAGAATGCTCAACAAGACAGTTCTCATAGTATTAGAGGATCCAATTTGACCATTTATCCTAGGCCTAGCCCGAACAACCGATAATTGCTAACTGGTAGAGTGCGTGGTTTAGGGAACACGTGGAAGGTTGCACGTGGGTTGCAGATCCGACGTGCATAAAATCGTTATAATGAGATCTCCATCACACTTAAGGGAATATTTCATCATCATGATCTATATCTAATAGTTATATGTGGTTACTCATTATTGTATATTACATACTACACGTGCTAATTACATACTTGGGGGGTACACTAAACGCCTTAGGCACTGTATATACTTGTCTTCTCCAACAATGTAAAGGATTGCATATTGTAAACCCTAACTAATACTCTGTTGAAATCACAGTAGAGAGAGAAAATTGAGTGACTTGTATCATAAATACATTAGATCCGTTGTCATAGTGAAGTTAACTCACACTCGAACAGTGGAGTAGACCATATGGTCGAACAAGGCTCAAAATCTTTCGAATGAGACTCTGAATTTTCGTAGAATTTGAGATTTTCCAAACTTCTTTTCATCCTTATCGCATTTTTAACAAAACTCCTATAAATGGACGTGTGGATTAGCAATTTTTTAAGAGACTTTTCGAAGATTTAAAAGTTTTAGAACCTTTTTAAAAATCTCTCCAAAACTCGAGTTTATGCCCAAGTTGTTTAGGATACTAGTTTCAATTCATATATGCTTTAGAGATCCTGTTTTGGGTACCAAGGTTTATATTCCACTTCTTTGTGATAATATTTTCATATGATGGACTCCGTATTTACTATTTACACGCGGTGGACATTATGATGTGGTGTTGCGATGAAGAAGTGGTGGTATCCGTGTCCAAGATCCATAAACGGTAGCTGAGTTGTTCAGTGGATACCAAGGCTTGTGTGGACTCACACATTATGGCAGTTGTGTGGGTGGATTCCTAAATTGTCGTTGCGTAGGAGAGGTTGAAGATTGAAGATGCGTCAAGGATTGCAAAGGTGTCAAGTCGTTGGGTAAGTCATCTGTCAACTTTTGTAAATCCTTTATCATAGTCAATTTTTGTGGCTGGGTTGTTTGACGTTTTTTCCATTGGGGTTTTCCTCGTACATCGGGAGTTGTAATTCATTTACTTTACTTTATCATGCACTTACCTAAGTGCATGTTTAGGTTGAGATAAAATTGCTTATTATGTTTAATCACAACTTGTTTAAAACTGGTGATAAGTTTATTTGAGTTTAACTGTTTAAGTTTAATATTTCATTTGAAAAAAATAAAAAATTGGGCTTTTATTTATACCATTCCCCATATAGTGTGTTCTCTCACTCACACACACGCACCCTCTCTCTCTCTCTCACACACACACACGCACACGCACACGCACACACACACACACACACAGAGATATATATATATATATATATATATATATATATATATATATATATATGTATGTATGTATGTATATACTTATCTCTTTTTATGTGAGCATCATAATTCCCATGATTCATGTATGTGAGGATGATTATACTTCTATGTTTGATTAAACACCTTTGTCACTTTACTGGTCATATTTAAGTTTCTTAAGTCTATGTCGAAATTCGTTTCTCAACCACATACTATGCTATTATATATTCTACAATTTAACATTATGGAAATCTACCCTCATTAACTTAACAGTACAAAGTTCTATTAATAATCACATCCTTAGAACTACGAAAATTCGGATAACACTAAATGAAATTTTAATGATATATAAAAGTTCAACACATCATAACTAAAATTTATTTATTTTCAACCTAATATATTTATATGTTTACTATGGGTATTTTCGTTCCATGATTAGAATAACACTAAGTTCATATCCAATAATACCACTTGTTATAACTGCGTAGCTAGGTTGCATAATCTCTAACATTTCTTACAATTTTCATAAAATGTATACTTTCTGCCAACTTAATCTAATTCAATAAACATTAACATTCAAATTACGATTATATCATATCAAAGATAATTCTCATTTCATTTTCATATTGAATTTGGGTTCAAGAACTCTTTCTAAACTCCAAGCATTATATTTATGATTCCAAATTAACAACTAATATTCATAATCCATAGTCCAACTTCATTAATTTCATTTAACGATATGAATACGGCTAAAATCCAAACATTACTGTCATGATTACAAATCAACCATTCCAATTCCTAATCTGAAGTCCAACTTCATCAATTTCATTCAACAATAAATACAAATAACTAGGTCATTCTTCCCCTAATTAAGTTTCCAATCATTTTTCATCTTAATTCATTTAAATTTTAGGCAATACTTAGTACATGTAACTGTCAAGGGTGAGAGTAGAAGTACACATGCCCTTTAGACATAGAATCTTTAATCATGAAAATTATGGTATAATATTTCTCCATCTTCACAATCCAACTCCAAAAATAAAATTGTGAAAAGGACGACGGTTCCTATATGTATATGTCCTTCAGGTGAAAAGAATTTTTCTTTCCAAAACCCTATTTCCAATTTTATTAAGCACCAATTTTGTGAATTAAACCAATTAAGCCAATTTTATCTTCTTCACCCTAAACATGCATCTAGTGTGATTAAGAAAGATAAAGCAAAAAATGCTCACAAAATATGCCGATGTACGAGGAAACCACAACGTAAAATACCTCAGACAGCCAAGCCAGACAATCACTATGATACAGTTTTACAAAGAAAGATATCAGTCATACACAACGACTCCATCCCCATAATCCTTGACGCCTCTTATTCTCTTCAATCACTCCTCCACATTACAACACAGGAGGCCACCTATGCCAAGTCCACAACATATAAATCCACGTGTGCCTCGGTATCCACCGATACATCCAACAACCGTTAATCAGTAATTATGGAGTCCACCGCATGAAATAGGTTCTTCTTATGACGGAAGAATGAAACATATCTGCAAATACAAGATCTCTGTAACATAAGATATGTTAACCCGGATCCTGTAAAGACAAAGGATGTTTTAGCTTAGGAAACCATTATTAAACAAGTGCAGAAAAACATATGGGTTCGGTGAAATTCTGTATGTTTTGCACACTATTTTTCTGAGAAAAAATGCCTTCAATAAATATTTAAGTAGGCTCATCATGAGAACAAAATTTGTACATCATTTGAAAGATATAGCCATCTCATTAAAATGAGATGTCCATGTCATTTAAACGATAGCCACATGTAATTTGAACGGCTGTAAAGGTCGTTCGAACCATGCAAACTAAAGGCAATGTTTCATACGACTCTAAACACGAGATAACTCAAAAAAATATATTAAATACATTTTCAAACCATATTTAATAAAAATAACATCCTTAGAAAATATTTACCTAGTACTCATAAACCAATATGCATTCATACCTGAAAGAATCTCGAAAAACTAAATGTGAAATATGCACCCAAACTATGACATGATCTATCTTTGAAGCTTGGCAGTTACATCTTCAACACAACATCATAGACTAAATGGGAATCGTTACAAGTAAAATCTACTTATGACTCAAATTGGTTTTTGTCCAGAATAAGGTCAATACTTACAAATCGACACTATTTGGAAATTTTACCCTTACAAATCTCCCCCTTTATCTATTCCTGGATAAAACCAAAAAAGTGAAATGCCTAAAACGAGCCATCAAGTCGTATAACCTAAATACTATCCCATAAAACCCAAAAAGAAAATACAGGACATGAATTATCTAATGTAGCTATCAAATGTGGGACTACCGACAAGCATGAACTATCTTCATGTGATGTAGTCGTAAAATGTCGAATCGCTGAAGAATCACTACACACACGAAATAAATAAATACCATCTGAAGTATGAAGGAAAAAAATGACATATAATCCATATGATACCAACATAAAATACTAGCAAAAATCTCCCCCTACATCACATATCTATCTATCCCCTTTTTTGTCTTGAATAAACATCTAGTGAGAAAAATAAAGATATAAAGGAATATATAGCATGAGAATAATCATATGAAGTAGATCTCTAAAAACATGATGAACTAGCTAAAAATAATCAATATATGAAAAATCATAGCCAGCAAATAATCACAAGGAATAATCATCAATATCAAATGATATGACTAAACAAAACAAATGCTGTGTAAAAATCAAAGCATGAATAAGCAATATCGAATGACCATAAACTTTCCAAAACATTCCAGAAGTACCAAAACATTATAATATCAGAATATATATCAAGAAGGTACAGAAAAAAAATCGAATAGGAAAAATCCAGTCGGGGTCGTTCAAGCAACAATGCCAGGTCATTTGAACGACTGAGCATGTCATTCAAATAATATAATAAACTACCAAAACAGTGTGATGTCGCGTGAAGAACCATTCTAACGACCCATCTAAAAGCCCTTCTAATGACCATACCTAACACTTATTATTGCTCGTTTGATATGTCATTTGATCCATACTTCGAACGAAGTGGTCATGTCATTCAAATGACATCCACTACTCGTTCTAATGACTTTAAAAACTCTTAATTTCAACTTTAAAAATATGTAGCATTTACCCAGCAAAAAAAATTCTGATAAAAGAAACTAGAAGTATGAAAATAGTAGCAAAACAGACTAAAAAACAAACATTTGAGTTATGCATTAATATAGTATCAATGTGTTCAAACATGGAATGGAATGAAAGGGTGTATCTAACTTAAGTGAATCACAATCCAAACACAAATATATGTTCAAGAATCTCTAATTGATTGCTAAATATCATCAAACTGTGTTTTATAGATATGTGACAATTAAACTTGAACTTAATGAACCAAACATACATCACACACAAGTCTAGAAATTTTGACGATTCTAAAAATAATAGCATTATGACACAATTTTTTCAACCTAGGACTTGTTTGTGAAAACTTATTGTTATGTTCAACCAAAATCCCTCATATTTGATAAAAAAAATCTTTTGATGTTATAATTTCTCTTTTAAGACATTTCCTATTAGCCCCATTTTTGTTATATGTTTCCTTTTATTACCATAATTTTTCTTGGGCCCTTTTAAACGGTGGCTTTCATGATGAGTTCACATGCCTCTCGCAATAGTTTCCCATGCACACTCACGATTTTTTCAATATGCTATATAAATCCTCACGAACAACGGTTCTTACATGCAGAACTCCTCCCCAAGTCTAATATGCGCGTAGATGAAAAAATTGAGAGAAGAACATCTCACCAAACTCAAATATGCATGAGAAGTTAAAAAATCATTAAAGCTCATGCATTTTTTGAATGGAATATGCATAGTTGAAACTAAATTTAAGCCAACTTCAAAACAACCTCATTAAAACAATGGTTAAGATCAATCTTTGTATCCAAAACCATAACTAATTGTACTAGCCATGTGTAAAGATGAAATGACGGGGTTTTAAGCACACTAATATGTCACATCAATTGTAAACTCACAACACAAAAACAAAAAAAAATCTTTTAATGTTTTTTGAAAAAAATTTGACGCAAAAAATAAAATATTTTTGTATTTTTAAAAAATATATCAAAAATAAAATCTTTTTTTCTTTTTCAAAAATATAGGAAATTAAAATCTTTTTGTATGTTTCCAAATTAGACTCAAATAGAAGGAAAAAAATATAATACAAAGAGATAAATATGTCATATTACTAGAAAATATATATCATGACAAACATGCTAACACAATCCTCTGTAAGAAATATTATGAGAAATATCATGTGCAAGAAAATGAGAGTATGAAGTTTAATTACTAAATCATCTAAGTCCGATTTTCTACCCCGGTATGTGTGTAACGACGCATAGGAGTTTTGGGAACCCAAATGACTTTATTCCTAAACTTCCTAGGAGCATTTTTATGGTTAAAACAATAACGTCTAAGGTAACCCTTCCTAGTGCAACGAATGCAAGTGTAAACACAATGATGAATGTTACCTAAATGTGGACCTCTCCTAATGTTCCTAGATGGTTATCTCATAGGATTGGTATTGTCTTTGGAAAGGGGAGCAATACGATCATCGAAGCCTATACCACACTTATCATCCTTGATTTGGATGGTGCCTAAAATCCTATTCAACCTTCCTAACCTAGCCTCCAAATCAAACTTCTCCTTACTCGAATCTCTCAAGCTCATTAATCCTGAACTCAAGAAAATGCCTAGACTCCTCAAACTCTAAAATATCCTTCTTCATAGCCTCCATTAAACCGCAAATATTATCTCTCTCACCCTCAACGTACTTTAGATTCTCTCGAAGAGTCTTTTCTCGTGCCCAATGATCCTCAATCAATGCATTATTATTTTTCATGGCACGTTATTTCAACTTAGCATGCAACTTCAAGTTTGCCTTATTCACCTTCAATATTTTTTCATATAATTCATGAAAGGAAACTTGAAACTCACTTTCCTCTACATTCTCATCCTCTCTCTCTTCACCCTCGCCCACTTGGGACTCAAAAACTATGGCCTAGAAAGTTTCATTCACATGAGTATCTTCTTGAGAAAATTTTCCATCATCGCTCAAATGACAAACCATGAATGCGGTATAGTTGTACTCAATGGGGGTATCCTCTACCTCATCCGATTCACTATCACTAAGGGTGGCGTTATATAAAATAAAATTTTCACCCTCCTTCTTAAGTCTAATGGGGAACTCCGCTACCCTAAGGCAATAACCCTCACAACCAAAACACCAATTCAATTATTCCCTCTTATCATTCTTACTTCAATTTTTAGGGACGTGATCGGCCTTGTTGTTCTTGAATTTCTCAAGTATTTTGTCATCTTTCAATGGCTTTTGGAACTTAAGTAACTTTTTGAACTTCTTTGCCAATGAGGCTACATCTTCGAAATCGGTTACGGATTCATTAGCCCTCAGAACTTTTTTTCCTCCTTCCAGGATTTCAAAGCTATCCCCTTTTATTTCTTCAGCACTTGATTGGAGGTAAAGATATCAAGACCATAAATTTGTAGGTCACCTACAAGTTGTTATAGTTTCGTTGAGTCAAGTAAACCCAAAGAGTTCAAAATGGTCACCTTTTGATCAAATATACTAGGCAATGACCTTAAGATTTTCTTTATGACTCAGTTGTTGGGAATTTTATCTCCTAAGTTAAATGACGAGTTGATAATATGGTACAATTTAGTGTAAAACTCATCAAACATCTTACTCTCTAACATCTTAATCGTCTCAAATTGGGTAGTGAGGTTTTGAAGTTTAAACGCCCTAACAGTGCTGGGTCCCTTGTGAGTAAGTATAAGGACATCACATGCCTCTTTCAACATTTAACAGATCATAATACCATTATACACTTCCTGTGTGACAGATGAAGAAATAGCATTTAAGGCTTTGGAATTATATTGTGCAAGTCTATGTTCGGCTCCAGTACATGACTTAATAGTTTTTAAACATATGGCCTAACCCTATCTCATAATTGGTGGCGTCCACCCTTTTATACCTCTAACTAAACAACTTATCTATTGCCTTAAGTTCACTCTTCATATGCATCTTCCAAAATCAGCAAGTATAGAGTCCACCGCATGAAATGGGTTCTTCTTATGTTGGAAGAATGAAACCGTGGTGAAAACACAAGATCTCTATAACATATGTTATGTAAACTCGGATCTTGTAAACACAAAAGCATGTTTTAGCTTTGGAAACCTTTGTTAAACTATACTGCAGAAAAATCATGTGGGTTTTGTGTAATTCTGTATGTTCTTCACATTATTTTTCTGAGAAAAAAGATGTGTTAAATAAAAACTTAAGTCGGCTCATTGTTAGAACGAAATGTGTATGTCATTCGAACGATATAGCCATTTCATTAGAATGTGATGTCTATGTCGTTTGAATGACAGTCACATGTCGTTTGAATGACTATTAAGGCCGTTTGAACCACCCAAACTAAAGGCAATGTTTCATACGACTCTAAACACACGTTTGAACCACCTAAACTAAAGGCAGTGTTTCATACTACTCTCAACACGAAATAACTCAGAAAAAAATTAAAAACATTTTAGAATCATATTTGATAGAAATAACATCCTTAGAAAATATTTACCGAGTATCCATAAACCAATATGCATTCATACCTGAGAGAATCTCGAAAGCCAAATGTTAAGACGTGAAATATGCACCAAAACTACGGCATGATCTATCTTGGAAGCTTATCTATGACTCAAATTGGTTTTTATCCCGAATAATGCCAACAGTTGCAAATTGACACTATTTTCAAATTTGTCCTTACAAAATCTATGTGAAAAATTGAGTTGGGTCTAGGTTTTGTGTTTTTCCAAAATCCTAAGGCAAGGTCTCCAAAAATTGTAACACCCCGCATTTTTGTGCATTTAAAATTTAATTAATTCGGGAATTCTAAATTACTTGTATGTCGTAATTTTAATTGAATTAATTGTGGTAATATTTATTTAAATATTAATCAGGGAGTGAATGCTTAATATTTAGGGAAATTTAATTACTACGTGAATAGTAATAATTTATTTACATCATTTCCAGTATTAGTGATGGGGTACGTACTTATCTCAGCCGGGAGTCAGTATAGACTAACTTGGGTGTGAGATAAGAATTTTTATAAATTATTTCGGATGCCAATTCTGAGTGTACGGTTGAGTCCAAACGGGCCGAGATAGTCAAAAAAGTTTACCCGGGGGTAGTAAACGGGTCACAGAACTTTTTTGGACAAAAATGGGATTTAGCCTAATTACCTAATTAAAAGAAAAGGGAAATGGAAGATTGATGTTTAGGAAATGCTTAGTGGGAGAGGAAAAATCTAAGAGGCAGTTAAAGGCAAATTAGGGGACAACGAAAGAGCCAAAACAAGGGATTTCATCTTCAACCTTGGGAATTCACAACCTCAAATCAGACCCTGCGAATCATAAGGCAAGTGGCTGACTTGCTGTAACAATTAATTTGTGTTCCGATTCATATTTATGTGATGTGAGAAATCAAAGTTAGTTTTGGGATTTAAAGGGTACAAACAAGGGTTTTGTAAACCAATATTCTAAATTCTAAATTGTGTAGAAATTCATGTATAATCTTGTAACACCCCGCCCGCCCGGGGAGAGCGAGCGGAGCGCTAATGCGATAAAATAAATCCAAATCCACAAGTGACAAGGTATAGAGCACCTAAATCCCACAACAACAAAAGAGAAACTACAAATCTCAATCTCTTCAAATTAAATACCAAATCTCTCGAATTATATACAACAACTAACTCGAAAATAAAATACAAATCTCCAATGCTCTATACAACAAAATAAATACAATTCTTCGCATCTCTTGTATTAAAATTCTTCCCAAAATAATCCATGCTAAAATAATCCCAATTGGTCCATAGCGTTCAAATCCATGCTAACCTGCCAACTAAAGAAAATATGGGGAAGTACACAATACGACAAGAAAGATGCCCAACAAATATATGTTAGCGATGAATAAAACGTAACAACACGAGTACGAATATTCAGATCAAAATGCAAATCTCAGAGCATTTATCAATATAATTTCTCAACAACACATCAATGGGTCACCAGGCCTCACCACATCCGTATATGCTTTATCAAGCCATAGCGCGGGAAACAGGAATCTTGGCGGGTGCCCAACATCCGTGCCATATTAAAATCTCATGACAACGTGCTCAATAACAATATAATGATACCACATGAATCAAAATAATTTCAACAATTATTTTCCAGATTTCAATGAATTTAACAATTCAAATATGAGTTCAATTAAACAAGAATTCAAAGAGAATGACACTCGCGAGATTTAAGGAGCATATTGTGTAAAACCCCATACCTCAAACCATGATGAGAAACCAACGATCACATCCTCAAGATCAACACAAAATATCTACAAAAGATCCTCCAAGAACCTCTGAAAAAATAGCCCCAAGAACACCTCTAATCTAAGGTTGAAACTCACAAATATCAAGGGCCAATGTGTATATAAAAATAAGAGGAATATAAAATATATTTGCTGCCAAAATTTGTGCCAAAAGTAAGTTAAAAGGGTTGCCCACGACTCCCATTTATAATGAAAAGAAATGAAGAGTTGGAATCCAAAAGACTCCTTTAAATAAGGCAAATAAATGAAGAGTTGGAAGTTAAAACAACTCCAAGAGTTAAAAACATATAAAAATAATTTAAAATCCGTTTTAACTCCGATTTCGAAACCGTTTGAAATTCAGGCCTTAAAAAATAATAACCAACATATTTGAGCAATTAAAATAATTTTATCAAAAACTTTATTTTCCTCCATTTTCCAAAAATTAATTAAAATAGCCCAAAATTACGCGAGTTGTTACAAATCTGAGATTAGTATATATATCTGGTATGATGTGTAAACCTGGATGGATTGGAAACGAATATGAGATAAGGTATTGATGTTTAAATGGGTTAAAGATTTAAAATGGATTTTCCCCCAATTTATGAAAAACAGTAAAGAACGTAAATTAAATTGTGTTTGTGGACTTTATGGGGGTCCCTTATGAGGTTTTTGGTATATATTGTTGATCGGAAGACTTGGGTTTTATTGTAGAAGAAGTTAGGGTTTAGACCTTTTCGTCCATGGCTGAAACAGAAGGGGGAGAAGACGATGACCTGTGCAATCGTTCAATCGAGGGTTGGGGATCGATCGATCGATGGTCGGCGGATTTTGGCAGTTCGGCTAGTTTATTTTATATAAGGGAGATTTACTTAAAATTTCTTCCATGCCTTATTTAGAGAAATAAATATGGGATTTTCAATCTAATTAATTATGAAGGAAAGTTAATTAGGATTTGAAGGAAATTTATATTTGTCACCATGATTAAATTTTTTGGAATAATATTTCAGAATAATTAAATACGGATTGAGTGGGCAAGTCCGGGTATATTGGTTGAGCGATACCAAGACGTTAATTTTATTTAAAGTGAAATTTAAATAATTCGGAGTCGGGAATTTAGACTCGGGTACTGTTTTATTTCGGGCCACAAGAGTAAGTCCGAATATATTAGTTGGAGCTACACCGAAAGTAATTTAATTAATTAATGTGCGAATTAATTAATAATTGGAGTTGGACCATAAACTCAATATAATCTGAATAGGCATGTGTTACGGACTTAGTACACGTTGTAGCCAGGATAGTTTTTATATATATATATATATATATATATATATATATATATATATGGTGTGTGCATTAATATTAGTGGCTAGATATTATTACATATACTCTAGTGCTATAAGGGAGGTTGCGCGTAGTAGATGAATTCGCTAGCTTGAGGAGTAGGGAGAGCATATTCCCAGGTCATATGGTCCGTTATATGGGTGAGGGGCATCTCACTTCCAGGGAAGACATATGACCGCCTCCAGTTTTTACATATTATCCAAGTTAGTGAGCAATTCTGACTTGGGGCAACTAAATTATGTGAATATGCCTAGTGTGATAGCACTTTATAGTATTTACATTCGGTGAGTTATTACTCGGGAGGATGTTTAATATTAATTATTATTACAGCATGTTTGTGAATGTTGCAATATAACTATACGTATATAATGAGGTAAATAATAAAATACGGGTAAATTAATACAGGTCATGAATTGTATTATACATATAATGGGTGTGAAAGTTATATGATTTTAAAAAGGGAAATGATTAATTAAGTTAATGTTAATAATAACTTAGAAATCATAATTATGGCACACTCGGTTAGAGTGGGGTGGTTGCAAAGGGTTATTTTAGTTATCTAGTCATGGGATAAATAACTAGTTAAATTAATTAAGGCGTTAGTAGGGAACATTGGAGAAGGGGTGAGGATGTTCTCAAGAGAGTGCGGCACTAACTAAAATATGAAGAGGATGCATATATATTTATTACTATAAGTTAATCATTTGCTAAATGTTTTCCAAATGGTTTGTTTACTAACCCTTGCTATAAAAACTTTTAAAAACCTTTTAGGTATCCAGCCACAGGGACGCCAGGCTTGACTCATTCCAAGGATCCGTTGCTGCAGCATGTGTGGATGTTGCGGGAGTTTGATAGGTACCTCGTTCCTTTCATTCTTAGTGTAGAGACTTCCTTTCAGTTATTCGAGCATGTTGCTCATAGTTTTATTTCAGTACTTATGTCAAACCTGTTGAGATTTATTACTTGTCTTTACTTTTGTTGGATTTTGAACCGGTGGTTTATTCGGTCTGTTAATTAATTGTTAATGGTGATTATTTATATTATTCGATTTTCGCGTGAGTCTTTAATTTTAGTTAATGAAAGATAAAACTTGGCACCAGTCTAATTTTCTCACTTAGGTGGTTAGTAATTTAAAATATGACTGTGATGCAAAGAATGAACCAAGTGAGAAACATGTTCTAATTTAATTTAGGACTGATCACCAGGGGTTAATTAGGTGGGGTGTCAAGGATGGTTTCAGAGCATCAGGTTCTAGTGTCCTTTGGATCTGTGTGGCTTACTAAGTTTCAGCATAGCTTTCAGTTGTTATAGAGCCTATTATTAGTACTATTAATTCATTTTCCGCTTGTGAGATACCATATTGTTGCTATTTTCTTTTGTATAAATTTTCTACTTATACAATTCGATCTATTTTTAGATGCCACCGAAGAGGGAGAGAGAAGAGAGGGATGAGGCTAGGGATGATCTCAGGGAGGCTCATCAGAAGCCACATGTACCGCCACCCTCGCCCCCACCCCAGTTGATCTTTACTCCTCATGTGGCAGTGATAGTTTCTTAGGCAGTCGAGACAGCGATACGAGCTATGGCAGCTCATTTTCCACAGCCCCAGGCACCACTTCCAGTGGCACCACCGGCTCAGGCTCCAGTGGGGCCACTGTCTTCGTAGCGAGTTAGGGAGACCTTTCAGAAGGGTCACCCACGCGAGTTTCAGGGTCGCACCGATGTAGTAGAGGCATGTGACTGGAAGAAGAATATTCAGCGCCATTTGCATATGCTAGAGTGTACCAATGTGCAGAAGTAGATGCTTGCTACCTTTCGTCTATCGGGGGCAGCCTTATAGTGGTGGGAGTTAGTTACCACCGTTGAGGAGCAGGATTTGATGACAATATCCGAGTTCTGGGTGCAGTTTGACCGTAAATACTTCCCATCGGCGGTAGAGGCTGAAATGAGAAAGAAGTTCAGTGAGTTAGTACAGGGTGACCGGTTAGTAGCAGATTATGAGGAAGAGTTCACACATTTGGCAAACTTTGTGCCAAATGAGGTGAGTGATGAGGAGCGAAAGAAGTCAAGGTTCATGGACGGCTTAGCCTAGAGGATCAGGCATCATTTGATTGGGAATCTGGCATTAGTGTGTATACAGATGTCGTTAATCTCTCCCTTATACATTGCCAGGATCATCGCTTCCATGCGAAGGGAAGCAGGAGAGTATGGGAGCCGAGCCAGCAGGGTAAGGCGGTTACTAGTGGTGACACGAGTGGTACTCAGCAGCAGACTAGCAGTCAGTAGGAGAATCAGGCCTGGTGGGTTCCGACCGGGAGGACAGGGGTTCAGGCAGGGGCAGCCGGGCCAAAATCAGCAGCAACAGGTTCCTCAGGGCCGTTAGGGCCAAGGGAACAATGGGGGAGGCCAACAAGGCCATCCATGTCAGGGCTAACGCCAGGGGGACGATCAGAAACATTGTTTTGTCTGTGGCCATCCAGGACAATTCAAGAGGGAGTGCTGGCAGAGGGGCAGAGGTCATTAGCAGGGTGCCCAACAGGGGCAGATGCCGCCAGCAGCACCAGCTCCACCTGCCCCACAACAGCAGGGGCAAGTGCACTACGAGCATGTGTATAATGTCTGGGATGTTCCCGATCCTCCAGAACAGTAGGCGCCGCCAGCAGTTGAGGGTATGTTTATCATTCATGGTCATGAAGGTAGTATACTTTTTAACACAGGAGCATCTCATTCATTCATTAAATCTAATTTTGCTAAATGGGTCGGGTTACTAGAGACCGCGGGTAGTCTTCATATGTGTGTAGAGTCCCCAGTAAGCAGCGAGGCTTTGATTCACTCGATTTGTCGGGGGGTGGACATTTTGTTTCGGAGGTTTAGTTTAGCAGCAGATCTTTTAGTGTTAGTTATGGAGGGGTATGATGTCATCCTGGGTATGGATTAGTTGACTGGTTATCGGGCAACTATTGATTATTATGAGAGGACAATTGTGTTCTCCATTCCGGGACAGGAGATTTTCCTAATAGTGATGCCTCTACCTGAGGGAGGGTTGCGTACACACTTGTATTACATCGAGGAGGAAACCTCATAGGAGGTGGTGGTTCTATTAGACTCAATCCTATTAGTGAGGGACTTTGAAGATGTGTTCCAGGAAATACCAGGGTTTCCACCTAGTAGGGAAATTGAATTTGTAATCGATTTAGCATCGGGGATGAGGCCGATTGCTCGAGCCCCATACTGTATGGCCCCTTAAGATGATGTGTGAGTAGAGAGAGCAGATTCAACAGCTCCTGGGTTAGGGTTTCACGCGGTGGAGTACCTCGTCGTGGGGTGCACCGATGTTGTTTGTAAAGAAAAAGGATGGTTCACTTCGGTTATGCGTGGATTATAGGGAGTTGAACAAGGTCATGATACGAAATAAGTATCCGTCACCTAGGATTGATGATCTATTTGACCAATGCAGAGGGGCATCTTACTTCACTAAGATTGATTTGAGGTCAGGGTATCATCAGCTATGCATCCGAGAGGAGGATGCTTCTAAGACTACTTTCCTATCGCGGTATGGATCTTACGAGTTCAGGGTGATGCCTTCTGGCTCAACAATGAACCAGCAGTGTTCATGGACCTCAAGAATAGGGTTTTCAGGGAGTATCTCGATCAATTTGTCATCGTGTTCATTGATGACATCCTGATATACTCGCGCACCGAGGAGGAGCACGCAGAGCATCTGCGTATGGTTCTACAGACACTGCGATATCACTAGCTCTATGCCAAATTCGGGAAGTGTGGATTTTGGCTGCGGGAGGGACAGTTTCTTAGCCATGTGGTGTCGGAACAGAGTATTGCGATGGATCCGAGTAAGGTATCGAGGGTGAGGGAGTGGGGACAGCCCACGACACCGATCGAGGTGCGTAGTTTTCTGGTATTGGTCGATTATTACAGGCGGTTCATTAAAGGATTATCAAAGATTGTGGGCCCTTTGACGAATCTGACTCGGAAAGGGGTGACTTTCACTTGGAGTGATCATTGTAAATTAGCTTTCGACGAGCTAAAGGACAAGTTGACATTTGCACCTGTACTTGTTTTGCCGAAGGGAGGAATAGAGTATCGGGTTTACACTAACGCATCCCTACAGGGACTTGGGGGTGGGCTTCAGCAGGAGGAAAGGGCTATAGCTTATTCGTCCAGAAAGCTAAATCCCCAAAAGAGGAATTACCCCACTCATGACCTAGAGCTAGCAGCGGTCGTTTTTTATTTAAGGATATGGAAACATTATCTTCTAGGAGAGCAGTTCACTTTATTCACGGATCACAAGTCACTTCAGTATCTCTTCATACAGAAGGATCTGAATATGAGGCAGACGTAATGGCTAGAATTCATGAAAGACTACCAGTTTGATATTTAGTATCATCCTGGTAAGGCTAATATGGTAGCAGACGCATTGAGCCGGAGATCTACTGGGAAAATATTATCCATCACACCTGAGATCATTATATGGGTGGTGAGGTCTCAGGCATAGGATCAGATTTGTCGGGATAGGGTGAACCAGTTGTTAGCTGAGGGAGAAGAGGGTTACTTAATCAGCTCGGAAGGAGGCCTATGCCTTAATGGGAGGTTAATTATGCAAGAGGATGAGGAGTTGAGGCACGCTGTGATGACAGAGTCCCATGGTACGAGATTTGTCTTACATCCCGTCGGGGATAAAATGTACCAGGATATGAGGAGGCAGTATTGATGGGCAAGAATGAAACGGGACATAAAAGAGTTTGTTTCGAAATGTGCCACGTATTAACTTGTGAAAGTTGACCATCAGAGACCATCACGGATGCTACAGTCGCTAGAGATTCTCATGTGAAAGTGGGAGAGCATCTCAATGGACTTCATTACAGGGTTACCTGCATCACAGAGGGGTCACGATTCCATATGGTTCATTGTGGATCGGTTAACTAAGGTGGCCCACTTCCTGTCGATCCGCACGGACTTTGAGACGATGCGTTATGCACAGCTATTCATAGCAGAGATTGTTAAGCTGCACGGGGTGCCTATAAATATTGTGTCTGATAGTGACAAAATTGTTGTGCCCCACTTTTGGTAGAGCTTTCAGGAGGCCATGGGCACGGAGTTACATTTCAGTGCAGCCTATCACCCATAGACTGATGGGAAGATTGAGAGAGTCAATTAGATGCTAGAAGACATGCTCAGAATGTTCCTTTTAGACTTTGGGTGAAGTTGGGAGAAATATCTTCCTTTGGTAGAGTTCACATATAACAACTCTTACCAGTTCACGACTGGCATGGCACCGTTCGAGTCATTGTACGAGAGACCTTGTCGTTCACCCGCTCGTTAGTTAGAGGTGGGGTACAACAAGCTATTGGGGCCAGAGATTGTCCAGGAGATGTCTTCGAAGATAGAGTTGATCCGAGGGCAAATTCGGATAGCTCGGGATAGGCAGAAGAGTTATGAAGATGCTTCACGGAGACATGTGGAGTTAGAGGTTGGGGATCAGGTATTGGTTCGGGTGTCCCCTATAAAAGGGGTGATGAGGTTTGGAAATAAGGGTAAGTTAGCACTAAGGTACGTGGGACCGGTAGCATATCGACTGGGATTGCCGGAGCATCTTCAGCTGATACACGACGTGTTCCATGTGACATCGCTGAAGAAATATCGAAGGAGCGAGAGGGCCTTCTGGCACATTCCACTCGAGGAAATTGATTTATAGCCATACATCTCGTATGAAGAGAGACCGCTGGCTATTCTGGACCATAGTCAGCGCAAGTTACGATCCTAGGCTATTCCAGTAGTTAGAGTACAGTGGGGTCATCACAACGTTGACGAGTCTACCTTGGAACGGGAGGAGCATATGCGAGAACACTATCCAGAGCTATTCACCATAGGTACGACCTAATTTCGAGAGTGAAATTCCTTTGTAAGGAGGGGAGTATGTAACACCCCGCATTTTTGGGCATTTAAAATTTAATTAATTCGGGAATTCTAAATTACTTGTGTGTCGTAATTTTAATTGAATTAATTACGGTAATATTTATTTAAATATTAACCGGGGAGTGAATGATTAATATTTAGGGAAATTTATTTACTAAGTGAATACTAATAATTTATTTACGTCATTCCGAGTATTAGTGACGAGGTATGCACTTATCTCAGCTGAGAGTCGGTATAGACTAAGTTGGGTGTGAGATAAGGATTTTTACAAATTAATTCGGATGCCAATTCTTAGTATACAGTTGAGTCCGAAAAGTGTACTCGGGGGTAGTAAAAGGGTCACGGGACGTTTTTAGGCATAGTCGGGCCCACACGGGGGTATTTGGGTCACTTAAGCTTGGCCCATTAGGCCAAAAATGGGATTTAGCCTAATTAGCTAATTAAAAAAAAATGGGAAACGGCTGATTGAAGTTTAGGAAACGCTTAGTGGGAGAGGAAAAATCTAAGAGGCAGTTAAAGGCAAATTGGGGGACAAGGAAAGAGCCAAAACAAGGAATTTCATCTTCAACCTTGGGAACTCACAACCTCAAATCAAACCCTGTGAATCATAAGGCAAGTGGTTGACTTGCTGTAACAATTAATTTGTGTTTCGATTCATATTTATGTGATGTGAGAAATCAATGTTCGTTTTGGGATTTAAAGGGTATAAACAAGGGGTTTTTGTAAACCAATATTCTGAATTCTAAATTGTGTAGAAATTCATGTATAATCTGAGATTAGTATTATATATGGTATGATGTGTAAACCCGAATGGATTGGAAAAGAATTTGAGATAAGGGATTGATGTTTAAATGGGTTAAAGATTTAAAATGGATTTTCCCCCAATTTATGAAAAACAGCAGAGAACGTAAATTAAATTGTGTTTGTGGACTTTATGGGGGTCCCTTATGAGGTTTTTGGTAGATATTGTTGATGGGAAGACTTGGGTTTTACAGTAGAAGAAGTTAGGGTTTAGACCTTTTCGTCCATGGCTGAAACAGAAGGGGGAAGAAGACGATGACCTGTGCGATCGATCGATGGTCGGTAGATTTTGCCAGTTCGGCCAGTTTATTTTATATAAGGGAGATTTACTTAAAATTTCTTCCATGCCATATTTAATGAGAAATAAATATCGGATTTTCAATCTAATTAATTATGAAGGAAAATTAATTAGGATTTGGAGGAAATTTATATGTGTCACCATGATTAAAATTTTGGGAATAATATTTCAAAATAATTAAATACGGATTGAGTGGGCAAGTCCGGGTATATTGGTTGAGTGATACTAAGACGTTAATTTTATTTAAAGTGAAAGTTAAATAATTTGGAGTCGAGAATTTAGACTCGGGTATTATTTTATTTCCGGCCACGAGAGTAAGTCTGAATATATTGGTTGGAGCGACACCGAAAGTAATTTAAATCATTAATGTGCGAATTAATTAATAATTGGAGTTGGACCATAAACTCATAATAATCTGAATAGGCTTGTGTTACGGACTTAGTACATGGTGTGCGATAGGCACACTCGGTTAGAGTGGGGTGGTTGCAAAGGGTTATTTTAGTTATCTAGTCATGGGATAAATAACTAGGTAAATTAATTAAGGCGTTAGTAGTGAATATTAGAGAAGGGGTGAGGATGTTATCAAGAGAGTGCGGCACTAACTAAAATATGAAGAGCATGCATATATATTTATTACTGCATGTTAATCATTTGCTAAATTTTTTCCAAATGTTTTGGGTACTAACCCTTGCTATAAAAACTTTTTAAAACCTTTTAGGTGTCCAGCCACAGGGACGCCAGGCTTGACTCAATCTAGGTATTTGTTGTTGCAGCATGTGTGGATGTTGCGGGAGTTTCATTCTTAGTGTAGAGACTTCCTATCAGTTATTCGAGCATGTTGCTCACAGTATTATTTCAGTACTTATGTCAAACCTGTTGAGATTTATTACTTGTCTTTACATTTGTTGGATTTTGAACCGATTGTTTATTCGGTCAGTTAATTAATTATTAATGGTGATTGTTTATATTATTCGGTTTTCGCATGAGTCTTTAATTTTAGTTAATGAAAGATAAAACCTATCACCAGTCTAATTTTCTCACTTACGTGGTTCGTAATTTAAAAGAGGACAGTGATGCTAAAAATTAACCAACTGAGAAAACTGTTGTAATTTAATTTAGGACTGATCATCCGGGGTTAATTAGGCGGGATGTCTCAAAAATAAGGTTGAAAATCAACATTTTGTTCATTAGAAAACCCAAAGAAACTTCTTTGGTTCCCAAATCTGACCCTCCGGCCGCCATAGAGGCCTAAGACAATGTTATAAAGGCCCTAGAGGCTACAATAGCTGCCCAACCACTTCTTTTCCTCTACCTTTCTTTCCATTTTCTCTAAAAAAAATTCTAATCTTCCTTTCTTCTCCATCTTCCAATCTTATAAATATATATAAAGAGAGAGAGAGAGAGAGAGAGAGAGAGAGAGAGAGAGAGAGAGAGAGGCTCCTGTGCACACTAAGTTTGCATATCATTTTTTTAAATTGTAAATAACAAAAATATGAGTTGATTTTTTTTGTATGATATTTAAATATTTCGAGGGACCAATATAAAACAACAACTCAAATGTATTTATTTTTTGCTATTTTTAAAAAATCGGTCAAACGTTCACTGCTTTTAAGCACTTTAAAAGCTATGAAAGTTTGACCGAATTTTTAAAAATAGCAAAAAAAGTTTTTTTGAGCTATTTTTTTATATGGGTCTGTTGCAATGTTCAAATGTCATGCAAAAAAAATGAGCTCAAAAATATGTTTTCTAATATTTAAAAAAAATCGGTGTGTGCTAGCACGTGTGCAAACTTAGTGTGCATAGGAGCCTACCTCTCTCTCTCTCTCTCTCTCTCTATATATATATATATATATATATATATATATATATATATATATATATACTTTTATGTCATGACCCTTCATTTTTCCCTATTTTGGAACCCGAGATATGCTATATTACCCTTTTAACCCTAAGTTGAAAGCTAATTAAACAAATGCCTCTTTTATCCTTCCAATTTTTATAAAAATATCTAAAAATTTCATAAATTAATCTTAACTTATTGAATTACATTATTAATCAAAGTAAAAATTCTCAATCCAATTTCAATATTATTGAATTTACTACAAGTTCCTCTATTATTTTTAGTTAACGTAAGTCCCCGTAATTACTGTTTAATTAGCATAAAGTCCTAAAAATTTGCTTAAATCACAATTTCATTATATATTTTGATATCTTCGCACAATATTTCAATATGAATGATTTCATCATGTATTTTATTCCATTCTCATGATATCTATACTATTTAATTATTTATTTGTTTATTAAAAATACAGAGTATTAAAGTGCTATGGATTTCCTTGTTACGAGTATTATAGTAGATTCTTATAATACCGAGTCACACTTAACTAATTAATAATTAAGTTTTAACTTAATTAACTTATACCATCTATGAAATTAACTAAAAGAGATAAGAAATTTATAATATATATTCCATTTTAGATTGGACTTTGGGAAGTCTAGAATTCTACTTTTAGTTTAAAACAGTGGAATTTAAGTCGTTGGGGGTAGTATATGGTTTGCGCCAAGTTTCGTGCCATTTGGATCATGTTTTGGGCTCATCGGGTTAAGGCTATTTTTGGTCCTAGACTTAATTTCTGGATTAGTTCCTTATATAACTTAATTAAGAAAGCCTAAACTCTCATAACACATTACTCAACAAACCCTAACAACTAACGAGAAAAGGGAGGAACAAGAATAGAAGAAATTGAGGATTTAGGGATTTGGGTCAAATAACTAATCGGAGAATGTCTATTTTGATTAAGAATTTAATTAAGTTTGTTCTATAATAATTTTAGTTCATTGGAACCTGAAATTAATTCATGATATCTAATATTTAATTATATCATAACCTATTTTTTAATTAGATTAATTACATGTTTAAGCCTTAATCATATACGAAAAAACTAGAGTAGTTTGATGTTGAATCTTTTAATTGAACCACAAAATCATGTAATTTGGACCTAAAAACATTAGATATGAATACTAATAATGTTAATACGTAAAAGCCCTCTCTATAGATTGATTCTTATATTTAATTCATATATTTTGTTAAATCTTATTTAGATGTTGAACATATGGCTAAATTATTCAAATTTTAATTTGAATTTTAAATCATCTAAATATTATTAATATAGGTTAGTTATATTAGAAAAAGATCATTCAATTCCACGTTTAATATGTTGTAGGTTTAGGTGGATTTCGTCTATGTTCGAATCGATTCGGTCCAATGGAGGAGGCCAAGTAAGGTTAGTTGGTGGTTTAATTGGGTTTTTTAAGATGGTTTGATTTGGGATTGTTTAATTAATCAAAAAACTTATATGACAATATGTTAATCTTTAGAATCCTCTAATTAGAAACCATAGAAGTTTGGGTTTAATATTCATAAGCCATTATCATTTAACCTACATAAATATCGATATTATAAAGATTGATTTCGTATTCATTATCTTAGGGGTTGGTTGATGTTTTTTTTACCTACGTGCAATCATATTATGGGGTTTGTGTTCTCGTGGGTAACTTACTAGAGGGGGTTTAATGGGTCAAGCTCGACTATCACCATGTTAGAACCACCATGATTGAGATGATATTTACCTAGGTACCATTTACCTCGATCTTACGTGCTGAACTACTTGTCCACTGAGTTGCGATCATGGGAGCTAATCCTCTTATATGGACTTAGGAATGGGATCGTACGTTTGGTGTTGATGGCATAGTGATTTCCTTTTGATTATACTTTGAGGTTATAGGATTAAGATGTTCTATAACTATACCTAGTAGTGTCACGAGTGATCCCCTAAGGCATTAGAATAGGCATTCATAAGTTATATGCAGGCTTGAGTATATCCCTTATGTTTTCGCATTTGAGTGGGGTATACTCAACTAGTTATTAGATTATGCAATTCTATTAATTATACTTGTGATTGTACTAGAGACATGTAGTTAATATTCTAGCTTTTGGAACCATGTATGTAACGAACACCAGAGAAAATATATAATTATGTAACATGGGTTTCACTTAGGATTAGGATTAGAACTATATGTGGTTGCCTAAAAACTATCAAGTGTAAATTAATTGCAAAAAGTAATAACCTAACAATTTTGAGATCGATTTCCATAGGGATTGGACACTTAGAAAACAACGGATTCGGGTTATATGAAGTTATTATACATTACAAAAGTAAAGTGTAAAATATAATAATAGAGGGAGCGGTGGACTACAACTAAAAATTATCTTAGCATGCACTAAAATGAATGTTAAAAAGTTAAATTAAACTTGATTATGACAAAACACACTGGGAAACTTGCTCTTCAAAATAGAGAAAATAGACTAGGAATCATTCCCTAACCTTGGACTTGCTGAGTAAATGATGGAATTTAATACAATTTAGTTTTAATCGATCACAGACAATTAAGTCCAAACATCAAACATGTAGAGATCAAACTCAATAATGGAAAATTAAGATTTAATTAGTTACGGTGACAGATGGTTTAATTTTGTAGTAAAGCTTTAAACACGACCATCGGACGGCAAGGGAAGTTAAGAGTCTAAGATACCCCAATATTAACACATGAGTTTCAATTATAATGAATATAAATCAAATCCTAATTTTGAATTTCTATCATCAATGGTGGGATTATGATCCCTAACCTATGAGAATCATCCAGGCATGGAAAATATGATCTAAATAATGAAAACAAGCTTTAGCAAGAAAGAGAACACCAGTAAACTTAGTAGCCAACAAAAACTTCTTCAATTAATGAAAATCCAAACTTATACAACTAACAAAGTTAAGAGTACAATCTTACAAATATAAATACAAGATAAATTTTATCTAATTAATGGAAAGAAAAACAGAGAATGCAAACTTTTAATGTTAACCTAGGAGAGGGAAAGAGAGTTGAATTCTTGGTATTATCTCCGGAATATAAAACTCACCCCTATATAAATGAAAGGGAAAACAATATATATAATGATAGCTCGGTGGAAAACTTGTGAATAAAGAAAAAGGACCAAAGTAGGGGACCAAATTGATTCGGAGTAGAGCTAAGTCTATTAGGTTCAGAATTAATTAATGTTTATTAGGGCCCGAATCGATTCTGATTAGGGGCCAAATTGATTTCTCCCTTGAAGATGATTGAGAAACCTTACTGCCCTTCTTTTTACATTAGTCCTCCCAAAGAAATATCTGTAACTTCTTCGATAGGAATGATAATCATGAATCATCGGGGGTCATGCGAAGATAACTCGGAGAGCTATAACATCCGTGTAGGTCTCGGGCCCAAAGACAAAGTACTGGATTTAATAAAATGCCCCTAAAGTTGCATTTATTGATGGAACTTTCCCGTAAATTAACCAAACCTCATTCCTAGCATTCTTAGAACCTATAAAACCTCAAATAAACCTCTCACGATATATATATAATGAAAATAGAGATTATCCAATAAATAAGCATAAGTCCCTGGATTAATACGCGAGGGAATGCTAGAATGCGTAAATATAAGGGGTTAAAAGCTAACATTCATGACTAATCACACCCCCTAACTTACACATTGCTAGTCCCTAGCAATGAAGCACAAAGAAACATGATTCACAAGGAGTACCTCGAGTCATTAAACCCCTAGGTGTCCCTAGAGTACGAGTTTTTTTCTCGTGAGGGTTTCCAGGCATGATACCCATAAACATCAAGTCACCTCATACTATGATTACTCAAAATCCAATGTAAAAGCTCAACAACAACATCGATAGCAAAAGTTATTAGTAAAAGTGAATGAGAATTCACACAAAAGTCCTAAATTAGTAACATTATTCGAGAAAATACATAAACATTGAAACCCTAAATATGTGAGATGAGAAGACACGTGTGAAAGATTTGATTTGATAAAACTTTTATAACCCAGATAAACGTTACACCAGGCATGACTCAAATTCTCTTCGATGATTACACTCAACAAATGAAAGCACTTAAAATGGGGTGTAACACACACAGGAAATGAGGCATAAGGAGTAATTGTAAATAGAAACTAGGCTATAGACAAGTCATAAATGAAAAACACTTATATAAAAGTTAAAAATGTAATCATATTAATGGATATCATGTTGATTAGAGATAATAAAGTAGCTAAGGTTAAGGTCGATATGGGTTTACTAAAAAAAGGGACTATGATCCTTTTCTAAGATTTCATGTGATTATCGGGGCTCAACAACATTTTAAAATCATACTAGAGTGTGAAATTTCATAATGAACTCAATTAGTAAACAATGAATGAAAGAATAATGAGATCATCAATAAAACTTTTTTTTCCAAGAAAGAGAGAGAATAATTGTATAACACTCACAAATGAAGGTAAGTCTCAAATCTTACTTGGTGTAAGTGTAAACAATGCGTCATATAATCAACGAGTTATAATAGCATTAAGTTGAATCATAAATAAGTATTTGTGCATGTGCTTATTGTAAGGACATGATTTTAGAAATTTCCTGTATCAATTACTATGTCATATACCGCTACAACCGTCGAAGAACTTTCAAGATTACATATGCAACAAGACAGATCCGAATATCAAGTTTATTCAACAATCAAGCCTCCGCGAGATGAATTTGGTAAAAGTTGCATTTTTTCCTTAGCAATTTACTTAGAATATTGGGATAAATTTCATTAAAAAAATTCTAAGTGTTGGAGCGGAGTTTTTTATTTTTCGTCAAAATTATTTTTCGAAGTTTTAAGGCGCTGCATTTTATGGAAAAAGAAAAAGAAAAATATTTTTTTAGAAGGCTCATTCGAGCGACAGCCCATATCCTTCAAACTAGGGGTGCACACGGTTCGGTTTGGTTCGGTTTCAACACTAAACCAGATCCAGAACCGAAGTGGTTCGGTTCCAGGTTTTTGGAATCGGAACCGATTTTTTTTGGAACCGAACCGATGGTTCTTGGGTTGGTTAGGATCGGTTCCCGGTTCTATTCACTTTTTAAAATAAAATATTCAATTAACTTTCAAATTTAGTTTTAAATGTAAAAACTAATTTGTCTTATCCTTCCATAATGTTGTATCATAATATTCCAATATAATTTTCAAATTGATCCCTATTCTTTTATCGTATTTTAGTATTTAACCATTACTTTTCATTTCAACATTAAAAAACAACAATGATATATACTCATATCAAACAGCATAAGTTTAACATTGCACTTGAAAAAACAGCATAGAGGGTTCACATTACACTTGATAAAACATCATTAAAAAAACCATCAAAATAGCACCCAAAGGTTCTTAAAAACAGCAACATTACAGCACTAAAACTCCTTTAAAAACAACAATAAAACTCCTTAAAAACAACACTAATATTCCTAAAAAATAGCAACATAAAACCCATTAAATAGCAGCAACAAGGCAACTTCCAAACATCACCCAAACAGCATCCATACAGCTTCCAAACAGCAGGTGCATTATGAAATGGATTTGTATTATCACCCATATTTGACATCTGGAAAAAATAATGAAAACAAATGAGTTTAGACAAATAATGAAAACAAATGAGATTTATACTTAAAAAAGTCTGTAACTCAAATACTATTTTCGTAAATGAATCAGGTCTGTAAATCAATCGGATAACATATAAAACTCGGGCGTTTAAATGAATCAGGTCCGAAAATGAATTATGACTGTAATGAGTTCCAAAAATCTACATATTTTCGTAAATCTATCTACGATAATGAATTAGGACCAAAAATTTACAGCCTGAGTTCATAACAAATGAAAAAAACAAGAACTGAGTTCGAAAAAAAAAGCAAGATCTGAGTTTAGAAAAAAAAGAAGCAAAATCTGAGTTCGAAAAAAAAACAAGATCTGAGTTCGGAATAAAAAAAACAAGATCTGAGTACGGAAAAAAAAAAAGATTAAGATCTGAGCTCGTAACGAACGAAAAAAAAAGACTTCGTACCTGAGTTCGCAAGCTTCGGACATAAGTTCGTAACCTAGCATTTACTTCATTTCGATTTGGACATACATACCGACTTCATTTACTTCGGACCTGAGTTCATTTGTAAAAATATCATGAAAAAAAAAACTAAAATCAGGCATTTACTTCGGACCTGAGTTCGGAAATGAAAAAATAAAGATTTTTACATACCTGACTTCATTTGTATTTTTGGTGATACTAGCTTGTTATTTCCAACCCAAATCAAGGGACAACTCAGACTACCCACTTCTATTTGCATGACAGTGTAGTAATTATATGCCAGTGTAATAATGTGAGGTTGACAAAGATGGAGCTTCAGCTTGGCAAAGAAAGAGAGAGAGTATAGATAGATAGATAGATAGATAGATAGATAGATAGATAGATAGATAGAGAGAGAGAGAGAGAGAGAGAGAGAGAGAGGGGCGGATGAATGAATAAGATGGGTGGGTAGTACTTATATGCCTAGGGTTAGTGAAAAAAATCGACCCTAGTTTTTTTTTTTAGTTTTTATTCTTATATATATATATATATATATATATATATATATATATATATATTTGTATTATATAATCGGTTCGGTGTCGGATTGGTTCTGATTCGATTCCGGGTCCGGTTTGGATCGATTTTCGGATCGGACTGGTTTTTTTCCCTCTGGAACCAAGAACCGAACCGACATATCATTTTTTTTAAAACCAGAACCGAACCATTGATCAAAAAAATCGAACCGAACCGAACCAATGACATCGGTTTGGTTCGGATTTTTGGATTTTCGGTTTCGTTGTGCACCCCTACTTTAAACGATATACCATCTCACGCGAAGTTCGTTCCAGTGGCGCGTGTCACCATTCGAGCAAGATCCGATTTCGTTCGAGCGACCTGTTGCCTTAAAGTTTTATATAAATACATGTGAAACGAGGCGTATTTTGTTAAGATGTCTTTTTTTTTTTCATTCGGCAAACATTGCAATTCGGCAGAACACTTCTGGCTTCTTCATTTAGGGCTTTAAACCCTTATTTTTTAATTCACAAAAATCTGAATGTTTAGGTGAATTGTTTTGGAACCCAGGAACATACTTTGTTATTATTCAACCTTTGTGGAGTGCGTCTCAACACCAAAAGACTGAGGTCATTAAGTTTCACTACGCGTGGATATTTTCTGAAGATTAGACTGTAGTTCATGTGGATTCGCTGTATGGAATCCATTACTGACTCTATACTGCGCATCTTTATAGGTTTGCTAAGGTAAACTTATTGCAAATTTCATTGTAAGTGTAAATTGCGATTTAGTTATAGTGAAATAAAAGGTTTTTCCCGTCGGGAATTTTTTGTGAAATATGTGAGTTAGCATATTTGTGTTTGTTGGTTTGACACACGCAAAGACATTGCTATTTCATTAAGGGCTGAATTAATTTGATTCAAAAATTGAGTCTAATTAAATAAGTTTATGGTTGGAATTTGCGTGTTGGTTTAAATCTTTATCACATATAGGTTTTACAAATTAATATCAGAGCTTTTTTAAAGCGATTGCATACCCTTCTCAAATTGGTATCAGAGAAGGTTATACTAATTTATTGTATATTCCTATTTTTCCGCAAAATTGTGTGATATTGATTTTTTTTTTAAATCTGTTTTTCTGAAAATCGCAATTTTTTCGATGGAACACTTATGTAATCGGATGCCCTCTCTTGATGACACAAGTCGGAATTTTGATGATTTAAATAGTTTGAATTTGAAGTTTGCCAAAATAATTTATTATTTAGAAAAAGAAAATTGTCGTTTTATTAGTGATGGAAATTTTGCAAACGGATCAAAATCAAAGAGATTTTTATCATGAGAAATTTATTTCTTTGGTCCATGACTTTAATGCGTTAAAATTGTCCAAAAAGGAGAGTGATGATAGATTCCTAGTCATAGAAAAATAATTGAAGGAATATAAAAATTCTAGAATTTGTGTTTGTGCCAAATTGGATAAAAATATTTTACTCGATGAGTTTGTGGCACGTGAAGAGACTCTTACGGATAAGTGTGCATATTTTAAGAACCAATGTGATAACCTTCTAGGAGTTATTGAAAATTTAGATAAGGAGTCCCTAAAATTGGAAGAGTCTAATTCTTTGCTTGAGTCAAAAATTTTGGGGATAAAAAATGATTTGACATAGTCGAGTAGTATTGGTAGCAATGGTAGTGGCTCATCGTATTGTCATGTTTCGACTATTAAAGCCAATACCATTACTTGTTTTATAGGGTCAATAAATCCCAAGGATGTTAGAAAAGGTCAACCCGTAGTTGTCGTTCCACCCATTTATACATGTTCACATTGTGGTAGGAAAGGTCACCTTATGCATTTTTGTTTCGATCTTCGAAAAAGTCCTAGGAAGTTAAAGTCTAGTGTTCCCATGGTTCCCAAAACCCCTATGCGTCGTTTCACACCTATTTGGGTTAGGAAATCACTTTTAGAAGCACTAGATGTTATACTAGTTGACTCTCGGTTGCTTGCACATGATTCTCCTCTTGTTATATCATATAGATGATTGTGTTCATTTTTTATCATACGCTACTTATGCTTCGTGATATATTTCTGCTAGTGTTATGACTTGTGTACTTTGTGTATTTGTTTTTTATTTTTTAAAAAAATGAAAAATACAAAAAGATTTTATTTTGATAAATTTTTTAAAACGTCAAAAAGAGTTTTGTATTTTGTTTCGCACCGTTTATGAATGGACATTTATGATGACCGAGCCACAATTTCATTCCATATCCTTATGATAATTTGATAGTGTTTTGATATGCATCATCATTTCATTTTTGTTCTTTACAATGTTTAGAGTCATTGAGATGTGACTAGTTGTCACTACCTGCATGTTTGACTTATAATCTCCTTTAATGCACACTTGTACGAATTTGTTTTATTATTTTACTTGTTTATCACATATTGGTTGGAGTGTTGTCATCTCAATTCTATCTTTAAAACGAACCATATGCGATAAAACTTGACAATGGAAGTAGTGCATGTAAAAATCGTTTCCCGTGAGGAATTTAATTACAACAAAATATGGGCAGTGAATCACGGGAAAGGGCTACGAGAATTCAAAATTAACTCGTCGTGAAAGCTACCATTTTAAAAGAGCCCAAAAAATTTAAAGGCAATAAAAAGATAAATACGCCAAAAAGGGACCACCTCAAAAGAAAAATATAAATGATTATTATTTATGAGGGAGTTTGGATGGAAAGAAATGGAAAATGGGTTTGCACATCCTGACAATGTCTTGATAAGGCATTCATAGTTTTAGACGTTATTGGTGTGGGAATAACTTTTGACTCTGATGTGTTGATGGATCGAGTCGATGTCTTTTAAATTCAACATTTTTCAACACCTATGGATGATTTTGAGATTCATTCAATAGGATTACACTTATACATCTTACAAATATGTTATACTTGATTGCGTTGATTTACCTATTGAATATGTTCACACACATTCATTCCGTTTCCCTGATTTGGTTGTCTTAGTGTAAATTCATGGTTTGTGTTTTGTTTTTTTTTTTGTATGAAAAATTAAAAAAATTAAAAATAGTTTGTGAAGTATGTTTGAATATCTCTTTAATCGTGACAACTCCATGCTTGATTTGTTAATTCGTTTCCATGTCTATTTTGGTCAAATAAAAAGGGGGAGAACGAATTATGGGAGTTTTTGCATTATGGGGGAGATTTGATTATGGTGATTGATGTATTCTTATATCATTTCAAACTAGATGTGTCACGAGGTATTTGCTTTGTCTCATGTGTAGAGGTACAACAGTGGAAGATCATATGTTACACACACTGATGAGAAAAGTTTGAAGATTTGAAGATTTGATGTTAAATACTTTGAAGAAAAGTTTTGAGACCTACATCTTTATTAGCTTTTCATTTTTGGGTTCATAAGGATATTAGATTTCTATAGGCATTTATTGTTTTGATAATTCAGATGTTTTTATTTTGTACCATCATAGACATATGGGGAGATTTGTGAGGATATGATTTTATAAATGTCTGGTATCAATTAGTATGTCGTATACCACTACAACCATCGAAGAATGTTCAAGATCACATATGCAACAAGACGAATTCGAATATCAAGTTTCTTCAACAATCAAGCCTCCACGAGATGAATTTGGTAAAAGTTGTGTTTTTTCCGTAGCATTTTACTTAGAATAGTAGGATAATTTTCATTAAACATTTCTAAGTGTTGGAGCGGTTTTTAATATTTTTTGGCAAAATTATTTTTCTAAGTTTTAAGGCACTGCATTTTCTGGAAAAAGAAAAAGATTTTTTTTTTTAAAAGGCTCATTCGAAAGATAGCCCGTGTCGTTCAAACGACATTCCAGAAGCTCGTTCGAGCGACGTGTGTCACCATTCGAGTAAGATCCGATTTCATTCGAGAAACCTCTCGCCTTAAAGATTTATATAAATTCGCGTTAAACGAGTCGTATTTCGTTAAGAAGCCTTTTTGTTTTTCATTCTACAAAAAGTTCTATTCGGCAGAACACTTTTGTCTTCTTCATTTAGGGCTTTAAACCACCCTTGTGTTTCAATTCACAAAATCCGAATGTCTAGGTGAATTATTTTGGAACTCTAGAACATACTTTGCCACTGTTCAAACTTTGTGGAGTGGGTATCTACACCTAAAGACTGAGGTAAATGAGGTTCACTGCGTGTGGATCTTTGCTGAAGATTGGACTGCAGTTCTTGTGGGTTTGTTGCATGGAATGCATTGCTGACTCTAAACTGCGTGTCTATGTAAATTTGTTGAGGTAAACTTATTGCAGATTTCATTGTAAGTGTAAATTACGATTTAGTTATAGCGAAATAAAAGGTTTTATCCTTTGGGGATTTTTCCTGAAATCTGTGAGTTAGAATATTTATGTTTGTTGGTTTGACACACGCACACACGTTGCTATTTGATTAAGGGATGAATTAATTTGATTCAAAAATTGACTCTAATTAAATAAGTTTGTGGTTGGAATTCTCGCGTTGGTTTAAATCTTCATCACATATAGGTTTTACAAATTGGTATCAGAGAGCTTTTTTAAAGCGAGTGCATACCCTTCTCACTTATGGGTTTCAAAGTTTATTTTATGAACTTTTTCATAATATTAAGAATTTGAGGACTAAAGGCTAATAATTCATAAAATCTATACATACAACATTGCTACACAATTGGATAGGGAAATCATTCAAGCAATCATTGGAAACATAAGCTAGATAACTCGGAAAGAGAAATGAAGAAAACAAAGAAAATTTTGAATTTTTTGATATATATATATATATATATATATATATATATATGAAGTTATGTAGTTCTCGAATCAACGAAATGAGTAAATCACAGCCCATAACTTGTTTATATATATATATATGAATTAATATAAACATGTTATGCGGTTCTTGAATCAACGAAATGAGTAAATCACACCCCATAAATTGAAATAAGTAACCTCCATAATGTGGCCAAGGACAAAAATGGAAAAGGGGGTGAGAAATAGGTCACTCCATATGGAGCGATCCCCGATAAGTGCAATGGAAATCTAATGAAACATGTTGATACCAAAACAGAAGTATAGATAACCAGAATATACTGAAGATAGAAGAATGACAATAAGATATTGAAATTTAATTATGCCATTAATGCCAAAAGAGTTGTAATACATAGGGTTAAAGTAAAGGAAAATACATCAAAATGATTCTCTTAGCACTAGATTGCACTGCCACCATCCTATACATAAGCCTAACCATCTATAAATAAAGAAAAATGAATTGTGAAGAGAATTCTAATGACCACAGGAGGGTTTAGGCTCACCGCGATCGCACGGTGCATAGGGGTCATAGAAATAGGGTGGTAATAGAGCATATACCCCACATTGATGGTGATACATGCCCGTCTGGAGAGAGATAATCACGCTGATGTCTCGATGGTAGTCAGAGGTTATCGAAAAAAGTGAAGTCCACCAGAAGGGCATCCACCTGCTGCCCCATTGACTGAAGATTGTAAATACCCCTGCAGGTAGGACATCCACACCATCATGCAATCTCCCTTCCTTCTCATCTTAATATGCCTCCTCATACACCTCTGTTGTTCCATCAGCTTAGCGTGCCTCCCATATTTGCCACATCGCTCAGAATAGAAACCTACAAAGTATTTATTAATCGATGTATCGTAAAAAATCTTAGGATATTGGGAGTCATTTCACTCACCATAACAATACATCTTGAATCCAAACATATCCGAGTGACTAGACGAGCATACGGGAGCATAGTCGTGGCTAATTTGTCATAAATAGTGATCACCATCCCTTTAGGATCAATGCAGGCAAGCCAATCTGCATTTATGCCCCCAAAATATTATAAAGGAAGAACCCGTGCTTATAATGGATGAGGTACTTTTTCTTCGTCGTAAAAAGGTAATCAATGCTCATAAGGTGGAGAAGGAAGTGGACATCACACATGCGACTAGATTGAAAAAGATCAGACGTCCAAGCATCCCCCAAAACCAAAAGCTCCACAAATGCACCCGTAGAGATTTTCTCAGCATTTTCTACGACCGCATAGCCATGGAAGACAAGGTTGGATGCTCCTCCCATATACTCAGAAAGGATGGAAATAAAAATCTTATGAGGTGCTTGTGCACCAAGGCATCACATATACCATCGTGCTTAAAAATAAGGGTAGCGTAAAATCGGTGCACCAAATCTCCATTAACTTCCCCTCTCTAGATTAAGCATATTCCTCCCACCCAAACTTTTGCATAAATTTCCAGACGAAATTAGTAAATTGATCTAATTTCAAGTCTCATTTCAATAAAATCAAGTGACAGTTTGAAGCTTGTGTGGAACCAATCATATTTCGCTTTTGAGTGGAAACCTTTAACACCATGTCTTCCTTGGGTTTTGAGAGAGGTGATCTTAGTTGCCATTTAAACATACAAGTAAATAATATAATATAAAACACTGTTAGTGCGATGCATAAATTGAAGTAGAAATTAAAATTTTGTCAAAATGTGCGCAAGGATGAAAAGTGTGGAAATTTGTCAACCAACCAGTAATCGACATGCACTGTAACCAAATTAACGTGATGGTACAATTATAAGAGAGATAATTTTTCAAGATATGTGCCAGATATTGAATGTAGAGCCCAATGGAGCATTTCAAACTCATTGTGGGCAGAGTGTTCAAATAGGGGTGAAGGAAGAATTTGATTCAACCTACAACCCAATAATTCAACACAATGACAATCAATCATTACGAATAGGTTGCATTTGAAGGAAATAAAAGTATCGATTAAGAATTTGTAACAGTAATAGAATAAATAAGCATGTAAACATTGATACACAATAGAAAGAACACATAAACACCAAAAATCATTTAATGAAAAACCAAGAGGATAAATGGATTCATACCTAAAAGTGATGAAATAAATGCTTGAAATGATTTGGGTGGGAGAAATAAAGTTTGGGAATTATAGGGTCAGAGGAAGTCTCGAGAGTTTTAGGAGAGTATGGGAGAAATATGGTAAACATGATGGGAAGGGGTAACTTAAAATAGATGAATTTTCTGACTTAAAATCCAGGATTCAATTAAGTCCAAATCTGAATTGATTCGGTCTAAATCCGAATCGATTTTCTCTATCCTATCTTTCTTAGTGCCCTGGTCCTAATTGATTCCAAAAAGAATCAAATCAATTGGGCATCTGTTAGATTTAGCACTGCATTCTATTTTGGTAAAAATAGGTGGATTCATTGTATTTTTTGTTTGACTTACTCTAAAATGCTTCTAACGGAACCAAAATCAATTCTTGTAAAAAATTTATAACCCTAATAAATGTTGAGAGTTCTTTGGCACAAAAAGTAGGCTCTGGATAATCTAAACAAGGTCTTTACTCACAATGTTCAGCGAAAAATCTTTGAATTTAAGTCGGACACAATCATGTAGATTGAGAACTAATCTTTCACTTTTCATAACCACGTCTCATTGATTATTCCACCCATGCTCATATATGTTGGGTTCTAAATCCGATGATATGGTGAACATTATCATTTTATTTTTTTTAAGTTTGACATACAATCCAATTTCTCACACGGATAAAAATTTGAGAGTGGAGTCCATGGATTATAAATGCAAAGGTTGGATACTAACGCGCATAGTTTGGTAGCTACCTTAGCAACCTTAGTTCTTTCTAGCGAATTCACCTCAATATGGATTGACAACTCTTCTTAGGATATTATTTCAAATAAATTTGAGTCGTCAGTATAGATGAAATCACAATATACAAATTCCTCCCTTACCTCTATTTTCTCATGGACATCTACCTATCCAAGCATGTCAAAACATGCGCTTAAAACGCTCCATTTAAGAGACTCTCCCATGTTTGGCTCATTTTCCTTTAGATCTACCTCAATAAAATTCACTTATTTAATACAGTCATCCTCCTCATTTAAGACACATTGAAATATTGACATCTCATGTCATATTTCCAAATAATAGATTTATTTACCCATTCCTACAATTAATCAAAGCATTCATGATTGTGAGGAATGGTCGCCCTATGATAACACAAGGTAAAGTATTTGAGATTAAAGCGGGATGGGTGTCAAGAACGATAAAGTCAACTAGGAAGAGAAAAGTGTCTATTTGGACTTGGATATCCTCTAAAACACCCCTAGGAATTTTGATGTACCCTCCAGACAAGATGATTCTCATCTTGGTTGGGTTAAGATCGCCTAGGCCCAATTAGAGATAAAACAAATAGTGTAGGAGGTTCACGCAAGCTCCAAGATCAAGGAGGGCAACATTTATTGCGAAATCTCCATTCACACACAAGATTGTTGGAGGGAATCGGGTTGTGTTTGAAAGTAGAGCTTGCTTTCTCTATCAGCTTTACCTTTTTGTGACAAACATGCTTTCTCTGGAAAGCGCATAAGTCTTTTTTAAATTTTCCATACGATGGAATTTTATTGATATCATTAAGGAGAGGGAGATTGACCTTCACTTGTTTGAAAGTGTCCATGATCTCTTGATCCTTATTGGGATTCGTGTTGGGAAGAATCTTTTGAGGGTGGGGTGAGGGAAAAGGACATGTGATTGTGTCATGCTGACACATTGGCCACACTGACTTCGGTCGTCAATAAACTCTCTTTCTCTCTCTCTCTCTCTAGCCGCCTAACCCTCATTAGGGTTTGCATGAAAAACCTAAACCATCCCCCCCCCCCCCATTTTGATCCCAAGTGCCTTGATATAAAGACTTTACGGAATTGATCTTTTGCATTAGTTGTAGCATAAACATCATCTCATCACCATTACATATGACTCAAACCACCATCAACCTTCAAAGGAGAGTCGACACTCATATTATGTAATAGATACATTGATATCGTATCCAAACCTTTCAAACATGCGCTAGTGGGAAAGTTATCCCATGGTAGGCCTTCAATGGAACCCATAAGACAAGTTTTCCACACCTTCTCCCTCAAAACATCATTCAACATTGGCCTCACTAATAACAAACACATACTCATAAGATTAAATTCTTATGAAGACTACTCACGTAAGTGGATAAAAGATACCTGGTATGTTGGTCACTTCCTTATGAGGATTTTTCAGTGGACAGCACACTTCAGATCAGATAAAGAGAGTAGCTTATCCCCAATTTGGATTTTCTTTCCACAACTTCCCATCCATTTCTTCTATAAATCCTCTTTATTCTCTATAACTTAACTCATAGGCAAACCTTTAAACTTTGATTCTTCAACTCTGGAGATCAATAAACCTTTCATAGCTCGAGTGTGTGTTGAATTTGACCTCACTAAAAGCAATCATAAACTAGTTTGGATTGGCTATGGTGATAAGGGATTTTGGCAGGAGGTGCAAGTAGAGAACAAACTCAAATATTATAAGAATTGCTCAAAGAAATGTTATGATGAGGAATCTTGCATCTTCTTAATGGAAACGAATAGAGTGAAATCTAAGAAAGGTGAAGTGACCATGCCATAAAAGATTTTGCAGAGATATGAGAAGAAAAACAAATAAGGACATTAGGAAGACAATATTCAAAAAGCTAGAAGGGAACCACTGATTGATTTGGAGAATAAAAAAAATACAGTTTTTATCATTGAGGAAGAATTAGAGAATGAGGGGATAAATGATATGAACCAAGATTCACATAGGTTGCAGATTGAAGATGATAAGGAAGAGGGGTAAATATACGAAAATAATCAAAAACTAAGAAGGATCCAAGCAAAAAAAAAAAAATTCAACGCATTAAATGGTAAGAGAAATGTACCAAAATTCAAGACCAAAATGACAAAATCCAAAAAGAATAATTGAGTAAAGAAGATGTGAAGACTATTGAACAATGTGCCTTATCCTTAAAATGAACTGTTATACAAAATTTCAGAAGAATCAAGATGTAAAATCCTTATATATCTCTGATGTAGAAGATGAGCATTTTCACCACATTCCTTTCATAGATGAAATCCAACTATTTATATGGATTCTAGATAAGAAACTCTTCTATAACAAAAAGACGATGCTGGCGAAAATCTTGAATAAGTCACAAGAAAATCCTAACAATCTTAAGATTCGATAAAGAATGATGCAAGATCCATTTTTTAGCAGACTTACTAGGTCAGCTACTGAAGGTACCACTAACTTCTCTTCCTCCAAGTCCTAGTGATTATTTTCTTGAATGGAACATAAGTGGTTCTTATAAGAAATACTCTACTAGGAGGCTTAAACTTATTAAAAAGATCCATAAAATGCCTTTTCTTGCTCTTCTTGAGCTAGAGGTAGATTCTCAACAAATTGACAAGTTTAGCATTTGATATGGATTTGAAGGTGGTTATATCAATGTTATCGGAAATATTTATAATCTTTGGAGGTTTAATGTGAACATTCTGTAAAGAAACAAATTTTCAATTGAGTCTTATGTAGTGTTGGCTCAATTTTGAACAAAAATATTTGAGTCATAGGATAGTGTTCATGTGTATCCTTAAAGCCTATGACAAGTTTGAGTTGAAGATGTATCGGCCTAGTTCAACGTGAAGACATCATCCTTGTCGAGTTTCAAGTGCCTCGTTTTTTGTCCTCAATAATTCATCATATTTCAAGTCTCCAATAAGGTATATATATATATATATATATATATATATATATATATATATATATATATATATATAAATATATATATTTGTAGAGACTTGGAATTATTTTTTAATGGGTGTAATTTTATTTAAAATAAATTTTTATGAGCTTAAAATGAAAAATGGGTATTCTGACTTTTCATTCAAAATTGTTGTTCAAACAAGCTTTGCCAACGAGGTTCCTTTTTGAACATTGACTTTTCGTTAGAAAAATGGTTCGAACGAGATTTCAGGTGGGAATAATTTTTGGCAGTTTTTGACATTTTCCCACTATTTTGTCCCACTACTTATGGACAGTTTATGTCAACTTCGGGACTAGATTTTGCACTAAAAATTTTAAGAATCCTTAGATAGTTTTTGAGTGAAATTCTTCCAACCAAAAGTCCTAGTTTTTCATGCGTCAAATCTAAAAGGGAAAACTCTTTCATACACATGTATCTACACCCATAAATCAGTTTGTTTTATCCAAGTACCTGTATACATATATATATTGCTTGGAGTTTGTTTTGGGACCATTGGTACATCTCTGCCACAAGAAGGAAAAGTTTTGGTTTATTTCTATTTCCCATAAAAGAACAAGCCTTATTTTGCTTTGGCGTTCTCATATGGTGAAAGGCACTGTGTGTGGTTGACGAGTTCCCAAAAAGCTTCATTGGTGGATTCCAAGGTTCCGGTGGAGTCCGAGATTGTTAGCTAAGAAGATGTTGGTAAAAGAAGATGTGTTAGGGGCTTGAAGGATTCGAGTTGAGTTGTGTAAGTCATTTTTGATGTATTTGTAAAATTTTGTACTTAGTGGACTTAAGGCTAGGGTCGTCCAAGATTTTTCCCATTTGGGTTTTCCTCGTACATCGCGGCATAGTGGTTGTGAATTTATTTTATCTGATAAATCACCCAGAATGCATGCTTTGGATTAAAAGATAAAATATGGTTTAATTCTCAGTCTAGTTTAATTTGGTGCTTAATTTATGTTTGGGTGAAATTTAGATTAATTCAATTCAAAGATTAGATTGAATTAATTTGTATTAGTGAATATTTGTTTGTTGATTATTTTGATGTGACTTTTAGAGAGAGTTTAATTTTAATTTGTAAGAAATTAAAATTTGTTAGTTTTGTGTGTTGTGTTTGAACCATCCTATTTCGCACTTTAAAATTATTCATATTTAAAATTTTAAAATTGGGGGGTCTACGTTTCCAACAAGTGGTATGAGAGAAGGTTACACTAAAATATTGTGTGATCCTGAGTTTTAAGAATTTTTTTTGGGAAAATATGTATTTTTCAAAATATTCAGTTTTTTACTGTTTAAACATGCTAGTTCATAACTCTTCACTTGCTATATCCTAGGAGTAATGACTTGCATATTTTCATACTCTAGCTTATGTGCATAATGATATATTCTTTTGCTAGTTGTATGTTTAGTTTGTCATATTCTAGTATATACTCCAGGATTAATCTCATGCTAGAATTATGACGTGTGTATATCTTTTGTATTTAATTTATTTATTTGTGTCTTATTAAGAAAAATACAAGAAGATTTTTTTCCTTGTTTTTCTTTTGAGTTGAATTTTTGTTTTTTGAATTTTTTTTGAAAAAATCAATAAGATTTTTTTTGTGTGTGTATTTTAGTTTGACACACTTTACGTGGCAAATACTTGTGCTTGAATCCTTGTCTTTTTTGCTTCCATGTGGCTAAAACTTTTGGTTAAGATTATCAATCCTTAAAATGTTCTTTGTCATGCATGCATGAAGTAGTTGGATTTTGCGTTGCTTAATGGATTCTATTTTTATAGGCCTCTATTCACACATGCACGAGCTCATTTGAAATTTAAACTTCACATGTATATTTGAGCTAAGTGAGATGTTCTCCTGTCAATTTAGTCATCTACATTTTTCAATGACTATGGAGGATTTGTTCATGTAAAAACCGTTTTTCGGATTTAAAAAATAGAAAAATTTGTTTATTCGGTGTAGTTGCTTATCAATGGAATCGAATTGCGAAAGATAAAATTACTTTGCGTGAAAATCCACCATTGAATATTAGGCCTTAAAAAATGTGGCATTAAAACAAATATTTTCCAAGGCGAAAAATAGTTTAGTTAATATGTTCAAAAGCAATCGAAAAAGAAAAATTATGAGGAGTTTGGTTGGATGTATTAACGGGTTTGCACAATGATTCTGTATCCTAGTTAAGCTTTTATTGTCATGACTCTATTGGTTTGTAGAATCATCGAAATTCTAGGCTTATGTGCATTGTGTATGTTTGTTCATTGAGTTCAATTTATATTGTCACATGAGGCTATATCTAAATGTGATAAATTTTTGCAATCAAATGAGAACTCCGTGAACATGTTTTAAGTGATTGGGTCGAAATTTAATTGTTACAAGTTCACACCCCTACACTTCCGTTTACCACATGTATTTGGATATATTTTTACCATACGAGTGTGAAATGTTGAATGTATTTTGTGTCATGTACGGTGTTTATACCTATGTATATGTGCATGTGCATTAGTAATATTCATTATCTATACATATATATGGTATATTTTTTAGCTTTTGAGTCCTTGCCTTGCTTGCTAGTCCATCTATGCTTCTAATTAATAATTGGTATCTATTTTGTTGCGCATTTTGGTTGATATCCAATGCTTGTGTTGAATACATTTTAGTTGGTATCATTTTCTTTATCGCATCATAAGTTGGTATCTATTTATCCTTGTTGTGGATTACTTCTCGTTATTGTTGTCCATATGCTTTCATGTTCTTATCACCTTATGCACCATCATGTTTACTTGCTTTCCCATATTTATATCCCTTATATAGTTTTTAGGGGGTGAAATGGTACTTAGTTACACTGGGCGAGAAATGAGTATCTAATTAATTCTATCACCGTAGTCTATTCCCGAACAAAAAGAGGGAAAAGTGGTATCTAAACCTTTAGTTTAGGAGATTTAACTTAGGTGGAGACGTCTTTATAAGTAGGTGATTGTTAGATAAAAATGGGAGAATTAATTTAGGGAGAGTATTTATTTTCATTGCATTTAATATTTTGATATTCCTTATGCGTTTAATATTTTGCTTAAGTGTGCAGGAATTTTTTTAGCAGCAACTTTATATCGACAAAGATAGTCATCCTTGAGTTTTGAGTCAAGCATTGTAATTATTTATTTTAGGTGGGATGTTTTTTAGTCAAGTTGAGCTTGATGACCCTTTAGGATTTTTGTTTGGTTTTTGTCCCGGAATAGCCAAAGAGGGAGATTTGTAAGGACACAAATTTCCAATTGAGTCTTATGTAGTGTTGGATCAATTCCGAAAAAAAACATTTGAGTCATAGGATAGTGTTCATGTGTATCCTTCAAGTCTACGACAAGTTTGAGTTGAAAATATATGGGCCTAGTTCAATGTGAAGACATCATCATTGCCAAGTTTCAAGTGCCTCGTTTTGCATCCTCAACAATTTATCATATTTCAAGTCTCCAATAAGGTATGAATTATATATATATATATACATATATATATATATATATATACATATATATATATATATATATACATATATATATATATATATATATATATATGTAGTCCTGCTCTTGTGCGGATTAGTCCGCATTTTAAGAATGCGGACCGGACATGTGTCACCTGGCGGTGAGCCCAGAAAAGAGAGAGAGTGTGCCTATAATTTAGGCGATAATTTCTAGGCGCACCGTTAGGTGACACATGTCCGGTCCGCATTCTTAAAATGCGGACTAGTCGGCACAGGAGCATTATTATATATATATATATATATATATATATATATATATATATATACATATGTAGAGACTTGGAATTATTTTTTAATGGGTGTAATTTTATTTAAAATAAATTTTTATGAGCTTAAAATGAAAAATGGGTATTCTGACTTTTCGTTAAAAATTATCGTTCGAACGAGCTTTGCCAACGAGGTTCCCTTTTGAACACTGACTTTTCGTTAGAAAAATCGTTCGAACGAGATTTCAGGCAGGAATAGTTTTTGGCAGTCTTTGGCATTTTCCCACTATTTTGTCCCACTACTTTTTGACAGTTTACGTTAACTTTGGGACTAGATTTTTCACTAAGACTTTTGAGCATCCTTAGAGAGTTTTTGAGTGAAATTATTCCAACCCAAAGTCCTAGTTTTTCATGCGTCAAATATAAAAGGGAAAACTGTTTCATACACGTGTATCTACACCCATAAATCAGTTTATTTTATCCAAGTACCTCTATACATATATATATATTGCTTGGAGTTTGTTTTGGCACCATTAGTTCATCTCTACCATAAGAAGAAGAAGTTTTGGTTTGCTTCTATTTTTCGTAAAAAGAAGAAGTCTTGTTTTGCTACGATATTCTCATATGGTGAAAGGCACCGTTTGTGGTTGATGAGTTCCCAAAAAGCTTCATTGGTGGATTCTAAGGTTCCAGTGGAGTCCAGGATTGTCGGCTAAGAAGAGGTTGGTACAAGAACACGTGTTAGGGGCTTGAAGGAGTCGAGTCGAGTTGTGTAAGTCATTTGTCCTGTATTTGTGAAATTATGTACTTAGTGGACTTAAGGCGAGGGTCGTCCGAGCTTTTTCCCATTTGGGTTTTACTCGTACATCGCAGCGTAGTGGTTGTGAATTTATTTTATCTTGCAAATCACCTAGAACGCATGCTTAGGATTAAAAGATAAAATATGCTTTAATTCACACTCTAGTTTAATATGGAGCTTAAATTAAGTTTGGGTGAAATTTAGATTAATTCAATTCAAGGATAATTTAATTTGGTAAAATTTGGTTAGACCTAAATTGAAAAATGAATTAATCTTGTTAGGAAAATTTTTAGGACTTGGATTGAATTAATTTGTTTTAGTGAATATTTGTTTGTTGATTATTTTGATATCAATTTTAGATTAATTTAATTTTAATTTGTAAGAAATTAAAATTTGTAAGTTGTGTGTGTTGTGTTTGAACCCTCCTATTCCTCACTTTAAGGAAATTCGTATCTAAAAAATTAAAATTGGGGGTCTACTTTTCGAACACACTCAATGCCTCATTGATCATCCTCAGCACTTGACATTGAAACTAAGTCATACCTCAGTGAGGTCCTCTTTAATCATTACCATATTGTATGAAAAAAGCATAAAAGAGGAAAGGAAGGAATAGTGGTGTCAATTGAGATTTGTTTCATCTAATTTCCAAGATGATACCCACCTTGTTATTGGGGATTTTAATGTAGTTGTATCCTAATAATAAAAACTAGGGGGAAATGATATTTATCAGATAACAGTGGAGAACTTCATCCAAGCAATTGAAGATAGTCGTCTAACCGATTCGGGGTACACTGACACTAAGTTTACTTTGTGTAATCAAATAAAAGATGAAGATCTAATTATGTCCACACTGGATAGGCGTTTTGTAAGTCAATAATTCATCCCTGAGTTCTCTAATTTTTATGTCAAACATTTAAATAGGGCTACATCACACCATGCCTCCTTGTTGTTCTCAATCATCCCTGAGGAGGAACCTTCACCGAAGTTTTTCATGTTCTAGTAGATGTGGTACAATAACCCTGACATCATTTATATAGTTCAATAATCTTGGAATGAGGATGTCACTGAAATTGGCCTACACATATTTGCTAAGAAATTAAAGAGATTAAAAGGAGTTTTATAGAAGTGGATTATGGATACCTTTAGGGATATATTTCAGACTGTTAAAGATATAAACAATGTAAAACTATAGTTGGAACTCAATTATGAACTGGACAATAGTGAAGATAATAGTAAAGCAATAAACGAGGGCAAAGCTGACTTAATGAGTGCCTACAAGAATGAAGAATATTTTTAGAAATAAAAGTCATCCGTAAAATGGCTGCAGCAACGAGATACCAATACTAAGTTCTTTCATTAGAGTGTTAGGTCCAAATAGAAAAAAACTAATGATTAATTATATTCATGATGAGGCTGTTATACTGATAGAAGATTAGGTTGATGTAAAGACTCATATTGTCAATTTTTACTAGGCAAATCTACAATTAAACCTTGAAGTCCCTTTTGTTGATGTATCTTTCACCATACCAGCTCTCATTTATCCAAAGCATAATGAGTTTTTAGAGTATATTACTAATGAAGAGGAGGTCTTATCATCCATTAAAGGGCTAAATGCATCCTTAGCCCTAGGACCTGATGGTTTGGGGGGCTAATTCTACAAAAAAATATGCTAGAATATTATTAAATATAACCTTATTTTGTCTATAATATATTATTTTGAAGGTGCAATCCTTCCCCAAAGCTTGACAAGAACTTATATTGTGTTGATTTTAAATATGAAATTTCCCAAGACATGTGGATACCGAAGGCCTATTATCTTGTGCAATTATTTAAGATTATCAAAATCGGTGTCTTAAAATCAAAGTGGATTTATTTAAGGCATGTGTATTCAAGAAAATGTACTTCTTACTAAGGAAATTATCCTTAACTTTGGGGAGAAATCATGTGTAGGTAATGCGTTAATTGAGCTTGATATGGAAAAGGAATATGAAAGGGTTCACTGGGGTTTGTGATGAGAGTTTTAAGGGCTTTTGTCTTTGGTGAAAGATGGCTATATGTAGTATGAAGGTGAATCTCTAATAATTGGTTCTCAAATGTTGTAAATGGCAAACAAGAAGGGTTTTTCAAGTATATAAGAGGATTAAAATAAGGGGATCCCCTTAGTTTATTTATCCTTGCAGTTGATTTTTTTATAGGACTTAATCTATTGTTGTATTTAGAGTCTATTAAGCCTTTCAACCTTCCAAGTGACAACCCTCTAATTTCACACCTTGCATTTACAGATGACTTTATTATTTTTTGCAGAGGGGACAAGAGAAGTCTATTGAAGATTAAGGATATTATTTTCAACTACTACCAATGGTCAGGCTAGAAGATCAATGTCAACAAGAGAAGCTTCACAATTGATGACAAATTCATGTCTCAATTTAAATCTAAAGTTCGTGAAATCATAGGTTTTAAACATAAGGACCTTCCCTTAAAATTCCTTGGGTTCCCTTTATTCAAAGGGAGTAACAGAGTCAGATATTATAGAACTCTCATTAATACCTTGAGATCAATAATAGTAGGTTGGAAATCAAAATTTCTCTCAAGTTGTGGGAAATTCATTCTTCTCAAACATGTCCTCTCATCTATTCCTTATTGCATCTATCTCTCCTCTTAAAGAAATCATCACTAATATTCATAGAATTTTTAATAAGTTCTTTTGGGGAGGCAATGAAGACCAAGGCTGGAAACATTACTGGAAAAGTTAGGATTCTCTTAGCATGAACATAAAGGAGGGAGGTCTTGGTTTGGTGAACTATAATAGGTTATCTATAGCTCCCTTCATGAAATTATTCTAGAAAATGACTACTGAACATTATTTATGGTATGCTTATATGCTCAGTAGATATAAGAACTTCTCTCAACTCCCATTTAGGGTATCTCATATTTGAAGGAACTTGAACAAAGTGAAAGACACGTGCCATGCAAATATGGTTCTTAAAGAAGATAAATGGTATTGGATATTATAAGGTTCAGAGCAATTCTCATGTTAGTCTGCCTATGCCTGTTATAAATCTCACCCTCCTTCATCAACTATATATAACCTTATTTGGTACCGTTCAATTCCTAAAAATTTCTCCATAAACCTTTAGAAGATCCTCAATAATTACCTCCCTAGAGATTCTAACATTTAACCAACTGGTATAATAATTGGTTCTAGATATAAATCCTACCGGTCTAACGATGAGAGTAGATACTTAGAGAAAAGCCTTAGAATCTAAGGGTCTAAGAATTAATAGAAATAAAATGGAATTTATGGAATGTAAATATAATAATGAGGCATCGAGTAACATAATGTTAGAGATTGAAGATAAAGTGATAAACCAAATTAATAAATTTTGTTATCTAGGTTCAATCTTACAAAGTAATGGGGATATTGATGAGGATGTTACGAGTAGAATATCTGCATGTTGGATAAAATGGAAACAAGCGAGTTGGGTGTTATGCGATAAGAGGATAACTAATAAATTAAAAGGAAAACTTTATAAAGAAGTTGTTAGTCCAGCAATCATGTATGGAGCGGAGTGTTGGGCATTAAAAAAAAACTTAAACAAAGTTTCCAAGTTAGTGAGATGAGGATGCTCCAATGGATGAAAAGAATTACTAAAAATGACAAAATTAAAAATGAATACGTGATATAAAAGTTAAGAGTAGCTCCTATTAGCGATAAATTAAAGGAAAGTAGACTTAGGTAGTACAGTCATATGTTGCGTAGACCAGTACATGCCCCTATAATAAGAGGAAGATTGTGGGAAATAGAAGGTAAAAGAAAAATTGGTCGCCCTAAGCTATCGTGGGAGGAAATTATTATAAGAGACCTTAAGGAATTAAACTTGAATGATAATAATGCATATAATAGATTAGAATAGAAAAAGAGAATCCATATGGTCGACCCCATATGATGGGATTAAGGCAAGGATGATTATGATGATTATTAGAAAAGTAGCCCTCAATGACATCGAATTTGACTGGTTCCCTAAGAATACCAAGAACACCCCAACATAAAATTCATCAAAATCTTAACAAGATTTCATCACCTATTTGGTAAGTGATGATACGCAAATATTGAGTATTTAATCCTCCGAACCGATGAATTTAAGCCCCCTCGGGTATCTTATTCCCTATATTTATTCTCGTTAATAAGACAACCTCAAATTTCTACGTTAACATGTTTTGCAGGGGTTAATTGAGCTTTTATAGGTATTTGGATGCTAAGTGTGAAGTTCGGACGCATTTCGCTCGATTTTCGTACGCAATCGCACATTCAAGGGCATTTTAATCTTTTTATAACTTGGGCATTGGCCCAACATCTACATGAAAGTTGTATCCCTCCTCTCAAGCTTCACGTGGCCGTAAACGGTGCGCGATTCTGATTCAGAACGAAGAAGTTACGGCGATTTTAGCGGAAGAGAAATGCAAGCATGCCAAAATAGGAGGAAATGAGAAACAACCCTGCTTGATCGATCGATCGATCCTTAAGTTTTTGCAATTCATGGGGAGACAGTGGGCTGATATTTTTTCTATCCAACGAGCGATCACACGGGATCGATCGATCGATCCCCTGTTTTCAACTGATATTTTGGTTTTTCTTTTCTTTTCTAATTTAATTCCACTTACTATATAAACCAAATCTTGTGTAAATATCAGATATTAAGTTTTATAATAGATTTTAGGTTAGAATAGCTTAGGGTTTGAGGGTTTTGGAGATTTCTTCTTTGATTCTTCTTGGTTTGACACCCAATTGGGTTGTAAGTTTCACTATTCATCATCCTCTCCATTAATATAGTTGTTTTCCTTTAATTCTTCCTTCGATTAATTAGAATTACATGCGTTCCTAAATAGGTTTATGTGCTTTCTTCCCGTGCTTTCTAGTGTAGATTTATTGCGTGTATTTACCTCTTTCATTTACCTTGTTTTTAATATGCTTTTTAGATAATTTAAATTAGGTTGTTCTTGAATGGAACTCACTCGAGTTGACGTGTTGCTTGGCTTTGGTGATGGTGTTTACGGGTCTATTTCGGGTGCGTTGTCCTAGTTATTGCACCTAGGAGATTTGACAGGGCATATCATGTATGTCCCGTGATTACGACCTTGCGTGAGTAATTTCTGGGGTATTTGTTGACGCCAAAATCTTATTAGTCTTTTATGCGGAGTTAGGGGTGTAACAACCCTTGATTCTATTAACTGTCGAAACGAGAAGCATTCGTAATAACTCGTCGACCCATGTGATCATTTTATACTAATTAACTCAGGTGAGGTATATTCGACGCAACCTATAATTTTACCCACTTTGTTAATCTAGTTTCAATACACTCGCCTGGATTAATCATTTCCCTTTTATGCATCTTTTCCTTTTTTAGTCTGTAATTTACCTTTTACACTTTTATTTCTGGAATACTGAATCATATAAATTCTAGCAACTCGTCTCAGTGTATCTTTCGATACCCGACTTATCGTTAGACTTGCCCCACAAGTGTAGTCGTAATTTTAGTTTTTGTATTATCGCGGTGAAATAAAAACGACTGCGCCCTCTCACGAGCACACCTTTCACGCAGCTAATCAAAATGGCGCCATTGCCGGGGTTGAGTTTGTTTTAGACTTTATTTGATTTATTATTTCATAGTATTTTCTTTTTATTTGTATTATTTGCTAATCTTTTTGTAGGACTTCCACATTTGAGCACTTAGAAATGCTTGAATTTCTCCCTCGCGCATATCTTTGTGGAATTCGCCTTTTCGAGCCATTTTTGGGGTAAGCATGTCTTATTCCAATTTTGTCGGTAATCATTATTATAATTCTCAAAATTCCCATAATTCTATGACGTTCGGTCAATACTTAGAATCCCAAAGTATTGCAAATTCAAATATGACTTTGGGCGAGTATAACGAAAGTCAAAACTTGGGTTATTGGAATTTTGATGATGATGATGATGATAATAATTTTGAGCTTTTACCTCCTTATAATAGGAATTTTGAAACGAATTCGAATGGTTTTCAAAATTTCTATAATAATGAGTTTTCATATAAGTCTGATAGTAATTTTCAAAGTTCCCATTTTCATGTATCCGCACCTCGACCTATGACATTCGATGAGCTCTTGCATATGTATGAGAATGAGAAAATTGAAAATCGTTATTGGGAAGAAAATCATTGTTGGGAACATGAGTTTGATTTATTATTTGAGTCCGACGACGATTTTTCTTTCGAGGCTTTTGAAGTCGAGGAATGTTTTTAACCAAATGAGGACTTTGTGCCTACTTTGGAACAAACCATTCTAGACTTTGCCGATTGCATAATAGATATTGAAAGTGACGATGAAAATGACCTAATATCTATTTGTAATGAAATGATTTCTTCTTTGGCCCCCAAAGAAGAACATTTCATTGAAAATGATATTATTTCCTTCAAAACTCAATCTTCATGCGATGATGATCCATCTCATGAGTTTGAATTTCTTTCATCCTCATTGTCATTCTTTATTATCACACCGTCATAAGTACCTGATGATTCGGTTTCAAACTTTAATGTTTTAAATCATTTGGCCGATGAGGAGTACTTGATTGAGTCGCCTTACACGATCGCATCTTTGCCTTTGTGTGCCCCACCTCCCATTCCAATTTCAAAATCTTTGGGAGTATATTCAGCTTTTCTCGGTCCCCACATGTTTTTGTCACCCGTTCAATCCAAATCACCCATCGTCCCTCCAAAAATTTTAATTGACGATGGTTCCTTTCTTAAGCCTTACACATGCCTTCCGTTGTTCAAACGGAATTCATATTTTTCGAAAGGTATGCTTGAAAGTGAGGGTACACCGTTTATCCTCCAAAGTCAAATCGTCTTTACGGTGGACCCTCGTCTACTTAGACTTCTAGTGTACAGTTAGTGTGAAGCCTAAATAGTAGGTTGTATATTGTTAGCTTTTTATTCTTTCTTTTTTTTATTTTAGTCTAGTGTAATTAGTTAACTTTTTGTTATTTATTTTAGCTATGCTCGGTACTAACTTGTTTTGTAGATTCTTTGGACTTGTTCTTATGGGGATCACTCCAATTTTGGGTAATGTCGCTATTTTCCTCTCTTTAACTTGGTTCTTAATTCACATTGAGGACAATGTCAAGTTTTATGTTAGGGGTGTGGGATATTCTATCCATTTCTTTATTTAGTCCATGCTTTTGCTCACATGTTAGTTACTTAGTATGCTTTTCTTAGAAAAAAATTAAAAATTTCAAAAAGAATTTCTTTCTTTTTTTCTCCTTTTTTGGGCATTTGGCCTTTGTTTCCGATGATAAATTTCAGTAATTGTCTGATCCAATAGACAACCCAATGACGCATGTTCTTAATTTTAAAAGTTATTAGACCTTAGTCCTCACTTATTGATATTAGGAATAACATCATGAATTAAACTTTAATCCCATGAACACATGCACTTTTATTGCCTTATTTATTTGGTTTAAGATTTTTATAACTCGGTAATCTTTTGCTGCATTGTATATACTTACACCGAGTAAGCTTTGTACCTTTCGTCGTTTGTGAGTGTATACACTATTTTTTTCCCATTGAAAACGTTGAATTCGTTGGTAATCTCTCTATTCTTTCATTTGATCGATCATTAATTGAGTTTATACTTGAAATGTGTTACTTGAGCATGTTTTTCATATATTCTTTTGACTCGAGAATTACGTAAACTTTTTGAAATGATCATAGGCCATCTTTGTTATATCACTCATATTCATCTTGACCTCACATTATATGTTTACCCTCATCAACCCCTTTGAGCCTAAATATAGCCTTTCATTTCATAACCCAAATCTCATAACCAACTCCGAATTAGAGTTTTAAACCATATATACACTTTCCATACCTTTGTTTGGAATGTTACATGGGATTGAATGTTGTTGTTGTGATGTCGATTGCAATTTAGGCATGTGAGAGTGAGAAAAGTAAAGAAAAGAAAAAGTGAAAAAGAGATGAAAAAGAGAAAGCAAAAAGCAAAAGAAAACATGAGAAAAAGAAGAAAAGAAAAGAAAGAGAACGTTGTATATGTTGTATATAGTTTAATAAGATTTGATTACTCTCCCTAATGATATGTCTAATGCTTTTTGGAACTTGTTTTCCAATTTCGATATTGCCCTCATTTTCCTATTATCCCGAGTTTTCATCCCGAACACTTTGAATTCGTATATACATTCCTTTCATTTCGTACCCTAGCCAAACCTACATTATAACCCTATTAAAGTCCTATGTGATCTTAGGCTGATGTAATTTAAAAGTCATTATAGTTTTGATAATCTGTGAAAATATATTTCACCTCCTTTAATGTGCGGTATCTTTCATTGAGATTATAGTTTTTCAGTTTATATATATCGTTCTTCATTTGTGACATGTGTGCGGCCTAGTTTCCATTCACATTTACTATTTATTCCCGCATGTTCCGTGTGTTACCTCCCTATTTTGAGTGAATTCACTTGATGAGTGTAATGCCCATGAGGATTGAACATATACTTTCTTTAACGTTTATCCGGTTTATATAACTTTTTTGCCAAATCACACTTTAGATGTGCTCGCTCCCCTCCCACATTTTAAGATTTCAATTCTATGAGGTGCATTCTATAATGTTAATGATTTGGACTTTTGTTTGAATTCATTCACTTTGCTAATAATGCGTATGAAATCCTTTTCGTTATTTTTGGGCTTATCGCATGTTGGTTTGGGCTTATTTGGAGGAAACCATGTGATGTTTGTGAGTATCATCCCTGAAAACCCTCACGAGACGATACTCGTCCACTAGTGTAACCTAGGGGTTTAGCGACTTATTGCATACGCCAAATGCAATCGAATCGCCCACTAAAGCGGCCTCATGCTTTTATACCATATTTTTGTACTTATCATGCATTTGGTTTGCTTGTAGTTCTTGTTGCATCCTATTTTATTGCTAGGTACTAGCAATGTGTAAGTTAGGTGGTGTGATAATACGCAAATATTGCGTATTTTATCCTCCGAACTGACGCATTTTAGCACCCTCGGGTATCTTATTCCCTATATTTATGCTCGTTAACCAGACAACCTTGAATTTCTACGTTAACATGTTTTTCAGGGGTTAATTGAGCTTTTATAGATATTTGGATGCTAAGTGTGAAGTTCAGATGCATTCCGTTCGATTTTCGTACGCGATCGCACGTTCAAGGTCATTTTAATCTTTTTATAGCTTGGGAACCTGGCCCAATATCTCACGATAGTTGTATCCCTCCTCGCAAGCTTTGCGTGGCCGCGAACGATGCGCGATTCCGATTCAAAACGAAGAAGTTACGGAGATTTTAGCTGAAGATAAATGCAAGCATGCCAAAACAGGAGGAAAGGAGAAGCAGCCCTGCTTGATCGATCGATCGATCCTTCAGTTTTTGCAATTCGTGGGGAGACAGTGGCCTTAAATTTTTTACCATCGATCGATCGATCCTCTGTTTTCAGCTCATATTTTGGCTTCTCTTTTCTTTTCTAATTTAATTCCACTTACTATATAAGCCAAATTTTGTGTAAATATCAGATATTAAGTTTTAGAATAGATTTTAGGTTAGAATAGCCTAGGGTTTGAGGGTTTTTGACAGTTCTTCTTTGATTCTTCTTGTTTTGACACCCAATTGGGTTGTAAGTTGCACTATTCATCATCCTCTCCATTAATATAGTTGTTTTCCTTTAATTCTTGATTTGATTAATTAGAATTACATGCTTTCCTAAATAGGTTTACGTACTTTCTTCCCGTGCTTTCTAATGTAGATTTATTGCGTTTATTTACCGCTTTCATTTACCGCGTTTTTAATATGTTTTGTAGCTAATTTAAATTAGGTTGTGTTTGAATGGAACTCACTCGAGTTGACACATTGCTTGGCTTTGGTGATGGTGTTTACGGGTCTATTTCGGCTGTGTTGTCCTAGTTATTGTGCCTAGGAGATTTGACGGGGAATATCATGTATGCCCCGTCCTTACAACCTTGCGTACGTAATTTTTGGGGTATTTGTTGACGCCGAAATCTTATAAGGTTTTTATGCGGATTTAGGGGCGTGACAACCCTTGATTCTATTAATTGTCGAAACGAGATGCATTTATAATAACTCGTCGACCCATGTGACCATTTTATACTAATTAACTCGGGTTAGGGATATTCGACGCAACCTATAGTTTTACCCGCTTTGTTAATCTAGTTTCAATACACTTGCCTAGATTAATCATTTCCTTTTTGTGCATCTTTTCATTTTTTAGTTTTTAATTTACCTTTTGCACTTTTATTTCTGGAATACTGAATCATATAAATTTTAGAAACTCGTCTCAGTGGATCTTTCGATACCCGACTTACCGCTAGACTTGCCTATCAAGTGTAGTCGTAATTTAGGTTTTTGTATTATCGCGGTGAAATGAAAACAATGACTATGCCCTTATATGAGCACACCTTTCACGCGTCTAATCAGTAAGCCCTACCGATTTCTCTATGTCCTCATTTTGGCTATTAGGTACTCACAAAGATACTAGCCCAAAACTCTCCATACCTATTTCACTTCAACCAATGAACACCTCAAAGTGTCACAACAACTCAATTTCTATTCCTCAATCATGCCACACGCAATTGGTCCCAAGGATACTTCAAGAACTCCCTTGAATCATACTCACACTGACACCACCTCGTGTTCATCCATTACTTAAGCAGCTAAAATGAGCTACGATACTTAGATAAAAATCTTATTTTCCTTTTTTTAAACTCTAGCATAGGTCTAACCTACGACTCTCTCCTCGAGAGCCAATAAAGGTCCAAAAACCTTCTTCCAAATGGCTGATGCTATAAACCATGTATCAAACCTCAAACTGACACTACTAAGGATTTTATTTATGTAGGATATAGGATGTCTTACACAACCTCTAATCCTTTAAATCTACGCTACCGACATCACTAGGGACCTTATTCCTCAAAAGTAATATCATGTTCTTTAAAACCATGTCATGGAAGACTATCTAGAGTTCACTCCTACCTCACTCCAATCCATCATTGGTACACACATAACATACTCACCACTAATGGCCAATAACTCTCCTTATAGATTGCGAGATACAACTTTTAATCGACAATTAACAAGGAACTTACCTATAATGATAGTACCCTATTAATTATGGTAGAGTATACATCCTCAAGTAATGACCAACACGGGTCAACATGCCCACTGAATTATCAAATGCTTATAATATGACACTACCCCAATGATCAAGTTCACCTAATCCCATCATCAATGTTAATTACCCGTAGTTACCTATCTAAGGAACTCAACGCATCTTTATCATAAAACCAATATCGCTTGGATGTGACACTCTAGTCATCTATCCACCAATGTTGACTTTAAACAACTCATATCTCTAATTCGATGGACGTTATTCAAATTTCTTAACATCTTACTAGGCCTCTCACATCATCAAGGGTTGAATCAAAGAACCTCACACTAAGGAACGCGGTTGTTAAATGAAAATGTAATTAACCCATGAATTAATTTTAAAAATTAGTTTAATTGTATTTAATATTCATTTTAAGTTTAAAATTAATAGATTGATTTTTTAATGATTCCAAACAACTATTTAAATGGTATTTATTGTATTACGTATTATTATATGCTCAGTTTAAATATTGGTTCATTAAGATATTTAGTTCCAAAACGAAAATTGCATGGTATGGTAAATCCTGAATTTTCGTTCAGTTATTATCACACATAATACATATTGAATTCTATGACTTGAATTTTATGCTATTAAAATTTCATAGCAACTGTGGTTTATTAATATTTTGCTTTCCTGATCTATTACAGTTATCACGCATACATATAATATCATATCTTCCACATGTTTTTTTTCCAATTTCAAAGAAAGCTATCTATTTATGCGTACTGTCTCATCTTATCCTCACAAGGCATGAGTCACGCCCACTGTTTTTGAGAGCCATCAATATTAGTTCTATTATATATATATATTTTTTGCTTTTGACAGCTTTGAAAGCCATCTTGATTTAAGTCCCATCCGTGTACTTTTCTACAAATGGTTTGAAAAACCTCTTAGCGTGCCTTGCTGTAATTATGTGGGACGCCCTTTCTTTTTCTCTTCTTATGCCACGTGCTACCTGCTTCGGCAGTGACTGTCTTGGAAATCGTATATATCAGAGTTGTAATCTTTCCACAGATTTTTTGTTCAATCAGAAATTTTAATCCTGTTGGCTTAAGATGTAATGAACTGTAGCAATTCAGCTCTTACTCAATTGTCTTGGACATTTTTGACGCTGGACTTTGCTGACGCCTAGCTCTACCTGTAGGGTGCATTAATAACCGTGATCTTTACATTATTCTTATTTGTTTGAGGTATCTGCTTATATATATATATATATATATATATATATATATATATATATATATATATATATAACTTCTTTGACCTTACAATTTATGTACACATCATACGAAGTCATCAGCAAAGACTTAGGACATTTCATTCTTAATCATTTTTTTTATTACTGTGCACTCCCTATCTTATGGTTCGACTTAGTCAAATCTTTTATACAGTATTCCTATATCTTTTTATATCCGACTGTCCTGTGACGTATTGAAAAAGAGAAAGCCTTCTTTTAGTAAATGTCTATCTTTTATATATCTCATTTATCACTAATGTTTTATCTCTCTATCAGTCTACCATTTTTTTCTTCTTAGACAGTACACTAGAGACTGAGTTATGCAAGATATCTTGCCATCTATTCTTGAGCATTTAATTCTCTTTCAGCCTACAGATTTTTATGAAGAAGAGCGTATCTCACTCTCCTCTCCAACGGTCATCTTATTATTGACATCTACAAATTGAAGAGAAGTTTTTGTCAAAAAAATAGATATAGAGAAAAACAGAAAAAGATCAAAAAAAAGGAGCAATCAAATATTACATTCTGTTCCTACAAACACTCAAGAAAGCAACAAGAGAAGATTATTTCAGCTCTACTCAAAGTTTGAGATAGCCACATATCACATCTTCAGCTTGATGTTTTAGCTGTCCTTGAAGAAGAGAACAAGCACAAGAAATACTACTCTACTACAAAGATTTCAAGAAAAAGTCTAGTACCAAATATTCAGATCTATTGTGAAGTCTTAACCATAAGAAACTCAGATTTACAATATAACTTTTGAGAGTTTCATCATCCAAATTTTGTACTTAACTTTTGGATTTGTTTGAAGCTGGAACTTTAGCTTCGGTTGTACAAGTAGCAAGGTTTAGCTGCTCGATTGTACGTTGGAGGTTTGATCCTGCCTTAGTGGATCACGGTATTGAAGCGCAAGGAGACGGAAGTGGCTCAGGCGCGTGGACGTAGGCCGGGTTTTTGGCCGAACCACGTTAAAAACACGGTGTCATTTATTTTCAGCATTTAAGTCTATATATTTGCTTGTGTCATTAATTAATTTCATTATCAAGCACTTAGACTTGAAAATTAATTAAAACTAAAATTTAATTTTTTTTGTTTTGACTGAAATTATTATTTTCGTAATAATTAATAAAGTCCAGAATTTTAGTTTTTTTTATTAAAAACGAAAATTGATTAAAGATTCATTTGGTTATTGATTTCTGTGATTTGTCTTGTCTAATTTATTTAGTTAAAATTGTTAGATAATATTGGTATTAATCTTTGTAGATTTACTACTTCTGATATTTATATTAAATGATTTAAATTAAAAAATATTTTCTAAAATATTAATTTAACCCCAAAAGTTTGCTAAACTCAATTCACCCCCCCCCCCCCCCCCTCTTGAGTTAATATCTGGGCAAAAATTGGTATCAGAGCCACGCTCTAATTTATTATCTTTGTTTTAAACATCTTTAGAGTTTATGATTTATGGCAAACTTTAGTGTTTCATCTCTTGGTGAGGGTCAATCAATTAACAGACCTCCTCTATTTTCAGGAAACAATTATAGCTATTGGAAAAATAGAATGAAAAATTTTGTTCAATCAAATGATTATGCTGTTTGGAGAGTTATTATAAATGGTCCAAATATTCCCATGAAAGTTGTTAATAATGTAAATGTTCCTAAAGATGAAAATGAGTGGAATGATGCTGATATTCAGAAAATACAAGTTAATGCCAAAGCAATGAATATTTTACATTGTTCTCTTGATGTTAATGAATATAACAGAATATGTTGTTGTGAAAGTGCAAAAGAAATTTGGGATAGATTAGAAATAACTTATGAAGCAACTAGTCAAGTAAAAGAGGATAAGATAGGCATGCTTGTTCATAACTATGAGCTTTTTAAAATGAAAACAGATGAAACTATTTCTGATATGTTTACTAGATTTACAAATATCATTAATGGTTTGAAATCTCTTGGTAAAACCTATACTGACTCTGAATTAGTGAGTAAGATTCTCAGGCCACTACCATCTGCCTATATGACCAAGAAGCTAGCAATCAAAGAAGCCATACGAGAAAGACCTATTTCTCTTGATGAATTGCTGGGCTCCTTAATTACTCATGAAATGGAACTCAAAGAACTTACTGAAGATGAGAAGCCCAAAGTAAGCAAAACTATTTCTTTCAAATCCATTGAGGAAGAAGAAGATAGTGAAGAAGCTGATGATGATGAAGATGGCGATATAGCACTTCTCACTAGAAAATTCAAAAAAATTCTTGCCAAAAAGAAGGGTCATTCTGGAAAATTCAAGAAATTCTTTTCCAAGAAGGCACATGATGGAAAGTCATCCTCCAAGTTTGAGCTAAGATGTTACAACTGCAAAGAGTTAGGACATATCAGACCTAACTGTCCTAAAGCCAAAGAAGGGAAGAATGATAGAAAAGAGAAAAGAAATGAGAAATACAAAAAGGCCATGAAAGCTACTACTTGGAGTGATTCGGATGAAAGTAGCAATGATGAAGATTTAAGTGATGAAGAAATTGCAAATCTTTGCCTTATGGCAAATGATGATGAGGTATCTTCTAATTTTAATTCTGATAGTGAATATGAAACTTTAAATGATCATGATGAACTTCAAAATGCTTTTGATGAACTTTATTATAACTTTGATGAACTTAAAACTAAATATATTAATCTTAAAAAGATGCATTCTTCTTTATTACATAAATATGATTCTCTCTCTGAAAACATAAATGTAATGAAATCTGAAAATAAGTCTATAAAATCAGAAATCGAAAAACTTAAAGTTAAAGATTCACCAAGTTATTATCTTTTTTCTGAAAATGAAAAATTAAGACTTGAAGTTAAGGATTTAACCTTGTGTCTTGAAAAGTTTGTGAATGGAAAGAAGAATTTAAATATGCTACTTGGAAGCCAAAGATGGATGTATAATAAGGCAGGAATTGGTTATAATGAAAATGAAAATGAGAAAAGTTTTGAAAATTATTCTAAAAATATGGGAAATTCTTTATGTACATATTGTGGAAGACACACCCATTTTTTAGATTCTTGCAAATATAGATTTTCTACTAAAGTCGCATGGATTCCTAAAGGGACTCCTATTTTTGCTAACCCCTATGGACCCAACTCATTTTGGGTACCGAAAGAAAAATTATTTAAATGTCCATTGTAGGTTTGTTTTAGAGTGGGTTCACACAAATCAAAGTGGTTCTTAGATAGCGGGTGTTCAAGACACGTGACGGGTGACAAAAGCAAGTTTTCTATCTTGGTTGCCAAAGATGGAGGACTAGTGACATTCGGAGACAACTCCAAAGGCAAAATCATCGGCATAGGTAAAGTCGTTATGGATCTTTCCCCTTGCATTGAAAATGTTCTTTTAGTTGATGGTCTTAAGCATAATTTAATTAGTATTAGCCAATTGTGTGATAAAGGTTATGATGTTACATTTAAAGAAGATTTTTGTTTAATAACAAATGCTAAGGATAATAGTGTTTTATTTGTTGCTTCTAGACATGAAAATGTTTATACTCTTGATTTTGATAAATTGTCACAACAAAATGTTAAGTGTTTAACTGCCCTAAATAATACTTGTTGGTTATGGCATAGAAGGTTAGGACATTCCAACATGGAACAACTTAATATTTTGTCTAAAAATGAGTTAGTTAGAGGGCTGCCCAAAACTAAGTTTATTAAAGATAAAATTTGTAACGCATGTCAATTTGGAAAACAAACCAAAACTTCCTTTAAAAAAAAAAGAGATTTCAACTAGTAGACCTTTAGAATTATTACACTTAGATTTATTCGGACCTAATAGAGTTGCTAGTTTAGGTGGAAAATATTATGCTCTTGTTATTGTTGATGATTTTTCTCGTTTTACATGGGTTTTCTTTCTTACTCATAAAAATGATACTCACCATACTTTTGCTAAGTTTTGTAGAAGAATTCAAAATGAAAAAGGTTGCAATATTGTCTTTATAAGAAGTGATAGAGGAAGAGAATTTGATAATAAAGATGTCGAATTATTTTATGATGAAAATGGTTTTGAACATAACGTTTCTGCTCCTAGGACACCCCAACAAAATGGAGTAGTAGAAAGAAAGAATAGATCATTACAAGAAATGTCTAGAACTATGATAAATGAACATAATTTACCCGAATATTTTTGGGCGGAAGCCGTCAACACATCTTCCTATGTAATAAATAGAACTATTGTTAGAAAAAGTTTAGATAAAACTCCTTATGAGATTCTGAAAAATAAAAGACCAAATGTTAGTTATTTCAAAGTTTTTGGATGTAAATGTTTTATTTTAAATGATAAAGATAAATTGGGTAAATTTGATGCAAAATCGGACGAAGGTATTTTTCTTGGGTATGCACTTCATAGTAAAGCATATAGAGTTTTTAATAAAAGGACTTTAATAGTTCAAGAATCAATTCATGTATCTTTTGATGAATCTAATTCTTTTGCCAATAAAAACAATGATGATGATGATGTTTTAGTCCTAAATAAATCTGTTAATGAATTAAAATTAAATGAAAATGTTAATTCTAGCGTTGATGATTCCATTAATGTCGAAAAGACTCCAAATAAAGATAAAGAGGATAATGATTCTAATTTACCTAAAAGTTGGAAATTTGTTAATAATCATCCTTTTGAAAATATTTTGGGTGAACCTTCTAGTGGTATTCTTACTAGATCTTCCTTAAAGAATGTTTGTAATAATTTAACTTTTGTGTCACAAATTGAACCAAAAGATATTAATGAAGCTGAAAAAGATGAATTTTGGTTATTAGCTATGCAAGAAGAGTTGTTACAATTTGAACGTAATAATGTTTGGTCACTTGTACCCTCACCTAAAGATAAAACTATTATTGGAACTAAATGGGTTTTTAGAAATAAAAAGGATGATGCCGGATTAATCATAAGAAATAAAGCTAGACTAGTTGCACAAGTTTATAATCAACAAGAAGGTATTGATTATGATGAAACTTATGCCCCCGTAGCTAGATTAGAAGCCATTCGTATGTTATTAGCTTATGCATGTTATAAAGACTTTAAATTATTTCAAATGGATGTCAAAATTGCTTTCTTAAACGGTTTTATAAGTGAAGATATTTATGTTGAGCAACCTCCCGGTTTTGAGAATCACATATTTCCAAATCATGTTTATAAACTAAATAAAGCCTTATATGGATTAAAACAAGCCCCTAGGGCTTGGTATGATAGATTGAGTGGATTTTTGCTTGAAAATGATTTTGTAAGAGGAAAAATGGATTCTACTTTATTTATAAAAACTCTTAACAATGATATGCTTCTTGTACAAATTTATGTTGATGATATTATATTTGGATCCACAAATGAAAATTTATGTAAAGATTTTTCAGAATTTATGCAAAAACAATTTGAAATGAGTATGATGGGGGAGTTAAATTTCTTTTTAGGCTTACAAATTAAGCAAACTAAAAATGGTGTTTTTATCTATCAATCTAAATATATTAAGGATCTTTTAGTAAAATATGGTTTAGAGAATTCTAAAACACTTGGTACACCTATGAGCACATCTATAAAGTTAGATATAGATGAGAAAGAAAAATTTGTTAATACAACTTTATATCGTGGCATGATTGGTAGTCTGCTATATTTAACCGCTAGTAGACCCGACATTATGTTTAGTGTATGTTTATGTGCTCGTTTTCAGGCCAATCCTAAAGAATCTCATTTGTGTGCCGTAAAACGCATTTTTAGATATTTAAATAGTACTAAAGACTTAGGATTATGGTATCCTAAAACTACATCTTTTGAACTCGTGAGTTATTCCGATGCGGATTTTGCGGGTTGTAAAGTTGATAGAAAAAGCACTAGTGGTACTTGTCACTTCCTAGGGCACTCACTAGTTTCGTGGTTTAGTAAAAAGCAAAATTCGGTAGCTCTTTCCACGGCCGAGGCAGAATATATTGCCGCCGGTAGTAGTTGTGCTCAAACCTTATATATGAAACAACAATTAGAAGACTTTAAGATATCATTTCAAAATACTCCAATTTTTTGTGACTACACGAGTGCAATATGTCTAACTAAAAATCCAATTCTTCATTCTAGAACAAAACATATTGAAATTAGACATCATTTTTTATGCGATCACGTACAAAAAGGTGACGTTAGACTAGAATTTATTTCTACGGATCTTCAATTAGCCGATATTTTCACAAAACCACTACCCGGAGATCATTTTACTTTTATTTGTAGAGAACTCGGTATGGCACGTATAAATAATCTAGAATTATAATTGAATTTTTTTTTACTCTGAAATATTGCATTATTTACATGAATAGTGTATTCACATCTTTCCAAAATACTTTACCAACTAGTAGACAAACCATCATCTCCTATATATATGTGTGTTACTTCTTTTCACTCTATCTTCACACATACACCATGCAGACCTTCTATGTTGTTTGGGTAGGCAAACAACCCGGGATCTACACCTCTTGGGGAGAGTGTGAGCTTCAAACCAAAAGTGTAAGTAATGCAAAATTCAAAAAATATTCTTCTTATTCCGAAGCTATTAACGCCATAGCTCTCTCTCCTCCATTTTCTCCATGGGTAAGTCCACCTCCTTGGCCTTTTGTTCTACCACCTCATATGGCTAATCCCTCACAAGCAGACACTTCTACCAAATCTGAATCTTCCTCAACCAACTCCTACTCTGGAAATACTATCAAACTTATGGTCAAAGATAATGGGAAAAAAATCCTTCTTGAAGGACATCCCAATGATGTATGCCATATGATAAATAATCTGAAAATGTAATTTCCTTTTAATATCAATAAAATCTGCAGTTATCTTTTCTTTGCATCTCACTTTTATATCACCCATTCCTATTCCTTTTTGTTTATGACAAACAGGGGGAGAGGCGTGCAAATTTTCTGCATGTATTTCTTTTGCAATTTTCAGTTGTTTGTCATCATCAAAAAGGGGGAGATTGTTAAATGAAAATGTAATTAACCCATGAATTAATTTTAAAAATTAGTTTAATTGTATTTAATATTCATTTTAAGTTTAAAATTAATAGATTGATTTTTTAATGATTCCAAACAACTATTTAAATGGTATTTATTGTATTACGTATTATTATATGCTCAGTTTAAATATTGGTTCATTAAGATATTTAGTGCCAAAACGAAAATTGCATGGTATGGTAAATCCTGAATTTTCGTTCAGTTATTATCACACATAATACATATTGAATTCTACGACTTGAATTTTATGCTTTTAAAATTTCATGGCAACTGTGTTTTATTAATATTTTGCTTTCCTGATCTATTACAGTTATGACGCATACATATAATATCATATCTTCCACATGTTTTTTTTTTCAATTTCAAAGCAAGCTATCTATTTATGCGTACTGTCTCATCTTATCCTCACAAGGCATGAGTCACGCCTACTGTTTTTTACAGCCATCAATATTAGTTCTATTATATATATATATATATATATATATATATATTGCTTTTGACAGCTTTGAAAGCCATATTGATTTAAGTCCCATCCGTGTACTTTTCTACAAATGGTTTGAAAAACCTCTTAGCATGCCTTGCTGTAATTATGTGGGACGCCCTTTATTTTTCTCTTCTTATGCCACGTGCTACCTGCTTCGGCAGTGACTGTCTTGGAAATCGTATATATCAGAGTTGTAATCTTTCCACAGATTTTTTATTCGATCAGAATTTTTAATCCTGTTGGCTTAAGACGTAATGAACTGTAGCAATTCAGTTCTTACTCAACTGTCTTGGACATTTTTGACGCTGGACTTTGCTGACGCCTGGCTCTACCTGTAGGGTGCATTAATAACCGTGATCTTTACATTATTCTTATTTGTTTGAGGTATCTGCTTATATATATATATATATAACTTCTTTGACCTTACAATTTATGTACACATCGTACGAAGTCATCAGCAAAGACTTGGGACATTTCATTCTTAATAATTTTTTTTATTACTGTGCACTCCCTATCTTATGGTTCGACTTAGTCAAATCTTTTATACAGTATTCCTATATCTTTTTATATCCGACTGTCCTGTGAGGTATTGAAAAAGAGAAAGCCTTCTTTTAGTAAATGTCTATCTTTTATATATCTCATTTATCACTAATGTTTTATCTCTCTATCAGTCTACCATTTTTTTCTTCTTAGACAGTACACTAAAGACTGAGTTATGCAAGATATCTTGCCATCTATTCTTGAGCATTTAATGCTCTTTCAGCCTACAGATTTTTATGAAGAAGAGCGTATCTCACTCTCCTCTCCAACGGTCATCTTATTATTGACATCTACAAATTGAAGAGAAGTTTTTGTCAAAAAAATAGATATAGAGAAAAACAGAAAAAGATCAAAAAAAAGGAGCAATCAAATATTACATTTTGTTCCTACAAACACTCAAGAAAGCAACAAGAGAAGATTATTTCAGCTCTACTCAAAGTTTGAGATAGCCACATATCACATCTTCAGCTTGATGTTTTAGCTGTCCTTGAAGAAGAGAACAAGCACAAGAAATACTACTCTACTACAAAGATTTCAAGAAAAAATCTAGTACCAAATATTCAGATCTATTGTGAAGTCTTAACCAGAAGAAACTCAGATTTACAATATAACTTTTGAGAGTTTCATCATCCAAATTTTGTACTCAACTTTCGGATTTGTTTGAAGCTGGAACTTTAGCTTCGGTTGTACAAGTAGCACGGTTTAGCTGCTCGATTGTACGTTGGAGGTTTGATCCTGCCTTAATGGATCACGGTATTGAAGCGCAAGGAGACGGAAGTGGCTCTGGCGCGTGGACGTAGGCCGGGTTTTTAGCCGAACCGCGTTAAAAACACGGTGTCATTTATTTTCAGCATTTAAGTCTATTTATTTGCTTGTGTCATTAATTAATTTCATTATCAAGCACTTAGACTTGCAAATTAATTAAAACTGAAATTTAATTTTTTTTGTTTTGACTAAAATTATTATTTTCGTAATAATTAATAAAGTCCAGAATTTTAATTTTTTTTATTAAAAACGAAAATTGATTAAAGATTCATTTGGTTATTGATTTCTGTGATTTATCTTGTCTAATTTATTTAGTTAAAATTGTTAGATAATATTGGTATTAATCTTTGTAGATTTACTACTTCTGATATTTATATTAAATAATTTAAATTAAAAAATATTTTCTGAAATATTAATTTAACCCCAAAAGTTTGCTAAACTCAATTCACCCCCCCTCTTGAGTTAATATCTGGGCAACAGCGGTGTTGCCATTAGTGGCCTACAAAGATATTCGCAATTTACTAACCTGTCTAAACCAGAAGTGCGGAAGCTATTAATGGCAATTAACTTAGCCACATGATACTTGGTGTAGGAGGGTAGTGAGACTGGGGTTTATGAATAACTGGAAAGGGTGAGGCGTGACCCACTCCAATGGACGCTGCCTGTAAGGTCTTTAAGATCTCCTGGTGCAACTTCTGAAGAAAACTTCTCCTTCTGGTAACAATGGAACTCAAGCTTCAACTCACTCCCTGCAAGAAGATGAACTTTCACAGCAAAAATAGTAATTTTCTCAAGGGAAACACCTGAGAGTGATGGATGTCAGTGGGGAGTGAAGGAACAAGGCACTCAGCACTAAGAGAATGAGCAGGGAGAGAATACTTAGGTAGGTCTGGTGATATTTTGGCAGAGTAACAGTGCAATTTCTATTGTCTATCTTCTTACCTTGCCCAGAGGTCTATTTATACTAGGGCGTTAGGGGTGAGTTGGCATTTTTTGTGCGCCAAAACTGAGAGAGTTGGTGGGGAACAATGTCTGAAGTGTACCATTTGTCCCTACCTGTAGGCAGCCTGCATGTCCCCTCTGCAGGCGCCACTTGGCGCCGACCAAAACTCAAAAAGCACATATGTCCCCTAATGGAGACAAAATATCAGATTTGGTAGTTATCTTTTGAAACGGTAACTTGTGGTGCAATTTTGCAAATCTTGAGAGAGGAGACCTTAAGGACTCATCTCCTCTAAAAGTGTTATTTTTCTTGAGAGGGACCTCGAGGACCCCCTCTTCTGGAAAATTCATTTTCTTGTAAAGGGTTTATTTCTTGTGAGTAGCCAGCTCTTTGGCTGCTCACTTCACTTGTGACCAAGTGTGCAGTGTGCGTAGTCTCGAGCGACTTCTGGGTCTTCCTACCAGTATTCTCTCAATCCTATAGTGTTAAGTGGTTGAGCTTGCTCAACATACCTTGTCCCTCAACCGCCAAGCCAAAACTCCAAGGAGGTCCCAACGCGCCTGTTCGACCCCTGCTTGCTCGACTAGGCAACCTGTACAAGAAAGTAAAGTGTTAGTGTTGTTGTTCATTTAGAGACTGATGTTTCATGATGAGGAGTGGTTCGCGATAGCTACTCCCTCAATATGAGTTTCTATCGAAACCCCTGTAGCAGTACTTCTCGAATAACATTTCTGCAGCGACCCTTGCAGTGGCACTAAGCCTTGCAGTGACGCCGACTCTCTCGACTGTCATTACTGCAGTGACCCTTGCAGCGGCGCTGACCCTTGCAGTGGTACTTCTCAATTTTGTACTTCTGTGGTGACTCTCGCGGGCACCTCTCGAATGTTACTGCTGTAGTGACCCTTGTTGTAGTGGTGCTGACGCTTGAAGTGGCGCTGACCCTTGCAGCGGCGCTGGCACTTGGAACGGCGCAGACACTTACAGCGGTGTCGACCCTTGCAGCGGTGGTGAAACTTGCAACGGAGCTGGTACTTGAAGCGGCACGGACACTTGAAGGGGCGCTGGTACTTGAAGCGGCACCGACACTTGCAGTGGCGCGGCCACTTGCGGTGGCGCTAACGCTTGCAGCGGCGCCGACACTTGAAGCGGTGTTGGCACTTGGAGCGGTGCCGATACTTACAGCGGCGCTGACCCTTGCAATGGCGCAGACACTTGTAATGGCGCTGGCTTCCGAAACGGCGCCGATCCTTGCGGCGGCGCGGACACTTGCAGCGGCGCTGGCACTTGTAGCGACGCCGACCCTCGCAGCGGCGCTGAAACTTGCAGCGGCGCCGACCCTTGCAGCGGCATTGGTACTTGAAGCGGCGCCGACACTTGCGGCGACGCTGACACTTGTAGCAGCGCAGGCACTTGAAGTGGCGCTGGCACTTACAGCGGTGCCGACACTTGCGGCGGCGCTGACCCTTGCAGCGGTGCTGGTACTTGAAGCAGCCCCGACACTTGCAGCGGCGCGGACACTTGCGATGGCGCTGACACTTGCGGCGGCGCTGACACTTGTAGCGGCGCAGGTATTTGGAGCGGCGCCGACACTTGCGGCGGCGCCGACACTTGCAGCGGCGCTGGTACTTGAAGCGGCGCCGACACTTGCAGCGGCGCGGACACTTGCGGCGGTGCTGATGCTTGCAGCGGCGCAGACACTTGAAGCGGCGCTGGCACCTGAAGTGGCGCTGGCACTTGAAGCGACGCCGGCACTTGGAGCGGCGCCGATACTTGCAGCGGCGCTGACCCTTGCAATGGCGTAGACACTTGTAACGGCGCTGGCACTTGAAACAGCGTCGACACTTGCGCGGCGCAGACACTTGCGGCGGCGCTCACCCTTGTAGCGGCGCAGGCACTTGAAGTGGCGCCGACACTTGTAGCGGCGCCGACACTTGCGACGGCGCTGGCACTTGAATCAGCGCCGACCCTTGCAGCGGCGTAGACACTTGCGGCCGCGCTGGCACCTGAAGCGGCGCCGACCCTTGCAGCGGCGCAGACACCTGCAGCGGCGCTGGTACTTGAAACGGCGCCGACACTTGCAGCGGCGCGGAAGATTGCGGCGGCGCTGACACTTGCAGCGGCACTGGTACTTGAAATGGCGTCGACCCTTGCGGCGGCATAGACACTTGCGGCGGCGCTCACCCTTGTAGCGGCGCAGGCATTTGAAATGGCGCCGACACTTGCAGCGGCGCGGACACTTGCGATGGCGCTGACACTTGCAGCGGCGCTGGCACTTGAATCAGCGCCGACCCTTGCAGCGGCGTAGACACTTGCGGAGGCGCTGGCACCTGAAGCGGCGCTGGCACTTGCAGCGGCGCCGACACTTGCAGCGGCACTGACCCTTGCAGCGGTGCTGGTTCTTGAAGCAGCGCTGACGCTCGCAGCGGCGCTGACACTTTCAGCGGCGCTGACCCTTGCAGCGGCGCTGACACTTGCAGCGGCGCTGGGGGTTTCTGCTGAATATGAGTTTCTGTCGGGACCTTGGGGTGGTTCCTTCTCAATTATGCATTTCTGCTGGGACCCTAGGTGGGTTCCTTCTTAATACGAGTTTCTGTCGGGACCCTGGGGGGTTCCTGCTCAATATGAGTTTCTGTCGGGACCCCGGGGGGGTTCCTGCTCAATATGAGTTTCTGTCGGGACCCTGGGTTTCTTCTCAGTATTTCTAATAAAATAAAATTTTTACTTTTTTATAGGTAGACACCCTTCTACACTTGGCTACACATTGCCCATTGGGATAATATCCTTGAATCTATCATAGAGAATACAAACAGAAACCAGCATACGTCTCACATGATTGGTCCAAAACCAACTGAAGTGGTAAAAATCCTGAGTTAAAGCTTTTATACCAATTTGAGAATGCGTGATATCAATTATTTATGAGATTAACAAATTTCCAATTTAAACTTATTTCATTAAAGTCAATTTTCAATCCAAATTTTATTAAACCCTAATCATGCATCTATGTGGATAAAATAAAGATGTAGTCACAAATCAAGCGACAAATAAGATTTAGGAAAAAATTCCTTTGACGAAAAACCTTTTATTTCACCATTTAACACAAATTGCAACTTACAATTACATAGCAAAAACTGCAATGAATTTCCCACAAAAAATCCACATAGATCGCAGCCTAGCACTAGTAAAGGTTTCCTCTCAAGAACCAAAAGAATGGCAGATCCTCCTGCAGTAGTGAATACCCATGAGTATCCCCAATGATCGCATTCGTTAGCATATAGCTCCCATAAAAACTATTAATCCAGTTGTAGAGAAATCTTATCTACAAGAGAAACTTCGATAAGAAGTGTTTTGGGTTCCAAATGATTCAAAAACATACATGGACTCTTTTGTGTGAATCAAAAAAAAACTTTTATGCCCTAAAAGTGAAGATTAAATTTTTACAGATTTGAAGTTTTCGTTTGGCAAAAGTCTTAATGAAAAAGTCTTCCAAAATAAGTATTTATAGCAAAGCAAAATACTTGAGGCGGCACAGATCGTTCGAACAACTTCTCAATGTAGTTTCAATGACATTAGATGTCGTTAGTAGCAACCTAAGAAACGACCTTAAAATGCAAAACAATACGTGGTCATTTGAAGCACAAAAGGAAGGACCTAACGACATGTGATGTCGTTAGAAGGGGTCGTTTGAATGACATAGTAATGTCGTTCAAACGACATTGCTATGTCATTTGAACTGAGAAGAGTGCGCTTGCATTCAAATGAGGAAGTTATTGAACTAAACTCAGTTTTTATCAATTAAGTCCTAAACATGCATCTAGGTGTGATTGATGATGATAAAATCAAGCAAGAACATTCAAACACACACAAATGAGGAGAAATCCCCCAAAGGGGCAAAACCTTTTATTTTCACTATACTTTTGTAAGAAAATGATTTACATGGATTACAATGAAAATATGCGACACAGAAATACCCTCGGGTCTCGGTTCTGATGTCGTCGGCTGGAACTATCCCTTTCTAGTAGGGCAGCAATGAATAAGAGAACGTCTTCCTCACAAATTACTCCAGATGAGTAAAAGATCCTCTTGAAGGTTTAAAGATTCACACACATATATGGGAATGGTTTTGTGAATCAAAAAGGTTTAGAAAACCTTAAAAAGATGAAGTCTTATTCTGGACTATTTCCCCAGAATTTTGAGATTGCAGAAAGACTTGAAAAACGTGTAGAAGGAGTACAGATATTTATACGAAAATCGAGGTGGTGTCTCATTCGAACGAGATAGCCATGTCGCTCGAACGAAGAAAAGATGTCGTTCGAACGAGATTACGCGACATGCCTATCTCGCACGAACGACATTCAAAGTCATTTGAGCGAGCTCGTCGTTCAAGGCACTTCGCTTCTACACTTAGAAAAAATTCTGCTTTTGATAAAAAAAATAATCGAGACTTCAAAAATAATTTTCAAAAAATTTCCCAAATATTTATGAAAATATTTAAAGCTCCTATAAAACATTTTACCGATAACGCGTAGTGGAGTAGTGGGAATGAGCTAAGCAACACGTTGCATGTAGCATGATGCACGTGTAGATAATGGATGCATTGAATTCAGATAAAGGGCATCGAGGTTGATCGTGTTGACGTGCCGAATGTAGCGGTATCATACATACAAACTAAGATCTAGGAGAAAATAGAAAATTCCTAGATTCTAGCCCGTACATTTATAAAATTATGTCGTTACAAATCTCCCCCTATGTCTATGCCGGTACATACATAAAAAATCCGAATTATGCAAACAAATGACATACAAGATAATATCCCCATTAAACCCTCAAACTGAGAATACTAAATGACATGTATTTCAAATCTTCAGCTCTTCAGAAACATCCAAAGCTTTTCTCATCAGGGTGTGCAATCCAATAATGAGCAATGTTGTACCTACACACATGAGATAAAGCAAATACCCATGACAAGCAACAGATTGAAATATAATGATATGCAAAAATTGATGATCAATTAAGCTTAAGCAAATCATTCATAAATCAACCAAACACCAAAACAATTCTCCCCCATAATTCTTCTCCCCCTTTTTATGATGTCCCCAAATAGACAGATATGAGAAGCATAGATAAATGCTCATGGAGAATGACACACGGGAATAAACTTTTATTTTTGTATTTTTCAAAAAATTTCACACATAGTATACAACAAAGAATCACACCATGAAAGAACACAAAAACAACCAAGTCTATGATAGCGTAAATGAAGGGGTGTGATCAAATTCGATAGGAAAATCAATGCATACAAACATGACATATGTGCACGATGGATATCGGATACTCCTAACGAATGAACTCAAAATCTTCCTTTGGTGTAAAAAGGTGGTAATATGAGGCATTGACTCAATCAAATCAACAAATCAAAGCTCAAAGTGATTTCCACACCAATAACGTCCAAAACTATTTCATGCTTTTTCAGGACTTTCAAGGAAGTGCAAACCCGTGTCTATTCTCCAACCAAACCCCCTCGGATTTATATTTTGTATAGAGGCGATCTAAATTCTCAAAATTTAGAGAATTAATGGTGAAACCTAATGGCCCATATTTGGCATATATTGCTTTTTATTTCCTTTAAATTTTTTTTTGGGCTCTTTTAACCTCTTTGGACCCTGGATAATAAAATTTCTCAATTTTTTCGGTCCTTTTTAATGGTGGCTTAAAATCGCAAAGGCTAAATGAACCTTTCGTCGCCCTTTCCCTTTTTCAAATAAACACACAGTCTCACCAACATGGTTTTTACATGCATTCCAATCTTGTCAAGTTTTATCGCATATGGTTAGTTGTATAAACAGAATTGAGATGGAAACACTCAAGCCAATATGTGATAGACAAGTACAATAATCAAATAAAGTCGTGCATGTGGGCAATAAAGGAGATATGAGTCAAACATGTAGAAAGATATCACTAATCACATCTCAAAGACTCCAATCAATGTAAAGCACATGGATGACATGATGTAACATCTCAAATCTCTATCAAACAGTCACATGGATAAATGGAATGAAATTGTGACTTAGCTATCTTAAATTCTCATCCATACAAGGTGCAAATAAAATATAAAAATCTTTTTGAGTTTTTCTAAAATTTTTATAAAAGAAAATCTTTTTGGATTTTTTAAAAAAATAAATAAATATCTGTACAACAAAGCAATAATACAAATAACACAAACTAGCAATAGGAAGCATATGATATGAACATGAACAAGCATCCTACCCTAGACACACACCAACCCCTCAGTCAACTGTGCAAATCCCCAAAGACTTCCTAAGACTCTCAAATCTAAGGGCATCTAAAGGTTTCGTGAAAATATCGACTAACTGACGATCGGTGAGTACGAAACTCAGGGATACGACTTTCTCCTCAACTAACTGATGTATAACGTGCTCCTACAACCATCTATATCCCCGGCCCAATCGGCATCCATATAGGTGGAGAAACGATCATCAGTATCAAAGGAATACCAAATACCAAATGAGAGAGTCCCACTCACGTAGTTGATAATACGTTTTAGAGCAAGTTAGTGTGACTCTTTCGAGGATGCCTGATATCGCGCACAGACTCCAACACTAAAGGATATATCGGGACGACTGGCAGTCAAGTAAAAAATACTACCTATCATACTCCGATACAAGGTTCGCTCTACGTCCTTGCCTGAAGTGTCCTTACTAAGCTTGGTAGTGGTACTCATAGGTGTACGTGCATGCTTAGAGGAGCCTAACCCAAATTTCTTCACTAGGTCTCTAGCATATTTAGATTGGGAGATGAACATCCCATCTTCTAGCTGACGAACCTGAAGACTGAGGAAGAAAGTAAGCTCACCAACCATGCTCATTTAAAACTCACTTTTCATATCCTCCTCAAAGTGATGAGCATGTTGGGAGCACGTGGATCCAAAGAATATGTCGTCAACATAGACCTGGGCAACCAAAATAGCACTGTCATCTCTCCTGAGGAACAATGTCATACCAAATCCCCCTGTCTTGAAGCCATGGGCTAAGAGATAGGAATTAAGCCTCTCGTACCACGCACAGGGTGCTTGCTTCAAACCATACAAGTGTTTCGTCAGATAGTAGACGTGCTCCGGGTGCTTAGGGTCTTCAAACCCTTTTGGTTGTTCCACGTAAACCTCCTCCTATAGAATGCCATTTAGAAAGGAACTCTTGACATCCATCTGATATAACTTGAAACGCAGATGAGATGCGATGGCGAGTAGTAAGTGGACGGACTCAAGCCTCGCAATAGGAGCAAATGTCTCCCCAAAGTCTACACATTTTATCTGTGTGTAGGCTTGAGCCACCAACCTAGCCTTATTTATGATTATGGTACCATTTTCATCCATTTTATTCTTGAAAATCCATCTGGTACCTATCACATTAGTCTCACTAGGTCGGGGGATAAGTTCCCAGACATTATTCTTTTTAAACTGAAGCAACTCATCCTACATAGCATATATCCAGTGTTCATCCTTGAGTGATTCTTTGTGGTTCTTGGGCTCGACTTTGGACGTGTAGCAGAAATGGCTAACAACGTTCTCTAGTTGAGCACGAGTCTTAACCCCTAGAGTGGGATCACCAACAATGGAAGAAGGGTCATGACTCTTTCGAACCGAAGCAGGTGTGTCCCCTAACACAGGAGTAGGGTCCATAGAGTGTGGGTGAGGTATAAGTAAATTACTGCCAGAAATATCCTCATCCATACACTGAAGGCTAGAATCAATAAAAGCCAAAGGTTCATCATCTTGCACGGTGACGTTTATTGACTCCATAACCTTAGAGATCTTCAGGTTAAAAACCTGGTACGCTCTATTATTTGATGAATATCCTAATAGTATTCCCGCGTCGCTTCGGGAGTCAAACTTTACTAATTGCTCTCTATCCCGTAGGATGTAGCATTTACTCCCAAAAACACGAAACTATGCAAAGTTGGGTTTCTTTCCAGTCCATAATTCATGAGGCGTCTTAAGTGTGTGTGGACGTAGGTAAACCCTATTCACCATGTGGCATGCAGTAGACACTGCCTCTTCCCAAAATCATTTAAAAACATTATGACCTAGAAGCATAGATCTAGCCATTTCTTGGATCATCCTATTCTTTCTCTCAACAATCCCATTTTCCTGAGGAGTCTTCACAGCAGAAAACTCATGTTTGATCCCAATGCTATCACAGTAAAGATCTACCTTTGCTTCCTTAAATTCAGTGTCGTTATCACTACGTATCCTGTTAATAGTGACTTCGTCTTGATTTTGCAGGACATGGCACTTGTTCGTTAAAAACTCCACAGCTTTGGATTTCTCCCTCAGAAAACCTACAATCGAGTATCTGGAGAAATCATCCACTATCACGAGGATATACCTCTTACCACCCAGACTCTCAGTACAAGTAGGACCCATAAGATCCATGCGAATAAGATCAAGAACACGATAGGTGGTAATAGAATGCAACTTCCTCTGGGGGCTACGATTTTGTTTTCCCAACTAACAGGGTCCACAAACCGTCGAAGTTGGCTTTCCAAGTGATGGTAAGCCACGTAATAGGTCCCTTTTAGATAAACGAGTTAGATCTCTAACATTCACTTGACCTAGATGTTGGTGCCACAGATCCATAGGAGTGGTCGTGGCGCTGTTGCAGACAAGTGAGGACATGGGCTTAGTCCCATAGAAATTATCCTCTATCCTCACCCCTCGCACTAAAAGTTTACCGGCTTGATTATAGACATTACATGCGTCCCGATCAAACTTTACGGTAAAGTCAGCGTCGCACAGCTGGCTAATGCTGAGAAGGTTTTCTTTCAAACCTTTGACATACAAAACATTCTCTAGCTTAGGAAATCCTGGTAACTCTATAGTACCTCGTCCTACAATTCTATTCTTTCCCCCATCTCCAAAGGTGACTCTACCATCCTTATAATCCTCAAGAGATGTAAAAAATGAGGCATCACCTGTCATACGTCTGGAGCACCCACTATCAAAATACCACTGTGAGGTATTATGTGCTTTGAGAGCGACATGAACAACAAAGGCCTTTTTATCTTTCTTAGGTACCCAAGAAGTGGTGAACGTTTGTTTACCTTTATTGTTGTTAGTTTTAGCGGGAATGTGAGAAGCATTCACTGACGTTAAAGACATCCGTCGAAATTCCTCCATCAAACTCTGTGATGTGGCAGCTAAAAACTCAACTCGCTCTCTCAGACTGGTAAAATCATCAGTATGATGTGGTGGAGCAGTAGTACATCGTGTCTGACCAATACTATAGTAAAACTCCCTGAGGTGGCCTTTTCTTTCGCAATATGTACAAAAGAACATAGTCAAAGGCAGACCTTGGTTTGCTTTTCTTAGTCGAACTCTCCTTCAAGGTTTTTGACGATGGCCATAAGGAGTCATAGTAAACTCAGGAACTGGTCCAGGTGCAATTTGGGACGTGGAAGCACCATCATAACCAATTACTTGCCTATCACCAAAACCTAAAGCGGGGCCGAGGAGCATCTTTCCCATCTTCCCAGATCTGTCCTCGATTTGTACCTTGACTTCCCTTGCTCTCTCAAGATCATGAGTAAGCTGGGCTACAAGGGCTTCAAGTTTTTTCCGAGTCTCCATGGAGGAATGGAGCTCACTCGTAAGACTAGCCACTTGTTTAATCAAGTTCCCTCTTTATTTCTCAAAACAACTCTCTCTCTCTCTTAAGGTAGTGCAAGTGGAGGACTCTCTCTCTCTCGCTTTTCTTAAGTCTTCCTCTAAAGCGGTGATCCTAAGAACTAATGCTTTGTTACGCTTTTTAGTTTTAAATGACTCAGAATATAAAGCTCAGCGTAGGCGCATTGAAGATTACTCTCGCTCTCACTTGTGTCATCCTCCCCTCACTCATATCGATCTCACGGTCTAGATGTCCCTGTGAAGCAGCATCCTCATCGTAGTGAGGAGCACTAGATGTACTCACATGACTAGCCATGAATGCGTTGAAGTTACACTCATGTGGTGATTCATCTCCAGAATCCACCGACTCGACCTCACTGTCGTCACTATGGGTAGTATTAAGGACATCTTTGCCCTTTTCTCTGTTAAACCTAGTAACACACTCAAAAGCTCTATGACCCCTACCGTCGCACTCAAAGCATCTCTCACTTTCTTTCTTAGGAGTATCTTTAAAATCTTTTTCATTTTTTTTTTTCAAACTTGATTTTCTCAACTTATTTTTATCTTTAAAATTACCATTTTTCTTGAATTTCATAATTCTCTTGAAATTTTTAGCAAATATGACCAAATCATCTAAGTCAAAATCACACTCAAATCTGACGTAACTGTCTCTCTTTTTCTAGATGACTCTCCCCTCTTTCTTGCCGGCCCCTCACTCTTTCTCTCCTGGGAATTAAGTGCAATTCCCTTATCTTTAGAATTGACAGATTTAGGAAACATATCAATTTCATACGTTTGCAGGTCTCCTACAAGTTCTTCCAATTTAAGCGTATTTAAATTACCCATAGAATTTAACACAGTGACTTTAGGGATAGAATGCTTAGGTCGTGATCTAAGAATATTTTTAACAACTCTAGCATTAGGAATGTGTTCACCAAAATTAAAGCTAGTGTTAAAAATATCAGACAGTCTAGCATAAAATTCATCAAACATTCAGATTCAAGCATGGTGATTGTTTCAAATTGAGTTGTTAAATTTTGCAGTTTAGACTCTTTCACAGCATTAGTACCTTCAGGGGTAAGTTGCAAAACATCCCATGCCTCTTTTGACGCGGTGCACGTCATTATGCTTTTGAAATCATCAGGTGTAACAGACCCAGAAATAGCACTTAAACCCTTAGAATTAAAAGATGACCATTTAAATTATTCTTCAGTCCATGTAGTAACAGGTTTTAAATTGGTCACGTTTTCAAGAGTGACGGAGGGAGGTGTCCACCCTCTTTCAATAAAAATCCATACACGTTCATCAATGGCTTTTAATGCAGATATGATGCGGGCGTTCCAGTATGCATAGTTTGTCCCGTCAAAAACTGGCATTTTATTATTTAACTTCTCCATTATGAACACACTCGTTTTCAAAAATAAATTTTTTCAGAAAATTAATATCTTATAAAAAATTTGCGAAAAAATTACACGGTAAAGTTGTGTAATTGGCTCTGATACCAATTTGAGAAGAGTGCGCTTGCGTTCAAATAAGGAAATTATTTAACTAAACTTAGTTTTTATCAATTAAGTCCTAAACATGCATCTAGGTGAGATTGATGATGATAAAATCAAGCAAGAACATTCAAACACACACAAATGAGGAAAAATCCCCCAAAGGGGAAAAACCTTTTATTTTCACTATAATTTTGTAAAAAAACGGCTTACACGGATTACAATGAAAATATGCGACACAGAAATACCCTCAGGTGTCGGTTCTGATGTCATCGGCTGGAACTAGCCATTTCCAGTAGGGCAGCAATGAAGAAGGGGATGGCTTCCTCACAAATTACTCCAGATGATTAAAAGATCCTTTTGAAGGTTTAAAGATTCACACACATATATGGGAATGGTTTTGTGAATCAAAAAGGTTCAGAAAACCTTAAAAAGATGAAGTCTTATTCTGGACTACTTTCACATAATTTTGAGATTGCAAAAAGACTTGAAAAACGTGTAGAAGGAGTACAGATATTTATACAAAAATTGAGGCGGTGGCTCGTTCGAACGAGATAGCCATGTCGCTCGAACGAAGGACAAATGTCATTCTAACGAGATCGCGCAACATGCCTATCTCACGCGAACGACATTCAAAGTCGTTTGAGCGAGCTCGTCGTTCAAGGAAATTCGCTTCTACACTTAGAAAAAATTCTGCTCTTGATAAAAAAATAATCCAGACTTGAAAAATAATTTTCAAAAAAATTCCCAAAAATTTATGCAAATATTTAAAGCTCCAATAAAACATTTTACCGATAACGCGTAGTGGATTATTGGGAATGAGGTGATCATCACGTCACATGATGCACGTGTAGATAATGGATGCATTGAATTCGGATAAAGGTCATCGAGGTTGATCGTGTTGACGTGGGGAATTTAGCGGTATCAGACATACAAACTGTGATCTAGGAGAAAATAGAAAATTCCTAGATTCTACCCCGGACATTTATAAAATTATGTCCTTACATGAACGACATAAGCGAAAAAATAATATTTTAAAAAGCACGCCTACAGGCCTTCCAAAAATTATTTTTACATGGAAAAATGCCTCGGTTTGATAAAAAAAACCATTTCGAAAAATATCCCAATACTATCGTAAACCAGATTCGAAACATAAACACAATTCATACCAAAATCAATCTCGTAGATGTCCATTTTTGAAGAAACTTGATATTCGGATTTGTCGTCTTGAATAACTGATCATGAACTTCCTTCGATGGTCATAGAATTATACGACATACTCAAATGTCAAATCAGGACTATGGAAATTATGTCCTTACAAATCTCCCCCTATATCTATGCCGGTAAAAAATAAAAACAATCTGAATTATCAATACAGATGTCCTATAAAAAATCTAATACCCTCCCACGACCCCAAAAGTGGAAAGATACAAAAAATGCAAGCTTTCAAAAAAATATCCAACTTTAAATCTCTTCAATTCAAATCTTTTTGCGTTCATTGCGCCTCTTTTGTGTTCTTTACAAATCATCATCAAAGTTCTACACACAATAAACAAAACAAATACCTTCATGACATATCGAGTTTAAAACGAGATAAACAAGAACCAAATAAGTAAATCAATTCCAAAGCTCAAATCTCCCCTGTAATGCAAACTCTCACTCCCCCATAATTCATAATTTGTTCTATCCCATTATATTTTTTTGAAATAGACAAGGAAATGAATAAACAAAAATAAATGCGGAGTGCCACCACAAGCATTGCAAATATATGTCAATTACACTAATCCAAGGATATACTCAAAAGGCTTTCACAATCTCTTTTTGATTTTTCAAAATTTTCAAGAAAAGATAATTTACGAAAACAACACACGCTATTAATTTACAATAAGATAACCAAATTGCGGAAATGGAATGAATGTTTGTGAACAAATTCAATAGGAAAATCAACTCAAACATTCATAACATATGTACACGATTAATATGGATACTCCTAACGAATGAACTCAAAATCGTTCTTAGGTGTAAAAATTGTTGAATTCAAATGATATCGACTAAATCTAATCAACAAATCAAAGTCTAAAATGATTTCCACACCAATAACGTCCAAAACTACGTAATACCTTTACAAGACTTTGTCAGGACGTGCAAACCTGTTGATTTATTTCCAACCAAACTCCCTCATGTATAATAATGATTATATTCTTCTATTTAATTATTTTCTTTTGAATGATCATATCAAACTAAACTACTTTGGCCTTATCTACTTTTTACAATGCCACATTTTTTTAGCTCTTTTAAAGCAATGGCTTTCACACAAAGGTTATTTTCTCCTTTCGTAGCCCTTTCCCGGTACACTAATCATTTTTTTCATATTAAACATATTCCTCACGGGTAATGGTTCTTACATGCACTACTTTCATTGGAAAGTTTTATCGCATATGGTTTGTTTTAAAGACAAGATTGAGATGAAAACACTTCGACCAACATGTGATATATAAGCACAATAATCAAATAAATCCATGCATGTGTGCAATAAAGTAAATCATGTGAAAAACAAGTAGAAAGTAATCTCAAATCTGATCTTAAGGACTCCAAATGTTATAAAGCATATGGATGAAATGATGTATCATCTCAAAACACTATCAAATCGTCACATGAATATATGCATGATGTTGTGATTTGGTCATCCTAAATTTCCATCCATAAACGGTGTAAAAAAAATACAATAATATTTTTATCTTTTTTCAAAACTTTTATGAAAATAAAATCTCTTTATCTTTTTCAATTTTTTCTCAAAAAACAGATTTTGTTTTTTGTATTTTTCCAAAAAATTTCAAAAACAAAATCTTTTTGGGTTTTTCGAAAAATATATCAAAATGGGAAAAAAATAACTACACAAGTGGTACACATTAGCAATAGGCATAAAATATCATCATGAAATCATCTTATGCTAGCAAAACAAGTGTAAACGTCAACCATTAGGTCCGGAGCAGTTTTTCAAAGGTGGTGACATCCTAAGAAAAACACCCATTAAATCATGTGACGTTTTGACTAAATACTCAACTTGCTCTCTAAAGTGATCATAATATCTCATATTATATGCATGAGCATATGATGTATCATGTGTGGGTGTGCGTGTGAGAATACATGTAGTAGCATAATGAGGTAAAAACCTATGAGATACACGACCCAACTTAAAGAAAAATTCCCTAAAATGTCCTCTCTTCTTGCAATGGGAAATACAAATGGGCTTAGGAATACCTTTGTCAAAACAATTAGGGCGCACTCTCCTACGTGGAAAAGGACGTCTAGGTGGGTTAGATCGAAAGCCATATGGATCTATCATAAACTCGAGAACCGTCTCGGGTGCAACATGGGAAGAAGATGCACCATCATAACCTATTCCTATTCTCTCAACATTACCCAGAGCGGGACTGAGGAGAATCTTTCCAACCTTATTAGATGTATCCTCTATAGTAACCTTGACCTCCCAGGTATGTTCGAGATCTCTCTCGAGTTGGAACACATGAGATTCAAGTTCACTCTTTCCTGATCCTAATACGATCAACTGCTCACTTAAATAAACTTTAACCATCTCGCCTCACATCCTCTCAAAAATTTTATCTCTCTCTCCAAATATAACACCTTAAGACCTAACCTTTATTCAACTTCTACATCTTTAAGGTCTCGACGTATAAATCTATAAACGCTTTTCGGAGATCGCTTGTACCCTCACATTCAATCTCGCTCTCACACTCACTTGAAACACTCAAATTGTTATCGAGGCTATCATGTATACAAGTGTCCTCATCGTCATGGTACAAACTAGATGTGCTCATGTGACTAACCAAAAAGGCAACTCATATACCATGTGATGATTCATTCCCGGAATCATTCACCTCGACATCACTATCGCTAAGAATGGCTGGCATAGCAATTTTCTTGCCATTTCTCTTTAGCATAGTGGGGCATTCAAAGGATTTATGCCCTTTGCCCCCACACTCAAAACATCTCACCCCTTCCTCTTTCTCATCGCTCTCTTTGTCCTCTTCTTTCCTTTTATTTTTCTCAAACATCTTTTTATTAGCAGAATTTTCTCTGGAACATTTGAGAAGCTTTTAGAAATTTTAGCAAATATGGCCACATCATCAAAATCACACTCTCCCTTAGACTCGAACTCACAAACTCTCTCTTTCTTCTTCTTCTTTAACACTTCCTCACCATTTATAGATTATTTCCTACATGCACTCCCTATATTCTTAGACTTAACGGTTTTGGGAAACATATCGATCAAATAATTTTGAAGGTCTCCTACGAGTTCTTCTAACCTAAGTGTATCTAATATCCCCAAAGAATTCAAAAAAGTGACCTTAGGAATAGAACAGGATGAAAGTGACCTCAAAATCTTTTTAAAAACTCTCATATACATAATTTTCTCACCTAAATCAAAACTCGTAATGACAATGTCTGATAACCTAGCATAAAATTCATCAAAATATTCAGACTCTAACATGGTGATTGTCTCAAATTGGGTGGTCAAATTTTGTAATTTTGACGCCTTAACCGCGTTGGTACCGTCCTATGTCAATTGGAGTATATCCCATGTGTCTTTAGACGTTGTGCACATCATAATACGATCACACTCATCAGGGGTGACGACTCTAGAAATAGTATTAAGTCCACGGGAGTTATAGATACTCCATTTATAATTATCCTCAGTCTATTCAGAATCAGGTTTGGGATTGATGACATTTTCAACGGTGACAGTGGAAGGAGTCCACCAACTTTTACAAATAAGTCAAACGCACTCATCAATAGCTTTTAAACACGATCTCATGCGATCTTTCAAATAGGCATAATGTGTGCCATTAAAGACGGGCATCTGATTGTATAAGTTATCCATCGAAAAAATTGTGAAATTTTTCAAAAAAATCGATATCACAAAAATTTTGCGAAAAACGGATCACTCGATAATTTAGACAAATTGTCTCTAATACCAAATTGGAAGAGGTAAAAATACTGAGGTAAAGCTCTGATTCCAAATTGAGAATGTGTGATATTAATTATTCATGGGATTCGCAAATTTCCAATGTTAAACTTATTTAATTAAATTCAATATTTAATACAAATTTTATAAGCCTTAATCATGCATCTATGTGGATAAATAAACATGCAGTCACAAATCAAGTGACAAACAAGATTCAGGAAAAAAGCTATTTTGGGTAAAACCTTTTATTTCACAATCTAACTCAAATCGTAACTTACAATTATATAGCAAAATTTGCAATGAATCCCCCATAGAAAATCCACATAGACCGTAGCCTAGCACCAGCAAAGATTCACTTGAGAACCTCAAGAATTGCGACTCCTCCACCAGTAGTGAATACCCATGAGTATCCCCAATGACCGCAGTCATCAGCAAATAGCTCTCGTAAGAACTATCAATCCAACAGAAGAGAAATCTTCACCTTAAGACAAACTTCGACAATAAGTTTTTGGGTTCCAAACGATTCACAAATATATATGGGATCTTTTATGCGAATAAAAAATAAAGTTTTATTCCTTAAAAATATAGACTAAAATTCTGCAGTTTTTATTTGGCAAAATTCTTATGGAAAAAGTCTTCCAAAACAAGTATTTATAGCAAAGAAAAATACTTGAGGCGGAGCTATTCGTTCGAATGACTTCTCAATGTCATTTGAACGACATTAGATGTCGTTAGTAGAGACCTAAGAAACGACCTTAAAATGCAAAAACAATACATGGTCGTTTGAATCACAAAAGGAATAACCTATCTCGTGAATATCAATGTCGTTTGAACGACATTGCTTTGTTGTTTGAACGGCATTGCGTTGTGGTTTGAACGACATAAGGGAAAAAATAATATTTTAAAAAGCATCCCTACAATTTGCTTAAAAATTATTTTTACTTAGAAAAATGCCTCAGTTTGATAAAAAAATAGTTTTGAAAAATATCCCAATACTATCGTAAACCAAATTTGAAACTTAAACACAAGTCTTATTAAAATCAATCTCGTAGATATCCGTTGTTTAAGAAACTTGATATCCAGATTCGTCTTCTTGAACAATTATCATGAACTTCCTTCAACGATTGTAGCAGTATATGACATACTCAAATGTAAAATCATCCCTATGGAAATTATGTCCTTACACCAACACCAATGTCGAAAGATCCATTACCGACCTAACCACGTCACTCTCGAACGACATAAAAGAGACTCTAACACATTTACCTATGTGCACATACAATTACTTCGTACATAATTCTATCAATGCATGAAACCGTTTGATTCGAAAACATTACTTATTCCAATTAACTCCCCATAACCTGATAAAGGAACACCTTTTTACTTGACTTTATGTTTATTGCTTTATTTAACATACCCAATTAAATAATTTAAAGAAATACCCTTTTGTCTTGGTAAATGAACCTAGTTTATTGAAACCACCCATTTTACTCACACCAAATTTATCATAGTATTTTCCTTGAAAGTCACCCTTCAATACACGCAAGCACTGTGTTAGATACTTATTTTGCGTTGAAACCTTTTATAGACACACTCTTGTGTTAATTATGGGTTAAAACTCCTTGGGTTACTTAATTAACCAATTGGTCACTTTACTATTCCTTTTACTCCAAGGACACTAGTCAATTTTCACTTTACTTGTCCACGTTATCTTTTAACCGAAACATTTATTAATTTCACTCAAGTTAGGCTATCTTCTCTTGTATTAATCACAGAACCCATTCATTAACATGTTCTGCTTTCATTATTTTTTTCTCAGGATCTTCCAATATTCGCATTCTTTAATGGGATCCACACCATCGGCTATGCTACCATATGCTACGACCAATTATTTTAGGTCTTTCACCCTACGGCTCCAAGACCTTTTGAATTATTCACGGTGTCATCCAAGTCCATATTAACACGTTTTAACATTTATCAAATGTCCACATTATTTCACTTTTACCGATCGAAGCCAAACCCTCGGGATGTCACCCCCACCTTGTGTTACACTTTGAAAATCACCATTTCTTGTCCTTTACACACATGCGTTAGTTTTATCCCAAAATAACACTTATATTTAGGACCATTTTTTATAACAACTTTTTCAACATTTTTATTTCATACAAATGTTCCACTTTACGTAAAATTACCATTTTACCCTTTTTTTCAAACTTGCATTTTTCTCCATTTTCACAATTGTAACATTCCCAAAAATATTATTAAGTTATACATACTAACTTCTTAAATATTTTTACTTATTAACACTCATTTTACACTTTGGAGTTAACTCCCCTTTCAATTTGTAAATCTCTTTATTTCATCACTTTCTTTACTAAGAAAATCCTTTTGGCATTTTGGAGACTACCTTAGAAGAAAACAGTAATTTTCCTTAATTTTCATATGTAGAGTTGAAATACCCACTTACCACATTTTTTACACTTTTTAACAACAATTTAAGGGATGAAATTCCCATTTTCTTTATTTCATGATCAAATCCAATAAAACCTTCATTAAACTTGTTTATATGCTCATCATCAAAATACTATAAATTTATATACACACGAAAATGGATTATAAGTCCAAAAATCCTATCAAATGGGTCTAACACATGGTTCATTTTAGAAATTTCATAATATTTGACTAAACATGCTTTTTAAGCTCAAAGAAATTTTGTTTCTTCAAAACTTTGGTAAATGTCTATTTATATAAAAATTCGAATTTTCAAAAGAAAACCTTTGGACATTTGTTCATAAAATATTTTCAACAAGAAAAATATAATTTCAAACGTTTTATTCCGTAAAATGTTTAGATATCAAGATTTCTTGAAATATATCATTTTTCTAAAACCTCTTGGAATCTTTTATAAACTATTTTTCACAAAACCAAAAGAAATTATCTTCTTAAATATAATACCCATTCTACTCTAACAAACTCTAGCTACAAGACCAATGATATGCAAAAATGGAGTTCTTAAGCTAAGAGAAGAGATGTCCACCTCAAATGAAGCTTAAATAATGGTCTATGAAGTGTAGAAGAAGATGACAACCTCCCAACTCCTAAGATGACCTTAAATATGTATCCTAGATCCACAAATCTTTCTCCTTGAAAGCTCCGTGCAATACCCCCTTCAAACTCCATAATTTCTTTAACTTTCTTCCCTAAAAATCCCCAACAACATATCCATAAAAAAACTATCTTGCTTAAATGTGTGGTGTATTTGTGTTTTATAAGCTAAAATATGAAAAATGTGGTTAATTTTTTATGGCTTTGAGTGGAGGGGTGGTGGTGTTAGTGTGGTGTGTGGTGGTTAGTGGAGGAAGAGCTCCAAGACCTAGAGAGAGAGAGAGAAGGGGGGTAAATCTGATGGAAAATGCCATAAATAAGCCAAAACTTCATTCAAACACTCAAAAACCCTCAGGGTTAAATTCTCTAAATGTCTCTACACTCAACCTTTTATCCAATGGTCCATTAAAACTTTATCCCACGTTTGATCTGATCTGCTGAGAGCTCAACACATTATCCAATACGATAATCCACATCACGATAGGACATTAAAATGTGTAGAATTATCAACATAGCATCCAATCATTTGAACGATATTCCACCTCGTTCAAAAGAAATCCACTCTCGTTCGAATGAGACTTCTAATGAGGTACTAACGAGTCGAAAATCTACGGATAAATGGGATATGATAAGTGCCTTATTTTATTGGTATGTACCCCTTCGTTTGAATGACTGAATACTTCGTTCGAACATGGCTTTCCAATTAAATTCCATAGAGTGAAGGAAATCGACCTTTTCTTATTCATTAGAAGTCGTTCGATCCTCGTTCGAATGACTCATTCAAACAACAAATCCTCCTCATTTGAGCAACATCAAAAATTCTTTATATAACATTAAGTCATAAGAGTCCAATTTGACTGAAAGAGGGTCACTAAGTTACCCAAATTTGACTTATGATACCCCTTACCAAGTCCAGAGCCCAAATGGGCCATACCAACTCACCAAATTATACAGTCATGGTTAAAACCTCGGGCTAGGTATTACCCCATGTCCCCGATAACAACACCAAAAACTTTGTTCTCTAAAAACTATGTTTGATTCAAGTGTAAATCAGCGCAACAAGTAATAACCGGATAATATCGGTATCGATTTTCATAGGACTAAACACTATAAAGGAACGGGCTCGGGTTATACGAAGTTATAATACTGTGACACCCCGACTAATTAAATACCGGGTAGCTACTCCTTTATTAAATTAATTCAAAATGCCAAGTTGGCTCAGTTAATATCATCACTGTCGAAAACATTTTAATATTACTAACCACCTAGTATTTAAAAAGCAAGTTGCCAAATTTTAATTTAAGTCTGATTAACATGCAACAATTGTAATGAAGAAATAAACAACACCATTCCCCATACTGAAGTAAAATGAATAACCATCACATAACAGTAAATAAAGTCTGGAGGAAAAACTCCTCACTACAATCCCACAACTGAAATAAATAAACTGAAACAATACATGCTAAAGTCTGAAAACTGAAATGTAAAATATGTCTCTAAAGAAATGGGCAACATGCCCTACAACTGATAGATGGTGACTCTGGAATCCAAAAGATAGAAGCGTCTACATGCAAATCCCTGTATCTTCCACAAGCAGCTACAGCTCGTCACCTGAATGAGTATCCTATGCTTGGTGTCCTTGTGGCTGGGCACCTAAAATGGTTTTTACAAAGAAAAGAGATTTGAAAAGCAAACGGGTCAGAGCCCGAATGTGGAGTTATATTTTAAAAACCTGCAAGTGCTTTAAAAACATTTAAAACATTAAATGCAAAGTACATGTTAGGACGTACACTCGCATGATATTCTCACCTCTCGTCTAACTGTGCACTCCTAACGTAAGTACCCATCTATAACGACCCATACTACTAGCTAAGTGACAACATAACTAGCTAGATTGCCAAAGGTCCTACCCATATTACTCGGTTCCATTAACATATAACACTCGTAATTATATAGGGATTTAACGTAAACTCAGATACTCAATATGCAATATATATAACTATCAGTTAACTCGTTATATTTCTCGAAACAACACCGTAATATATATACAACATTAACATGAGGATTCCCATTAATTTAAATGTATATTATCACATCGTAAATATACAATATAAGCACCCCGAGAACTAAGCTGCGGTGCACACATACTCTGCTATCCATCTCGGTACATCACGTACATAAGGATCACATATTCCGAATCTCTTAGGAATAGTTCAGATAACACAAATTACAAATAGTGGAGGTGAACACAGTCACCATCACATGGGTCACGCACATACCTACGCTCCCATGATCAGCAGACTTATTAATATCACAATAAGTCCTTCTATGACCTATGTTCATCGAGGTACCAGTCTATATCCCCCCCGTAGGCACACAAGGATTAGAGGGTCCTAAGCGAACGCAACCTCCCGTGATAGCAAGTATGGTAGGTATGTCATACACATAATCCATATACTAAGTAAACACACATCTTAGTAATACCGTATTTTAATCGTAGTACGTATCGCATTCTCGCACTAACTATAATTATCACAATTTATACTAATCCGATTTATAATCATACGCAGTATAGTTTCTCACGTCGTAGTAACCACTCACGTCTCAACCCCAAACCGTACATGTAATACAACTCTCGTATGTAAATTCCTCCTCATAACTACCCAAATGTCCCAAGTCTATCACTATATCATCAAAGAAATGCTATCTATATCCTCGAACAAGTTTACGGTTCTCCAAAAATCGAAGCAGTCCAAAAAGGACCAAACTGTCAACTCATTAGAAGTCTCGTTCGAACGAGTGTTCGAACGAGTTTGGACTGTCAGCTCGTTAGAAGTCTCGTTCGAACGAGACTGTTCGAACGAGATCCAGTTCGTTCGAACGAACTGTCCCTTCTAACGATATCTCGTTCGAACGAGATATCGAACGAAATTCCTACTCGTTAGCAATGACTGGTCAACTCGTTAGAAGCTCGTTCGAACGAGTTCATTCGAACGACCTGGGGACTGCTTCTAACGAGCTCCAAGATACGGCCCAGATTTTCCCCAATTCGTTTTTCACCATTTTTATCACTTCTAATCTCTTCCAAGGTTCATCCCAATAACGTTTTAGGGTCTCTAATTCGTTATAAACATATTTACATCATCTCCTAACATGTTTTCAAGGATTGAATCATCATAACATCAACTAAATTTACAAATCTCTACACTTTTCCCAATTTCTCTAGAACATGAACCCTAGGTTTATATCATCATCAAATCCCAGAATTTATTTCGTTTTAATTCCTTCAAATCACAATTAATATAAGGGAAATCATCTACCTATCATACTACATGCAATTCTCTTCACAATTTTCAAGTTCTAAACTTCAAACTACATGGGTTTTCATTATCTTTCAAGAACAGTTATAATTTATCAATTTTCTAACATGGGGGAAACATTCTACGAATTTAAATATGATTAAAACACTTGCCTTGGTTTGATTTCTGATTTTGGTGTAGGTTTGGTGAAGATTCTGCAGAGTTTCCTCTCTCTCTAAGCTCCTTCTCCAATGGTGGCTTAAGGTGGCTAGGGTTTGATTTGGGGAAGATTGTAAACCTAATGTTAGCCTCCGATTTTCGTCACTTTTAATTCCTCAAAATGTAAAATTACCAAAATACCCTTTAAGTTACCGGTATGGCCTAAAAATACCCCGGGACCCAAACTATAACCCCGGCTAATGTTTTCTGACTATCTCGACCCTTCCGGACGCGTTGGCGCACTCAAAATGACCATACGGATTATATATTTTAAATTCACTTTTTATTATCAAAATATTATATCGTGACGCGGCGGTCCCACGCGTCTCAACAAAATTTCTAAAATGCCGTATATAAATCTCACGACAAATTTTATAATACCAAATACATATATAATCATATATGCACATAATCAAATACCAATTCGCATCTCATTAGTATTTATAACCCGGATTAATTATCAATTAATACGTATTTAATTAATTAATCCCAAAAATAAATATAGTCAAAAGTACGGGGTATTACATACTTCCCCCCTAATAACTGAATTTCGTCCCGAAATTCGAAACTAGAAAGTACCTGCTAAAAACAGCTCTGGATAACGTTCGCGCATCTCATCCTCGCGCTCCCATGTGGACTCCTCGACATTGTGATGTCGCCACTGAACACGCACTAACGGGACTATCTTTGACCGCAGTTTCCTCTCGCTTCGGTCCAAAATAGCAATTGGCCCCTCCTCGTAGGAGCTATCCGGCTGGAGATCTATGTCCTCCACAGCAATGTGAGAATGAGCCAAATTATCTCTAAGGTATTTCCTCAGCGAGGAAATATGGAACACGTCGTGAATCCGATGCAAGTGCTCCGGTAGTCCAAGTCTATACGCAACCGGTCCGATCCGCTCAATAATAGGAAACGGCCCCACATACCTCGGTGCCAACTTCCCCTTCTTCCCGAATCTCATAATCCCCTTCATTGGAGATACCCTGAGCAAAACCTGGTCCCCCACTTGGAACTCCCTGAAAAATCTCTTCGCATCAGCATAACTCTTCTGCCTGTCTTGAGCTACCCGAATGCGACTCCGAATCAACTCAATCCTTGCTGAAGTATCCTGAATCACTTCCGGCCCAAGTAGTTTGTTGTCCCCCACTTCTAACCAACATGCTGGGGAACGACAAGGCCTACCGTACAACGCCTCAAACGGAGCCATGCCAATCGTGAACTGATAGGAGTTGTTGTAAGCAAACTGCACCAGTGGAAGGTACTGCTGCCATCCACCCCCGAAGTCAATAATGCACATGCGTAGCATGTCCTCCAACATCTGGTTGGTGCGCTCTGTCTGCCCATCAGTCTGCGGATGATAAGCCGTACTCAACCGCAATTCCGTGCCCATGGCCTCCTGGAAACTCTCCCAAAACTGCGAAACAAATTGAAGCCCTTATACTTTTGACTCATTTGAGTCTAGACTGTATAAGAGCTCATCTAGTTTGGAAATTGTGACAAAATAGTGTCTATCCTAGAAACCAAAGAGCTTCAGAGATTGGGTTGCTTCTTCTTCTATCCATCTTGTGATGATCCTGAGACTATAGCCCTCACTCACACACTTAGAATTTCATTCTTGCATTTCATATTGCACCACTATGTGTATTAATGTTGTGAGTGTGTTTAAATCCCTCAATTTGATTTTTAATAATTTTTTGGGAATTTAAAACATATTTTAAACAAGGTTTTATTTAATTAAAACTTGATTTAAAAGGTCTTGGGGTTTATGTATAAATATGGATTGTTGTGATTATTGGCCTAAAGTTACTCTGGGTAGAAACCGAAAGCGCTAGAGACTCTAGGGTTGGCTTTGTAATTATTTTGGGACGCGCGTTTACATTCATCCTCAGGCCTACACCTGTTGTCCTCTGATTGGCCTGAACTGTGTTTCTTTACTGAGACAAACCATCGCGTGCTTTCAGCCCTTAGATCAACCCTTATCGATGGCCTGCATGTCTTTTGAGTGAATCCCAGTGTAAACCCTTAAGCCAATCATAGCCTGTTTAATCCACCGCCTGCTGTGAACCCTTAGATTGTAGTCAAAGGAGCTTGACTCAATCACAGCCCTTGATTTTGAACGAAGCTCTGGAATCTTCTTCTCTTCCTATTTAAAGGCCTCTCATCTCAGCCTTCGAAAGGTTTTGCCATTTTGAAAAGTCTCAGAGAATAGAGAGAGGAGAGAGAAGAGAAGAGAGAAGAGAGAAGTTAGAGAGAGAAACCAAACCCTAGTTAGAAATCCTAACTTCGTTCAAATACCTCTAAACCTAAACCACTTACCTCTCCATAAACACCATAACCAGATAAACACCATCCTTAGTGTTTCTTGAGTTATGAGAGTTCGAGTTGAGTGATTTCTGGGTTGCTGAAATCCTTGTGTTCATAAATCTTATTTCCAACTTAGACATAGACTCAGATCTTGTTTCTCTTTCAATAGAAATCATAGATCTGAAGTTTTTCATGTCACAGCACACTTAGTTGCATTTATTTCTCATCTTGAGAATTTCGTTGTTGATTGTTTTCTGATAAAACATTTTCTTACTTCAGAATCAACAATAGATGTTTTTCTATTTCTGTTTTTACAAAACCTAACCTGACCTAGTGGGATTCGCACTTGGAGGGTTCTCAATCCACATAATATTTTCAAAAGTGATTGAGAAAGGTCTTGACCGATTTCTTAAGCAAGATCTCCGTGGAATCTGGGTTATTTTGAAAGGTCAAAAAGGTTCTTGGTTTTGTAAGAAAGAAAAATAACAAATACACTGCATATAGACTTTATATGTGATTTGTTAGGATCGTCTGTAACTAATAAGTGTGTGTGTGCATGCATGTGTTTTAGAACACCATTCACAAACATCTTCACACTACAAACACTCAAAGTGTTGGCTATAAGATTTGGTGAACAATAAGTCGACGTAAAGTGCTGGAACAAAGAAGAGTTGACAAACTGAGACAACTACATCAACAAACAAGATCTGCAGAAAAGTTAAGGACGCCAGAGGGTACAATCCTGAACTTGTATAGATTTGTTTTGTGTGCATGTTAGTTAAATAGGTTGTAACTCATATATTTGTTTTAGTGATTGTTTTTGTTTTACTCCGTAGAGGGAGTCGTGGATGTTTCCTCAAGGTTGAGGTTTTACCACGTTAAAAATCCTGAGTATCGATATTTCTACATCTTCTCATCTCTTTCTAATAGTGTGCTGAGTTTAAAACATTTTAAACTCTTTACTAAAACTTGTTATCAAATCTTGTCCTAATCTCGTACATACTTTTGTTAACACATCTTGTGTTCAAAATCGTTTTGATTTAAGTAAAGAGTTTCTTCAACAAACTTTCGGAGTTGCTTAAATAGTTTATTTTCATAAACGGCTTTGGCAACGCTATTTCAATTGGTATCAGAGCTTTTGGTGAACTTTTTTCAAAAAGATCCTGAGTTTCTGAAACTGTTTTCTCAAAATCAATTATGGACGAGAAAAACGAAAGATATGGTAACTTGACCAGACCTCCAGTCTTTGATGGAACCAATTTTTCTTACTGGAAAGTAAGAATGATTGCTTTCATTCAAGGCACTCTGGGAGATGATGTCTGGGATATTATTGAAAATGGATACTCTTATCCAACTAAACCAGCCACTGATGGAAGCAATGAAAGGATTAAGAAAATATTGAGTGAGTTTACTCAAGAAGAGAAACAGGTTTCTCGAAATAATAACAAAGGCAAGAACGCTATATTTATTTCTGTTAACGAACATGAGTTCAAGAGAATCTCATCCTGTACCACTTCCAAGGAAGCATGGGATACCTTGATTACTTCCCACGAAGGAGACTCTAGGGTAAAAGCTGCTAAGACTCAGATGTTAATCCAACAGTATAATACCTTAATCATGTCTGAATCTGAGTCTTTCGATGATTTTTATATGAACCTTACTGATATTGTCACTAAACTTCATGCCAATGGTATAACTTATGATAGACAAGAAATTGTGTCTAAAATTCTGAGATCATTACCACAGAAATTTGACAATAAAAGATATGCTATTGAGGGGATGTGTGATATTAATCTCACTCCTGAATTACTCAGTAGCAAATTAAGAACTGTGGAAATGGAATTAGAGTTTAAGAAACAATTGACCCACACTAATAGGAAACATACCAATTCCAATCTTAGCTTTACCTCTAAGATGATTAAGCCTGAGTTAAACACCACTAGTAATGATTCTGATGAGGACTGTGACTTAGAAAGTCTAGATAATCAGATTGCCCTAATGACAAAACAATTTAAGAAAATTATTAAATTTAGAAACAGTGTTGCAAATAGACAGGGCAAGTCTAATTATTCTACTCCTTCAAATCACAAGCCCCATGAGAAACCTCATGACAAACAGAACAAGGACAACACAAGACCTCACAGAGACCTCAAGAAGACTGAATGCTATAGATGTGGTAAACTAGGACACATTGCTCAAGACTGTAGAGTTAATTTAAATGCCCAAAACAAACACTCTAGAGCCAATATCTGCAAAACCTGGGATGACTCAAGTGATTCTGAAAATGAGGAACCTGAGACATCTGATGGTTTTGATCCTTGTTTAGCCTTCTTTGCCAAAATCATATACAATGATGATATGCCTATGCTTGATAGTGAGGATGAGTTTAGTAATTCTAGTTCTGTTGCTTTGAATCATACTTTAACTGGTTTAGATGCTTTACTTACTGAGAACATTAATACCTCTTCCTCGGGGTGTGTGAGTCAAAGGGAAATCGATACTGCTGATGTCAATGGGTGCGTGAGTTTAAGAAATGAAACCTTAGGGGTCACTTCACACACTTCACTTAGTGACTCTGACAATGATGATCTCCCAGACATCCACACTCTATATACTAAAACTCTTAAGAAAAGTACTAGACTAGAAAAGATTGTGAAAGATCTTACCAAAAAGTTAGAGGATCTAAGCCTAATGGTAAAACTGAATGCTGAAGAGTATACTACTCAATGCATGTCTCATGAAAGTGAAGTCAAAGTGTTTGATGAAAAACTGAAAACTTTAACTGAAGCTAATGAAATTCTGGAGAAAAAATACAAAGGGACATTATTAGAATTGGAACAAACAAAAGAAAAGACAGCAACTGTTTTCAAAAAATTTACCAAATTTGAAAACAATTCTAAATGTTTTGAGGAATTCGTTGCTGAATCTAAAACCAATTCTGATGATAGAACTGGAATAGGGTTTTGCCCCAACTTGAAGACACAAACTAAACACGTTGAACCTATCAAGTTTGTGTCAGGAGGCAAAAGACCTATTGAAACATGTCCAGACTTTCATTCTCTAAAAACTAAGTTTGACCATCAAAACACTAACACTAGAGATGCAAGTTGCTCTAAGCATGAAAGTTTACCAAAGGGAAAATATGTCTGCCCCCCTATTAGGAAAAGTGAACCTGCTTTCAAATCTGTGCTACCTAGGAATAAAATTTAGCCTCAAAATTTCTCAAAACCTTTGTTTAGAGACTTTCCTAAGGAAAACCCTATTCTGAGCAATCTTTATTGCTCCTATTGTGATATATATGGTCACTCTTTCGATAATTGCTATGCTAGGAGACTGATTAAGCCTATCTACAACACTCCTATGTATCATAACTTTAACTATTCTAGGAGGAGTCGTAACAATTATGTCCTTCCCAGGCCACCAGACAAAAACTCTAACTATAGGAATAGAAAGACTAAACCTAAAAGGACATTTACTAGAAGGATTCCCAGAAACTTTTCTAAATCAAATGCTCAGGTATTTAATTTTACCCAAAATCATGCGCAAAATGTTTTTCAACAAAAATCTACTGCTCGCAAATTTTATCAAATAAGAGCAAATCAGCGCAAACAGAAAACCAGAGCAATTTGGGTTAGAAAAGATGATCTAGTACCCCAGATGAAGTGTAATATTGTTATTTCTGCCTTAAAAGCTGAACTTACATCTTCTGGTTGGTACTTGGATTCTGGATGTTCCAAGCATATGACAGGTGATGATACAAAACTTTTAAATAAAACCCATTTTGATGGTGGAAAAGTTGTTTTTGGTGATGGTATATCATCCCAGATCATAGGCAAAGGAACCCTTAAAGAAAAAGGACTTCCTCTTCTTGAAAATGTTCTTTTAGTTAAAGGTCTTAAGGCTAATTTACTTAGCATTTCGCAATTCTGTGACTCAAACTACACTGTTACCTTTTCAAAGAACAATTGCAAGATTTTAAATGAAAAGGGAGAATGCTTAATTACAGGATTCAGGACCCCTGACAATTGTTATACTGTCATGTCTAGTTCTGAAATCTGTAATGTTGCCAGAATGGATGACAACGAGATATGGCATAACAGAATGGGTCACATTAATTACGAAAATTTGAGTAAATTGTCTTCTCAACAGATAGTTAGAGGAATGCCAAAAATTAAACCTATTCATAACATTGTCTGTGGTCCCTGTCAAGAAGGAAAAATTGTTAAAGCACCTCATAAAAGGGTTAAAGATATCCTTACATCTAATCCCTTAGAACTCATCCATATGGACCTAATGGGTCCTTCTCAAACTGTTAGTCTTTGTGGACACAGTTATATTCTAGTTATGGTTGATGACTTCACCAGACTCACTTGGGTAGCTTTCTTAAAACAAAAATCCGATACTTTTTAAACTTTTTTAAAGATTTTCTTACGGATTGAGAATGAAAAAGACACTCAAGTGAATAGAATCAGAAGTGATAGAGGTGGTGAATTCAAAGACACTGGTATTGTAGAATATTGTGACTATAATGGTTACAAACATGAGTTCAGTGCTCCTAAGACCCCTCAACAAAATGGAATAGCTGAGAGAAAGAATCGAACTCTTCAAGAGATGGCACGTGTCATGCTCCATGCTAAGAACTTACCTAAGTATTTTTGGGTAGAATCTATTCGTACAGCTTGCCATCTTATTAATAGGGTCTATCTTAGAAAGAATTCCAAACAAACCCCTTATGAACTTTGGTACAATAAAAAGCCTAATCATAAGTACCTTAGAACCTTTGGTAGTACCTGCTATGTTTGCAAAGATAGGGAACACCTATCTAAATTTGAGAGTAGAGGAGATAAAGCCATATTCTTAGGTTATTCACCTAACAGTAGAGCTTATCGAGTGTATAATCTTCGCACTAAGACCTTAATGGAATCCATAAATGTAATTGTTAGTGACACTACTGTAGAAAGCAAGACTAGTGAATTAACTATAGAAGAAGAATCGTCAAATATTTTAGAAAATGACTCTTCTGAAATAGATAATTCATTACCTATTGAGTCACCTGAAGTACCTAACTGGGTTTCTAAAGATCATCCCATAAACAACATAGTTGGTAACCCTAGTGAACCAGTACGTACAAGATCCCAACTTAGAAATTATGCTCTTTATGCATGCTTTGTTTCTCTTGTGGAACCAAAGAATGTAAATGAGGCATTGAATGACACTCACTGGATTTCTGCTATGCAGGATGAACTTTTACAATTTGTCATTCATGATGTTTGGTTTCTTGTTCCACGTCCTGATCACAAAAAGGTTATTGGTACTCGTTGGATTTTCAAAAATAAAACTGATGAAAATGGGATGATAATTAGAAATAAAGCTAGACTAGTTGCTCAAGGTTACTCCCAAATAGAAGGACTTGATTTTAATGAGACGTTTGCTCCTGTTACTCGTTTAGAATCAGTTCGTCTACTTCTTGCTATAGCTTGTCACATGCATTTTACATTATATCAAATGGATGTTAAATCTGCGTTCCTTAATGGAATACTTGCCGAGGAAACCTATGTAGAACAACCTAAAGGGTTCATTGACCCTAATTATCCTAATCATGTATTTCGGTTGAAAAAGGCTTTATATGGTCTTAAGCAAGCTCCTAGAGCTTGGTATGAGCGGCTGTCCAGTTTTCTGCTGGACAAAGGTTTCAAAAGAGGTGGAAATGACCAAACCTTATTTGTCAAACATTTTGGCAAACACATTACTATCGCTCAAGTCTATGTAGACGATATCATATTTGGATCCACTTCTACCTCAGAAGTAAAATCTTTTGCTGAAATTATGAGTAAGGAATTTCAGATGTCCCTTATGGGGGAGTTACAGTTCTTCCTAGGTCTCCAAGTCAAACAACAACCAGATGGCTTGTTTCTTTCGCAGACTAAGTACGCATTAGAGATAGTTAAAAAATTTGGCCTCGAAAGTGCTAAAAGTGATAAAACACCTATGAGTACTACAGAGAAATTATCTAAAGATGAAAATGGAAAATCTGTAGACTCTACCTTATATCGTAGTATGATTGGCACATTACTCTATCTGACTGCCTCGCGCCCTGATATCATGTATGCAGTTTGTGTTTGTGCGCGTTATCAAAACAACCCCAAGGAGAGCCATTTAAACGCTGTTAAACGCATAATTAAATATGTTAAAGGCACTCTAAACTTAGGAATTTGGTACACGAATGACACACCTAGCACTATTATTGGGTACACTGATGCTGATTGGGCTGGGTGTACTGATGATAGTAAAAGCACTTCAGGCGCATGTTGTTATATTGGTAATAACTTGGTAGGATGGAGTAGTAAAAAACAGAACTGCACATCTCTCTCGACTGCTGAATCTGAATACATAGCCGCCGGTAGCTGTTGTGCCCAATTGTTATGGCTTAAACAAATGCTAAGTGATTATGGTATTCTAGAACCCACACTTCATCTCTATTGTGATAATCAAAGTGCGATTAACATCTCTAAGAACCCAGTTCAACACTCGCGAACTAAGCACATTAAAATAAGACATCATTTTATTCGTGAATTAGTTGAAACCAAGGAATTAGAAATCAATTATCTTTCTACTGATCTACAACTTGCAGATTTATTTACCAAACCTCTTGATTACAATAGATTCATTTTTTTACGTAAATCTATTGGTATGATTTGTGTTGAGTAAATACCTGTTATATTTGCCAAGTTCCTTCCCTTTGTCCATTTGAGACAAAATGGGGGAGAAATTTGAGTCTAATGCATATACTAAAAAGCTTGATCTTAGTAATTTTTTGCAGGTATTCTTCTTGTACAGTCATTCTTCATTGTAATAATAGGATGTTAAACTGTATATAGTTGAGTTATGTAATTTTTGCTTTCTAGGATTTGGGTAGATAGAACCTTTATAGGAATAAGTTTTTCTTATTTGTTGTCGCCCTACGAGTTGAGATGACTCAAAGGAGATTTTGTCTCATATTTCCAAAGGGGGAGATTGAAGCCCTTATACTTTTGACTCATTTGAGTCTAGACTGTATAAGAGCTCATCTAGTTTGGAAATTGTGACAAAATAGTGTCTATCCTAGAAACCAAAGAGCTTCAGAGATTGGGTTGCTTCTTATTCTATCCATCTTGTGATGATCCTGAGACTATAGCCATCACTCACACACTTAGAATTTCATTCTTGCATTTCATATTGCACCACTATGTGTATTAATGTTGTGAGTGTGTTTAAATCCCTCAATTTGATTTTTAATAATTTTTTGGGAATTTAAAACATATTTTAAACAAGGTTTTATTTAATTAAAACTTGATTTAAAAGGTCTTGGGGTTTATGTATAAATATGGATTGTTGTGATTATTGGCCTAAAGTTACTCTGGGTAGAAACCGAAAGTGCTAGAGACTCTAGGGTTGGCTTTGTAATTATTTTGGGACGCGCGTTTACATTCATCCTCAGGCCTACACCTGTTGTCCTCTGATTGGCCTGAACTGTGTTTCTTTACTGAGACAAACCATCGCGTGCTTTCAGCCCTTAGATCAACCCTTATCGATGGCCTGCATGTCTTTTGAGTGAATCTCAGTGTAAACCCTTAAGCCAATCATAGCCTGTTTAATCCACCGCCTGCTGTGAACCCTTAGATTGTAGTCAAAGGAGCTTGACTCAATCACAGCCCTTGATTTTGAACGAAGCTCTGGAATCTTCTTCTCTTCCTATTTAAAGGCCTCTCATCTCAGCCTTCGAAAGGTTTTGCCATTTTGAAAAGTCTCAGAGAATAGAGAGAGGAGAGAGAAGAGAAGAGAGAAGAGAGAAGTTAGAGAGAGAAACCAAACCCTAGTTAGAAATCCTAACTTCGTTCAAATACCTCTAAACCTAAACCACTTACCTCTCCATAAACACCATAACCAGATAAACACCATCCTTAGTGTTTCTTGAGTTATGAGAGTTCGAGTTGAGTGATTTCTGGGTTGCTGAAATCCTTGTGTTCATAAATCTTATTTCCAACTTAGACATAGACTCAGATCTTGTTTCTCTTTCAATAGAAATCATAGATCTGAAGTTTTTCATGTCACAGCACACTTAGTTGCATTTATTTCTCATCTTGAGAATTTCGTTGTTGATTGTTTTCTGATAAAACATTTTCTTACTTCAGAATCAACAATAGATGTTTTTCTATTTCTGTTTTTACAAAACCTAACCTGACCTAGTGGGATTCGCACTTGGAGGGTTCTCAATCCACATAATATTTTCAAAAGTGATTGAGAAAGGTCTTGACCGATTTCTTAAGCAAGATCTCCGTGGAATCTGGGTTATTTTGAAAGGTCAAAAAGGTTCTTGGTTTTGTAAGAAAGAAAAATAACAAATACACTGCATATAGACTTTATATGTGATTTGTTAGGATCGTCTGTAACTAATAAGTGTGTGTGTGCATGCATGTGTTTTAGAACACCATTCACAAACATCTTCACACTACAAACACTCAAAGTGTTGGCTATAAGATTTGGTGAACAATAAGTCGACGTAAAGTGCTGGAACAAAGAAGAGTTGACAAACTGAGACAACTACATCAACAAACAAGATCTGCAGAAAAGTTAAGGACGCCAGAGGGTACAATCCTGAACTTGTATAGATTTGTTTTGTGTGCATGTTAGTTAAATAGGTTGTAACTCATATATTTGTTTTAGTGATTGTTTTTGTTTTACTCCGTAGAGGGAGTCGTGGATGTTTCCTCAAGGTTGAGGTTTTACCACGTTAAAAATCCTGAGTATCGATATTTCTACATCTTCTCATCTCTTTCTAATAGTGTGCTGAGTTTAAAACATTTTAAACTCTTTACTAAAACTTGTTATCAAATCTTGTCCTAATCTCGTACATACTTTTGTTAACACATCTTGTGTTCAAAATCGTTTTGATTTAAGTAAAGAGTTTCTTCAACAAACTTTCGGAGTTGCTTAAATAGTTTATTTTCATAAACGGCTTTGGCAACGCTATTTCACAAATATCTTGTCTCTGTCAGACACGATATTTAGGGGCACACCGTGAAGTCTCACAATCTCTGAAATGAAGAGCTGGGCATACTGTCCCGTAGTGTAGTCAGTCCTTACGGGTAAGAAGTGAGCGACCTTGGACAACCTATCCACAATTACCCAAACGGAGTCGTGACCCCTCTGCGACGTAGGCAACCCCATGATAAAGTCCATGGATATGCTCTCCCACATCCACACCGGGACCTCCAATGGCTGTAGCAATCCTGCCGGTCTCTGATGATCCACTTTTACGAGCTGACAAGTGGCGCATTTAGAGAGAAACTCAACGATATCTCTCTTCATACCGCTCCACCAATACTGTCGTCTCATGTCTTGGTACATTTTGTCCCCTCCGGGATGTACCGCGAACCGTGAGCCGTGCGACTCTGCCATCACATCGTGCCGCAATTCTTCCCCTTCCGAAACTACCAATCTCCCATTGAAGCGTAATCCCCCGTCTGAGCTAACGGTATAGGACTCGGCTCCCTCTGCAAGTAATCCAACTATCTGCTCCTAACAGAACGAGTCATTAGCCTGTGCCCGTACTGCCTTCGTGACAATCTGCGGTGTAACGGTCATCACAGACATGAAAGATCGGGCCACTGCATCCTGGTGTCCCAATTCCTTCCACTTAGCTTTCCACACCTCTGCCATCTCATATGCTGGCCTGCGGCTCAACGCGTCTGCTACCACGTTAGCCTTACCCGGGTGGTACTGGATGTCGAACTGGTAGTCCTTCACAAACTCAAGCCACCTACGCTGTCGTATATTCAATTCCTTCTGCGTGAACAGATACTGTAGTGACTTGTGGTCCGTGAACAGCTGAAACTTCTCCCCCAAAAGATAGTGCCTCCAAATCCGTAGGGCAAATACCACTGCTGCCAACTCCAAATCATGTGTGGGGTAATTCTTCTCATGAGGCTTAAGCTTACGGGAAGCATAAGCTATGGCCTGTCTCTCCTGCTGCAATACACCTCCCAGTCCTTGCAAAGACGCATCGGTGTAAACCAAATACTCAACTCCCGGTCTCGGCAATGCTAACACAGGTGCTGAGGTCAACTTGTCCTTCAATTCATCGAATGCCAACTGACAGGCATCACTCCAAATATACGGCACACCCTTACGAGTAAGATGTGTCAAAGGACCTGCTATCTCTGAGAAACCCCGAATAAACCTCCTGTAGTATCCTGCTAAACCCAAGAAACTACGAATTTCCGTTGGTGTCGTGGGCTGTCCCCACTCCCTCACCGCTGATACCTTCCCCGGATCGACAGATATTCCCTGGTCGGAAATAATGAGACCCAAGAACTGGACTTCCTTCAGCCAAAACCCGCACTTCTCATATTTTGCATACAGCTCGTTCTGACGAAGTGTCTGCAAAACCTGCCTCAAATGCTCGGCATGCTCCTCCTCTGTCTGAGAGTAAACCAGAATGTCATCAATGAAGACAATGACAAACTGGTCTAGGAAATCCCTGAACACTCTGTTCATCAAGTCCATAAACACTGCTGGAGCGTTGGTCAAGCCGAAAGGCATAACCCGAAACTCGTAATAACCATATCTCGACAAGAACGCGGTCTTCGAGGCATCCTCCTCCCTGATACGCAACTGATGGTATCCTGACCTCAAGTCAATCTTCGAGAAGAAAGAAGCTCCTCTCAACTGGTCGAATAAGTCATCGATTCGAGGCAATGGATACTTATTTCGTATCGTGACCTTATTCAACTCTCGGTAGTCCACACACAATCTCAGTGAACCGTCCCTCTTCTTCACAAACAAAACTGGAGCGCCCCAAGGTGAGGTACTCCTGCGAATAAAGCCTTGTCCCAACAGCTGCTCTATCTGATCCCGTAGCTCTCTCATCCCAGCTGGATCAATACGGTACGGTGCGTGTGCTATAGGTCTCGTGCCCGATAGCAAATCTATAACGAAGTCTATCTCTCGACTGGGTGGTAGGCCTGGTATCTCCTGAAACACATCCGAATACTCCCTGACAACTGGGATCGAATCTAAAGGAATAACAACCTCCTTAGAGGTATCCTCCTCTATGTAATACAGATGAGCGGTCGATCCTCCCTCTGGGCGAGGCATCGCCACTATAAACATCTCTTGCCCCGGAATGGCAAAAACAATGCTCCCGCTGAAGCAATCAATCATGGCCCTATATGCTACGAGCCAATCCATACAGATGATCACATCATGAACATGCATGTCTAACACTAACATGTCTGCAGGCAATACCAAACCACCAATCTCTACCCCCACTCCCCGGCATATAAAGAAAATAAGTGACCCACTCCCTAATGGTGAGTCGACACACGTCACTGTGCTCTCTGCCGTAGCTAACAATCCTAAAGCTTTCGCGAAGTGTGTAGCTATAAAACAGTGTGTAGCACCCGTATCAAATAACACCCGACCCATAGTGCCATGGATAGGAAACGTACCCTCGATCGCGGGCGGTGCCTGTGGAACTGCAGCCTGGTGGACGTTATAGACACGTCCATACTGTAGCTGCCCCTGCTGAACTGGGACTGCTGGAATGGGTGGCAGTGCTGCCATCTGTGGCGGTACGGGAAGAGCGGCGAGAAACATAGGTCTCTGTGACTCCTGGCGAGCACCCTGCTGCTGCTGCTGTGGGGCCCTGCCCCTATCACGACAATCCTGCTTCTTATGGCCAGTCTTGCCACAAACAAAGCACTTCCCCGGGAAGTTCCCTCCCCTCTGCCCCTGTTGTCCCCGGCCCTGGTGGCCGTTACCATTCCTCTCTTGGCCCTGCTGGCCCTGATGAAACTGCTGCCCATTCTGCACCTGTTGGCCCTGATGGCCGTTTGGACCCTGATGGCCCTGACGGAAACCTCCCTGTCCCTGCCTATAGTTCCCTGACCGGAACCTCTTATTATCCCCCTGCTGGGTACCATGCTCATTCTGTCTCTGCCCCTGACCAGATTGTGCCCCGCTGGCACCATGTCCTCCAGTCCTGCCCTGATGGCTAGACTCCCCTGACCGCTTGCCCTCGGCCATATGAAAACGGTGGTCCTGGCAGTGCAATAATGCAGCGTTAACCACATCAGAATACGTGGCCAACGATAGATTTCCTAGTAGATGCTGACGGATCCTCCAATTCAACCCGTCGGTGAACTTCTCAATCTTCTTCTTCTCTATTGGTATCTCGTCTGGAACGATATTCAACAGATTAGTGAACTCGGCCTCATACTCGGCCACTGTCTTGCCCTCCTGCTTCAAACTCATCAGCTTCCTCCTCATCTCTGTATGAACTGCGGACGGAAAGTACTTGCGGTCGAACCGCACCCAGAACTCCTGAATCGTGAGAGTATCCATCTCCTCTGCGGTGGTAATAGACTCCCACCACTGTAGTGCAGATCCCACTAGCTTGAAAGTAGCTAGCACCTGTTTCTGAACATCAGTGCACTCATGCATCCTCAAATGCCTCTGTATGTCCTTCCTCCATTGGCTCGAGACTACCACATCTGAGCTACCTGCAAACTCTGGCGGATGCACTTTCTGAAAAGCGTCTCGTACACGCTCCCAAGCAGACGGGAATGCATTAACCTGTACTAGCGCGGCAACCGGCGCCTGAGGCGGTGCCTGCTGAATCACGGCAATCGCGGCATTTATCGCTTGGGCTACTATAGCAGCAACCTCAGCGGCGTTCATCATGCCCTGAACTGGAGCGGGCTGGGGTTCGGGCATTGCATTCCTGGGAACTCGTCGTGCACATCGTGGAGGCATCTGAAATAAGAACAAAGTTTATAAGTTCACGGTTTATAAACTTAAAATAGCTGAAGAACGAAGCATACACAAAAAGAGTACAACAGTCCTAAAATATAGGGCTCTATATCAAAGAAACGTAGCGGAAACATAATAGTCGTACAGATCCTAAAGGACACTAGAACCTGATGCTCTGATACCACCTGTGACACCCCTACTAATTAAATACCGGGTAGCTACTCCTTTATTAAATTAATTCAAAATGCCAAGTTGGCTCAGTTAATAGCATCACTATCGAAAACATTTTAATATTACTAACCACCTAGTATTTAAAAAGCAAGTTGCCAAATTTTAATTTAAGTCTGATTAACATGCAATAATTGTAATGAAGAAATAAACAACACCATTCCCCATACTGAAGTAAAATGAATAACCATCACATAACAGTAAATAAAGTCTGGAGGAAAAACTACTCACTACAATCCCACAACTGAAATAAATAAACTGAAACAATACATGCTAAAGTCTGAAAACTGAAATGTAAAAGATGTCTCTAAAGAAATGGGCAACATGCCCTACAACTGATAGATGGTGACTCTGGAATCCAAAAGATAGAAGCGTCTACATGCAAATCCCTGTATCTTCCACAAGCAGCTACAGCTCGTCACCTGAATGAGTATCATATGCTTGGTGTCCTTGTGGCTGGGCACCTAAAATGGTTTTTACAAAGAAAAGAGATTTGAAAAGCAAACGGGTCAGAGCCCGAATGTGGAGTTATATTTTAAAAACCTGCAAGTGCTTTAAAAACATTTAAAACATTAAATGCAAAGTACATGTTAGGACGTACACTCGCATGATATTCTCACCTCTCGTCTAACTGTGCACTCCTAACGTAAGTACCCATCTATAACGACCCATACTACTAGCTAAGTGACAACATAACTAGCTATACTGCCAAAGGTCCTACCCATATTACTCGGTTCCATTAACATATAACACTCGTAATTATATAGGGATTTAACGTAAACTCAGATACTCAATATGCAATATATATAACTATCAGTTAACTCGTTATATTTCTCGAAACAACACCGTAATATATATACAACATTAACATGAGGATTCCCATTAATTTAAATGTATATTATCACATCGTAAATATACAATATAAGCACCCCGAGAACTAAGCTGCGGTGCACACATACTCTGCTATCCATCCCGGTACATCACGTACATAAGGATCACATATTCCGAATCTCTCAGGAATAGTTCAGATAACACAAATCACAAATAGTGGAGGCGAACACAGTCACCATCACATGGGTCACGCACACACCTACGCTCCCATGATCAGCAAACTTATTAATATCACAATAAGTCCTTCTATGACCTATGTTCATCGAGGTACCAGTCTATATCCCCCCCGTAGGCACACAAGGATTAGAGGGTCCTAAGCAAACGCAACCTCCCGTGATAGCAAGTATGGTAGGTATGTCATACACACAATCCATATACTAAGTAAACACACATCTTAGTAATACCGTATTTTAATCGTAGTACGTATCGCATTCTCGCACTAACTATAATTATCACAATTTATACTAATCCGATTTATAATCATACGCGCTATAGTTTCTCACGTTGTAGTAACCACTCACATCTCAACCCCAAACCGTACATGTAATACAACTCTCGTATGTAAATTCCTCCTCATAACTACCCAAATGTCCCAAGTCTATCACTATATCATCAAAGAAATGCTATCTATATCCTCGAACAAGTTTACGGTTCTCCAAAAATCGAAGCAGTCCAAAAAGGACCAAACTGTCAACTCGTTAGAAGTCTCGTTCGAACGAGTGTTCGAACGAGTTTGGACTGTCAGCTCGTTAGAAGTCTCGTTCGAACGAGACTGTTCGAACGAGATCCAGTTCGTTCGAACGAACTGTCCCTTATAACGATATCTCGTTCGAACGAGATATCGAACGAAATTCCTACTCGTTAGCAACGACTGGTCAACTCGTTAGAAGCTCGTTCGAACGAGTTCGTTCGAACGACCTGGGGACTGTTTCTAACGAGCTACCAGATTCGGCCCAGATTTTCCCCAATTCGTTTTTCACCATTTTTATCACTTCTAATCTCTTCCAAGGTTCATCCCAATAACGTTTTAGGGTCTCTAATTCGTCCTAAACATATTTACATCATCTCCTAACATGTTTTCAAGGATTGAATCATCATAACATCAACTAAATTTACAAATCTCTACACTTTTCCCAATTTCTCTAGAACATGAACCCTAGGTTTATATCATCATCAAATCCCAGAATTTATTTCGTTTTAATTCCTTCAAATCACAATTAATATAAGGGAAATCATCTACCTATCATACTACATGCAATTCTCTTCACAATTTTCAAGTTCTAAACTTCAAACTACATGGGTTTTCATTATCTTTCAAGAACAGTTATAATTTATCAATTTTCTAACATGGGGGAAACATTCTACGAATTTAAATATGATTAAAACACTTGCCTTGGTTTGATTTCTGATTTTGGTGTAGGTTTGGTGAAGATTCTGCAGAGTTTCCTCTCTCTCTAAGCTCCTTCTCCAATGGTGGCTTAAGGTGGCTAGGGTTTGATTTGGGGAAGATTGTAAACCTAATGTTAGCCTCCGTAGCTTAAAGGGTTAATATGGGTTGGTTATGGGATTAGTGGGTCAATATCCACATCAGATTTAATTAACCAATTTTCGTCACTTTTAATTCCTCAAAATGTAAAATTACCAAAATACCCTTTAAGTTACCGGTATGGCCTAAAAATATCCCGGGACCCAAACTATACCCCCCGGCTAATGTTTTCTGACTATCTCGACCCTTCCGGACGCGTTGGCACACTCAAAATGACCATACGGATTATAGATTTTAAATTCACTTTTTATTATCAAAATATTATACCGTGACGCGGCGGTCCCACGCGTCTCAACAAAATTTCTAAAATGCCGTATATAAATCTCACGACAAATTTTATAATACCAAATACATATATAATCATATATGCACATAATCAAATACCAATTCGCATCTCATTAGTATTTATAACCCGGATTAATTATCAATTAATACGCATTTAATTAATAAATCCCAAAAATAAATATAGTCAAAAGTACGGGGTATTACAAATACTTCTCAAAATTAAAGTATAAAAGCTAATAATAGGATGGGTATTGGACTATAATTAACAAGTATCTTAGCATCAACTAAAATAAATTTGAAAAAGGTAAATTGAACTTGATTACGACAACACAAATTGGGAAACTTAAGATTTAAAATAGAGAAAATAGACTAGGGATCATTTTACCACATTGGATTTGCTAAGCAGATAATGGAATTTAATACAGTTCAATTATAATCGATCTTAGACAATCAAGTCCAAACATCAACCATATATAGATCAAACTCAACAATGGAAAATTAGATTTAATTAGTTATGGTGACAAATGGTTTAATTTTGTAGTAAAGCTTCAAACGCCGCCATTGCATGATAATAGAAGTTAAGAGACTATGATACTCCAATATAGATACATGAGTTTCAATTAAAATGAATATAAACCAAACCCTAAATTTGAAGTTCAGTCATCTATGGCATGATTATGATCCCTAACCTATAAGAATTACCTATTCATGGAAAACATGATATAAATAATGGAAATAAGCGTAAAGTGAACACAATTAAAGAAAGTAACCAACCAAAACTTCTTCAAATAATGCAAAGATAATCTTACACAACTGACAAAGTTAAGACTATAAGCTTACAAACATAAATACACAACAGCTTTTATCTAATTAATGAAAATAAATTGAGAGAGGGCAAACTTTCAATGTTAACCTAGGAGATAGAAAGATAGTCGAATACTTGGTATTATTTCTTTAAAATAAAACTCACCCCCATACAAACGAAAGGGAAAAACAATATATACAATAATATGTTCGTGGAAAGCTTCAATAAAGAAATAAAGCCAAAAGAGGGGACAAAATCAATTTGGAGTAGAGTCCAATCGATTCAGATCAGAAATAATTTGAGGCTTCCAAGGTTCGAATCATTTTGGATCAGGGGTCAAATGGATTCAGAACCCAAAGATGGTTGAGAATCCTTACTGCCTTGCCTTTTACACTAGTCATCCCACAAAATCTTCGTAACTTTTTCGTTAAGAGTTAGAATCATTCACTGTCGGTGGCCATGTGAAGATAAGTCAGAGAGATGAAACTTCCATGAGAGCTTGGGTTCAAAGTCCAAGTGCTAAAAATACTAAAATGCCCTCGATGTTGTGTTTGTCGATAAATGTTTCCTGGAATTCAACCAAACTTCATGTGTAGCATTCGCAACACTTATAAAATCTCAAATAAACCTTGCACAAGATATATGAAATCAAAATAGAGGTTATATAGTAAATGAGCATAAGTTTTAGGATTAATGCGTTCGAAAATACTATAATGCATAAATATAAGGGGTTTTAAATGCAATATCCGTGACTAATCAATATGCATTATTTAGGTTGTTTGGTTAGGAATAACTTAAAAAACAAATTAAACTACCAGAGGAATATTCATTATTATAATTGTGTTCAAAATTTAGTTACATTCTTACTCACTCTAGACTTTCTAGGTTTAATCTTATTTGTGAAACTATTTTTCAGATCCTATGCAGCAATAGCTGCCTCACCTCTGATCTTTCTTTGTAGAATATTCGTTAATCCTTCTAGTTTTAGTTCCAACTTTCCATTCATAAGATATAGGTGTCGATCATGTATCTCACCTTTACTTATTAAATTTCCTTTCAGTATTCAGTTGAGTCAAATTATTGTATTTGGAGATTATTTATGTTGGAGTCGGTTTATGTATTTAGAGATATGATATTTATTCTGTTGAGATATTTACATTCTAATGTGGATTTTTATTTCATTATGGTTTGGATTGGTATTAGATTTGTGTCGTGGATAGTTTTATCATTATATTTAAGTATTGTCACAGTTATCATTTTCTTTTATTTCAGTCATGGATAGAATGATACGAATTGTTTTGACTCGCATATTATTAATGCTTAGATATGATCAATCTATTGAAGGATTTTATAAGGTGTCACGTCTTAATTTTGAAATATTTTGTTATTCATTAAGCTAGCATAAATTTAGTTTCTAAGATTAGGAAATTTTGTCATGCATAGTTTATGTTTAATGTTCAAATAAATTTTCATTCCCGAAAATTAATCCGTTATTTTCATAACTGTTATGAGAGTAATATCTTGTACTTATAAATCAAATGATATTAAATTCTATGATTTGATGTAAGATTAATTTCGATGGATTATGCTTTTGTGTAATCAATTGATAATACATACATAATTATGTATTGAATGTGTAGAATTGATATTTTTAAGGGAATAGGGATTTTACTTTTTGAATAAGATAAAAAGTTATTTAAAAATTGAACTTTATTGATTTATCTTTCTCAATTTATGCTGAGAAATATGGTGAATTTCGAGTTATAAAAATCGGGAATCAAAATTCATATTGACATTATAGCTAAATAAATTGATAATGACCCTAGATAATTTTCTTCAATACTTTTGTTAGCTAGTACAATTGTTTCATTTTAACCTTGATTCAAAAATGAAAGTTGTCGAGTTTGAAAAACTACTTTATAAATTGATCATTTTCTCGTGGAATCGACCCCTACTAACATGATATTCTATTAATAACTCGTGCACTTGCGGCATTGATTAAATGCACACAAGGAGGTAGTCAAGGGGGTGAGGGTTTCTCGTCATTAGGATTTTGAAATCCCCTCGGATGAAAGATATATTTAATTTTAGATAAGAGTGTTAATTTCGAATCAGTTTGTGTACATTTTGTTGTAAGTTTAATCAGTTGTAGTAAATTAAGTTTGTGTTATTATTTAAAAAATTATGTAACACATTATTTAAAATCAAGAACTACATTAATTCAATATATTAAGAATTTGATTACACTAAACAATACATTAAAATCAATTACATTGAACATAAATAAATCATAATATAAGAGCAAGTTTTATAATTGCTTATGTTTTATTTTTATTTCTGGCATATCCGGTTACAAAAACATTGCCCTTACATGACATCTCGGGACTCGAAGACAAAGTTGAAGATATTTGAAAGCTCAAATAACCATTCGCCTTAACATTCTCGGAAGAAGTTATGGTTTTGACTGGTAAAATGGTATACTTATTAAAACTGGGGTTTAAGAATTTTTAAGAGGTTATTTTTCTAAAAAGACAGTTAAATTTTTTATTTAATTTTTTTTGGAAATTATGCCCCCTCGTTTAAATGAAATAGTCCCGTCGTTCAAACGAGTTCCTTTAAAATTCAAACAATACAATTTTTGGGCATTCTCTAGAATCTCGTTCGAAGACTCATTCAATACTTGTTTAAATAAGAACAGGCATGTCGTTTGAACAAGGTCCCATTCCGTTCAAATGAACGAGCGATAAATGCTTTTTTTAATTAGATCTTTAAATCTATCATACTTATCCTATCTTAAACAACATTCTTATAAATCGTATACATGGGTTAGACTTCAAGAAATAAAATTTCCTAATCAAAAAAATATTTTTTAAGTTCTTTTTTGTGATCAAACACCTCCATAAACATTTCAAACCCCTTGGAATAATTTAGATAACTTTACCAAGTCACGGAGAAGGTTTCTATCTTTTTAACCTTTGTGGCGAGAAATCTCTACTACTGAATTGTGAAACTAGGTTTTCACTTTTGAAGAGGGAAAGGTTCGGTGGATACCGAGGGTAGACAGCTACCAGTGAACGACTATGAACCGAGTCGTATTCTATTGAAGGTTTTGAAGATTTTGCATATCTCACTTAGTTGGTCAATGTTTTATAAGTCCATTGTCAGTCAAATCATTTAATAGTTTTGAATATATGGCTTTTCCATTTTTAGGGTTTTTTCCTCATCTTTGCATAACTGTTTGCATGCTTGGTTGATAGTTGAAAATTGAACTTCATCTTATATGCACACCTAATTTAATCGAAGACAAAACTTTATAAAAAAAATGGATTTGTATGTGACAATTTATTATACAAATCAATCCATTGAATTACTTGCATTCTCAAATTAGTATGAGAGCCGATGACACTAATTTACTATATGATCCTTTTCACACAAAAAAATTAGTATCAGTTTTTTTCAAAAAAATTGTTGATACAAAAATTTGGATTTAATGGCGCCTGTTTAATAAGATGCCTATTTTTTATGGTTCAAACTATGCCTACTGGAAAGCACAAATGAGGTCCACTTAAAATCTACAGATAAATTTGTTTGTCTTGTATGTTAAAGAGGTTGGACACCACCCACTGTGATATTAGACAATGTCACAAGTCTAAAATATATTTCTTCATGGACAAAGGATGATTTTAAATGGAGCATTATTAACTCGAGCAGTCTTAGTGCCATCTCTAGAGCCGTCACCCCCGAGGAGTTCCATCGCATTATGACGTGCACCACGTATAAAGAAGCATGGGATCACCTCCATCTCACTCATGAGGCTACCAATACTGTAAAAGCTTCTAAGTTAAAAAACTTGATCACACAGTTTGAGACTATAGCCATGCTAGAGTGTTATTCTTTCGATGAGTTTTATGTATGCTTATCGAAAATAGTTAATTCGAGTTTTAATTTCAGTGAGAAAATTCCTGAGACGAGAGATGTTTAGAAAATTTTCAGATTCCTACCAGCCTATTTTATCCCCCAAAGTCACTATTTTGAATTCGTTGGGAATATTAGATACTCTCAGGTTAGAAAATCTCATAAGAAACCTTCAAACATATGAAATAGATATGTTTCCAAAAAAATATTAAACCTAAGGATATAGGGATTTCTTTAAAAACTCAAACTAAGAAAAAAGCTTTGGAGTCTGAGACTGAGTTTTATTTTAAGTTGGATGACTTAGCCCCTTTTGCAAAAAAATTTAAAAAATATGAAATTTTCCAAAGAAAAGATTTTTGAAAAAAATAAAGATAAGAATGAGGGTGAGAAGGTTTGTGAGAAAGATGAGATAAAAATCTATGAGTGTGAGGGCAAGGGGAACAAGGCACATGTGTATCCCACTAGGCTTCAGAAACAGGGCAAAAAAGTTGCAAATAAGGCCACTCATAGAGATAGTGAAGTCAAGTAGGTGAATTTTGGGGGTGAATCACCACATGAATCGTGTATAGTGTTCATGGTTCCTCGATGATGTTTCAATTCATTATGGAGTGAGTGAGAGTGAGAATGAGAATTTTAGTGAGGGAGAAGTTGGATTCCAAAAATCGTATAGTGATCTTAACACCGAGACTTTAAAAAAGAAAAAAGATTAATAAAGATTTATCTCTTAGGATTTTAGATTTGGAGAATGAGGTGAATGTGTTGAAAGAGTTTGAGGCATCAGTGAGTCAACTCAATAAAGTAAAAATTTCTTTGTACAAGTAGTTAATTATTTTAGGTAGGGAGAAGACCGATTTGATAAGTTTCGTGGATATTCTTACGAAATATCTTTAATCTTCATTGGAGACTCATGAAAAACTTAAAGCACGTGTATCCAAACTCGAGACTAATATCAAACATTCTTGGGAGGTTAAGGTTACTTAAGACACATTTAAAAAGGTTGGAAAGATGATCCTCGATCCCACATTAGGTAATGTTGAGAGACAAGAAATTGGTTATGACGGTGCATCCATTTCCTATTCCGCACTCGAGTCGGTTCCCAAGTTTGTGATGGATCCTTATAAATCTCATCCTAACCAACCTAGGAGTCTTAACCCACCTATGAGAGCGTATCCTATATGTTTTGAGCAAGGTGCACCCAAGCCTGTTTATGTTTGTTCCCATGGAAAACAAAGAGGCCACCTTAAAGAGTTTTTTTTAACCTAGGGAAAGTTTCTCACATGCTTGTTCCACTATATGGTCCCAAACGAGTTCCTTCATGTGTCCCCTCATACACTTCCACACGTGTTACTTTGCATGCTCCTGTACATCACCTTAGATATTTGAGAGTTTTTGAGAGAAAGTAGAGTATTTAGTCAAGACTTCACAATGTTTAATAGAAAAATTTCTTAGGATGTTATCTCCTTTTGAGAACTTCTCATGGCCTAGTGATTGAGGTTGAGTCTTTTTTCTAGAGTAGGGTGATTATCATATTCTTATCTTATATCCTTATTGTTAGACTGTATTACTATTGAATTAATCTGTTTTTATTTTTTATATTTAGAAAATTCCAAAAAGAGTTTTATTTTTATGGAAAAAGTTCGAGGAATACAAAAAGATTCATTTTTTTGGAAAAAGATGAAAAAGTGAAAATATTTTAATTTTGATAAAAATTTTAAAAAAGACAAAAAACATTTTTTATTTTCCTTTATCACCATATATGGATGAACATTAAAGATTTTCGGATCGCCCGTACATTCCATCCATTCACATGACTTTTTCATAATGTTTTGAGACATGACTTCATTTCGATAGTGTGCTTAATAATTTTTCGATATCATTACATCAATCTTTGATAACTACTATCTAGATTTTAGACTCCTTGTCTCCTTTATTGCACACGTGCACGAGCTTTATGAACATTGCACTTACTTATTGTTTGTTGAATATGATGTTCTCATCTTAATCCTACATAATAACGAACCAAATATAAAAAGAGATAAGTTTTTCATGTGACCATTATCCTCATTTGATTTATATTTCGAAAATTATGTTATGTGTTAAGAAATGGAAAGGGACTATGAAAGATGAAAATAGTTTTTGCGTTAAAACTTTCCATTTGCATAAAAGAGCCTAAAAATATTAGGGGTACATAAAAATAGAAGTGACATGCCAATTTTGTTTTGATTCATTGATGCTTCACTACATATGAGCACTGTGATTTCTTCAAAATAATTGAGAGTAAATTCTTATTTATGAGAGATTTTGAGGGAGTTAAAGTTTAAGATCAATGGGTTTGCACAACGGACTTTCTTTAAAAATATTAAATAGTTTGACATTATTAGTGTGAGAATCATTTTTGTTCATGACATGTTGATTAAGTTGAGTCTATTTCATATGAGTTCACAATCTTTGCACCTAAGGTTGACTTTGAGTTCTTTCGTTAGGAGTGTCTCATGACTTCGTTCACACTTGTTATGAATGTTTATGTTGATTTACCTATGAAATATGTTCACATAATTTTATTCCCCATCCACGGTTCGGATATTTTATTGTTATTCCATGTAGTGTTGTTCTTGTACAGTTTATACTTTATACTTTAAAAAAATGTAAAATTTTAAAAATAGTTGGTTGAATATTGCCTTTTAAGATTATCATTACTTATGCATTACTGATTATTCTTGTGATGATGTCTTGTTTCTTCATGTGGTGCATTTTTTTCATGACTAGTTTCTACTTTATTATCTATTAGGGACAAAAAGGGGGGGGGGGGACAAAGTGAGGGGGAAATTTATTTATTTTTTTGTTAAAACTCGTATGCGTCACAGTATTTTATTTGTCTCGTGTATATCGGACGATCCACCTAGATAACAATAGCTTGGACCCAAACAAGATGAAGACAAGGTAGATAAAAGGATTATCCATTCCATTCGAAGACTTGCACAAATATTAGTTTCCATTTCTTGATTTGGGGCGGTAGTTATTGTTTGAAGTCATTAGGATACAATTTTTCTTCAGTTTGTGTATTGTACCAGAATAGCCAAAGGAAGAGATTCATAAGAGCAAGCTATATAATTTCTCTTATTTTATTTTTATTTTTGGAGTATCTCGTTCTAAAAACACTTACCCTACTTGACTTTTAGGGACTCAAAGACAAATTTGAAAAAATTTGAAAGTTGGAAGAATCATTCGTCTTAACATCCTTGGAAGAAGTTATGGTTTTGATTGATAAAATGGTTTACTTATTATTTCTAGGGCTTAAGAATTTAAAAGAGGTTATTTTTTCTAAAAAGGAGTTTGAATTTTTTATAGAATTTTTTTTTGGAAATCATATCGCCTCATTCGAACGAGTTCCTTTAAACTTCAAATGACGCAATTTTGGGCGTCCTCTTGAATCTCATTTGAATACCCATTCAATACTTGTTTGAACAAGAATAGACATGTCATTCGAACGAGGTCCCATTACGTTCGAATGATCGGGCGATAAATACTTTTTTAATTAGATCTAATCCAAATCTTTCATACTTATCCAATTTTAATAAAACATCTTATAAATAAGATACACGGGATTAGAGTTCAGAAGAACTATTTTCATAATCAAAAATATCTTTTTTGAGTTCTCTTTTATGATCAAATATCTTCATAAACATTCCAAACCCTTGGAATAATTTAGATCACTTTACTAAGTCAGGTGAAGGTTTCTATCATATAAACCTTTATGGAGAGAAATCTCTACTACTGAATTGTGAAATCATGTTTTTACTGCTGAAGAAGGAAATGTTGATCGATGGATACCTAGGGTGGGACGCTACCTGTGGACATTTCTGGATCAAATCGTATTCTATTAAAGCTTTTGAAGATCCCGCGCATATCACTTAGTTAGTTTAAGTTTTGTAAGTCGATTGTTGGTCAAATAATTCAACAGTGCTGAATATATGTTTTTTCCCTTTTTTAGGAATCTTCTCTCATGTTTGCCTAACTGTTTTCATGCTTGGTTGATAATTGAAATTTGAACTTTATCTCGTGTGCTCACCTAATTTAATCGAAGATAAAATTTGAAAAAAAAAATGGATTTGTGTTTGGCAATTTATTATAAAAATCAACCCATTTAGTCACTTGCATTCTCATATAAACAACCTATAAATATATTTCTGACTTCAAAGGATTCCTTGGTGTGTAGTGGTAATTTTTATGAATAAGATTAGGAGGAACAATCCCACAAAACTTTCATTTTGGACTAGGCTCTGATTCATAAGTCTCCCGCTTCAAATTTTTTTGCCTAGAAGTCTTCGCCTTCAGCTCCTAAGCTTGTTGCAGTTGAACAACTGGATCGATAGATGAGGAAGGAGTTGCCTTATCCTTCTTGTCAAAGTACTAATAGTATTTGGGGTTGAATTCAACGTCAGGGTGCTTCCACCAATAGACAAATCTAACATATACAGATAACGACTCCTTGTATGTATCAAATTTTTGGATATGTCAATCCATAAATCCATCAACCTGATATATTGCATCGCGAAAATTTGTATAAATGTCGAGATGAACACTCTTGATTATAATGTAAAATTACGAACCACACATTCTCTAATCAACCATTGCACAAATTGAATATGTTTATTTTAAGGAGTATATAAATTTAATATATATATTTTTAAGGAGATTATAAATAATTAAATCATGGGTGAGAAATATTAAGGTCGTTGGTGACGTGACAACTCAAATGTCGCGAGTACCCCTCCTGCAACAATTAAGTTGTTGCAATAATGCCATGTTTGTTACTTTTGGGGGGCAAAACTAGTAGTAAAATGATACTAATTTTGCCCCCTAAATCAACATTTAGATATTTGTAGATGACATAGAAGATGAAAAAAATAAAAATGGGTTGGCGTATATAGGTTTTGAGATATTTGCCAATGGCTCTAAAGATAGTCTTAGGATTATCGTCAATCAAACGGTTAAATGATTGAAGAAAAATACTACTGAGGATATGGGTTTCTCTCATGCTCCATGGCAATTGCAGAGTGTTTATGCTCAATATATTATTACATCTCTATTTTTTACTAAAGAAAGAGAACTATATTTCTTTGGTCCGTAATTATTATAATCAAATATTACTTATTTTTATTAAAAGATTTTTATAGTGAGATCGTATTGTTGTTGTTGTTGTTGTTGTTGTTGTTGTTATTATTATTATTATTAACATATAAAGTCAGGCAGACCATATATGTTTTACATTATGATCAGATTTTAAAATAATTCATTGACTTAAATCATATCTCAAATATATATAAAATCTTGAAAAAACACAAAGGTATATAAAAAAAAATTGTGAAATCATATTTTTTGAACGATCATTTTTACTCTAAATAATTATTTAAGTATAAATATAATAGGAAAGTAACAACATCGATAATTAAAATTAATAAATGAAGTTATTTTTTAAGTAAATAAATAAATAAACTTTGAATAATAAAAAATAATAATAAAGAAAAATGTTAAACATAATCTATTTTCGAAAGAAAAAAATAAAAAGGCGTGGGGGGAAATGCCACGCAACCCTTAAATAAGGGCATTTGAGGATTTTAATAACCAAAGTGATATACGTCATAACTGACGGCCAAAGATCAAATCACCATACATAAAATCATTCATTTATGCTACCATAATAGCAAAACAATTTTGAGTTGCAAACACAAAGTTAGCATATGTCTACCTGTTATACAACATACATGACGCATAATCACAAGCTTATTTCTTGACAAATATGGTTATATTCGATCAAATTTTGGTATCAACGCGGGTCTAATACAAATCATTGGAATCAAATTTTAAAATTGCATTGGCACAGAATATTAAAAATTCCAAATATAGTTCTTGGAAAAGAGATATCAATGATTATACTTTCAAATCGACTGGTTTGATTTGGTCTCCAAAAAATGGCAATGTGATGATTGTCAAGGATGCCCAAAAAAACCGCACGACCTTTTATTGTATTCATCGGATGTTATATCAGGCCCGAAGAGTGATCACTCAATATGAAACTCTTTGGAGAAAGGAGTTCTTTAAAACAATGATTTGATCGATTGATGTACTATATAATCGTGATCCCCCTCTATGATTAGGAGATGCTTCTATATGTGATACAAAAAGCAATGAGGTTTTTGTTTTTACGTTTTAAGGTTCAATTTAAGATCATTCAGAATTTACAGATGCCAAAAGTATTTTTTTTTTTCCAAATATTAATAGATTCACTATTAAAATCCGTACTTAAGTTCATAGGCAAAATTGCCTTTGAATATGAATGCTTGATTTGAATTAAGACAAAATACATTCATTCAAAGTTTTATTTAGAGATAAAATATACATATTTTTAACATTAAGATTTCAAATTTTCAAATTCAAACTTCGTATTATGATAAAAATAAATAATTAATAAAACGGCACCCTAAATATATGCTATTATTGGTAATTATAATACATATCTTAGTGCTTCGAAATATTTTGAATAATGGGAGGATTATATTCCCTCAAAATAGTTGAGTCATAATGGAAATTGGTGTCCTATTCGTTGTAATCGGGGTTACCCGTTGTAGAGTATATCGGATGTGAGCTGGCCAGTAAATATTGGTTGGGGACTTTGTTGATGGGGGAAGAGGGTATAAACCTGGGCTTCAACCCAGGGTCAGACAATTGAAAACCCTTATTTCTTATAGCCCAGCCAAAACCCAATAGAGGTTGTAAGTAACCGAGGATAACACAATCAGAATGTCTATACATACCCGATATAGATAGCTAAGTCCACTTGAATTTTCCCCAAATGAAAAAGAGTAATGCAATACTACCCGGGAGTTAACCCCGGGTTAGTACATGGAGGGAATTTTTTCTTTTTTTTTTCCTTGGTTTTTTATGTGATTTTTTAGAATTACTTGACTTTTTTATTTAAAAAAAACTGTTTTATTAGAAAATAATATTTTTTATAAACTAAAAAAATGTATTGTTTAAAAACACTATTTTAATATAAAAAGATTTTTTTTCCTGAAAAAAACTGTTTCAAAAAAGAAAAGTTGTTTAATATAAATATTTTTTTTACATTTTGAAACAGTTTTAAGAAATACAAAAATTATTTTAAATGTTGTAAAATAAAAAAAATAGTTTAAAAATAATGGGTGCCGCTGGCGCGAATCTTTAAAAATAAGAGAATATTGAGTAAATGGGTGTTTTACGGATTAAATGAGTTAAAAAAAATTAAAATTCTTATTAGAATAGTTTTATTTCTAAAAAACATATTTTAATTGAAAATACAGATTTATATTTTTTTTGGAAAAAAAATGTTTCAAAAAATAAAAGTTAGTTTAATATAAATAAAAAACTTTTTTTTTTTACATTTTTAAACAGTTTTTAGAAATACAAAGGGGTGCCGCGGGCGCGGACCGTTAAAAATAAGTAAATATTGAGTAAATGGATATTTGAGAGACTAAATGAGTTAAGATAAGAAAAAAAAAGCAAAAAAAATAATAATACGAGACAACCCGAGAGATAGTGTCAGGGTAATTAAAATAAATAAACTTAAAAATAATGAATGTCGTTGGCGCAGACCTGTAAAAATAAGAGAATATTGGGTAAATGGGTGTTGAAGGGACTAAATGAGTTAAAAATAATTTTTTAAAAACAAAAAAAACTATAGTTTTATTTTTAAAAAACATATTTTTATTGAAAATAAGGATTTTATATTTTTTTTTGAAAAAAACTGTTTTAAAAAAGAATGTGTCAACTAAATAAGTGAAGTGCCAACTAGATAAATGGGAACAAATGAGGATCAATAAAATTGCCAACTAGACAACCCTGTACTAGTCCGGTACTAGGACCCGGGTTATCTAGCATTATTCAATGAAAAAAGGCCTATATTTTAATTTCCCCAAACCTGGCTGCATGTTGACCTTAATTGGGCTCCGTGTTCTTTTATTTTTCCTGATAGTTAATTTTGTAATGCAATATAAAATATTTTCAATTGAATATCATTGTACTAATATTACTTGACCATTGATTTGGGTATACAATGTAGACATGTAAATTAATCTGTTGTAGTATTTGTGGCTATGGTTTGACTTGATTTCTGTTGTGATTTGCGATAGAAGAGTCGAAACTATAAGTAGAACTGTCAAATAAGCGGGTCAGGCGGATGGAATTGGGGTGAGTCAAATCTGAGCCAGGTCAAAGTCTGGACCGGATTGACCCATTTTATATATTATTTTTTTGTGGAAACCGTATACCAATTTTGAATTGATTTTGTTGTATGTATGATTGTATAATTATATTAGTGTATGTGGTTGTGCGTATATGTATAGCACTATATAGTATGAGTATGTGTATGCTTAACTCTATATATAAGCATTTATTGTGTTTTGTGTGTGTGTGGGGGGGGGGGGGGGGGGGGGGGGGGGGGGGTTGTAATGCATATGTAGGTCTCTTTGAGAGCAAAAGTAGAGAAATCAAGAGGTCGAGAGATAGTAGAACCAAAAAAAAAAAAGCAAAAATTGAGAGAGAGCTTGAGAGATCGGGAGTGAGAGTACAACTATTAAATGAGAAAATGTGATAATTTTAGGATTGATTTGCTATAAAGTTACGTGTAAGATAAGTGTTTGTATTTGATCTACTACGTCTGATGCCTTGATCCAAATTTGACCCATATCTACAAAATATGGGCCCGTATTTTTAAGACTCGGTTAATAGGGGCAAATTTAACAATTTGGCACATGTTTTGCCATTTTTAATATAGGTCTTGAAAAATAATGGCTCAGAACAAAGCACCATCTGAGAGAGAGTAAAGACTCATGTGTAATTTTTTTTAAACATCTCGCAATAATATGTAAATTCCCAATAAGTGTCATCCTTAATTTTCAAAGAATAATTATTTTCTACCATGATTGGTATTTATAATCAAAGAATTGGAATATTAATGTAGAATCAATTATAGAAATTAATCCCTTAGAGAAAAAAAAAAATAGTACAAGGTTTTGGCTTAACTTTCGCAGACCCCTCCGAAAAAATCTGGCTCCAACCTTGTGACTCGCATGAGTTCAAGTGTCAGTCCACCAGGGGAGTGGAGAGTCATTCCAAGGTAAATTATCATGTTAAAGTCTAGTTTTAAATGTTTTGGAAGATGGTGTTAAAGACTTAAATTGAAACATATGTATATGTATTATTACTTTCTTAACGGTCCTATTGCAAAGGTAAAATTATAGTTCTTGTCAGCAATAACAACTATGAAAGCAATTAGTACAATTAACCTCTCACATTAATTTTTTTAACAAAAATGAATGCCACTTTAAGAGAATGTCACCCTCTATATTTAGAGCGGAAAAACCCTTGAAACTGGAACTTACAAAGGAGACCAACCCCAAACAGCTTGCATGTTTTTGACAAGAAAATATGTGAAGTTGCGAATGAAGATGTTGGTAAATCGTACTCAATGATAAACAAATCAAATTATTATTAATGTTTTTGTCCTTTCTCCAATAATGGTTGTTAAAGTAAGGTTCAAAAGCACTGCAAACCCAAAGTCATATAGAAGCAAAGAGTGACAGGAGATTGAAACATCATGATTAAGTCAAATTTTAAATTAAGAAAAATGGGGGAAGAACATTACATAATTAATGGTTTGTGTCCACAATGACGCATGGGATAAGGCGTGCGTGGCGGGTGCAGCCCAACATCATTCCTAAAAACAGACGTGCACCGTGCATAGCTGAAATGGCTCATTCAAGATCTCAAGTAGTAGTATTTTTATTTAAAAGACACTTTCTTTGATGCGGAACTGTTATTTTTAAGTGTAATAACACTAACTATTTACTTAGAAAGTCTGATTACTCATACATTTAATTTAATATTATACATATATATTAATAAATTAGCATATAATTTGTATTATGTACGAATAATGTGTAATAAATAAATATATTAATAATTATAAAAATTAGTATACATCATAAATTTAATATCTTACCTTAAGGTCAGTTTACAAAGTTATTTCTTTCGTAAATAAAATTTGTCTATTATTTTTAAATATTTTTACTATATAAAAACTATTTCTTATAAATAAAAACTTCAAAATAATTGTACGTATATTATATATTAAAAATTATACATCTTTTTATTTGTTTTTAGTTTGAAAAACTGTATATAATTTATAGATATAAACTTGAAAAAATTTCTACGAACAAAACATTAAATATGTTTTTATAACCAAAAACTTTTTATTTAAATTAAAAATAATTTTGAAATTTTGAAAGCTTTTTTTTAACTTAAAAACTATTATCTATAAATAAAAACTTCAAAAGAAAATGTTATAAATTAATTAAGGGTGGATGCACTGCTCACGATGGATCACGATGGATGCACTGCTCCAAAAGGATGGATGCACTGTTCACGATGAAAAAAAGTCACAAGAGAGCCTTCGTGAGTATGCCAAGAGGTACTGAAAAGTCTTCAATAAAGTGGAGGACTGCTCGGAGAAGGTTGCCCTTGCATCCTTCAAGATTGGTCTGTCAACCACATCTTTGTTGCACCAGTCCCTGACAAAGAAAGAAGCCATCACCGTCGACGACCTCATGGCCCGTATTGAGAAATACGCCAAGGTTGAGGATGTGGTTCACTATAATGAAAGGGATAACGGTCGAGCAAAGGTAACCAAAGGAGGAGATAAGAGTGACACTCCAAAGAAAGAGAACAAGAGTGAGGGCAAGAGTAGCTCTAAGAATGAGAAGTAAGGTTAATCCTTTAAAACAATTCTCGGATGTTAACACGGTCTTCAAGAAACTAATTTACAAGACCTTGAGCAAGATCAATGATCAACCATTCATCAAATGGCCTAAGAAGATGGGTAGTGACCTAATAAAAAGGAACAACACACTGAGATACGCATTTCACGGGGAAGGCAGCCATAGAACTGAAAATTATAAGGCTTTGAAGTCACACTTGGAAGAGTTGGCCTAAGCTGGGCATCTCATGAAATACATAGAAAAGAAAGCTGACAAGGTCATAGCCCATGGCGACCAGAAACCAAACACTGTCTTTAATGACGACATGGGACCAGAGTTTGCGATGATCCATGGAGCATCAGACCTAAAATAGATCTAAGGGAATGTTGTTCGGATGGAGTTGAAGAAGGTTATTACTATCATGGAGGCATTACAAATTAACCCTACAAAAATACAAGCTGGCAAGCACCGATAACCTGAGGACGTCAACTACACCAAACACATCATCTTCACTTATGAAGATTTTATTGGAGTAAGGACTCCACATCATGATGCACTCGTGATAACCTTAGAATTGAAAATTGGGACGTCGACAAGTTGTTGTTCCTCTGAGGTGATGTACATAGAGATGTTCCACAAGCTGAAGCTCAACTTAGTCGACCTCAAGAAAGTCACAGTTTTGTTGATCGGCATCGCAGGGAGAATCATAATGCCATTGGGAAAGATAGTCCTTCCAGTAAGGGCACGCAACCTATGATTATATTTTTCATAGTAGACATAGAGTACCCATATCACGACATTATAGGCTTAGGTTGGTTGCACAGAATGGGGGCGGTACCATCTACCTACAACCAGAAGCTGAAGTGTATCACCGATCAGGGCACGATCGAGATTCGTGGTGATCATGACACTCCAAGGAAGTGCTTCATCACAGCCATCCTCCCTAGGAAGGAAAATAAAAACCAAAAGATGCTCCAGAGGAAGCTCAGGATGAGGCTACACCCTCTAAATAGCAATTATGGTACGGTCGACCAGGGTTGGAGGAGTCCAGTGTCCACCCCGCTAACAAGGACGTTGAAATCCTAAAGAAAGTCAGAGATAATACAAATTTCCAGAAAGAAAGTTTATGATCAACACTACACTCGTCGAACACAAGAAAAAAGAGTTGATTGCCTTATTGAGAAAAAAATCTGGATGTTTTTTCTTGGGAGCCCTATGATCTGCCTGGGATAGATCCCGACGTAGTCTACCACTAATTGTATGTTGACCCAACCTTCAAGTTGATCAATCAAAAGGTTCTCCAAATAGTCTTAGAGAATCTTCTAGATGCAGGATCCATTAGGGAAGTTCAGCTCCCCAAATGGTTATCCAATTATGACACCTCACTCAATTAAGTATCGGGTGATCAGTCATTTATTAAATTAAAACAGGATTCTCATTTGGTTCATTATTAGCATCACCGTCGAAAAACCATTTTAATTACTAACCACGTAATAGTTAATTAAGAAAGTGTCAAATTTTATCTTTCATTAAATAGATAACAATATGAGGAAACAAAATAAACCAAACATATACACAATCACTGCCCAAAAAGATACTGAATAAAAAATGACTTACCGAATAAACCATCGGTGACAAAATCCATTGCCAAAATATCCAACAGCTAATAATAAATCTCAATACAACAATCTCAACCGAAATAAAATCTGAATAAGTCCTGAAGGCAACATGCCCCAACTAAAATACTAAGATAAGATTCTTAATTTAGGAATGACCTAAAAGAAGCGTCTACTCTAACTTCTGCATGCATCCACATATGCCACAGTTGTGTATATCTGGAATAGGTAATCAAGTCTGGCGTTCCTGCACCCAAAAGTTTTGAAAATATTTGCAGTAAAGGTTAGAACCCCAAACATTTTGAAAATATTTAGCAAGTGATTAATGTTGCAGTAACTAAAATGTATGAATGCTCTTCATATTTAAGTTAGTGTCACACTCCCTTGAGACAATTCTCGCCCCTCATCTAAAGTGCACACCTAACACTTCTTCCTAACCCTCCTAGTTGTACTAACCCATCTATCCAACCTTGTTATGTATACTTCTCGACTCACTACTTTTATCTGATAATATTACAGTTGATCCATTAATTATATATCTCATTAACTTAATTATGCACCTTTAATTAAGTATATATAATACTCTTAGTCTTAGACATCTTTCCCCATCTAATATTTTACTGTTCCCACCCGTATTGCCCATAAAATACGATACCAAATTTCCAATCTCTTATTATTTATTTAGTGTCACCAACTAATTATAAAGATTCTTACACACTCAAATTAATTTAGATATCGCTATCTATAATGTCTACTAAAGTAGCTGTAGTAGAATAAATCACACGTGTGTGTGTGTGTGTGTGTGTGTGTGTATATATATATATATATATATATATATATATATATATATATATATATATATATATATATATATATATATATATATATATAGAGAGAGAGAGAGAGAGAGAGAGAGAGAGATTTTCACATCACTATCATAATATATACATATAAGACATCCCTAGGTGGAAACCTGCAATGCTGGCATACTCTGCTCTCAAGCCTTGGTACATCACATACTAAATAAGGAGATCGGTTCAGATATCATCCTCATACCAAAAAATCAAACCACACATATTGGAGGCGGACATAGTTCCAGGCCTTTGGGCTACGCACATACCTACACACTCAAATGACTGGACACACTCTCATTCACACAAGTAGTAGATATCCCTAAGTTCTATGTTCTGAGGTACAAATCAATATCCCCCTAAATGGGGTCATCAGGATAGAATTGTCCACGACGCGAAACCTCCCGTGATAGCAAGTAGCCTAGATATGTTTACACATAATCAATCAACCAATAGGTAATCACACAACCTATGCATATATATATATATATATATATATATATATATATATATATATATATAACATCATATAGGTATACCGTCAACCTATAATATTTGCATCGTGCGTAGTGTATATTTATCACCTAAATACCCTACGTATTATTATTATTATTATTATTATTATTATTATTATTATTATTATTATTATTATTATTATTATTATTAATTCACTATTTAATTACTAATCGTATTTTTCCCGAGCGTTTTCCCCCACTATTCGAAAAGTCATAGACACTCCATCATATTATTTCATAGTTAAAATACAATACCCCGACACATCCACTCGGCCCGTTAATTTAATCCTACAAATTCCATTTCCCTAACTTTATTAATAAAAATCAATCACTACTTAGTTTTTAACTTGTAATAACTTCCCACCTATATTTCCCCCGTCTCCTTAAGGTAAAATAGGCCAATACAATATTTTCAGTAACTTTTCTCCCCCATACATTTAACAATTTTCATTGGGACTCCCTTAATTTCATCCCTAAAATTCCTCGATAATTCAGACCCCGCGAATCGATTCGGCCTGACCCCCAAACTGGTTCGTTGTACCTGGGTCATGACTCTTTTTCTTTGCGATGTTGTTTCCATCATCATCCATGCTTTTATGCATCAAAACCAGAACTTCTAAACATCCTACTCCCAAAACAACTTCTAAACATCGAACATAATTAATTTATATCTTTCCCCAATATTTGCTGAATTGGGTTTATAACAATTTATACGAATCTCATCCTCGATTCAATTCTATCAATTCAAATTATACGAATTTAACTACTGGTTATCAAATAAATACCAGATTCTAATAATCTTATTTATTAATCCATCATCAATCTTTTATTATTTTACACGATTTACTCCAATTATTAAAACCCCAAATTTCATATGAACAACCCACTAAAAGTAGGTTTTCAACTACACTAATATGATATGAATCGATTATCACAAATTTATATTGAAAGAAAAATTAATCACTTGCCTCTATTGATTCGTAGGGTCTCATCCTTGGACATAGATAGTGATTCAATGAAGAACGCCCTCAATCCTTCATGGTTTAGCCCCCAGAAAACCTCCCTACTTTCTCCCTCTTTTCTTCTCTGCAGTTCTAGGGTTTTCTAAATGAATTATCATTGTTCCCAATTTCTTAACTTATATTAAATAATTTAAATCCCATTTTTAGGCTAATGGGACAAGCCCAAATAACCCGAACACCCCTGTGTTAGCCCGACTACGCCTAAAAATATCTCGAGACCCAATTACTACCCCCAAGTACTCTTTTTTTACTATCTCGACCTATTCGGAATCAACTGTGACCTCCAAATTGCCATCCGCGACTTTTCTTATTTCTCTTCAAGATATGTTCCACAGGAAAGATAAATATCAGCTGGAATTAATTAAATCTAAATCACCAAATTAAATACATTCTCCAAAGTAAATGATTTCTCCAAATTAAATAAATTCTCCAACTCAAATAAGTTCTCCAAATTAAATAAATTATCTAACTTAAATTAATTCTCCAAATCACTAATTTTAATTTAATTTTTATCTCCTTAAAAATACAGAATGTTACATACTTCTTCCCTTATAAGGGAATTGCGTCCTCGAAATTTGGGTAATTCTATAACTCCAAGTCTTAAATATACCCGTATTCGCATACTCCTAAGGTAGCTACATATTTTCCTACCCCTTCTAATTGCGAATTATATGAATTTAAATTAATTACCCAGGGCGCCCATACACCTTATACCCATGCTTCTCACAGCATAAATGCTAATCGGTTCCACTAGTTTTACATCATAATAGAACTTTCAACTCGTAGTTATAACTATGTATATGTATACTAACCAGGGTACAAAATCCATGTCCTACCGACCAGACATCTCCCAAATTCCAATGTTGAGCTAAATTTCATGCGTGTGACGTCTCGCAAGCGAAATCCAAACCAAGAACACCCATGATACACTACCGCCCAACATTATTGGTCGTTAAGATCCTTTAGGCTCTCAGTCCATAGTACATACCCCCAAATTCCCTTCTCTTGACATAAAAGTATACTCATCCACTCTCATGTTTCAAAAGACAATATACAATATGACTCCCTTACTCTCACTAGTTTCTCTGAGCTAAAATAATAACGGGCTATATCTCTACGCTTGATAATAAGCCAATATGTGCTGAATCACATCAGTAAACGTCCCTACTCACCGGGATCAAATATAACAATACAAACATTTTCTTATAAGTTTAGTATGCAACACACCATAACACATATGCACACATATATAGACTAGAACATCTTTTAGGTGATAACCAGCATAAGTAAATCATGCCTTGGAACAATGAACATAAAGTCTCACCACACTATATACTACAGCCTAATATCCTAACATCATTATCACTAACGTCTTGTATGTAGCATACCTATCTCAAGCTTAGCTCTGCACTCTCGGCATGGCCATACGGGTATTCTCGATTACCCCACAAATTAAAATTTAATTCTTCTCGATATTTCCCCACCCATTAATCCTGAGGTGCAAAAGTTTTCTCAATGCTTCCTTCGCAGCAGTACCAGACTCCATGGCCATATATCGTAATAGCTCTTAGCTTAAGGGTTTTCTCTACACGTTCGGAGCTCTTCTCGTAGCTCGATTGGGATTTCTTCTTTCCCGTACTGTTAGCTCCTGAAGTCAGGTTGCTTTGCCTCCCCTGCCCTATCCTATTAGCCTTTGTAGCGATACTCGAACCTCTCTTCTCGGCCAACTTTCGTGCCTTCTCTCCCTCTCTCTTCTCCGGGGCCTGAGAAATAGTAGAGATGACAAAGTACGGATCCCAATTTCTCTGTCCCTAGCTAAAGTGATTTAACATTAAAAATTGATGCACCAACATGCGGTAACATCTTACTACTCCCAACGTTTATTAAGGTCCATACATGCAACATCCCACAATGAAACTCAAAAGAACTGACACACCCCAACCTAGTTACTTATAATTAAGTCTAAAAGTCAAAGTGATTCAAACCATAATTAATTTAACCAAACCATAAACATGAGTTTTAAATTTTAGAGTCATCATTGTAAAACCATATAACTGAAAGCCTTTTTACAACATCAGAGTAGTCATGTCCATAAAAACTTTCTTGAAGGATAAGACAACTTAATTACATCATTTACATTTACACAAAATCATTGTTTCTCCCATTCCGGGCTAACCCAACCCGACCTCCTAGATTTGGCAGTGACATCGCGTTACCTAAAAAATGTGAACATAGGAACCGTGAGCAAAATAGCCCAGTGAATGCATCACTACTATACTACTGCATGAATTTAAATGCAATAAATCATGTCCATATAATTATGTATTAACTTATCTGGCTCATTCATAATGAATGACCAACTTTTCCGAATCATGATTCACATATCCTGTCTAAATAGACAATTTTCCCCCATTCCTGGTGGAGGAGTAACCCCTTGTCATTAATAGACAAATCTCCCCCATTTCGAGTTAGGGAGTAACCTCCCATTTCGGTAAACTGAAATGAACAATTTCATATTCTTTATATTCTGATCATATCAACAACATGATACAAATATCTCTTTCCAGTGAGTACACTCACATTGGTTGACAACTATGTATTTCGGTTTCCTTGTGGTGGAGCTAAACTGGATTGATTAGACCTTACACCTGTCAATCCAACTAAATCAATACTGAACCTAAATCATAAATATTATCCTAACATAATTATGTAACTTTCCATGACTATACATCAATAATATAATTCCAATTAAGTCACGTTCCATAAAACATAAGTAAAGGCAAAACAATGATATACATGTTGATAAAGTTACGGACATTCAACCGTAGGAAATACCTTACAAGTAATTTATAACCAAAGTCAAGTAAACATGAAATTATACTTCTCAATGTATATACACATGAAAATGTACTCAAAGTACCCTTTGTAAGGACGAAATACAAACATTCATTCAAGGGGTATCTAGTATGGCCTGAAATTATTGTCCTACATACTTAACCATCCTATATTCCTAAATTGTACAAACACAGGGGCCCAACCTTATCAATATGAAAACATATATGAATATACTTTCCAGTACGAGTGACGGTGTAATTTTTCAAGCTTCCTAGAGCAAGTTATGACTATTTCTTTACAACACAAGAAATCTTCCCTACAAGCTCCTCTATTGTTCCTTCAACTTCCAAGAATTTTCATAATTTTTCTCCAGCATAACTTTCCATGATTTGCAACCCATTTTTAGTATACATACTTAATAGTGAATAATCAAAGTTTCATAATTATTTGACTTAATTTGCTATCTCAAAAGCTTGACTAAATTCATGGCATACCGAAATGAAGTATACAAACAGAAACTATGTACTAACTTGAAATCATCATTACGGCCTAACCACAAGGATATAAATTCTAATTTTTGGATATGATATGAATATATGAGTCTACCTTCATGTCCAATTGGAATTTCTCAATTCCAGTAATCACACAAAGAGATATGCAGATTTGAATACAAGGGGTTTCAATACAAAGCAATATGACATATAAACACCACTTATCTCACATATGAACCAATACATGTTATCACAAAGGATGATGAGGTTTTAATAAATAATTAACGATTTATATACTTTGAAATAAGTATAATAAAAGATTACAACAATATTAACACATAATTTTACCTTGGAAATACCTTAAGGACTTTATTGGAAATTGTTCCTAGCTTTTCCTTGTAATCTTTCTTCTTTACCTTCTACTTTCTCTTTCCTTAAGCCTAAATCTCTCAAAACTGAACCTAGGGTTTTATTTGCTGAACGCTAAAGGCAGAGTTTTAAGTCGGTCAAGGCTGCCTCCCAAGCCAACCAATCAAATTAAACCATTTGGTTTAATAAAAGACAAATTACCACTTAAAGGGAATGGACAGCTTTGCCCTTTGTTCGTAAATTCGGTATAACTCTTTACTCGGGCATCCATTTGATGATCCGTTTGTTGTGTTACAACCCTAAATCACATGTCTACAACTATCTAGTTTTCACCTCAAGTCATTTATAATGTTATAAAGGTCAAAACTAGTCTCTAACAGGAACATTTCTACCAAAAACAACAAAATTTGTGTTTGTAAATAATTCGACCTTTCATGATTTATGAAAGTAGGATTATAATAAACATAATCACTTAAAATTAGATATAATAATAGAACATTATTCATATCACATAAGATAAGTATGATTTAAATATAATTTATCATAATTATATTCGGGTTGTCACAACTCACCCCCCTTAGAAAATTTCGTCCCCGAAATTTAATATAAAGGTCACTTACCAAACAAATGAGGATACTATTTCTTCATGCTATCCTTTATTTACCAAGTTTATTCTTTAACTCCATGGCTCATCCCCATAACTTTAACTAAGTTATTAACTTTATTCCTCAGTACCTGCTCCTTATGATCAATAATTTCCAATGGTTCCTCGATGTACGATAACTCTTCCTTCAGTTCAATTGGTTGACTTTTCAAATGATGAAATGGATCCGCCAAATACTTACGAAGCATAGATACGTGAAACACATCATGCAAACGGGATAAATCTGGAGGTAATGCTAATCTATATGCCAGTGCCCCAATTCTTTCCAACACTTCATATGGTCCAATGTATCTTGAACTTAGTTTCCCCTTTTTCCCAAATCTCATAACGCCTTTCCATGGTGAAATACGTAGGAATAAAAAATCCCCCTTTTGAAATTCCAATGGATTCTTCCTCTTATCTTCATAGAATTCCGGCCTGCTTTGCTCTATCTTTATCCGTTCTCGAATCATTTTGATCTTTTCAGTTGTCATATCTATCAATTCAAGACCCAAAATTTTCCTTTCACCTACTTCATTCCAACACAAAGGCATTCTACATCTCCTCCCATATAAAGATTCATAAGGAGCCATACCAATAGTCGACTGATAACTATTATTATATGAAAATTCCATCAATGGAAAATTATCATCCCAATTACCTTTGAAGTCAAATACATAGCTCGTAACATGTCTTCTAATATTTGAATTGTCCTTTCTGATTGCCCATCAGTTTGTGGATGAAATGTAGTGTTGAACTTCAAACTTGTGCCCATGGAATTCTGGAGACGAGGCCAAAACTTATAAGTGAACGATGGATCTCTATCTAATACAATTGACACTGGTGCCCCATGTAAACGGATAATCTCATCAACGTACATACGTGCATACTTTTCAACGGTGTAGGTGGTCTTAACTGGAAGAAAATGAGCTGACTTCGTCAATCGATCTACAATCACCCAAATAGAATCATGCCCCTTTGGTTATCGGTGTAATCCTGTAACAAAGTCCATCATTATATGCTCCCACTTCCATTACGGAATAGGCAGTGACTGTAATAATCCCGTCGGCTTCTGATGCTCCACCTTTACCTGCTGGCTTACTAAACATTTAGGTATGAACTCTGCAATCTCACATTTCATATTGTTCCACCAGTAATACTCTTTCAAATCTCTGTACATTTTGGTACCTTCCGGATGCATAGAGTAAATAGAACTATGTGCCTCTTATAATATATCTTTCTTTAAGGGTGGATCATTCGGTACACAAATCCTATTTTTATAACACAACGATTCATCATTCTTAATTTCAAAGTCACTCTCTTTACCATCCAGGACGTCTTGTTTCTTCTTCTCAAGGAATGGATCACTGGTCTGCAAATTTCGTATGCATTCGGCCAATAAAGGTCTCACTGTGACATGTGCTAATAATCCTTCACTTTTTAAAAACATCAATTCAATCCCCATTGATGCCAAGTCAATAATATTTCCAACACGGGCACACCGTATGCAACCAAGAATCCCTGATGATTTTTGACTCAAAACATCTGCTACTACATTGGCCTTCCCAGGATGATGATGAATGGTACAGTTATAGTCTTTAATTAGCTCTATCCAACGCCTCTGTCTCAAATTCAGTTCTTTCTGTGTAAACAAGTATTTCAAACTTTGATGATCCGTAAATATCTCACAAGTTTCTCCATATAAGTAATGTCGCCATAAATTTAAAGCAAAAACAATGGTCGCTAGCTCCAAATCGTGTGTAGGGTAGTTTCGTTCATGCGTCTTTAATTGTCTGGAAGCATATGCTATTTCCGTCCCATTCTGCATAAGAACACATCCTAAACCCTGAAATTAAGCGTCTGTATAGATCACAAAAGACTCATTCCCGCATGGAATAGTAAGTATAGGGGCTGAAACCAACTGATTCTTTAATTATTTAAAACTCCTCTCACATTCTTCATCCCATACAAACTTCACTTCTTTACGAGTCAATTTTGTCAGTGGTAATGCTATTGCTGAAAATCCCTTAATGAATCTGCGATAGTAACCTGCCAATCCTAGGAAACTCCTAATTTTTGTCACATTCTTAGGACTCTCCCATTCAACGATTGCTTCCACATTCTTTAGATCAACATATATCCCATTTCTCGAGACAACATGCCCTAAAAAAAAATTTATTCAACCAAAGCTCACACTTGCTAAGTTTAGCAAATAATTTCTTCTCTCTCAAAATCTGCAATACAAGTCTCAAATGTTTCTCATGTTCCTCCATGCTACGCGAAGAAATCAACACATCGTTTATGAATACAATCACGAATGAATCAATGAAAGGGTGGAATACCCGGTTCATCAAATCCATAAAAACTGCTGGAGCACTAGTTAATCCAAATGGCATCACCAAAAACTCATAGTTCCCATATCGAGTTCGAAAAGCTGTTTTGGAAATAGCACTATCCTTCACTTTCAGTTGGTGGTAACCCGATCTCAAATCAATCTTCGAAAATACAGTGTCCTCCTGTAATTGGTCAAACGAGTCATCGATACGAAGTAGAGGGTACTTATTTCTAATGGTCACCTTATTCAACTGTCGATAATCAATACATAATCGCATTGTCCCATCTTTCTTTTTCACAAATAACACTGGGGCTCCCCATGGAGAAACACTAGGCCGAATGAAACCTCTGGTTATCTGATCTTGTAATTGCACTTTTAATTCTTTCAACTCCGCTAGTGCTATTTTATATGGAGCAAGAGAAATTGGACCAGTACCTGGAATTAATTCAATAGAAAACTCTACTTCCTTATCGGGTGGCAATCCTGACAATTCCTCTGAGAAGACATTAGAAAACTCTCTAACCACGAGTATATCTTGAATTTTAACTGTCTCTTTATTAGTATCAACAACATAAGCTAAATACCCTGTACAACCTTTACTCAATAACTTTCTGCTCTTAATTGCTGAGATAAGACAATTAAGGACAACATTCCTTTCTCCTATAAACTGGAACTCGGGTTCACCAGGCAAATGAAATGTAACTTCTTTGCGAAAACAATCAATGGAATCATGATACGATGATAACCAATCCATCCCCAATATAATATCAAAATCCCGAATGGCCAACGGTATCAAATCAACATAGAAATATCGCTCACCCATTCGTAAGACACAATCTTTATAAATATGCTCAACTAGAATTACACTTTTCATTGGGGTAGAAATATATACAGCACAATTGAGAAATGAACATGGTCTACCCAAATATGAAATAATATGTAATGCCACAAATGAATGTGTAGATCCAGGATCAATGAGTGCATATAAATCTTTGTTTGCAATAGAAAGTTTACCTGTAACCATTTCAGGTGTAGCATTGGCATCTTGCAATGTCATTGCAAACACTCTTCCTCCTGCCTTCAATCCACTTGCTTGTCCTGTACCTCTTCCCCTAGTGGCACTGCTTGGAGAGGATCCTTTATGAGGCCCCACGCTACTGACTGAAACCGCTCTTGATAACATCGGACAATTCTTTCTCAGATGGCCCTTCTGATGAAAGTTGAAACCTTATATACTCAGTAGCTTTGGGCAATTTCTCTTTACATGACCCGATGTCCCACAAAAGAAACAAACATTCGGATCTTCTTGTGCTGAAACTCGTGAACCTCTTCCACCACTAGCTTCACCCCTTTGTAAACTACTTCCACCTCTACCTTGTTAGAATTTTTGTCCTCCAAACCTTGAATATTCAGTATCGCTACCCTTTTGATAGTTTGGATCGAATCGACTTCTCTTTACACCTCGTTCTCGATTCCCTCTAGCTTCATTCACGTCCCTTCCTACTAGCATGGCTTTATTCACCAAGGCTGAATAGTTAGAAGTCTCTAAAGCCGACAATCTAGATTTAATGACTAACTCAAGCCCATCGAGAAATCGACTGCACATATCTTCCTCATTCCGTATAAACCTCAAAACAAATCGAGATAATGATGTAAGTTTAGCTTCGTATTCTCTAACTGTCATACTCCCCTGATTCAACATGAAATATTCCTTCTCGTTTTGTTTTCGATACATTGGGGATAAATACTTATCATACAAAGCTTTGACAAAATCATCCCATGAGATCACATTCCCACCTTCTCGAGTAATCAACAAATGTTTTGTGGCATTCCACCAATATTTAGCTTCTCCTTTCAGCATATACGTCACCAAGGTCACTCATTGATTTTCAGGCATTCTCATCACCCCAAAGATAAGTTCAATCTCTTTAACCCAGACTTCTGCCTCTGCGGGATCAACTGCTCCTTCGAACGATGGTGGGTTCATCTTAACAAATTTCTCATGTGAAGTACTTCTTTCTTCCCTGTGTATTACCTCCTCAGCCCTAGCTAAGGCTTTTGCCTCCAGTTGCCTGGTCTGTTATTCTTCCATCTGAGCCATAAATCTAGCTTGCTTCTCTGCCATTAGTGTCATAGCACGTGCCATTGTTTGCATATCTGCCAATTGTTCTGGCACGGGTTCCACATTTATCTAAACAGGTTGCTTAACCTCCGCTTCTGCTGGAATATTTAAAGCCTCGTCTTCTATTCTCATATTTACATTCCCTAGTTCCATTCTCTTATATCTGAAATGAATCAAAGACATAACAACATGCAGATATACATATCCTTCCTAACATAATTGTTAGTATGAAATAAAATATATTTCTAACATTAACTCCCAAATCGAAACTCTTCTCACTCCAGAACCTCTAAAAACCTAGACTCTGATACCAAAAGCTGACACACCCTAACCCAGTTACTTATAATTAAGTGTGAAAGTCAAAGTGACTCAAACCATAATTAATTTAACCAAACCATGAACACGAGTTTTAAATTTTAGAGTCATCATTGTAAAACCATATAACTGAAAGCCTTTTTACAACATCAGAGTAGTCATGTCAATAAAAACTTTCTTGAAGGATAAGATAATTTAAGTACATCAATTATATTTACACAAAATCATTGTTTCTCCCATTCCTCGCTAACCCAACCCGACCTCCCAGATTTGGCAGTGACATCGCGTTACCTGAAAAATGTGAACAGAGGAACCGTGAGCAAAATAGCCCACTGAATGCATCACAACTATACTACTGCATGAATTTAAATGCAATAAATCATGTCCATATAATTATGTATTAACTTATCCGGCTCATTCATAATGAATGACCAACTTTTTCGAATCATAATTCACATATCCTGTCTAAATAGACAATTCTCCCCCATTCCTGGTCGAGGAGTAACCCCTTGTCATTAATAGACAAGTCTCCCCCATTTTGGGTCGGGGAGTAACTTCCCACTTTGATAAATTGAAATGAACAATTTCATTTTCTTTATATTCTGATCATATCAACGACACGATAAAAATATCTCTTTCCAGTGAGTACACTCACATTGGTTGACAACTATGTATTCAGGTTTCCTTCTGGTGGAGCTAAGCTGGATTGATTAGACCTTACACCTGTCAATCCAACTAAATCAGTACTGAACCTCAATCATAAATATTATCCTAACATAATTATGTAACTTTCCATGACTATACATCAATAATATAATTCCAATTAAGTCACATTCCACAAAACATAAGTAAAGGCAAAACAATGATATACATGTTGATAAAGTTACGGACATTCAACCGTAGGAAATACCTTATAAGTAATTTATAACCAAAGTTAAGTAAACATGAAATTATACTTCTCAATGTATATACACATGAAACATGTACTCAAAGTACCCTTTGTAAGGACGAAATACAAACATTCATTCAAGGGGTATCTAGTATGGCCTGAAATTATTGTCCTACATACTTAACCATCCTATATTCCTAAATTGTACAAACACAGGGGTCCAACCTTATCAATATGAAAACATATATGAATATACTTTCCAGTACGAGTGACGGTGTAATTTTTCAAGCTTCCTAGAGCAAGTTATGACTATTTCTTTACAACACAAGAAATCTTCCCTACAAGCTCCTCTATTGTTCCTTCAACTTCCAATAATTTTCATAATTTTTCTCAAGCATAAATTTCCATGATTTGCAACCCATTTTTAGTATACATACTTAATAGTGAAGAATAAAAGTTTCATAATTATTTGACTTAATTTGCTATCTCAAAAGCTTGACTAAATTCATGGCATACCGAAATGAAGTATACAAACAGAAACTATGTACTAACTTGAAATCATCATTACGGCCTAACCACAAGGAGATAAATTCTAATTTTCGGATATGATATGAATATATGAGTCTACTTTCATGTCCAATTGGAATTTCTCAATTCCAGTAATCACACAAAGAGATATCCAGATTTGAATACAAGGGGTTTCAATACAAAGCAATATGACATATAAACACCACTTATCTCACATATGAACCAATACATGTTATCACAAAGGATGATGAGGTTTTAATAAATAATTAACGATTTATATACTTTGAAATAAGTATAATAGAAGATTACAATAATATTAACACATAATTTTATCTTGGAAATACCTTAAGGACTTTGTTGGAAATTGTTCCTAGCTTTTCCTTGTAATCTTTCTTCCTTACCTTCTACTTTCTCTTTCCTTAAGCCTAAATATCTCAAAACTGAACCTAGTGTTTTATTTTCTGAACAAATAAGCTAAAGGGAGAGTTTTAAGTCGGCCAAGGCTGCCTCCCAAGCCAACCAATCAAATTAAACCATTTGGTTTAATAAAAGACAAATTACCACTTAAAGGGAATGGACAGCTTTGCCCTTTTTTCGTAAATTCGGTATAACTCTTTACTCGGGCATCCATTTGATGATCCGTTTGTTGTGTTACAACCCTAACTCACATGTCTACAACAATATAGTTTTCACCTCAAGTCATTTATAATTATATAAAGGTCAAAACTAGTCTCTAACAGGAACATTTCTACCGTAAACAACAAAATTTGTCTTTGTAAATAATTCGACCTTTCATGATTTATGAAAGTAGGATTATAATAAACATAATCACTTAACATTAGATATAATAATAGCACATTATTAATATCACATAAGATAAGTATGATTTAAATATAATTTATCATAATTATATTCGGGTTGTCACAAGAACTTTCCCTGTTGTAGTACTCCCTAGCTTTGTCGATCATTGAAATTTATGGACTTAAAACTAATGGCTAAGATATCACCAATTATGTCTACTGACACATAAGTCAAATCGTTTATGCCCATGTCTCTAAAGGCGTCATGCAATATGGTGGTCTCACTATTACTAAGTTATCCACAAGTAAACGATAGTGAGTTAAAACTCTTTGCTCAATGGTGAACCCCACCTACCCTGAATCTCATCAATATAATTTTATACGAACCAGGGTGAAATGTAACTTGACAACTGTATTGTCTGAATTATACTTTAATCAAAATGTCACCATGATCTCGACCCTCTTTCAAGTGAGACATCGTAAAAGTATAAATATATCCTGCCCAGGAACAGCGAACACGATAGTCTTGCTGTAACTGCCCGCCATTGCTTAACAGTTTGTCCCCAATATAAAAAACACACCTCGAATATCACCTCCCAAAATGATCTATCCTCATGAAATATATCCCCTCAGTGTTCACACATGCTCCATTGCAGATGGAACTAAAGAGAGACCCTACTAACTCAATGGTGAATATATACCACTATAGCCCTAAACCATCGTTAATTAGCCGATACTTGGAAAATCATCTACCCTACTCCCATTACTCTTGAAAGTAGTAATCTCACATGTAATTCAAACATTCTTTCAGTTTTCACCCCGCTCTCTATTGGGTAACACCAAATAACCCCACTACTCCATGATAATTATGTATACGGTATATTTCTATCAACTACACCTCTACTAAACTCATTTCACATAAAATTCTTGTATTAGAAAATTATCATTACTCGCTCGTGTCACATAAAAAAGACTGCAATCAACCCGGAAAATGTCAATAGAACTGGCTATTCAAATGGTTCCTGGACATAACACCCCTATCCCATCTGAACCAAAACTTATTATAATTACTTCCTTTACTCGATATCCCTTTCTTGTCCCCTAATTCGTTGCCGAAAAGATCTACACATGTGTTCCTAATCTTCACCCATAATACACCTATCTATGTTATCTGCCTTACCCGATCATTGGGTCCCTTAACGTACATCTAATGTCGAGACTGATCCAGGATCTGCTGCAATGGTTGTACATCCAAGATCTCATCCCGTAGTTTCCCACTGCCTCATTTTGGGAAATACTTCTTCTTGTATCCTGTTTTCTCCCCAACTGAGATAACTTTCAGTGAACCCCGTGTCTTTGGTCCTGGCCCTACTAGCCTCCTCGCCCTTCTTTTGGCTCTGACAACCCCAAAGAATGAAAATTTATTATTACTAAGGACCCTAATGGTCCTGACTAAACCCACCCATCTCGGGTTGTAAAAATCTATCCCTAATTATCTTAGCCCGATTCCTCTATCGAAAATATCGCTCATTTGGCGCTTGTGCCCCACTAGTATCATTTCCATCTACTTCCCTTTCTGACTGGTCTCACTTTCTTTACTGTGGACATGTTCAATATAGGTGGCCCTACACTCCACACATAGGAAACCTTATTGTGTCATCCCTTTTTTTAGCCCCACTATCCATGTCGGGGTTCCCTTGTCTTGGACCTGGTAGTCTTGTCCCCAATTTCTACCCCCATTGTACTTTTGGCTCCGTTAGCCCACTGGGACTCATTGTTGGCCTCGATGTCCGTAACTGAATCAACCATCACTTGGAAAGAATTTTCCTTATATGAGTCATATAACTCGGTCCTCTACTGGGTATAGCCTCTTGTGGTACTTCCCTTGCACCGTTTAATCCAGTACTTCACTTCGGCTATATTTTTCAACCCTCGTGGCTCCCTTCTCATGGAAGAGTTGAAATAACTTGTAAACGTATGGTCTTGATGATGTCGACACTAGTTATCCAGTTCGAATATCCCATCCATGCTTGGGTCTTTTATTAATAAGTCCATTATTAACTTAGGGACACCTTTATTCTCTCCTCATTCCCTCCTTCGAGTACGAAGTTTGTTAAATAAGTCAGCTTCTCTCTAATGATCGATCTTTATCTGACCCACAAATGAAAATTTTCAAAACTTCATTTACATTAATGTCTAAATTGAAGATGGGAGTCTTATGATTTACTTGCACCCAAATTACTCGTTTTATTCCATATACACATATTTATATGTGATGATTCACTCTCATCACTTTATGATGCTCCTATTAGCTAAAAATTTTGTTTGAAGTTTAATCCTAGGTTACACTGCACTCCACCCTACGTAATTTGAATTAGATTATCCCCTTCCATTGGCCCATCACACTTCCTCTCTTCCCTGTATACTTATAAGTGGCTCCCAGAAAGAGTCCTTCTGACTCCCCACCCTTTGTCTGCTACATTGCGTGACTCTGTAATTTGCACCACCATCATCTGCCACAGTGCTTGTGGAAGCTATTTTTCACGTAATTATCCTATCTTCATCTTCCCGAATAATATTCATGGTGACTTCTATCGCAGTCACTGGTCGCAAAATACTCTACGACTTCCGACGGGCCTTTCTTCTTGCAGTCCTTCCAATAGCCTTCGTTGATCGTCATCTATTATTCGGCGTACAAAGCCCAACCGAACTCCTATGTGAATCACATCAACTATACTTAATATCAGAGGAACGTAAGTTGTACTACGTAGAGGAATATAACAATCCTACAATAGGGCTTTTTATTAAAGAACGCTAAGTTGAAACGTATAAAAGACATATAGATCCTAAAGACAATATAACCTAATGCTTTAATACCATATGTGACACCCCGCTCAATTAACTATCGAGTGATCAGTCCTTTTTTAAATTAACATAGGATTCTCATTTAGTTCATTCTTAGCATCACTGTCGAAAAACCATTTAAATTAATAACCACCTACTAGTTGATTAAGAAATTGTCAAATTCTATCTTTCATTAAATAAATAACAATATGAGGAAACAAAATAAACTAAACCATATACACAATCACTGGCTAAAAAGATATTGAATAATAATGACTTACCGAATAAACCATCGGCTACAAAATCCAAAGATAAAATATCCAACAGCTAATAATAAATCTCAATACAACAATCTGAACTGAAAAAAAATCTGGATAAGTCTTGAAGGCAACATGCCTAAACTAAAATATTGAGATAAGATTCCTAATCTAGGAATGAAATAAAAAAAGTGTCTATTCCAACTCTTGCATGCATCCACATATGCCACAACTATGTATCCCTGGAGTAGATAACCAAGGTTGGTGTCCCTGTGGCAGGACACCTAAAAGGTTTTGAAAATATTTGCAGTAAGGGTTAAAAGCCAAAACTTTTTGAAAATATTTAGCAAGTGATTAATGTTGTAGTAAATAAAATGTATGAATTCTCTTCATATTTAGGTTAAAGTAGCAATCCCTTGGGATAATTCTCGCCCCTCATCTAAAGTGCACACCTAACACTTCTTCCTATCCCTCCTAGTTGTACTATCCCGTCTAACTAGCCTTGTTATGTATACTTCTCGACACACTAATCTAACCTGAGTAATATTACAGTTGATCCATTAGTTATTTATCCCATTAACTTAATTACTCATCTTTAATTAAGTCCATATATTATTCTCAGTCCTAGACCTCTTTCCCTATCTAATATTTTACTGTGCCCACCCATATAGCCCATATAATACGATACCAAATTTCCGATCCCCTATTATTTATTTAGTGGCACCAACTAATTATAAAGATTTTCACATACTAAAATTAATTTAGATATCACTATCTACAATGTCTACTAAAGCACCCATAGAATAATAAATCACACGTGTATATATATTCACATCACTATCATAATATATACGTATAATACATCCCTAGGTGGAAACCTGCGATGCAGGCATACTCTACTATCAAGTCCTAGTACATCATGTGCTAAATAAGGACATCAGTTCGGACATTACCCTAGAACCAAAAAATCAAATCACACATATTGGAGGCGAGCATAGTTCTAGGCCTTTGGACTGTACACATACCTACACACCCAAATGACCGGGCACCCCCTCATTTATACAAGCAATGGTCATCCCTAAGTTTTATGTTCTTAGGTACAAATCTATATCCCCCCAAATGGGCTCATTAGCATAGGACTGTCCACGATGCGAAACCTCCCATGATAGCAAGTAGCCTAGATATGTTTACACATAATCAGTCATCCAATAGGTAATCTCACAACCTGTGCATCTCTCTATCTCTCTCTCTCTCTCTCTCTCTATATATATATATATATATACCCTCAACCTATAATATTTGTATTATAAGTACTGCATATTTATCACCCAAATACCCTACGTATTATTATTAATTCACTATTTAATTACTCATCGTATTTTCCCGAGCGTTTACCCCCACTATTCGAAAAGTCATAGCCACTCCATTATATTGGATTAAAAGTAGAGGAGGCTGGCTTAGGTATGATTTGATTCTATGAAGGGCCTTTGAGCATTATTTGTTCCAGGTTAGGCCATTTTTCTTTTTCAACAGCTAAAAAAATGGTCAGCACCTCTTAAACAATTTGGAGATAAATCGAGTGAGAGCTACCAGCATTCTTGTTATCTTTTAAATATCACAAAGATTTTTTAGTGACTGAGCATTATTGATTGCCACGATGTAATTGGGGTTGGCCTCAATCCCCCTTTTGCTAACTAAGTACCTAATGAACTTTCTAAATTATACTTCGAAGGAGCATCTGACTATGTTGAGCTTCATCATGTACTATATAAGGATCTCAAAAGTGTTTGTCAAGTCCTATAGGAGATAGGTTTTATGCTGACATTTGACAAACATGTCGTCTGTGTATACCTCCATGTGTTTCCTAGCTTTTTATTGAACATTTTGGTGACCAGCCGCTAATGTATAGCTTTTGTGTTCTTGAGATCGAATGCAATGATTTTATAATAGTATAGGCCGAAAGTGGTGATGAACGAGGACTTATCTTGATTAGGGCTAAACAAAAGGCTTTTATGGTACCCTGATTACACATCCAGGAAACTCATATGTTCGTGACTGGATGTGGCTTCGACCAATTGGTTTATCTTTAGTAGAGGAAAGATATCTTTAGGAAAAACTTTGTTAAGGTTAGTGAAGCCTATGTATACTCTCCACTTCCCATTATTTTTTTCAATACTACTTGGCTCGATAGATATTTAGGGAATTGAACTTCTTTAATGGACCTTGCCTCCAGAAGTTTCCCTACCTCTTCTTCTACGACCTTTAATTTTTCTAGGGCTATTTAACGAGCCTTTTATATGATCGAAGGATAAGTTGGGTCCGCGTGAAGTCGATGACACATTAGGCCTATAAACGGATCGAATTCGGACCAGATCCAGAAAATCCAAATTCATATATGCTTATGTTAGACGAATTCGGACCCGATCTGATTATCCGTTGAATTATCTGTTAGGGTTCCAAATCCATATCCGTTTATGCTAAACGGATTTGGATCTGATCTGATTATTCTACAAATTTATTTTTATTTATTTTTATAATAATTTTCATAAAATAATAACTAATAATACGTCAAAGCATATAATTTTGACAACTTGATTTGCAACATTTTAATTTTCAAATCTTAGGAGTCGTGTGTGTGTGTGTGTCTTTTCCCTTTTATAGGAGGGAGATTTTTTTTTTTATAATATTATAACTATTAAAATATATATTTAAAATGGTATTAAATACAATATATATATATATATATATATATATATATATTAAAAATATTTATCGGATCGGATTACTAACTGATCGGAGTATATGAATCCAAATCCACTCCATTTAAGAATCGGATAATCGGGTAATTGGGTAATCGAATTTTAAGCATGATCCATATCTGTTTAAATGGATCAGATTCGGATTCGGATTCGAGTTCAGATTCGAATAAAATCTGATCCATTGATAGGCCTATGACACATGACTTCGGTACTAATCCCAGGCATGTCATTTGGATACCAAGCAAACATATCTTGATTTTCCTTTAACAAAGAAATCAACTCTTCTCTTTCCTAGTCGCTAAGTAAACTGCCAATTAGGAATTTCTTATCTGGACGAGAATCGTCGAATACTACCTCTTGTAAAGGTTCCATGACTCTATTTGAGGGTCCATCCTTATCTCCTCTACTCCCGATCTACCATACTTTAGTTGTTATTTATATGGTGTAGCTCTATCCTTGATTGACTCAGAGACATTCTCTATGTAATTTTCTTCTCTTGTTTGGGCCTACGGGAGTGAAAACACATTGCTGAGTAACAACCTAGATTCCCCTAATCTCCATTATCATGTGATCTATGATGCACTTGAGCTTCTGATGGTAAGTGGAAGGGATAACTTGCATAGCGTATAACCATCCTCTTCTATGTATGGCATTGTAAGGATAATCGATGTCCACTACTAAAAAGTCAATTAACTTTGATATATTCTTAATTCGAATTGGTAGGAACACCTTTCCCAGTGGCATATTCATCTTTCCAACAAAGCGAACCAAAGGTATGTCCGCTTATTTCAAGTCCTCCATCTTAAGATTAAGTTTGTTAAATTGATCCCAATACATTACTTCAGAGAAGTTTTCTTGTTCAAATTGTAACTTACATATGTAATAGTATACGATCCTGAGGGTGATTACTAGTGCATCATAATGCAAAAAACTAACTTCGATCAGGTCATCCTATGTAAAAACTATCAGATAATTATAATTCATGTCTTCCAGACATAAATTATTTCCTATTTTAATTTTGTCAAGTCGAGTTGGAAGGCCTCCATCACCGCAATTACTATCTTCAGCTCCATCCAAACAATATTGCCTTAGATCTGCTTAGCACTTAAGGCACTATGGACAAAAGTGTAATCATGTCCTAATTATTCTTAGAGGACATTATCTAGATTATAGTTAACATTAATGATGACTTTTTCCCCTTTTTCCACGTAGTCACTGAAATGATCGGCTTGAGACAATTCTTCTAGATGGGACTTGAAGGCCTTATAGTTCTCCATTTTCTGCCCATTCTCTTTGTGATACGCCCACATCAGTGCGTTATTTTTCTTCATTTGATCTCCCCCAATTTGCTTTGTCCATTTGAGGAACTATTAGTCCTTTATTTTGTTCAAGACCTCGTAATTTATCTCCTTGAACACGGTGTTGATATGTTGGAAAGCCTTGGAAGTATCTGCCTAATCTCCATTCTGTGATCCCCTGCTTTACTTTTTCCCTCGCTCTTGGGGGAGTTCTCGTTATCGCTTCTCTTGGTCTCTTTCAAGTGACCAATGTCATTGTGGGTACCAATGACCATATCGTCCACCTTGGCATACTGTCTATACGGGACAAGAAGCCATTGTAAAACCCCGTATTTCTGTGTATTGTAAATTTACTTAATTCGGTAGATTATTCATTTATTTTAAATTACGTGAGTGAATTAATATAATTGAATTACATAAAATTTTAGTTATTAAATATTAATCAAGAGAAAGAGATAATGATTAATATTATGGGTTAAATTAACAAAGTGAATAGCAAAAAAGTTATAAAAAAAAAATTTATGTCATAGCGAGTGAAATAGGCGTGACTGAATATATCTCAAATGGGAGTCGGGTGTAGACAAAATTGAGGTTGAGATAGAATATTCATTTAAAATGACTCGGATGATGATTTTGAGGTCACAGATCCGGAAGGGTCAAAATAGTCAGAATAGTATACCCGAGGGTGTCGATTGGGTCCCGGGGCAATTTTAGACTAAATCGGCACCGTACGAGGGTATTTTAATCATTTGGTAAATTAGTGTTAAGAGACCTACGAATTTTCAACACCTTTATAAGCATATAGATGGGAGATACTAGGGTTTAGAGGTTAGAAACCTCATAGATACCATTATAGAGGAAAAAAGATCATTTGGGAAGCCTAAGAGAGAAAGGTCTTAAAAGATTGAACCTTGTTCTTGCATCCTCGTCATCCTAGGAGTGTGGATTGGAATGGAAGACAACCTCTAGCAACTCAAATCATGAAATCAGACCCTAGTGATCAAGGAAAGTGTTTATTGCAAATTTTTTTAAGGTTATAATACCCATGTGCGTGAGGGTTTTATTACAGTTTGATTAAATTGATATTATTTGGAAGAAAATAATGATTTAAATTCATGTTTGGGTAGGAATTTCATGTAGAATGATTTAACACCTATACGGGATTAGAAATCAGAGGACAAATGTTTATCAAAACGAACTAATTTGGATTTTATGTTGGATATAAAGAAATGACATAAAAATCTAGGGTTTTTAATGCATAGATGATTAAGTCCATTCTTGAATTGGAATTGTAATGTTTTGATGTTAAAATTACGTTATAACTAATCCTAATGTTTATACAAGACGTTTTAGCAAATTATTTTTATGTTTGGTAAAGGATCATGGGAGTTATGTGAATGAAAATGTTGAAAAATGCAAATACCCCAACGAAGGAGATGATTTGGTACAAAACAAATCGATTCGACCGAGGGGAGATTCGATTCGGTCTGCCCATAATTGCATGTTTTGCCTATTTAAGCCTAAAAATTTTGAAAAATTATTTAGGTGTCCTTTAGGACCTCTTTAAGTTATGAGAGACTTATGGAAATACCGTAGATCCATGATAGAATCGGGTAGTCGTCTTATTGAGAGAATTAAGGCTAAAATTATTTGGGCTTAAATTCAAAAGTAATTAATTCGTGAGGATGAGAATAATTTATGGATGTTTCGAATAGACCTATGATGTAGACCAGTAGATTAAGAAATACTTAACTACCGAAATAATAATAAGAGGTAATTAGAGACCTTAGAGTAGAGAATAATATTCGTTTGAAGGCGATTGTGAGAATAATCGTAAATTGAAAGTACGGTGAGTATTTAAGTGATATATAATACGTATGAATGATGATGATTAGGTTGTGTGAATACCTACTGAATATGTAAATATATATAGGAGGTGGGTGTACCTATTATATTATAGATTGTTTTACGTGAAGATACCTACACTACCAGCTACCACGGAGGTTCCCGTGCTGTGGGACATCCCACCATGCCGAGTCCAGTGAGGTCTGGATTTATGCCCCGGAACATAGAACTTAGGGAGGCTCACTATGTGTAGTGTATGAGTGGGATCGGTGTGTCATTTAGGTACATTAGGTATGTGCGTAGCCCAAAGGCTTAGAACTATGTTCGCCTCTATTATTTGTTATTTGATTTTGGGTTTGAGGAGATATACCAAAACAATAATCCTTATTTTAGTACGAGAGGTACATGGACTGATAACAGAGTATGCCTATTTGTACAGTGGACCTTTTGAGGGACACTATAATTATATATATTAGTGAGATAAATATATATAACAATTTAAATAATTCTACTTTTGTGTCATCGTAGACGGATTTCTAGTATAGATGTAAACCATGAATTAAGTAGTGAAACTTAATTAAATGATTAAATGATAAGATATGGGTAATGTTACTTATGATATCAATAACATACAAGAGATGTTAATTCGGATAGCGTACTGTATGGGTGATATGGGGACTTATAGGTGTCGAGAGTCCAAATAGATACTTATGTCTAGTTAGCTTGCTTAGTATGGCTAGGTGGGATAAGTAGAGAACGTTAAGAGTGCAAAATAGATGAGGGGTGAGGAAACTCAAGGGAGTGTACGTAAACCTAACATGTGTAATCAATAACTGATTTTTAAATTGTGATAAATACTTGCAAAATATTTTCAAAATATTTTGGGGTCTAACCCTTTCTATAAATATTTTCCAAAACCTTTTAGGTGTCCAGGCACAGGGATGCCAAACTTGACGATCTATTCCAGGGACGATTTGCTGTAGCATTGTGGAGGCTAGAAGACTTGATTAGACGCTTCTAACTTTCATTCCTAGAGTATGATCTCATATTAGTATTGCAGTTGGGCATGTTTCCCCATTCAGACTTTATGTATTTCAGTTATTTATTACAAACTTCTAATGGGATTTATTTACTCTTTGTTGGACATAGTATTTGGATTTGGATTTTATAGCCAACGGTTTATTCGACAAGCAATCATTTTTTATTCCTTGTGATGGTTGGACCGTATTCATTGTGTCGATGATTTGATTTAGTTTCATTATATGTTTATTAATTATTTAATGAAATATAAATTTTTAGCAGCGACCTAATTAACTAATAGGTGGTTCGTAATTAATATGATTTTTCGACAGTGATGTTGGGAATATAACAAATGGGAAACCTCTTTTAATTTAATAAAGGACTGATCACCTCGTATTTAATTAGACGGGGTGTCACAGATGGTATTAGAGCATCCGGTATTAGTGTCCATAGGATCTGTATGGCATATTAAGCTTTCAGCATAATGTTCTTTGATATAGAGGTCTATTATAGCATTATTATATTCCTCTTCATACACATGTTTACCTTTTCCTGCAATTAAGTTTAGTTGATACGTATCAATATGAGTTTGGTTGGGTTTCGTGCGCCGAACCATATAGGGCGACCAACGAGGGCCGTTAGAAATACTGTAGGAGGAGGGACTCAACAGAAGCCATAGAATATTCTGGGAATGGTGATCACAATAGGAGTCACCATGATTATTGTTCAGGCCGATGATTAGGGCATAATATTTTCCTCAAGCACCGTCGTACAAAACGGTAGTGAAAATTTAGACTCATCCATCGTATTCGAAGGGACCCTTTCGAATAGGCATTTGTAAGGTCTCAGGGAAGAGAAGAAGTGTGATGGGTTAATGGAAGGAGATACTCTGAAGGTAATTGTTTAGGGTGGAGTGCAGTGAAACCTAAGAATATATTTTGGGTGCAATCTTGCTTGTAGGAGCGGCATTGTAGTGATAGGAGTCAGTCACCACAACTATGAACAAATACCATGAATAACGAGGAATTTAGGGTTCGGTTTGACCGTAAATCCTCCCATCAACTGTTTAAATAAAACGGCAAAGGAGATTATAATTCTTGTTTTAGAAGGGTCGTACAATGGTCGATCATGAAGGAAAGTTGACGTATTTAGTGAACTACGTACCTAACAAGGTGTATATAAAAAATAAAAAAGGGTCATAAGTTAATGATGGACTCATGGGTAGAATATACAAGAATGGATGGGAAATCCGACTAGAATGACTAGTAACGTTGTCGTTAATGTCATACATTTACAATTTGATATCAATGTTCCCGTGATAAGGGGGCCAAGAGAGTTGGAGAATCTAACCAAAGGGAAAAATGGTTTTAACGATGTTAGTGAAGCACCACGGGAGGGGATACCTAGTAGCAGAACCATTTTAATGATTTAGATCAATAGAATTCCTACTAGGTTACAATGGATTCAGTTAGGCCAGTTAAGGCCAACAACAAGTCCTATAGGGCCAACGGAGCCAAAGGGACAATGGAGGTAGCAATCAAGGTTAAGACTACCAGGCCCACAAGAAGGACAAACCCGATATGGCCAGTGGGTCCAGATAAAGGGAAATGACACAAAGAGGTGTCTTATGTTTAAAGAGTAGGAACATATGTGGGGACCTTATCCGTAGCGAATTACAGGACAAGAATGGGATTCCCAGTAAGGGGAATAATTATAATAATCTTTTGGTTCGGTTGGGATGAGGGTGTTACGTCCAAGAACCATTTGACCCACTAACCCTATTGGCAATTGACAGTATGAGTTTTGTCCTGGGGTGATTGGACTCTGTTTTGTGTGACACGAGTGAGTCACAATAGTTTGTTAGTACTGGATTTGCATGCGAAATGGGTTTAGTAGAGGTATCTATAATATTACTATAGTATGTATATAATTACCATTGAGCAGTGGGGCTTTCTTTAGTTCCACCTGCAGGGGAGTAGGTGTGGACACTAAGAGGATGTTTTACATGAGTGGTCAGGGGTTGCTGAGGATGCCTCCCATGAGGAGAGATGACATGGTATGGCAATTAGGGAAATTGGCACATTAGAAGTGGGGCCTTTTCTTAAATAGAGTCAGTGGAGTATAGGCTTGTCTTTGGAGAAATTGTTGATGAATTCATGATAATTTTGCGTATCATTATATAAGTAAGACCTTAAGCATAAGGGAATGTATCAGAATGTAAGGGTTTGAATGGACTTGTCACTAATCATGGGTTGTAGTAAGTAGACCTTTGGGTAAAACAACACCATTGGTGTGTGTATAGTTGAAATATCAAAAGATTACTGCAAGTAAATTTTGGATACGTTCGGATGCAGTTGTATGTAAGGATCCGAGGTGGTAATACCGGGAATATCAAAATTTCTGAATGTAAGGGTTTGAATGGACCATTTCCTATTATTGTAAAGATTGGACCGGTAACTTACAGGCTTGGGTTCCATAGTCCTTTGCTGAGGCAGTATTACGAAAATGTGTTGGCATTTATAGAATATATTATGTGTAAAATATATACCGTATAAACAAGAATAAACTATCGATGTGATATAGTGGTAAGACAAGTTTATATATACATCCCAATACTGATTATTATAGTGCAAATAGTAGGAGGATAAATAGTGATTATCTAAAATTAAAATTTAAGTACTGAAACTTAAATGGTAAGGCTTGGAGTATAACATCAGTGAGGTGCTCATTATTATGGGTATTCGGCAAGGTACTGTATGGGTGGTACGACAGAGGTTACATGAGATGTGATATGAATACTCGGAGTTGTCCTTACCAGATATGTCTTATTTTCTGAATTTCGGTATGAAATTCCGTTATAAAGGGGGAAGTATGTAATACCCCGTATTTTTAATGACTTTTAAAATGAGATAAATTAAAAGTAAATGGGTTGAATCAATGGGGATTAATTGTAATTATTTTTATGTCATCCGAATGGTCGTTTCGAGTGCGTCAAAGTTTTGAAAAGGGTTTAAATTACAAAAGGTCTACCCGAGGGTTTAATTTAAGTCTCGGGTCATTTGGAAGCCAAATAGACACCTCGAAGGGTTATTTTGGTCACTTTCTAGGGGAGATGAATAGTAACTCCAAAAATTGATAATTGTTATATAAGTGTTGGATTAGGAGAACATACGTTCATTTCATATAAACAAAAGGTGAGGACTTTTGAGAAAGAGTCAAAGGTTTTCTGAGCTTGGTTCTCTTTAGAAGACAAAAATGCCACCTTAAGGGATGAACTAGAAAAGGTCGGGCAAGATCTTCATAACTTGAATGTAGCTAAGAGAGTTTACAATGAGATAATTGTTTATCTCGGGTATCAATCGATAATTCTCAAGTTTCCTAAGGGCTCCGAGCTCTATTAGTGGTCTGTTTTGGATTTTCTTCACTATAAATATACTTTGTTTGATCACAAAGACTAATAAGTGGATTTCAACATAGTCCCCATCCAATTGATTAGGTAATACATGACCGATCATGATAGTCATGACCACATGAAACATCATGAACCATAAATTATGCATCTTCATTCAAACGTAGGTCCTTCTCGTGTCACTGATTTTAGACCTCACATGACAATTCCACCCCCCAAGTAACATCAATAAAGATATGTAGGATAAGGATATGTTTAACATATATATTTCTACATATAAAAATGTTTCAAGTAATTAAAGGATATTTATCTTCTATCATTTCACTTCCCTTTTTGTAATTTTTATTTGGGATCCCTAAGTTTACCTTTGAGGTAGTGTTGGCACACTTATCCTTAGGCCTAACACCAGTTTAATGATAATACACTTGTTCATTGGGTAATCCCCCATCAAGGATTTTTGCCAATAAACCTAATTAGATTCTTCATCACCTAAAGATCCTCCATATGTCTTTTTAATTATCGGGGAAATCTTTTATGTTTTGTATTCTTAAGAAGACATGTCGTGTTTAATAAGTCATCTATTATTCGAGCTATGTGATTACATCGATCGTGCCCAACATTTTTTGCATAGTAAAATTAAATATTTAATCATAATCAAGAAAAACTGTGTTTTATAAAGGAAAAAAACTTGTTTCATGTTATTTACCCTAAGGTGTGTGACTGCTTACTAGTTAAAAAAATCAAAAGATCCATAGTAAGTTCAACTTTAAATATAAAATTGACTAAAGATAAAAACTAGAATAAATAGACTTAAACTTTAAAAATAATTTTCTTCACAAATTGGTCGTGTTCCATGATCAGGGGATATCCATTCTCTCCATTGTTTCCAGGTTATAGTTCCATCGTAGGTCAACCCTGGCAAAGTCAAACCATCTCTTATAATATGACCCCATTTTTCTATATGAGGGGTTCCTAGCATTGAAGATGATCTTTCGAATAGTGAAATCCCAAACCTTGAACTTCCTCTGATTCTCATTTTGGTTATCTTATTTTCCTAACTTATGCTAATAGGATGCTAAATAATGAGTGTTTATTCTCTTTTTTTATCTAAGAGGTCAATTTGATCATTGATTATCTTATCATTCACTCCCTATTCAACGACAATTGTCTTTATGGTCAACATGCCAGATTTTGGAGAGATTATTGGTTTCATACCATTATTAGGTTTTTATTCTTAAAAACATATATGTTGTTTATTTTTTTAATAAAGGACTGTCAAGTTCATTTTGAAACAAGAATCGTGTTTGTGATAATGCCTTATATATATGTAAAATATATTTTATGAATGTCGTTCAATTGGAGGTTAGTTGGGTTCAACTTGATGACTAAGGATTAGAATTTTGGTTCTAAGATAGTGGAACACTTCACAACCTAGATAGGGAGTTTACAACATATTGGTAAAGTTGTGTGTACAATATTAGTAGTTTATCTTGACTATGGAAAGCTTCATGAATGTATTGGATATGGCCACATATGCGATTCAAGTCTAGGTGCTGACGAGAATATACGTGCACAATCTCATAAAGTTTGCAAAGGATGAATAGATTCTCAATCCCAAGGATTAAGAGGATTGGAACATTCATACAATTATTTTTTTTATTATTATGGGTGAGATTTAATTTAATGTGTCTAAAGTTTTACAAGTTCGGCAATCGTTAGGTGGGTATGTTTAATAATATATTCCAGAGGAATCAATGTTCAGAGATATTCTGGATTCTGATACCACTTTGATAAACCTATAAGTTTTAGTTATACCCCTAAACCTGGCCAGTGGATTTATATCCGGTAGCATATCAAAAAAGTTAAGTTTAAGATCAAGGAATAAATCAGATGTTAATGAAAATTGGTTAGCGAGTAAATTAATTTGATCAGGCAAGTATTGTATGCTTCTTGTAGGGAATCATATTATGTGTCATATAATTTAGAAAACAAAGTATCTTTATTCGATCGATTCTGAGATGATTAAATAGTATTTCATTTGTAATTATTTAATGGAATTAATTATAGCTAAAAAAGGAAATGAATTACGGGGCTGTAATTTATGTTTTCCATGTTCTGTTTGGATGCCAATTTAATTTTCTAGCCATGGTTCTCAAGTATAGTCCTTATTATACAAGAAAACCTTTAATTCTATCATTACTCTAAATGCCTTTAGTCACCTCAATTTTGATTTTTTATTATGGTTTCTAGGATTAAGTAAATCATTTGAAACAATGGATAATTCCGTTAAAAGTTATTTTGAACAAGAGAATTTCATTCCAGTAAGAAACCCTAGTAAGATGTGAGCTTACAAGATCTTCCCATGAGAAGTTCTCGCTTGAATGACGGCCTCTCTCATTTGAGATAGGGACTTATTATGAGGAAACATATTTTACTTGCAGTGTCTTCTGCTACAAAGTATAAATTACTTCAAGGTAATTTTTTCCCTAGTAATGATAAAAGAAAAAATTACTTTTCTGAATCTCATACACACATACAAAGAGAGAAGTGTGGGTAACGGCAAGGTGACAAGAAAATAAAGTTAAATAAATAGATAAAATGAGAGAATAAAGAGAGGTTTCTTCTCAAGAGTATTAAGATCCTAGTTTCAAAGTGGTGAGCATGGACTATTCTTACTTCATAAGATCGTATACTATAAGATTTGATATACCTCAAAATCTTCTTTGCATATTAACCTCCGTATAAGATCACCTATAAAATTCGCAAAGTTGTGGTGATCTAAACCATGGATTTATCGTTTAGGTTGAGTCATCTGTTTTACTTTATGAACATAATCAATCGATGTTTTGGGAAAGAATTTTTTATTTCATAATATCAATCCCCACATCCATAGGCAAAAGGTGAGGTTTTTCCTTCATTAACCTCTTGGGAATTTTTTGATAGGCCCATATGGTGTGGATAATATGTTTCTACCCATGGGCCTTTATTCTTCTCTAACCTTTTTTTCTCATTCCATCCAAAATTTCTTTTTTCAATGCTTATACTTGTCCATTACTTTATAGGTATGCCATTGGGCTATAGTAATGCTTTATTTTATGGTTTGTATAAAGTTACTAGAAATGTTTACTTTTAATTTGAGTTCCATTATTGGTGATATAGGTCTTAGGTATACCAAACCGTGTTATGATGCTCTTATAAGTAAATCTAATCATGTTTGCATCTCTAATGTTCATTAGGGTCCTGTCAATCCACGTATTGAAGTAATCAATGCCAACCAAGAGAATTATTGGTTACTAGGTGCAGTTTTCCCATCATATCTATCCCCTACTAGGTTAACGTCCAGGGGCTGGTAAAATAGTTTAGGTCATTGGCCAATTAATGAAATAATGAAAAGAATACATGGTAGTTGAAGCACTTCCCTTAAATATGAGGTCGCATATTTTCGCTTGTAGGTCCACCAATACACGTCTTTTTTTACTTTGAATGTCAATGATCATCCTCCTATGTGATTGTCGCATATCCCCTTCTTAAAACTCATGTAATAAAAAAATCCATTGTGATGAACACGTCATATTTAAGGTCTTGTGAATGAGTGATTATAGAGATTCTAACCAGGAGAAGGGTGGAAGAGAGAAACTTTTACCCTAATCTGGTGTGCCTTTCTTTTTCGAAGGCATGACATTTTTCTTGAGGTATTTAATCATTGGGACCATCTAACTCGGGGATTTTTGTATATGTAACTAGATCCTAATTTTATTATGCTCAGATCATCTTGATATTTGACGTGAACAGTTCTTTTGAGGTCAGATTTTATAGTCGAAGCTAAGGCAACTAAAACATCAGTGTGGCTATATTTTCCTCTTAGGAATTTCTACACCTCCATGTGTTAGAACCTGGTGGCCAACCGACGTTCCTTGTCAAGGTAAGATGATATGTGATTGTCCCTAGGATTCTAGTCTTATGATATTTTAATTTAAATGTCCCTTGAGTCACAAAAGATATCAAAGTGAATGGTTCCTAGTGATAAGGCCTTATTCAGTCCTTCGATCAACGCTTCATATTTAACCTCACTATTTGATCATTCAAACACAAGGAATATGGCTTGTTCAATGATGGTATTGTCTAGAGTGACTAAGACTATCTCCACACTATCCCCTTTGGATTTGGATGGCCTGTATACAAATAGTGTCCCTTTATAAGTTTTTCGGCGTCTCCCTAACTAATTACATCAGTTTTAGTGTAGGTTACTTCATCTTGTTTCTCTCAAGTAATTTCTACGATGAATAAAAAAATTTAGGCTTTGAATCTTTGATTAATCATAAAATAGAAAGTTTAAAAGACAAATCTAGGTTTGAAAAACAAACCTAGGGTTTTGAGTACAATACCCTTGCGGATCCGATTGCAATCTGATATGGAGAAAGGTACTTGATAAAGATGAGGGGATACTCTCTTTTGGATATTTAAAATCTTGCTAGATCACTTTGAAACACTAGGATCTTTTAGTATATGATCCTCCTAAATATAGGTATGTGTGTGGGTACCTTTGAAGATGAAAACTCTTGCTTTTGAGTGAGATATAGTACTTTCTCTCGACATCTTCATGAAAATGTGAATAGTATTTTCTATCCCCCTTTCAAATTCTAATAATGAATTATGCTCCTTAAAATCTCAACTACAACCAATATATACTAGTTTAGGTGGTGAACTTGGGAAAAACAATAATTCTTGAGATTCTGCGCCTAACTACTAGGGTATGTGGACTATACTAGGGATCTAAGATAAATAATTAAATTGGCTTTCAGATAAATACTCGGAAACCCCAAATTATAAATTCCATAATTTATTTTCTTTTTTAATTTAATCATAATTATTTTCAATAAATTATTAGGACTCCAATATAATTATCTCAAAAACACTCGGATATAATGAGGTCTTATTTGTAAGGATGACTATGGAGCATAATATGATTTCTTACGTTAAGCTTTCAATACCCGCTTGGCCAAAAAATCAATTTAACCAACATCTAATAAAGTTCTCGATTCTCATACTTGACTTATTTTGCTACTCCACCAGATTATAAAATAATTCACTAATTAATTTTAACTGGTGGAAACAAATCATATAAATCTATTAAGGGGGTACCCTAATTCAAGATATCTCGGGGATGAGGATTCCTTGGAATTATTGCTACCTAATAAGTGGGGCTCTATTGACCCGATAAAAAGTCATCTTGCACCCAAACGTTGTTAATTATATACTGGAATCAAAGAAACATTTGAGTATGCATTCTAATCCTAATAACCCTCGATATTAATTATATACACACCATTTTCAAACGTTGTTAAATTTCCCAAGTTTGAACTACTCTTCACTTATACTTAAATCTCACGGGTGGTCGTCTTCAATGTATTCATGAATGTACCGATATCAAATAAGTTCTTGAATCATAACACGTTATCCCGTAGTTTGTGTAATATGTCAAACTAATGTTTTATCCTATTCCATGTAATTTGTAGTAATGTGAACTTAATGAAAAAGGATTCCAGTATTGTTTGGCACCTCTGTTGTAATTTAGTGAAGTTGTTGTGTTAACATTTGAAAGATTTGAAATAGGGTGGTTGGAACGAACATGTGGTCGTTCTAATGAGATACTTGTCTCGTTCGAACGAGACCATCAAACAACCCCTTTCTGCATTACACTAAATCCTTGTTCGAAAGTCATTCGAACAGAAAGATTGAACGAAAGACGATCTCATTCGAATGAGACCGACCTCGTTCGAACGAATCTCTCAATATCAGATTATGACAGTTATATTGTCACCATTTCGGCCATAAATCTAGATAACGTGTGAACTTCGTGGAACTTTGTAATACCCCATATTTTCTGCATATTCAATTAATTTGATAATTAATTCGGTATATTTTTAAATTACACGAGTGATGTAATTTAATTGAATTAAATATTAATGTGGTGATAAAATATTAATCGGCAAAGATAATGATTAATATTATGAGATAAACTTACTAAGTGAATAGTAAATAATTTATGATTATTAATTTACGTCGTAATGAGTGATATTGACGTAATTGGATTATATCTCAACCAGGTTTTGTGTGTAGACTAATTCGAGGTCAGGATAGGATATTTTTTTACTGTAACTTGGATGATGATTTTTAGGTCAGAGATGATTTCGAAAGTGTCAAAATAGTCGGAATAGTGTACCCACGTATATTATTTGGGGCCTGCAGTAATTTTAGACTAAACCGATATCATATAAGGTCATTTTAGTCTTCTGGAATCCTAGGGTTAATAAAGCTACGAATTTCCAAGGTTTATATCAACTGCTAGTTAGGAGAGGCTAGGGTTAGGAGGTTAGAATTCAAAGAGAGATCATTAGAGAAGAAGGAGAAGCCATTTTTGAAGCCTTAGAGAGAATTCTTGAAGGATTCAAGCTTGTTTTTGCACCATCATCATCATTAGAGAGTGGATTAAGAGGAAAGACAAAAAAATCCAACACTAACTCACAAAATCAGACCTACTACCCAAGGAAAGTGTTTATTTGCAATTTCTTTTGAAGTTATAATACCTATGTGGTTAAGGTTTCAAAAATATATGGATTAAATTGATGTTCTTAGAAGAAAAGAATGATTAAAACTCATGTTTTGGGTAGTATTTCCATGTACTGTGAACTAACACCTGTAGAGGATAAGAAATCATGGGGTATGTGATAATCATCACGAATTGTATCTGGGTTTTATGCGAGTATACTTGAAGAACAAGAAAAATCTAGGTTTTTGATGAATAAATCATTTGATATATTATTGAATTGAAATCATAGTGTTTTGATGTTATAATCACGTTGAAAATAATCCTAATACATGTAGATAATGTTTGGGCCAATTGGGGGTACGTTTGGTGAAGGATCATGAGAATTGTATAAAAGAAAAACAGTGAAAACATAGAAACGCAACTTGAAAGATAAACTGCGACTTTTCGAATCGATTAGGAAAGGCGGATCAATTTGTCCCACGGGCGAATTGATTCGATTTGCCCAGATTTTCCTATTCTTCCCTTTTCAAGCCCGGAACTCCTATAGTTTTGTCGGGAAAACATTTGGGACTTATAATATTACAGCAGGCATATTATGGGATTATGACTTAGTCTTAATGAGAGAATTGAGGTGGGGATTCAACATGCTTAAATTGTGACATAATTAGTTCGAGAGAGAGAATGTGTTACAGGGATTTCGAATGAGTTTAGTTTATAGACCAATAGGATATGATTGAGTTAACAACAAAAATAATCGAAGGGGTAACTAGGACCCTTAGAGTAAAGAACAATACTCGGATAAGTACGATAATGAGTATAATCGTAACAAAATAAGTACTGTGAGTATTTGAGTGGAACATACTACGTACTAAGGATTATGCTAGGATTGTGTGCATACCTATTCATTATTATGTATATATATATATATATGTATATATAGGTTATGTGTTACATATTATATGATTGGTGTAAAATGTTAGTATACTTATGTTGCTCTCTATCATGGTCGTTCTTGCGCAGTGTGTGATCCCACCTTTACAATTCCAGTGAGGTCTAGATTTGTACCCCAGAGCATAGAACTTATGGGGTCCACTAAGTGTCATGTATTAGTAGTACTGGCAGGTCATTTGGATACGTTAGGTATGCGCGTAACCCAAGGACTTAAAACTATATTCACCTCCATTATGTGTTATTTGATTTTGGGTTCTAGGAGACATGCCAAACCAATAGTCCTTATTATAGTACGTGTCATACATAGATTTGATAGCAGAGTACGCCCTTATTAATGGTGGTTATCCTAAGGGACGTCGTAGTTGTATATATTAGTGTGTAAAATATATACTTGTATGAAGATTCTACATAAGTATGACAGTAGACAGTTAGAGAGTGTATATCTAAAAAAAATTAAGTAGAGAAGTTAAATTAAATGATATAAAGATAATATATGTGAAATGTTACTTGTGATGCTAATAACGTACGAGAAACATTAATTATCGATTAATATATTGTATTGGTTGTACGGGGAAAATAGAAACGTATCGATAGTCAGTTAGTTACTTATGTCTAGTTAGCTTGGATAGTATGTCTAGATGGGGTAAGTAGAAAATGTTAGGCGTGCACTATAGATGAGAGGTGAGGAAACTCAAGAGAGTATACGTGAACCTAACATGTGTATCTAATAACTGATTCTTAAACTGTGATAAATACTTGCTAAATGTTTTTCAAATGTTTTAGGTTCTAACCCTTGCTATAAATATTTTCAAAACCTTTTAGGTGTCTAGTCACAGGGATACCAGAATTGATTTCTAATTCAGTTCATACTTGAGTTGGGAATTATTTATTTATCTATTGGATTTATTATTTAGATTTGGAGTTTGTAGCCGATGGTTTATTCGGAAAGACATTTATTTATTTATTTATTTATCTACTGCTGGTGATGGTTTAACCTCTATTCATGGTTTAACCTCTATTTATGTGTGAATGTCTTAATTTAGTTTTTCCTTATATTTTTACATGTTAAATGAAAAGATAAAATTTTGACACCGGCTTAATTAACAAATAGGTGATTAGTACTTAATGGTTTTCGACAGTGATGCAAAGAATGAACCAAATAAGAATCCTATTTTAATTTGATAAAGGACTAAACACCCGATATTTAATTGGGCGGGGTGTCACAGATGGAATCAAAGCTTCAGGTTCTAGTGTCCATAGGATATGTATAGCCTACTACGATTTCAGCGTAGCATTGTTTCAATATATAGCCCTATTATTAGGATTGTTGCTTTTAACTTTACGTGCTTAAGATATCGTGCTCCTGCTATTAAATTTTGTATTGACTGTGAACTTATACAATTCGTTCTGCTTTCATATGCCACTTGGAGGGGAGAGAGAGAGAGAGAGGCAAGAGCAGCTCCCAGATATGAAGTCGGAGAGTCTCAGTAGGAACAGTAGATGCCTCATATGCATCCACCACCAAGGATGGTGACGACTGTACAGGTGGCCAAGATAGTGTCTCAAGCCATCCATGCAGCTATGATAGACATGGCCATTCATTTCACATAGTCCCAGCCACAACCGCTAATGGAACCAGTGATTCAAGCCCAATTGAGGTCATTGTCTTGGAAGAAAGTTAGGGAGGATTTTCATAAAGGCCACCCACCGTAGTTTTTGGGGAGCTCAGATGTGATAGTAGCATGTCAGTGGAAGAATGACCTATAACATCATCTATGTATGATTGAGTGTAGCGACACTCATAAACAAATGCTTGTCATACTTACACTTGTGGGAGCTACATTACAGTGGTGGGAGTTTACTATCACCTCGGTGGAGAGAGATGATATGCCGATAGCAGAGTTATGGGAGTGGTTCAACCATAAGTATTTTTTGTCAACTGTTCAGAAGGAGATGAAGAGGACATTTAATGATGTTACACATTAGGACCGGTCAGTGGCTGATTACGAGGAAGAGTTCACTCATTTGGCTAACTTTGGGCCGGATGAGGTGAACACCAAAGAAAAAAATAAGAGCAGGTTCATGGATGGGCTAGCCTAGAGGATCAGGAAATATTTACTTGGCAACCTAGCATTATAGACATATACAAAGGTCGTTAATGCTTCACGTTTGCATTGCCAAAACCACTGCTTCCACCTGAAGGAAAATAAGAGAGCGGGGGAGGAGATCTAGTCAGGTAAGATACGAGGGAGTAGTGTTAGTGGGGCACCTCAGTATCAGGTAATGAGACAACATGGGTAAGATTCCTAACAGGTGGATCAGGCCAGGAGATTTAAGTTGGGTGGCTATGAACCAGAGATTCAGGGTTCTAGGCTAGGCTAGTATGGTCTTAATCAGTAGTAGTAGGTTTTCCAAAGCCTTCAGGGTCAAGGGAACAATAGCGGTGGCCAACAGGGATGGGGTTACCAGGGTCAGCGTCAGGGCGAGCCTTGATAGGACTAGTAGGGATAGAGTTAAAGGGAGTTTCTTCTCAATAGGGGCAGCAGGCTCTGTTATTTCCATCACCTGTACCAACACCAACATCCCCACAATAGCAGAATGGACAGATGCATTACGACCATGTATATAGCATCCGTGATGTACCAATTCCACAAGCACCACAGGCACCGCCAGTCGTTTAGGGTACAATTCATATTCATGGGCATAAGGGTATGATTAGTTTTTATATGGGGGCATCGCATTTCATTATTTCCCCTAGATTTGAACGTGCAACCGGTCTTTTAGAGGAAACCATCACTCGCCTTATGTGTGTAGATTCACCGTTGGGTAGTGGGTCATTGATACACTCGATGTGTAGAGCGGTAGATATCACTATTAGGAGACTGAGCTTAGCAGTAGACCTTCTTATGTTAGATATGGATGGTTATGGTGTCATTATGGGTATGGATTGGTTAGAAGGTTATAGAGAAATGCCAGATTGTTACGAGGGGACCATAATGTTATCTATCTCCGGACATGAGATGTTCCTATTGGCGATGCCTCTTCCTGAGGGAGGGTCGTGCACACACTTATACTCCAATGAGGAGGAGACCTCATAGGAGGTTGTTATTTTATTAGACTTGATTCCAGTTGTAAAGTATTTTAAGGATGTATTTAAGGAGGTTTCAGGGTTACCACCCAGTTGAGAGATCGAGTTTGTTATCGACTTAGCACCGGGTAACAGACCGATTGCTTAGGCACTGTATAGCATGGTACCTTTGGATATATAGGTATTGAGGGAGAAAATTCAGCAGCACTTAGGGTAAGATTCTATCAGACGAAGTACATCGCCATGGGGTGCACCGGTGTTATTCATGAAAAAGAGGGATGGTTCGCTTCGTTTGTGTGTAGAATACAGGGAGTTGAATATGGTCATGATACATAATAAGTATCTGTTGCCAATGATCTATGACCTATTTGACCAGTTAAGAGGAAAGGCGTACATTTCTAAGATTGATTTGAGGTCAGGAGATCACCAGTTGCACATTCGAGAGGAGGACGTTCCTAAGATTGCTTTTTTGTCGCAGTACGAGTCGTACAATTCAGGGTGATGCCGTTTAGTTTCACCAATGCCCCAACAGTGTTCATGGATCTTATGAATAGGGTATTTAGGGTGTTTTTGGATTATCATGATCCTTTTCATATACGATATTTTAGTTTACTCACACACTGAGGAAGATCACACAAAGCATCTACGTAAGATTCTTCACACATTACGGGACCATTAGTTGTATGAAAAATTCAGGAAGTGTGGATTTTGGCTACGAGAGGTGCAGTTTCTAGGCCACATCATGTCCGACAGGGGCATTATTGTTGATCAGAGTAAGGTAATGACAGTGAGGGAGTGGGGATAGCCCATGACACCAACAGAGATTCGTAGCTTTATGGGGTTGGTTGGTTATTATCGTCGTTTTAATAAAGGGTTCTCAAAGATTGTGGGTCCGTTGACGAACTTGACTCACAAAGGGGTACCATTTGTGTTGGGTGATCACTGTTAGTTAGTTTTCAATGAGCTAAAGGAAAAATTGACATCAGTACCCATACTTGCATTACCCAAGGGAGGATTGGAGTACATGGTCTATACTGATGCATTCTTACAAGGACTTAGGGGTGTATTGCAGTAGGAGGAGAAGGATATAGCGTATTCATCCTAAAATCTTAAGCACCATGAGAAGAATTACCCCACACACGACCTTGAGTTGGTAGTGGTTGTGTTTGCTTTGGGTATATGGAGGCACTATCTTCTGGGGGAGATGTTTACGTTATTCACGAATCATAAGTCACTTCAGTATCTCTTCATACAGAAGGATATGAACATGAGGCAGAGGGGGTGGATAGAGTTCATGAAGAGCTACCAGTTTGACATACAGTATCATCCTTGTAAGGCTAACATCGTGGCAGACGCGTTGAGCTGATGACCTACAGGGGAGTTAGCGAAGGATGAAAGGTAAAGTGGAGTGAGCTTCAAGACGACGACGATATTTTCAGGGCGTGCATGTCAGCTTTAGCTATTACTCTTGATATTGTGATGCGTCTAGTGAAAGAACAGTTAGAGGATCAATTCTACCAGGACATGGTACGCTAGTTATTAGCTGAGGGTGCAGAGTCTTACTCGATCAACTTAGAGGGAGGCCTACATTTTAATGGGAGGCTAGTGGTGCCAGAGGATGAGGACTTGAGGCATGAGGTAATGATAGATTCTCACGGTTCAAGTTTTGTGGTACATACTAGTGGGGATAAGATTACTAGGATGTGAAAAGATAATATTGGTGGTCAAGGATGAAGCGAGAGATCACCTAGTTTATCACGAAGTGTGTTACCTGTAAGATTATGAAGGTAGACCACCGGAGGCCTTCAGGGATGCTACACCCAGTAGAGATTCTCGTGTGGAAGTGGGAAAGCATTTCGATGGATTTTATCACTGGATTACTAATGTTGCAGAGAGGTCACGACTCCATTTGGGTGATAGTGGAGCAGTTGACTAAGGTGGCCCATTTTTTTCCAGTCCACATTGATTTTGAGACGATACAGTATGTGCATATGTTCATTGCGAAGAAAGTTAATTTACACGGGGTCCAATTAACATCGTGTTCGATAGAGATAAGGTCTTTGTGTCTCACTTCTTATAGAGCTTTCAGGAGGCCATGGACGTAGAATTGCGATTGAGCACCGCATATCATTCGCAGACTGACGAATAGACTAAGAGGGTTAATCAGATGCTAGAGGACATGTTGTGGTTATGCGTTCTTAATTTTTGAGTAGGACAGGAGCGATAAATTCTATTGGTAAAGTTTACGTATAACAACTCTTACCAATTTACCATCAATGTGGAACCATTTAAGTCACTTTATGGGAGGACTTTTCTTTCTCCCACCTACTAGTTAGAGATGGGGAATAAAAAGTTATTAGGTCCATAGATGATATATGAGACTACTTCCAAGATTGAGTTAATTTGTGCGCGGATTCGAATAGCTCAGGATAGACAGAAGATTTATGTTAATGTAGACATAAGGCATATTGAGTTAGAAATTGGTGACTAGGTGTTGGTATGAGTTTCTCCTATAAACGGGGTCATGAGGTTTGATAAGAAGGGGAAGCTAGCATCGAGATATGTGGGACCTTTCTCGATTATTAAGAGAGTGGGACCAGTGGAATATAGACTAGGTTTACAAGAGTATCTGTAGCGGATACATAATGTGTTTCACGTGGATTTGCTAAAGAAGTATCGGAGGAGCGAGAGAGATTTTTGTCACAATCCTATTAGGGAGACTGATTTACAGCCATACGTGTCATACGAGGAGATACCCATAGCTATTCTAGATCGTAAGCTACGGTCTAAGGTGGTATCATTAGTTAGAGTTCAGTGGGGACACCACGGTGTTGACAGGTTGACATGGGAGTAGGAGGATGACATGCGAGAGCAGTTTCCAGAGTTGTTTCGCCGCATGTATGACCTAATTTCCAGGATAAAATTCCTTGTAAGGGGGAAATATGTAATACCCCATATTTTCTTTCTATTTAATTAATTCGATATATTTTTAAATTACATGAGTAACGTAATTTAATTTCATTACATATGAATGTGGCAATAAAATATTAATTGGGAGAGATAATGATTAATATTATGAGATAAAATTACTAACTGAATGGAAAATAATTTACGGTTAATAATTTACATCATAGTGAGTGATATTGAAGTAATTAGATTATATCTCAATCAGGAGTCACGTATATACTAATGTGAGGTCAATATAGGATATTTGTTTATAGTAACTCGAATGATAATTTCGAGGTCACAGATGATTTCAAAATTGTTGAAATAATCAGAATAGTATACTCGGGTGTACTGTTTGGGTCCGCAATAATTTTAGACTAAACCATCACCGTAAAAGGGAATTTTAGTCTTTTGATAGCCTAGGGTTAATAGATCTACGAATTTCCAAGGTTTATATCAGCTGCTAGTTAGGAAAGGCTAGGGTTAGGAGGTTAGAAAATAAAGGGAGATCAATAGAGGATAAGGATAAGCCATTTTTAAAGCCTAAAGGAGAACTCTTGAAGGATTTAAGCTTGTTCTTTCATCATCAACATCATTAGAGAGTGGATTAGGAGTAGAGACAAACAAATCCAACACCAAATCATGAAATCGGACCTACTACCTAACGAAAGTGTTTTTTTGCAATTCCTTTTGAAGTTATATTACCCATATGGTTACGGTTTCAAAAATAAATGGATTGAATTCATGTTCTTGGAAGAAAAGAATGATTAGAAACCATATTTTGGATAGGATTTGCATATAGTATGGACTAGCACCTGTCGAGGGTAAGTAATCATAGGGTATGTGATAATCACCATGAATTGTATCTGGGTTTCATTTGAGTCTACCTAAAGAACATGGAAAATCTATGTTTTTTATGAATAAATGATTTGATTTGTTATTGAATTGAAATCATAGTGTTTTGATGTTATAATCACATTGGAAATCATACTTATACATGTATATAATGTTTGGGACAATTGGGGAGTAAGTTTGGTGAAGGATCATGATAGTTGTATAAAACAAATACCGTTAAAAACAAAGAAACAAAACTAGGAAGATGAACTGCTACTTTTCTGCATGAACATAATTCGTATCTTGTACTTTTGTTTTAATTGGCTTAATTCCGGACGAAATAAATTAAGTCTAGGCTAGTTTTAATTATGGAGTATAATGAGTTTAGTTGAGCCTACGACAAAGTTCAACTCCAAGAATGTGCAATCAAAGCTTTCAAGAAGATTACAAGTCAAGACGTGTTGCATATGTTTAAGATCACTCAGGTATGAATACTATTAAGTAGGTGGGTAAAATTGTATATTGATTAAATGCTGGGTGATTTAAATGTTGGGAAATAAATCTTTTTATGTTTAAAAAATATTTATGAGTTCAAAATGTTTAAAGAAAATTCAAGGATTAAATTAAAAGAAAAATATTATTAATTTATTGTAGCTTGCTCGAACAATATAGTAAGTCGTTCAAAAGACATTCACATGTCGCATAACGAGATCTCATCTTGCTCGAATGACCTGTCGCCTCGATTTTTGTGTTTCCATTTTCTTGGACTCTGTGCAGCCTAGTTATATATAAAAACGTATCTGCAAACGTTTCAAAAGGTAGAACAGTTTTGAAAACTTATTCCCATACAATGTTTCATCTTTCGGTGATTATTCAAGATCGTATTACTCAATTCCAAAGTTAAGTGATCTTGAACGCGTTTACCGAAAGATAATCATTCACTACATCGTTCTGAACTTTGTGAGGAGAACACTACAACCGAAGAGATGCGCTATTATAGAGGGAGACCTTATGAAGTAACTTATGGAGAAGACGTATTCTTCTCTACTGCTGACCACCCTGAGTTCCTGCGGGAGATTTCAACCAAGACATCGAAATCGACACCTGCGGGTATTTCGTATGTCGCACTTATATTCATTGTAATCCTTGTAACCGTTCTTTATAGAATTATAGTGAAATAAAAAGGCTTTTTCTTTCGGAGATTTTCTTGAAATTGTTTCTTTTACCGCATGTTGTATTCATGGAATGGATTTAATCACTTAGATTCATGTTTAGGGTTTAAGAACTTAAAATTGGGTTTAACTAAAAATTGGAACAAAGTTGTTTTTACCTAAAGTACACACTAAATGGCCGTTTCAAATTGGTATCAGAGCTTGTTGCACTATCTTATTGTATTTGATCCCGTGTCTTTAAGTATGCCTTTCAGTGGAGTTGATGATTTTAGAATTCACTTGTTTAAATCATCTAATTGGAAATCTCACATGAAAACTTCTCTAAAAAAAATTGTTAATAAGGGTGATTGTAAAAAGTGTCTTTGCTGCGAAGGTTTTGGTCAAAAGATAGATGAGTGTCCTACTAAACTTTGGGAGAATTTTAATATACCGATAAATCGCGTTTCTACCCTTAGTGATAGTGACCCAGAAGAAGAAAACTTTTATGCTAGTAAGCGTGAACTTTCCACCTTTGAGGCTAGTCATGTATGTAATAGTGTCTTACCTTTGCATGATTCTTTCGCAGCCACAGAATTTGATACACCTGAGAGCGAGGATGAGAGCAAAGACGAGAGAGATTTGCAAACTGGTTTCAAAGAATTGTACGGAGAAAATTTAAAAGAAAAGAAAGCAAATGTGAAATTAGGAGCTATGTTGAAAGAACGTGCCATAAAAATAAATAATTCCAATGCTTTAATTCTGGATCTTAGGGCACAAGAAAAGAAAATTCGAGAGAAGCTAGAATATGTCGAGGGTGGGAGAGATAGTCTTCGGGGATTGATGGAGAAAAAAAGGAAATTCTGAAGTTTGAAAATTCAATGTGTTTACTTGAGTCAAGGATAGGTGAGCTTGAAAAAAAATTGAGAGATTCGAGTAAAGTTAAGTTTAATTTGGAGGCTAGGTTTGAAAATTAGACAAAATCTTTGGCACCGTCGAAATCAAAGATAATCTGAGAGGTATTGGCTTTAATAATCATGTCGCACCTGCTCTCAAAGACAAAACCGTGCAAACAAGAGAGCTTCCTAGGAACTTTAGGAAAGAGCCACCTAGGAACGTGAGGTATAATCGGCCTATAGGACATGCTCCTCACCATATCTACACTTGCACTCATTGCGGTAGGAGAGGTCATGATAGACGGTTTTGCTACGATCTTAAGAACGCTCCTAAGAAGTCTAAATCCATTTTGGTTCCCAATGCCCCTTCTCATCGATTCACACCTACTTGGGTTAGGAAGTCGAATTTAGAAGCGTTAGGTATTAGGCTTGGTGATTCTCGCATCATTTCCCGTGGTTCTCCTCATCTTTCAACTTTTGCTTGAGGTTGTTCGTTGGTTTGTTATACACTAGTATTTACTTTTTGCGTTATATTTAGCTAGTGTTATGGCATTTTTCTAGTTTTTGGTATGTATTTGAGTTTTTATGAAAAATACAAAAAGATTTTTCTTTTATAAAAACTTTTGAAAATAGAAAAAGATTTTTGATTTTTGAGTCATGAGGTTACATGATTGATGTGGCATATTGGTGTGTTCGAACCTCCTTCCTTTCATTACTCATGTGGCTAGGACATTTGGTCATTATTATTGATGCTTAAAATCATCTTAACCTTTGCATTATGGGGTTGTTTCGAAGTTGATATGCATTTTGATTCGACTTTTCTTATATGCCATCCTTGTACACATGCACGAGCTTATATGAATGTTTAACTTCTCTTGCATATTTGAGTTTGGTGAGACGTTCTTATCTCAATTTTGTCATCTATGCATAAGTAAACTTAAGGAGGAGGTGTGCTTATAAGAACCGTTTTTCGTGAGAATTGTTATTGAAAAAATGATGAGTGTTCACGGGAAAGGGCTGCCAGAGTATAAAATTGACTCATCATGAAAGCCACCATTTAAAAAAGACCAAAAGAAAATCAGGGCAATAAAAATTCATATGCCAATAATTGGGGCCAATAGTACTTCCTCTAAATTGAAATTGATAGATATTTCTAAAGATCTTGATAAATTCATATGAGGGAATTTGGTTGGAAATGAATTAAAACGGGTTTGCACCACGAATATTATGTGGAAACATCGTATCATGACGTTATTGTTTGTAGAATCGTCAACAATCCGAACTTGTATGCATTAAGTTTAGTTCATCAAACTCACACTTACTTTGTCACACATGGCTTTGATGAAGTTTGATGATTCCTTGCTATCAATTAGAACTCTTTGATCAATTCAACGTATTGAAATTATGACTCATTTGTTGTAGTTCACTCCCAATCAATCCACTTTCATAATTGAGCACATTAGTACCATGTTAACATGTAATTCCCATTTTTTACTTTTTACATTATTTTCTATTTTTGTAGTCTGTTTATGTCTTCTAGGTACTGTTTTGGAATAATTTTTTCACTGGGCAAATACTTAATGTTTTTGGGGTGTTTCTGGAATTTTTAAATTTCTGGTTCGAACGACATCTTATGTCGCTCGAAGCTGTCGTTCAAGCGACTTATCCAAGTCGTTCGAGCGACATCTAACAAGATCAGGGGTTTCACTTAAACATCAGATGATCCTTCTTATCTCATGTCGTTCTCATATACCCCTTTCTCCCAAGCGACAGCAGCACCAGTTTTTCAAAAAAAAAATATTTTTGGCGTTTGAAGCTTCGTGTTTTAAGTTCTATATCTCTATCATCACTTTAAACCGCCATTGTTCTTCGTTTCTCTCTCTTTATCACATGTATCAGTTATTGATACTCCTGCTCCTGTAATTCTTCGGTGTGTGGTTAAGTCAGTGTTGCCTTCACCGACGACTGTCAAAGAACAACTTTATTGGCCCTAAAATTTCGTATTCAACACTTTCTCCAGCCTCATTACTCTGGGGTGATTTGGTCAGCTCTAAGAGGTTTTATTCTTCGACGACTGTCCCTCCATAGTTGTTGTTCCTCCAGATTTTCACTGTGTACCCCGACGACGATTTCCCTTTTTCCAGTGATTTCGAGGTAATGCTGTTAATTTTTTAAAACATCTGTTTGAAAAAATTGGATTGTTGCCTTTTGGATTGTAATACTGATTTTGGATGTTGTTGTGGTTGGTGTTCGCGGTGGTTCGGTTGGACGATTATACGGAGATAGGTTCTTAGGGGTGTGTGTGTTCCTTGGAGACTGTTCCCTTTCACTCATCACACATTACACTTGTTTTTGTCATGCCACCTCGACGTTGTGGTGCTCCGATAGGCCGACTCGACGCACCTCCACCCTCTGCTCGAGCTCAGAGAGCTCAGGCCATTAGGCCCCCATTTTCCCTTGTGAGGTGGGCCACTCATGCTGAGTATGATCATTACTGTTTATTGGCGCTCCACATTCGATTAGTTGTTCTAGAGAGGGTATTTCGTTATGTAAATTTTCCTGATCTAGGTATTCCTCGTTAGTTATATGATAGAGGTTGGGATTACATATTTGAGGTTAGTGGGGTTGTTTATCCGGACATTGTCCGAGAGTTTTTCTTTCCCTCCCTTCCCCACACTGAGGGGATCTTTTCTACTGTACGTGGCGTTCCTGTTCTCATCACTCCAGATCTCATAGCAGCATTTCTGCACCTTCCTCGTGTCCCAGATGTTGTGTATCCTCGTTATACTGACGATGGACCTACTTATGATGATATTTTGTGGTATTGTTTCTGGGAGATTCCCCAGGCAGGTTCTACGATGTATCATTGCCCGCTTTACCCTTCCTTTCGTATACTTAATAGGTTTATGTTAGCATCCATTTATCCTCGAATAAATCATACTCAAATTGGATCTGACATCGTCTATTTCAAGTACTATGTTTCTCAAGGGTGGGATATCGATCTTTCGACCGTCATGCTTCGAGTCATATCTTCTGTCACTGTCCATGGTTCCATCCCTGTCCGCCCTACTCTTCCAAATGGGATTCTCATTTCCACCCTTTGCACTACTACTAGTGTCACTGTTTTAGAGGGTGATCTGCGTCCCCCTACGTCTGGTATTATTGATCATAATACTTTCACTCATTCTGAGAGTCATTTTCCACAGGCAGCGAGAGCGAGAGCTCCACCCCTAAAGGGAGTCTTCCAAGATGCTGATCCTTGTCAAGATGATATTCACACTAGTCCGAGAACGTCTGATTTTTCTCATCCACCACCCTCCACTCTTGAATGCACTCATCTTATTGAGGAGGAGGTTTAGTCTTTACAGGTACAGGTAGCTTCTCAAAGCAAGATGTATGACTCTATTATGGCCAGATTTGATGATGAGGCCGAAGCACACATTCGTGCTGAATCCAAGATGACAACATTTTTTGATGAGATGAGGCAGAGAGAGTAGATGAGAGGCGCAAGTTCTTTTGGATTAGGTCATATTTCATCTACATACTCTGATGACACTGCTGCTGCTGCTGATGATGATGCTCCTACCGATGTTTAGTTGTATTTGTTTTATTGTATCTGACACATTGTGATTCCTGATGTATTTATTTATTCTCATATATGATGTACTTTTCTGGACCGTTTTATCACTCTTGATTTATTTTATGACATGGATGTACAGTTTCATTTGCAGTTTAGAGATTCTTGCATTATTATTGTCATACTGATATTGTTTATCTAGCTATGCTGATTCATTCTCATATTTTATTGCTAGATTTGGTGTGTCTGTCCCACCTTTTGTCTATTCCAGGCAAAAGGGGGTGAGATATGTGATGTAGGGGGAGTATTTATTATGATATTATATTTGTTTTATGGGTATATGGTTGTGTCTCGTGTGTGTAGGTATATTTTTCAGAGAGATTCAGATATTTATGGATACATAACATTCAGAGACAAAATCAAATTGCCATTCAGAGACAAAATTAGATTCATATGCTTGTCGTTCATTCAGTTTCATTATGTCCTGTATTTTTTATATTGTGGAGTTTTGGGATAGGACATGTTTTAATTTTCCGACATATAGCATTTCTGTTTAGTTTTGTCCCAAAATAGGCAAATAGGGAGATTTGTAAGAACCTAATTCTTATCATGTACTTTTGTTTTAATTGGCTTAATTCCGAACAAAATAAATTAAGTCTAGGCTAGTTTTAATTATGGAGTTTAATGAGTTTAGTTGAGCCTACGACAAAGTTCAAGTCCAAGAATGTGCAATTAAACCTTTCTATAAGATTACAAGTCAAGACGTGTTGCATTTGATTAAGATTACTCAGGTATGAATACTATTGAGTAGTTGGGTAAATTTGTATATTGATTTAATGCTGGGTGATTTAAATGTTGGGAATTAAATCTTTTTATGTTTTAAAAATATTCTGAGTTGCAAACTGTTTAAAGAAAATTCGAGGATTAAATTAAAAGAAAAATATTATGAATTTACTGTAGCTCGCTCAAACGAGATAGTAAGTCCTTCAAACGACATTCACATGTCGCACGAATGAGATCTCATCTCGTTCGAACGACCCGCCACCTCGATTTTTGTGTTTTTTTTTATTGGTCTCTGTGCAGCTCAGTTATAAATAAAAACGTATCTGCAAATGTTTCAAAAGGCAGAACAGTTTCGAAAACTTAATCCCATATAGTTTTTCATCTTTTAGTGTTTATTCAAGATCGTATTACTCAATTCCAAAGTTAAGTGATCTTGAATGCGTTTATCGGAGGATAATTCATTCACTACATCGTTCTAAACTTTGTGAGGAGAACTATACAACCGAAGAGCTGCGTGCTATTGTAGAGGGAGACCTTATGAAGTAACTTGTGGAGAAGTCGTCTTCTTCTCTACTGCTGACCACCTGGAGTTCCTGTGGGAGATTTCAGCCGAGACATCGATATCGACACCTGTAGGTATTTCGTATGTCGCACTTATTTTCATTGTAATCCTTGTAACTGTTCTTTACAAAATTATAATGAAATAAAAAGGTTTTTCCCTTTGGGGATTTTTCCTGAAATTGTTTCTTTTATCGCATTGCTATATTCATGCAACGGATTTAATCACTTAGATGCATGTTTAGGGTTTGAGAAGTTAATATTGGTTTTAACTAAAAATTTGAACAAAGTTGTTTTTACCTAAAGTACACACTAAAGGTCCGTTTCATTTTCAAATCGATTCGGCCCAAGGGCGAATCAATTCGGTTTGCCCAGATTTTCTTATTCTTCCCTTTTTAAGCCTAGAACTCTTATGGTTTTTTGGGAAAACTTTTGGAGCTTTATTGAAATATGATGAGGGACTTATAATTTTCAATAGGCATATGATGGGATTATAAATTAGTCTTAATGAGGGAATTGAGATGGGGATTCAACATGCTTAAATTATGACATAATTAATTCGAGAGAGAGAATGAGTTACAGGGATTTTAAATGAGTTTATTTTATGGACCAGTTGGTTATGATTGATTTAACTACTGAAATAATGGAAGGGGTAACTAGCACCCTTAGAGTAGAGAATAATACTCCAATAAGTACGATAGTGAGTCTATCATAACATAATAAGTACGGTGAGTATTCGATTGGGATATACTACGTACTAACGTTGATGATTGGGTTGTGTGTATACCTACGGATTATTATTATTATTATTATTATATATATATATATATATATATATATATATATATATATATATATATATATATATATATATATATAGGTTATTTTCTACCTATTATATGATTTGTGTAAAGTGTTAGCATACTTATGCTGCCGGCTATCATGGAGGTTCTTACACAGTGGGCGATCCCACCTTGAGGATTTCAGTGAGGTTTATATTTGTGCTCCAGAACATAGAACCTAGGGTGGTCCACTATGTATCATGTATTGGTGGGACTATTAGGTCATTTGAATATGTTAGGTATGGGCGTAACCCGATGATTTAGAACTATGTTCACCTCCATTATATGTTATTTTATTTTTGGTTCGAAGAGACATGTCGAGCCAACTGACCTTATTGTAGTACGTGTGAAACATGGACTTAATAGCAGAGTATTCCCTTATAAACGGTGGTTATCCTAAGGGAAGTCGTATTTGAATATATTAGTGTGTAAAATGTATACCTATATGAACATTCTACTTAAGTGTGACAGTAGATAATTAGAGAGTGTATATCTAAAAGTAAATTAACTAGAGAAGTTAAATTTAATGATTTAAAGATAATATATGTAAAATGTTACTTATGATGCTAATAACATGCGAGAAATGTTAATAATCGTTTAGCGTACTATATGGGTGGTATGGGTGGAAATCGAAACATATCGATAGTCAGTTAGTTACTTACGTCTAGTTAGCTTGGGCAGTATGGCTATGTGGGCTAAGTAGAAAATGTTAGGCGTGCACTATAGATGAGAGGTAAGGAAACACAAGAGAGTGTACGTGAACCTAACATGTGTATCTAATAGATGATTTTTAAACTATTATAAATACTTGCTAAATGTTTTTCAAATGTTTTGGGTTCTAACCATTGCTATAAATATTTTCAAAACCTTTTAGGTTTCTAGCCACAAGGACACCAGACTTGACTTCTAATCCGGGGATGCGCAACTGCAGCATATGTGGGTGCATGCAGGATTTGGACTAGACACCTTAGTTGTTCATTCTGGATTAGGATTTCATTATCTCAGTATTTCATTTTTTGGCATATTGCCCCCCTACAGTACTTTATTCTGTTATGACTTCTGTTGGGATTTATTTATTTATCTATTGGATTTATAATTTAGATTTGGAGTTTGTAGCCGATCGTTTATTTAGCAAGACATTTATCAATTTATTTACTTCATGTGATGGTTTAAACTCTATTCATGTGTGAATGGATTAATTTATTCTTTCCTTATATTGTCACTTGTTAAATGAAAATATAAAATTTTGGCACTGGCTGAATTAACTAATATGTGATTAGTAATTAATGATTTACGACAGTGATGCTAAGAATGAACCAAATGAGAATCTTGTCTTAATTTAATAAATGACTGATCACCCTGTATTTCATTGGGCGGGGTGTCATAATATTGATGAATTTGAAGACTTTTAAGGGGGTTTTAAATCTTTTTAGGGGGCTTTGCATGGGTTATAAGAGAGAAAAGTGGGAGAGAAAATCCTCAAGAGTTCTTTTCTCTCTCAAGAGTTCATACAACCATCTCCCTCCTTAAGCCATTATTCCTCAATTTTAAGTGAGGCCAACCATTCCCACACCATAAAATAATCTATTTCTACACATTTCTACCATCTCCCAAGCTCTCTTCCAAGAAGAAAATGGTGGAGCAACATTGTAGAGAGGTTTTGAATAAGCTTTTGAAGAAGCAAGGAGTTTGTAGAGCTAGAAGTCTTGGAGCTTTCAAGTCATGTATTGTTGTTTATCCTCTTCTAAATCTAAGGTAGGTTTTCCTTCCATATTTTCAAGGTTCTTCTATCTTTGAAATTATGTAGGATGTCGCTAGATGGATTTTAATACCTAAAAATATGGTTACATTTACAAAATAATTTGTCTTGCTAAAATGGAATTTTCTTCAAGACAAACCCTAAGTGGGTCTTTTTATAAAAATGGAATTTTACCTTGATATTGGGAAGAAAGAATGTAAACTTCATTAAACCCACGATCAATCTTTATTTGAATTCATATTTGAGGCATTTGTAGGTTAAAATCCTCTCTTGGGCATCCAAGAACATGTAGTATTTTAAAGGGTGATATAGTAAACTTGAATAAACATGTTAAAATGGGTTTTGTAGTATGATGAACAAGTATAGAAAAACAACCCCAAAAATATGCTAAATGTTGGTATGATCAAGATAAACAAATGCTGGGGTTTACATGTGACCATAAGACAAGACTATGGATTTCGATTAAATGGACTTAAATGACGAACGACATTTTATATGATGAAACATTAAATAAATAAATATGGTTTTGAACACAAAATAGTGAAAATAATGTTGGAACAAATGATTTACTCCTTGTGCCAAACTAAAGTAAAAAATATTTTTTTTTAAATAATGACAAAAAGAGGATTTTGACAAACTCTATGATCCAAAGGGTTAGGTTCCCTCTCGAGACCCTATCGGTCTATTTTATCTTGAAAATGGATAAAGTAAGTTTTGGCACGTTGGTAATGTGATGAATGCTTCAAAAACATGGTACGACGAGAATGGTAAAAAGGAGATGATAATGTGGACATTGTGTAAAATGTTAAAAACACATAAAAAGTTAGACTCGGATGACACCGACAAAATTTAGGAGGGCTCGAAGCCATGGGGTGAAGATCTAAAATCATTGGCAAGAGCATATGGTGGCATTGTTGATAGTGGAGCCCATTAAAATACGCGGTATTTGGAAGATTTTGAGAAACATAATGAAAAGGGGATTAAAATGGTTGTACTTGTAATTTAAGTAAGGCAACCTAACGAAAATGAAATAAATGAGAGTAAAGGCTAAAATGTGAATAATTAACCTCTAGACCTGGTAACGAGTAGGAAAAATTGGTTAAGTGTGAGTATGAGATCATCGCTCGGGTGCATTGCATGTAGTTGCATTAATAGTAGCTAAATTGTTAACGTTTTCTTAATTGATCAAATTACACCTTATATGTATAGTATTTTGGAAAACGTATAGCTTAGTATTACCTACTCTGTTGAACGTTCGCTCACCCCTTTTTTTTACATTAAAACCCTTACCCTTACCCCTACCCCCACCCAGGTATCTCAAGTAGGAACGTTGTACAAGACCAGAGTAAAGCCCCAAGGGTTATCAACGTAGTTAGAATGCTTTGTACCTTTTTTCAAACTATGGACATTTGGTATTTTCACTTTTGGTGCTTGGACTTTTGTTTAGGCCTTGGGTCAAAATTTGTAATAATACAGGATGGTTGTGAATTATTTTCGGATAATGGATATTGTGGATTAATTTGGGTTCATAAATAAATTTTGTTAATTGACTAATCACATAAAGTGGTCAACACTTTTCTCAAACTAAAATAAGAATTTTTACTATTAAATTATGAGGCAAATTAAGTATGTTCTTCAAAAAAAAAAAAAAAAAAACTCCCCCCCCCCCCCAACTCATTGCCTCGGTGCGGGTTGACCCAACAGTGGCACAAACCCGGGTCGGGGTGTTACAATTTGAGCGAAACTACTAGGATTGCACACACAACTATACCAATAGGATGTCAATTCCTTATCTAGGTTGTGAAATGTTCAATTATACTAAAATCAAAATTTTGATATCATGTGCTCAGACCGAACCCAACTCACCAGAATTCCTACTAAATCGAATTGACCGACATTGCATACACAATATTTTGAGTATTCATATAAGGCATTCTCACAAATATGATTCTCATTTAAAATTAACTTGCCACACTTTTATTACAAAAAAATGTGGTTTCATGATTTTAAGAATAAAACCTTAACGAAACAAACGCAAAATTTAATCTTGCATAAGGATTAAAACCCCAAATTAGATTAAGAAAAAACAAACATTTCAACAAAAACCACATAAAAGGAGCTCAAAGACATACTCAGAACCACACAAAATAGGGGCACAAAAAGCACAAAAAATATCCATTAACTAATCTATACTTCATGTATAGGCACGCACGATAGCAAACGTACTTTAATACAAATTGAGAGTGGAGTTTGTGGAATGCCCATAAAGTCCCAGAGGTAGGAGTTAATATGAGTTACACTAAAAATTTTTATCACGACACTAAAGTTTGTGTAAAACTAGTTGGTATGGGTATAATTATGTGAAAACACACTTAGAAATGTGTGACTATAAAATTTCAAGAGATTTGAAAAAGAATTAATCGAACAAGTGTAATCGAAGTTTAGTTATGCAAATGATCAAGTAAAAAATCACACATCAATTAAGAATATGTCAATTTTAATTTAAATTACATGGTTAAACTAACGATTAGTCCAATTAACCCAGCTTCACGAATATTTTAGAGTAGATATGAACATAATTAGTGTGTGTGTATAAGATGAATCAAATAATTAAGCCACAGAACCATATTTGCGAGGGATAACCCCACTTAGAGGAAAAAAACGTTCTCACTCGTACTAAACTTGAAAGTAATTTAAGAGATGGACAAGACTGCTGAAATCTAAGATCATTTATAAGTGCTTATGTCATTACTCTTCACTTCCCCCATCTATTAGAGCACTTGAAGAAGCCTATTACAAAAAAGATAAAATCTAAATTAGGGTCATATTTAAATTCCCCATCCAATTGAAGAACTCACACTCTTTATAATGATTTCCTCAATCAAGATCCAACTAAGATAGATGGTCTAAATTTATTATCAAAAAAATTATGAATTTTAATATTTTTTAATGCAACACATGAAGTTGACTCATTATTCTCCTATGTGTATTATTCGAATGGGTGATTTTGTAACCTCGCTTATTTTATATTATACTTTTAGAAACAAGAGTAAATGCTTATATCATATACATGGGTACCATCACTAGATAGAGCACTCGTTCATCCAACGAGTTGAGGACCAAGTTTTCCAATAAGGGGACTTAGCCATCAAAGAAATCATAAAACCCGTTTGGGACCCCAGAGGGAAATTCAAGCCAAATTGGAGTGGCCCATACATCGTGAAGAATATCATGTTTGGTGGCGCCTCTATGCTCACTAACCCTGATGAAAAAGAGATGGTATATTGAGTCAACCTGGACTAACTTAAGAAGTTCTACCCTTAATCTGAAATATCGATGCGTTACTCCTCCTTTCATCCCCTTTCTATTCCAAAAAAAAGTTCATCATTTCCCTCCACTTAGAACTATGTGATGACTGATCCTCTAACAAACGTTTTTCTTTCAATATGAAACTCAGAAAATTTTAAAATCCCCTAGAGGTACGTAGAAATCTCATATGCTTTACATGGGCACAGTCCCCTTTTTTCACAAAATGCTATTATTTTCTTACCTCCGAGACTGACAGTTAATTTTTTCATTTACATGAATAAAAGGATTATGCATGACTTAGCGATTGGTATAGATAATTCAAATATAAAACTCATAAATAGGCACAACAACATAATTAAAATTCATTTTAATCAGAATGGGAGAATTCAGTACAATTACATGAAATATCAGTGTAGGGAGTTAAACAACTATCCCCCCCCCCCCCCCTCCAACCAAACTGCCCCTAAAATAAAACTTGTCAAACCTCACCGAAATTATTCTTAAGAAGCAAAAACTAACCAAAAATATCCAAACACATCTCAGTCACAAAATCTTTATAAGAAATGAACACTAGCTTCACAAAAGACCCTATCCGCAGTTATCGAAAGACCCAACCCCGTCATCATTTGCTCCTTGAGGCCCTAAAACTCCCCCTACTTAGTTGGTATACTAAAGGTGCTCCATAGAACGATATTCCCTAACTAACCTGTAAAAACCACTACGCCCCTTCCATAGTGTCAACCATGACAAACTATCTTTTTTCAATCTCCTCTTCCAAGATCTTACCCACCGCCCTGTTCCATATCCATTTCAGATCATCTCCAAAATCATGTCAAACCCTGTCGATAGATAGAGAAAGATGGGTTGATGATCGAATATTCTCCCACAAAGAACCCAATCGCATGCACAAGCCTTCAGTCAAATCCTCTACATGAAAGAAATCCTGGGTACGAGGAGACATAATTTTCTCCAATCCGACTTGACACGGGATTCGCCATGGAAAAGAGAATGAGGTCTGCCAAAGGCCAACTAGCCGAACGTATCGGTATTCCCCCAGTACCAGAATGGGCTACAAATCCCCCAAACATTGCACCGACCAGCGTAGGCATCGAGATCCATTGTCCACAAACTGGTTTACCCAGTTCTCTATGGATGGGACAACGCTGATAAAATAACGAGTGAAAAAATTCAGCACATCTGCCAAGGGATATTCAGGGGAATCACTAAACAGAATCTCTCGGCCAGCCATATGAACATCATAATCGGGCTCCCTCTCAGAAAATTATAATGGACTTCCCACTAAGCATCTAAACAGTTCAGGGTCCCTTCCAGTATCATCGCCATAGGATTGACGTCCATGCTATAATGGCGGCCAATTAGGGTCCACTATCGGGTCCCCTATCATCAGCAATAGCTTCGGCATGTCCCGCATCATTAAAATCCTACAGATTCATAAAATATAGGACATTTAGGAGATATCATTCTTCCAGTGACCAATGGTCGATCCGTCGAAGGAGAGATGTGGATAAATCCTGTTAATAGCACCTGAAGAGATCGGGAGAATTCAGGAATAGCCGCTACAACATTAAGATTAATCCCCAACATTGCTGAAAACTCCTTATAGGTCAGAAAGACCTCATCCGATCCAAATTAAAAAACATGATTCTCAAGATACCAAAATTACGCTGTCGCTGCCAGCATGTTCCCGTCGATGGGCAGATTATACCATAAAGAGACCCGACGCAAGTTAAAAGCGTCATAATCCATGTTTTACTAACACATAGTTTCTAGGCTCTCGATATATGAAACGAATTCTGCAAATATGGGAAGTACCGTTTGGGAAATAATAAGACAGAAGGCAATATATAACCAAGAAAGAATAGGAAATGTGAATGGGTGAAAAACCTCACCACCTTACACCCTTTTATACATAAACATCTTGGCTAAAAAATAAGAAATACGAGAAACTCGAATAAATGCCTACCCCACCAAGTACTTTGAAGATGTAGAAAGTGCAATCAAAGCCTTAGAGTGATTTGACTGGACTCACCCGCCGATAGGCAGAATAAGGGTGTGCCGATCGGTACCCTCATTATTTTAGAAAATTATATCTTTCCTTTTTCATCAAAATAAAAAATCTAAAAAAATAAATCGTTATTCAAAAAATCCAAGTTATTTCTTCCTATATTATACATTTTTACTCATCCTTTCTCAAAATAATTTTTCTCTTGAGTTATTTTAACATCCCATCCTTTTTACGGTCTCAGTAATAAAAGTAAAAAGTGCATATATATTAAGTCATTTAAACTAAAGATAAATAAACAAAAATTTAATTCATTTTATCTATATTGCCATTTGTGTCATTACATTTTTTCAAGAAAAAAAAACTACAGGACTCAGCCAGAAAACCCCAATCTTTCATCTCTCTCTAAGACCCCCCCATCCCTATGGTGAGTGCGCTTCCCCCAGCGACGATCTGTGGGACCTCCACTCCCCGATACTGATCCATCCTCTGAGGTAGAAGATGGCATAAGACAAAAAGGAAAAGGAACCGAGTCCCTGATGTAGGTAGCCGTTGAGGCAACCCAGTCTCGAATGTCTCTGAGCCAAATAGTCGATACGCGGACATGCTGCAGACAAACAAACACAAATAAAAGGCAAACAATTGAGTCAAAAGAAAAAAAGCCCAGACAAGGAAAAAGAAATAAAAGGGATATAACTCTGTTTGGAGGATGTCCTATGTCATCCCCAATTCCCCCGGGTCCACCGCATTAGGATGGTGCGACATACGCAGTGATCCCCCTCCAAGAAATTGGTAATTATATGAAGGCGAAGCAAGATGAATTAATGAAACCTCTATTGCCACTGTTAACGACAACGCACCGCTTGTGTCAGGCCAAATTTGAATTTGAGTGTCGGTCCGAAAAATTAGACAAAATGCTAGGAACCGTCCAAATTAAAAATGGCATGTGTGGTATTGACTTTGATTCCCAAAATGATTCAACTAGTAAAGCCAAAACCATAAGTTTTAGAGAATCTTATAGGAAAAATATTAAGGGTCAATTCTTAGGTATTTATTTTCACCGAGTTTTCACTTGTTGACATTATGGTCGAAAGGTCGTCTTAGAAAATTTTGTTTTGATCTTAAAAGAGGTCTCGGAAAATCCAAATGTAAGGTAACCGACGTAGCCAAGGTCTCCTAATCCCGAGATTATCACTCTTCACTTATTTGGGTAAGGAGATCCAACTTGGTAACTTTACAAGATAGGATTTATGATTCTCATTTGCTATAAAATGATACCTCCCATTCTAAATTTAAAGGCTAAATGTGCTAGATTTGTTTGCATATACTAAATTTTGTGCTACATGTTATATATTCATGCTAGTTGTATGCTTGTTTGTCATCTTCTAGTTCATGCTTCATCATATATGCATTGCTAAAATTATGACATGTTTGTCTTTTGTATTTTACTTCATTTTTTTTCTGTTATTGAAAAATACAAAAAGATTTTGTTTTCTTTTGTGAGTTATTTTTTTTTATTAAAACTTGTTGAAAAACTCCAAAATATTTTATATGTATATATTTGAGCTTTGCATACCTTTTGTGGCATATAGTTGTGTTTGAATCATATCATTTCGCTACCATATGGCTAAAACTTTTGGTTAGGAATTTCAATCCTTAAAGTGTTCTTTGTCTTGGTTACATGGAGTAGTTTGAATTTGACTTGCTTATTGGATTCACTTTTTATATGCCTTCACCAACACATGCATGAGCTCTTTTGAACATTTAACTTCACATGTATATTTGAGCTTTGTGAGGTGTTCTCCTTACAATCTAGTCATCTACATATTTTGTGACTTAGAAGTATTTGTGCATGTTGGAACTGTTGCACGTGAGATTATTGGGTATTTAAAAATTGATATATGAAATTTCACGGTGAAGGGCTACGAAAGGAACAATCATCCTTTGATATCAAGCCCCCGTTTACAATGGACCTAAAAAGAATATGTGATCCAAAGGCCTAAAAGAAAAATATGGCATTAAAGGAAAAATGTAGTCAATGCCTAGTTTGTTTAGATTGACATTTTCATTCAAAAGAAAATAAAAGAATAATATTATATTTGAGAGAGTTTGGATGGAATATCAACGACTTTGCGCAATGACTTTGTATCCTAGTGCGCTATCTTGTCATGACTCTATTGGTTTGTAAAATCATCAATATGCTAGGCTTGTATGCATTGTACTCATTTTGGTCATCGAGTTCACTGTATCCTGTCACATAAGGTTAAATATTAGTTAACAAAGTTTTGCAACCAAATAAGAACTCCTCGAACATGTTTAAGTGATTGGGTCTTAATTATTTGGTTACTAGTTCACAACCCATCACTTCTATTTTTATATGACACATTTATGCCATAAGAGTGTGTAAAGCTCATTTTATTTTGTGTTGTGTCATTTGTGTGTTTATATCTAAATATATGTGGTTGTGCTTCATTAATATCTTTTTTTTTGTGTATGTGTGTGTGTGTGTATATATGGTATTTTGTTTGTTTTGAGTCTTTGCCTTACTAGCTAGCCCATGTATGCTTTGAATTTTGGTTGATATACCATGCTTAGTGCAATAAAATTTAAGTGGTATGTATTTGTTATTGCATCATTGTTGGTATCCTTTGTTATTATTATGGATTAGATGCATTTCATTGTTGCCCGTATGATTTAATGCTCATGTCATTTTATGCACCCTTGCATGTTTAATTTTGTTTCCTTGATTCATATCCCTTATGTGCACTTAAGGGTTAGAAATGGTATTTTCTTCAAATTGAGGGAGAAATAAGTTAGTTTATTATTCTTAACCTTTGTCTATTCATGAACAAAATGGGGGAGAAATGGTATCTAATCCTTTGAGATTTGGGGAGATTTAACTTAGGGGGAGGTGTATTTCTAGGTAGATCATTGCTTGATAAAGTGGGAGAATTAATTAAGGAGGGAAATTTATTTTTATCGCATTTAATCTGTTGATAATCCCTATGCGTTTAATAGTTTGTTTAAGTGTGCAGGAATTGATTTTTAACGGTATTGCTAGCGACATTGCGTAAAGTGGAAAAACATTTTCTATCAGTCGAGCCAAAGCGATTGTAATTTTTTTTTGGGTGGGATGTTGTGTCTAGACGTGTTTGGCATCCATTAGGATTTTTGATTTGGTATTGTCCCGGAATAGCCAAAGGGGGAGATTTGTAAGGACAAATTTTCAATCGAGTCAATTTGTAGTATTGGCTTAATTTCGGACCAAACAATTTGAGTCATAGGATAGATATTCTTGTTGTATCCTTTCAAGTCTATGACCAGTGTCTATTGAAGATGTAGCGGACATAAATTGAAGAATATATCCTTGTCCGTTTTCGTGCCAAGTTTCATGTCATTAACATGTGAATTCCAATATCTCCTAAAAGTATGAATGAATTAATATATATATATATATATATATATATATATATATATATATATATATATATATATATATATATATATATATATATATATATAGTAGCTTGGAATAGTTTTTTATGGGTGTTATTTTATAAAGTTTTGTCAAAATGACATTTTATTTTCAGAAAATCATTTTTAGAACTTTTCATAAGTTTTTGGGCTTAAAAATAAATTTCTGGATTTTCTGTAATGTCGTTCGAACGAAACAGGTATCTCATTCGAACGAGAATCCCAGATCGTTTGAACGAACTACTAACGAGGTTCAAACAACTTTGTGCTCGAATGCTCTGTTATCACGTTCGAAATTTCGTTCAAACAGCCTCGTTCGAGCGAGTTTATCTAACGAAATTTTGGCCTTGTTTTTTTTTTGTTTTCTCATTCGAACAGTGTCGTTCGAACTACCTGGAAAATTGTTCGAACGACTAGGGCGAAAAACTGAAATATTTGGTAGTTTTATTTTTTTAACAACCCTTCCCCACTATTTTTCCCACTAACTTTTTCCAGCTTTACTTAGTGCGGGAATAACACCATTCCATGTAACTTTTGTGAGATTTTTCCTTGTGCTAGAGAGAAATATTGTTTATCCAACAGTTCCTTTTTCTGTTCTTGAACTCAAACGTTTTAATTCCATAAAAACACAAGTTTTACACCCAATATTTTAGTTTAAATTCAAGTTCCTTTATATATATATATATATATATATATATATATATATATATATATATATATATATATAGAGAGAGAGAGAGAGAGAGAGAGAGAGAGAGAGAGAGAGAGAGAGAGAGTTAGGCTCTCCAACATACCTCATTAAACATACTTATGAACATACCTATTTTTTTAAATAGTAAAAAAAATAATTTTGAGTTGATATTTTTTATATGGGTTCATAATATTTCAATGTGCACTTGTAAAAATATTCAGCTCAAAATAATATTGTTTGTTATTTTTAAAAAATAGGTAAAAAAATCTACCAGTTTTATAGGGTAAAAACAATCAGTTTTTTGACCTATTTTTTAAAAATAACAAAAAACATTATTTTCCTTTGATTTTTTTTACAGGGGTACATTGAAATATCATGAACTAATATAAAAAATATCATCCCAAAATAATTTTTTTTACTATTTTAAAAAATGGTTATATTGCTAGGTTTGTTGCTAGGAGGTATGTTGGAGAGTCTGACTCTCTCTCTCTCTCTCTCTCTCTCTCTCTCTCCATATATATATATATATATATATATATATATATATATATATATATATATATATAGAGAGAGAGAGAGAGAGTGGTTCTCATGCATACCCCAGTTTGCATACCGCTGACGCGGACCATTTTTGATAAAATAGTAAAAAAAAAAAACTTTGACCTAATTTTTTTTTATGATTTTTAAATATTTCAGTAGGACCATAAAAAAATTCCACTCAAATTTTTTTTTTTGCTATTTTAAAAAATTGGTCAAACTTTGTGAGTTTTTAACAACTTAAAAACTGACAAAGTTTGACTGATTTTTTTAAAATAGCAAAACAATTCATTTTGAGCTGATTTTTTTTATGGTCCAACTGAAATGTTTAAAAACCATAAAAAAAATCAGTACAATTTTTTTTTTTTTATTATTTTAAAAAAATGGTCTGCACAGAGGGTATACAAACTGGGTATGCATGAGATCCTTTCTATATATATATATATCTTACTTGGAGATTTGTTTTGCATCGGGTTTATCTCTACCCCAATAAGGAAAAGTTTGGATTTTCTTCTCTACCAAAAAAGAAGAAGTTCGTTTACATTGTGGTGTTCTCATACGGAGGCTCCGTGTGGAGGTCGACGGTGGTCAGACCCCATCGATGGATTCTGAGACTGCGGTGGAGTCCGTGGTTATCGAATAGGTAGAGGTTGAATAGCGGAGGAGCACATCAAGGTTTGAAGGGAGTTAAGTCGGTTGTGTAAGTCCTCTTGCCATGTCTTTTGTAAACATACCGTACTTAGTGGATTTGTAGGCGGAGCCATCCGAGATTTTTTTAATTTGGGTATTTCTCGTACATTATGCCTCTCGTGTGATTGTGATTTATTTTATCTTACAAAACTCACTTAGAATGCATGCTTAGGTTTAATCAAGATAAAATTTGGTTTAATCACAATCTCTTTTAATTTGGTGCTAAAAAAAGTTTGGGTAAGTTTAAGTTTAAGTTTAAATTAATTCAAGTACAAAATTTAATTTGATAAAATTTGGTCAATTCACACTTTGGGTTAATTGGTGCTAAAGTTAATTTGGATAATTTTAGTTTGAGTTAATTTAAGTCTAGAACACTGATTTGGCAAAATTGATGTTTAATATATTTGGCCTATATTTATCATGAGTTAAATTGTGTTAGGTTATTTTGGGCTTGAATTGAATTTTTTGTTTAAGTTTTATTTTATTTTGGTGAAATTATAATTTGAATTTTACAATTGTTAAAATTTGAAATGAAATATTAATTTGGAATATACTTGAAGGGCATCACCTCTAACACCCTTCTTTCCTCTTTTTCCTGTTTTATCCATATATTATTCATATATATCATACTTGTGATTCATACTCGCATCCTATCTAACACTTATATATCGTTTCATCATAATGATCAATATCTCAATAGGGGCACACATAATTTTTCTAATTATTATTTTGGGAACATTCTTATGGACGACCTCCCTCTGTTTTTTTCCATGACGTGAGTCGAGCGATTCCGATCTCCACTTATATATATGACGCGACTAAGAATTTGTCTCAAAAGTGTGTTTCCTCTAGGCTCAAGTGCAAGCCTGTCGCTCAAGTAATAACCCGGTAAGTCGGGATCGTATCCACAGGGATCGAGATTGCCAAATAGTAATAAGAAAAATTATTAAATCTTGAAATGATTTCTTAAAAGAAACAAAAAGATGATTAATGATTGGGAAAATTTCTAGTGAAATAAAAATTTACTTAAGAAAAAACAAACTGAAAATTGCAAAAAAATTTAGATCTGACAAATGGGAGAAAATAGGGTAGGGTACAATCCCTCCATCCTTAACAAATTACCGTATAGAATACTAGAATTGTAAATTAAAATTATTTACTAGATCCGGTCTTTATAAATTCTAAGCATTACATATATGAGGGATCTAGCCCGCATCAAATGAAATCAAAGATAGATATAAAGCGGTGAATGATAAATCATACTCGCAAAGCGTTCTTAAACATCTCAAGTACCTAGGGCAAGAGATATTAAAAGATTGACAATGTTTGTATGAGTTTCTTTCACGATTCAATCAATATTTTAATTTAACCTCTATTTTCTACATAAATAATTTGCCTTGGATTGAGTTCATGTACCCCAACCCTTGGAAATCTAGCCACTCATGATTTGGTTCAAGAATACAAATAAATTCACACATAAAATTATGAAACTACAAGACATTGTAAAAGATTTGCAAATAATAAAGTAAAAGAGAATAGAATGATATTACTTGAATTCAGCAACAAAAACGGAATTGGGATTCAGAATTTCTTACAAACTAGGATTCATGCAAACTTTTGAGGAAATTGGAAACTTAACCCTAGAAATTTGACCTAAAATTAAACCTAGAACTCTCTCTCCACCTAACTGCACTCCACCCCCCTCAAATGAGATAGGGCATGACTTTTATAGCACATAGTATCGAAATTGACAGCCAATAGTGCTTGTGGTACAAGTTTCATCAGTTGCACACGCCAAAAATCTGCATAATTAATGCCAGAATTTTAGCACAGCCGGACCGGTCCGGATCCATTTGGTCCGGATCGGTTTGGTACCGGATCGATTATTTTTTTCTTATCGGATCGGTCCGGTCCCTAACGGATCGGTCCTGTTCCATCCGGATCGGTTTGGTTTCTGGTCCATTTCTCTTCAGTATCGCGCAACTTCAAAATATCGTAACTTCTTCACCGTATCTCGGATTGAAGTGCCGTTTTTTCCAGTGTTCTTGTAATTTAGAGCTCTTCAACTTTCTAGTTGGCCCCACCTCCGGACTAAAGCTGGAAAATTATGAAAACGCCCTTCAACTCTCCATTTCTAGGTTTCTTTCACTGTTTTGAGTTCTCCTTTGCACTAACTTGCGTGAAATACCTGTAAAACACATGAGAAATATACAAAACACGAAATACTTGTCAAAAGGGGTTAGTAGCATAAATACGAGACAAATCCAAGATATTTACACTACATGGGATCATAAAAATACCGAAATTAAGGGGATAAGTGTGAAGAATATGTGCCTAATCGCACCTCCTAACTTAGAACTTTGCGCGTCCCGAGCAATGTAAAAGAATCCTATCAAGGCTCAACTCTTGAAAATTCCTTTATTGGGATAGAATACCTTTTTCGCGGGCAAGCGATTGCATTTAGCGTATGCAATAAGCCTTTAAACACCTAGGTTACCCTAGTAGGGCGAGTTTTGTCTCGTGAGGGTTTGCAGTGAATTTACCCACAAAATTCTTTATTGACTCAAATAAATATAAAAATACTTAAAACTTGTACAATTTAAACTTTTCGAAAAATAATCACCATAAATTCATATTTAAATGTCTCAAACCATAGTGTGTGTGTGTGCAAACCCAAAAGTAAACCTCAAACTTTCACCGATTGAGCATTACGTTACTTTCCGAAAATTCATTTTGATTCAAATTCTTACGGATTCCACTCACAAACGAATCACTCGGATTGTGGTTGTTTTTCTCTCAGTATGCATGATATAAAGAGTAAATATAATGGACACAAATTCATGCATACAAAATTGAAAAGAAGGAAATATATGGTGAAACGATCTCATCATCGGAATACAGTTATTAGGAAATGGGAACATCACCTCTAGTTCACACCATTTAATCTCTCATATTATCTTTGCATGTCTTAGCTCTCCATGCGGTAATCAATTTCTCAATTTGGACTCGGTTAGGACTTTTCTTGGGGTTAAAAAGTGTAAAGGGTAAAATTGGGAATAGACGGAATGTTCAGAATTGGAAAATATCCTTATGACGTCCATTAGTGCTTTTTCGGGCATTTGCTCATTTTTCTCTTTCTTTTTCAATTTTCATTTTTTTTCTTTTTCTTTTCTTGCTATTTTTGTTGAGCATATCTATTTTTTTTTTCTTGCCCCTTTTTATTGCACAATTTGGACTTGATGAATTTTCTCAATTTTCACAATTCCGGGCTATTTGGGTTTTTCGGGTTGTCAAACGAAAGGGAAATATTTTATTAGTCTCAAAGTGGGTTGCAAAGGGATAATTTTTCACATCTTTTTATGGCCAATATTTTTGGGTAACAAACGAGGGCCTACTTCATTGTCCAAATTGCTAATCACATTACCATATGCATCTCGAGATTAATTAAGTTTAGAGATATATTTAGCATGCATTTCGAGACAACATTTCACACATTTTCCATAACCGATCAAAACAAAGGATTGAGATCATCAACGACTTATTAAAACGCTGAAAATAACTTCGAGTTAATCATAAACTCGGATTGATTTAAAAACTCATAAAAATTGAAAGGCTCGAAATCTCACCGGGTTTGATCAATCTCCACACTTATTCGTTAAGTCGTCAATTTTCTTTCAATTTCCATCTTCGGTCAATTTGGCTTAGTGAATTTTGATTGTTAACAATTTGAGACTTTAAATAGAATAAAGGTGATATTTTTGAAAAATTTAAATTCCAATTTTTATTTATTTTGAAGAAAAATATTTTTGACTTTTTCTAAATTTTCATTTTTTTTTTCAAAACACACTCGGAAAGAACATGTGATCGAATCAATGAATCGGGAAGAATATCCCACGTCCCCTAACTTAAATGTTGCATTGTCCTCAATGCAAATCAAGAACACAACATAAAGAGAGGAAAAGAAAGATATTACCCAAATGGAGCGATCCTTGATGAGTGCGAGTCCATTGAATCTACAAAACATGTTAGAACCAAGCATACAAAAAAAATAACAATACTTGAACTAATTACTCTAAATGCAACAAGACACTATATAACACTTATACATGACTCAAAAATACAACAAAAATCACCCCATACGCGTCGGGGGTGCGACGACCTCTTATCTCTCTCCACAAATCACCCGATCCCTTTCACTGGGTAAGATGCACGCCTCGTCTCTCCAGTCTTACCATCATAAGTGAATAGCCGGAACAAATTGGGCCCGTGCCCATAGATAAAGGAAAGACTGGGAGATGCATTATGATAAACAGGAAAAGGATCCTCTTGTTGGGTAGCACGTGAGTTAGTCGCTAAGTCGGACGAGATTTGAGTCGTATCTTCAAGTACCTCCGAAGACTCAAATGGTATGGGTGGAGATTTAGGAAGGAGAAATTCATCAATTCTATTGTCCCACTCGCTTTCATCTAAATGACGAAATGAGGCCCAGAAATATTGGACTTCATCATTTAGGCTCGCATCCACCGGTCCGAACTCGCACTCAAACTCTGTTAGGCTCAACTCCTCTAGCTCTCTCTCTTGCTTGGTGTCCTCAACCTGCCTTTCATGCTCACTCGCCGAATGAGAGGGTGGTGTGGGTGGTTGGTAATCGAGAAGAAATGTATCGATAGTGTCCTGCCATTCACTTTCCTCTAAGTATTTCGACGAGCCTCTCCCGACACACTCTAAATCTCATTTTTCACTATTGTTCGTGGGCTCACTCATGCTCTCAAATGCATTAACTAAACATACATCCCCTACCTCGCTCTCGATGACACAACCTTCCCCTAATGGTTCTTCCTTGTAAGTTCTTTCTTGCTCGTGTGCTTCCCCCAAAAGATCCAATCCTCGCGGTTCCCCTTCATCACCCTCTCTCTTGGAATTATTAAACATATTTGTTGCGAGGGTTATGTTCCCGAAAGTTAATTGCATACGCCCACTTCGGGTATTGATAAGAGCATTAGCTGTAGCTAAAAACGGGCGGCCAAGAATAACGGGAACATGATTACTTGGGAGAATGGAAGGTTCTTCGTCCCAAATTACAAAATCCACCGGGAAGTAGAAAGTGTCTATTTGGACAATCACATCCTCAACAATTCCCCGAGGAAACTTCACAGAACGATCCGCGAGCTGGAGAGTCATATTGGTGGGCTTAAGGGCCCCCAGTTCTAGTTGCCTATAGATGGAATAGGGCATAATGTTAACACTAGCCCCTAGATCTATTAGAACTCTCTCGATTCGGTTCTTCCCCAAGATACACGAAATAGTGGGCGCACCCGGATCTTTATATTTTAATGGAAAGTCAATCGATAAGATTGCGCTGACATTTTGGGCCAAAGAGACGTTCTGGTTTACCTTTAGCTTGCGTTTCACCGTGAGTAAGTCCTTAATAAACTTGGTATGCGCGGGAATTCTCTGTATAGTCTCGAGAAAAGGTAAATTAATTTTTACTTGCTTAAGGACTTCCAGAACTTCATCACGGGAGGTCGTTTTCGAGTGAGAGACCAACCGTTGAGGGTATGGGGCAGTGGTGGGAGTGCTGGCCTTGGATCCACTAGTATTTTCCTCCTCCTCACTCTCAATTAAAAGGGCATCTTCGGCCTCTCTTGTTCCGGGTGAAACCTCTTTATCTTTAGATGCATTGCGTGGGTGAGGTGACAAATCAACTACTCTCCCACTACGTAGAGTGGTAATAGCGCTACATTGCTCTCGATGGTCGTGGGATGTAGTGCCAACACTGCTTTGTCCTAGGGGAGGTTGTTGGCTTTGAGCAGGAAATTTGCCCTTCTCTTGGACATTCGATGCAGTTTGCAACCTTGAGATGCTAGTATATATGTCATTGAACATTCGATCATACTTAGCACTTATCTCCTTTTGAGATTGGATGAGGTGATTAAAGTTATCGTCAAGAGGTCGCCTCGGTGGAGCAACATACGGACCAGGAGGTGGTAACTGCATAGGATTTGGCATTGGAGGAGCCACTTGCTGAAATTGAGGAGGTGGTGGTATAATCATATGTGGGTTAGGATCCATCCCACCTTGGGGTTGTCCATAATTGAACCCAGGATTCCTCCACGGTTGATTATATGCATTCCCTTTCTGTGCATTATAATTTCCGCGAAACCCCCCTATTGCCTCAACCTGTTCAGTGTACTTTACCCTGTATGCAGGGATAGTAGGACATCCTTTGGTAGAATGACCCGCAGCACAAATGGCACACACTTTCTCCTTCCCGGCTTGTACGGGTCCAGCTACTTCTCTCAATCGCACTTCAAGCATATCTCTGAAATTCTTCTCCAATTGGTCAAATTTTCGATCTAACAAAGTGTCCTTGTCCAAGTGATAGATACCGGACGCAGCAGGCAAGTTGGACACTTGTCAATTTCGGTTTTGACTATTGGGGTCAGAAACATCCCATGATTGTGTAGTCTCTGCTACATATCTCAAATGAGCTTCAGCATCGCTCAAATTTAACTCCCAAAAAGTTCTTTCACACATGGTTTGAACAAGTTGTTTAGACGCTAAAGTAAGGCCTTGATGGAAAAATGAAATCAGATGATGCTTTTCAAAACCGTGATGTGGGCATGCACTAACTAACTCCTGAAATCTCTCTCAACATTTATCAAAAGCCTCATTCTCCTTTTGACGAAAAGCTTGAATTTGGGCTTTAACAGAATTGGTTTTGTGTTGTGGAAAAAATTTTGATATAAACTTGGATTGCATATCTTTCCAGGATAACACAGAATTTGGGGGTAGGGACCATAACCAAGTTTTAGCTTTATCCTTTAAGGAAAAAGGGAAGAGCTTCAACCGGATTACATCTTGTGGACAAGCTTGGTCACCAAACGTTTCACATGTATCTTCGAATTCTCGAATATGGAGATCTGGTTTTTCAGAATCCATCCCATGAGATGTAGGAAGAATTTGGATCATACCATTCCGAAAGTGGAACTGACCGGCATTATACGGGAGTACAATGCAACCAGGGGTAACAGTTCGCTCCGGAAATAACAAATCTTTCATGGGAAGATATGGTATCTCCTCCTCTCCAGCACCAACACCGACACTACCAAGATCCGACATATCGCTACCGAAAGGTTCAGAATTCTCACTCCATGTTTGACTCAATGAACGACTTGTGATGGAATTATTAGGTGAAGGAGGTGGAGCCCAAAAATGAGGAGACTCAGAATTTTCAGAACTTGCTTCGGCAATAGGATTTTCGTGAACTTGGATGGGAGATGAATTTTGCATATAAGCACATAAAAGATGATTTTTTTTTTTTTTTCGAAATCACTTGTAGATAAAAATAACTTTCTTGAAAATTTAATAATTTCGGATCCCCGGCAACGGCGCCAAAAACTTGACGCGACTAAGATTTTGTCTCAAAAGTGCGTTTTCCTCTAGGCTCAAGTGCAAGCCTGTCGCTCAAGTAATAACCCGGTAAGTCGGGATCGTATCCACGGGGATCGAGATTGCCAAATAGTAATAAGAAAAATTATTAAATCTTGAAATGATTTCTTAAAAGAAACAAAAAGATGATTAATGATTGGGAAAATTTCTAGTGAAATAAAAATTTACTTAAGAAAAAACAAACTGAAAATTGCAAAAAAATTTAGATCTAACAAATGGGAGAAAATAGGGTAGGGTACAATCCCTCCATCCTTAACAACTTACCGTATAGAATACTAGAATTGTAAATTAAAATTATTGACTAGATCCGGTCTTTATAAATTCTAAGCATTACATATATGAGGGATCTAGCCCGCATCATATGAAATCAAAGATAGATATAAAGCGGTGAATGATAAATCATACTCGCAAAGTGTTCTTAAACATTTTAAGTACCTAGGGCAAGAGAGATTAAAAGATTGACAATGTTTGTATGAGTTTCTTTCACGATTCAATCAATATTTTAATTTAACCTCTATTTTCTACATAAATAATTTGCCTTGGATTGAGTTCATGTACCCCGACCCTTGGAAATCTAGCTACTCATGATTTGGTTCAAGAATAAAAACAAATTCACACATAAAATTATGAAACTACAAGACATTGTAAAAGATTTGCAAATAATAAAGTAAAAGAGAATAGAATGATATTACTTGAATTCAGCAACAAAAACGGAATTGGGATTCAGAATTTCTTACAAACTAGGATTCATGCAAACTTTTGAGGAAATTGGAAACTTAACCCTAGAAATTTGACCTAAAATTAAACCTAGAACTCTCTCTCCACCTAACTGCACTCCACCCGCCTCAAATGAGATAGGGCATGGCTTTTATAGTACATAGTATCGAAATTGACAGCCAATAGTGCTTGTGGCACAAGTTTCATCAGTTGCACACGCCAAAAATCTGCATAATTAATGCCAGAATTTCAGCACAGCAGGACCGGTCCGGATCCATTTGGTCCGGATCGATTTGGTACCGGATCGGTTCTTTTTTTCTTACCGGACCGGTCCGGTCCCTAACGGATCGGTCCTGTTCCATCCGGATCGGTTTGGTTTCTGGTCCATTTCTCTTCAGTATCGCGCAACTTCAAAACATCGTAACTTCTTCACCGTATCTCGGATTGAAGTGCCGTTTTTTCTAGTGTTCTTGTAATTTAGAGCTCTTTAACTTTCTAGTTGGCCCCACCTCCGGACTAAGGCTGGAAAATTATGAAAACGCCCTTCAACTCTCCATTTCTAGGTTTCTTTCACTGTTTTGAGTTCTCCTTTGCACTAACTTGCGTGAAATACCTGTAAAACACATGAGAAATACACAAAACACGAAATACTTGCCAAAAGGGGTTAGTAGCATAAATACGAGACAAATCCAAGATATTTACACTACATGGGATCATAAAAATACCGAAATTAAGGGGATAAATGTGAAGAATATGTGCCTAATCAATATACATGCACACACACTTTACAGAGAAATTAAGAAAAATAGTAACATAAGTCCATGAGAGACCAAAAGGGTGGGATGGGTGCCTAACACCTTCTCATTCCATAACTCAGCCCCTGAACCTTCGATCTAATTAGTTTCGTAAGCATCAGTTTATCTTTGATTTCGTTCTCTCGAGGCAGAAACATGTTCATTTGCCTATTTTGTGCAAAATAGGTTGGAGACTCTGTCTCTTTAAATCACCCAACATCGACGAGGGCCGAAGCGTGCTTAGAAAGGGCGTAAGACCTTTTCCTCCTCTCTACCATGCCCGTGAGCATCGACCCGCGAGATGGAGGAGGAAAACACTGTCGAGGGATGGCCACAACCATGCATTGCATTGGTTACAAGATAGTGGTTGATTATAGTGCCCCAGTAGAATGGGAGAATACCTTGCTATTCGGTTCACATATGATGGGCCGAGTACTAATTTATTTTTATTATATTTTATTAAGAAAATTGTATTTTTATATCAATATATGCAAAATATTTACTTAATTTAAATTATAATATTGGTTAAAAGCATTAATTATGAAAATTTAAAGGAAAAACATCAATAATTTGGATGTGTGTTCCCTGCAATCTTTATTATTCCTATAATATGATAGTATTCGGTGAGTTAATGAGGATTTAATGCTTATTATCTTTGGTTTTCTCATCTTGAACATTGTATTTTTTTAAACCCAAAATAGATTGATCAAAAATCTCTTTGAAACCTAGAAAATAAATAAATCAAAAGTCTCTTAAAAACTTAAAAAATGATTTATTCTAGACTTCATTAATTACTCTCTCGATTAAATACACTCTAGTTTCAATCAATCTCTTTCCATCATTTTCCACTCAAATAACATCACATAATGCTACTAATACTACTACATGTATATAACGTTTTTATTTCTAGGAAGAAAGATAAAAAAAAAATTAATTGTTTTTGTAATAAATAAAAAAAGTTTTTGATTATAAAAACATTTTTAACATTGTATTTGTAGAAAAAACTTTTAGTTTTTATCTATAAATTACATAAAGTCTTTTAAACTAAACACAACACACACACACACACACACACACACACATATATATATATATATATATATGTGTGTGTGTGTGTGTGTGTGTGTGAGAGAGAGAGAGAGAGAGAGAGAGAGAGAGAAAGAGCAAGAAATATCACAGTAGAGATCTACGAAAATAATTACAAGTGCAAAAAGTAAAGATCACCCATACAACAATGATATACATGGTTTGACAATATGTCTATGTCCACGGAAAGGTTACTATGTTCTTATTAGTGTCTCTTAATGCTGGAGGTTACAACATGTCTACATCCTCTTGCCTCAGGCCAGGGTTTACAATTTATATATGTGAAATATAAGATATTGAGTTGTACAAGTAACTCGATGAGATCGTGGATAACTTTTGGTGTCCCAGAATATATCCTCTGAGATTGTTGGTAACCAATTAGAGTATATTCCTAGGTATTTTAGTGCATGTTAAAATACAAGAGTCTTTAATGAATAGTTAATTTGGGCTGGGCAGTCCACCTTCCACGCTAGGCTAGTTAGCTACTCTTTTAGGACAAGATAATTTTAGACCAAGATAATTTTACAATTCTTGTGAATTCAAAAGGGCATTCTCATCCAATTTTAAACACCATGGCAACTTTGTGGTTTTATTGAAGAAGCAGGGATACGCTGGCCCGAGGCAGTATTTGATGCGCCAAAATCTTTCTTGGTTCTTATGATCCATTATTAGCTCAAAGTTCATACAGGGATACATCACCTCTGACCGCTATCATGTAAACACTTCTTTATCCATAAAACTTCCACTGTCTACTTCTTCAATATTTTATATTCAGAGTTTTCATTAATTTATATAAGTTCTTCTCACCTCCTTTTTATTTTCACTTCTTCGATTCTTTAATTGTTGTTTCTTTTTCTTCTGTTTTCGTGCTTTCTACTTCTGTTTTCTTTTCCTCTGGCTTATATTTTCTTCCTTTGTTTTGAAGCTCGCGATAAAAACCAGGAGCATGACTTGCGCAAAGTGAACGTTGTTGATATCTTTAAAGCTCAGAGAGTTAAAGAGAATCTTTCAGACGGCGAGCACCCTGACTCTACAACCTATTTATTAGAGTATAAGAACACAACCTGCAGTTTCATTGCTCGACTTATTAATAAATTCCATGACTTAAAGATTCCTGAAGTAAGGCCTTCCAAAATAATTATGTTAGCAAAAGAGGAGGAAGAAGAAGAAGAAGAAGAAGAAGAAGAAGAAGAAGAAGAAGAAGAAGAAGAAGAATAGTAACTAATGCCCACTGTAAAGGGGAGAGTGATCAATGTTGATGACGAGGATCAGGCCTTATTGTCTAATTGAATAAAATCTTTGAAGAAAACTAAGGGTAATTCTTCAAAGGCTAGTGGTTCCAGCCTGGTAGTCATTGGGAAGGAGAAAGAAAGAGAGAAGAAGAAGAGAAAAGGAGAGAGAGAGAGAGAGAGAGAGAGAGAGAGAGAGAGAAGAGAAAAAAAAAAGGAAATAGCCAAGAAGTGGTTGGCCTTGAAGGACCTTGTTGTGCCTTTCTTCACTACTGCTGCTGAGGCTTTTACCGTGGCCAATACCCCCATTCTTACCCCTGACCTACTGAAGGGGTTGTGTTCGTGATCGACAGCGAACGCTCCTTATGGCTGGGGTCATCCCAGCTTGCACTCAAGTCTACCTAGGGACTTGATCTAGTAAGTTTCTTTTCTTTATTCCCTTATCTCTTCTATTCTGCATTTGTCTCCTTTGTACTAATTTATCTCTTTCTGTTTTGTCCAGTTCTTGGTTGACTTCACTACTCTCTTAAATGGTCATGCTGACCAATCCAAAAATAACCAAGAACTGAAAGATACCATAAAAAAGTTTGAAAAAGACTTATATGATGTCCGTGCTGCATGGGAGTGAGAAATGGATAGCTCAAAAAAGGCCTATGCCGACCTCTTAACGACCAAAAACTTGGTGGTCGCTGAGAAGGAGAAGCTTACTGAAGAAAACCTGAACCTAGCTAGGACTATTAAGAAGATAGAGGATAAGCTCCTGGAAAAGAAAGGCGCTAGTAACACCAAACGCTATAATGTAGCCTACGAGGATGTCAAACTTCAGATAGGCTAAGCTAAGAAAGTGTCCATCAAAAAAGGATTGGACCTAGCGCCAAGGAAAATAAAAGTTCCCTCTCACTACACCAAATATGTCGACTTGTCACGGTCATTCACAGTGACAAGTCTCGGGGTGACAACATTTTTTGTAATGGACTTGTCATGATCAATGACCGTGTAAGTTCATTATACTTGTCACGGTCTATGACCGTGACAAGTTTTGTCACGGTTTATGACTGTGACAAACCCGTGACAAGTTCGTGACAAACAAACTTGTCACGGTCAATGACCATGACAATTCTGGGTAGAATTGAAAAAAATCTGCCGAGAAGTATGGCCACTGCCACTGCCCAGTAATATATTTGTACCTGTTATAGCAACGTTGAACCTGTTCAAACATCATATATCCAAATAAAATAGAGATAATGCAAATATACATTCAAAACAATATGCATCACCATATAATTCAAATGTTACAACATAAAACAATTCAATTCAAATAATGTCACTACATGTCTGGGGTAACGTTAACTCTGAGGAGGTGAGTAGGCCACATGATATACAAACTGACACACCCAGCAATATATGTCGTGCCACATTATTCACGCAACCACAATGGGGAGTTCTCTTTCCCGGGTATCACATGCGTGATGAGCACCTTGGACTTGATGTCTTGAAGTGAACGTCCATGAACTAGTGCACCCTGGATGATATTCGGGTCCCTCAACCCCCGACCTATCCGCTGGCCATCAAATATGTCCATTATAAACACGCACGGCCAATCAAGTGTCGACATCAATCAGTTGAAGGGAGCCAAATAGGGGAGTGGATCATCAAAGTCCGCACATGTCGGTGATGAAGTAGCGAGGTTCACCTCCTCGTCATCCTACACCTCCTCCTCCACCACCTTCTCCTTCCCTTTACCCTTACGTTTTTCTCCCAATAAACACTTCATAAATGAGAACATATCTTGGACCATCGCCTCTAAACAGGATAGTTTCACGTCATGGGAGTCCACCGTTCGAGCCAACCTGGTGTTGCTCGTCTGCAATCCGATGATCCTAGATTTGGCCACCTGCGAGCTCACCCCCTTGTCCTCCCCTTGCAATCAGTGACAAGCACTTGATTGAGTGAGTCTGTGGACAAATATGCCCTATCAGCATCAGACTTCGATTCATGCACTTCCTTAAGCTTTTCCTGAAACGACAAAAAGCACATGATTACTTAAATAAGTAAATAAAAACATTACAACATAATTAAAAAAAAAGTAAATTATCAGATTACTTACAATCGTGGAAGCGACACTCGAGTACACCTCCTTATCCTTCCCCTTCTTAGTCTGAATAGCCACATAAGTATCGAGCCTATGTGGCATACCCCCAGGGCCACTCCTCGTCCCCTGAAATAAAATAATGCAAAATTAGTATCGGCCCCGCAAAGTAAAATAATGCAGAATAACATATTTCTGTAATTATAGGAAAATTAAATCTTACCATCATCCTATGTTCTACCTCGGCGTAAGACGTCCGACCGAAGTAGTGCACATTCATCTTTTTTTTCCAATTTCCCCTCCTCGATTGGCGAGATGCCAATTTTCGCTTCCCGATCTCATTGTCAATGAACTTTTGCCATTGTGACAATGAGATTGGCTCCTTCGGTGGGATGGATTTATGGATTCAGATAACGGACTCTCGGGTCTTCCCAAAGTATCGGGTTCCCATATTTTTCTTTCACTTCTTGTGTTTCTCCCTCAACTTCTCCAAGACGGAATCGCGTAGTTTTGGGTCCAAGCTGAATTGTTCCTGTCGACCAAATACAATGTTAGTTGCGAATAAATATAAATCGAAATCAAAATTTAAATTGAAATTGAAATATTCATATAAATATAAATATAAACACATTACCTGTAGTGTCGCCCAAACAGCTAACTTGAGCTCACTTGGCGCCTCCCTCCAACTAGTATACCCCAGGAAGATGATAGTATTTACCAGCTCGAGGGATCTTGCTAATAGACCCGTCTTGTTCTCGACAGCTATCCCCAATTTGCCCCATTTTGGGAGCCTAGGGGCCGAGGAGCCCTCCTCACCTCCGCTACCACCGAATCCAGACGACATCATCATCATCATCGCCTTAATACCTCAAGGAAACATTTGCTGTAAAAAAAAATGTTGTTATTAGTACAAATCCAAATGAATTTGAAAAAGGCGTGCAAATATGTATAAGAAGACAACACACACACACACGAACACTACACACACATTGCCCCCCCAACACACACATCCCCCCCCCCCAACACACACACACACGAACACTACACACACATTGCCCCACCCACCCAACATACACACACGAACACTACACACACATTGTCCCCCCAACACACACACACATGAACACTACACACACATACATATACAAAGGAAAGAGATAAAGATAAAAAGAGTGAAAATGATAAAGTGCAAATCAACTAAAAGTATTAAAAATTGATTCATGAAGTACAAATTGGAATATTTATTACAAATTGAAAAATTATTTCAAATTCGGGTTATCATAAAAAATGGATTGATATTCGGTAGGAGCAGCCAAGTCATCCACACTACTATTTAGATTCTTTGGCTCATGTAAGACAATTGACCACGGATCGTTGTTGATATACTCCGAGTAAAACACTTGGTTGACATTTTGAAATGCACAAATAAATGGCTCATCGCTCACATGATCGTTGCTCTTCAACTTGGACAAGTCAACCATGATCAAATTAGTGTCGGGATCAACTTTTCAAACATTTTTATCCTCAACTCTTACCCAGTCACAGTAAAATACAACCTATTTGAAGCTTATATAATCCAATTCAAATAAATTTTGAATTACACCATAGTAAGTCATTTCAGCTTCAACGAGGTTTTTATCTTTTGCGCTCGCTTGAAAGAATGTAAGAGCCTTGTATATAATGCCCGAGTTCTGTACATTTGTACTTTACTCGTACACAATTGCGTTGAATATGTAACCGTTCAATCGATACTTTTTGTACTCTTGTGCCATGACCAATGGTCTAGTATCTAAACGAGCAAGCCTTGATGTCGCATCACCCGTCTCTAAGAGATGAGAATATAGATAAATTAATTAGGTTAGTTGTAAATTTAGAGTGTAATGTAACGTTATATAACGACCATTTTCACTATAATTACCTTTTGTGACAACCACAGCCTAAATTCGTTGTCTGATTGTACCATTATTTTTCGTCTTTTATTATTCTCACATGCTTCATATTTTCTGCATATTACAAAATTAATCATGTATAAAATTATCTAAAATATTCTAAAATAATGTAAAACTTAAAATAAACTTACTTTTTCCATTCTTTGACATCTTCATGTGTGTCAAATAGATAACGAGCTACTTGTTCATGTTGCAAACTCGTTAATTTCACTCATTTTCCAATCACATGACCGCCATCATCGACGAACTCATTAGTGTCATCAACGATGGTCGAGTCAGGCATATATTCCTAAGTATAGATTAATGACTCCACGGTGATGTATTCCTCTGCAATTGAACCTGCAATATATCGTGTATTCTTGACGTAATCTTTAAAAACTTTCATCAATCTTTCAAACGGATACATCCACTGATATCTAACTGGACCACATAGAAGTGCCTCGTCACATAGGTGTACCAACAAGTGCAAACTTATGTCAAAGAATGCTGGGGGAAAATACTTCTCCAACACACAAATCGCTTCGGTCACCGCCAATTTTGCGGCCACTATGTGTTCTCGATTGACTACCTTCTCACACAAAAGTGAGAAGGTAATACTAATTTGCATAATAGCCTTCCGTAAATCCTTGTGCTTGGAGAAATAGTGCTTAAACAGTTGAGGGACTAATTGCATGATCACAGGCCAATCGTGGGACTTACATTTATGTAAATCATACGTAGCAAAATTCACAATCCTTTGCAAGTTGGACAAAAAATTAGATGGACCCTTCAAATTATATATTGTGTCTAAAAACACCTTCCTTTACCCACTCGTCAAAGTAAACGCACCAGGGGGAATTATTGTCCTTCCCCTACTATCTTCTTTCGACCATAGTTGTGGCTTAAGTTTCAACAATTTAAGGTATTTTTGTGCATTTTCTCCATCCTTCGAATGACTCCCTCCAGACAAGTGCCCACAATATATTCAGCGATGTTCTTCTCTGCATGCATCACATCCAATACATAGCGCACCGGGTTATTCTTCCAATAAGGCAAGTCAAATAAAGTTAACCTCCTAGACCATGCATTTCTTGTCTCAGTTTCATTCCCAGTTGGGGTCTTATTATACTTGACATTCTTAAATTTGGGATTATTACTTGGCATATTAGGGCCACATTCATAAGATTTACTTTCAATTTCTGAACCTGAAAGTTGTCTCGGCGATAGCCTATGTTCAACCCTGCCCGATAAAAAATTAGAACCTTTCTCAAATCTGAAACTATGCGTCGGGGGTAAAAACCTCCTATGGCAATGGTATACATTTTTTGAGTTAGCGACGAGACGAAGAGATTCATTCTCCTCTCCATAAATAGGACACCACAAATAACCATGTACTACACAACCGGATAAGGTCCCATAAGCTGGAAAATCATGAATTGCCCACACCAATATAGCTTTCAGCGTAAACTCTTCTTTTTTACAAGAGTCAAATGATTGCACACCATGTTCCCAAAACTCGTTTAATTCTTCTACCAAAGGAGCCAGGTAGACGTCGATGTCTTCACTTGGTGCCTTTGGTCCAGGTATCAACAAAGACAACATTGAAAATTCAGGTCTCATACACTGTGAAGGAGAGAGGTTGAGTGGGGCGAGGATCACTAGCCATACACTCTGATTGGTGCTTATATTTCCAAATGGATTGAAACCTTCTGTTGATATAGCCAAACGAATGTTGCGTTGTTCTCGAAAAAAATTGGGATAGTCATAATTCATCCTCCTCCAAGCAGTAGAATTAATAGGATGACGCATGAGATTACCCCTTACTTCTGCCCTAGCATGCCAAGTCATTACCTCCGCTATCCATGGTACTATGAAAAATAGCTTTAATCTAGGCCCAACGGGAAAATATTTCAACACTTTTTGAAGCACTATTGAGCTTTTGCAATCCTTACCAGTAGATTGGACATATCTAGGTTCATCACAGACTGGACAACGATCGAGATTTTCATACTCCTTTCGGTATAGTATGTAATCATACACACAAGCATGAATCTATTTATACTTCATTCCCAAACCTTTCAAACTGTAATTCATAACATGATATAGCTAGTTGAAAGCGTATTCTCCCTGGGTATTAAGCCGTTCACCCAATTCAGAATTCATGTCACGATATTGCCAGACAAACCGTACTGCGTCTTCAAACTGTGTAAACCAACCATGGCATGTAAAGTTGTTTGTTATTTCTCACAGCCAGAGTGTAATGGTTGGGTCGCCTTAAATTTTAAACTTTTGTAGTCATCATCAAGGTTTATCGTGATATTTTCACAAGCATCTGAACCTTGTACATCATAAGTAACCTCATTCTCCTCCTCTTCGTAAACTCCGTACGTATCATCAACTCAATCCTCTAAAATATTATGATCTACGTCTTCCCCTTTTACATATATCCTACTTGTTGAAGGTTGTTGTACAGGTTGTGAAGGTTGTTTGGGGACAAAAGGAACTTTCAATTCACCGTGAAAACTCCAAAATCGATAAATATATTGCATAGCCCATCTTAACAAATGTAGTTCAACTATTTTCCACTCAAACACCTTACTATTTTTACACCTAGCACACGGACACGAAAACTCTTCATCATTATGACATCTCTTTGCGTATTTCACAAATGCATTAGCACCTCTGCAAAACACATCCCCCATTCTATTTGTCTCACCCATCCACTCTTTGTATTTCGGATATCCCATCACAGCTACCACAAATAATCACATATTAAAGGTAAGAAGCGTATATTCATGGATTAGTATAAACAAAACTTAGATTTATTGTATGTTTCGTTTAATTATGTCTTATTTATATTCAATTTCTAAATTTCAAATTCAAATTCAATTTATAATAGAAATTCATATTTCCTCCATCTCCTCTAAAGGGTAAGTGGTCCTATCCCATTCAAGACCGCATATTTCTGTAATATACTTAACATGTCATGCACATTGTTACAATTTGAGAAAAATTCGACAGCATATCCCGGTAGTTCTTCAAGTACACCACATAGATTGGCAAGTGTGAGTGTTATTTCAATTGATCAATTGAAATAACAGTCACACTTGTCAATCTGGTATGTACCCAGAGAACATTAGGATACGACAGCAGAACTTCCTCCAAAAGTAACAACTTTAAGCCACTAAGAATATTATTATACATAAATTATGTAGTCCCAAACTGTCAAAACGGGACAATTCGAGAGGTCTCATTATAGGGGTAATGACTCTCGAACGGGTCTAAGGGTTATTGAATGCGTACGCATAAGAACTAGAAGGCTAGTATATATGCCCACTATATGTAATTTCAAATATGTTTCATTTAATTATCATACTATATATATATTGTTCGTTATACAAAGTAATTTTCAAAAAAAATTGAAAAACCCCACCCCCATATGGACAATAATCCAGTGGTCACGCCACTTATAAAATTAACCAACCCAACATCGATCCACTATAATCCAACCTCAATAGCAACAACAAATGTGTATCCCTTACTCCTTCTAATTCATCTACTCAATCAATTCATTTCATCAATTAAACTAACAATTAAAGTATACAATTATTAATTTACTAATTTACGATGAGGGGCAATACTACTTTCATATGAAGGGGAATTAATTTATTAAACAAATTAATAATCAATCAAATCGTTTACAAGGGACACTACTTGCATATGAGGGGAAATATATAATTAATCAATCAAAATTTAATAAAAAAAATTAACAAGCCCCACCCCCACCCCATTTCCCCTTGCCCCACCCCCACCCCCATCCCCACACACACGCACACAGACCCACCCCCGCATCATTTCCCCCTCCCGTACATACGCACACACACGCACACTATACACACATACACACACACACACACAGCCCCACCCCACACCCCCAGCCATTCCCCAACCCTTCCCCCACCAAACACACACACACACAGCCCCACCCCCCCCCCCCACAACACACACGCACATGCACATACACCCCCTCCCCTCGCCTCCCCACCCCCAGCCCCCACCACACATGCACATATATACATACACACACGGGCGCACAAATATATACACACACACACACACATATATATACAAATGGAAGAGAGAGAGAGAAATAGAAACCAACCTAAAAGTAGTGAGAAAGAGGGAGAGCAACTCGTAGAGAGAGAGAGAGAGAGAGAGAGAGAAAGTGGAGGGAAACAAAGCGGTGGGGAAAAAGGAGGGGAAAGGGTTTTTTGCTTCTAAACTTGTCACGGACCTGTCACGGTCCTTGACTATGACAATATTATAAGGATTGTCACGGTCAATGACCGTGACAAGTCCGTGACAACTATTCTTGTCACGACCTTGTCACGGTCAATGACCATGACAAAAAAAACGCGTGTTTTTTTTGTCACAATCAATAATCGTGACAATGCTGGTCGACTAAAGGGTTCCAATTTGGCCTTTTTGATGTAGTGTCTAATTTGGAACTTTCAAAGCTTCACTCTCCTGGACCCAACCCTCTTGCAGAGGAATAGCCTCCCATTGGTTAGCTTATCGACTATGTTAAAGTTGAATCTACTGAGGTCAGTATGACTATCGACTAAGAAAGGAGGTACTACACCAAAATGGGCAAATTGTCACCTTTCAGCCGGCCAGCCTTGTCAAGGTCATTGACCGTGACAAAAAAACACGCGTTTTATGTCACGATCATTGACCTTGACACAACCGTGACAACTAATTGTCACGGTCAATGACCTTGACACGACCGTGACAACTTTTCCAGCAAAAACCCTTTCCTCCTTTTTTCCCTCCCACTGTTCCCTCCCCCCCTCTCTCTCTCTCTCTCTCGACGCTGCTCTCTCTCTCTCTCTACTTTCAGGTCCAATTTCTCTCTCTCTCTCTCTTCTATTTATATATATATTTGTGTGTATATTTATGTGTGTATGTGTATATATATATGTGTGTATGTGTGTGCGTGTGTGGGGGGTGGGGCGGGGTGGGGCAGGGTGGGGGAGGGGGTGGTGGAGGGGGGCAGGGGGTGGGGTGGGGTGCGGTGTGTGTGTGTGTGTGTGTGTGGTGGTGGTGTGTTTTGGGGGAGGGGGTGGTGGAGGGGGCAGGGGGTGGGGTGGGGTGGGGTGTGTGTGTGTGTGTGGTGGGGGAGGGGGTGGTGGAGGGGGGCAGGGGGTGGGGTGGGGTGGGGTGTGTGTGTGTGTGTGTGTGGTGGTGTGTGGTGGGGGAGGGATAATTCACGGGCTTTAGCTAAACTAGGGTTTTATAGAGTTTTGCTCCTACTACTTGGGCAATGACTATACTAGGGACCAAAGATCAATAAATAAACTGGATTCAAAGTAAATACTAGGAAATCCCAATTTATAACCGTCTAATTTATATCCTTTATTTATTTAATCACGATTCATTCCACTAAATAATCATGATTGCACTCAAATTTAATTATTTATAAATCACTCGAAAGAATGTGTTCTTATTATTAAAGTTGATTACGGTATATTATGATTCCCCACGTTATGTTTTCGATACCCTCTTGGTTAAATAAATTTTCTACTAACCGATTTTAATGAATATGATCATTTCCTTGATTCTAAAACTTAATTCTATAGGATTATAAAATAGTTCATCGGTCGGGTAAACAAAACATATAAGTCTATCAAGGGGTATCACAATCCAAATTATTTCTTGGACGTGAATTCCTCCAAATTATGATCTCATACCTATTCACACAATGATTGACCAACTTGCGAGGATCTATTGTTCTAACATATAATTGAACTTCACCCATCGCAATCGAAGCAATAATTGTGAAAGAAATTTAATATCCATAACCCTAGGGATTAAGAATCTATGAACTTTTTGCAAACGATATGACATTTCCCATGTTTAATCAAGAACATCCTTAGACTTGTAGGGGGTGGGGTGGGGTGGGGTGGGGTGTGTGTGTGTGTGTGGTGGTGTGTGGTGGGGGAGGGGGTGGTGGAGGGGGGCAGGGGGTGGGGTGGGGTGGGGTGTGTGTGTGTGTGATGTTCAATTTAGTTGGTGCACAAACTAACGGTCAAAGTAATAGTATATAATTCCAACATTTCAAACTACTTGAACATCACAAATGGATACGAACTTAAAATATAAATTGAGATAACCTTAGAATCTAATTAGGGTAAAAATATAATGGCATCAACTAACATATATACACAACACTAAAAGTAGACATCAATTTTATAAATAATTGATAATAGTTGGATAATAATTGGATAATAAACATCGGGAGGGGGTGGGGGTGGGGGTGGGTGGGGTTTTGAATATTATTTACATTCAAAATAAATAATTGATAATAGTTGGATAATAATTAGATAATAATTGATATTTTCATTCAAAATAAATATTTCATTAAAAAATATTGGATAATAATTGATATTTTCATTTAAATTGATAATAATTTTATTCATGAAATTAATTCAATTAGGTAAAACCTATGATAATGAAATTTATGCTACAATTATAATTATCTCATGTCATAATTTTATTGATAAACAATATATGTAGTTATCACGATCGTGGTGGGGGAGGGGGTGGGGGTGGGGTGGGTAGGGGTGGTGTGTGTGTGTGTGTGTGTGTGTGTGTGTGGCGGTGGGTGGGGGTGTGGGTGGGGCACCCATTTAATAACTCTTTAAATATTTGGAAAAAACATAATATTACAAAATTGAAATGAAATGGTATTGACGGAACTTACACATACGTTATAATATAGACGAAACATTTTTTATATGTACTATTAATTCAATTAATTCAATTAGGTAAAACGAAATGTGTACTATTAACATTTTTTTTTATCTGTACTAATAACATTTTTTTTACAGCAAAAATGTCTCCTTCATATGTTAAGGCGAAGATGATGATGTTGTTTATGATGATGTCATCTGGGTTCGGTGGTAGCAGAGGCGACGAGGGCTCCTCCGCCGCTAGGCTCCCCAAATATGGAAAATTTGGGATTACCGTCGAAAACAAGTCGGAGCTTTTAGCGAGATCCCTCGAGCTGCTAAAGACGGTCATTGGCCCGGGCTTTATGAGTTGGAAGGAGGTGCCGTATGAGCTCAAGTTAGCTGTTTGGGCGGCACTACAGGTAATATTTATATGAATATTTCAATTTATATTTATATTTATTCGCAACTAACATTGTATTTGTTGGACAGGAACAATTCAACTTGGATCCAAAGCTACGCGATTCCGTCTTGGAGCAGTTGAGGGAGAAACACAAGACGTGGAAGAAAAATATGCGGACACGGTACTTTGGAAAAACACGAGAGTCCATTTTACAATGGCGCAGATCCGTCCCGCCCAAGGAGCCGATCTCATTGGCACAATGGCAAAAGTTCATAGACAATGAGATCGAGGATCGACAATTGGCATCTCGCCAATCGGGGAGGTAAAATCGGGCTAAAAAGATGGACGTGCACTACTCCGGCCGGACCTCTTACGCTGAGGTGGAGCATAGGATGCAGGTAAGATTTAATTTATCTATAACTACAGAAATATATTATTGGATATTATTTTACTTTGCGGGGCCGATACTAATTTTACTTTACTTTATTTTATTTCAGGGGGTAGGGAGTGGGCCAGGGGGTAAGCCACATAGGCTCGATACTTATGTGGCTCTTCGAACGAAGAAGGGGAAGGACAAGGAGGTGTCCCCGAGCGACGCGGCCACGATTGTAAGTAATCCGACAGTTTAATTATTGTTAATTACGTTATAATTTTTTAGTTTACTTATTTTACTAATCATGTGCTTTTTGTCGTTTCAGGCAAAGCTTAAGGAAGTGCATGAGTCGCAGTCTGATGCCGACAAGGCATCTTTGTCCACAGACGCACTCAGCCAAGTGCTTGGCTCTGATCGCAACGGGAGGACAAGGGGAGTGAGCTCCCGGGTGGCCAAATCTAGGATCATCGGATTGGAGACAAGCGACACCGGGTTGTCTCGAACGGTGGATTCACACGACGCGAAGCTATCCCGTTTGGAGGCGACGGTCCAAGATATGTACGCATTCATGAAGCGTACGTTGGGTGGAGACCGTAAAGGGAAAGGGAAAGGGAAGGAGAAGGCGGTGGAGGAGGAGGTGCGGGAGGACGAGGCGCAGGATGACGAGGATGTGGACCTCGCTGCTTCATCACCGACACGTTCGTACTTCGACGATCCACTTCCCTATTTGACGCCCTCCAACAGACCATTGTCGACAATTGGTTGGCCGAGCGTGTTCATATTGGACGTATTTGATGGCCAGCGGATAGGGCGGGGGTTGAGGGACCCGAATATCGTCGAGGGTGGAATAGTCCATGGACGTGTGCTTCAAGAGATGGAGTCCAGGGTACTCGTCACGCATGTCATACCCGGGAAGGAGAACTCCCTATTGTGGTTGCGCGAATAATGCGGCACGACGTATATTAGTGGGTGCGTCAATTCGTATGTCGTGTGGCCTACTCACCTCCTCAGTTTTATCCAAGACATGTAGTAACATTATTTTTAAGTTTGTCCATTTTAATTATATTTGGATTATATCGTCATGTATATTGTTTTTACTTTGAATATTTGGATTATATCGTCATGAATATATATTTGCATTATCTTTAGTTTGTGTTGGATAAATGATGTTTGGAACAGGTACAACGTTGCTATAACATGTACAAATATACTGCTGGGCAGTGGCGGTGGCCATACTGCCCAGCAGATTTTTTTTAAATTCTGCCCAGAATTGTCACGATCATTGACCGTGACAATTCTGGGCAAGAGGGGTCACGGTTATATCACGGTCAATGACCGTGACAAACGTGTCACAGTCATTGACCTTGACACGACCGTGACACAAAACACGAGTTTTTTGTCAAGGTCAATGACTGTGACACGACCGTGACAAAAAAAGTTGTCTCGCCTCGAAATGTCACGGTCATTGACCTTGACAAGGTGGATTTGTCAAGGTCAATGACCTTGACAAATGGGCAGATTTGGTGTAGTGATGGTTGTCAAGAAGGGGAAGGGAATAGACATCTCATAGCAAATGAAGGAATATAGCCTCATATATTTAGAACTTTTCCTTTTTCTTTTTATGTGCCTTGTAATCTCCTTTTTCTCTTGATTGTATTGGCCTTTGACCTCCCTCTATTAGTTAATGAAAAGGACTTATGCTCTCATAGATGTGTTTTTGACTTTTATTTATGCTGAAGTTTAATTGCATTTATAATTGTTGCGTTGTTTATATCTTGTCGGTCTGGTTGACTACATTCCCCTACCTCAAAGTTGGGGGAGATTTGGGGACCAAACATTAACAGCCAAGCTTGCAAGGTGTTCATAAAGATCTGTAAGTATCTGAGAGTAAGGATCGAGTAGTACAAGGACCAATACGAGATGGTCATCAAATAGAAAGATGATCTCTAAGTTATGGAGGACATTAGTACCTCAATGCAAGAGGAAATAAATAGTTCGAGGGCCCAGCTTTTGCAGAATTGGGACTAGAGCCAAGTGGGTGAAGTGCTTCAAGTTGAGAATAATTGTCTAAGGAATGAGGTCGTCAAGTTGTGAAAAAATGTCCAAAGGGCATTCATTATTGCAGCTGAACTCTAAAGAGACGTTACAAGGCTGAGATATTTATTTAGAATGGGCCCTTGAGAAGCATGGGCGACAGGTTGTGATGAGCGCTAGTCTTATTCACCATCAAGACTTAAGGAGGCTGAGGATGTTGCATTTAAGTGTGGGTGGTTAATTTCCCTTAGGGAAGTCAAGACTCTTAAGGAACCAGTCCTATGGTATAAGTACCAGGTTGATTGCCCTGCTTATCATCATAATCCCTTCTCAAAAGATGAGAAATAAATCATCATCGATGTCATTTCTTCCCAGCTTCTAAGCCATTACCTTAAAAACAATGAGGAGGTGTTTTCCCCTAACCATGATGACCAAAGATCATGAATACCAAATTATTTTGCTCCCCATCCATAGTTGGTCTAGTTATTTATTTGGTCTATGTATTCTTGTAATTGTACTTCCTAATTTTTATCAATGTATAAAGTTCTTTTTGATAATTCTTCATTTGATGGTAAAGCTCTTATTTCTCAGACCATTCAATTGATTTCTAGTATTTGCAAAGGGATTGTATTTACACATAGAGTATCTTGCTTTGATATTGGGATTCAATCTACTTTCTATCTCAACATCAAACAATATATTAAAGTGTCTATCCCTGTCAAATGGAACTACCCCTCCCCTCATAAATTCAAATTAAATGTGGATGGGGCATCTAAAGGTAATCCTGGAAGAAGTGGTATTGGTGGCATTCTAAGAAATCACAAAGGAGACATCATCTTTGCCTATGCTCAAAATGAGGGATATGCTTCTAATTCATTTGTGGAAATCAAAAGTCTTTGGTTGGGATCAAATCTTTGCTTGGAACACAATCTTGAGGAAGTGGTGATTGAATCTGATTCTTCTTATGTGGTGAATCTGATTAATCGAAATTGGAAACCGCCTTGGAAGCTTATTAAATGTGTGGAAGAAATCAAAGAGAATCTCATCAATACCAAAAGTTCTTTAGTTCACTGCTTCAGGGAATCAAATATGGTTGCAGATAGTCTTGCTAATTATGGGGTTAATATTCATTCATCTTCAATCTTCAACAATTTCTCGGATCTTCCTAAGATATCTCAAGGAGCTTATAAGATGGACAAGATGGGATGTTGCTACATTAGATCTTCTCTCAAATAATTTTCCTTTTCCCTTGTAATGGGACTTTTTTATTGCTTTTTTAAGTTTCCAGTTTCTTTCTTGTATCTAAGTTTGCTCAGTTGCCATCTGGGAGAGGCTTTTTCTCCTCTGATTAATAATATTTAGGGGGCTCAGTCCTCTTTAAAAAAAAAAAAAAAAAAAAAAAAAAAAAAAAAAAAAAAAAATCAACTCGTTCCATATTTTGAGCATGTTCTTACTATATATGAGTTACTAATTGCCTTTGTGTTTTGATTGCTAATTGGTAAGAGTTGGTATTTTTTGACCATTTAGGACCTTTGTCGACCAAGTAATATTGTTGATCATTTTGGGCTTCTTGCCAAATAAATGAGCTACTATTTAAAATTAGTCATTTTAGGCTCTAAACCTATTATATGAATCTAGAACAAGTGTTAATAATTTTTGGCTCCTACCGACTAAATGAGTTTTCTAACTTGTGTTCGAACATTCTACTAGTCCAATATGCCTTAGAATCATCATTCCATTTGTGATATCTTGTAGGTCGTGTCGTCACACTCCCTTACACTTAGGTGAGATAATGGTAAGAATGTACTAGGTTGATAGGAAATCCTCCCGATTAGATTTTAAGCGACTAATATAGTTGGTGACCAACTTAAGTTGTCTTTTTTGCCCAAGGATCCCCTGTAGAGATTTTGTTGTTTTTCGGGCAACTCACGAGGTCTATTATGTTTGTGACAAAGATCTGAGGGTTGTATCAGTCTAAATACTTTAATAACTTATCCTAATTACTGTGAACCCTGCTCGTCATACTAAGATCCTTTTATTTAAATAAGGCAAACAACTTATTGTAATCCATATGAGTTTTGTTATGGAGGAGGACGTTCTTTGGCTAAGACAAGCTAAGTAGCTTTATATGACCAAAAATAATCTCTTCTTATTTTTGAGGAAGTTATCATTTAGAAATGATGCATAATACTAAGATACATAACAATAAATTTGAAGCAGCCAATATACGAGATCAAAATACGAGGGCCAATTGACCTTTATTAATTGGATAATAGCTTGCAAGCAACATAAGTTTGAAATAAAAATTTGCACAAACTAAATGTGTTGATAAAAGATAAAGAATATTAAAAGTATAACTTCTTGAGATTGGAGGCGTTCCATGATCTTGGTATCTCCCTTCCCTCCAGTGTTTCTAAGTGATATGCTCCTTGAAGGTCGTTCCTGATTATCTTAAAAGGTCCTTCCTAGTTTGGTCCCAGCTTGCCATCTGCTAATTTTTTGGCATTACCGAGAACTTTCCTTAGGACGTATTCCACCACTTGGAATTTCCTCAGATTGACTTTTTTATTACACGTCGTAGCCAGCTACTATTGGTAGGAAGTCATCTTAATCATGGCATGTTCTCTTAGTTCGTCTGCTAAGTCAAGTTCAGTATGTTATGTATCATCGTTTAATCCCTGGTCGAATAAGGTGGTTCTCATTGCAGGGAGACCTGCTTTCAATGGGATAATAGATTCCTTTCCATAGGCGAGCACAAAGAGTGTTTCCCTAGTTAGCTTCCTTATAGTAGTATGGTAGGCCCACAAAACATGAGGGAGCTCATCCACCCAAGCACCCTTTGTTATTTCCAGCCTCTTCTTTAGGCCATTGAGCATGGTTTTATTGGAATCTTTTGCCTAACTGTTGCTTTGGGGATATACCACATAATTGAATTGGTGCCTGATTCCATGCTCATTACAGAAACCTTAAAGAAGCTACTTTTAAATTACGTGCCATTGTCGGTGATGATAGTTCTTGGTACCCAAAAGTGCGTTACAGTTCTCTTTCAGATAAACCTTATCGTATTGGCATCACGAATGTTTGCTAGTGGTTTTGCCTCTTCCCATTTGGTGCAGTAGTCTGTGACGACCAGCAGGTACATGCAATTTCTAGGTGCGGTGGGTAGTGATCCCACGATATCTAGTCCCCATTGCACGAATGGCTAAGGACTCATCAGGAATTTTAAGTTACAGACTGCCTGGTGGACTAAAAGAGGGGATTTTTAACTCTTTTCACATCTGCGAACATAGATACTTTCATCCTTTTTGCATGTGAGGCCACCAGTAGCCTTCTTTGATCGTTCTAAAGGCCAATGACTTTCCTCCTGCGTGACTCCCATAAATATCATCTTAGAGTTCACTGAGGACTTTCTCGGTGTCATGTGGGTGGACGCACTGGAGATAAAGGCCTATGAATGATCTCTTGTAGAGATTTTCCACTGGGACGAGGTTAAAAGGGGATGCTTTCACCCTTACTTAATGAGCATGTCTTTTGTCATTAGGCAACATGTCACTCCGTAGATAGGCAATGATGGGATCCATCCAACTAGGGGACTTCTTTATGAGGAGGACTTCTTTAGAGACCATTGTTTGGCTGGGAAATGATAGGAAGTGATCACTGTTATTGAGTGAGCTTCAAAGTTGTTCTTAGCTTCCTTCAGGAAACCACCAATGCACAGGCAATATTTTCCAGGGGCAATTAGCATTATAGTACATCCAAAAGCGTCTCCCTAGTATAGTAGATAGGGCAATATCCGCCTTCTTTTTCCCATTCCAGAGACGAACTAACCGCGGGGTTTGACACTGTGAGATAAAGATATAAAGGATCTCCGTCGTCTAAAATCATCAATAGAAGAGGTTTACTGAAGTAGGACTTGATCTCTTCCAAGGATTTTGAGAAGTCATCGTTCCACATGAGGTTTTTATCCTTATTTAGAAGCTGGAAGAATGGTCGACAGTGTCCCAGGGACTAAAAGATAAAGTGTTTGAGGGCTGCAAGCATACCCGTAAGATTTTAAACATATTGCAACATCTGTGGAGGCTAGACCTTGGTGATCGCATCAATTTGATATATATTGGCCTAAATGCCCCTTTTGCTGACTAAGTAGCCCATAAATTTACCTAACTGGACACCGAATGAACACTTACTTGCAATAAGTTTCATCCAGTACTTCCTGAGGATCTCAAAGGTTATGGCTAAGTCCGTGAGGCGATCGTCTCTATTCTTTCTCTTAACTAACATGTCATCGATGTAGACCTCTATTTTGTCTCCCAACTGATGCTTGAATATCTTGATGACCAGTCTCTAATAAGTTGTCTCTGCATTCTTTAGGCCAAACAGCAAGACCTTGTAATAATATAACCCAGTCGGGGTTATGAAGGATGTTTTATCCTAGACGGGGCGGAACAACGGAATTTGGTGGTATCTAGAATAGGCCTCAATAAAACTCATTTTTTTCGTGTGTTACCGTAGCATCAACCAGATGATCAATCTTAGGAAGTGGGACACTATCTTTGAGGCAGGCCCTATTAAGGACTGTGAAGTCAATACAGACCCTCCAACTGACATTGCTCTTTCATATCACCACTAGGTTGGTGTAACACCCCGTATTTTTTAGGATATATAAATTAAATTAAAATTAGTGAATGGGGAATTTATTTAAGTTAAAGAATTTATTTAATTTGGATAATTCATTTAAGTTGGAGAATTTATTTAATTTAGAGAAATTATTTACTTTGGAAAATTTATTTAATTCGGAGATTTAGATTTAATTAATTCTAGCTGATATTTAGTTTCACGTGGAATATATTTTGAAGAGAAATAAGAAAAGTTATAAAGAGTAACTCGAATGACAATTTGGAGGTCGCAGTTGATTCTGAATAGGCCGAGATAGTCAAAAAAGAGTATCTGAGGGTAGTAATTGGGTCTCGAGACATTTTTAGGCATAGCCGAGCTTACACGGGGGTGTTTGGGCCATTTGGGCTTGTCCCATTAGCCTAAAGACAGGATTTATATTATTCAATCAAAGTTAAGAAATTAAGAATGACGATAATTCATTTAGAAACCCCTAGAACTGTAGAGAAGAAAAGAGGGAGAAAGTAGGGAGTTTCTGGGAGCCAAACGACGAAGGATTGAGGGCGTTTTTGTCGAATCATCGTCTATGTCAAAGGATCAGACCCTAGGAATCAATAGAGGCAAGTGGTTAAGTTTTCTTTTAATAAAAATCTGTGATAATCAATTCATATCATATTAGTGTAATTGAAGTTTGTTTTTGGGAGGGCGTTGATATGAAATATGGGTTTTTGATAATTGGAGTAAATCGCGTATAATAATCATATATTAATGATGGATTAATATATAAAATTTTTAGAATATTATTTTTATGGGATAACCAGTAGTTAAATTCGTGTAATTTGGATTGATAGAATTAAATCGAGGATGAGATTCGTATAAATTGTTATAAACCCGATTCGAGAAATATTGAAGAAAGAGGGTCTGAATTATCGAGGAATTTTAGGGATAAAATTAAGGGGGTTCCAATGTCAAGTGTTAAATAAGTTGGGGAGGAAACTTATTGAAAATATTGCATTGGTCTATTTTACCTCAGGGAGAAGGGAAAATATAGGTGGGAAGTTAGTACAAGTTGAAAATTAATTAGTAATCGATTTTTATTAATAAAGTAAAGAAAAATGGAATTCATAGGATTCAATTAACGAGCTGAGTGGATGTGTCTGGGTAACGTATTTTAACTTACGGTACATAATTCGGGGGACCTCATTCACCTGTATCTCATGGTATCCGATCACGCAATCATCTCGGCCTTGTTATGTGAGAAAGTGGGGCTCCAGTCTCCTATTTACTCTGTCAACAAGATGCTCCTTGACACTAAGCAATGCTACCTTCCACTTAAGAAATTAACCTACTCTCTAGTCATTACTTCGTGAAAATTAAAGTATTATTTTTAATTTCACTCAATCATAGTCAGCACCATCTATTGATCTCTTATAAATTTAACCCTTACCCTAGGGAAACAACTCATGTAGTTCTTGTTATTAGAAAAAAGAGAATAAGAAGACGAGTGAAACAAGCCAATGCTGAACTCTGTAAACACTTATGTTGTGAAACTATTTTTATTCTGTTTGGCATTAATTATTTAGGATAATTTATTGTGGGATAATTGCACCTACACCTTTAATCTCTAGATTTGCTAAATATTTTTTTAGTGTTTTTTGATATTTTTTTAGTAATTTTGATATTTTTAAAATGCTCTTTTTTAAATTTTTAGTTTTAAAATATTTTTTATAATATTAGATTTTAAATGTTTTTCTATAATTTCTTTATTTTTTGTGTGTAATTTCTATGTTTATACCATATTTTTTAAATTTTGGGGGGATTTTTTAAATGATTTTATGTATTTTAAATATTTTAGAATTTTTTAATTGTCCTTTCATATTGAATTTTATCAAAATGCCTCATGTGCACATCACTTGACCAAGTTTTCATCAAAATATTTAACACCATTAAAGTTGGGAGGTAAGTTGTTGCGTTTTAATAAGTTTAAAGGGTCAAGTCTAAAATATAAAAGTTGAGGACGAAATGAAAAAGGAGTCAAAATTGAAAGTAAGTGTACTTAAGTATTATTTCAATATGAGGTTCATTGTTCTTCATATGTGTGATATGGGTCTAATTCATGGTTTCTCATGGGGATTACATGCAAAAAATCCCTTTTTAATAAATGATTACATGCAAACAATTTACCATTGAATCATCTATTCTCTCCATTCCAAATGAAGCGCTCTAATTTTTTTTGCGGCATCTCAAATTTATAATCCACTTTTCTTTTTAAAATATATTCATTGAATCAAATTTCACAATAATGAACAAAATTTATCTATTGATTTAGGGTATTTTTATATATATGATGAAAAACAGATAAAGACCTGCAACTTGGGACGAATGAAGTAATATGGAAAGTACCACAAATAATTCAGCCATCATTGTTAGAAAAACAAATTCACCCATCATTGTCACAACAAATTTAACTCAAACTCGTTAAATTAAATAATAAATTTTCATAAGCATTCAATTTAGTTTCAACACACGTACACAAGACATATACAAGAAACAAATAAAATTAAATATTTAATTAATCAAAATAATAATTGAAATTAAATATTTGCTCTCCACCTTTAATGTCATCTATATTTATATTCCATTTAAGTTAAATTAATATGATTAATTTTTTAAAATGATTCAATTTAATCAAACGTGTAAATTGTGTTTTAAATTTGTTGTTGGGATTTAAACTAATTACTTAATTTTAGTCACCATTGATCCATTTGGGTCATTCTCTCAACTAAAAATTAATTAATAATTTCATCTTGTTAAAGGGTTATAGGTTTTTGTTATCCAAAATATTTTTCCATTAAGAGGTTAACCCACCAAAAATTTAATAAGAGCCTTATTAAATAGTATATGAGATCCTGGGCCCCTCCACCCAACAACCAATTGGTTTTGAGTTGGATGTTATAATATTTAGCATGTTATCAGAGTAGGCTAATGATGTTCGACGAGCCAATGGCTCTACATCACTCATTATAAAATATGTCCACGTGTTAGGCTCGGATAATGCCACACGTGAGGGGGCGTGATGAAATATAAAGTCCTACATAGGGTAATTAAAGCCTTGCACCATAGCATATAAGATCATGGAACCCTCCATCCATTGTCAATTGATTTTGGATTGGATGCTCCAATATTAAACATGGTATCAGAGCATGTTATTCATGGGCCAGTGATCCAATTTTCCACATTTCCCAATATAAACATGTTCACGTGTTAGGCTTAAGTAACACCACATATGAGGGGGCGCGTTGAAATATAAGGTTCCACACGGGAAATTTAGATTCTTGCACCATTGTATATGAGATCTTCAGGCCACTCTACTCATTGCCAATTAGTTTTTGACTGGATGCTCTAATATTTATCAATGACTGAGAACCAAATTGAAGTGGGTCCGATGTAAAACGAACCAATCTACTTAAGTTAGGGTCATGTTCCTTCAGGTAAAAGCTTGCTCGAGACATACTCGTATATTAAACGAACCAAGATCGAACACATTTTTTTCGCTCGTCACCTTGTTGAGCTTGGCTCGAATTCGAGTCGATTACTAATAATCATACCAAAATAGTTTAAAACAACTAAGCTTGAACTAGACTCGTATTAAATCGCCTAAAAGCTCATTCAAGCTTATCTCGTTTCAATTGCATGCCAAGCTTGAACATGTTTTTAAGGTCATTAAACTTACTAGACCAAGCTTGAAAAAACTGAATCTTGAATTGACTCGACTCATTTTCACCCCCAGTCCCTTAGTTGAATTATTTTAATTGTTTGCTTCAATGCCCATTACCCTTAATATTTAAAAAATAATAAAAAGTTAGACTATATTCTCTTTGCTCGATCTCCACACACACACACACACACACACACATATATATATAAACTATATTTTCTTCGTATTTTTAAATACTCAACAAAAATCTAGATTAAAGGAAAAAAATCCTAAATTTGCAAAAAATTGTTTAAAGTCGAAATATCTTTAAACAACTATCCTGTGAAAATGCTATTAAAATTCAATCTAAATCGGGATTCGATAAACCTAGTCTAAAAGAATACTTAGTCTTCATGTATATGTATATACAAAGATGTACATATTTTAGATTTTTAATTTTTTTGTAGTTTTTTTACCTTTTAAGATTTTTTAAAATTTTCTTGAGTATTTTACGCATTTTTTGGATGTGAATAACATACTCTTCTTTTAATCTTATATTTTTGTGTGTGTGTGTGTGTGAATGAGATAGAGAGAAAGAGAGATTATTTTTCCCCCTTTTTAAGCCTCCATAAGGTTATCGTCTTCAGCCTTTACAAAGTATAACTTAATAAGGGTATCTTTGTAACCTACCAAAAATTAAGGGAGTATTTAAATGAACCATCTCTTTTCATTAACACCACCCGACTAAATTTTTAGAATATAAAACCAGATATGACCCTATTGTCCCTATTTTAACCTACCGTCCAGAAAAGTAATCGTAACAAATATCTATGCATATCTGAATAGCAACTACGCAAATAAACAAATAGCAAATCAGACGGGTACAACATCTATGTATATAATCTGAATAACAACTAAAAAGAGTCCAAATAGTTATAACATCTATGCGTATATAAAATTCAAACAACAACTAAAAAGAGTTTAATAATAAAAAAATAGCCTCTGTAATAAATAAAAAAAAAAAAAAAAACTCCCAACAACAAAAAACATATCAAAACAGTCCTCCCTTTCTCAAAATCTAATACAAAAAAAAAATTACTCCCCACATTACAAAAAAAAATCCTTCTCCTCATTATTGAACCAAATTACATTCTTCAAAATAACCGGTAATGGAAGATATTCAAGAAAACAAACAGGTGAGTACTTGCAAATATTGACTATTAATTATAATTGGATCATTATGTTATTAATTTTGGAGTACTTTTAATTTTAGGATATAATTTCAAATGAAATAAGTAATATGCATTTATTATCTCTAAAACAATCATACGAAAGTGATAGTAGTAGTGATAAGGAAGAAATAGAATGGGACTGTAAATCTCAATTTATCACGGATAAGGTAGAATTCGATTTTGACGAAAAAATGCTTTAAATATTTTTCAACAACATAATAAATGTTTGTGTATGTTATTTGTAGGTATTTTATTCACGAGATGAATTACTCACATGGTGTGAGTCGGTTGGCAAAACTTGTGGGATAGTTGTGTGTATTACAAAATCGAATAATCGAAAGTATGGTTGACGTGGTTGAATATGGTTCGGCTGTGAAAGGGGAAGAAAGTACAAACAGAGCATAAAAAAACATAAATAATGACAACCTAATGCAGAAAAATGAGAAAGGAAAGCAAATTAGGAGAACCGAAACCAAAAAATATTGTTGTCCATTTTTAATTAAAGGAATTAAGCTGTCAAATGATGATCAATGGAAATTTAACGTTATATGCGGGTCTCACAACTATCCACTTGATAAAGCTACCATATTTGAAAGGCGTTTATATATTTGGAGGTTATCTAAAAAGTTGGAGCAAATAGTGATTGACATAAGTGCATATGCGATTAAACCAAGAGAGATTCTCCACGTGTTGAAAAGAAGGGATCCAAATAATACACCCCCATTGAAATAATATACAATTTCAACGCAAAGAACTAAATTATTGAGAAGCAATGAAGAATAAAAATGCAACAGTTGATGCACATATTAGATACTAAACATTACATGAAATTTTACAGGAGAGATCAAGACACAGATGAAGTGTTAGATATATTTTTTGCACATCCATATTAAGCTACGGGAGAATAAGGAATTACACTCGCATATGTTGGGTGGTGACCAAACATATAAAGATATAGAGGAGGGGTTAGATTCTTTTAGTATAATTTATGCCCACCATTGGTATTGGATGTAGTTTCCAGTTATGGGTTTCTTGTTTGCCACTGCATTCAAGTGTCCTTTATGGACATGACCAACAACTGAAATAGCACATATAGTGCCCATAGTGTTGTATGATAATAATTATTTCATGAAAGTTATTCTTGAGCAAGAAGCACCAATGCCACGCATTGTTTCGGGATGGGAAGACCATTGATACCCAGATACACAACAGTGGGCGGATGTGGTAAGTGATTTGATTAGTAAGTGGAATATACTTATTGGTTATCCAAGATCAGAGACAATTACAATTAAAATGAAGATAAATAAAGGTATATATATAGTTTTATTTTTTTAATACTTCAAAACTTCTTATAAATTGAGTAATGTATTTGTGTTTTTCTAAGCTCATCACTTAATTTCTAATTTGATATATTTCTTATAATAGTGAAATGTAGATTTGGTCATATCTGGAATGATTAGTATATGTGGGTATTCGATATAATCAAAGGTATAGAAAAGTCCATAATCATTATTTTACGCCATGTTGGAAGAAAATGTGCGTGTTGCTTATATCTTATTTTATAATTCAGGATATCGGGTGTTGCAATTATGTTCAAATTTTTATTAAGCAACTGTTGAAATTATTAAATTAGTTATCGTTTGAGATTGATTTTTTATTCATTTTTTGGGGTTTTTTTTAATTGTCACTTCTTGGGATTGCTTATTTGGGATTGATTTTATTTGTCATTTTTTGGGACTGCTTATTAATGACGTTTTTATTTGTCATTTTTTGGACTACTTAGACTTGGGACTGCCAAATAATTTAATACTTTACATTATATTTATCATTATCTATAATTAACAATTTGTCCTTTTCATATTGGATTTTTTCATCAAATAAAAAATGTCAATATAGATTAACACAGTTCCACAGTATAAGATAAATAATTGGTTTGATTAGGTATTAGCAATATGAAATTATTTATAGTGTGAGATACTCAGATGCAGAAAACACCTTAGCTGTTTTGTTGCATATATTTGATGTAATATAGCCCAATTGTGTGTGTGTTTGTGTTGGGGGGGGGGGGGGGGGGGGGGGGGGAAGTCAGTCCAAGGCCAAATTATTCTACTTAGTGATATGATTTCATGTTGGTAGACTGTTGATAAGATGTTTATAATTCCATGTCAATTGGATTTTAGCCACAAAATTAAAGAAAAATAAATACATACAAACAAATGTATAAGTATGTACCCAATTTATCAAATCATTAAAAGTAAAAATAATATATATGAACATAAAAGTTGAGTCATAAATACACACAAATAATAAGGTGTAGGTTATTGCACATCACCAAAGAATAAGCGATTAAGGTCTCTAACACCAAGCCCCAATATGAGCCACCATTTAAAGCACAATATGAAGAATAAAGGTTAGCTAGAAGTGTTTGGGAACCCACCACTCTCTCTTTGTTCTCGAGTTTTTAGCCTTTAATTTAGGTACGCACTTGTCAAACATAAAAAAAAGGTCTGAAATTTGATCAAACTGTTTAATAAATGAAGGAGAAATTAAGAAAATTGGGAAAAAAATATACTAGCACCTAGTTATGCAACCCGTCAGGGGTTAGGACTGATGAAGAGTAACGACTACACTCCCAACCGCTTGATGTTTTTAAGGAGAGAGAGGATGAAAAATTGATTTTTTTCTGAGTGATCTTTTTTTTTTGTATTGTCTGAATCTATTTGGTCCAAACACCCCCTTTTGCCTTTTTTATTTTACAAATCATGATTGTGGGCGAGATTTAAAGTTTATGTCTAAATAAAGTGGATAATTAAAATGGGTGGTTGTTAGTAGCATATTATGATGTTAATAACAACATCCACAGTAACACTAACGATATGTTAAAGAAAGAGTGCCTAAGTTTTTTTTTTGTTTTTGTGCCGGAAGAAGTATTCAAACCCCCAACAAGTCAAATGAAATTTATTAAATTATATATTTAATATATTAAAGTGAAAAATTAAATTTAGTGTCTAAGTTTATTAATTCGTAATTAGTTATGATTAATTTTGAATGTATCCTAAGCTACATATATGTAGAAGGGTAAAAAAGTTTATTCCGTTTGCGATTTGACTTTGGTCAATTAAAAGAAACTATAAATTTAATCCCCCTACTACATTTATGAAACACTTTGAACCGGGAATTAAAATAACAGAAATCTATTGGGCCTCAAAATGTAAATAATAATAATATATTCCTTTAAGTAGTGACAGATGTCCTAACAAACTATTTAGTGGAATGACAAATATTAAAAATTAATCTGAAATGACAGTCGACAACTTGGCAGGTGACCCCCTTCCCTCTTATCATTTAGCAGTTGTCACACATTGAATGTGTAGAATGAGTTGTCTTCGTTGACAAATGTCAATTGTTAAAGTGTTTTTTTATTATTACGTCGACATCTAGGAATAGACACCTGTTTGGAGTGTCAGGAAGAAAAAAAGAAAATGGTAACCCACCACGGCACGTCCAAGAGACGTAGTAAATGTAGTCATTTGAGGAGTTCTAGCTTATGCCGTACTGTCACGAGGGGACAGTGTTTGCTTCTTGGATTGAAGCTTACTATACTTTGTTGGATAAATTCTATTAAAATTCTATTTTTATTATGGTTGAAGTAACTTTAAAATTGATTTTTAAAATGTGATGGGTCAAAGTATTTATGCGATTCTCATTGAGAAGAGAATAATATGGTATACTCGTTTATACAAAACGGTTAAGAAATGAATAATAAATTTAGAATCAGAGTAGCGCACGTGAGCACATGCTAATTAGTGTCACTGATGTAAAAATTATATCTCACTTTGAAAAAATGTGAGAAAGTGTTAAACTTAATATACCCCAAAGATGTAGGTAATGGGTAGTGGATCGTGGGTCGTTGGTCATTCTTGAGTGAATATTATTTTTTTAGAAACGTCTCGAGCGTTGAAAGCTTGTGACTGTTTCGAATAGTCACATTTTTGGAAAAAACAGACATTTTGAAGGTTATAAATGCAAGCCATTATGTCCTGTTTTCCTTGCAGAAAAACTTTCTTCTTTTCCAAATTTTGTCCTCCTTAAAAATTACAGAGTTTATCACCATTGTTGGTTGGTTGAACTACCACATCAGTGCTACCTATGGTTGTTGAAGATCGTTTTATCATAGGAGACAAACACTCATTGTTTATGCCATAAACACTATAAAGAGAGCGAATTTTGTCTTCAAGAGAGACTGCTTAACGATTGACTCGATCTTAATCTGCTAAGTGATTCAATAAATCACGAACTGTAAGTTCTACCTTCTTTTTATGATTCTGAAGAGCATATTGTTTTAATATTTTCATGTCTGCAATTATTGTTTTGACATTTATTTAGTAGATTAAAGATTATTTTATATATAAAAGGAACAACAAACTTAAAACATAAATTTTCCTTTTTCGCAATTGAATTGTGCTTACTGATTTTTTACTAAGTAAATTGCCTACAAATATGGAACGCTATTGAAATTAAAACAGTCATTGTTTTACATCTTACAATTTTTTAAAATTAGAATAAAGAATTTTCTCGAACGTAATACAATTTGTTTCTATAAAACATTATAATACTGTTTCATTATATTACAGTTTTTGTGAGTTTTGGTTATAATTATATTCTAGAATACTTATCATCTTTATATTGTATAGGTGGGTTATGTTAAAATAAAAAAGATGACTACATCATCATCTGAAAATGTGTTTAATATCGTTCTTCCAAATGAGTTGTCTATTAATGTCCCCACTACCGTTTTTACTACACATATATCACATGCAGACAAACCGAAAAAATTCAATGGTTCTAACCTTAAAAGATGACAACAAAAGATGATATGTTATTTAACCACCATAAATCTTACAAAGTTCTTTAATGAGGGTGATAATGTGATAAATGATAACGAACCGAATAAGAAAACTTTGGTTGCCGTAGAAGTATGGAAATATTCTAATTTTTCATTGCAAAAACTATATCCTTTATGGATTGGAAGATATATTATATAATGTGTATAACCCAATCAAGACCGCTAAAATGCTATGGGAGTCTTTAGATGAAAAGTATAAATCGAAGGATGCCAATATGAAGAAATTTGTTGTTGATATATTCTTAGATTTTAAAATATCGGATTCAAAGACTGTCAAAAGCCAAGTCCAAGAGCTTCAATTAATGTTTCATGAAATAAGTGTTGAAAATATAGTTTTGAGTGAAAAACTCCAAGTTGCAGTTGTTATTGAAATATTACCGCCATCGTAGAAAGATTTTAAAAATTATTTGAAGCATAAACAAAAAGGAATGGGGCTTGAAGACTAAATGTTTGATTAAGGATAGGAGATGATAATCGTTTGTCTGAAAAGAAAATCAGTAACCATGTTATATCGGCAAAAGATAGTGTGATAGAGGATAGGCATAAATTCAATAGGAAAAGGAAGCACTATAATGAAGGCACTAGTGAAGGAGCCACTCTCATAAAAAAAGTTGAAGGGAAAGTACTTTAATTGAAACAAATAAGGTCATAGGATCAATGGTTGTCGCAAACCAAATAAAAAAGAGAACTTTAAAAGGAAGGCACCTCAAGCTAACAAGATTGATAAATTGTCCGGCAATCTTAGAGATATACATCTCTCTACAGTTGTCTCCGAATTGAATTTGGTGGGCAACACCAAAGATTGGTAAGATGATATTGGCACTTCACACCATATATGTTCGGATAAAAATATGTTCACAACCTACCAACCAATTTCAAATGGAGTCCAATTATTCATGAAAAAGGCCAAGGCAAAGTCGTATTGAAAATGGCATCGGGAAAGAATCTTGCCCTCAACAATGTGTTATATATGTCGAACATTCGTAAAAATCTTATTTCTAGATTCGTATTTGTAGAATGATAGTGAGACTGGGGTCTATGAATAACTGGAAAGGGTGAGGTGTAACCCACTCCAATGGACGCTATCTGCAAGGTTCTCAAGAACTTCTGGAGCAACTTCTGATGAAACCTTCTCATTTTGGTAAAAATGGAGATCAAGCTGGAACTCCCTCCTTGCAACAAGATGAACTTTCCCAACAATAATAGTAATTTTCTCAAGAATAACTCTTGAGGCTGTGAGCAAGGAGTGAAAGAACAAGGCACTTAGCACTAGAGAAAGGGCATGAAGAGAATATTAGGAGGTTCTGGTTTAATTTTATCAGAGTAACAGTGCTATTGAGTTTTTCTATTATCTCTTGACCTTGTCTAGGGGTCCTATTTATACTTGGAAACTAGGGCTGAGTTGGCACTTTTGGCGCCAAAAACTTAAAGGTTTGGTGAGGGACAAGGTCTGCAGTGTACCATTTCTCCCTACCTGTCTGCAGCAGCCTGTCCCCTCAAACAGGTGCTACCTGGTGCAAATCAAAGTCAAAAAGCAAATATGTCTCCTAATGAAGACAAAATACATGATTTGGTAAATATATTTTAAAACGGTAACTTTTGGTACCAACTTTGTAAACTTGAGAGGGGTCTCAAGGACCACCTCCTCTAAAATCTTTGTAAGCTTGAGGGGGGTCTTGAGGACACCCTTCTAAAATCATTTTTTCTTGAGAGGGGCCTAGAGGACCCTCTGCTTTAAAATCATTTTATAAACAATTATTTTCTTGTGAGTAACCCTTTGGCTGCTTACCTTTGTTGTGCCTGGCTGTGAGGTGTGTGAGGACTGGGCGACCATAGGGTATTTCTATTAGTATTCTCTCAATCCTAAAGTGTTAAGTGGTTGAGCTTGCTCAACAGACCTTGTACCTCAACCGCTAAGCCAAAACTCCCAAGAGATCCCAACTAGCCTACTTGAGCCCTGCTTTCTCAACTAGGCAACCTGTACAAGAAAATAAGTATTATTACTTTTGTTCTTTTAAAGAATGAATTTTCATGATGAGGGGTTGCTTATGGTAGCCACCCCTTCATCCTAACTTGGTTTTCTGGGAGCTGAGGGGGAGGACCTTGAGGGTCCCTCCTCCAATATGAATTTCTGCTATTGAGGAACCCTAGGGGAGTTCCTTCTCAAATGTCATTTTTTTCTCTTGAGGAACCCTTGCGGGGTTCCTTCTCAAATGTCATTTTTTTGCTGTTGAAGAACCCCCCCCCCCCCTCGGGGGGGAGGGGGGGGGGTCTTTCTCAAATATCATTTTCTGCTGTTGAGGAACCCTATGGGGTGTTCCTTCTTAATGTGAATATCTGGCGAGGGACCCTAGGGGGTTCCTTCTCACTGTTAACTTTGGTTGTTGAGGAATCTTAGGGGGGTTCCTTCTTAATGTCAATTTCTTACAAGGGACCCTAGGGGGTTCCTTCTCAATGTCAACTTCTGCAGGGACCCTGGGGGAGTCCCTTTCAACATGGGCTTATGCCGCCACCTAGTTGAGGTTCCTTGTTGACTTGAGTTTCTGCAGGGACCCTGGGGGGTGGGGTCCCTCTCAATATGGGCTTCTATAGCCACCTAGGCGAGGTTCCTTCTCGACTTGAGTTTCTTCAGGAACCCTATGGGGGGTCCCTCTCAATATGGGCTTCATCCGCCACCTAGGTTAAGTCCCTTCTCGACTTGAGTTTCTGCAGGGACCCTTGGGGGGTCCCTCTCAATATGGGTTTCTCACGCCACCTAGGTAACGTTCCTTCTCGACTTGAGTTTCTGCAGGGACTCTGGGGGTCCCTCTCAATATGGGCTTCTAGTGCCACCTAGGTGAGGTCCCTTCTTGACTTGAGTTTCTATAGGGACCCTGGGGCGGTCCTTCTCAATATGAGCTTCTACCGCCACCTAGGCGAGGTTCCTTCTTGACTTGAGTTTCTGCAGGGACCCTGGGGGGTCCCTCTCAATATTGGCTTTTGCCACCACCTAGGTGAGGTCCCTTCTCGACTTGAGTTTTTGCATGGACCTAGAAAAGTATTTTAGGGAAGACACCCTTCTATATTCTCCCCTCGTGCAAAGTCTTTTATGTTGGGCAGACCAAAAGGCTTTGTACACCATAAATTCGATTTTAAATTTTGAGGTACCCTAGGGTTCCTTCATCATTCCCCTTAGGGTCATTAAATGTTCTGTCACTTCATCCCAGGTTTTGTAAATGAGGCCACTTATGGTGCACCTCCTTATCTGGGTTTCAACTTGGGTAGAGTGGTCACTCGCAGTGAGACCCTCGCCCTTAGCCTTTTTATGTGTTCGTCTATCTTGTTTAGAGGGGTTTACTCATAGTCAGCCCCTCATCCTTAGCCTTCTTCTGTGGCCTTTTATCCTGTTTAGAGGGGTTGCTCATGGTGAGCCCCTCGTCCTAGGCCTTTTTCTATGGCCTTCTATATTGGGTAGAGGGGTTGCTCAAAGTGAGCCCCATCATCCTTGGCCTTTATTATGTGGCCTTCTATCTTGTTTAGATGGATTGCTCACAGTGAGCCCCTTATCATTGGCCTTTGTCTGTGACCTTCTATCTTGAGTATAGGAGTTGCTCGAGGTGAGCCCCTCATCCTTGGCCTTTGTCTGTGGGCTTTTATCTTGAGTAGAGGGGTTGCTTCCTGTGAGCCCCTCACCATTGGCTTTTTTTTGTGGCCTTCTATCTTGGGTATAGGGGTTGCTTACTGTGAGTCCCCTCGTCCAGGTTTTACACCTCGTCATACGGCCACTCAAGGTAAACCTCTTTGCTCTAAATATTTTGTTTTTAACTTGGTAAGTAGGAACCCATCTAGGTGGGCTCACTCGCCCATGGCTATTCTAGAATAGTAGTTGGACACCCCTCTACATTAGTCCCCTCTTACAAAAGCTTTGTGTTGGGTAGACCAAAGAGTTTTGTACAAAACAATCACTTCAGCTTGGAATGAGAAAGTTTCATACCGTTACATCATTACACTATCCGATTTGGAGTGACTGAGGGGTCCCTAGTGGTGGACTTCCTCATCCCTAATCATACTATTTTCTTCATCGCTTTTGGGCAGAGGGGCCACTTTAGTGAGTCCCCTCGTCCTAACTCATTTTACCTTATTTCCAGTTTATGCAGTGAGGAAGGGGGAGCCATTGGGGTAGACCCTATCATTTTTATATTTGTCTTTAGCAGATAGATCACTTATATTGGACTTCCTCGCCCTAGGTCTTCCTCTTTGTATTCCCCTTTTGTCAATGGGAGTCGTTCGAAGTGAACTCCCTCGCCATAAATTGTTCGTAACTTTGATTGTAGCTGAGGGGACACTCACCACCAGCTATTTTGTAACATTTTTCTTGGTCGAGGGGCCACTCGTGGTTTACTCCCTCAGCATAGACTATTACTTGTTGTAATCTTGACTGAGGGTCCATTTGTGGTGGACTCCCTCATCCTCAAGTTACTTTTGTTGGTCTCGCAGAGGGGCCATTTGATTGAACCCCCTCGCCATAAGTTACTTCTTGTATTGATCTTGGCAGATAGTACCACTCGTGGTGGACCCCTCACCCTGACTAATATTCTGTAGCATTAAGTTTGGGAAGATGGGCCACTCAGGGTGGTTCCCCTTGCCCTAGGCTATTTTTTGTCAAACTTACGATCTTGGGCAGGTGGAGCCACTCTAAGTGGATCCCTACGGTCTATGTTATTTCACTCTTTGTTCACTGACTTAAGGACTTCTCAACATTAGCCCCCTCATGCGGAAGTGTCTTGTAGTGTCGATAGACTTATGCACGATATATCATAATCAAGATTTCACTCTTTGTTTACTGGCTTAAGGACTTTTCAACATTAGCCCCCTCGTGCAGAAGTGTCTTGTAGTGTCGAGAGACTTATGCATGAAATATCATAATTAAGATTTCACTCTTTGTATACTGGCTTGAGGACTTCTTAGCATTAGCCCCCTCTTGCAGAATACAGGTTAATAGCATGAGCTCTCGAATGTCCTTGGAGCCCCAAGTACCAAATTGTCGAACCTTTTATTTATACTTAACCCTTGCTCAAGACTGTGAGTTCTCCTATGCCCTTGGAGCCTGAGGTACTAAACTGTCGTACCTTTGTTACTATTTTATTCATACTTGGCACTTGCTCGACTTCTCAGGTTGATGCTATGAATGCTCCGGTGCCCTTAGAGCTTTAGGTACTAAACTATCATACCTTATATTTATACTTGACATTTGCTCAAGACTGTGAGCGCTCTGGTGCGCTTGGAGCCTTAGGTACTAAATTTTTGTACCTTATATTTATACTTGGTACTTGCTAAAGACTGGGAGCGCTCCGGTGCCCTTGGAGCCTTTAGGTACTAAAGTGTCTTACCTTATATTTATACTTGGCATTTGCTCAAGATTGTGAGCGCTCCGGTTCCCTTGGAGCCTTAGGTACTAAACTGTCGTACCTTATATTTATACTTGACACTTTCTCAAGACTATGAGTGCTCTGCTGCCCTTGGATCCTGAGGTACTAAACTATCGCACCTTATATTTATACGTGTCACTTGCTCAAGACTGTGAGCGCTCCGATGCCCTTGGAACTTTAGTTACTAAATTGTCGTTCCTTATATTTATACTTGGCATTTGCTGAAGACTGTGAGTGCTCCTTTGCCCTTGGAGCCTTAGGTACTAAACAGTCGTACCTTATATTTATACTTAGCACTTGCTCAAGACTATAAGCGCTCCGGTGCCCTTTGAGCCTTAGGTACAAAATTATCGTACCTTATATATATGCTTGGCACTTCCTCAGCACTGTGAGCATTCCAATTCCCTTGAAGCCTTAGGTACTAAATTGTCGTACCTTATATATATACTTGGCACTTGCTCAAGACTGTGTGCGATCCTATGCCCTTGGAGCCCGAAGTACTGTGAGTTGCTCTACTTTCTATCACGATTTCGAAATTGAACTGACTCGTAATATGTGGGGTACTTACATATGATCTGAGAAAGTTATGATTCTAGTGTTACCCCTCTAACTGTGGGGGTACTTGCATATGAGATGAGAAAGTTATCATTTCAGAGGCGTACCTTCTAACTGCGAGATACTGACATGAGGTATGAGAAAGTTATCTTTTCTGAAGCTACCCCTCTAACTGCGGGGTACCTGCATATAACTGAACAAGTTAAAATTTGAAAGTTTCCCCTCTAACTGTGGTGTACTTGCATATAACTGAGCAAATTAAAATTTTGAAGTTGTCCCTCTAATTGCGGGGTACTTGCATATAACTGTGCGAGTTAAAATTTTGAAGCTACCCCTCTAACTGGGGAGTATTTGCATATGACCTGAGAAAGTTAAAATTTGGAAGCTACCCCTCTAGTTGCGGGGTACTTGCATATAATTGAGTAAGTTAAAATTTTGAAGTTGTCCCTCTAACTGCGGGGTACTTGCATATAACTGATAAAGTTAATATTTGGAAGCTTCCCCTCTAGCTGTGGGGTACTTGCATACAACTGAGCAAGTTAAAATTTTGAAGCTGCCCCTCTAACTGTGGGGTACTTACATATAACTAAGAAAGTTAAAATTTGGAAGCTGCCTCTCTAGCTACGGGGTACTTGCATACAACTGAGCAAGTTAAAATTTTGAAGTTGCCCCTCTAACTACGGGGCACTTGCATATTAAAATTTTGAAGCTACCCCTCTAACTGCACGGTACTTGCATATGAGCTGAGTAAGTTAAAATTTGGAAGTTGTCCCTCTAACTGCGAGGTACTTGCATATAACTGAGCAAGTTAAAAATTTGAAGATGCCCCTCTAACTGCGGGGTACTTGCATATAACAGAGCAAGTTAAAAAAATAATTAGCGCAACCCCATATGACTTTGGGGTGTTTCGTTATGCACCTTCATTTCTTAGGGAGTAACTAAGAGATGGGGTTAGTCCTTCTCCTTCCCACAAACTTTGAATAAAATTTCGCATATATCATAAGTAAAGAAATAATTAATTCTTTATACTGAAAATTTCCCTTGGTCTGCAGGGTCCTTGTTTCAAACTTTTCTTAGGGACCTTTTTGTCTTATAAAAATAACAAGTTGGGGGGGGGGGGGGGGGGGGGGTAGACTCGCTTCTCTCTATTTTATGAAAAGTGGTCAATTACATTTTTTTCTTGAGAACAGAGGTTAGGAGTGGTTCTCTAGGCTATAAATATGTATGGAATAATAAAAAATGTAGTGATTTTTTTTATTATTATTACTAGGAGGATAACCTCCTACTGGTCATGTCGGGTCCGTAGGGACTTTACTCACTATACTTTTACTTTTGGGTTGGATATATCCCCAAGTATAATGAGGAAAGTTCCTTATATCACGGGCCCTCTTCTAATCTAGTAGAGCTTCTACTATTCTATTATGAAAGAGAAAACTTAGTCCGATGTACCTTTTGTTGAGAGATCCTAGGCCTTTCTATCTATACTTCGGTCACTTCTACTTTTTTTTTATCTTAAATGCTTTAAGGGGGTTCCTCGTACGAGGTATCAGTCATGGGAAGTTGTCTGTCTGGGATTTTGTCCATCCAGGGTTCCTCGATTGGGATCTGCACGTCTGGGGGTTACCTTCAAAAACATTATTTTCAAATCTGGAATTTTTAGATCTCTGAAAAAATAAATCTTAAAAGATCATTTATACACCAAAAGTTTACAAATTGTAAAATTTATCAAGATGGGCCAGATCTAAAAACGTGAAAGACTTTAACTCTTTTTTAAAAAATTTAAAACAGAGAAAACTGGATCTATAAAAATTACAAATGATAAAAAAAAAAGATCCTACATAGAGATTATATTTACAAACAAGAAATCACAAAACAGCCTAGTGACTATGTGAAATGTATAACTTGGTTTAAATCTCAAGTTTCTACAGAGAAATGAGATCTAAAACATTGTGAGGTATTTATGAGAGAGATTATCATAGGGAGTTAAAACGACTTTTGGATCCCAAATAACACACTCTAAGAACTCTCAAAAACCCTAAATTATATGGAAGTAAAATAGAGATACATAAGCTATTTTTTCAACAAACAAAGGGAGATCCTTCTTTTAAAACCTAACAATCTTCTGTTTTTTCAGAAAATAGATTTAAAAAACTTTAAAAGAATTTTTCTACGAAAAAATATTTTCTCTCTCCAATTTTTCTTTTCTCTCTCTTCACTCTTTTTTTTTTTTTCTCTCTCAAGAATTGAACTCGCCAAAAGTATCTAACTGCAGAGACTTCGTCTCTATTTATAGTAGAAGCAGAAGGTTCTGGAGACATGGTTCAAAATCAAACGATCAAAATGACTAGATAAGGTTTGATCTAAGGCTCCTCATTTCACCGCACAAGTAAGTTAAACCATTTATAACCAACTAAGGGTAAACTCTTTCTGATTGATAGAAGGGGTAACACTAGGATCGTAAACAAATATATGCAAATCGTAGATAAATAAAGATCAACAGTGGAAAGATAATCTCAATGTTATGAGCATAAACTAACACAACTTCAACCATTCAACGCACGTCAAATGTGGACACGTGTTACACTCTAACAAGCCACAAAATGCGAGAGTTTATGTTTTAAAAAATTCCCAGTTTCATCCTAATATTTTCGATCGATTTTATTTTAAGTCCAAAAGGTTTTAAGGGAATTATGAATATTACAAATTAAGCCCACAAATATTTTAAAACCAATTTTAAATGTTTCAATAAATTAAATTTAAATATTTTAAAAATTCCCAAAAAATTATTAAAACAGGTTTTAAACACACTAAATGCATAATAAGTGAATTGTGAAGCTAGAGTATGTGACAACTAGATTTTGACTTATATGCCTCGCTTAGGATTATTGAGGATGTACTTAATGCAGTCTAGGTACTACTTTTGTTGAAGAGAATATCATACAAACCAGAAAAATATTTTGCCTTTATATCCAAACCAGTTGAAACTCCTATATGGCACAGATTCCTAATAAGTCAACCATATAGTGTACTTCAATCTCTCTCTTTGGATATTGGAAACAAAATTCTCTTGAGTACATTAGTACTCTTAGGCAAAAAAAATCCTAGTTTCCTATACAAAAGAGATATTCTACCCAATCCCATCTTAGGACCGAAAATAAGATGAAGAAAAAGAATACATAACTCAACTATAATACAAACCATTACCCCAAATAAAGAATAATGTACAATAATATCATTGTAAAAATGTCAGAAATAAAACTCTTGAATTTGCATGCAACTTGAATCACAGAAATGTATTAAGAATTTACTCAACTTTTTCCCCCATTTTATTTCAAATAGACAATGGGTAAATAAATATAAGAGAGATAAAACATAATTATTTACCAATTGTAAGTCATAACTAGTGTCATATTAGGGGTCTTCTTCATAAAATAGATAAAGGATGTATCTTTTTGTCATTTATCAAATAACCATACCCTAAATCCTCAAAACCCGATTATAAACAAGATACATATTGGGGATATGACTAAGAAGGAGAATCATTAGTCAAGAACTATCATCCATATGGATTTACTTATTGATTCAAAGCGAGTATTATCGAAAGGTTTTGTGAATAAATCTGCCAAATGTTTTTCAGTGTTTAGATACTCAATTTCTAGTTCTTTGGATTCAACAAGTTCTTTAATGAAGTGATGTCTGATTTTAATATGCTTAGTGCTTGAGTGCTGAACGGGATTCTTAGATATGTTAATAGAAGTTTGATTATCAAAAAATAATGTGAGTTTGTCTTCCTTAATGCCATAATCACACAACATTTGTTTAATTAATAATAATTGAGCACAACAGCTACCAGTTGCGATGTACTCGGATTTAGCAGTAGATAAGGATATACAGTTTTGTTTCTTACTACGCTACCCAACTAAATTATTTCCTACATGGTAGAAGGCAGTAGACGTACTTTTACAATCACTTGAGCATCCTGCCCAATCAGTGTTTGTGTAACCAACTATAGTGCTTGTAGTATCTTTTGTGTACCAAATGCCATAATTAAGTGTTATGATTAGGCATAAATTCTTCCCAATTTATCCATTAATTTAGTTACTTTTAGCACCTCGAAAAACGTAATCGATTTGACTTTATCTCATAATCTTGCTACTGACTTATCCTAACGAGTACACCGAGTTTCTGGTATTTCGTACTAATTTTGCAGGTATTTAATGTCAAAAACGAAAGAAAGAAATCGGAAGAATCGAAAAAGAAAAAAAGGAAAGTCAAAAGGGCAAAAGTGTAAATTCTACCCAGAATTCGGATGAGGCACCTAAAGAGAAGTTGAAGATATCACATTCATGAGCACATAGGAAGAAACATCACATCAATCGGAGTCCCGGAACAAAAGTTATGAGCAGTCAAAGTTGGAGAAAAAAGTCAAAGAGGCAGACCGATCCGCAGGAAGGCCGGACCGGTCCGCAGTGCTACATTCCAGAAGACCCCGGATCGAAATCAAACCGAAGAGGGATGAAAAATAAATGAACCGGTCCGACCCGGACCGATCCGACATAAAAATAAAAGAATCGGTCCGCATTTCAGGCAGACTGTTCTGCAAGGACCCCGGACCGTTCTGGGTGTCGAGTTTTGTAATCTTATCCTTCTCCAATGGGGAGTCCTAGTGCAACTAAAACTCCTGAAACTTTGTAGGGTATATAAACCCAAGTTTTTATCATTCTTAGGACGGAGAATTGATGTAATTTTCCATACTTTTCAGAAAACCCTAGTTTAGAGATAGTTTACAATTTTAATTTCAAGATTGAAGATTATTCAGATTTCTGTGATTCCAAGTATTCTTAATTACTGCTTTTGCTGCTTTGGTAAGATTAGGAGTTACTTTTCTTAAGTCAAATTCCTTTCTACATCATTCCACAAATTTTCATTAGTTTAATCATGGTTTTCTACAATTCAAAAGTTGTTTTCATTACTTTCAGCATGCTAGGCTAGATTTTCTAAGGCCGGGATACATGAACCCAACCTGATGTGATTGTTGCATGTGTATAACATTAATCCTCTGAATTTAGTGATTTATTATGACCGTATTGCGTAGGAACACGAAAATTGTAGATCTTTGGATATCGTTTTCTTCCTGGTAACCGGGATGCTTTAGAATACAATTCGAGTGTAACTATCGCGATACCGATTTACTCATCCTCTGATTAAGTATAGTGCGGGCTTGAACCTCATATACGTAATGCTTGGGAGTACTAAATTCTGGGTCTAATTAATCAGTTAAATTTACGATTAGTATTTTACCTGCAATACACTAGGGTTGGGGGATTGTATTCCCGTCCTATTTTTCTCATCATATAGTTTAAAGTTTTAAATCATTCTTCATCAGTATTTTAGGTAATTTAGTATAATTGCATCTTTTCATAATTTCATAATTTCATCTAGTGTATTATTCCACAAACCAAATCAATTTTTCTTTTTCCTTTAGAGTGAGAGTTAGGATTTCCTTATCTATCCAACGTCGTCACAACTCTGTTGTCCTATTTCCCTGTGGATACGATCCCGACTTACTGGGTTTATTACTAACGCGACAAGCTTGCACTTGAGCCTAGAGTGAACGCACATTAGAGACACTTTCTGAGTCACGTCAAGTTTTTGGCACCGTTGCCGTGGATTTAGGTAGACTTAGGATTAGATCGAGTCAATATAAAACTTTGACCATAAATTTCCAAAAATCCAAAAACATAAAAAATCCAAAAAACACAAAAAGATTCATCATCATCTCTCACAAGATGTTAATGCAAAATTCTGAACTAACTCCCACACCCCATAATACTCCAACCAGTATTCAAGAAAATTCAATAGTTGAGTACGACCCCAATAGCCCCCACACTCCTAACGCCCCACAGTTCTGGATTCCACCTCCCACACCGTCACACTCAATCTCAAACAACACTCCGTTTTCCTTCTTAGGACACACCTCTGAGCACACCAAGTGAGAACACCGAGTCTTTAAGAGAAAGAGAAATGTCGCAACACGGTAGTGTAGCCGCCGGTGAGGAAGAGGCCCCATACCGCCCGCTGAGAGAAATCTTATATCCCAAGTGCACTGTCACTCCGGGATGCATTATAATCCCGTATAATGTCGAAAAATTTTGTTTTAAAAACGAGATGATTCAGATGTTACCCAATTACCATGGTATGGATTCTGAAAAGCCATATCTTCACATTAGGGAATTTGAGGATGTGTGCGATACTCTTAACGATCAAACTTGCACATAAGAGGTGATCCGCCTCAAACTCTTCCCCTTTTCGCTAAAAGATAAAGGTAAGACCTGGATATGATCTTTATCTCCAAGCTCGATTCCATCTTGGAACGATTTGCAATCTAGATTTCTCAAGAAATTCTTCCCACCACATCGAACAACCTCCATAAAGGCTCAAATTTAAGCGTTTAGACAATCAGAAAATGAGCCATTTCATCGATGTTACGAGCATTTCAATGAGTTAGTTACGTCATGCCCCCATCATGGATTTGATACAGCGCAAATCATTTCCTTTCTCTATAATGGGCTGAATCTTAACTCCAAGTAACTCGTTGAGACCATGGGTAGTGGTCCCTTTGTCGACTTAGATGCCCACGATGCTGAGCTTCATTTAAGGTATGTCGCCGAGACTACCCAATCCTGGGATACATTTGATCCTAATGCTCAAAATTGAAATCGTCAAGTGACCACCACTCCAGTGGCGTTCGGCCTATTTCACGTAGATAAGAATTCTATGACGGATAGTCGGTTAGATATGCTTGAGAAAGGATTTCGAGACCTATGTGAGGTATATGGAAGAGGACCAATTGGATCCATACCAAACCCCATCGAGAAGGTGTGTGCGATTTGTGAGGCGGGTCATTTAACTAAGGAATGCCCTACTATACCCGTTATCAAAGTGATGCTTCCGGAGCAAGTTAGTGGTATAGGAGGATTTAAGGGTAATTTCGGTGCACCACACCGAAATTCTTACAACCCTTCATGGAAAAACCATCTTGGTTCTAGCTATGGGCAACAACATGCTACGATGAACCCTAATTCCCATGTTGCCCCTCCTACACCACAACACTTTCAACAAGCTCCACACATGCAAGGACATGTGCAAGCACCACCACCTCAAGGAGCATATATCCCGCCACCGCGGAGAACTCTCGAGGATACTCTGAATCAATTTATCACTAGCCAAACTGCAACTAACGCTAGATATGATCGCCTCATTAGTGACATAAATACAAGTCTGTCAAAGATACAATCCTCGTTGAGTGTCCAAGAGAAGGGAAAGTTTCCTGCCCAGGGCCAAAGACCTCCCCAATGTCAAACTAGTGCTAGCTCCACCTCTACTGAACATCAGGAGCAATGTCAAGCTATGACCACTCTTTGTAGTGGGAGAGTCGTTGATTTATCATCTCCCCTACACGACACAACGAAAGACAATGAGATTTCGCCCAGCACGAAAGAGGCCGAAGATGTCCCCTTGAATGAGAATGATAAAGAAGACACTAGTAAGCCCGAGGTAGTAGTGAAACCACCCTCACCATTTACCCAAAGGTTAATTCCTTCCCATAAAGGAAACCCATGTGAGGATGTGCTAGAAATGCTAAAGCAAGTAAAGCTGAACTTACCTTTCCTCGATGCTATTAAGTAAATTCCAGCTTATGCAAAAGTCATCAAATACTTGTTGACGGTAAAGAGAAAGATGAAGGTAAAGAAAAATGTTTTTCTAGCACAGAACGTGAGCTCCATTCTACTTAACGATCTCCCGCCTAAATTTAAAGATCCCGGTACACCCACAATTTCCTGAATCATTGGAGAAAACAAAATCGAAAAAGCCTTACTTGATTTGGGAGCAAGTGTCAATATCCTCGCTTACTCCATATATAGGCAACTTGATTTAGGCGACCTTAAGCCCACAATAATCACTCTCCAATTAGCGGATCGAACTGTGAAGATCCCACGAGGTGTAGTTGAAGACGTGATCGTCCAAGTCGACACTTTCTACTTCCCGGTAGATTTTGTCATTTGGGACACGGAGCCTTCTTTCGCCTCAAACAATCATTTTCCCATCATTATCGGGTGCCCATTTTTAGCTACGGCTAACGCTATCATCAACACTAGGAATGGGCAAATGCAACTCACTTTGGGGAATATGACCTTAGAGACCAACATCTTCCATATAGCCCAACATACGGGGGAAGAAGATGATCTTCACACGGTGAGCTTCATATATGAGATAGTAGAGGAGTACTTTGAGGAGAAATATTGTGGAGACGCCTTAGGGTCATGTTTAGTGTCGAGCCACGAGAGTGAGGGGACGTACATCGAATTCGAGAGGGAGGTTGGGGAGTTGAGAGAGTTACTCGATGAGAGAGCGTCGGACGAGGACGCGAGAGATGTAAATTGGGTTTCTACATTCGAGGAGTTACCACCGAGGGATACAGGCATGGTTCCCACCAACAAAAAATTTCCAACCCTCGAGTTGAAGAAACTCCCTTCCCATATTAAATATGCTTACCTAGGAGAGGATGAGACATTTTCCGTTGTTGTCTCCTCTAGCCTAGACGAAGAAAAGGAGGGCAAATTATTAAAAATTCTGAGAAAGCACCAAAGTGCTTTTGCTTGGTGCATTGCTGATTTGAAGGGGATAAGTCCTTTGATTTGCACTCACAAGATCCATCTCGAAGGGGATGTCAAGCCCTCAAGAGAAATGAAAAGAAGGCTAAATCCCAATATGAAAGAAGTTATGAGAACCGAAATTATCAAGTTATTGGATGTTGGGATTATCTACCCAATCTTGGATAGCAAGTGGGTGAGCCCTATTCAAGTCGTCCCGAAGAAGTCGGGCATGACAGTGATTGATAATGCTAAGGGAGATCTAGTTTCCCAACGTACCACTGGGTGGCGCGTTTGCATCGATTACCAGAAACTCAATGCGGGAACTAGGAAAGACCATTTCCCCTTACCATTTATTGATCAAATCCTTGAGAGAGTAGCGGGACACCCTTACTATTGCTTCCTTGATGGTTATTCCGGATATTACCAGATTGAGGTAAATGTACTTGACCAGGAAAAAATGACCTTCACTTGCCCTTTTGGTACGTTTGCCTACAAACGTATGCCATTTGGCTTGTGTAATGCACCCGCGACCTTTCAAAGGTGCATGTTGAGCCTATTTAGCGACATGGTCAAGAGAGGACTCAAAGTGTTCATGGACGATTTCAGCGTTTTTGGCACCTATTTCGGTCGTTGTCTAGAAAAACTGGAAAAGTACTTGCCCGGTGTGTGAAAAAGAACTTAGTGCTGAATTGGGAGAAATGCCATTTCATGGTCACCGAGGGAATAGTTCTTGGCCACATAGTATCATCCAAGGGAATAGAAGTTGTTAGGGAAAAAATAGATGTCATAGCTGATCTTCCCCCGCCAAAATCGCTCAAGGACGTGCGCTCTTTCTTGGGCCACGTGGGGTTTTATCGAAGGTTCATTAAGGATTTTAGCGCCATCGCTAGACCCTTAAGAAACCTACTCATGAAGGACACCCCATTCGAGTGGACAGAAGCATGCCAAAGCTCTTTTGAAAAACTAAAAACCATGCTTGTGTCCGCTCCCATCATGCAAGTTCCGGATTGGTCTTTACCATTCGAACTTATGTGTGATGCTCGCGATTATGCGATAGGGGCTGTTTTGGGCCAAAGAAAAGATAAACATGCTCGTGTCATCTACTACGCTAGCCTGACTCTTACCGGACCATAACTCAACTACTCTACCACAGAGAAGGAGTTGTTAGCGGTAGACTTTGCCCCTGATAAATTTTGGCCATACCTTATCGGTTCTCCCATTACTTGCTTCACCGACCACGCGGCACTGAAATAACTACTTGCAAAGAAAGATGCAAAGCCACGTCTCATAAGGTGGATCGTACTCCCATAAGAGTTCAGTCTCTCCATTAAAGATAAGAAAGGGGTAAAAAACTTCGTTGCCGACCACTTATCACGGCTTTCGTCCGACGTACCTAGTGATCCTATACCCATAGACGAATACTTTCCAGATGAGCTACTCTTTACTACCTCTTTTTTCCCCTGATTTGCGGATATAGTGAACTATCTTGTCACGGGAGCCGTCCCTCCCGACTGGACACCGCAAGATAAGAAGAGGTTTATTACTTGGTCGCGCATGTTTTCTATGACGATCCCTTCCTTTTTAAATATTGCGCAGACCAAATCATCCGACGATGTGTACCGGATGACGAGATCCCGAAAGTCATCTAGTTTTGTCATTCAAAAGCTTGTGGAGGCCACTTTTTTACGAAAAAGACGACCGCTAAAATTCTGCAATGCGACCTTTATTGGCCCATAATATTCTGGGATGTGAACGTTGCGTGTAAATCTTGCAATAGGTTCCAATGGATGGGAGCCATTACCCGATGAGACATGATGCCTCTTACCCCCATACTCATCATTGAGATCTTCGACTGTTGGGGTATTGACTTCGTGGGTCCTTTCCCCCCGTCCTTTGGTTTCCTATACATCCTTGTCGCGGTAGACTACGTTTCTAAATGGGTGGGAGTTATAACTACCAAGACAAATGGCAACAAAGTGGTGATAAAATTCCTGCAAGAACATACTTTCCCGCTTCGGTGCACCGAAAGCGATAATCAGTGATAATGGCACGCACTTTTGTAATAGGCCATTCGAGAAGCTAATGAGAAAGTATGGTGTCGTTCACAAGGTTGGAACGAATTATCACTCTCAAACGAATGGGAAGGCCGAACTAGCAAATCGAGAAATCAAGAACATTCTTGAAAAGACCATCAATCCTATCCGGAAAGATTGGTCACTTAGATTGAACGATTCGCTATGGGCCTATCGCACCGCATATAAAAATCCACTCGGCATGTCCCCTTTCCCCTTTGTGTATGCAAAACCTTACCATATTCCCATGGAGTTAGAACACAAGGCATATTGGGCGATTAAGGAGTTAAACTAAGCCATGGATAAGGCTGGTGAAGCTCACAAGCTTCAATTAAATGAGTTAGAAGAGATACGCAATGATGCGTATGGGAATGATAAATCTCTAAAGAAAGGATGAAACTCGCTCAAGATAGCATCGCTCGACACAAAGAGTTTCTTCCCGGGCAAAAAGTGCTTCTTTATAACTCTCGGCTTCATCTCTTTCTGGGAAAGTTGTGGTCACGATGGTCTGGCCCATTCGTTGTAAAGAATGTTTTCTTCCACGGAGCTGTTGAATTAGACGATTTGAAAAGGGGAAATGTATTCAAAGTAAATGGACAACGCCTAAATCCATATCTAGAGGAATGTGTGGAAGAATTCAACACCGTTTGGTTGTCGAACCCCGTTTACGGGGTGGAGTGAGCTGCTACAGCGAGGTCGTCCCACCCCCGATGCATATGGGGTGAATTCTTGTGTATAGTAGATGAGAGTCATGTGTGTAGTGAGCGTCCATAAGATTAGGGTACATTCGGGAGAGAGCATTCACATTTTTGGGAAATTGAGTCAAGTTGCGTTAGCCATTGGTATCGAGAGGTTTTTAATCCAAAATTGATAGGGAGTATGTTGTGAAAGTGAATATTTTCGGAGAAGAGCGTTCGAAACAAAGTTATGGGGAAAATCCAACTCAAAAACAAGAGTCGGACCGGTTCCTTTAATTTTGGGTCGGACCGGTCCGCCCTGAACCGGTTCCTTTCTTTTAGGTCCTAATCGGTCCGGTAGTTGGAAAGGTTCGAATATTAAAGCACCGGACCGATCCACTTTCTGTAGAATTTTATCCCCCCTTTTCCCAAGGTTCACCCCCTCTCCCCAATCCCATTCATTCCCTCCAAACTCTTCCACACCCCACCCAACCCTTCCATTTCCCTCCCAAATACACCCCCTTTTCCCTCCCACCACTTTCCCTCCAAATCCAAACCCTACCCACACCATTTCACCTATAAATAACCACCTCTACCCTCCCTTTCTCTCCACCCCATCAACCACATCACTCCTCTCTTCTCTCTCCCTAATTTTCCAGCCACTTCTCCCTGATATCATGGCTCAACGACCTGCCCCCACCAAATACGACTCCACCGACATTCTCCCCTCTGGCCATGGGTAATTATGGTCCCTCCAAGAGGAACGTTGGTGCCATCAGTTCTTCAGTCCGTATCACAAACTCCGTACAGAGCGCGCTGTCCAATGGACAGGTATGCCCAACTCTGTCACCGCCCTATTCATGGCTAGAGGTTTGTGCCGATTCCTCAATGAACCGTATGAAGCGATTTGGGAAGCCGAGGTCCTCTCCTTTTATGGCACCCTTATTCGGACGGGCCAGTTCGAGGCTCAAGCATACGTGGATGGTACCGCTATCCCCTTTTCGTTGGTTCTTCTCACGGCCAAGTTGGATGAATACGTTGTTCCGAACGTTCAAGACTTCACTTACCCGAGGAACATCGCACCGCTCGCCAAAGATGTGATCATGGTACGCATTACCCCAGATGTTGCATGGACGGGGAAAACTGTCGCCGTTGGACGCCTTAATGAGAAGGCGCGCCTCACTTTTCAAATTGTGTGTGCTAATATTTTGCAAACATCCAACGATTTCGTGATACGTCCCCGCTAGGACGCATTAAGCTATCACCTATTTGATCCACACACTTCTATCCACTTGGCCCGCACCCTATACGCCGACATCATGGTCGCAGCCTTGGATGAAAAGGGTGCTTCCCCACTTCTATATGCAAGATTGATTACCTCCATCCTCAAGGATGCTGGCATTGCGGCGCTGCTCAATCGTACTTGCATTCCCGGTCCTTTTGGACAGGGAACCCGCACTAAGAGCGCCAAATAACTAGTTGTCCTTCGGGCAAGACGGGGTTGTGATAGTGAAGAAGAAGTTGCCTCGAGTGAGAGCGAAGAAGAAGAAGAATAAGAAGAAGTCGATGCTGATGGAGAAATGGGTGATGTCGGTGCGGATGAGGAGTCGACGGATGAAGAGGACGATCCTGATTTTGAATGGGCGGGTAGCGACCTCACGAATCGTATGGCGGCGCTGCAGACGAGATTCGACAACTTCTTAACCGATTACCGTCGCAATACGAGCATAATGTTTCGCTTCCAAGCCGACATATACCGACACCAAGGGGATCCCAATGAGACCCTGCAATCCTATTTATATGACCCCTATGGCCCCGACGCGCTCGGTTCTTCCCAACCCCCGCCCCAGTGACGCTTTATGTGGTTATGGCGGTTTTTATTTGTTTTCCCTGTTCACATGGTTGTCTGTTTTTCCCTGTAATTGTACCACAATCCTGTTTTCTATAAAATCTGCATTTTCTCCATTTGTTGTTTTATTTATCGCACTTATTATTTTGCCTTGTTTAGATTTTAGTCCTTTTTTCTTGAGGACAGTGCAAAAGTCTAAGTTAGGGGGGGTCACAAGTGCGTATTTCTAAAACTTCACAAATTTTCAAAAATGCCCAGAAATTTATAAAAAAATCATAAAATTTTCAAAAATCCAAAAATATTTTTGTTCAAAATAAATAAAAATTGGAATTCAAAATTTTTCAAAAATATCATAAAAAGTCGGTTTAAAGTCTCAAGTTGTAACATTCAACATATACAAAGCCGATATTGACTAAAGATGGAAATTGAGCGAAAATTGACGACTTAGCGAATAAGTGTGGAGATTAACAAACCCGGTGAGATTCGAGCCTATCACTTTTTGTAAGTTTTTAAATCAATCCGAGTTAATTGTTAACTCAAAGTTCTTTTTAGCGCCTAAAAAGTCGTCGGGGATCTCAACCCTTTCATTTTGATCGGTTATGAAAAACGTGTGTGATATTTCTTTGAAAAACGTGCCAAAAGTGATCTATAAACTTAAATTAATCTCGAAACGCATATGGTAACGCAATTAGTATTTTAGACAATGAAGTAGGCCCTCGTTTGTCACCCAAAAATATTGGTCAGAAAAAGTAGCAAAAAATTATCCCTTTTGTAACCCAAATTGAGCCAAATAGATTTTCCCCTTCGTTTGACAACCCGAAAAACCAAATAACCCGGAATTGCAAAAAATGGAAAAATTCAGGATTAAGTCCGAAAAGTGCATATAAAGGGGCAAGAAAAATATATATATGCTCAATAAAAACAGCAAGAAATAAAAAGAAGTGAAAAAATAGAGAAAAAGAAGAAAAAAATGAGCAATAGCCCGAAAAAAGCACAAATGGACATCATAAATGACTTTTCCAATTTCAACCGTCCCTACCTCTTTCATTTTATCCAATAAACCTTAAAACCCAAAAAAGTCCTAACCGAGTCTAAATTGCGAAATTGGTTACCATGTGGAGAGCTAATACACCAAAAGATAATAAAAGAGATCGAATGAGCGAAAAAGAGGCAACGTTCCCGTTTTTAAAACCGTAATCTGTTGATGAGATCCTATCACTATAAAATTTTCGTCTTTCTACTTGTATGCGTGACTTTTCATCCATTACATTTACTCTTTATATCACGCATACCGAGAGAATAGCCATAATCCGAGAGATTCGTTTGAAAGAGCATCCCATAAGAATTTGAATCAAAATGAATTTTCGGAAAGTAACGTAATGATCAATCGGTGGAAATTGGCGGTTATATTTCCAACTTCGCACACACACACACACTACAGTTTGAGACTTGTAAATATGACTTGATGATGACTATTTTCTGGGAAAGTTTGAATTACACAATTTTTGCATATTTTGAATCTTCTTTGAGTCGAATTTTGTGGGTATATTCACTGCAAACCCTCATGAGACACAACTCATCCTACTAGGGTGACCTAGGGGTTTAAAGTCTTGTTGCATATGCTAAATGCAATCACTTTCCTGTGAGAAAGGTATTCTATCCCAATAAAATGGTTTTCAAGAGTTGAGTCGTATTAGGATTCTTTTACAATGCTCGGGACGCGCAAAGTTCTAAGTTAGGGGGGTTTGATTAGGCATAAATTCTTCCCCGTTTATCCCTTAATTTAGTTACTTCTAGCACCTCGAACAACGTGATCGATTTGACTTTATCTCATAATCTTTCTACTGACTTATCCTAACGAGTACACCGAGTTTCTGGTATTTCGTACTAATTTTGCAGGTATTCAATGTCAAAAACGAAAGAAAGAAATCGGAAGAATCGAAAAAGAAAAAAAGGAAAGTCAAAAGGGCAAAAGTGTAAATTCTACCCAGAATTCGGATGAGGCACCTAAAGAGAAGTTGAAGATATCACATTCATGATCACATAGGAAGAAACATCACCTCAATCGGAGTCCCGGAACAAAAGTTATGAGCAGTCAAAGTTGGAGAAAAAAGTCAAAGAGGCAGACCGATCCGCAGGAAGGCCGGACCGGTCCGCAGTGCTACATTCCAGAAGACCGCGGATCGAAATCAAATCGAAGAGGGATGAAAAATAAATGAACCGGTCCGCCTCGGACCGATCCGACATAAAAATAAAAGAATCGGTCCGCATTTCAGGCAGACTGTTCTGCAAGGACCCCGGACCGTTCTGGGTGTCGAGTTTTGTAATCTTATCCTTCTCTAATGGGGAGTCCTAGTGCAGCTAAAACTCCTGAAACTTTGTAGGGTATATAAACCCAAGTTTTTATCATTCTTAGGACGGAGAATTGATATAATTTTCCATACTTTTCAGAAAACCCTAGTTTAGAGATAGTTTACAATTTTAATTTCAAGATTGAAGATTATTCAGATTTCTGTGATTCCAAGTTTTCTTAATTACTGCTTTTGCTGCTTTGGTAATATTAGGAGTTACTTACATTCAGTCATATTCCTTTCTACATCATTCCACAAATTTTCTTTAGTTTAATCATGGTTTTCTGCAATTCAAAAGTTGTTTTCATTACTTTCAGCATACTAGGCTAGATTTTCTAAGGCTGGGATACATGAACCCAGACTAATGTGATCGTTGCATGTGTACATTAATCCTCTGAATTTAGTGATTTATTATGACCGTATTGCGTAGGAACACGACAATTGTAGATCTTTGAATCTCGATTGCTTCCGGGTAACTGGGATGCTTTAGAATACAATTCGAGTGTAACTATCGCGATACCGATTTACTCGTCCTCTGATTAAGTATGGTGCGGGCTTAAACCTCATATACGTAATGCATGGGAGTACTAAATTCTGGGTCTAATTAATCAGTTAAATTTACGATTAGTATTTTACCTGCAATACACTAGGGTTGGGGGATTTTATTCCCGTCCTGTTTTTCTCATCATATAGTTTAAAGTTTTAAATCTTTCTTCATTAGTATTTTAGGTAATTTAGTATAGTTGCATCTTTTCATAATTGCATCTAGTGTAGTCATTCCACAAACCAAATCAATTTTCGTTTTTCCTTTAGAGTGAGAGTTAGGATTTCCTTATCTATCCAACGTCGTCACAACTCTGTTGTCCTAGTTCCCTGTGGATATGATCCCGACTTACCGGGTTTATTACTAACACGACAGGCTTGCACTTGAGCCTAGAGTGAACGAACATTAGAGACACTTTCTGAGTCTCGCCATGTGCCCTTAATATATTTTATGATTATTTTAACACGCAATAAATGACATTCTTTAGGTGAACATTGATAGCATGCATAAAAACACAAAGGAAAAAAATCAGGTCTGGGTGCAGTAGGGTATAAAGGATTCCTATCATGCTTATATACAAAGTGGGATTAATATTTGTTCCACATTCATCTTTAGATATCTTTGTGGTAGTGCTCATGGGTGTTCGTACAATTTTTGAATTATCAAGACCATACTTTTTAACTAATTCACTAGTATATTTAGTTTGTGATATAAACTGGTCATAGTTACATTGTTTAACTTATAATCCAAGAAAATATTGCAACTCTCCCATTAAGGACATCTAGAATTCCTTGTGCATGATACTAGAAAAGTCCTTTACTTGTTTTAGGGAGGTGGAACCAAAAATTATATCATCCATATAGACTTGTGCAATCAAAATTTTATGATCAATTTTTGGAACAAATAATATTTGGTCAATGTCGCCACGCTCAAATCCTTTATTGACTAAAAAGGTTAATAGGCGTTCATACCAGGACCTATGGTCTGGCTTTAATCCATACAATGAATTTTTCAATCTATTAATATGGTTAAGGGAAGAGGGATCAACAAATCCCTTAGGCTGCTCAACGTATACTTCCTATGATAAAATACCATTTAAAAAGGCAAACTTAACGTCCATTTGGAAAATCTTGAATTAAAAATGATAGTCAATAACTAAGAGGAGAGGAACAGACTCACGTCTTATCAGCGAAGCAAAATTCTTATCAAAATCTATTCCCTCTAGCTGATAATATCGTTAAGCTACTAACCTTGCTTTATTTTTAACGACTACCCCAAACTCATAAGTTTTGTTTTTAAAAATCCAACGGGTGCCGATAACCTTTTTATCTCATGACCTTGGGACCAAATACCAAACATCATAACTCTTTAATTGAACTAACTCATCTTGCATAACGTTTATCCAGTAGGAGTCACTGGGGGTATTATTTACACTTTTTGCTTCTACAAAAGAAACAAAACATGCAAAGTTTTCCACGTTTTGGAGTTGGGATGTATTTAACACAGGCCCCAAAGGGTTACCAACAACCTTTTCTAGGGGATGGCCTTTAAAAACCCAGATTGGTACTATAGGGACCTCAGCTGGCAGTGGATCAGTTATATGTGGAGAGTCAACTTCAAAATAATTTTTTGACTCATCTAAACTACTGATTGGATATCACTAGTCTCAGTGCTTGTGTCATTTACAATTACATTAATAGACTCCATTATAATATTATTACAAAAGTTATAAACACAATAAGTCGTACTTGATTAGGAATATCCCAAAAAAATGGCATTATCACCTTGGGTATAAAATTTAGAAATATTTTCTTTATCTTTACATACATAACAAATACTCTCAAAGGTTCTAAATTATTTTAGGATGGATTTTTTATTATACCACACTTCATAGGAGGTCTCTTTGGTATTTTTTTTCTGAGGTATACACGGTTAATAATGTGACTCGTCGTCTGGTCTGCCTCCACCCAAAAGTATTTTGGAGATCCTTTGGTCTGTAATATAACCCTAGCCATCTCTTAGATTATCCTATTCTTTCACTCAGCAATACCATTTTGTTGAGATGTCTTAGGTGCACCAAACTCATGTTTATACCCATTACCAAAACAGTATTCTATCACACCAGAGTCTTTGAATTCTCCACCTCTCTCAGTCCTTATATGAGATACTTGGGTATCATTATCATTTTTAATTTTTAAAAGGATTTTAAGAAATTATCAGAAGGTATCCGATTTATCTTTCATAAAAGCAACCCAAGTAAATAGAGTAAAGTCATCCACCATCACAAGGATGTTACTGTTACCATAAAGGCTCACAGCTCTAGAAAGACCCATTAATTCCATGTGGACTAGCTCAAGAGGTTTAGAAGTCATGACATCTTTAAATTCTTACGAGCAGACTTACTTATTTTCCCCACTTGGCAAGGACCACATACAGTGTTAAAAGTATTTTTTAATATGGGTAAGCCTCTAACTATATCATGGGAATTCAATCTATATTAGGTTATCAAAATTAATGTGACCTAATCTGTTATGCCATATATCAGAATCATCTAATCTGGATATCTTAGAGGATTTAATATTGTATAATAGTTATCCCGATTTTTGTTTCCTGAAAGAATACAGTTTTCTTCTTTATTCAAAATTTTGTAGTTAGTTTTAGAAAATGTAACTATGTGATCAGAGTCATAGAATTGTTATATTCTAAGAAGATTGTCTTTAAGACCTGTTACCAAAAATACATCATTTAGAGAAGTAAGACCCTCTTCACAAAGCATTCCCTTACCAATGATCTGGGATGATACTCGATTGCCAAAAAGAACACTGCCTCCTAATAAATATGTCTTATTAGTTAATTTAGTCTCATCCCTGGTCATGTGTTTATAACACTCGCAATCAACATACCAACTAGATGAGTTGTGTTATACTTTAAACGCAGTTATAACCACATTACACCTGAGTAAGGGGTAAGTGGTCATCTTTTCAAACCTAAATAGCCTTGATTTTAATGTCTTCTTTGGCCTTGGACTCATATTAGGTTTGAGGAGTCTTTATAAATGCTTTCTTCTTAGTTAGAGATCCTTTATTTTTTCTTCCTATAATTAGAGTTTTAAGTGGTCTGTCGGGGGAGAACATACGTATTCCTACTCTTTCTATAGTAGTTAAAATTCTGGTAAACAAGTGTGAAAATATGTTTTAGAAAACATTGAGTAATGGAGTGTCGATAGGCATCGTAGTAATCACAGTATTGGTGCGAGGTAGGATTGAGTTTATTTTCTATGTCTTGAAAATAGGTTTGGAGATGTTTGAAACATGAGTCTTAACTGCAACAGTCTTACTACTTTGTCCAAGATCACTTATGGGGGACCAAATATACTTAACTTTACCATTAGGTTTCGACTTTGGATTACTCACACTTTGTGTTGCTTTAGAGACATCAATGTTTATAATTCTTTTCTAAGATTTATCAAAAGTATGGCATGTTTTGATAAAGACTATTCTTGAATCTTGAAATTTGTCTTTGTTTCTTTAATATTTTTATCAAATCCAAGGCCAAATTTATCATTAGAATTAAGTTTTCTAGAGCTCATGATTTTATCATAAGTTTTAGCATGAGTATCAAAGTGAAGGCATTTTTTAAAAACATTTGATACCTTTTGTTTAGATTCTTCCAATTCAACTAAGGCAGTTTATACCTTTCTTCTAAAATAAAAATTTTCTTAGACAAATATTTTAATTTGGAAACATATTCTTTAGTTCTTGTCTCTTATGCAACACATTGGCTTGTGAAATCCTCAGCATTATTCCTAATGATATTACTTAGTTGTCCAACACGTTCAGTCAGCTATTTCACCATTTTCTCTAATTTGGCACAACTCTCAAGGGTCTTAGTGTAAAATTCTTATATGTCAAGGATATTATCTTCAAACTCACTAAGTTATGTGTATGATGTGTCCCCTAACACTTAAATTTGTGTAATGGAAGTCACACACCCATTCAATTCGTCACAAGATTTGTCGCTTTGACACACACTTATACAAGACTTATCTAAATCAATCGCAACATCAGTAGATACAACATTTACAACGATAAGAGATACATCACTTTCAACAGAAAATATAAAACTATCAACAGGCAACCATACTTTGTCATCAGATTATATTATCTTAGAAAAGAAAGACATGCATGATTCATTAGCATTGGATGACTCGTATTCATCCTCTTTAGAGTCACTAGAGTTATCCAAAATTTAGAACATATTTGCCTTGACACTGTTACTTAGTTTAGTTCTACATTTAGCAGCATAGTGTCCAATTTTCCCACATCTATGACATTGAATGGTACTAAGGTCTTTCTTAGGTATAGAGTTATTATCAAATGTATGCTTATCACCATTCATGTCATGTGGTCTGTTATTTTGAAAGTTTTGATGACCAAATTTCCCTTGTTTGGGAGCAATTGCATTCCTAAACTTGGTAATTTTTTTAAAATTGTTAACTCATCAGGGTAATTTGGCTATCAAGACTCTCTAAATCGCAGTTCACTTCTAAGTCTAGGTCATAATCAGGTACATTCCTTTTAGGGACAGTTAAAGGAGATGAAAATATAATGTTAGAACCAGAGGATATTTTACTATGTGAGGTCATGTGTTTCTTGTACTTTAACTCCATTTCAACAGTTCAAAGTCTCCTACTTAATAATTCAGGAGCTAATTTGGGGTCATCCATCTCATCTATCGCGTAAATTTTATTATCAAACTTAGTAGGTAGGGATCTTAAGAATTTAAGTACAATTTATTTCCTATCACATACTATCCCATTAGCATGAAGTTTAGTGATAATATTAGTCACTTAATGTAAAAGTCATCAAAAGATTCAGTCTCATCTACCATAAGGGTGTTATACTGTTGAACTAACATGTGTTTCTTCCCAGCCTTAACACGTTCATCACCTTTACGAGCAATTACAAGGGTGTCCCAGGCTTCTTTGTAAGGTGTACAGATATATATTTAAATTTATGCTCATGACAAACATAAAAATGGAGTTTTTATCCTTATTATTACTAAGTGACACTTTTTTTTCTTCTATACTGAACTCACTGAGCTTTTCTTAATCCTTATTGTACTGGTTTCAGCTAAAGACTTTGCAGGGTGAACATAGACATTTTCAATCATCGCCCAAAAATCATCACCCAGAGTCTCTTGGATAAAAGAATTCATCCTTACCTTCTAGTAAAGAAAATTTTGTCCATCAAAGAGGGGTGGTCGAGATAGGTTACCAAGCTTCTCAAATTTGTCATCCATTTTTGAAAACTTGATTTCAAAAGCAATTTCAGGAGTTTCAGGATCAAAATAATTTTGAAAAACCTCTATGGTACCACTTGTAACATGGTTACCAAGTTATTAACAAAAGTTAAGATTTAGGTAAACTTCCAATTAAACTCATTGAAGAAACTTCTTCTGAAGATAAGCACAAGATGTGTAAAGGTTTACATAAGAATCAAGCTTAAGATTCTTAGTTACTTAGTTTTTATAAATAAAAGCCTTATTAAGCCTTATTAATCCTAACCAATATAACAAGATTTTAGATATGAAAGCTTTAAATAAAACGCAAGATTTTTTATGAGGTAAAACCCCAAATTAGGGGAAACATCCACAGTGATCTCTACGCTACAAAAAAATCCACTAATATGAATAAGGTTACAAGCATGCAAATAGAAACACAAAATCAAAAGTGCAAGGCTAAAAAATACCTAATATAAGAAACTCTCCAACAGTAGTATTCCTTGATTTGATTTTCCCCGTCTGTTTGTCCAACTTTATCTCCTTTTCTCCTAAGAGAACGTCGATTAAGTCAAAACTGGTCTCTCAAACAAAAACACACTTTATTCTAAGTGTTCTGTGTGTGAAGATGTGAAGAGACAGTGTTGTGCCTAATATGCAACAATGAAACTCACACACACTTAAATTTTATAGGCAAGTCCTACAAATTACAAATCTTCTAAATAATTTAGGAGTTTTAAAATCACTAAAAATCTTACTTAACTTCAAAACTTTATTTTCAGATTTGGGACTTTTAGGTCTCTGAGAAACTTAGATCTTAAAAGATTATTTATACACAAAAAATTTACAAACTGTAAAATTTATCAAGATGGGCCATATATAAAAACATATAAGACTTTTAAGTCTTTTTTTCATATTTTAAAATAGAACAAAGTGGATCTACAAAAATTACAAAAGATACAAAATAATATCCAAACGAAAGATGCTTTTTATAAACAAGTAATCACAAAACAACATAGCGACTATTTCAAATTTATCACTTCGTTTAAATCTTAAGTTTTTACAGAGCAACGAGATCTAAAACCTTGTGATCTCAATATGAGAGAGATTATTTTATAAGAGGGAGTTAACACAACTTCTGAATCCTAAATCACATGCTCTAACAACTCTTAAAAACCCTAAAAGATATGGAAGTAAAAATGGGTTACAGAAGCTATGTTTTTAACAAAAACGAAGGGAGATCCTTCTTTTAAAACCTAAAAATCTTCTGGGTTTTTTTCAAAAATTAGATTTCAAAACTTTGAAAGAATTTTTCTACAAAATATAATTTTCTCCCTGTTCTCTCTTCTCTATCTATTTTTCTCTTAAGAATTAAACTCGCTAAAAGTCTCTAACTTAAGAGACTTCGTCGCTATTTATAGTTGAAGCAGAAGGTTATGGAGACATGGTTCTAACGTTTGATCTAAGGGTCCTCATTGCACCTCCCAAGTAAGTTAAACCTTAAATAACCAAATAAGTGTAAACTCTTTCTGATTGGTGGAAAGGTGCAACACTAGATCATAAACAAATACATGCAAACCATAGATCAACAAAGATCAATGGTGGAAACATAATTTCAGTGATATGAGTTTAAACTAACATAACTTCAACCAATCAATGCACACCAAATGTGGACAAGTGTTGCACTCTAACAAGCCATAAAACGAGAGAGTTTAAGTTTTAAAAAATTCCTAGTTTCATCCCCAATAGTTTCTATCGATTTTATTCTAAGTCCAAATGTTTTTAAAGAAATTATGAATATTACAAATTAAGCCCACAAAAATTTTAAAACCAATTTTAATGTTTTGAAAAAAATCAGTTTGAAATGTTTTAAAAATTCCTTTAAAATTATTAAAAATAGTATTAAACACACTTAATGCATAATAAGTGAAATCCAATACTAGAGTGTGTTGTCAACTACCTTTTGACATATATGCCAGGCTTGGTATTGTTTAGGATGTACTTGATGCAATCTATGTAATACTTTTGTTGAAGAGAGGCTCATATAAACTAGAAAAACATTTTATCTTTATATCCAAACTAGTTAAAACTTTTATATGGCACAGACTCCTAATATGTCAACCATATAGTGAGTTTCACCTCAGATCATTTGACCTATGAACATTCTTCTTTAACATATTAAGGTCCCACGTATCCTTCAACTTATAGACGTTTGGCTTTAATATTTAAAGGTGAACCACATGAACCTTTGGCTATAACTTTGAAACCTAAAGTATTTCAATGGAAATGATTTTTCATGACAACAAAAAAATTGATATATGATCATACTTCACTATATTCTCTATAATGTACTTGGGAAAAAAATAAGTACTTAATACATGATGAGATACATTACAATGATCATATCATCCATGCAACCAAGAACTCAAGAGCATAAACATTACAATGAAGATATAATCCATCTATCCAAGCTACGAAAGAAGTATTATCCAACTTCAATCCATGAAAAGTAAGCCTAGTCAAACATGTTCCCATCCAATGAAGAAGTTATGTTCAACCTCAAATACCAAGAAATGTTCAATGAAGAAGTTATGTTCAACCTCAAAGCCAACCCATGTTCAAACAAGTAAGATAACAAGCTAAGCAAACTCATCCTCAAGTCTTTATTATATGATTTCATCCAGAATGTAAAAGACAAGAAATGAATCCATTTATGTAAGAATATGAAATTCCTTTCCATGATCAAATATGAAGCATCATGCACCAATAAAGTGTTCATGAGATAAAGAAGATATTCTCAAGTTTAAAAGGTCTAGGATATTTTGTTAAGAAGTAAACAATCTAACAAAAGAAATTATAACGCCAAACCTTTCTCATAACATCAATGGTAAACCTCCCCTAAAGTTTGAGATAAATTGGAGAATATCTTTTACCACATAAAGTCGACTCTGTGGTCGCTCTAGCAATATGGAGTCGACTCCATACCTAACTCCACACCCCACTCTTTTTGGCCATTTGGGGATGTAAATTTTTGTTCGGCCTATATTCAAAAAGATCAAATTTTCAAAAAGTTTCCCTACACATATAGTCCACTCCATGAAAATTATAGTCGACCCCAAGGGAATTTTAGGACAAATTTTCAACAACTCTTTTTTGAAAATTCAAATTCATCAACCTCGAAAAATTACCAAAAAAACCCTCTAATGGCTATTTTTTTTTAAACTCTATAAATGACATTATTGTATTCCATTCCAAACACATAAGCTATTTCAACATCATCCCAAGATTAAAAGTCCCATAAAAAATCACATGTCATCTATATTTTAGTTTCTAGAGAGAAACTAACTCCTAAACCTATTTGGTAGTTTTAAACCCAAAAATTTCATTAATGCTAAAGATTCAAGAAAACCCACTTGAGAAAAATTCCAATCCAAATCCCATCTTTACAAAAGTTACCAATCCCTTACCCACTTGTGGTAAAGATAAAATTCCTAACCCAATTAAGTAATGTACTTGTGATTGCTTAAAAGTTTACTTTTATAGAAAGAGAAGGTAAACCTATTTCACTATTGGTGCTCATTGAAGCAAAGTTTCTTATAAACATCGGCTATAAAACTTATTGTTGTTTCTACAGTTAAACTTCAGTGTATCTTCACGAGTGATAGAGCCGTAGTTGTGGGGAGTCAAGGTCGAATTAGACACTGGTCTCTTGCATATGTTCTGTATAGGGAAGGACCAGAATATCATCTTGTTAGTTACGATTTCCAAGGTGTGATAATTCGTTATGAATTTGTTGGTTCTACCTTAATGAATAGGAGATAATGAATTTTCTAGATTACTATCTCGAGTGTGGACATCATCGAGGCACAATTACATTAAAATATTATTTTGTAAAGTTTCTTTAACCCCCGTCTTTAATATTTATATTAATTGTTTATCTTAAATATTCATTTTTTGATTAATTGCTTAATTATTAATAGAATCATCCCATTGCAATTCATATTTAAAGAAAAGTGTAAAAAGTTTTAAATTACCATGAGTTTTGTAGCCATCTCGGGGTCGGATTCCCTCCGGCACGCACATGAGGTGTACCCTTTTGTGGGAGGTTGGCGTAATTGTGGGGGATAATGTAAAGAGATAGAGTCGCTAGCTTATTTTGCTCAAAACAGACAAAAGAATATCGTCGCCTTGAGAGAAATGCACAAGGCCAATACTGATGCTTGCAAAACCAATTTGTTCAAAGTTTCAGGGACTAATTTTTGAAATGGGAAGGTGTTAGGAACCTGTCTTGCCCTTTTGGTCTCTCATAAATAGATATTAACCTTTTCCTTTTAGACTCTATGAAGCATGTGCACATGTATAGTATAGTGGGAGAATGGAATCATTCAACTCGAATTATGAAAAAGGAAAGAGTGAATTTATCCTTGAATGTTCCAAAAAATAATAATTCAAAGTATAATATGAGGGTTTGTCGAATCACAAGTCCCTATGGAATATCAAATGTGTGTATCAGATGAAACACAAATGTATATAAAATATGAAAGAAACATATAAACATGCATAAAGGATGACTCGAATCTCGGGATTGGCCCAAGATGCCTATGTAGCCCAAGGGGCAAAAAAGTCCACATAGTTCAAAGATAGCATAGGGAAGTATTCAATCCATAAATCCAAATGGGGGATTTATCTTATGTGTGCGTGTGCGGAGAAAATGTGATTTTAAGTGCGAGAGTGTGAAATGGAAGTCCCTCTTTCGAAATTTATGGATAAACCCTCCTTTTCTTCTGTTTTTTTAATATATTATGTGAAAATACTAGTAATAAAGAGTAGAGATTAATGTATGTGATGTAACGAAACAAAAACATTAAAGTAGAAATAAAGTAAATAACACTAAAATGAAAGAACTGGAGAAAGGGATGGAGAATTTGACCTCCTTATGACAGCTTGATGTTGACCTTAAGATGTAGATATTCTTATCTTAGAGTGGTACGAAAGTGGTATGGAGAAGTGGGGGGAATTACCAACTGAGGTAAGAAAGTGATCGATGGGAATGTGGTAAATGGGTTTTTTAGGAAAGGGAACGAGCTTGAATTTGAGAGAATGTCCTCTGACTTCCCGAGAGGGGTATTCATGTGTGTCTCTTAAGGTGAGGTCATGGCCTCAATTTAAAGGGCGGGGGGGTGTCGATCGACATGGTACTAGGCTTGTCTAATGGAATAGTACCTTAGGCACACTACCAAAAGGTAAAGTCCTTGGTGTGCCTACAGACAGTCCTTGAACAGTTTTTTTAGAGAAAACAAATGGGTATAAAATGCAAACTGTATGTCTAAATAACGCGCAGGATGGATCATTAGAAAGGGTATTCTGATCCCTTTATGAATCTATTGAGCCACTCCTGGGTCCAGAAGCTGACCAAAGCCAAAAAGGGCTCGAAAGAATCCAATAGTCTCTAGACGATAGGTTTTCAAAGGAAAGTGAATCATTTGTCTGAACTAGGCAATTTGCGGATGGGGTGGACCATTGGAAAGGTAATTCAGTGCCCTTTGATATTTCATTCAGCTTCATTTAGTTCGGAGAGTTGATCAAGGTCAAATGGGGCCTGGAAATCCCTGATGACCCTTCGAAGTAAAATGAGTCATTTGTACGAATCATTTGGCTAATTCACATAAGGGATGGACCATTGGAAAGGGTATTCAAAGACATTCAAAGATTCATTGAGATTTTCTCAAGCTAAAGAGTGGATTGGAGTCAAACAGGTCCTAGGAGCGCCCGATGGCCTCTAGATCAATTTTTAGGGTAAAATGAACCATTTACTCGATTTGTGCATGACACAAACCGTTGAAAAGTTTATTAAAATCCCTTTTAAGATTCCTTGTTCTGTAATTTAAGTGGGAGAGTTGACTAGAGTCAAACGGGGCTCAAGGGTGGTTAGTTTCCTCAAGATTAGTACTCGGAGCATGACTTATGGTTTATGGTGAATGAATGAGCGCTTGGGACCTAAGGAGGTTCTTAGGGGGTCCTATTATGGGGTGTCTATAAAGATCCCCTTGACGGGAGAGCTTGGAACAAGTTATGGTCGTCGAATGATAGACATCACATCGATGTTGGGCAAGAAGATTTTATGTCAATTTTGCGGACCTAGAGGGTGAGGATGATCGATTCAGACGGTAGAGGTTAATTCTTCAGACCTAAGGAGGGTAGGAACTGATTTAGTGGGACAAGATCAATTTTGAAGACCTAAGGAGGGACCGATTGTGTCGGCCAAGGTTAACTCTGAGGGCTTAAGTTTGGGATAACCAATTTTGTAGGTCGAGATCAATTTTGGTGACCTAAGTTTGGGATGGCCAATTTTGTGGGTCGAGGTTATTCTAAAGACCTTGAGTTATAACAACAAATTCTACGAGTCGAGGTCAGTTCTAAAGACCTTGAGTTGTGATGACCGATTCTGAGGGTCGAGGTCAATTATGAGGATCTTGAGTTATGACGACCAATTTTGAGGGTCGAGGTCAATTCTGTAGACCTAAGGAGTGTAGGGACAGATTCAGCAGGTCAAGTTTAATTCTAAGGACCTGAGGTTTGGATGACCAGTTTTGTTGGCCGAGGTCATTTCTGAGGTTGGGACGACCTAAGGTTGGGACCTAAGGTTGGGACGACCAATTCTACGAGTCGAGGCCAATTCTAAGGACCTTGAGTTATGACGATAAATTTTATGGGTCGAGGTCAATTCTAAGGGCCTAAGGAGTGTAGGGACCGATTTAGTGGGTCAAGGTAAATTCTAAGGACCCACAGTTGTAGTTTATAGGTAATAGTTTCTATGGGGAAGGCATAAATGATTTTGGGTCTAGGCATACTCTGGGTTCCGCTGGAAAATGTGTTGTCTTAAAATTCTACTGGGGAATGTGTAGGTTTGTGGTTCCTATTGGGGAATTTCATCATTGGTTCTGTTGGGAATATGATGATAATAAGAGTGTAAGGGTAATCCTACTATGGATTTTGAGAGTTGTAAGGGATTTTGTGCTCAAAAATAACTTTTAGGGGAAAAATAAGGTTTTATATTTTTCAAGAATTTTTTGTTCTTTTATGGAATTTTGAGCAATTTTTGGCATTTTGGGATGAAATTTGGAGGGGATCGCCGATAGGTAGGCCTGGGGGGTGCCAATCGGTATAAGTCATGAACTCTTGATCTTCTTCGAGAAGAGGAAAGGGAAACTACCAACCATTATAGGAAGGTGTTTTCCGATCGGTAGTCCCCTACACTTGTAGTTTGTGGGTAATATTTCCTATGGGGAAAGTGTAAATGATTTTGGGTCTAGGCATACTCTGGGTTCCACTGGGAAATGTGTTATCTTGAAATTCTACTCGGGAATGTGTAGGTTTGTGGTTCCTGATGGGGAATTGCATCGTTGGTTTCCGTTGGGAATATGATGATAATAAGAGTGTAAGGGTAATCCTACTATGGATTTTGAGAGTTGTAAAGGGGTTTGGTACTCAAAAATAATTTTTTGGGGAAAAAATAAAGTTTTATATGTTTTCAAGATGTTTTTGTTCTTCTATGGAATTTTGAGCAATTTTTGGCATTTTTGGGGCGAAATTTGGAGGGGAGCACCGATAGGCAGGTCTGGGGGTGTTAATCGGTATAAGTCATGGACTCATGGTCTTCTTCAAGAAGAGGAAAAGGGAACTACCGACCGTTATAGGAAGGTGTTTTCCAATCGGTAGGCCCCTTAGCCTTCGATATACAGTGGGCGGCCCCACTTCATTTTTTACACCTTCTAATTATTGAATGTCTAGATTTCTCTCTCTAAATTATTTTCTATGTCCTTCTCTTGATCTTTCACACCTTTACGCTTTCCTGGATGCATTTAGCCAATGTTATTGGTTGAATTGTATAGGGGCCACGTATCTTCTTGAGGTAATATTAAGTTTATTTCCTTTTGCATTATTTTCTTATAGTCCTTTTATATTCTCTTTATTGCTTGTTGTCTTCTTGAACACGTGGTTCTACGAGGTGTTGGGCACAATGTGGAGTTGCTAGCCCTGAAAGACGATGATTTGGGGGATTTCTATTGGATATTATGATGACGAAAGTCTAACCGATGATCGAACCACTCCTTATCCCTGAAGCAAATGCGGAGGGTCTTGCATGATCAAATAATTGATCAAGTTAACCTTTATCTTTCCCTAATTTTTCCTTGTCATCTTTATTTCTTGAGTTGATAATGATTCTTTACTAGGGATATAGGTGACCTTTCACCCCTGGGGTGTCTTCGTGGGACATGGGCATTATTAGTATGCATCCGTAGATACGACGACTGATGGTGCACGAGTTCGAGTACATATGCTACCTGGGAGATAGGATAGTGAGGCAGATAGTGATGGATATATCAGATGATGCTAGGGTGGCAGCACTGATAGGCATGCCCTAAATTCACTACCTGGATAACATGACGAGTTACGATTATCTAGACTTTATGACTAGCTGGTTGATGCCCTCTTGAATTTATGATGTAGATAATATGCATCACTCATTATTGCTTCTATTAGGGGAACCAGTGAACCGACGGGATCAACCCACAGCACGAGAGGTGGCGCGACGGCAGCGACGAAGGAGGCTCTGATTTTTTCGGTCACTCCCCTTCTTATAATTTAGGTTGATTAATGGGGAGTCATTGAGCTAACCATACCATCCTCACTCATCGATGTTCGGGTTGATGAGGCTTACGAATGAGGCTCTCAGGCCCGAGGTATACTTTTGCCTTTTGTCTTTTCTATTTCCTGTTTTATTCTTCCTTTCTCTTTACTAACTGGGTCATTTTTTGTTTTTGTTTTTTTACAATATGTACGGGTGCCGACCAACTAGTTGCGGGGCATCAAGGATTGTGTGACCTCCATGTCTACCTATGTGAAGAACTCAGCCATTACTTGCATGATACCGCCGGCTACTACTAAGGACAGTTCTGGTTCTAAGAGTGGAGGTTCTACCGCCCGTCGCAGAAGGAAACATGTGTACCACGGGGCTGAAGGTTTGAGGGTTTTAACAAAGTCCCATTGTATTTTTCCCTTTTTAATTTTTTCTTTGTACCTATAAAATGTAATCATGCAAAGTAATATTATATTTAAAAAAATATGCATTTTCTTTTTGGTATTTTTCCTTGATTTAGTGACCTATCCTTCATGCACTTTTAATTTTCTGTCGAGATAATTTAAGATAGAGATTAGTATAAAAGTGATAAAAAAGGGAATATTTATTTTTATAAAAAGGATATTAAAAAGGAATTAACTCGGGGGTTAACCTTTTTCAAAGTAAGGATTTTTGGATTTTGTTTTTGGGTAAAAGAGGAAAATGAAATCTATCTAAAAATAGGGGTTGCTGATTGGCATCCCCCTCGACCTGCCTATTGGCATGGGGGTGAACTCAAATCACTCCTAGGCTTTGAATGAACTTTCATGCATACATGTATTAATCTATAGGGCAGAGTTAAATGGAATTTCGGATGGTTTATTTTTGAAAGGGTGTTTGGGTAAAAAAGAAAAGTTAGGGGATGTATTTTTTTCACCACTATTCATATTTCTTATCTTTTGTCTACTTTCTCTTTCTTAAAATATCTCTTCTTATATACGAAGAATTCTCTTCTTACCTTGAGGGTTTAGAGGCCATCTATCTCTATAACGTCGATTATGACACTTTCAGCTTGCGTCGAGTTTCTTTATGGTACAATCGGGCCATAGACTGGAATTTGCTGGGAGTGGTGGCATAATTCTGGTACCCTGAGGATCATGTCTTTCAGTAATGTTGGTAGTTATCCTTGGTATTATAGTGACTATTCCTAATTTGTCCCGTTCTCCTTGAGTATCTTTGGTTGAGTTACTCTATATTTTCCCCTCGGCGGCTTGACCGTTGGTTCATGGAGGGACTATTTTTCTTTCGACGATTATGCACTTGGTGCGTCAGATAGACTTTACTGATGCTAGCTTTTCTAGAGTTATTTCTTTGGGCCTAACTGTGAGTCTGTTACTGGTGATGGGTGACTTGATAACCGATCTTCAGGTGGTCATAATAGTGGCGTGGAGGTCTTACCACTATAGTCCTGCGGTGGTGGTATTGGCAGAGACCTTGAATGGTCTCGATGCTTGAAATGAGGGTTGTTCCAATTTTTAGAGAGGGAGCCCAATGACGTTATTCATATGGCTTGCAAAGAGGGTTCACCTGGCGGACCCTCCTGAGTATCCCTTTTTAGGTGGGCCTAATTTTTTCATCCAGGCTTTCTTCAACTTGGAACCTTCAACAGAGAACTGGCTTAATTAGTTCGTGGAGCACGGGGCAGGGTGTCTTCATTAGTTGGTGCCATGGTATGGAGACTTGCAGCCCATTGTGCAACTAGGAGAGTATCTATACATGTGGTTGGTTGACCTTCTACAAACTTCATTTTATTTTCCTTGGTGGCTTCTATGCCAAGCTGTGTGGGAATAGATAGTTCCTTTTCGCATAATGATTTTTTTCTCGATGGAGGACCTGACTCAATATTTGCAGATGATATTGAGGGCCTCATGTTTGCGATGTCGATCATCTACCCGTCTGTCACAATCTGTATGAGGGGATTAGAATGTGTCTATAGATTATCTGAAGTGGTTATGAAAGGGAGTAGTTTAGAAGATCTTGGAAGCGAAGAGTGGTCAAAGGTGGATTGTTGCCTTCGATACCATAGAGGAAGGTGATATACAAAAGTATAACCTCATCCCTAGCTGGGACTAAATCGTCCAAAGCCGACCTCTAGGAAACCAACATACTGGACATATTATGAGTAGGCCAGGGGTTCCAATACGAGAGGCCTCATTCTTTGCCTCAACTCTATCCCATATTCTTTTAGCCTCAACGAATAATGACAATATCAGTGACCTCAACTCCCTTCCATGTCCCCTTAGACTCATCCATGACAAGGAAGCTGGGGCTCCTATGCAGATTCAGCTCAACTTGAGCAACCATTCCATCAGAGGACTGACTCGCCATCTCGGCCCCGTCTTGGACCAGTACGATCGATAGTTAACGCCTGGCAGAGCACGTGGGATTAGGCACGCGTGGTAGTATGCACATGGTTTATGGCTCATTGACCCATGTGGATAAACCTTTATAATAAGATCACTCCCTCACGTAAGGGAATATTGCATCATTATTATTTACTTATTCTAGGGACAGGTGTCCACACCCTAGCGAAGGCTCCATTATGCACATGCTTTATACTTACCTGGGGGTATAAGGCACACCCCCAACACTATATAAACCAATATTTTTTCCTAGAAGAAGGGATCAAAAAATAGAAAACCCTAGCCAAACTCTGTCTCACTTGCAGTAGATAGAGAAATCTTAAGAGTTTTATATTCTAGGACATTAAAGCCTCTTTTCTAGTGAAAATCATAATCATCTGCATAGTGGAGTAAGCCGATATAGTCAAACCACTTAAATTCTGGTTTTATTCCTCTTATCCTCATCCCCTTCTCATATTTACATTAATATTCTATTTTATGCATCTCCATTGTTATGTGTGCATGAGATTGAGTTATAGATATAAATTTAAATGATGACTTCATAGCGTCATCATTTTGGCGTCATTTGTGGGAACGAAGGTTCTTCATCTTCTTCCACTTCATTTTCAGCTTATTTCTCATTTGATTTTCTAGTGGTGATGTAGTTTCACACTTGGTTGGATCTGTATCACCATTGAAAGAGGTTTTGTTGGGTTTTTCAATATTTTTTCCAGCTCACTTATCCCATCTAACTCACCGCTTTGTTATGTTCATTCACCGGAGAGGATGACCTCCAATTTACCTCATGGCACTGTCCCCAGCTCCTGTTAAGGGTCTCCTTAGTCAGAGATGGTTGAGGTGGCGACGTCACTACGCTCGCTGTAAGCCAACTAATAAAAAATGCAAAAACATCTTGCTACCTTTAGCCAAAATATGATGGCTAGACCTACCGGCATTGTAGCAGAGATAATAACTCCAGCCGCCAATACGATGGATCCATTGACATAGGGACCACCCCAGGCCCCTTACGAAGAAGTACCACAGAAGTAAAGATGCAGAGATGTGGTCCTACCTAGGAGATCATGCCTTGAAGGCAAGGATCGGATAACCCAGATGACTAATGCTATGATGAGGACAAGTACTGGGAGGCCTATGATATTTTTGGAAATACAGTGCACCCATTCCCATCTAGCAGAGGAAATAGTGGTCGACAAAGCTGAGATGGCCAACCCCAGGCTTCAGCATTTGATAGATTGAGAAGAGGGTCGGCATTTGATCAACTCGACCTAGTTGGTGACTTACAAGACCGACTATCCAAATTGTGCAATATTACAGCCTCTAGGGGGATGGAGGTTATGCCAACCGTCAGCCTTAACAAGTATGAGAGTTAAATAAACAAAAATTAAATATCCATCAAAGGACAGCTGGCAGAAAGCTTGTGTAATTCCAAGCCGACAGAGAAGGAGATGGGGACAATTTTGTGGCAATCGAGGGAGGTAATGCAACAGCGATCGAGAAACCATAAAATAAATCCATTCAGAGACTAGAGGAAAAAATCTACGATCTCCTAAAAAGTTTAGACCCCATTCTAAGTGGGTATGTGGAAGGGTGTATCAAGGATTGTGATCTACCCAACCCCGGCCAAGTTCAAGCCGTCGACTATCACACCTAAGTGTGATAGGACCACAAACCCCATTCATCATATAAAAATGTACCAATATGCGGATGAAATCTACTCAATTTCTAATGAGATGATATGTCGAGCATTCTATATCACTTTAATTGGTGAAGCCCATATTTGGTATACCTCTCTTCCCAAAAATTCCATAGAAAATTTTAAGAAACTGATAGAGAAGATCATTCACAACTTCTGTTTCAGCCTAAATCCATAGAAGAAGGTTACCCATCAGTTATAATGTAAAGAAAGGGAATAATGAGTCTCTTAGAGAATATATTTTATGGTTTAACAAAGAGAAGCTGGAGGTTGAAGACTATGAGGTGAACACTTCCATGATCACCCTCATGGGATGATTGCAAAAAGGAAATTACTTTGGAAGTTAGTTGAGGATCCTCAAAATTCCATGGCAAATTTCCTGGCTATGACTAGGAGAGTCATGAATGCAGAGGAGTCCATGGAATCCAAGGGAGCGGATGAAAAGGAAGTTGGTGGAAGTAACTCCCAAAAACCTAAGGGCAAGGATGGAAAGAAGAGGTTGGTTGATGACAAGTTTGCTGACTACACGCCGCTCATAGTAAGTCCTAATTTAATTTTAAATGAAATTAAGGGTGAGAAAGCTTTGAGACGGCCTGAAAAGCTAAGATCTCCTCCTCATAAGAGAGACAAGAGAAAATGGTGTTACTTTTACCAAGATCACGACCACACTACTAACAAATGTTTTGCATTAAAAGATGAGATTAAGGAAATGTTAAAACAAGGGAATCTTCATAAGTACGTTGACATAAGTGGTTCCAAGGATGACGCCGAAAGAGACATGGGGGGTCGAGAGAAGAGAGGCTGAGATGACAGCCTCAGGCTGATAAAAAGGATGAACAGTCAGATAATGATGGTGAAGACGACCCCGACCTCCCACTAAAGATCCATGAGCCCAAGGGACGATTGTGTATGAAATCATTCGATTTAAAGATAATTAGTGGGGGAATGGTCGGTGGAGCGACAGAGCTGACCGACCATAAGGCACATTTCATAGAGGCCAAATCAATGCCAAAGCAGATGGAAGTCAACTCAACTGCTTGAGAGCCAAAGCCAAGAAAGGTAAAAAAGATAGATATGGATACTCTGATTGTGGGATTCTATAAATTTTATTTCAATGGAATCTTGGTCCCTTATGATGACCCTCTAGTCATCAGCACAAAGGTTCATGGGTATGATGTATCTAGAATTTTGGTAGATGGAGACAACTCGACCAACGTCATGTTTTGAGAGTGTTTCAAAGGGATAAATCTCAGTAAGAAGATACTAATTCCATACCACCAACCCTTGATAGGGTTTAGCGGATAAAAAGTGCATCCTCTTGGAGTGTATGAAATTGATGTCTGCATAGGAACCTGAGCGAGGTGCCTAACGAATAAGGAACTTTTTTTATAATGGATGAAAACGTATTTTTGGATGATAACATCTTCCTCAATCGTGTATCCCACAAAGAATTTGAAGTTGTGCCCTCTACTGTACCTTGTATGGTAAAATTCCCTACTCCTTATGAAGTAGGGGAAGTCTAGGGTGATCACGTGAAGGGCAGGGACTGCTACTTCAGCTCGGCTGAGCAGAGGGAGGCCCATAAAAAATACCACCTCATACAACATTGATACTCTTGACTCAAATGACGATAGGAAATTCAAAAAAGGCAAAGCCATAGAGGAGGTAGAATCCATTGTCCTCAATTTGGACGAGCCAAAAAAAGTACAAATCGGCTTTTCACTTAAAAAGGAAGGAGAAACTAATAGAGGTGCTAAGGAAGAGGCAAAGCATGTTTGTGTGGATCCATAAAGATATGCCAGGAATAAACCCAAAGGTCATCTTCCACAAGTTGAACATTGATGAGAAGGAAGAGCCAATGAAACAAAAAATAAGGTCCTAGGCAAGAGAGAAGTATGGGGTCATCCATGAGGCAGTTAAGAAACTTCAGCCCACAGAGTTCATAAGAAAGGTGCATTATCCAGAGTTGTTATCAAACATTGTGATAGTCCTGAAGGCTAACGAAAGGTGGCGTAAGTGCGTAGACTTCATTGATCTAAACAAAGCTTGTACTAAAGACAGCTTCCATATACCTCTTATAGATCAGATGGTTGATTCCACAACGGGGCATGAATTTATAAGTTTCATGGAAGCGTACTTTGGGTACAATTAAATGTTCATAGTTGAGTCTGACTCAAACAAGACTTCCTATATCACCGATAAAGGAACCTACAACTATAAGGTCATGCCTTTTTGCCTTAAGAAGGCAGGGGCAACTTACCAAAGTTTGGTCAATAAGATTTTTGAAGACCAAATTGGCAAAACTATGGAGGTCTACATAGATGATATGTAGACAAAGAGCCTCAAGGTCGAGGGCCATGTGGCCAACCTTGAGACGACATTTGATACAATATATCTTTACCATATGAAGCTAAACCCAACCAAGTGTGTATTTGGCATAGGTGCATGAAGGTTTCTTGGCTTCATAGTCAATCAGAGGGGTATAAAGGAAAACTTGGAAAAAATCATAGCACTGATTAAAAAGAAGACTCCAAAGACCATCAAAGATGTGTAGAGGATAACGAGAAGGGTAATCACATTCAATAGGTTCGTCTCTAGGGCCATAGACAAGTGTCTTACCTTTTTCAAAATTCTAAGGAAAGCATTTGAGTGGAATGAGGAGTGTGAGAGAGCCTTTTAAGAGCTTAAAACTTACATGGGTTTCTCTTATCTAAGCCCGTCTAAAGAGAACAATTATTTTTGTATTTAGCAATGTCAGAGTTGGCAATTAATGCAACTATCATCCGAGACGTTGAGGGGGTGCAGAAGCTAGTTTTCTCTAATAGTAAGGCCCTCCAAGGGGCTAAGATAAAATATTCAGACATGGAAAAGTTAGCATATGCTTTGATACATGCCTCAAGGAAGATGAAACCTTTCTTTCAAGCCCACACTATAGTAGTGCTTATCGATACTCCTTTGAGGAAATTCATCCGTAAACTCGATAAATTGAGTAGGTTGATGGCTTAGTCAATTGAGCTCGGGGAGTTTGACATCATGTATTAGTCGAGAATAGAAACTAATGGGCAAGCATTGGTCGACTTTATGGCTGAGTTCACTAAGGACGAGGTGGCAATTTTGTCGAAAAACTAACTATGGATCCGACCATAGTTGATGGTGTACGGGCTGACCTTATTAAAAAAGATATTTTACTCAGAAATGGTACAGCTGATAAAGGGACTTTCATGCCTAATAGCTCAGTCTATAGTCTATTTGTGGATGGCTCCTCGTATGAAAGAGCTAGTTGGGCAAGGCTCATACTTTTGGCTCCAGATGGGACTGACAATGAGTATGCATTGAGGTTTATCTTTAAAGCCTCCAATAATGAGTCTGAGTATAAAGCTCTCCTGGAAGATTTATCCCTGGCCAAGGTATTGAATATCAGCCACGTAGTAGTTCACAGTGTTTCCTAGTTGGTGGTGAACCAGATTTTGGGAATTTATGAAGAAAAGGACGAGAATATGGTCCAATACTTTGCCAGGGTGAAAAGAATCTTAGTATAATTCAAAAAGGTGAAAGTAAAAAGAGTCCCTCGGCTTGAAAATAGCTGAGCTAACGCATTAGCAAGATTAGCATCGACTGGTAGAACAGAAATTAGGAGAGCCATCCTAGTTGAGATACTGCACAGACCGAGTATTGAGGAAGACGATGGGAAACTTGAGTTTTGTTTGAATTTTAATCTTGGAGCTTATTGGATGGACCTTCTCATTAGATATATCAGAGACGGGGAGCTACCAGAATCAAAAGTCGAAAAGATTAATCCCTCCCCTTGTTATGATGCGTCCACCCCTCGTAAGTGAAGTATGTTTTGAAAGATGTGCATGAGGGATAATGCTCCAATCATATTGAGGGGCGGTCTTTAGCAAAATGAATAATAACGCAAGGTTACCCGGTGGTCGACCCTTACTAACGATGCGGCCGACCATGTAAAAAAGTGTGTAAATGCCTAAGATATTCCTATTGATCAGCGCGAACCATGCGTCGTGTAATACACAAATTGCTGTTACCGGATCGGCGACACAATGCAAAAAACCTAAACTACAACTACACTTGACAAGCAAGCATAGCGGTAAGTCGAGTATCGTAAGAAATCCAAAGGGAGTGATTGAATTTTAAATTTTAATTGCTTTAATTAATCCAGGAATAAAAGTGTAAAATAAATAAAATAAAAGGTGATGGTTGGTTGTGGTGACAAAACATAAGAATAAGTTACGCTACACAAAAGTAAAGAGAGGATCGGAATCGCATTCTCCCACACGGATCGAAACAACTACTAATTAGAGTTAAGTCTCGAAAGCTATTTAATTGAGCATTTTCAATTAAGCATAAACATCAAACAATAAGTAATTTAACCCAAAGTTGCAAGATTAAACATTTAACTGAAAATGGTCACACGCGGATTAAATTCGAATTGTCGCTATAAACTCTAACGTTTCGTGACAAAGAAAGATAAACACATAGCAATCCAACTTTGATAAGCGCGGTTTCAATTAAACGTAATTTTACACAAAACCTAATTTTCGGAGCTCAAACCCATTAATGGTGGAACACAAGCTCGACCCTATTTAACTACTCACTACACATGAATAAAACTAATTTAAACAACAATTAACTAAGCAAACAAGAAATTAATACACTAAAACAAGTTATCTAGGCATGTAAATAATTAAGAAAGAAAGAAGTAAAATAAATAAAAAAGCTTAAAGCAATAAAACAAAACAATGGAAACTATATTAATGCAAAAGAAAGTGAATAGTAGCTTATAATATCCAAATAGCACATACCCTAGGAGAGAGAAGCTCCCACTTAAAATCACCTCTTCTAACCTAAAAATGAATCCTCTCAAGTCTAAAAATTATCTTCACACTTAATACAATGTTTACATACATATACCCCACCCAAATCCCACTAAAAAATAGAGATTTGTGGACTTTCACCCGAATCGATTTGCAGGGTGTGAATCGATTCATACCTGACTGTGCTGAATTCTTAGCTTTGTCCAACTTTACAGAATATGACGTAACTTCATCGTTATAACTCGGAATTAGGCATGGTCGGAGACTAAGCGAAGATAAATCAGATTTCTATAATATCTAAGAAGAAATTAGGCAAAAAAAAAGTTATGAAATGACTAAAATTCCCTTGAATGTGACCTTGAGTGTGATTTTGAAGATAAGACCACCCTAAAAATACCATAACTCTCTCATTATACATTAGAATCATGCACCGTTGGCGGCAACGGGAAGAGAAATAAAAGGGCTTAAACTTATGCGAAGAGTTCGGGATCAAAATTTAAATGCTAAAATTACTAAAATGCCCCCGAAGCTGCAAAAATCGATGGAATTTCACCGGAAAGCTATCAAACTTCACACTAAGCACCAAAATACCTACAAAAGCTCAATTATACCTCAAATAGTATGTTAACGAGCATAATTATAGCTATTACAGTACCCGAGGAGCCTAAAAATGTATAAATTAACAGGTGAAAATGCAATATTCGTGACGTATCACCCCCTAACTTAGACATTGCTAGTCCCTAGCAATAAAGTACAAAGAAATAAGAAGTACGAGCGAACCACGAAAAATGAGATATGTACAAAAGGGATAAATGATACTTTCGCAGGTGAACGATTGCATTTAGCATATACAATAAACCATTAAACCCCTAGGTTACCCTAGTAGTGTCGTCTCCTGAGGGTTTTCAGAGATGAAATCCACAAACATCATATAGTTTCCTCAAAATATGCCCAATCAACATGCAACAAAATCAACAATAACGAACAAGATTTCAAACACGTTATTAGTATATCGAACGAATTCAAACAAAAGTCCGTTGTTATTAACATTATAGAATGAACTTCATAGAATTGAAACCTCAAAAGTAGGAGAGGAGCGAGCACATGCAATGTATGATTTGGCCAAAACTTAAATAAATCAGATAAGCATAAAATCATGCATATATCAATCCTCAACAGATATTACACTCAATAAATGAATTCACTATGAAAATGGAGGTAATACACGGGACATGCAGGCATAAAGAGTAAATATAAATGGAAACTAGGTCGTGCACATGTCACTAATGAAGAACACTATATAGGAAATAAAGATTGTATTATCAATGAAAGATAACCCTCATTAAAGGAGGCGAAATACAATTTCACGGATTATCAAAACTATTTAAACTTTTGAATTAAAATCACCCTAAGATCACATAGGACTTTATAGGCTAGGCTAGGGTATGAAACTAAAGGAATGTATGTACGGATTCAAAGTGTTCATAATGAAAACTTGGAATAATGGGAAAAATGTGGGCAATTCCAAAATTGAAAAACAAGTTCCAAAACAAGCATTAAATGTGGAATGGGAGAGTAACAAGGATTATTGAACTATACATAACATATACAAACTTTCTCTTTTCTTTTTCTTTTATTCTTTTTCTCATGTTTTCTTTTATTATCTTTTGCTTTTTGCTTTTTTTCTTTTCTTTTTCACCATACTTTCATCTTTTGTCACTCTTTTTATATGATTAAATTTCAACCACACTACACAACATCATTCAATCCCAAGCATCATTCCAAACAAAGGTAAGAAAGGTAATATGTATGGTCTATAACTCCAATGTGGAGTTGGTTATGGAATTTTGGGGTTATGAAACGAAAGGCTAATATTAAGGCTCAAAGGGGCTGACTAGAAAATTATATAAGGTGACGTCAAGGATAATATGGGTGATATAACAAAGATTTCCTATGATCATTTCATAAAATTTACGCAATTCTCGAGCCAAAACAATTTTGAAAATCATGCTCAAGTAACACATTTCAAGATGTAAACTCAATTAATGAACGATTAAATGAAAGAATAGTGAGATTATCGACGAATTCAACATCTTCAAAGAAGAAAGAATAATGTATACACTCACAAACGACGAAAGCTACAAAGCTTACTCGGCGTAAGTATATACAATGCAATAAAAAATTACCGAGTTATTAAAATCTTAAACCAAATCAATATAACAAGAAAAGCGCATGTGCTCAAGGGATAAAGTTTAATTCATGATGTTGCCCAGATTATACTCAAGAGGGGGGGGGGGGGGTGAATTGAGTTTTTACAAACTTTAAGTCAAATTAAAATTTCAGGAGAATTTTTAATTTATAAGACTTTGACAATTTACATATTAATTAAATTACAAAGAATAAATCCAACAATATCAAATAAATGTGACCAACTAATTTAAACAACTAGAAATGCAGATTCTAACACAGTAGGAATATTAAATTAATTTTCGTATTTAAGATTAAGTGATATTCTGAAATAAATTATTTAATTCAAAGAAAATTATTTTAACCTTAAATTAATTAAGTCAAATTTCAGAATTAATTATTCGCAAGTTAGTGTGTTGAAAATATTAACTCAAGCAAGCATGTGCAAATAAGTAAATAAAAGTGCGGAAAATAAATGACACCGAAATTTAACGTGGTTCGGCCAAATCCCGGCCTACGTCCACGCGCCTAGAGCCCCTGTCTCCTTTGTGCTTCACTAAACCTGATCCACTTACGGGTAGGATCAAACCACCGCGTACAACTGTTTGCAAGCTAACTCCGAGCTTCAAACCCCGTGGCCCACTTGCGGGTAGGAACCAATTACCGGTACAAACCGAAGCTTCAACAAAGCTTCACAAAACTCTGAATTTTTGTAGTAAAAGGTAAAATACTGAAACTCCTTAAAATACAATTTGTAATCTGAGTTTCTCCTTCTTTAATCAGACTTCAATAAATGATGTTGAAGTAGGCACAAGTCTTCTTCTTTAATGATTGAGCAGATGATAAAATTAGTTGCTCTCTTGAATGTGTAGCTGAGTAGTAAAATGAATGCTCTCAATAATATTTCAAGTGTTGATCATGTACTCATTCAAGTCTTGATCATGTACTCATTCAAGTGTCTTCAAATGCAGCTCTTCAAAGCTTTAAATGTGTCTGCCAAAAACTAGCTGTTAGACACATGCATTTTGAGCATTAAATGCTCCAGATTTGGCTGAGATGAGATAGCTGAAAATCATTTCCAAATCTGATATGCAAATCTTCATCTTTATCTTCTCCATAAAAATATAGCTGTTGTAGCATGTAAATAGACATCTGAAAATATATGTCATTGAAAAATGGCTTGATAGATAACTCATATATTTTCTGCAAAAAGATTGTTAGTCCAAGAGATAAAATACAAATCTGATGTATAAATGTAAAGATTGTGTAGGCCGAAACCTTATAACCCCTGAACATACGTTACTAAAAAATATCAGTTTAATCATGTAAAAAGATACAGCTCTAAAACAAAAAAAAACGTCAACTTTGGTAAAAGCCTAAAGCCACAGGCGGATAGGCTTTGTAGGAGCTACAGCACAGGTGTGGCCGAAAGTTAGATATGGCTTTGTACAAAAACGTGTCGCCAACGCCATGACCACAAGTTAAGTTGGTACGGCAGAAAAAAACTGATTTGATAGAGAAGGACCTTACCAACTGTTTAAAATTATGAACCTGACTTGTGACCATGCCGATTGAATAAAACCTAACAGCACAGGTAGGGAAAAATTAAAAGGGGCATCAATTTCGGTAGAGGCCAACGGCTGTGAAGAGCGTTTAAAACTTTGGTTGTCAACCTATAAAAGCCTAAGGCTTATAGGCAGTCAATTACGGTAAAGACTTAAGGCGGTACAGCATGGTCAGACCAGCAGATAACGTGTAGCAGTAGTAGTAACCTAAGACTGTACAGTTGCCAACAGATAAGTAATAGTAGCCTAAGGCGTAGTCACGATTGGTAACGTGTAAGGCAGTCAAGTCACTAACATATATCTTGTAACATCCTAAGGCCATAGGCGGCAAAGGCCAACTGGTAACGTGTAGGGCCATACAAAAGCTTTAAATGTTGAAACATACATGTAAACATATTAGTATTATATATAGGCATATATAAACCAAAGGACATACATGCATACACACATATATATATATATATATATATATATATATATATATATATATATATATATATATATATATATATATATATATATATATATATATATATATATATATATATATATATATATATATATATATATTCAATCGATCAGGACAAAAAAAATATCAACTCAACTTAAAAAAAATATGCATGTGTACCTAATGTGTCAAGTGCAAATGTGCAATACACATGAATACCTTTACTCAGATATGTCGTTGTGTAAAGTCGAGGTATGTTGAGTCGAGGTATCTATAGAATAACCTTATAAAAAATATGTTTGGAATCATCAAAATCAATATATTAAGTTAAACTAAAATGTACATTAATTAAATGTGCCACCCCGACTAATTAAATACCGGGTAGCTACTCCTTTATTAAATTAATTCAAAATGCCAAGTTGGTACAGTTAATAGCATCACTGTCGAAAACATTTTAATGATTACTAACCACCTAGTATTTAAAAATTAAGTTGCCAAATTTTAATTTAAGTCTGATTAACATGCAACAAGTGTAATGAAGAATAATAACACCATACACCATAACGAAGCAAATAGAATAACCATCACATAATGTAAATAAAGTCTGGAGGAAAAACTCCTCACTACAAATCCCACAACTGAAATATCTAAACTGAATACTGAATCAATACATGACAAAGTCTGAAAACTGAAATGGAAAGATGTCTCTAATAGAAATGGGCAACATGCCCTACAACTGATAGATACTGAATCTGGAATCCAAATGATAGAAGCGTCTAAAAGCAAATCCCTGTAGCTTCCACAAACAGCTACACCTCGTCACCTGAATGAGTATCCTATGCATGGTGTCCTTGTGGCTGGGCACCTAAAATGGTTTTACAAGAAAAATAGATTTGAAAGCAAACGGGTCAGAGCCCGAATGTGGAGATATTTTAAAAACCTGCAAGTGCTTTTAAAACATTTAAAACATTAAATGCAAAGTACATGTTAGGACGTGCACTCACATGAAATTCTCACCTCTCGTCTAACTGTTCACTCCTAACGTAAGTACCCATCTAAAACGATACAAACCACTAGTTAAGTGACATCATATCTAGCTAAACTGTCATAGGTCCTACTCTTTTTACTCGGTTCCATTAACATTATAACGATCTCAATAAGTAGGGGCTCAACGTAAACTCAGATGCTCAATATACAATATATATCACTATCAGTTAACCCGTTGCGTTTTTCTCAAAACAATACCGTAATTATATTCACAACATTAACATGAAGGTTCCCATTAATTAAGAGTATATTATTCACATCATAAATATACAATACAAGCACCCCGAGAACTAAGCTGCGGTGCACACATACTCTGTTATCCATCCCGATACATCACGTACATAAGGATCACATATTCCGAATCTCTCAGGAATAGTTCACAGATAACAACATCACAAATAATGGAGGCGAACACAGTCACATCACATGGGTCACGCACATACCTACGCTCCCACGATCAGCGGACTTATCAATATCCCAATAAGTCTTTCTATGACCTATGTTCATCAAGGTAACCAGTCTAAATCCGGGCAACACAAGGATTAGAGGGCCCTAAGCGAACGCAAACCTCCCGTGATAACAAGTATCGTAGGTATGTCATACACACAAATCATATACCAATACTAAGTAACACACTTCTTAGTAATCACCGTAATTAATTGTAGTACATAACGCATTCTCGTACCAACTTAGTATATATACAAGTTATATAATCCCGGCCCATATTTATACGTGCCGTAATTTATCCTCACGTCGTGGTAAACACTCACGTCTCAATCCCAAATATCTATTTGATTTAATCCACAGTTATGTAATTTACTCCTCATAATATCCTAAATGTCCCAAGTATATTAATACACCATCAAAGGAATGTTATCTCTATCCTCGAACAAGTTTATGGGACTCCCAAAATCAAAATAGGCCAAAAAGGCCTAAACTGCCAGCTCGTTAGAAGTCTCGTTCGAACGAGGCTGTTCAAACGAGATTTCAGTTCGTTCGAATGAACTGTACCTTCTAACGAGATCTCGTTCGAACGAATTTCCCTTTCGTTAGAAGCGACTAGTCAACTCGTTAGAAGCTCATTCGAACGAGCTCGTTCGAACGACCTGGGAAGGTCTTCTAACGAGGGACCAGTTTCGGCCCAGATTTTTCCCAATCTCGTTTTTCACCATCTCTACTTCTCAAATCTCCTCTAAAATTAGTCCCAACGATTGTTTTAAGATCTCTAATCACTCCTAAACATATTATAGTCACATCCAAACACGTTTTAAAGGATTAATTCATCCTAACATCAATCAATTTACAAATCTCTACACTTTTCCCCCAATTTTTCAAGAACATGAACCCTAAACTTTTAAGTTCTCAATTAGTCCATTCCAAATCCATTTTTCTTACATCCAACATATATTAATACCAGAATAATCATCTCTATATGATTCTACATGTAATTTGTTCTCAATATTCAAGTTCTAAGTCCAAACAACATGGGTTTTCATTTATCTTCCAAGAACAATTGTAAATCTTCAAATTATCTAACATGGAGGAAACATTCTCTGAATTAAAAGAAATTAAATCACTTGCCTCGATTGTCTCTGAATTTGGTGTTGATTTTGTAAAGATTTTCTGTAGAATTCCTTCTCCTTCTCTCCCTCTCTAAGCTTCTTCTCCAAAGGTGGCTATGGTGGCTAAGGTTTTGTTTATGGAAAGTAATAGAACCTAATTCTAATAACCTACGTAACCTATTGGGTTAACATGGGTTGGTTAGTGGCTTAGTGGGTCAAACCCACATCAGATTTACTTCTCTAATTTTCGTCATTTTTAATTCCTAAAAATACGAAATTACCAAAATACCCTTTATATTGCCGGTATGGCCTAAAAATACCCCGGGACCCAAACTACACCCCCGGCTAGTGTTTTCTGACTATCTCGACCCTTCCGGATGCGTTGGCGCACTCAAAACGACCATACGGTTTATAGAATTTAAATTCACTTTTATAATCAAAATATTTATATCCTGACGTGACTGTCACACGCGTCCCAATAAAATGACCAAATTGCCGTATATCAATCTCACGACAAATTTCATAATTCAATATTCATATAACATCATATATACTCAATATAGTCAAATACCAACTCACAACTCGCTAGTATTTTACCCGAATTAATTTCCAATTAATTCACATTTAATTAATTAATCCCAAAAATAAATATAGCCAAAAGTACGGGGTATTACATACTTCCCCCCTAATAACTGAATTTCATCCTGAAATTTGAAACTAGAAAGCACCTGCTAAAAACAACTCTGGATAACGTTCGCGCATCTCATCCTCGCGCTCCCATGTGGACTCCTCGACATTGTGATGTCGCCACTGAACACGCACTAACGGAACTATCTTTGACCGCAGCTTCCTCTCACTTCGGTCCAAAATAGAAATCGGCCCCTCCTCGTAGGAGCTATCCGGCTGGAGATCGATGTCCTCCACAGCAATGTGAGAATGAGCCAAGTTATCTCTAAGGTATTTCCTTAGCGAGGAAATATGAAACACATCGTGAATCCTATGCAAATGTTCCGGTAACCCAAGTCTATAAGCAACCGGTCCGATCCGCTCAATAATAGGAAACAACCCCACATACCTTGGTGTCAACTTCCCCTTCTTCCCGAAACGCATAATCCCCTTCATAGGAGATACTCTGAGCAAAACCTGGTCCCCCACTTGGAACTCTCTGAAAAATCTCTTCGCATCAGCATAACTCTTCTGCCTGTCTTGAGCTACCCGAATGCGACTCTGAATCAACTCAATCCTTGCCAAAGTATCCTGAATCACTTCCGGCCCAAGTAGTTTGTTGTCCCCCACCTCTAACCAACTTGCTGGGGAACGACAAGGACTACCGTACAACGCCTCAAACGGAGCCATGCCAATAGTGAACTGATAGGAGTTGTTGTAAGTAAACTCCCCCAGTGGAAGGTACTGCTCCCATCCACCTCCAATGTCAATAATGCACATGCGCAGCATGTCCTCCAACATCTGATTTGTGCGCTCGGTCTGGCCATCGATTTGCGGATGATAAGCCATACTCAACCGCAATTCCGTGCCCTTGGCCTCCTGGAAACTCTCCCAAAACCTCGAAACAAATATCTTGTCTCTGTCAGACACGATATTTAGGGGCACGCCGTGAAGTCTCACAACCTCTGAAATGAAGATCTGGGCATACTGTCCCGTAGTGTAGTCAGTCCTTACGGGTAAAAAGTGAGCGACTTTGGACAACCTGTCTACAATTACCCAAACGGAGTCGTGACCCCTCTGCGACGTAGGCAACCCCATGATAAAGTCCATGGATATGCTCTCCCACATCCACACCGGGACCTCCAACGGCTGTAGCAGTCCTGCTGGTCTCTAATGATCCACTTTTACAAGCTGACAAGTGGCGCATTTCGAAACAAACTCAGCAATATCTTTCTTCATACCGGTCCACCAATACTGGCGTCTCATGTCTTGGTACATTTTGTCCCCTCCAGGATGTACCACGAACCGTGAGCCGTGTGACTCTGCCATCACCTCGTGTCGTAATTCCTCCCCTTCCGAAAGTACCAATCTCCCATTGAAGCGTAATCCCCCGTCTGAGCTAACGGTATATGATTCGTCTCCCTCTGCTAGTAATCGAACTATCTGCTCCTGACAGAACGAGTCATTAGCCTGTGCCCGTACTACCTTTGTGACAATCTGCGGTGTAATAGTCATCACAGACATGAAAGATCGGGCCACTGCATCCTGGTGTCCCAACTCCTTCTACTTTGCCTTCCACACCTCTGCCACCTCATCTGCTGGCCTACGGCTCAACGCGTCTGCTACCACGTTAGCCTTGCCTGGGTGATACTGGATGTCGAACTGGTAGTCTTTCACAAACTCAAGCCATCTACGCTGCCGCATATTTAACTCCTTCTGCGTGAACAGGTACTGTATGGACTTGTGGTCCGTGAACAGTTGGAACTTCTCCCCCAAAAGATAGTGCCTCCAAATCCGTAGGGCAAATACCACTGCCGCCAACTCCAAATCATGCGTGGGGTAATTCTTCTCATGAGTCTTAAGCTTACGGGAAGCATAAGCTATGGCCTGTCTCTCCTGCTGCAATACACCTCTAAGTCCTTGCAAAGACGCGTCGGTGTAAACCAAATACTCAACTCCCGGTCTTGGCAATGCAAACACAGGTGTTGAGGTCAATTTATCCTTTAACTCATCAAAGGCCAACTGACAGGCATCACTCCAGATGAATGGCACACCCTTACGAGTCAGATGTGTCAAAGGACCCGCTATCTTCGAAAATCCCAGAATGAACCTCCTGTAGTATCCTGCTAGGCCCAAGAAACTACGAATCTCAGTCGGTGTCGTGGGCTGTCCCCACTCCCTCACCGCGGATACTTTCCCCGGATCAACAGATATCCCCCGGTCGGAAATAATGTGTCCCAAAACTGGACCTCCTTTAGCCAAAACTCGCACTTCTCATATTTTGCATACAACTCGTTCTGACGGAGTGTCTGTAAAACTTGCCTCAAATGCTCAGCGTGCTCCTCCTCTGTCTGGGAGTAAACCAGAATGTCATCAATGAAGACAATGACAAACTGATCTAGGAAATCCCTGAACACTCTGTTCATCAAGTCCATAAACACAGCTGGAGCGTTGGTCAACCCAAAAGGCATAACTCGAAACTCGTAAGAACCATATCTCGACAAGAACGCAGTCTTCGAGACATCCTCCTCCCTGATACGCAACTGATGGTATCCCGATCTCAAATCAATCTTTGAGAAGAAAGAAGCTCCTCTCAACTGGTCGAATAAGTCATCGATTCGAGGCAACAGATACTTATTCCGTATCGTGACCTTATTCAACTCCCGGTAGTCCACACACAGTCTCAGTGAACCGTCCCTCTTCTTCACAAACAAAACTGGAGCGCCCCAAGGTGAGGTACTCCTGCGAATAAAGCCCTGACCTAACAGCTGCTCTATCTGATCTCGTAGCTCTCGCATCTCTGCCGGAGCCATACGGTACGGTGCGCATGCTATAGGTCTCGTACTTGGTAGCAAATCTATAACAAAGTCTATCTCTCGACTGGGGGGTAGGCCTGGTATCTCCTGAAACACATCTGAATACTCCCTGACAATCGGGATCGAATCTAAAGGAATCACAACCTCCTTAGAGGTATCCTCCTCTATGTAATACAGATGAGCGGTCGATCCTCCCTCTGGGCGAGGCATCGCCACTACGAACATCTCTTGCCCCGGAATGGCAAAAATAATGCTCCCGCTGAAGCAATCAATCATGGCCCTATAAGCTACGAGCCAATCCATACCGATAATCACATCGTGAACATGCATATTTAATACCAACATATCTGCAGGTAATACCAGACTACCAATCCCTACTCCCACTCCCCGGCATATAAAGAAAATAATTGACCCACTCCCCAATGGTGAGTCGACACACGTCACTGTGCTCTCTGCCGTAGCTAACATTCCTAAAGCTTTCGCAAAATGTGTAGCTATAAAACAATGTGTAGCCCCCGTATCAAATAATACCCGACCCATAGTGCCATGGATAGGAAACGTACCCTCAATCGCGGGCGGTGCCCGTGGAACTGCTGCCTGGTGGACGTTATAGACACGTCCATATTGTAGCTGCCCCTGCTGAGCTGGGACTGCTGGAATGGGTGGCAATGCTGCCATCTGTGGCGGTGCGAGGAGAGCGGCGGGAAACATAGGCCTCTGTGGCTCCTGGCGAGCACCCTGCTGCTGCTGCTGTGGGGCCCTGCCCCTATCAGGACAATCCTGTCGCTTATGGCCAGTCTTGCCACAAACAAAACACTTCCCTGGGAAGTTCCCTCCTCTCTGCCCCTGCGGTCCCCGGCCCTGGTGGCCGTTACCGTTCCTCCCTTGGCCCTGCTGGCCCTGGTGAAACTTCTGCCCATTCTGCCCCTGTTGGCCCTGATGGCCGTTTGGATCCTGATGGCCCTGACGGAAACCTCCCTGTCCCTGTCTGTAGTTACCTGATCGGAACCTCTTCTGATCCCCCTTTTGGGTACCCTGCTCACCCTGTTTCTGCCCCTGAGCAGATTGTGCCCCACCGGCACCATGTCCTCCAGTCCTGCCCTGATGGCTAGACTCTCCCGATCTCTTGCCCTCAGTCATATGAAAGCGGTGGTCCTGGCAGTGTAACAAAGCAGCGTTAACCACATCAGAATACGTGGCCAACGAAAGGTTCCCTAACAGATGCTGACGGATCCTCCATGTCAACCCGTCGGTGAATTTCTCAATCTTCTTCTTCTCTGTTGGTATCTCATCCGGAACGATATTCAACAGATTTGTGAACTTGGCCTTATACTCGGCCACGGTCTTACCCTCTTGCCTCAGATTCATCAGTTTCCTCCTCATTTCCGTATGAACAGCGGACGGAAAGTACTTGCGGTCAAACCGCACCCAGAAGTCCTGAATAGTGAGAGTATCCCTCTCCTCTACGGTGGTAATAGACTCCCACCACTGCAGTGCAGATCCAACTAGCTTGAAAGTAGCTAGCACCTGCTTCTGAACGTCCGTGCACTCATACATCCTTAAGTGCCTCTACATATCCTTCCTCCACTGGCTCGAGACTACCACATCTGAGCTACCTGCAAACTCTGGTGAATGCGCTTTCTGAAAAGCCTCACGTACACGTTCCCAAGCAGACGGGAATGCATTTGGCTATATTGGCGCGGAAACCGGCGCCTGAGGTGGTGCCTGCTGAACAACGGCAATTGCGGCATTTACCGCTTGGGCTACTATAGCTGCAACCTCAGCAGCGTTCATCATGCCCTGAACTGGAGCGGGCTGGGGTTCGGGCGTTGCATCCCTGGGAACTCGTCGTGCACGTCGTGGAGGCATCTGAAATAAGAATGAAGTTTATAAGTTCGCAGTTATAAACTTAAAATAGCTGAAGAACGAAGCATACACAAAAAGAATACAACAATCCTAAAATATAGGGCTCTATATCAAAGAACTTGGCGGAAACATAATAGCCGTACAGATCCTAAAGGACACTAGAACCTGATGCTCTGATACCACCGGTGACACCCCGACTAATTAAATACCGGGTAGCTACTCCTTTATTAAATTAATTCAAAATGCCAAGTTGGTCCAGTTAATAGCATCACTGTCGAAAACATTTTAATGATTACTAACCACCTAGTATTTAAAAAGTAAGTTGCCAAATTTTAATTTAAGTCTGATTAACATGCAACAAGTGTAATGAAGAATAATAACACCATACACCATAACGAAGCAAATATAATAACCATCACATAATGTAAATAAAGTCTGGAGAAAAAACTCCTCACTACAAATCCCACAACTGAAATATATAAACTGAATACTCAATCAATACATGACAAAGTCTGAAAACTGAAATGGAAAGATGTCTCTAATAGAAATGGGCACCATGCCCTACAACTGATAGATACTGAATCTGGAATCCAAATGATAGAAGCGTCTAAAAGCAAATCCCTGTAGCTTCCACAAACAGCTACACCTCGTCACCTGAATGAGTATCCTATGCATGGTGTCCTTGTAGCTGGGCACCTAAAATGGTTTTACAAGAAAAATAGATTTGAAAGCAAACGGGTCAGAGCCCGAATGTGGAGATATTTTAAAAACCTGCAAGTGCTTTTAAAACATTTAAAACATTAAATGCAAAGTACATGTTAGGACGTGCACTCACATGAAATTCTCACCTCTCGTCTAACTGTTCACTCCTAACGTAAGTACCCATCTAAAACGATACAAACCACTAGTTAAGTGACATCATATCTAGCTAAACTGTCATAGGTCCTACTCTTTTTACTCGGTTCCATTAACATTATAACGATCTCAATAAGTAGGGGCTCAACGTAAACTCAGATGCTCAATATACAATATATATCACTATCAGTTAACCCGTTGCGTTTTTCTCAAAACAATACCGTAATTATATTCACAACATTAACATGAAGGTTCCCATTAATTAAGAGTATATTATTCACATCATAAATATACAATACAAGCACCCCGAGAACTAAGCTGCGGTGCACACATACTCTGTTATCCATCCCGATACATCACGTACATAAGGATCACATATTCCGAATCTCTCAGGAATAGTTCACAGATAACAACATCACAAATAATGGAGGCGAACACAGTCACATCACATGGGTCACGCACATACCTACGCTCCCACGATCAGCGGACTTATCAATATCCCAATAAGTCTTTCTATGACCTATGTTCATCAAGGTAACCAGTCTAAATCCGGGCAACACAAGGATTAGAGGGCCCTAAGCGAACGCAAACCTCCCGTGATAGCAAGTATGGTAGGTATGTCATACACACAAATCATATACCAATACTAAGTAACACACTTCTTAGTAATCACCATAATTAATTGTAGTACATAACGCATTCTCGTACCAACTTAGTATATATACAAGTTATATAATCCCGGCCCATATTTATACGCGCCGTAATTTATCCTCACGTCGTGGTAAACACTCACGTCTCAATCCCAAATATCTATTTGATTTAATCCACACTTATGTAATTTACTCCTCATAATATCCCAAATGTCCCAAGTATATTAATACACCATCAAAGGAATGTTATCTCTATCCTCGAACAAGTTTACGGGACTCCCAAAATCAAAATAGGCCAAAAAGGCCTAAACTGCCAGCTCGTTAGAAGTCTCGTTCGAACGAGGCTGTTCGAACGAGATTCCAGTTTGTTCGAACGAACTGTACCTAATGAGATCTCGTTCGAACGAAGTTATCGAAAGAAGTTCCCTTTCGTTAGAAGCGACTGGTCAACTCGTTAGAAGCTCGTTCGAACGAGCTCGTTCGAACGACCTGGGAAGGTCTTCTAACGAGGGACCAGTTTCGGCCCATATTTTTCCCATTCTCGTTTTTCACCATCTCTACTCCTCAAATCTCCTCTAAAATTAGTCCCAACGATTGTTTTAAGATCTCTAATCACTCCTAAACATATTATAGTCACATCCAAACACGTTTTAAAGGATTAATTCATCCTAACATCAATCAATTTACAAATCTCTACACTTTTCCCCCAATTTTTCAAGAACATGAACCCTAAACTTTTAAGTTCTCAATTAGTCCATTCCAAATCCGTTTTTCTTACATCCAACATATATTAATACCAGAATAATCATCTCTATATGATTCTACATGTAATTTGTTCTCAATATTCAAGTTCTAAGTCCAAACAACATGGGTTTTCATTTATCTTCCAAGAACAATTGTAAATCTTCAAATTATCTAACATGGAGGAAACATTCTCTGAATTAAAAGAAATTAAATCACTTGCCTCGATTGTCTCTGAATTTGGTGTTGATTTTGTAAAGATTTTCTGTAGAATTCCTTCTCCTTCTCTCCCTCTCTAAGCTTCTTCTCCAAAGGTGGCTAGGGTGGCTAGGGTTTTGTTTATGGAAAGTAATAGAACCTAATTCTAATAACCTACGTAACCTATTGGGTTAACATGGGTTGGTTAGTGGCTTAGTGGGTCAAACCCACATCAGATTTACTTCTCTAATTTTCGTCATTTTTAATTCCTAAAAATACGAAATTACCAAAATACCCTTTATATTGCCGGTATGGCCTAAAAATACCCCGGGACCCAAACTACACCCCCGGCTAGTGTTTTCTGACTATCTTGACCCTTCCGGACGCGTTGGCGCACTCAAAACGACCATACGGTTTATAGAATTTAAATTCACTTTTATAATCAAAATATTTATATCCTGACGCGACTGTCACACGCGTCCCAATAAAATGACCAAATTGCCGTATATCAATCTCACGATAAATTTCATAATTCAATATTCATATAACATCATATATACTCAATATAGTCAAATACCAACTCACAACTCGCTAGTATTTTACCCGGATTAATTTTCAATTAATTCACATGTAATTAATTAATCCCAAAAATAAATATAGCCAAAAGTACGGGGTATTACATACTTCCCCCCTAATAACTGAATTTCGTCCTGAAATTCGAAACTAGAAAGTACCTGCTAAAAACAACTCTGGATAACGTTCGCGCATCTCATCCTCGCGCTCCCATGTGGACTCCTCAACATTGTGATGTCGCCACTGAACACGCACTAACGGAACTATCTTTGACCGCAGCTTCCTCTCACTTCGGTCCAAAATAGAAATCGGCCCCTCCTCGTAGGAGCTATCCGGCTGGAGATCGATGTCCTCCACAGCAATGTGAGAATGAGCCAAGTTATCTCTAAGGTATTTCCTTAGCGAGGAAATATGAAACACATCGTGAAGCCTATGCAAATGTTCCGGTAACCCAAGTCTATACGCAACCGGTCCGATCCGCTCAATAATAGGAAACAGCCCCACATACCTTGGTGCCAACTTCCCCTTCTTCCCGAAACGCATAATCCCCTTCATAGGAGATACTCTGAGCAAAACCTGGTCCCCCACTTGGAACTCTCTGAAAAATCTCTTCGCATCAGCATAACTCTTCTGCCTATCTTGAGCTACCCGCCGACGTCCTCCTCCTGCTCCGGTAATGACCCTACTGCCCTTCTCCAATAGCACCCGACCCGAATACCTCCATACCCGTGACCCACTTTGCACCATCTCCAGTCAAAACCCAACCCGCGAGTTACCACCTACATCCAAACCCGAGAATCCCTCCTGCCTCAACCCAGAAGCAGCCCTCGGCCCCTTTTTCTGGCCGGACTCAACAAAAAAAAACCATCGGCGCTACCGCCTGACCTCTGCCCCTGTTAAGCCTCGAACTCACCTCTCTCATCCACGCGACCTAACCCCCTACATCTGACCCAACCTCCAAAGTCGAACCCGAACCCGGCGACACCTTACCCCAAACCGAACCCATGTCCACATACCCATTTCCCATAACCCATATAAGCCACGATTTTTCTTCCACCTGCACAAAACAAACCAAAGCCAAGGTCCCCCACTTGTGCACGTGTTTAAATCCTCTTTTAACGCCAATTCCAAAAATGCCCCCCAACTTATCCCCACTCTCCCATAACCTTACCATCCACATGCTCCCTTGCCATTTTTCCTAATTTACCCTCACCCAATACCTTACACACCCTCTTGCACCTTTGTCTACCCAATTTACCCCTAGCTCCATGACACCTACTATTTAAAGAGAGTTGAAGACCATTTTGAGGAGGATGGAATAAAGAGGATAGAAACCCTATAGATAGCTTAGAGAAAAGTTAAAATAATATTTTTATTTTTTTAGTTTAGAAATTTATTTTATTTTATTTTTTTAGATTTAAATTGAGTGAAATAATTGTGTGAGATTCAAGATGAGTAAATTTTTCATTTATATCTTTGTTGATCACTCACTTGGATGGTTATATGCTTCAATTTCAAGGATAGAGTTCAAATTGTCAATTTCAAGGAGGCTTGTTGAAGATTTGTTCTCTTTCTCTACTCTTTTATTATATTAAATGCCTATTGAATATTTGTTTATTACTTGAAAAATCCCTTTGAGTATTAATTTTGATCCCTCACCCTTAAATTTACGCCTCGAGAGAGGGTAAATGATTTTCGTGAGAAAATCAAAATTCTAGTTATAATAGCCATTTTAGATTCGAACTAGAGATAGGGGTTTCTTAAGTGGGGTATTATAACTTGAATTTCAACTCTAAATTTAGTTTCTAAGATTTACATAAATTTCAATTGATCGATCCTAGCGGGTGATTAATTAAAAGGAGTGTAGATCTATTTTTCTAGAGTTGTGGGGTGTTAAAATTAATTTTCTAAAAGGTTACTACTAAAATTACATTTGCAACGAGAGTTGATTTGTTATTTTGATATTAATTTGGGAGAATTCAATTAATTAAATTAATTAATTACAATAGCTAAAATTTGTGGTGTAATTCCACTCCTTAATTGTTCTCACAATTATTTACCTCACTTTATCTCTTATTTTTAGTTTAGACTTTATTATTCATTTTAGTAATTTTCTAGTTAGTTGTTTTTATCTCACATATAATTTAGTTTAGTTTAGTTTAAATCATCACCTCACCCAATTGTTTTAATATTTGAAAAAACTAAAAAAGTAGAAAAGTGAAAAAGCACAAAAAGAAAATAAAAAGTGAATTACAATTGAATTTGTTCCATTTTCTTTACAACCTTGAATGTGGATTGATACCCTTACTTACCTCTACACTTTAGATTGTTTTATTTTGTAGGTATTTGAGGTTTTGACTAACTTGGCTTTCAACAACGACATACACAAAAAGCATAGTTATCAAATGGCGCCGTTGCCGGGGATCAAGTTATCAAAAGTGGTCTATAGAGTCAGGGAATAATAAGAACCCCGTGGCTTCATAAATCTGGAGCTGAATGAATACTTTATTTATTTCTCTTAATAAATATTCAAAAGAGATCATTCCACATAAATTGGCAACCGAATTGGCTTCTTTATGATTTGATTAATCATTAGAACTGTCAAAGTCATCCCCCCATCTGTTGGTAACAATGTCTTCCTACCAAGAGTAATCAATACACTCGATAACTTCTACAGCTTCATTATATAAATCTTCCCACTCAGTGGGGAGGTATAGGAGTGAAGATACCAACCATAACTGAAGTTTCAAAACTGTGAGTAACTCGGAGATGCCATAAATTTCTTCGATTTGGCAAAACACATTGGCCATAATTTTTACAAAGTCATCTAGATTAACTTCTTTAACAATCACCACCCATTAATCTGATTCTTGAGCCCACTTTAGGGCTTTCGTAAATAGACCACTTAATTTTTGGTAGTTAATAGACATCTCGATGGGAAATTTTAGGACAAATTCTTGGATTTAGTTCTTGGAGCTGGTCTAACATATAAGGTAGTTCCATACCTCCCCCTCTAATCAGGTGAGGATGGTAACATAGGCCCTTGTGAGGAGCGATCGAGATTGATCAAGGAGGCATGTAGGGCGCAGGAGAAAGGACGAGAAAACCTTGAGAGTTTTGGGTGAGACAATGGGGATAATGGGTGTCTTCACAAGAAAATTTTGGGTAAAAGGGTCAAACTCAAGGTTGCTTTCTAGGAAGATGGCATTTTTTCCAGTTACATGAGTTAGAAAAGGGTTGTGAGGGGTGTTAGGCTTTAGATTAGTTAGTGGGGTGACGAGACCCCGATCTATGAGGCCTTGAATCATATTTTTGAGGTGAAAGCATTGGTCGGTTGTATGACCTTCAGCTTGGTGAAAGTCACAATTGGCCTCTGGCTTGAAGTTTTTAGGGAGCGAGTCTCAAAATGGTCGAGATTACAATGGTTTGATGAGATTTCTGATTAGTAGAGCTTGGTAAACTTTGGACTGGGGAGCATTTAGTTCAATGTATTCTAATCTACTAGGATTGGGGTGACTTTTGGGTGCCCAAGAAGTTACAGGTTGTGATCTGTTATTGATGGTTGAGATAGAGGCACTAGCGGGCTTTTCATACTTCTTCGATGTAAAATGTACGGTAAACTTCTTCGGTTCGAATTCTACTTTGGTGATTCCTTCTTCGATCTCCATACCAGCCTCTCGAAGGCCTCGAATGTGTAGGTAGTATTTCCCTTCAATATATGTTCGGATATGGGGCAAGAAATTCTTCTTCACAATGCCCACTAGTTCTTTCTCTAAGGGCCTGTTGGTCATAGTGGAGGCTTTCTCTCTCCACCTTCTAATAAAGCTACTAATTGATTCCTCGAGGTTTTGTTTGATAAGCTCTAGGTCGCTGCATGTGACCTCTAACTCTTGGTTGTAATTGTATTGAGACATTTATTCTCGAGCCACATCTTCCCATCTACGGATTCTAAATTCTTCAAGACACAAGAACTATCGGAGGGCACCTTCTTTCAAGGTCTGTTGAAACATTTGGGCTATTATTTTTTCAAAGGCACAAAGAAAATCATGTCTTGGTGATATATTCGAAGGCGCACAATTGGGGGTCCACTACCCCCAAACTTCTCGATGTCTAGCATCTTGAACTACTCTAGCAGTCTGGATTTGGGATAAGGATATATATGGGTGTACTCCATGCAGTCTGAGATCTTTCTTGACCTTGTCCAATTACTCCTCTTTGGGATCCATGGGTATTGGCAGACTAATACCTGACTGGGCGAGGTTTAAAATCGAGAGCTAAGTAGGTGGTGATCATAGAGGACATATGGTATTCTTATGGGACCCAAATAGGATCGGGGGCGGGTGGACCCATAGCACGAGAAAATATGACCTAGGGTTATTCAGTAATCTAGGCTTAGTGTCTCTATATTTATTCGATATCGCTTTGAAGGTTGCCAATATTAACGTTGAATTAGGCTAGGACGACCATTAGATCTAGCTGAACATTTGGTGCTTGGTCTGTGTTCTCTATGAAGAGCTTGTGGAGGTAGATTCTAAATTTGGTTAAAGTAGCAAAAGAAGTAGTGGAGCTTTGGGGTGGTTTGATGGAAGATCGAAGCCAATAGGGGGCTAGGCCAAAGTTGGGTATGCGATCGACTTGAGAGGGAAAATAGTTCAAATTTATTTTTGAAAGAAATAGGGAGAATTTTTTGTATTTGGGAAAATAAAGGTAAATTTTTTTTCCTATTTTTAGAAGAAGAAGAAAAACGGTTTCGGTATTTTTGATTTATGAAAATAAGGAAAAAGGAGAGGAATTTTAGCATGATTATTATCATTATTAGGTTTTCACTTGTATTAGGTTAGCCTAAATGCTTGAAAAATACCGGACAGGACCCGAGCCTAGGAAAATAGGGTTTAAAAATATAAGACATTGTTTGACTTGTTTCCAGGCTCATGGAAAAGGTCCTGTTTAAAAAAAAAAGCAAAATAGCAAAAAAATTCAGGTGGTGTGTTGACTCAAAATTTTGGCAGAGTTTTGCCTGGTAACCGATAAACTAATTATGAGTGCCCTAATGTTGATGCCTATATAAAATTTATTCACTTATTGGGTTATTGTAAGGGTTCCCCCCTTTGGCATGACTTCCATGATATACCTCTTGCCTATAAGAAAAATCATTCATCGGTATATATGGACACCTGAGTGTATGTGAATTGACTCACAATATACCTCATGGAGACAGTACGTATGAGAGCGAATTCGATATACTCGACGTACGTGAACGAGTTCCCTGCTATATCTACCTCCTATCATGAGTTCGGTCAAGTGATACAATGCATGGGGTGTCGTTCTATATACGACAAATGTACAAGACCAATGGAAGGTGAGACTCATATCGATTTGGTTTGCAACACCCTAGTGAAGTCGACACCCATAAAAAAGTGACCCCCAGTACGGGATAAATTTTTTGTCAATATTGCCATGATCTGATGATGAAGCATGCAAAACGCATGAGTCTTAATTATCATATTATGGAGGGATGTTTTTTATATGCATGTTATGTAAAGGGGGTAATACACTAATGATGGAAACTATACACGTATCACGAAAAGTAAATCTAGCATGGAGAATGAAGACTCTACTAAGATGGTGATATATACACGTGAATGAGTGAGATGTGAAACTAGATAGAGTATATAGATGAGTGTTTGTGCTAATGAGATTATAGATGGATCAACTACAAGTGGTGTGTGAGATGTGTAAGTGAGCATGGAGATATATACAAGTGTAAGTGTGTGAAGTGAACATGGAGAATATATACAAGTGTGTGAAGTGCATAAGTGAGTGAAAAGTGATATATACATGAGAAGAGAGAACAATAGATATAAGAAAGAGGTATATATACAAAAAGGTAAAATAGAGGAGTAAAGGGAACATACATGTGGGAGAATATGCACACATGAAGAAAAGGATAACACCCATTTAGAAATAGAGTCTATCATGATAATTTCTCTAGTGGATTCGACGTTGTGGTCATCCCGGGGTCTGATTCCCTCCAGTACGCGCATGGGGTGTGACCTTTTGGGGTGCTCGATCGTCATCATTGGGGAGATAATGTAACGAGATAGAGTTGCCAACTTATTTTGCTCAAAACAGGCAAAAGAATGTCGCCGCCTCGAGAGAACACTAATGATTTGGAATATAAGTAGTTTGAAGGTCTGGGGACTAAGTTACGAAATGGAAAAGTGTTAGGCACTCATACTGCCTTTTAGGTCTCTCAATGGAAAATGTTAATCTTTTCCTTTTAAAGTCCATGAAACGTGTGCACATGTGTATAATATAGGTGGAGAATGGAATCATTCAACTCGCGTCATGGAAAAGGAACAAGTGAATTCATCCTTAGGATTGTTTTCAAAAATAATAATTCAAAATATAATAGGAGTGTTTGACGAATCACAAGTCGCTATGGAAGAGAGAATGCGTGTATTGTATGAAACACAAGTATATAATATGAAAGAAATATATATAAAAATGCATAAAAGAGGACTCAAGTCTTGGAATTGTCCCAAGACGCCTACGTAGCCTATGGGGAATCAATGTCCACATAGTTCAAAGATAGCATAGGGTGGGGTTCAATCCATGAATCCAAATGGGGGATTTTTCTTATGTGTCTATGTAGAGAAAATGTGCTTTTAAGGGTGAGAGTGTGAAATGGAAATCCTTCTTTTGGAATTTATGGATAAACCCTCTTTTTCTTCTTTTTGTTTTTTTTTATAAAAATAAATTATGTGCAAATACTACTAATAAAGAGTAGATATTAATGGATGTGATGTAATAAAATAAAAATACTAAAGTGGAAATAAAGTACATAACACTAAAATGGAAGAATTAGAGAAAGGGATGGAGAATTCGACCTCATTATGAATGCTTGATGTTGACCTTAAGATGTAGATATGATTATCTTGGAATGGTATGAAAGTGGTATGGAGAGGTGGGGGGAATTACCAAGTGAGGTAAGAAAGTTATGGTAGGGAATGTGGAAAATTGGATTTTTTAGGAAAGAGAACAACTCTGAATTCGAGAGAATGTTCTCTGACTTGCTGAGAGGGGTATTCAGGTGTGTCTCTCAAGGTGAGGCCATGGCCTCTATTTATATCACCAACAGTGGTGCCGATATTCATGTCCCTAGGCTTGCATATTGGCATAGAACCTCAGGCACGCTGCTGAGGCAAGGTCCCTGGGGTGCCTATAGGCAGTTCGAAAACGTTTTTTCGAAAAAATGGGAATAAAATGCAAATCGTAAGTCCATATCATGCATGGGACAGACCGTTAGAATTTTGAGAATCCACTGAGCCAATCCCGGGTCTAGGAGTTAATCAAAGTCAAATAGGGTTTGAAAGCGCCCAATGGTCTTTAAACGGGAGGGTTTCAGAGGAAAAAGGAACGTTCATTCGAATCGTAAGGCCGATTCACACATGAGGTGAACTATTGGAAAGGTAATTCAGTGCCCTTCGAGATTTCATTCAGCTTTATTCGATTTGGAGACTTGACCAAGGTCAAACGAGTCCCAAAAGTTCCTGATGACCCTTCAGATTATGAATCGGAAGGGCACTGGGGCACTAAATTACCTTTCCAATAGTTCACCTCATGTGTGAATCGGCCTTACGATTCGAATGAACGTTCCTTTTTCCTCTGAAACCCTCCCGTTTAAAGACCATTGGGCGCTTTCAAACCCTATTTGACTTTGATTAACTCCTACACTCGAGATTGGCTCAGTGGATTCTCAAAATATTCATTGTGCTTTGCTTAAGATGGAGAGTTGATCGGACCGTAAGTCCAATTTTCAGGGAAGTGTATTTAGATCCCTTAAAAGATTCATTGACCTTCAGATCAGTTTTAAGGGAAAAACGGATCGTAAGTCCAGATCGTAAGTTTGATTCGCACATGGGATGAATAGTTGGAAAGGGATTCAAATACATTCGAAGATTCATTGAGATTTCTCTCAAGTGGGAGAGTTTACTGGATTCAAATGGGGCTAGGGGGCCCAATGGCCTCTAGATCAATATTCAGGGTATAACTTATGGTTTATGGTGAATAAAGGAGTGTTAGGGACCTGAGGAGCTGCTTAAAGGGTGTCCTAGGATAGGGTGTCTACAAGTTTATAAATACCCAGTTCTCCCTACCCCAACTCTTGGGTATATTTCTAAGCAAATAATTTTTATCAGATCCTAACTCATAAATACTAATTTTGAAAAGTTTATTGTGAACTTAAAGATCGAAAACGATGGCATGTACTTCACAACAATTTCTGAGAACATATGATCTAATAATTTTTCAAAAAGGAGAATTTCAAAACATGGAAAACTAAAACTTCTTAGGATATTCAATCCATTGATTATTCTGCTATGAAAATAATTTTGATAAGAAATCACCCATACTAGATAAATTTATCCCTGAAATGAGACTGGAAATAAATAATGGATATATGATAATCTTATGGTATTCTCTACATAATGTAGTTGCAGTAAACGTAGCAAAGTGAACAGAAGCAAAAAAAATTTGGGATACCCTTATAAAAGATTACTTGGAAAACATACCTCCGAACAATAAAGTAGAAGTTTTTGTAAAACACTCGAACATCCAAACGAAAGAAGAAATACTCCTCTCAAACTCAAGTAAATAATAGGAACTAAAGAATTGCCCAACCCAAAGAAAAAGTATTTTCTTGCTCAAAAGATTGAGTCATATCTGAATATTGTGCAACATACTCATAAAATGAGGAACCAAAACCTCAACCAAATATATAAGAAGATTTCATAAACGATGAGGTAAATTCAAAATCCTTTAATGTAGATATTCTTTTGAAAGAAGACGTGATAATCTCCTATGAACAAATAAATGGACTTTACAATACATTTTTTGTTAATTATATAAACCTTATTGATACCCATATCTCCATTCAAAATGAAAATAAAGAGTTTTATGTATCAATTGAAAATGTCCTAAAAGAAAACAAACAATTGGACATTGAAAATAAGGAATCCAAAAAGATAATAATATCATAAAGGCATAAAAATACTCTAATTGTCTTCAAACGGAAAACAATCAACTTAGAATGGAATTTTTTTTATTAAGAGAATGTTTTGAAAAATTTGATCAACGTGGCAAAAGCTGAAAAATGATTTTTTGAAACAAAAGAAAGAAGTGTTTAAAAGGAAAATAGAGGAAGCCATAAGGAATTTCACAAAATCTCAAAACATTAAGAATGATATTTATTTATCCTTTTACAAAATAAGAAATCACACCTTTGAAAAATTACATACTTGGTTAAAGGAACCACAAACATAAATCAAATTATTTATATATAACATATGAATGAAGAGACCATACATACGTAACTTGCAAACTACGTTATCTAGAAAAGTATTGCACATATTTGGGTATAACTAGTCATACAATTAGAACTTTTAATTTTAAAATGGGTCAAGTCAATAATCAAAGAGTGTCAAGTTTATCCCTAACCATCAAGGACCAAAAACCTAAACGATACTAAAAAGACAAAAAAAAAAAATCACCTTTCATAGGAATACAAAGGAAAAATTTCTTACCCAATCAAAAATGCATAAGTCACCTAAGAAATCAAAGACTAAATGTATATACAAGAGAGGTAAATAAAGTGAATAAAAAAAGAAGATTATCAGAAAAAGAATGAGATCCAACAAAAGATACGACCTCGTAAAAAGTTCAAAATAAGGTAACTATTGATTTATTTACTCTTTTTTAATTATTATGGAATCGTTTGTCTATACTTGCCACATGATCAAAAAAAATACATCACATGAATTATTACTCATGTCCCCTTTTCAAAACCGTATATATAGAATTATCTTCTCTTGAAAAATGTCTAAACCAAAATGGAAAAAGGAAACTTTTATATGCTATGGGTTAGTTATCATCCCAGGATCTATCTGACTTGGCCGAATATAAAACCAAAGTCAAAGGATTTTATGGAGAAACGTTAAAAAATATCCATCAGAAGAAATGACCCTAATTGTTATCCAAAATTCACTGCTGACATTTGTGAGGGACCCTGGCGTACTTCTGACATTTGTCACACTTTTTGGCATAGTTAGCGCAGTTTGTTTTCATGGTAGGTCAGTAATAGCCTTGCATAGTAATGCATTTTAGTAATGATCTTCCTATTGAGTGCGCTCTGTAGCACCCTTTATATACCTCCTTGATCAGATTACTCACTTTTCTGTATAAGAGTCCTGCTTCCATCACGTAGTTGGTTGCCTTGTAGCGTAGCTTCTTTACTTCTTTTAGGTCGGATAGCATAATGCCAGTCTCAATGTAAGCCCGTATTGGTTCCATCCATGATGGGTCGAGTTTTACTTCCATGATTTTGACCGCTTCCTCATATGTACTCCGATGTGTGAGCATTTCCACTGAGACTGTTCTGCATAATTCTATGTTGGTAGCTGATGCAAAACATACAAGGGTGTCTACCCGAGCATTTTTTGTTCTAGGATTCTCAACATCTTAATCCCTTGAAATTTTGTCAGCCACCATTTCGTCTTGGCTAGGAACTTTATCATGGATTCTTTTCTGGCTTCGTATACTCTGAGTAATTAAATGACAGTCGGTTGAGAGTCACTGTGGGTTAAAATCTGATCGGCTCCTAATGGCGAGGCTAATCTGAAGCCTGCTAATAGTGCTTTATATTCAACCTCATTATTAGAGGCCTCAAACTAAAATCATGGTGCATATTCCACATCCATTTCGTCTAACGTGTTGATGATAAGACCTGCTCTACTGCTCGTGGTGCAAGATGAGTCATCTATAAATAGTTTCCAGACTAGGATTTCTTATTTAAATTCTCCTACGATCAATTCTCCACATTTAAATTACCTCATTATCTTCTCCCAATCATGAGAAAAATCTTCTCATCTGGTTGACGATTCCGGGACATGTTTACTTTTACTTGACATCGGCATAGTTCCCCCGGAGGAGTCCACTCATTTCTCTTAATACACGAGCTCTCTTTTGAAAAAGTCTACTCAGTTTCAACTACGGATGAGCTCTCTTCCTTAGAATTTTTCTTTTCCTTGAGTGTTGAGCTCTCTCCAGATGGAATCTGCTCAGAAGGTTTCTCCTCATATGTGAATTTAATAATAAAAGTTTCCACAGCTTGTCCTTTAATAGTTGTAATGGGCTCGTATTAGATATTACATTGCCCAAGTTCTACTACCCAAGCCATCAATCGCCCTGACTTTTCAGACTTATGAAGGACCTACAGTAGAGGTAGATTTATGAATACAACAATAGTGTGGCCCTGAAAGTACGACTTCATTCTCCTTGAAGATTTTATTAGTGGTAGGGATAATTTTTCTAGCTTGGGATACCGAATCTCTACTCCTCGATATGCTTTGTTGGTGTAATATACAGGCCTCTGTATTCCTTTTTTCCTGTCTCACCAAAGCCAAACTAACAGTCGATTTTGATATGGCTAAGTAGAGGTAGAGTTTCTCCCTATAGATTGGTCTTGATAAGAGAGATGTAGGCCCCAAATATATCTTTAATTCTAGGAACATAGTTTCACACTCGTCGTTCCATTGAAAAAAAAAACTTAAGACTATAAATAACAGAAGGCGTTTGTCAGTTGCTCTAGAGACGAACCTACAATACCCATACCCACTCCATCGGTCCAAAAATACCCAAGTCTATATCCTGACTTGTAATTTAATTAATCTCACATTAATAATTTTGTTATTAAAGTAGTGTCACCTAGATACAATACCCCGACACACTTATTCAGTCCGTATCATCACCCTTTAGAATTAGTTACACGAATTCCCACTATTAAGTTTAACACCCCTCGTTAATTTAATATTCGATAATTTATTATGTATTTCTATAATAAATTAAACAGGTATCACATGCCTAACTCCTGTAGTACCCAGCCTAAAAATATTCGAGTCACAACCCCGACTCTTAATTTAATAAATTTCACCTCAACTAATTTCATCAACGTAGTGTCACTCAACCAAAATGCTCGGACTTCCTTACTTGGTCCGTAATTTGACCTTTGAATTTATTTCACCAAATTTTTGTTATTTAGATTGACACTCTATCTAAATAAAATATATATCTTAAATTCCGCCTACCAAGGACCTGATTATTTTCTCCCTTCAATTTTGTGTATGCTGATTTAATCCTTAGAAATATCCCAAAAGAATACAGGGAAAAAATCGGCATTTCCCAAAAATTCCTTATCGTCGTCCAAATGACATCTAGCGTCATTCGAACGACTTTCCAGCGTCGTTTGAATGACCTCCCTAGTTGTTCAAACGACCTTCTTTATTTTCCATCCTTCGTCTTATCCATGTCGTTGTTCCACCATTAACAACCTTCAAGGTTTATAATTTCAACCCAAAACCCGTTTTAATAACCCTTAGTGATTTACACGATTTCCAACAGTTTTAATTCCTCAAAATATCAACATCCATCATCAATTTACAATACATAACAGTCAAATGTACTACTTCAGATGATTTCTCCTACACCTATATTCTCAAAATTGATTTCAAACTCCAAATTACATGACAGGGATTATGAGCCTACGAATAAAAATCATAAATAGACCCTTTTGATTCACAACACAATATTAATCTCACCTATTATCTCCATAAACTAGCCAATTCATAAACACCCGTTTTCTAAGCGATCGCCCACCCAAAACGAGTATGATTTATGCCAACCATGATATGAATTGAAATACTAGAAATTAAGTGAAATCAAAATTAACTACTTGCCTAAATAAGTTTATTGGGTCTGATTTCCTTGGATGTAGACAAAGATTTGATGAAGAACACGTCCTTCTTCTCTTAGTTTGGCTCTCCAAATCTCTCCCAATTTCTCCCTCTTTTCTCCTTTATAAAATCAGGATTTCCTATTTGAGTTGTGTTATCAATAAAATCCCTAATATAGCTTTTATTTTTCTAATCCCGAAATTAAGCCTATGGGCTAAACCCAAATGATTTGAATACCCCCGTGTGAGCCCGGTTATGCCTAAAAATGCCCCGAGACCCAATTACTACCCCTGAGGTACCCTTATTCAACTATCTCAACCTATTCGAAATCAACCGTGCACTCAGAATCATCATCTGAGTTACTTAACTAAAATCTCCAATCTCGAGCTCAAATAGAACACATGTGACTTTTAAAAATAACCCGAATTAATTAAATCTCAATTCACTAATTTAATGAAATACTCCAGATAGATTAATTATATATCGTCAAATTAATTAAATTTTAAATCCACAGAAATATGGGGTGTTACAATTACCCATGATGTTAGGACCTCTAAGGAAGGGCTTTTCTTCTCGTCCTATTCATAGTGAGAGATATGTCGATCATAAGCATCTTAAGAGGACTATAGAGGGAATTTACTAAAAGGTGTGTATTCAACATCTGTCGATCTCTTGTTTCCTCTCGATGCATCCTAAGAAGAATGCCTATATAGTTTGTGAGTTCTATGCAAACCTTTTGGTTGCTTTTGAGGCACCCCCGACTCTTACCACTCTTATTTTAGATGTATATATTATTTTTACAAAGGATGTTTTTAAATACTATCTACGAATTCCACGACTTTAGGATCCTTCATTTGTTCTTATTGTTATAGGTGGTATCTCTCATCATGCAATTTCTTCATTCTTAGCGAGTAGCGGTTTTTAGTGGGTAGGATCGTTGTTTCGTTAGATTTATATTAGCCTTAATAAATTTACTATAAAATTTTCCGTTACCTATTCTCATTTCCCTAGATGTAGGACACAAGATTTTCTATTAGATCTAGGTAGGTATATTCACGATATTTCTTTGTTGCACACCATTAATTTCCCATTACTTAGCCTAGAGCTTATTAGAGAATATGTTATTAATGTATCTAATGAGGCCTTACCATTCGGTCGCATGATTACCAAATACCTATATTTTCTTGGGGTTCCAAGGGTTTTAGGTGATAATTTTGCTCATGTAATCGGTGTTATCACGAGAACATTTGTGTCTCGTTGTAAGGGATAACTATAATGAGACTTCCCACACCACTTGCTAATAATCTAGAGGCTGAAAGTTTTTCCCAAGCCACCACAACCCAGCACTAGCACCAACCTATGTTACTAGTCTAGTGTGTCATAGAATTCATCAGACATACGAGCATATATAGAGTCATAGTTTTCTCTTGTTCGTTCTCTTATTCGATCCATAATGGACAAATTTTATAGTCAACGTGAAAAACTAAAAGATCGTGTAGATGATAATTTCTTGATGATTGTTCAGTATATAGAATTTTTTATTCGATGATTAACTATATGTGATCGTTAATATTTTATTATTCCAACACTTGAGGTTTCTACACCTCTTACTCCATCGTCTATAGATATAATTGATGTTAATGATTCAGATGATGACTATGACATTGAGGATACTCATACTAAGAGTTTGTCTTTGATTACTAATAGGATTTTTATTATATCTTACTTTTTTTAAAATGGTGAGTAGTTGTGTACTAGTGATTTATGTATTTTTGTGGATATATTTTGATATTTTATGGATTTATACTCCTATTTTATTATGTAGATGATACTATATTTTTTATAGCCTCATGGTTATTGATATATTGTCATATCTTATTACTCTATTTTGTGAACTCATTTACGTTGACTTTTAGATAATATCTTACTATTCACATGCTTAGATATATCTTATATTATATTCTTATTTATTTGATGTCCACATGCTATACATCTTACTTCACATGGTTTGCTCTTTTATCGTGATGTTATACCTTGATCATACCATGTTAGTGTCATTGATGATTATTATTCCCATGATTAATCCCATATTTGTCATGTTAGCATTGGTTTATCACATTCTTTGTGCCTTTTATTCTTACTAGTTCACTTGTTATTGTTATTAATGATTTTCACCACTCTATATAACCATTATATTTATCTTTTCTACTTCTCTTTGACGTTTTCATGTCAGAAAAAGGGAGAAGTTTTTAAGATAAGGGGGTATATATTTTTCTTGGATACTCTTATTTGTGTATAAGGAGGAAACATTTGAGAAAAGGGGAGCATATAATTGAGGGGGAGTTACATCATTCATAAACACTTTTGGTTCATACGTATACACTTATAGTGTTGATATTGATATTGATTTGACTGAGGGGGAGATATCACATTGATATAGATTGCTAACATGCATATTTTTTGCTTTATGATACATATTGATATTTTTGGAGGATTTTCGTGCAAGGGGAATTAAACTTTGTGTTATCATACATGCATGATTGTTTAGTGTTTATTCATGATTTTGTAGGTATAGACATTAGATTGCAACTCAATCCGTCCCCGGACACGACTTTGGTTATGTTGTCAGTCTATTGGATTTCATGTGTATTTCAACATTCTTCTCTCATTATATGGATAGTGAGGAGTGACTTTTGTTTTTCATAATCAAGTATTTTATGGGTTGGCGGTTTTGCCACGGAATAGTCAAAGTGGGAGATAGAAAATATATATTATCCATTTATATTAGTTTTGTTTGCTTATTTATATATCAAAGTATTTGAGTTATGAATTATCAAGACAAAATGCTTGATTTCATATAGATATTATTCAGTAGAGAGAGTCTTGCTTATTAGACATCGGTGAATATTAAAAGTTAAAGATCAAAGATCGATTCTCTACAATCAAAAACGCCCTTTGCAGCTACATTGAAGAATATCTTTTTATAGGTTGTTAGTTAGAATGTTAAAAGCTTTGCCCACACAACATATTTTAATATAACTTTAAAAATCATTTCTGAAATGAAACAAGTGACCATGTATATTTTTAAGGGCTATATTTAACCTAAATGAAAAGGCATTGCTTTAAAATATGCAGTCTATATAGGGTAAATCTACTTTATGCCTTTATTAGTTCGCGTTGAAGTATTTTAACCCCATGTGCACGAATCAGCAGAATTTAGAATTATTTTAAGTTCTCCTTAAAACCATGTGCACATATGGGTTTTGGACCCGTGCGCATGACATCAAGTTTTTGGCATGATTTTATCGCTGCCAAAAAGTTCGTGCACGGAGGTCATTTTAACCGTATGCACGCCGGTCTCAGATTTTTGATTTTTTTTATATATAAATAGAGCATTTTCCCAAATATCACATATTTCAATTTACTTCCCCTATACTGAGAGAATATTTTCGAGTATATAAATAGATCATCTTAATTGCTTCTCTTTAAGCAAATCACTAGTTCCATTCATAATAGATAGGAAACCTAGATCTATACTTGATATGATTTTGTGAGGAATTAAGAGTGTTTTGTCGTCAAATCCACTTAGCCTAGATTTAATCTAACCAACTCAATTCATAATTGAAGATTAATCCTCAGATCTAAAATATTTGTTTAAGTTATTCCATAGGTTAAGCACGGTGTTGTCTTTAGGAGGAGAACCCGACTTCCCCATTCATCCGATGGAGTTTTGGATGGATTGCTCATCGTCAATGGGAGAGAGTTCAATGTTCATCAGATAACTTATTATTAGGGACACAAGATATAGGCATCATCCTGCATTGTATAAAATCCTTTCAAGTTGAATCAGATATTATGCATCGAGGTTTTTTTACCCCTAGGTAGGGGAATTTATCCTAATAAATTTACCTTGTATATTGTTTATGTGTTTTTATATTGATTCTCACCTTACTAACACACACAATACTTAGATATAGCTTGGATATATGAAGATCCATTGAAATTTAACTTAGAACTTGCATCAAGTTAAGTTCTGTAATAATTAACTTAGATTACTTAATTGAAGATTTAATTGTAGATCGAATTGTTTCACCATCTCACCTAGTTATATGATTAATTAGGAATGATAAAATTTCAAAGGAATTTTAAAATTGATCATTTTTCTAAGAGAAAACTATTCACCCACTTGTAGGATTATTTGAGTGTACACACTTGCACATCACACTCTTGTGCTTTGCACTGTTGTGTGATTTATGTTATCTTTTCACTTAATTAGAAACACGTGTCTTAATAAGAAGATAAAAGTGGTTCGATTCAAATATTGATAAAGCAATTTGTCACATAAACCTTTTCAGATTTTTATACCATTTATTGTTTTAAAACAAAATTATCTTTTAAATCAGTAATTAATTTTTAATTCGGTAGTTACCTTCAAGGTCTCTTACTCTTAGTATACCCAGTCTTAACAAGGGTTGTGCCTATTTTAGGCCGACAAACCCATTGTTAGTTTGTACCATCATTTTAGGTGGGTTTGTTACTATTCTATTCGAAATCGAATTATTCTAAGTCGTACCACCCATTTTTAGGTTGGTTTGTTCTATTCTACGTCGACAAACCCATTACTATATTGTACCACACTACACCAAAACAAGCCAATTGTAACGGGGAAAAACCATTACAAAAATATTTGTAACGGATTAAATCCGTTAGAAAATTAGCATTATTTATTTTACTAATGAAATTTGTAACGAATAAAATTCGTTACGAATTTAATATTTGTAACGGATTAGAACCGTTGCAATTTATTTTGTAACGGATTTGACATCAGTACACATCACATATATTAGTAACGGATTTACTAAATTGTAATGGTTTTGACCCGTTACAAATATAGAATTTGTAACAGATAAAACTTGTAACAGATAAAACCGTTACAAAATACAATGAAACGGATTTAAGGTGTCATATATTTGTAACGGATATTTTTATTTTCAATGATTAAAGTCCGTTAACAATATCATTATATTTAAAAAAAATATTAGTTTGTCATTAAACAAATAGATATGAATACAATAATAATAACTCGCGTGCTGAACCAATGGCAATGCAGAACCAATTCCCACAAATTTCACTCAAAACATAATTCCAAAACACACGTGACAAAATGAATGACACTACATTTCGATGATATTAAACCAATTCAAAACTATATTTCATTCATAACCATTAAAATTCTCAAAACAAAATGTAGTACTAGATAAACCATCTAGCTTTTAGCCACAAAATTGAAACGAAGTCCAACATAATCAAAGTTCCACACATATTATTCTCCCAAAAGTAGTCTTTATTATATTCATTGCAAAAGTAGACTTCATTCTCCCAAAATTAATCTTCATATTTTCCAATAAGAACCTATTGAACAAAATCAACCTTAGTAAATGTGTAATCATAAATGAGTAAATAACACAAAAGACTAGTACATTCTCATGCCATTGACACACATGTAATCATAAATGTGTAATCAAAGAAAACATGATAGTATGTATAAAATATTTTACTACTGTGCGTCAGTCGGATGGATGGAGTATCGTCCCTACAAACATGGCAAGCTTTATAACCATGTGTAACACACCCAGATAAACTTCCATATGCAGGGAAATCGTGAATCCCCCACATTAACACAACTTTCAATGTAAAAGGTTGCATCTCATACATGTTATAATTCGGAACACCTAATTCCCACAGTTCCTTCAACTCATCAATTAACGGCTGAAGAAAAATGTCGATGTCTTGACCCGGTGCTTTCGGATCAGGTATTAACAAAGACAACATTTGAAAATCGCTCTTCATGTACAATGAAGGTGAAATATTATTCGACACCGTGATAATAGGCCAACAACTATAACTAGCAGACTGGATTCCACGAGGATTAAACCCATCGATTGCTATTGAGAGACAAACATTGCGTCCTTCTTTAGAAAATTTAGGCCATTTTGATTTGAAACTCCTCCATTGGGATGAATCACATGGATGTCACTGGTAAACCCAAGAAGTGGTTGCCCTATGGTGCCATGTCATTTTTTGAACTATCCACGGAATAGTATAAAATCTCACTAACCTTGGAATCATAGGGAAATGTCTCAACACCTTTTTATGTTCTTTGGAAATCCTTCCCCCTTTCCTCATAGTAATTGAATACCCCGATTCTCCACATTGGGGACATTCATCCATATATTCATTCTCCTTCCAATATAATACAAAGTTATTAATGCCTGCATGAATGCAATAGGCCTTCATCCCCAAGTTTTTCATCATACTCTTCATCTTTGGATATTCTTTTTAGTAGTGTATTACCTTTTGGGAGACACATTTTTAAGATATACAAGAGTGTCATGACACTATTTCCTGACCAATAAAATTACTTCTTTAAGTTGTGAAGTTCTACAATTGAAGAAAGAGTTATTTTAGCACCCTCGTATGAAGGATATAATTTCTCAACTGATAATCTCTTATATTCATTGTACTTATCATTTTCGACATAATCTTCTTTGGAAACTCCCGACTGACCGCATTCAACATCAACATAAGGTTCCCCATGCACTCCGTAACAACCATCAATAAGATTTTCCACCCCAACATCTTGTTCCTTGATGTTTTCTTCTACTATGTTATCCTCAACTTGTTCTACCGATGGGGGATCAATAATGTTCAACAATCTATTTTCATCGTGAAAAAACCATACAGTGCATAATTGATGCATATCGTTCCTCCACAAACGTCTCTCTACTTTTTTCAATTTCAAATGCAATTTATTGTGAGACTTTGAACATGGACAAGGTATCGTTGTCAACCCCTGATCATTGTTCTCTTTCGCAAATTGAATAAAATATTCAATGCCCTTTAAATACAACAAGCTGCCTTATGATCTTTGTTCATCCAGTCTTTGTTAATCGGTCGCGACATTCTATAAAACAAGATAAAACACACACTAACAATAAGTTGAACTGTAATCTTCTATAATGGTTGGTGTCTATTTGTGGAAACTAATTATACCACAACTTATGCTAAATTTATGATCTCTAAATTCTAAACACACTTTTGATGAATAAAAAGAAAATTTGAGCATATTCGTCATATCAAGTAACTAAAACACATAATTCATCATGGTTTCTATTTGCAACTAACGTAATCATACATGGGGTTCCTTTTGATTTACCATTAAACTTAAGATGTGTATTACAATAAGTTCATTGGGAAAAATTAAATACTAATCAACTTAAGATACAAAGATGAGAAAATGACCTTCCTCATAACGTCTCGGCCTAAAATGGATACTTATCTTAAAACCCATGTTTTTAACACCAAATATGTATCAACAACTTTGGATAATAAAAAATACATAGAATAACTATTAGCATGCATAAAGTATTAACCTTAAATTTTAACTTTGTCACTAACATTAGCTACCATAAGTTAACATTAAATACCTAAGCATAATATTTTGGACTGCGTATAACATATTAATATTAGAGAAAAAAGTTTTTTGGTAAGACAACATGCACCAAGCTAATCAATATTATTAGTAGTCATAACATAAAATCAGCAAAGTAAAGAATGGTTATACAATTTGAAAATAAAAAGTAAAACTCCTAATCTATAAATAAAGTTTAATTTGATCAATTGAACAAATATATATAGATACATAGACAGATATAGATGTTGACATATAGGAATATGGTAATCGAGCAAAATGAAAGATCAAAAAACAAAAACCCTAATTTAACGTCTACCAGACCCACCAAAATGAAACAACAAAACAAAGTCACAACATTAAACAATTGGCCCCCACTGAAAAATATAATTTATATCGTATTCAATCTCCAAAACAAAAAAATGTAATAGTAATAAGAATCATGGCACAGATAAAATAAAAAGTGTTGGAGTTTGTATGAGACTACGCTTCATAATGGATTTTCCTTCATGGGTCACTTACAAAATGTCCCACGCCTATTTAGAAGTGAAAAAGTAACCTCGCGGGAAAAACTACTATCGCACATATCCAACACGAGTCCACTAGTACCGAATGTTTTTACACATCTTATAAACTATTATTAATTAAAAAATATATAAATACTCTCATAAATTTATGGTTTTAAGTAAATATTCATCAATTAAAAATATTTGTACTTCATGAGTTCAAAACTCAATGTGATTTTGAGCAATCGGTTTAGCCTCTTTATCATAAAATGGAAAACACTATACACAAATCAAACTTCACAAAGACAATCAAGTACTATTTATATTAAGGAAATTGGATAAAATTAAGATTTTTTTTCTTTACTTAAATACATGCCTTCCACATGACCTTTAGGATAACAAAATTATATTAAATATATTAGAAGAATAAAAAAATAAAAAATGACAAAAACAAATTTTAATAAAAAAAGTTTTTTTCAAAACCTTCGTCTCTAACCCAAATCAACCCCATCCCCAATTCTAACCTACACCTACCCCCTAAATTAAAAAACTGAAGGAACTGAAACTACAAATTGAATAAACCAAAAATGCAATGTAAAGAAAGAACTTAGCCGAATCCTGAAAATCAAACTTTAGAAAAATCAAACTATGTTGATATTTCCCCTCCCCTATAGCTTTACGAATGATTTTGTCATATTTATTTGTTGAAAATCAAAGCAAAGTTTGAGAAATTTTTGAAAAACAAAAGTTTGATTCCATCCCCAATATATGTCAGACAATGAGGATGAGTATCCTCACGTTGTCCCTAACAAAATCGTGAATCCTGTTGACAGAAATGAGACAAATGAGAGAAAAATACCTGATCCTCAACAGTGTGAATCATATGGAGAGAGAGAGGGTAAAAATGGGCGGAATACCTAGAGAGATACGGGTAGGAATAACGAGGTAAAGAGAGAGACGAGAGGGAGTTGGAGAGTGGGAGATGCTTGATTCTCTCCTACTTTCTTCTTTTTAAATGAGTTTTCAGGTAATTCTAATATATTTGTAATGATTTTTTGCTATTAATAATGTATTTTGCCCATTACAAATATGTAAGGGACAAAATTCGTTACAAATAGGAAAAAAATCCGTTATAATTTTCCTCATTTAGTGTAGTGCCACCATATTCAGATGGGTTTTTGCGTCCTTTAAAGCCATGACAGTGGTTTCAAAATTTAAAGGAGTGAGATAGACCTCAACCACTTCAAGAGTTGACCCCACCACTGCCAATAGGTAGTGGTTGAACACCGCTTAATCAGATTTCTAGGAACCTATGTAAAAACATAATAAGTTTATAATAAAATGAGGTAAAAGAAGGTTTGATAGAAATATAGAGATGATAGTGTGAAGCATAATCTAGATCTAAAGCTCTCATGCGATCGTTTCAATTACAAGTGTCACTCCAACTTTCAATCATCGGGTCTCATCAACCATAACTCACATGGCTTACACAATGTTTTTACTTCATCATGAGGTTTTCAATTACAGTGAAATATAATGGCT